>OY776299.1:1277729-3677729 GCA_963675345.1 Trididemnum clinides
GCTAAACGCACAACGCATAGTAAGAAAGTTAGGTAGAATTTGACAAAAATAAGCAAGCACGTACAAAAGTTTTGTATTTATGCAGGTCATATCGATAATTAATGTCCTGGTTTGTTGAAAGTATTGCCAGACGCTAAGTTCCGTCAGACTTGGTTCGCTTCAGAGTTAAAGGTTGTGGCTGAAGCTCTTAGAAACAGTTAAGAGAACGCATAGAAACAAGTTCATAGACCTTTTCGTTTGAATAATATTTTGCTTTGTAGTTGCCAATACACGAGTATTGAAGTTGTCTTAATGCATCATAAAAAAGATTGTTAGTTAACACTTCTATTGATCACTTATAATTAAAAATTTTTCTTTAATAACGTGTATACGAGGTCTTGTGAGCTTAGGATTATGCAATAAAAATTAAAGGCGACTTAACAACAAAGTTGATTCTCTTTTTGTTTTGTGAATGCATATAACTGGTAGTGTGAGGGTTTAAAATGATGCGCAGGCAATTTTTTTGCTTTGTAAACGCATATAGGTTTTGTAAAGCTTTGAAAATGTTGGCAAGTTTTTTATTTATGGTGGTTTAGGTCACCATAAAAGAGTTAAAAATTCCATGTTCAGTTAAAGTTGAAGCTTTACAAGAGTTAACAAGTATGACCCATGGTTGATAGCAAACGCTATAAAAAAAACTGTGAGTGTGGTTCTTATTTCTTGAAAAGTTGATAAAATATTTGATAAACTCGTGTTTTTTCACTAATAAAATTGATAACAGTTGTAAATTTTGTAAAAAACGTGAGAGTTGAAACTGTAAGCTCACAAATAAACAGACTAAAACCGTTCAAGTTCTGACTTGGTAATTTTATATAGAAAAAGTTGTCATGTTTTCAAAATGTTGATCTAAATAATTTCTAACAATCTGGAACTAATCAGTTTTCACACGATGTTATACCTATGTGTTAATGCAGTGGACTACAGGGCGACAATAAAATTACATGATATCATGTTTAGAAAACGGATGATGTTTGGAATCAATCATTTCAGATAATTGTGGAAGTGTTATTTCAGCTGGATAGTGTGGGCGGGGAAAAATATTCCTGCAGAAATACGAAGGTATTGGCGAAAACAAACGGTAAAGTTTTCAAATCCGCGGTTAGGTTGTGATGTTTGGAGCAGCACTGATAACTCAAAAATATTTGATGGAAGTCGAATAAGCTCAAAATGTTAAGGTTTTTATTAAAAGCAGCTAAAAGTTGCATAACGGGGAAAAAATTGGTGGTAAAGCGAGATTTGTTTTCAGTGATGTCGGCTCTGACGTATGATATTAAGTTTTATCAGCTTAAAAATAATGTTTGATTTGTCAGCATTAAAACGTTTAGGATTAATACGTTATATTGTGTTAAAATCAAATAATAGCATTCATTGTAACAATATTTAAAAATGAGATTTCCAATCTTTAAAGTTATTTTAACTGAAAAAGACGTCATATATACGTTTCCTCAAAACATCTTTTTAGGTTACTCTTAGTAATCAAAGGCAATTGTTTTGTTTATATACGACTGTGAGAGCATCTTTATGTGCTGTATTTTCCTCACTGTGTGCATCGTTGAAATTGTTGATAACATGATCTACTGTGTGCTTATCGGTTACGTTTGTCTTACGCATTCATGACGTCTCGGTTTCAAACGGGTTATTCTTTAAAAAACTCCCTTGTAACGTCAGTCGATGTAATTATTCTCCACAATTGCAATTCAACCAATCCATTCCTGTTTTCTTATCTGTCACGTGGTTAGCGTGATGCGGTTTTGAGCATAATTCGTGACGTTTCATCTTTGTTATAAGGGAAATAAAGTTTTGTATCTGACAATGACTATAAAAATTTCTCTAAGACCACAGTCTAACTATCGTGAGAGTAAAGTGCGTAGAAAAGTTGAAAAAATGCAGAAAGTCATAAATCTTGTGAATTAAACACCGACACTATTAACCAATATCAGGAAAAGAAAATGTCAGATACGTATTATAAGACGTGTGGTAAGAACAGTGTTTGAGAAAAGAAGACATTCAACAAGTAAAACTATGCTGGTGGATGAAATCGAAAGTACAAAAATGAAGAGAAGTGTCGGAATGATGTGATAAGAAGCCTGTGCCTTGAATGTTTATTTGTAATGTGTTACAAAGAACGAGAAAAATTTAAATATCTAAAAATAATAATAGTTTTGCAATACCGTATAAATATTGGAAATTCAACGCTCTGTGAATTATTTCAAGCTCCTTGACAAAAGATAAACTTAAATCCCTACCCGTTTTCTTTAAAATAGAACTATTGGTCGGTTGTGTGCTGCTAACCTACAAAATTTTTACTATAAAACGGTTACATTATACTAGTCTAGAGGAATAATATTGCTTTAATTTGTGACATGTTGGTAAATGTGTCTTTCTTAGTACATTGAATTTGACTCTTACCTAAGATCTGTAACATTGAATAACAAGTCTACGGTTTAATCACACGAGTCTTTGCATAATAAGTCTATACAACAACACTGTTTACAAGAGTCTTTGAGTAAAAACGCTGTCATATAGAATCGAGACTGTTCAAGTAAACTTTTGACTTCGAAATATCGGGTGCTTCTTGGTCTGAAATCGTATTGCATGGTACAGATCAACTCATAATAAGACGATATTTAGACGTGAATGAAGAAAAACATATCTTTTACTGTGTTTTTTCGGTTTGTTATTGCTAAAGTTTTGTTGATAGGCACGGCAGTTCATTTTGATGGGTTTTTTGCCGTCTCATTTTTAGGTGACTCTTTTCCGCGTTTATACAAATTTGTAGTTTCCACTATAACTTTCTGAATCGAACAACCAAGTCTGCCTGAAACGCTGACATTGTAATTACGTAATGCAGAAACCGCATGAATAGCTGCTAAATTGATAAATCTTTTATCATAAAAGCGTGTGAACATTGTTGGAAACAAATATGCAACAGACGATCTTAACCGTAAAGTGTTAAAAACAGCTCGCCTCAAAATCGTATGCTTTGGATAATCCTAAGAGCGACGTTACATTTTGCTAACTTTTTCCCATAGCTTTGCTTTAACGTCATTGCGTCACATCATAGCAAACAATTGTACCAGAATTATGAGATCATTGCGCAACATTATATTATCTCATATTGGATAATTCAAGACGGAGACAATATATCCTAACCACCAGCTGAATAGAACGTAATTTATATATATTATACTCTAAAATTTTCGACAGACGAGTCTGAACCTGTCTACACAAAAGCAAAAATCGCATCATGGTTAAAAATAGAATAGGTCATGGGTTGTACAATAGGCATGCAACTACATTCCCACGGTCTAGTTAAAAAAACGATTCCATCATTGAAATACAGAATCACACCCTGAAAACCACTATGTAAATATGTAATGCGTAGGACAAGTATCATTAGTTCCTTCAGATCTAAGGTGCAATCGCATTCCCATGGTTTACATAAAAAAAAAAACAGAACCAGTTACGTCATTGAAATACAGAATCACACCATGAAAACCACTATGTAATTGTGTAATAGTTAGGTCAAGTATCATAAAGCGGTAAGTTTTGCATCAAACTTTTTGAAATATTCTACATGACGTCCACACTGTGTTAGAATTAACTCTCTCAGATCTAGAGTTAGCTCCCTCCAACCTCCTTGAAATAAAATTAGTGTCATTAGACCTTTGGTTAGCTCCCTTAGAAATTTTCATCATGTAAGCACAATATAGAGAAAAAGCTTGGACAAGTCTGGACAAGACAGAGACAATATATTCTAACCAACAGGTGAATAAAATGTGATCTTTTTACATTATATACTAAAATTTTCTATGGACAAGTCTGGACCAGTCTACACAAAAGCAAAAATCATGGTTAAATACGTCATGGATTGCGCAATAGTGATACATTCCCACGGTCTTGTTAAAAACTTACGTCATGGATTGCGCAAGAGTGATACAACCCCACTGTCTAGTTAAAAACTTGTCATTGAAATAAAGAATCAATATCAAGTTATAAGATTGACATCAAACTTTTTGAAATGCCACCATGTAGGAACTAGCTCCCTCAGATTGGTCCCCCAGACCTACATAAAATTAATAAACCTAGGGCTACCTTCCTTAGAACTTTTCATCATGTAAGCACAATATAGAGAAAAAGCTTGGGCAAGACAGAGACAATATATTCTAACCAACAGGTGAATAAAATGTGATCTTTTTACATTATACCCTAAAATTTTTGACAGATAAGTCTGGACCTGTCTACACAAAAGCAAAAATCACGGTTAAATATGTCATGGGTTGTGCAACTACATTCCCACGGTCTAGTGAAACACGTCGTTGAAATAAGGTATCACAACCTGAAAACCGTTAAATCATAAGAATGATGTCAAACTTTTTAACACTGTGTTGGGTGTACTCTTTCAGCTTAGTGTTGGCTCTCTCAGATCTAGAGTTAGCTCCCTCAGACCTCCCTACATAAAACCTAGGGTTATCCGACCTCCTTCAAATAAAATTAGTTTCCTTAAAACTTTTCATTATGTAATCACCGTACAGAGATAAAGTTTGGGCAAGTCTGGACAAATCAGAGACAATATATCCTAACCAACAATTGAATCTTTACACATCATATCCTAAAATTTTGGGCAGACAAGTCTGGACCTGTCTACACAAAAAACAAAAAGTGCGGTTAAATACGTCATGGTTGTGCAACTACATTCCCACGCTCTAGTTAAACACGTCATTGAAATAAAGAACCACAACCTGAAAACCGTCATGTAATAACAAATTATAAGTTTTGCACCAAACTTTTTAAAATACCATCCACACCGTGTTAATATTAACTTTATCAGATCTAGAGTTAGCTCCCTATGTCCTCCTTCAAAAAAAGTTTAGGGTTCAAACTTTTCATCATGTACACACATTGCGGAGAAAAAGGTTGGGTAAGTCTGAGGCAAAGATTCCTAACAAACAGCTGAATAAAACGTAATCTTTATAACTTTTGACAGTTGACTCCTTACCAACCTCTAGTGACTCAAAGCCTTTTACTGATTTGTAGGGTCCCGATCCCCCTCCCACCGTATCACATCCTACCCCTTTCATTAAAAAATTCTCCCCACTCGTGACCAAAAAATTCCCCTACTCGTGACGTCATAGCACCGCCTAAAACGTTGCCAAATGGGCCATCCTATACTACTAACGAGGATCATTAAATAGTTTATTTAATTGCAAATACATCCAAAATAATACTAAATCTAGAGATTTTATTACATTTGACTTTGCCCCTAATCCATACTCCATACCTTCATACGTTTGAATAAAAATTAGTGTTTCGTACTGATACAAAAGCTTATCAACTACGAATATCGGTAGTGGGCTTTACTATTTATGTTTGCTATCAAAATGATAGTATATAGTTTTGCTGTCTGATGTTGTTCTTATTCTATAGTAGTAAGCATTGTGGTGTCGTTTAAAATTATGACGGAACAGCGCTTTTTAAAATGATTTAACACAGAAAAAAAGCTTATTTTAAAACAATGAAATGAATAATCGCTTGTTGCACCTTGATGCAGTGAAAGATGTTATAGAATTACTTTTAGCAAAAAGTAGCCGGCTCCGCCTGGCAGGGCTACCAGTCAGTTATTTCTGGTTAGTAACATCGGTTCAGCCGGATTTTCCGGCTTCAGTCAAATTGATTTGAAGAAGATAAGTAATAAATTGGCACTAATGGGGATATTAGCACTGTTAAATATTCCCTTACCACATTTGGATCTGAAGAGCACTGACCGCAAGTTAATTAATCGGCGCTGCCTTTTTCTTTGTGGAGCTGTTTAATCGCGGCAGTCTATTTAAGCTGTGACCATTTAATTTGAGATCTTGTACGTTCAATAATCTTTTGTTTTCAGAATTTACTTTACAAGTCAATAGCATCTGTTTCTTTAATCTATTTGAATAAGGTGATAAGTTGCTCTGCAGATAAGAGTTAATTGTGCTGTAAAAGATTAAAGATTGTTACAAAAAAGAGAAATCTATCACTCCAATAACCTATTTGCGCCCCTAAGCGTCCCCAGCCGCCAATAAGAAAAGCTTTAACATAGGGTTACCATATGTGGAAAAGCAAAAATCGGGACGATGGATGGCCACTTTTTACGAGACCAAATATATGGGCTTATCATTTTTTTTTTTAACAAAATCGGGACGCTCAAATTCAGCTCTAGACCTGTTTTTTGAGGGAGGGGACCAGCTTCTCCAAAAAAAAAAAGGTCATCTCCTGTTTGGCTGCACGTTTTGCATCATTTTTAGGCCAAAAATGACACGAAAGATGCGGCCAAACATGCGATGACCTTTTTTTTTTTTGGGAGATCACTCCCCATGTCCTAATGCTTTTGCTTTTCAGGAATGACGTTTCCATACTCAAGTTTAAGCTGTTCTGGTTTACTGAAGGAAAAAACGGGACTTTCGATGGTTAAAGCGGGACAGCGGGACGTATGGTAACCCTACTTTAACAGCCTTTATGCCCTTTACCCGAGCTTCTGCAGCCTCTGTACCTTTCAATAAAAAAAGGTTTTAGAAACTCCTCATCATTTCACAAATTCTTTCCTTCCTTCAAATAAGTATAGAACAAACACAATGGTGGGAATTGGCGCCCTAATGGCTTTTGTTTTGGCATAACACAAATCAATTATTTGGTGGTGTGCACATTCTACGACTTAGTAAAACCCCCTCGAAAAATACCGAACAGTAAAAAAACAAAGATATCATTAGCATAAATAATTTCCCTAGTTCTAATCTTTCTGTTTCTTATTGTGAGGCACGCTTCCGAGAGAATTGCTGGTGTTAGATGTTAGGACCACTACTTACTACTTTTTCGTAATTGTATGCCTATTTGTTGGACCAAAAGCCTCTGGCTGGGCGCATGTTATTTGATCATGGCATGCATGCAAAAAGCAAATTTACCCGAAACGAAGCACTTGCAGTTACGTTACTACAATAGAAGAGCCCCCATGGGTAAAGTGGAGATTAAGAATATTGGTTCAGCCGACTAAGCCGGCTTTACCAAATGGATAGTTGTGAAAAGAATTATATAAAGCTTACGTTTTTTTCATAACAAACTCTCTTTCCAAAACCAAGCCAAAACTAAGCCGGCTTTACCAAATGAATTGTTGTGAAAAGAATTAAATAAAGCTTACGATTTTTTCATAGCAAACTCTCTTTCCAAAACCAAAGTAATGCTTTTTTAAACGCACTCGATAAAAAAAACCATACGGGCGGTTGAGCATAGCCACTACATGCTCCCCGGTTTCTCAAGACCCTGACAACCTTTTATTTGCCCTGCTTTTGCCATAGGTGTCTTTCAGGTTAACACACTTTTATGCGTTAATTTCAGCAAGCACTTGAAAGCATATCAAAATTGTGGAAGGGCACCCAGGTGATTGACGTGTATTTTCAGGAGTACTCTTTTCAATACCAGCACCGCTACTTACGACTTTTTTGTAGTTGTGTGCATATTTGTACAATTTAAAGCTTCTGGCTGCGAACATGCTGCTTGGTCCTGGTATAAACGCAGCGAGGAAAAGAACAAACTAACCCGAAGAAAGTTGTGGGTTGGCGAATATCATGATAAAAGGTTAGAGGGTAGAACTGGTGTGTTGTTTCAAATAACAGTAGTAGGGAAGCATACTTTCAGAAGTTGGATATCGTGAAAAGGAGATAAGAGCTGCAGTTGCAATAAAAAAGCGGCGTTTTTGTGAAAGAAGAGAGGTAACGAGCAGATAAAGACTTTGTTATGGAGTTTTCCAATATAATTTTGAGCGGTGCACACTGAAAAATCGACTTTAAAGATTGGACGCATGTAAATGAAAGAATGGAGAAAATTAACTGGACAGAAAATCTTTCGAAAGCGAAAGTGTAAAAAATCGTAGATGAAAGAAGATGTCTGACAAAAGCAAACACAAGGAAGCATCAGTGAGCTAAAACCATAGTCACTAAATACAAATCTCCTAGTCAAACATCTTCCGTGCATTTCATGTTTCAAACTACGTCATCTAGTGTATTGTATAGTTATATAGTACAATGCATAAGCTTTGCCTTGAGTATTATTGATAGCTGGATAAAACTGGTTCATTTACCTGTTGTAAAATGGGTTGAAGTCAGTTATTCTTTAATATAAAAACCAGTTCAAAGGAACTTTTTTGTTGTGTTCATGGTTAGTTGAATAGGACTTGTAGGCTGCTCTAAGCCTAACTGCGGTATCAAAAGTTCATGCGACAGAGATTTGAAATTTTCAAACTGAAAGAGCATATTGACAATGGGATCAATGAGCATGAGACTGGGCATGAAGCAATGAGCATGTGGGCATGAGCATGGGGTAAAGGATGTGACGCAATGGACGTGGGACAATGGACCTGAGAAAATGGACATGGGACAATGGGAGTGGGGCAGTGAGCCTGCAGCATGGAATAACAGGCGTGTGACAAAGAGCACAAATAAATGGGTTTGGAGCAATAGGCATGAAGTAACGGGCGTGTGGCAAAGGGTGTGAAGCAAAAAGCCTGTAGCAATGAGTATGAGGCAATGGACATGTGCAACAAACATGGAGCAATAAGCATGGGGCAATCAAAATGGGGTTTGGCATGGATGGAGCATAGGACAATGTCTATTGATACATGCTTGTTGGTTCATTCCAATTGGTTCATGCTCATAGTCTCACTCCCATTGCCCTACGCCCATTGCCACACACCAGCTACCCCATGAGTGTTGCTTCCCATCCACTGCCTGTGCCCTCTTCCCCATTTCCATTTTTCCATGCCCATGACCCTATTCCCACGATCTCATGCTCTTTTCCCCATGCCTGTTAAACTCTTATATATAAATATTGCTTGATGCCATGTAAACCAAACAGGACTGCGAGCATGAGAATATAGCGTGTTGAATAACAGCGTAAGGATAGCAAACTAAACAACGACATCATAAAATAAACAGCTTCAGAGAAAATAGAAAACCAAAGTTAGGCACAAACGATGGTAAAATGTATATTAAGTAACAATCGTTAAACATACTTTGCAAAATGGTGGAATTAATTGTCAAAAAATACAATCAAAAAATATACTGAGGAAAGCACTATGGTCCACAAAAAAGATGGAAAATAATTATGTCGGAATTTGTGAAAACCAAAAAGTGCTATCAAACGAAAAAGAAGCTGAAGATGAAAATGTAAGAGAGAGAAGACCATTGAACAGAAAACTAAGATGGAACTTTTTTTTGCTGAATGTTGTGCAGGAAAGCAGTAAATACCATTAATACGAGCTTTGTATGACGCGACAGCACAGTTAAACCCAGGTCTTCCGTCGGCAAAAGGGATGCTTTAACCACCCCAGTCATCACACCATCGCGCCGATATTGCTAATACTCTCTCGGAACAGCGATGGGCATTCAACATCACATTTAACATTATTATTTTCATTCGCTCCGCAGCTGATTTCTTTTCTTTACAAATAAATTTTACGTAGTATGTCAGCCTTTATGGCAGGTGACATAAATCGGTAATTTGTTTTTGCTTTATCTTTTCAGTACGTACAAAGTAAAAGCTTGCATTTAACACTGATACGGTACAATGGTAGTAGTCTATTGAAAAGCAAACCTGCCTTATAACTTAACACTATGTAATTGGAAAAATTAGCTGTGCTATATTTTATTGGTTTATTGTTTCAACTCTGAAAAGAACAATAAGTAAATTCAAATCCAGTTGTAGACTCCAAATTCTAAGGGTAACTTAAAAGGCTGGTGGGCGAATTTAATTTGGATAAAAATTACAGTAATTTATAATGCTTACAGAAAAGTAATCAAATTACCAAATAGCCGGCACAAAACATGGCTGCGTTTATGGATGATTTTTGTCGCCTTTTGTACAAACGTTTGCATGTTGAAGTGTCTATCAGGGGAACAGTGGCTTCCTGCAACAACAAAAAAGTCAGTTAGCCTATCCAACACACGACTATTTTGGTGAAACCACAGAATATTGAGATCAGTTTTTGCACCAGCGAGTATAACCATTTTACAACAATCTTGGTCGATCTGTCGTATATCATACTGACCAAAATTTTTTTGGCACCGAAGGTAGAGGCGTTTTCAAGGTACATTAGGCGTGCTGAGTTAGAAAAAGGTATTATTATCTATTTTTTGTAAATGCCTCCAGTTTTGAAATCATCGACAATTTTTGCTGATTACGTTTTGTGTAGGCTAATGAGGTAATAGTTATGCATTGCATGGTAGCCTACAGTCGACCAAGATAAACATGTTGAATCGTTGCTGGTGATGTAGATATAGAAGATGCGAGAAGCTTTGGGCTCAGACCTAATTCAAATCACTAATTCATCTACGATGCTTTCAACTTAGGGCAAACCTAGGCTGGCCATTTTTTCGAAATGTAAAATCGGGATGCATGCTGCAAACTGTCAACATGACGCCACTAACGTTCTATATTACACTACGTAACAAGAAAAAACTAATGAACCAATTAGTTTCACTAACGGGACAAATCAACGCTTTTGTTAGTAAAAAACACTTAACATTTCAGCTGAAAATGGACTTTTGTGGGGGGGGGGGGACATTAAGTTAAATTCTTTTCTCAAAGGTGCCGAAATGATTTTGTAAAGAGGAGTTACTGTAAAATCCAGCTACTTCAACTACTCTGGGTTTTTTATACAATCCGAGGTTATTCGGTGTCGCCTGAACCCTTCTCAAAGCAACTCTCTACGTGCGATTGTTGCAAAATTCAAATTAGATAATCGCTAATCTTACTGTCTTGGGTTAGATTATTATCCAATATAGCCTAAAAATCTCTTATTTTTGGCACATTCGCTTACAGTTAGTGCCCTAATATTTAACTGCATTATCAATTTTAGCGCTGCGAGTGGTGATGACGTCATGTGCAATTGATCTGGTAAGTCAAACTGCAGGTTTGCTAAACCAATCATCTTTTTGGCAAGGAATTCCTAATTGCTACCTTTTGACGAGTTCAATTATGCAGTCATCATTTTTTTCGAATAGAAATTAAGAAAGTTCTATGCTTTAAGAGCGCTAAACAAAAATTTATTTTACTAAAGAAAAAGTAAAAGTTAAAAAAATGTTAAGTATTCAATATCCTTGGCTTTGAACAACATTTTTGTAACTAGTTTATGAAGCAGCATCCTTATTTATTTTTTCCTGCAGTTTATTTGACTAGACCTAGCAGTTTCGATCAGTTTACACTGTAGTTTAAATAAGTAAAGCAGATTTTGGATGGTTAAAACCATTTTGAAGAAAGTATGTCCTACCACAATTAATTAGCCGATGCTTCTGCTTAAGTAAACCTGAGCAGTGTAAAATAAAACATGATTATTAACTTTAATGTTTTAGATTTATTAATGGTAGCTTACCGGTTTATTAAAGCAACACATATCTATGTGGCAATATAGGAAATACATATTGATAATACGTGTATTGATATGAATTTTCTTTCACACTTTACAGTGCATTATTTGTACATTCCAGTGCGTTTAATTTGGCTATGATTGAGTGTGGTTAAGCTGACCCCACTGCCTAGTTAATTACCACATGGAAGGTGCAAGTTGAACGATAAACTTAATTAATTTATTTTTGAAGGTATCTTCAAAGTACAAGCATTTGATGCATACCCCCTTACTGCAAAGCAAGCCCCATGCAAGCTGTCAGCTAGCATTTAAATCCCAGGGCTATAGTGTTTGTATTGTTTTATTTGTAACCAGGGTTTTTTAAGGAAAATGTTAAGTACCCAATATGGACCTGTAGGGAGGGACCAGAAAAATATTTGACTAAATTAAAAATGTTTAGATGTGTTTTGCACTCAATCATATAGTGAAGTGCGTGCACAGTTCAGTTATTATGATTTTTGTACAAGCCATAGCATCCAGAAACACAGCAAGCAGATTAAAACCGTGTGTTAGTGCTGCGAGACATTATTGTACTTTTACAGGTAGCATGCCGTATTAGTTTTAGGTTTTACTATTTACGTTTACTTTCCAAATGATGAGTGGTTCAACAGTGGATATTAAGTACAACTGCTGTTGTTTTCATTGAAGTGGTGCCACACAGCATTATGTGATGTCACTTAACATTAAGACAAAACAGTGATATTTTTAAGCGTTCAAGAAAAAAAGCGTGCAAAAAGAATACTTATATGCTTAATAACTTGTCACATCGTCGATAAAGCTTAAGCCGAATTTCCACTCCCAAAAGACGTGATAAAGATTTGAAAATTCCCAAGTTCTAAAAGATTTCGCCAAGACACTCATACGCGGACGACGAACAACTTTACGATATAGCATGTCCACTACTACAATCTGGTTTTGTTGGTTAGGGCGTTGTCCACAATAACAGTAAAAGTTTAGAGTAGCGTTTATCTTTTATCAACTTTGTTTTTAAGATTGAGATATGCTGAACGCTAGTTTAAAATCCTTGGTATCTATGCTGTTGATATACCTCGCACTGTTTAAGAGGCAAAGTACAAGCAAATTAAGCTTTTTATTTTTCTGTTGCCATAGGCTATGTCTATTACATCATCTTATATACTAGTAGGTCCAAGCTATTGGTAGCAGTAGCCCTACTTGGCGTCTTTTTAGTACAGGCAATAAAACTATCAACAACCTGAGGATTACCTTTGTGTTGTCTCTCTTTATCCTCCACTCACTAGAAAGCGAATCGTATCGCTGTATTTTGAACGAGACGTCCGGACTCGCTTGGGAGCTGCCATTTTCGAGGTGTCTGGGCCACCGGTCTTCCACAGAAAGACGGGGGCGTCCCGTTAAGTGCCTTGCCCAAGGACACAACAAGCGAACTTGCTGGCTTGTTCTCCACAACTTTACCTAAATGCCGAGCGCCAAGCAGGGAAGCTGTTGATACCATGTTTTAAAGTCTTTTGATGTGACTCGACAAGGGGAATGAACCCCAGGTCTACCGACTGCGAAGCAGACACTCTAATTATTACACCATCGCGTCGGTTATCCACTACCCTTCTGTCTTTCAAGAAAGATTGCTCTACAAATCAGAGTTCTTTGTAGAATCGAGTTGTAAACTCTATCAGGTTACTTCAAATGTACTAAATGTGCTCATGTACTAAAAAAAACTCAATCCACAATTAGACTAGACAGTCATTAAAAAGTAGGCTGCCAATGGAAGTAGCCTACAATCGAAGAGCAATTACCGAGTTACTTATAAACTACTAACCGGCTGCGCCGGCTTCAATCAAATTATATTTTTGAGACTATAAGCGACAACTTGACCCCATTGGAGACATCGCTCCTATACCCCTAATCCGATCGTAGTACGATGACTTATAATTGAGAGAGGTTTTAGGAACTTTCTGTCACTTCACAGATTCTATCTCTTCCTTAAAATAACTATAGCAGAAAAAAGCAAAGTTGGGAATGAGCGTCGTAATAGCTTGTTTTACGATTATGAATATCAGTTGTTTGATGGTATGCATATATTACCACTTGGCGCAATACCCTTGCGAAAATATTAAACAGTAAAGAAATAAAGAATTAATTAGCATGAACGATGTCTCTGTGGCTGGCCTTCCTGTTTCTTCTCATGCGGCACACCTTCGAGGGAATTGCTAGTGAAAAGTGTATTTGGTTATCTTGCTTATAGCAAAAAATAATAATGATGCAGTCTGAGGCTTGATATTAAGCCAAGTAGCAATCCAGGTCAGTCAGTAAGAAGACAATCAAACTGACAGTATCCAATAGCGTTTTCATGCCAAATTGTAGCTCTACCACTGAATTAATAGAGCATTTAAGATTGAGACACTTAGAAATAATTATTCCTCATCGATGCAACACTAATGGAAGTAAAGAGGTAATTAACTTGTAATAGTAGGAGTAACATGATATCTATACGAAATATAGGAGCTGGTGTTAGCCTGTTTAAGATATTAATTTATCAATTGATAGTAAGGCATATAGGCCAACTGCAATCAGTTGAACAAAATACCACTTACAGGATAGAAATAGGAATCTTATCTAATAGGAACAAAACCGGTCGTGGAAGTGATATTTTATTCAACTGATTGCAGTTAGCCTATATGCCTTAATATCTTCTTCTTTTTTGTCTTTCGGCTTATTCCCGATTTGGGGTCGCCACAGCAGATATCTGCATTTTTATAACATGGCATTTGTTTTACGGTCGGATGCCCTTCCTGCCACCAATCCTCTATTCGGAGGAAAACTGGGCCACCTGTCTTCCACATAAAGGCGGGAGCGTCCCGTTAAGTGCCTTGCCCAAAGACACAACAAGCGAACTTGCTGGCTTGTTCTCCACAACCTCCTCTAAATGCCGAGCGCCAAGCAAGGAAGCTGTTGATACCATTTTTTAAAGTCTTTTGGTATGACTCGACAAGGGGAATGAACCCCAGGTCTACTGACTGCGAAGCGGACGCTCTAACCACTACGCCATCAAGCTCACTATAGTGAGCGTGCACTATATAGAAGCTTAAAGTTAACAGCATCAGTCGAAAGGACCGATGGCGGAGTGGTATAAACTGCATGAAACAATTTATGTGATCGACGGTTCAATACCTGAGTCTACCTGACAAGTTCTGGTAGGAACGAAACCGGTCGTGAAAGAGGTATTTTATTCAACTGATTGAAGTTAGCCTATATGCCTTAATATCAATTAATTAAATTAATATGATACGAGTAAAGAAATAATTTTTCGTATCTATAATTTTTCGAAAAGCACTCCACACTTTTTGATGAAAGCTGGTGTAATTTACAAACAGCCTATTATTTCATCTCTCAACAAAGGTTTCAACTGCGTTTGTGTACGGTGAGTATGTTTTGAGAAAATGATGAAGACATTTTTTACATTCAATCGTTAATTATGATATCACCTTAAGAACACAAACATAAAATTGTTAAAATTTTGTGAGTCGGGGACTGTCTATTAAGTACAAAAACGTTTTTATCCGCCAAGAGGTCCGAATTACCAAAACTTTCATCGTGACGTAAAAAACCGTTTTCGACACTCACCTTGGAGAGGTAATCAATCTTGCCAAGTCTTATTTATGACTTGTGGAATTAGAAGAGAATAAAAGGCAAAGGCCCCAAACGGTATGACAGGTCGACGTTCAAAACTTGATTTCCAAAAAAACGTGATTTTGTATGTTTGGAAACCAACATGGGCAAAATTCGTAGTTTCAAAATGTTGACCTTCGAAAAAGGTACTTAGCTGGTTTGGAGACCAAAACCGGCAAGATTCTCACGTTTATAAAGTTTATCTCTCTTAATGCTCCGCCCACCCCTCCTAAATAGCATAGTGCTCACTTATGTTACATAATTGCTTGATAATATGATTGAAATTATTAAAAGCTCCACCCGCTCCCCTACCAAAAAAAGAAATTATTTTCTAAACATGCCCCTATTTAGAACCACTATGCTCTTGCAAGTTGCAAACGTTTTGTAGTTATACGGTAAACAGGGTGTTCCCAATAAGACAAAGACACATATTTGCATTCTAGAATGCCTGGCAAGGTGTTGCTTGCCCTGTTTTCAGCGCCTACTTTAGAGCTAGACTTACTTTCTCTCAATTGAAACAGCCAAAGATTTCAAAGAGTTTTATTCGTTTGTTTGATGAAGTGCATGAAAGAATAATTTAAAAGTTGTGGGAGGAAGTCATGGTGATCGATATGCATTTTCGTGAATAAGCTATTATCAGCAATATCGAAAAGAAAATTTGTAATCAAACTGTTTCGTTTCATTTATGTATTCTCAACTGATGTCGCCCTCTGAGTTACCTTTTCTACATTCCGAAAAAAACAATTACTAAAGTATTTGCAAGTAATTACCTGGCCTTGATAGGTAACATATATTTCACAACCACTAACGCGAATGTAGCTTGGAATAGGGTTGTTTTGAAGATCAGATTTTTTCATAGTGACTATTCTCATTCCTGAGCGTAAACCGTCACTATGTTTTTTATCCGTAATTTTTAGGACGGCGCCAAAATTAGCTTCCAATTCTTGTTTTATTGTTTCATTGGGCATGGGGATTGGTACCCATCCTAATAGTATGTTTATATTTACTGGTTCATAAAGCAACAGGTTGTAAATGAATTCGATATCTTTAAGTTTAGCGTATAATTCTAGAACGTTCTCCCTGGTTTTACACGTTATGTCGATACTTCTGTTTTTCATCTCTGCTACTCCGATCAAATTTTCAGTTTTTTAGCTTATTTCTGATAACATTTGCAGTATTTCAACTCTTCTTAAGTTCGCCTTTGTTTTGAAATTCAGACATGTTGGTCTCTAGATTTACAGCTGTATTGCTTCGTACTTTTTGGGCAAAAGATGGCTTATAATTACCTGCCATGCTTACTCGCTAACCACTCGATACAACTGTGGTGAAGCAGGCCACGTGCAATCAGAATGCCAGGAGCGGGCAATGGATTTTCCTGCACTTACACGCAACAAACCAGGTGAATCAAACACAGTTTTGCCTGAAACGAAGGTACATTCCAAACCAGTAAACTTGTCAAAGAAAAGAAAGATTTCCCAATCAGAGTTAAACGAAACTGACTCAGTAGCTACTACAAGCTCAATCAAAATACGTAAACAGCTTAACAACACTTCCAACCACCTTGAAACGGATCAGGTGGAAAATCAAAGCGAAGCAATCGGTAATATTGAATTCGCCAACGACCAGCATTTACCTACTGAAATACAACCAACAACGGACAAACCTAAAAAAAACAACCAAAACGATAGTCAAATTCAGCAATCCACATTATCTCAAGATTGGTGGCGAGCTACATGCCAGATTGCCTGCATTTCGTGTAATGCCCAAGTTCTGACCGAAGAAACTTCTACTGAAACTACTTGTGACGAATGCGGCGAGGAACAATACGAGGTAAGTCCTTGCTGTGATAAACAGGATTCAAATCAACGCTTTTCTGTCAAGATGAATGAACGCTATACAGAATGCTGTGTCTGCAAATCAGACATGATGCGACTTTCGTGCTGCAATCTATTTCAACCCGTACAGCAGCTCGACAATAATTTATTTGAGTGCTTAAAATGTGCAAAATATTCCATCGTTTGTGTGTGCCAAAATGTTAACAAGCTGCCTCCTAAAACAATGAACTTCAAATGTACTAATTCTAATTGTTCCCATTTCACAGTACACTGCAACTGTGGTAGAATAACTTACCAAGAGCTTAAAAGCCCTTATCAATGTCCTTGCGGATATGAATTTGAACATGACATAAACATTGGAGTTAACACTAATTAGCATTTTCTTGTTTCCTCACTGCTACTATATTGATAATGCTGTTAACAATTGTAAGCTTTAATGTTAATGGGTTGAGGAATAACCTCAAACGTAAAACGATATTTCATTTTCTTAAAATGAAGAAATTTGACTTCATTCTTCTACAAGAAACTCATTCCAATCAAACAGATGAGAAGTTGTGGAAATGTGAATGGGGAGGCGATATCTTTTATTCTCATGGTACTAATCATTGTAACGGTGTGGCGATACTAGTTAAAAAATCTCTTAAATACGAACAAACAGCTACATATGTTGATCAAACAGGCAGAATACTGCTTATCGAAATTAAATTTAACGACAAAGTCTTTGTCATCGGCAATGTCTATGCACCCACAAAGGACGAACCAACTTTTTTTGACGCCCTTTTTTCAACAGTCGTAAATTTTACAAAACACGATTTGGTTTTAGGCGGGGATTGGAATCTAGTGCGTTTTTGATTTATGCGACGTTTTCAGAGAGCTTAACCCTTTTAAGAAAAGCTTTACGAGATATCAGTCACAACCATACACTGCCACAAGACTGGATTTTTTTCTTACTTCAAATGGGCTGCGCCAGCACGTACAATCAGCCAACATCTGCCAAAGCATCAAGTCAGATCACAAAATTGCCTTATTAACGATTAAAGTAGGACTACAAGAATGGGGCAAAGGGTACTGGAAAATCAATAATTCTGTTTTGCTAAATGATGATTATATAGCGCTCATTAAAAATCTGATCAGTGATTTTGAAAAAAATAATCCCAAAGGACATGTTACACCTCATATCAGGTGGGAAACTCTCAAATGTGTAATTGGACGGGAAACTATTAAGTACTGTTCCTTACTGAAAAAGACCTCCAACAAAGAACAATCAGTACTAGAATCAAAACTTGAGGCCATGGAATCAAATTTATTATCCTGTGGTCCAAAGCAAAAAGAAGAAATCCTTAATAATATCAATCTCACTCAAAACGATCTTAATAAGCTAATTGAAATAAAAACTAAAGGCGCGGCTACAAGAAGTAGAGCTCGTTGGATGGAATCCGGGGAAAAAAATACTAAGTATTTTCTCCATTTGGAAAAATGGCATCTAGAAAAAAAATCCATCAAATCCTTACGCAGTTCATTCATTCACGCGTATGAGCTCATGCTCGGTTTGCATGTCTTTCGTCAGACTAGGCCACCACGACGGGTAGACTGCTTGGCCCCACCATCTGTCTGCCACATAAAGACGGAGGCATCCCGTTAAGTGCCTTGCCCAAGGACACAACAAGCAAGCTTGCCGGCTTGTTCTCCACACTATCCCTTATGTGCTGAGCGCCAAGCAGGGAAGCTGTGAATACCATTTTTTAAAGTCTTTTGGTATGACTCAACAAGGGAAATGAACCCCAAGTCTACCGACTGCGAAGCGGACGCTCTTACCACTACACCACCGCGCCGGTTACGCAGTGCCCAAGGTAGACTGATTGATAAACAAGAAGATATTTTGAAAGAGCTCTTAACCTTTTATGAATCCTTATATTCCGAAAACCAACAATGCTGTGAAAAAGATTGTTGTGATTTTATACGTACACTATCGCTACCAAGTATTAATAAGGCAAAATTTTTTGAATGTGAAAAACCTATAACTGATAACGAATGCCAACAAGCCATTCTTCAACTAGCCAACAATAAATCCCCAGGTCTTGACGGCTTTTCCATTGAATTTTATAAAACTTTCTGGACTGAAATTAAGAGTCTATTTATGGAATGCCTTGATTTTTCCAAAATTACCAACCAATTGAGTAAATCCCAGTACGAGGGTGTAATAACGTTATTGCCTAAACCCGGAAAAGACAAATTGTCTCCCTCCAACTACAGACCAATCACATTGTTAAATTGTAATTATAAAATAATATCCAAAGTTATTACCAACAGAATACACCCTTGTCTGAATGACCTTATAGAAAAAGAACAAAATGGCTTTATGAAAGCTCGAAACATTGGCGATAACATTCGTTTACTATTTGATATTATTGATTAAGCGAACCACGAAAAGATGCCAGGGGCTGTATTATTAGTAGATCTACATAAAGCGTTTGATTCTTTACACTGGTCTTTTATTTTTACTATGCTAAAATCTTATGGTTTTGGTAATTCTTTGATTAACTGGATAAGAATTCTGTATAAAAATCCTAAATGCCGTGTTGTAAACAATAATTTTCTAAGCCCCCTTTTCGAAGTCAAAAAGGGAGTGAGGCAAGGAGATCCCCTCTCCGACCATTTTTCTTTTATGTATAGAGTGTTTAGCCATCATGCTGCGTCAGAGCAGGCAATACAAAGGCATTAAGTTAAATCAACAAACCTTTAAAGTATCTTTGTTCGCAGACGATATCGCGATTTTTTTGAATGGAAATGCTTTGCAATTTAATTACGTTTTTGACATTCTTGATACATTTGGGCAAAAATCAGGCTGCAAAGTC
Organism: Trididemnum clinides; assembly: GCA_963675345.1. Lineage (NCBI taxonomy): Eukaryota > Metazoa > Chordata > Ascidiacea > Aplousobranchia > Didemnidae > Trididemnum > Trididemnum clinides. Next base: position 1,297,529 of record OY776299.1, read on the forward strand.
AATATGAGCAAATCTAACGCTTTTTACGTTGGATCTAGCAAGGGCAACGTGTCTCAACCTTTTTCTGATAAAGGCTTATCTTGGCCTCAAACTCTCGTCAAATACCTGGGGGTTAATATACCAATTACCAACTTTGACAACAATTTCCTCTTCAGTGAAAATTTTCCAGGTATAACGCGAGAAGTGCAAACACTTTAAAACATTTGGTCATCTCGTGGTCTCACGTTGTTTGGAAAAATAACTATACTAAAAAGTCTGGTCATTCCCAAAATTGTGTATAAAGCCACTTATTTACCGGTTACATTGCCAGAAACTTTCATAAAGGAACTTAATCAAATTATGTATAAATTTATTTGGGGCTCCAAGTGGGAAAAAATTGGTCGCTCTCAACTATGTTGTGATGTGAAAGAAGGAGGTGGTAAAATGATTGACATCAAACAGTATGTACTTTCTCTCAGGCATAACTTCATTTTTAAACTTCTTCTTCTTCTTCTTCTTCTTTCGGCTTCTCCCTATTCGGGGTCGCCACAGCGCGAAAGTATTTTCCACTTCTCCCGGTCGACTTCGTCTCCTTCCTTAGCTCCAATCCTTTCCATGTCTTCTCTTGCCAAATCCATCCACCTTCTCCTTGGCCTTCCTCTTTTCCTTCTACCTGGCACCGCCATCTCCATCATCGTTTTTCCCACGTAGCCTTCTTCTCTCCTTTTCACGTGGCCATACCAGCGTAGCCTTGCATTACGAAGTTTGTCTCCTAGCTTTGCGATCTTGGCAATCCCTCTCACGTATTCGTTTCTTATTTTGTCCTTTCTTGTCACTCCCAGTGCCCATCTCACCATTTTCAACTCTGCAACTTCCATTTTTCCTACCTGTCTTTCCGTCATTGCCACCGTTTCCATTCCATAAAGCATGGCTGGTCTGACAACACTCTTGTACATTTTACCCTTAACTCTTGCTGATAATTTCCTGTCGCACAGAACTCCAGACACCTTCTTCCAATTTATCCAGCCTGCTTGGATCCTTCTCCTCACTTCTTCCTCACATCGTCCATCGCTACTAATTGTTGAACCCAGATATTTGAAATTTTTTGCTCTCTTTAGCTTTTCTCCTTGCAGCTTCAACTCTTCTCCATCATCCACATCCCCAACCTTCAAATACTCGGTCTTGCTTCGGCTCACTTTTAGGCCTCTTCTCTCCAGCGCATTTCTCCACATCTCCAGATCATCCTCTAGCTCCCTGCAATTTTGCCTAGACAGCACTATGTCGTCTGCAAACAGCATATCCCATGGTGCGTCCTTCCTGATGTCCTCCGTCAGCTTGTCCATGATGATGGCAAAAAGGAATGGGCTGAGTGCTGAGCCTTGGTGAAGTCCAACACCTACCTTGAATTCCTCAGTCAACCCTGCTGCACTTCTCACAGTTGTTGTCGCTCCGTCATACATGTCCTTAATAATCGTTACATAGCACTCTGATGTTTCAGCTAACCTCAAGCATTCCCACAGTTCCTCTCTGGGTACCCTGTCGTATGCCTTCTCCAAGTCAATAAAGGCACAGTGCACCGCCTTCTGCCCTTCATTCCACTTTTCCAACAGCATCCTCAAACAGAAGATTGCATCGGTGGTACTTCTTCCTGGCATGAACCCAAATTGTTGCTCACCAATCATCACCTCCTTTCTTATCCTTGCTTCTATTACCCTCTCCCACAGTTTCATAGAGTGACTCATCAACTTGATTCCTCGGTAGTTTCCACATTCTTTGATGTCTCCTTTGCCTTTGTACAAAGGTACAAGGACGCTCTTCCTCCATTCATCTGGCATCTTCTCCCCTCGTAGGAGTCTATTAAAAAAGTTCACTAGAAACTCCACACCTTTATTCCCTAAAGCGATCCATACTTCCACTGGTATGTCATCAGGTCCTTGCGCCTTTCCCTTCTTCATCTTCCTCAACCCAGTCCTGATTTCTTCTACAGATATATCTTCCACGTCCCTTTTTGTCTCTTCTGTTTTCATTTCTCTTCTCTCTCTAGGGTTTTCCTGGTTGAGTAGGTCGTCAAAATATTCCTTCCATCTCTGTTTCACTTTCTCTTCTTCCATCAGTATCTCTCGAGTGTTACTCTTGATTACTCTTACTTGTTGTACATCCTTGCTTTGTCTGTTTCTCTGCTTTGCTATTTTAAACAACTCATTTTCCCCCTCCTTTGTTTCCAGTTTTTCGTACAGTTCTTCGTATGCCTTGTTTCTTGCCTTTGCCACTTCTCTCTTAGCTTGTTTTCTTGCAGTTTTATAGGCCAACTTGCTTGCATCATCTCTGATGGTATCCCATACCTTTTTAGCATTTCTCTTATCCTTCAGTTTCTCCTGGACTTCCTGGTTCCACCACCACGTCTCCCGTCTACCTGCCGTGCTAATTTTTCCTGATGTTTCACCCAATTCCATTCTGGCAACGCTCCGTATCACCTCAGCTACTCTTTGCCAGTCTTCCTTTCCACCAAGTATTCCGCTTTTAATCACTTCCATTTTAAATTTATTCTTCACTTTGAAGTCTTTCAGCTTCCACCATTTTATTCTCTTCACTGGTTTTGGTGCTTTCCTCCACTTCGTCCAGATGATTATTGCACTTACTACTAATCTGTGCTGTTTTGCTACACTTTCATTGACAATAACCTTTGTATCCACCACCTCCTTGATTCTTCTTCTTCTTACCATAATGTAATCCACCTGCGAACTGCGTCCGCCACTGTTGTAGGTGACTCTGTGTGCTGGTTTCTTTACAAAGTAGGTGTTAGTGATCGCTAGTTCCATTCTCTTAGCAAAATCCACCACTGCTTGTCCTTCGTTATTTCTCTTCCCCAATCCATGTTTGCCCATGCATTCTTCATCACCGTTATTCCCTTCTCCTACGTGCCCATTCAAGTCTGCTCCCACCACAATTCTTTCATTCTTTGGTATCTTTTCCACTGTCTCATCTAGATCGAGCCAAAATGCTTCCTTTTCTTCACGTATGCACCCCACCTGTGGCGCATACGCACTGATAACATTCAACATAACACCATCAACTTCCATCTTCAAGCATATTATCCTGTCTGTTACTCTCCACAACTCCACTACCCTGTCCAGATGCTCCTTTTTCAATATGATTCCCACGCCATTCTTTTTATTTTCACTTCCACAGTACCACATTTTATATCCTCCACCTATGCATTTTGCTTTCTTCCCCTTCCAGCGAGTTTCCTGCACACACAGTATGTCCACCCCTCTTCGCTCCATAAGGTCCGCCACTTCTCTTCCTTTACCGGTCATGGTTCCAACGTTTAATGTTGCAACCTTCAGCTTGATCTTCTTAGCTTTCTTCCTCTCTTCATTTCTCTCCTTCTTTCTTCTCCATTGCTTTCCACCTCTTCTTTGCATCCAAGTAGCCTGTCCGCCAGTGGCCCTTGGTGCCCAGTCACTGGTAACGGTCGTTGTTATCCCGGGCCTCGACCGATCCGGTATGAAGTCAGATACGACGCGCATTGAAAACATTTGGCTAGGTTTTATGCCGGATGCCCTTCCTGTCGCAACCCTCCCCATTTATCCGGGCTTGGGACCGGCACCAAGGCTGCTCTGATTTGAACAACCTTAGAGGCTGGGATTTTTAAACTATTTGATAATAATTATCAATCCAGTTGGAAGTCGCTTGAACATCGATGTATTGACGAAAATGTTCTTTTCTGCATTTTGCGTTCTAATATAAAGTTGAATAGCATGTTGATTGGTAGAGTGGCCTTTTTACGCTTTACCCTTACCACCTTAAGAACTTTAAAACATTTCTGCAATATCGACAATGATTCCAAATATTTATGGTTTAATAAAGCGGTAAAATACCGAAATCAACCAATGTTTGTTGAAGAATTTTGCAAAGCCGGGATTTTTGATTTTTTTCAGCTGCTTAAATCGGACTTTGAATTATACTCATATGATGAAGTGGCATCAGCTTTTCATATGACCCTAAATAATACAAGCTTCATCGAATACATTAAACTCATTTCAGCCATTCCAATGGCTTGGATTACGACTACGAACAGTAACTCTCATAACCCTCCATGCGCTTTTTCTGACTTTAAACAAACTGTCAAAGATCAAATTACTACTCTGGGCAGCTCAAGTAAAACCGCTTATCAATTTTTGAGAGACAAAGTTAAAATACTACCTATTAAACAACAACTAAAATGGTGTAATATATTGCAACTGCCATCCGATACAATTGATTGGTCAAATGTATATAAAAATAACTACTACGCTACAAACGAAACTAAACTACGATCATTTCAAATTAGGTTAAACTTAAGATCAATTGTTACTAAAATACAATTGTGTGTTCTTGATATTGCCTCTGATAATTTATGTACGTTTTGTCGTGAAGAACCGGAAACTTTGATTCATTTATTTTGTGATTGCAAAATTGTTGACGCTTTTTGGAACGATGTATTTGATTGGATTCTAGCAAGATTTCGTATTAATGTCCCTTCGAATAACTTTCATAAACTGTTTGGGTTCCACACACAATATGCTAATAACCCATTAGTCAACCACATGCTCTTATTGGCAAGATTCTTGATTTACCGGTGTAAACATTCGAATACAACACCCAATATGCCCCAGTACTTTAACGCAATTACATCCACAAAAAAATCAGAACACTATATTGCTAAGAAACCTAATAAATTGGAATTTCATTACAAGAAATGATCTAGCTACATTTAGACATTGTATTATGCGTTGTCGCTGTTTTTATTCTTGTGTTCTTGTTTTTGTGCCTACAATTAGGGTGGGGTAAATGACGGGCTTTTGCAAAACTTTCAAGGAAGCTTAGCGTTTTCTATGACCATTTTGGATGCTGAGCTCGAATCCGTTGGAATTTTTGACCTATAACCTCATCTGACCCCTTAAAATGCTAATTTATTCAAAATGGCGGCCAAAATCGAGATGTTTGGAGTTTTTTTAGCATAGCTTAGAAATATATCGTGTAATATGTCTATATATATGTTTTTTGGGTCGTAGATTACGAAAATGACACTTTCGTGATGCTCACATACACTATTGAAGATGTTTATGAAAATTTTCTCTGATATATCTACTAAATTTATCAATATCTGACACATAGTATATTTATATATCGTTAAAGCACTGAGATTATATTGATTAAGCCAAAAAATACCAATATAATAACAAATGTTCAAGTGAAAATTTTCAGGAGCAGTCCGTCAACATTTTTACCAACCTCATCTTCTGGTTTTATTGCGTTTCTGATGCTTGTACGAAGTTCTTCAGCAGTAAATTTTTCGACACGAAATTTTCCAGTACTAGAGCCCTTGACACGTCTCTGTTGACGAATATTTGGCGCTACGGTGAGCCGCAGGGACACAATTTCAGAGATGAGTTGTTTTTCAGACAACGATTCAACCAACTCCAAGTTATTGTCAGTCAAAGGTCCTCCATGTTGTTTACAAATGTCTATAGTTTGCAATAACCTTAGATTTTTCTTTCTTTTTAGTTCTTCTTTCTTAGCGAGAACAAGTTTTTTTGACATCTTCACAGTGGCCAAGAAATCTCTCTCTAGCTTCCTTACTTCTGAGCTTTCTTCGGAGGTTCTCGCCCACTTCCAACTATCCAATCTTTCTTTATCACTTAAGTTTTCGAATGATGAATCTACAAGGAGTGCATTGGTACAGATCACCTTTTTCCTGGATATTGATTGGATCGATTCTGTTCCACCGCTAATTTTTACGCGATTATCAAACCAAGCAAACTCGCTCTCGCAGCCTAGATTAGTTAATGGAGCATAAGTCAGTTTATTCGGATCTGGTAGTTCGTCGTTTTGACCTTCATCATGTTCCAGAATGTTGTAGAAAAATGACATGGCTGACAGCTGGCGCCTTAAAGTTTCTGACGTTTCTTTAAGCATGGCAGAGTACAGACGATCTTTACCGTTACCAGATTTTAGTTGTTCACATAGGTCATCAATTTCGGGTAGTTTCAGCTTAAAGAAATCTCGCACATCATACCAGTTTCTGACATTCTTGAGATTTTTCCCTCTCTCATCAATTCCTAGCAGGTCCATTAGGGGAAAAATTACTAGATCAGCGATTTTCCTATAAAGTTCGCAGCACAAACTGAACCAGTCACTTTGAATATAAACGGACACAGCCAGGACCAATTTATTCGAGTTAATGTCTACCACAGAGTCAAAAAATTTTAGAACCTGATCTTTCATTTTTAGAAATTGATTTGCTATCTGAGCTATACGACCGAACCTGTTCGCTGTAAAGCCCTTGAAACCTTGTCTCTCAATACCTTCTTGCTCCATCCATTGAACAAATTCAGAGTACAACGAAACGCTGTGGGCTGCATGACTTGGACTCAACAACTTGGATATAGCTATCTCACCTAGAGTGTGGACAGAAGAACCGGATGAAGTGAAAGCTTTTTCTCCGACTTTCACACTTATCAGATTATGAACGCCTATTCTCTGTTCGGCCTTCCTGAACACTTTATCACACGCGTTATCAACACCAAGTGTTATATGAGCACAGCATTTAAGATTTTTTGATTCTGGAATAGCCATACTTTCTCTAAACGTTTCGTTATCTCCCGCTCTGTCACTCATCCAAAAATCAACTTCGTTTTTTATTTCATCAAGTGTAGAGTCACCCAAAATTGCCAAGATTTTAAGTTTCTCTTCATATGTTGCAGCACTATCTTCTCCAGAATGCGATATGTTTTCCATAAAACCAGTAGTGAGAGATTTTTTACCTTCTTGTCCATGAACTGTTATATGATCAGCTTTTATGTCGTACATTTTATGGCCGGCGGCTTTTGTCGTATCGTCCAACCCAACTGTTATGACATTGTCACCTTTATTCATCAAGTAGGACGCAACATGTTTCATATTAAGAAGGTAAGCATCTTGCAGATACATTGAGATACATCGCTTGCTGGGGAAGATATATGTTAAATCACCAACGCTATTTCGCTTTCGTATCAGGGCAGTACTACTAGTAGCTGTGTTTTCATCTCCAGAATCATCATCATTTTGATTAGCCTCATCGTCCTCATCAACGCTTTCATCAGATGGTATCTGCTAGTTCTGACCAAATATCATATTTGCTGAGCGAACTATGATGCCAGAAATATCTGCATGACTAACTTTAAATTCCGACACACATTGCACTATACACCTAACCAAAGCTTCGTTCAGAGTCCTTCTTCCTGTTCTGATTTTAACGTCAGGAAAGTATTTGAGTTCAGCTTTATCATCATGAGAGGCTGAAGACGGGGTCACTGGATTGCTTCTTGTCTGTCTAGAACTAGTTGGTGTGGTCGGTATTACCTTGGTGGCTATAAAAGGTTCGTCATGTACATTATGGTCGTCTTGGTCATGATCAATAGTATCTTCAACATCAGGCTTATATGAAAGACTTTCAGCATCTCTCAGCTCATCTATCTTCATTCTCTTTCTTTCAGCTAACAGATTCCTAGTTTCTTCTCTTTTCTTTTTTCTAGTCCAGGCTTTCGGGACAGTAGGTGTGCATATTGCTACGTAATCACCATAGCAGTTGTCAAGATAAAAATTCTCATCTTCATCTGTCATTTTCACTCCAGTCTCTGCTTCCAGGCTCCTCTGAAAATCTATATTCTTAGTTCTAATATCATACGCATGAGCACACATAGCATCATTGAAGTTTCTAGCTTTCTCAGTCCACTTATCATCTTTTTTGTGACTTGTGCGCTCGTATCTTACTAGCGCCATTAACGTTTCATAATCGTCCCTAATCTTTTTCGCCACCGCACGCCAAGTCAATGGATAGACGTTCTTTGATATCCAATCATTACGTATTTCAAATGCGACAGTCTTACTAGCATCTTTCTTACTGATTTGTTTTTCTCCTTTAGAAACAGGTTGGCATAAATGTATCATACGTCCAAGTAAGTACTGCCCAGATGGTAGTTTCGATTTAGTTTCGTAAGTGTCTACCGCTTTGTATTCTTTCAGTTGTAATTTTACAGTAGTGATGTTGCTTCGAGTATCTTTTTTGAATTCAGCCATATTTAAATTTATCTATCTGAAAACACACAAATCATTAAATACATTAATACCTAACACAACACCGAATTTTCAGCTCGAATCCTGTAAAATAAATAGGTCTAAAAGCAAGTTAGCCCACTTAACATGCCTAGTAGTAATGTATCTGAAATAAGTAGGATCAGAGTAAGGTAATATAAGCATCAAATATCACAAATATGGCTACATAACAAGCAAAAATCAGTAAGAATACGACATAGAAAGCCACACGTGCACGGCAGCCCCACGAAAGTGTCATTTTCGTAATCTACGACCCAAAAAACATATATGTAGACATATTACACGATATATTTTTAAGTTATGCTGAAAAAACTCCAAAAATCTCGATTTTGGCCGCCATTTTAAATAAATTAGCATTTTAAGGGGTCAGATGAGGTCATAGGTCAAAAATTCCAACGGATTCAAACTCAGCATCCAAAATGGCCATAGAAAACACAGGGCTCTAAAAAATTATCTCATTTACCCCACCCTACTACAATAAAAAAAAAAAAAAAAAAAAAAACAATTACTAAAACATCTTCAAAAATCTTTTAAAACTTAGTACCGACGGTATTTTTTTCACGATGGAAAACTATTCTTAGAAGTAGACGGTGTAGGTATGGGTAATCGTTTTGGCCCTACGTTAGCTTATTGGTTTCTTATAATCACTAAAAAAAATCTAATCAAAACCTTTTGTTTTATCTATCATTCTATGTACGTTACGTGGACGATGCCTTTGCTATTTTCAATTCATTGGCAGATGTTCAATCGTCCTTAAATATGCTTAACACCAGCACCCCAACTTTCGTTTCACACGCGAGAAGGCCCCTCACTCCCAGTTCTTGATGTTGAAGTAACGATTTGCAACGGGGAGTTTGATATCAGTGTGTCTTGTAAACTAGCTTTTACCGGCATACTATTGCCTTTCAACACCATAGCGTCTTTATTTGGGAAACGAGGGCTTATCGCTTATTTATTTAATCGTGGTTATTCATACAGTATTCATCAAACGGCACATTGCTGAAAACCAAAATCAATTTCATATCACTTTATTTAAACGGAACTGATACCCAACATCTTTTATTTTAAAAATGATAGACGATTTTATGAGCAAATTTAACAATCACAACCAACAATCCCCAACCGAATCCCCGAACTTAAATCCTAATTGTACAACTGTTCGTCAGAATTGCCAATCGCCTTTCAAATAACCAAAGATCATCTAACTCTGCTCTCAAATCCAATCGTGATCTGTTAAAAGCTTCCAGAGAAACGATACCACTAGAACAAAGCTTTACATTATTGAAAAAGTGCTAATGAAACCGAACTAATGGAAGCGCTGCTAATTAAACGCTTTAAGCCATACTTATATAAAAAACTCGGTTATTCACAAGAAGCGAAGTTGCTTGTGCACGTGTTTCACTGAGAGTTGCTGTGTTAAAACGATGCTACTCTTGTTTTAAGTGTTCAGTTCTGTGAAATTTAAATTTATCTTAAAAATTTTAGATTTATGTTGCTCTGACAAAGTCCAAGAGAAGAGACGGAAAGTTTGATTGTTCTTTTTGTCAGTTTTGTTGGGTTAGCTTTATTATATTTAATAAAATACTGCTTATTGCATTGGTTTGGCTGATAAAAATATGAAAGAAAAATTTTCCCCTATTCAAAATCTATTTGATTGCAGAAATCTAATAATCTTGTTAAACTTCAACTCAGATTTTTATAATCTGTGAATTCAACTCAAATTAAAATTACTGAACTTGGTTGGCTGGTTTCTACCATAAAATATGTAGCATATTAAGAAATATAAAATACTGTTAATCTTGAAATAAGTTGCAGTAAAACATTCATAAAATAATTTCATAAATTTCTACAAACGAAAATTGACTAAATATTACAATTTCAAATACTGCATAAAATAATGATATCTTGTAGCAATACATATTCCAGACCAGGCCTGCACAACACATGGTCTGCGGGCCGCATTCGATCCAAACAAGCTTTTGTTGCGGCTAGCCAGATAATTTGAAAATATGATGCCTTTAAAATAAATCACGTTTGGAAATATTGTTAAGGCCACCATTTCGTGTTTACTTCTGAGATTTGCGTTTATTTTCAACAACACCGTCATACAAAATAATAATGGCTTTATTTTATATTTTGTGATTAGTTAGTCTTAGAAATTGTTTTTGTCTTCGAAGTTAATTATTCAAGATATGAATCTCCAAGCGAAGTCTTCATCCAAAATTTACTGAGAAAACATCGTTTTTTTGCAGCATACTTGCTTTTCCTAGGCAGACGGTAGGCCTAACTGTAAGAAAAAATGTTGGCATGCGGCGTATAAATACAAAGAAGCATTTGGTTGTTGTAGCCCTTTTGCTGTTTTGAGTTGCATAGGCCTGTTCTAGATAAATAAAAAAATTTTGTTCTACTAAAATTACATGTAGCTAACATATCAATACTACATAACCTTGTGTATCCAGAATTTTGTTTTTTAGAGGCGGCTTAAAACTGCATTAATTTTTCAACAAGTATTTGTTATGTTTCACAAAAAATCTAATAATTGAATTAGAACCTACTAAATTTTACATTTTACAAAAGAAGAGTCTTTCAGACATGTTTTGATGTTATTGGAATTCACGTAATTTTTTACTAGAAGGTGTACTGTTTTGCCTATTGAAAGGTGCAGAACTCAATTTGTAACCAAAATTGATATTTGTTTTGAAAAAAGCAAAAATCAATTCAAGCGTACAAAACAATATCTACTTCAAACGTTGATGCCTAACTGTCATCGATAAAGAAAAAGCGTTGAGCTCTAGTTTTATAGAAAATTTCGTGTAGCAATATCTATCTGTTGTTAATTTTCAAATTAAGATTAATGCTTAGATTTCAAACTTTGTGAGAATAACTGGAAGCATATGAGCCAACTACCTGCCAACATATTATTGGATAAAAATGGCTTGCTTAGGTAATCTTGCCCGAACCGTGTAACCAAATTTCATATCAGAACAGCTTCAGGTTTCAACGCTACAACACTGTGCTTTGTCTGGTTTAAAATAAAGCATAAAGCGGTTTTAAAAATTTATCTTTACCAGAAGAATTATCTAATTTGGGTTAAAAAAATTTACTTTAAAAAAATAATAGTGATAACTCCTATAGCTCATTAAACTTATAAGGTGAACAAAGAATTTGGCAGAATGCAACATGATCTCACAATGTTTCGAGTTTAACAGTCAGCGATAGATGTCTTTGTGACTGGTGCAAGCCATATTTTAAACCCAAAACATAAGCTTGAAATAAAATACCAATTCGATTCCGCCATGCCATGTGCAACGTAACACTCTGAGTATTCAACTAGAAATCTTTCGATTACAAGTCTGATGCTCAGTCAACCTCACCTCGCTGCTGACAAGCTATAGAGAAGACTGGTTTGAAGAAGGATGCCTGAATCAAGCAAAGTGGAGAAAAGAATCTTATCACAGAGCCATTCAGAAAGGCAAGATATAGATATGGCAAAAGCAGAGAAGTACCAAACAAAATTTACCCAAGGTGAAAACGTATGATCGCAACCTTCAAAACCACTTTGGCTTTGCAACAGCTGACTTCAACAAATAAATAAATAATTTTAGCCACTAACAACTTTGAAGAGTTGATTCGTGGTACAGAATCTGAAGACTGCAGAAAGTAGGGTATTCATATTCTCGGAGCTTTTCGTCTGACACTTTTCAAGAGAATCCGTTAGAAATAGAGTGAAAAAGATGAAGTGAGTCACTTACATAGAGACACAGTTGACCAAAAAGAAAAAGGCTCCATCGTGATTGGCAAAAGTAGCGACCAATAGAAGGAGCAGAAACTAATGTGCTATTTTTAGGCCATACACGAATTCCGTTTGTTTGCATAAATTTGGTTTTGATGTTTTGATGTAAGTGGCTTCAAGGGTGGAGAGATGAAAAGAAGCACGGCCTCGGGCAAGAATGGAAAATTTGCCATCGTTGTATACAATTATATGCCATCATTGTATACATTGTATGCAATTGTATACAATGATGGCAAATGGCAAATGCAGATGGTGAATACAATGATGGCAAATTTTCCAGCTTTCCACCCTTGAAGCCACTTACATCAAAACATCAAAACCAAATTTATGCAAACAAACGGAATTCGTGTATGGCCTAAAAATAGCACATTAGCTTCTGCTCCTTCTATTGGTCGCTACTTTTACCAATCACGATGGAGCCTTTTTTTCTTTTTCGTCAATTGTGTCTCTATATAAGTAACTCATTTCATCTTTTTCTCTCTATTTCTAACGGATTCTCTTGAAAAGTGTCAGACGAAAAGCTCCGAGAATATGAATACCCTACTAACAACTTTATAACACATTATCGTTAACTATTATAAAAAAGTAAAATTTCACAACACAAAGACAACAAACATTTTAAAGCAGATCTAACAATGAAGTGGTAATTTTGTAATTCAAACATTGTTTGCAGTGCAAAGACTTTGCATTAAAAACAAATAATAAAACAATTTTACTATAAAAAGAACAGAAAATCAGCTTCTTAGCCCGAAGGATGTTCAAACAATTGAAATCCTGTTTCCAGGCGTAAAGTTAGTTTCCATGCAAGTTAAGTAATTGAAATAGTTTGCAGATTAATTTAGCATATTTTTAAACGTTTATTCCTTCGGATTAATTTGCGAAATTTTCGACTACAACACAGAAAAGGTGGAAATATCTAAAACGACATTTGTGATGTTAACAATCATGTCACTTATTTCCATTTCCAACGCTAATTTCTTATTGTTCTTATGCAGTCTTTCTCGATGACACCTCAAATTCTCCTTAACAATGCCAAATTATTATCATACGCTAAATATAAATATACATGAAAAGCGATAAACGATCGGTATATTCTGAACTAGCTGATCACTCGCTTACCGATATTTCATTTTTATGAGACGCGCAGCACAATATTTATACCCTCACATGTCATTTATCCGATGACTAATTGGATAATTAGCCCACTCTTTCTGTTTCGTTACTTTTCTATACACTAGTTTCGTACAATTACGTAGTCACTGCACAACATATCTGCAAGTACGTAGCAAAACACAATATATCCAAAGAACAATGATACTCACAACTCACGGGAAGAAAACAGAATCTTCACACAATATACAAAAAACTGAAAGTACAACTCTTAAAAAATGAAAAAAAATGCATTTTTATGGTAGACTAATGTAAATGCAGACGAACACACACTTTTGGCACCCTTGTGGTTGAAAGTCATACTTTTTTGGTTGTTAATAGTGATAGAAGTGACATAACGACAATTTTCTGTTTATATAGTAGGCCTATGCTTAAAAAATTAATTACTGGAGGAATAAGAATTTCTCATTTTAGAAATTCAAATTTCTCAATTTCTCAATTTTCTCATTTTGCTGCTTTGCAGCTATTTCTCATTGTTTATTTCACGTTTTCAGCAGTGGTTTAATCCTTGTAGATTACAGAAAACTCTTCAAACGGTAACTCTGTCGCCGCTGGCACGGAGTCGCCTTAAGGTGCGGGAACCAATTGGTCAAATAGGCTTAAGACCGGACCTGCGTGTGATGAGGAGTAGTTTCGTCAGGAAGCTATTTTCAATTCAATTTATGCACCAAACGTGTTTCTTTGAGCTTCTAATTTACAAAATTATACTTTGACTGTGGATCTTTTTAATTGACTTAAAATAGCAGTCACTGACGGACGTGAATAGTTAGATTTGGATATAGATAATTAGCTGCTTTGCGGCAATCTAGAACAACTTGATATGTTTTAAGTTTGACTGTCAATACTGTTTGCAATGTCAAATTTGTAAACCTCAACAGGCATAATATAAATACTTCCATGAATTTCTGTGTTTGCTTATCTTGTACGGTATAGTAACGTTGACGCCTTAGTTTTAAGATTTTATGGCAATCTGATAACAGCTCACACACATTGACTATAAACTGAATTTTAAAAGTTAATTCAACTTTTATCATTACTACATAGCAAAAGTGCAAAAGTATTATCAATATTGTAAAAGTGCATAATCTGATGTTTTTAGTTGCTGTTCTAACCAGCAACAACAATATAATATATCCCTTGCCTTAAATTCTTTCGAGTCTGTATGTTCAGTAAGTCCAATGACTTTTTTCCATAAAACTTGAATTGTGCCGCAACAATTACTGCTTTATACCTCAAAACAGGTTGAAAGAGCACTATCCATGATATCAAACCCCCATTATGCAACCAGAACAAAGCTGATATTTACTGTAAATTATCCTTAACATCTTTGCACACGATAACTGGCTATATAGGCTAGGCCTATGCTCATAACCATTCAGTCTGCGCAACAATGCAAAACTGGCTCAAAAATACAAAATTTATGACCTTGGCCAGGTTATCTTGTAACACCTGGTGAAGACGTAATCTAGAATACTGATATTCCGTTAGGGTTTTCTTATTGGCTACTTCAAAATTTTGATTGCTTACACTAAATTGAGAAAGAAAAACTGATAGCTATTCACTCAATTGATGAAAAACTAGGCCAATACTTGATTCTGGTCTATTCCTATATTGAAGGTCTGTAGCAATTGAAATATGACAGACTAATGACACCCGACAAAGAAAAAATATTTCTACTTCTTCTTTTGTTTGTGAGGTTGTCTTTTTTTCGTCGCTTCATGATTTCAAATCAATAGCTAAGCTATTGCTTAAAGAATTGTGTTGGACATGAGTTGTTGAAAAGCGGGGTCTTCATTGCGTCGCAAGGTATTAAAGACGACTTAACGACGCCGGTAGGCATCCGGCTTAAGATTGTTGAAAAATTACTTTTATCGAAAGCACGTTGTTAATATATGCCGAAAAGACTTTCAAGGGCGTTTTTTCAGTAAGTGCCGTACTTTTCGAGATAAACAAAAATCAAAATTTGCAATCAATCCTTATTTGTGACATTATCTTACTTTCCAAAGAGGTGAAATTGTTTGAAGTAGGAAAGTCAAATGCTGACGTTGGTTTAAGCAAAAACGAGTGTCCTCTTTCAAATAATGCAAATTGAAAAAAAGTTATTTTCAATCATGAGGTCATGATCCCCTTTATGACTCTCACTCAGAAATGGAGATCAATCATCCCAAATTTCTTGGTTGTTCGCGTAATTGTTTTGTAGGAGCGTACGCAGACAGACAGAATTTTGCTTTATAGTATTGATGACTCATGTGCGCAATTAAGTTTAGGTACATAACAACATTCGGTTGTTTAATTGCAAATTTTCTCAAGAAAATATTTGCCCACTTTCGGGTTGTTTCGGTAATTGGGTGGTTGTGGCAATGCTTGTAAGGTTATGAAAGGTCTGCGCGTGAATCCCAGAGTTGCTGGCGCCCATGGTGGATTTGAATTCCCCATACAGTTGCTTTTTATCAATGCTGCCTGATAGTGGTTGTAAGTGAAAAGTCTAAGAGGTTCAAAATATCGATATTGTACGTGTTTTTCTCAATGCAGAGATTGCATTAAACTTATGTTGAAGAAAACAAAATTAGTAAATAGAACCGCCTGTCAGCAACTTTAATGAAAATTTTCTTACCATCAATACATTCGGATAAACGCTCCTATTTGGGTTGACTGTTCCGTATCCGGCGATGTTGCATTCAGTTCCGGCAAGAAAAGAAAAATTCCTTGAATTTGGCAAGCAAATTGGGTTGTGCTTTGTCGAACATTCTACATTGCAAAATGTAAACTATATTCAAATACACATAAACTCGGAAATGAGATAACCTTCATATTAACTGATGATAACAATTATATAACTGATGATAGCAATTGCAGGCAACCGATTTGATCATGTTTTTTACACCACAAATAATTAAAAACTACCCAAAATTTACCAGAACCTTGTTTTTTAGTTGTGGAAAATCAGTGGCGCACTGGCCACATACGCATTTTGGCCGGAAGATTAGATGTACAAAAGCTCCTTGACTGAACAAACAAATTGAAAAATTTCTTACAAAAATCTGTAATTATTTTTTGCACGAGCCAATTTTGGTAAAGGAAATTTAGGTATTTTGTTGCACCTTTCCCTGCATAGCAAAGATTTAATTAACCTAATGGAACAATCGTTTTGTTTCCATGAAAATGACAAATGCACGACATGGAAATAGTAATAAAAGTAATTGTAAGAAATTTTTGAAAAAGCAGTAAAAACTTTTAATACTCAATCTTTAGTTAATTCAAAAAATTTCCTTAAAGCTGAGACATTGTTTTTCAATCTTCATTTTCGTCCCTATGTAAATGAAACAGGGGAGGTGCCTAATTCAAATATGGTCAGTTCAAAAACTTCAAGGGGCTAAGCATATACTTTAAATTCTTGAGTCAAAAGAAAAGGGGGCAGTGGTTGATTATATATATTTAAGATAGGCCCAATCTAATTTTGACCACGTGTCCGCAATCACCAATCATGCGGGAAAAGACATTTGAAATTTTATTCATCAATATTTATTTGAAAAATAAGGTAATCATTGGTTACTCTACTAATTGGCTACCACTACTTATTGGCCACCACAAGAATACTTTTCACTTTCAACATCACAACTGTTTTATTCCAAAAATTAGAGCCACGCAAGTAGTTAAAAAATAACCACAAACGTTTCGGCCTTCAACTGGTGTCACGTACAACAAAAAAGCTGACTATCAACTACGCCATATGGACACTAAACAGAAGGATATAAGACAAGAAGCAATGGTCACGTGTAAAATAAGCCGATGGGAAAGAATTCGGAGTCTAAATTTAAATCACGTTTTAATTGCTCAATGCAAAGAGATTTCAGAATGAGGAGTTTGAATTTGTCAGGAGAACTAGTGAAAAGCTGTGGATTGTTGAAATCAACTCTATGATTTGGAATGGATTATGAGTGATTGATTACACACTTCGAAATCGAGCTTGGCCCGGTGCTAGTTCAGGCGGCTCACTAGATTCTAGCATATAGGAAGAGCCACAAGAACAGTTCAATTGATATACTACGTTGCTTCTCAACAAAATGCGTTGGGTTATTTGAAATAAAACCGTTGTTTGAGGTTTTTGATGAGATGGATAAATCTAAATATGGTGTCTGGTAAGTGCTCTTCAATAAATTGTTTTAATTCTTTCTCAACCTAGTGGGAGATATTACCTACGCAAGGTAATTTGAATAAAAAATGTTTTGAGGGATTATTTTGAAACAAGGGAGTCCGAGGAGCAAAGCTTTTGTTGAGAAATCGCCTGATGCACTTGCCAATGAAGTCATATGGATGTTTTTCAGGGTAAGTGTGTCTTTTATGAAACACAATTCTGTGTGTATTTGAGAATAGGAGGCATAGATGATATAGGAAAGAAGGAAAAAGCTGGAAAAATTTGTAAGGACACCGGTGTGTGTTTGTGATAGATGCTAGTTTTTATTCGTTTCCAGTTTCTTCGATAAGAGCATCAAGAAAGCCAGAAAATTGTTTCTTTCTACTTCACTGGTAAAATAAATTTGATTATGCTCTCTGTTTACATTGCGAAGGAATACATCAATAGAAGAATTATCTGCCAGAGTAGTAAAGCAATCGTCGATTTAGCAAAAAAAGAACTTTGGTTGATGGTCCAGAGGCGTGATTTCGATTTCTTTATCAATAACATGATTTATCATGACATAAGCCATCAATGCCCCAATGGTAGAGCCCATTACCACACCATCTAACTGTTCACAGAATTTATTGCTAAATTGAAAATTTGTGCATTTGTTTTACCAGCTTAATAGCTTCAGTAATCGACTTTTGTTAAGTCCATTCCACTCAGTACTATGCATAAAAAGCATTGGTTGCCGCCCAACCTGTGAGAGTAACAGCAAGAGTTTGCGGAGTTTGCTGATAGACCTTGAGAAATGCATTTTCCCGCGGACAAATACAAAAAAGCGTAATCAGCTGCTCGCTAACATAGTTACAAAAAGAAAATTGGTAGGAATGCGCGTAGTTTTTTGTTTACTTTTGATGCCAAGGAAAGTTTTGTGTCAAGTTCTGCAAAACAAAAAATTTAATCAAAAGTTGGTTGCAAGCTAGTAACTATTAATGGTGGGATGATAATGAAAGAAAATTTGTCATCACATCAAAAATCTCTTCAACTAAAGTGAACTGGTCCCGAGCTGGATACCAAGCCGCAAGACCAAGACATCAAGGCTTTAACACCAAGAATAAGACCTTGAGTGGAGGTCCGAGATCAACGTCAAGACCAAAACTTCAGTCTCGAGTACTTCGTCATTGACAAACAGCTGGCCAAAAAGAACATCCTTGAAGACGGAGAATCACTTAACCAAGCTTCTGGAGCTCTGGCTGCTTGTCCCCTCTGACAGTAGGTACGCCATCCTGAAAAATCTGGTTCTTTCAAAGGATGGTCCACAAGAAATATCAATTTTCTCACCAAGCAGACCACAATAGAGAGATAACCTACTCCATCTGTTTTCCTGGTGACTTTGTCAATGCCATGGCTAAAAGTAGCGTGTGTTTTTTACAGGGCTTGTACAAATCATATTGCCAATTGAAATTTGCTCCCTTGAGTGTTTTTAAAGCCATCATAGCACCCATTAGTCTCTTTCCTTGCAGACACTTTTCCATGGGCACAATAACTTTTTAATCTTACCTGTTGAAGTTTATAAATGAGATTTTGTATAGGCTACAGTTCGTTTTTGGTAACATTGAAGACATCCTAATTCTTTCCCACAGTATAGAGGAACATGTTTAGCATCTGATCATGGTCTTTGAGCGACTCAAATATTGTGGCCTCTATCTCAATCAGAAAGAGCGTACTCTGTCGTACTCGTCATCAACTTTTTTGGACATTGTGTTCGTGATGAGTGAGTGCTCCTTTGGAAGCTATTCACAAGTGTTTACGTCCCAAGAGATTTTTCCCCGTTTTCAAGAAGCATCTGGCAGATTTTCTTTTCCATTTTAAATGCACCGACCAAACCGTACGCGGCTTTACCCAATCTATAGCTTTTTTTCGAAAGTCTCACCTCTGCGAAAAATAACGGTTTAATGTCGATGAGGGATATTGATCACCTTTCTTGCCATAAAGCGCTACAAATATTTCCTTGATGGACGCACCTTTTATTTCCTGCACAGGCCACAAGGCCCTAATCTTTATATTCATCTATAGCATAAACAATACCACCGCTTGCTGATTTCAACACAAGAATTAATATCCAGCACATCTCAGGAGACAACGTGTGATTGGTGATTGCTATAGCCGCTCAGTCAAGGTTCAAGTGAAGGTCCTCTTTCACAATCAGGCTCTCATGAAGCACAGGATATTGTGCCGTTTATGGGTTTTCTTCGGCAATGCAACAACTCTTGCAAATATTTTCCCAATATTACCAAAACCCACCCAAACCATCCTGGTCAACACCTTTACCGGCACCATACGGCTTCTCGTCCCGATTGCTATTTGCAAAAGAGTGGTTCGACCTTGAGTACGACTTGGCGTTTGCGGGCGTCAAAACTTTACGGAAACGCGCTTCACGGCGCACCGTCTCGCCGAAAATCAATGTAAACGTCAAAGTCTGCACAAGTTTGTATTTTGTGTCAAAAGGCAAACGTCAAAGGAACAACAAGTCAGAAAAAGCCTAGAGCACTTGAAACCGCTCCAAAAACTCAGGAGAAATCCATTAACTGGATTTGTAAACTAGGATTTGTGTTAGTTGGATTGAGAACTCTGGTCTAAAAAAGATTTGGCTTTTCGACTAGCGAGATTACTACAAGCAAGCCACAATCAAGATTCTCGGTCGTTTGTATTAGCAGATCGCGATTACACAAAATCTCACAGCGACTGCAGACAGCAGCTCACTTGTTACTCGAATTCACTTAGATTATTGGAGCTCCATCACTATTGACTTGAAAAATGAATTTTGTGTGCTTGTTTCTTAACCCTTTCACCGCGTATACCCGGTATTACCGGGTATAACAAAATGTATGTAAAATGCGTATGCCCGATACAACCGGGTAGTCAAATAATGCCTTGCTATATGTAGCAAATGTATGTAAAATACGTATACTTGGTACTACCGGGTAGTCGAATAATTTCACCCGGTAATACCGGGCATACTCATTTTACATACATTTTGTTATACCCGGAAATACCGGGTATACGCAGTGAAAGGGTTAAAGCCTGTTTTTAGTACTTTTTGTTTTTTGGGGGCTTTTTTACCGAAATATTAAAAAGATGTTTGTTTTTGTGAAAAGTTAGGCAACCCCCATTAGATCACGCAACAAATAATCTGATCACCAACGTTTTTATTAGAACACTTTTGTTTGTTGACCAGAAATATTTTTTGGTCACAAATTAAGCTAATTTAGTGAGGTTCTCATAAAGTAAAGCACACTCCTAAGTCGGGCCAGGCCTTTTGGTTTGGGTTCGGACTAGAGTTTCCCGAAAAGTAGGGACCTGAGTCGGGCCCGAACTCACCATGGCCCCAACTGACTTCGTCGCAAGTGTATCTTAATTTGACATTGTTGCAGAAACTTTTTTCACGAACTATTTCTGTTAAGAGTTGTGCAACCAGTGTGTCTCTCTAGTTTATACTCGCATCTCGTGCATGCGTAGCTTGTTTATCAAAGGATGAAAGCTCACGTGGAAATAAGTTGTTTTTGCAGACTAGCATTGAGCAGATATCGTAACTAATCTAATCGATTATAAAGATCTGAAACTAAACAATCACAAGAAGTTGAAAGACAGAGCTACCAGTACAGCTGTGTATAAATCAGGGATGTGGAAGCGGTTATTTTTCAATCGCTTCCGCTTGCGCGTCCGCTTCCACACCTAGCGCTTCCGCTTCCACCGCTTCAGCTTCCACCAACAAAAAACGAAAAAACGAACGTTGACAATTTTTTTTTACTTTTGTGGGTCTGTAGCCTGCTTTCTCCTACACTTCATCATTTTGAGAAGACAAAAACCTTCATATATTGCTATTTCTTAACCTACTTCGCTTGAACTTATTGTTCCGAACTACTCTGTATTTGTTTTTTGTAGATATTGGAACTCGTGTTGAATGTAGAACAGTGCCTTCTAATCTTTTTGTCATCGCGGAACCCCTAATGTACTTTTGCCTTTGTCACGGAACCCCCCACTAACAAAATTTAGAAATCACGAATTGCTTGCAAGAATATCAAATATTTCGTTACTATAATTCAAAAAATAATTAAACACTTCAACAAATAGACAGTTATTACAAGTTCCTTCACTACTTACAACTACTCTTACAACAGTAAACTTAATGCTTTTCAGATCTAAACCGTATGACCACATATTACAGCTCTCGAGAAAACCTGTCGCCACAACAACAAATTACACCGTATAGCGCTGATTTTCCCTCTCTATCCTCAACTAACTCCGATTTTGAGTTAACTTTAACTCTAATCATTATTACGGACCTTCTGTTTGTCCCCAAAACACGTATTGACTCCGATCTTTTTGAATAGTGAAGTGCGAAATTTCTGTCGCATATATAGTATGTACATGTAAAGCGAGCAAAATTGAACTGCACCAATCAACAGCCGCCTAAACGTGGTTGTGCGGTCCCCCACTCTGTTTGGGTTGGGTTTAAATGGCTGTTGGCTTTCCCGAGGGTCCCAGTTACCCTGGGCACTCCCTCACACAAACCATTTTTCGCCGTGCAGCCCCCTGGGCGACCGCAGAAAGGTAGCACGCAGTCTCTTTAAAATCGGCCTGTCTTCCCTCTTCTCCTTCCTTTCTCTTGCCCGTGTTCTCATTCTTCTCCTTCTCCTGATGAGCGGCAACGTTCATCCTAACCCTTATCCCGTTTTTCCCTGTTCAGTGTCCGCTGGAAATATGACCTGGCGGGGTAGGTCAGTGCAATGCTGCACATGCTCTAGTTGGGTTTATTTAAAGTGGTCACTACTCTTCTTTTCTAGATCCAAAACTTTTGGCAACTCTGACTCATGGAGCCGCCCTTCCTGCTGCGCCCCTGCTTTTTTTGGAGATGCTACATCTACCAGCACTGTGACTTCCTTCTCGGACTTCTGCAGCTGGTATAACTCCACTGCTCAATCTGACTCCCTTCTGCTAATGCAGCACTCGCACCCCACCCTCGCCTTCAAACCTCTTATGCTTTTTCCGCCCACTTCGTATTTTCTTCCTCTGCACCCAAACCACCGCCTCATGTTCCTGGCTGTTTCTCTTTACCTCCGCTTCCTCTTCCCCTCCCTAACTCCTTCAGGGTTATTCAATGGAATGCTGGGGGTGTCCGAGCCAGGAGCACTGAACTGCTACACTTTCTTTCGTCTCATCCCGTTGACCTTATTTGTATCCAGGAATCTAACCTTAATTTATCTTCCTCTTTCCGGATCCCTGGATTCTCAGCTCTGCGATTCGATGGCACCCACACCCGATCCGGTATTTTTTCTACTGATGTCACAGACGCTAGCGGCGGCGTCATTATTTTCGTCAGGAAGGGCTCATCCATCTCTGAGCTTTCTACCTCCTTTCTTTCTTCGCTTGACCACTACTCTGATTATGTAGAGGTCAACATCTCTCTAAACGCCTTCTTTTCGCTCTCATTTCTCAGTGTTTATGCTTTCTCTTTTCGCTCTTCTCCGAAGAATATCAGAACCAATTTCTTTTCTCCCTCCATTCTTCCCTCCTATGTGGAAGCGAAAGCGGTGGAATTTTCGCGCTTCCGCGTCCGCTACCACAGAAAAAGGACCGCTTCCACCACGTCCGCTTCCAGCTTCCGCTTTCACATCCCTGGTATAAATTGATGCCTTGCTTTACACATGGTATAATTTGCGTTATATCTAATATATAAAGCGCAAATCTGTCTGTCTGCTTTAACTCCTCTAAAACTGCTGGAGGTACAAGCATCAAACTTGGCACGATTGATCGCCACCCCGTGGTAAGTGCTATAAGAGTGTTTGTGATGTCACAATGACCTCATAAGCAAAAATATTTGTTTTGAAATTTGCATCACTTAACAAAGGACAACCGCTTTTTGCTCAAACGAAAACCAGCGTCCGACTTACCACAATACAAAAACTTTCATTTGTTTGCGGTCTAAAATGACGTCACAATCAACGCTTTATTGCCACAATCTCGCATTGCATATCAGATTCGTTTACGTTTGCTAAGACCATGCAAAATCTTGACATCGACCCTAATGTCTTCATGTGTTCTTTTGATGTATCCAGCTTGTTCACCAACGTTCCCCTCGATGAAACCATCAAAATCTGTTCGGAAGCCCTCTACGACCAGTCTAATTCCCGACCAGTCATTCCAAAGGACGTGTTTGTTGAATTGATGAAGAGCGCTACATGCTCAGTTGAGTTCAGCTTCAATAACACCATGTACAAGCAAATAGACGGAGTAGCTATGGGATCACCACTTGGTCCGGCTTTGGCCAACATCTTCGTTGGATATTATGAAGAAAAGTTATTTTCTCAAACGCAAAAACCTCCAACATACTTCAGATATGTTGACGACACGTTTGCCATCTTCGATCACGAAGCTGAAGCAAATGAATTTCTGACCAAACTTAACTGCCTTCGTCCATCCCTCAGATTCACCTTTGAAAAAGAGAAAGGGAAATGTCTACCGTTTCTTGATGTCTACGTTGAAAGAACAGATGTTGGCTTGGAGACCAGTGTATACCGTAAACCCACTTTCACTGGCCAGTATTTGCGTTGGGAGTCCTTTAGTCCTCTCAAACGCAAAATAAGTCTAATATCTACATTGGTGCATCGAGCTCTAATGATTTGCACCAAGCGTAGACTCAATGAAGAAATAGAACGGATTAAGAAGATATTACTGGACAATGGCTATCCTAAAAACATCATCAACACTCAGATCATCAAGAAAATTGCTCAGTTCTCCACCCTTAAGCGATTTGGCCCTGAAAAGTGTCCTGTGTACTTGAGGGTCCCTTGGATAGGTAAGCCATCTACAAACTTAGAAAAAGAAGTCAAAACCGCCGTGGAAAGCTGCTATGGTTCCGTCAGCACCCGCCTGGTCTTTACGTCTAGGCGCATGCTGCCTGTGGCCCGCAAGGATGTTCTACCTGCCATTCAGAAAAGTTTTGTCATATATGAATACAAGTGCCACTGTGATAGTCGGTACGTAGGGCGAACATCTCAACGACTACAGGATCGCATCAAGCAACATGTTCCGCAATGGTTAAGACAGCAATTGACTCGTCCACGCCGATCTCAATCACACAGATCGTGCAAACGAACCGACACCAAACCGGATTGTGACTCCGCCATTGGTCAGCATCTTTTAGATAATGATCGATGCGCATTAAACTATGATGATAAGCGGTTTTCAGTCCTTGCCGCAGCGCGCAGCTCTTTCCATCTCAATCTTTTAGAGGCTACTTATATCAAGACCCGACGCCCGGTGTTATGCAGACAGAAAGAGTTTGTTTACACTCTCAAACTCTTTCGATAATCGTAGCATATGGCCTCCTGCCGCGCCTTCTCTAACTTTCGCACTTGCGAAATCTTTCTTTCGCGCGCTTTGCAATACAAACGCAATCATTGGCCTGTCTTGATTACGTAACATCCAAATTATTCACATAAAAGACTCGTTCACTCTAGATCTTCCCTTTTGACACGATACCGCCACTGATGAGAGCGTCACGAAAAGCTTATGGCTAAAACAGCTTTTTTCAAAGCTATATTAAAATCTGTTTTTTGATCTTTCTCAAAAAGTACTCATCACACAAACACAATTAAACGTTCTTTCACAAGATATTAATGAGGTGCTTTCAAAAAAACAACTTTTCAACAATTATTGCTTGTTTCACAATGCTACGAGCAATTCTTTATTCAAGCATTTTAAGCTCTATAAGCATTTTTCTTCTCTATTTCGCTTGCATGCAAAAAACTGGCTCTATGATGTCACAATATGTTTCGTACGATTAACACCAATCTTCGCTACCGAAGATCATAACATGAAGATGTTTTCAAAAATTGCAACCTTTTTGCAAAATTAGTTTATTAAAAACTGATTTGTGATCTCATTTCCCAGCTGATTTTCAAACTTTTTTCAAAAAATTGAAGATTATTTCAAGGCGATTACAATAGTGTATAATATGTGCAATTAATATTTGTTTTTATAGTCAAAAAACTCGACTATAAGACCTGTGGTGTAAATTTTTGCCCCTCCCAAAAAGTGGTAAGCTTAGTAAAAAGAGGTAACTGTTATACAAAAACGTTATAGTAAGGTACTAACAATTACTGTTCTTACAAAGCTTAAAAAATTTGCTTTTCAGCAATATGTGATCCTAATTACTTGTGGTTGAGGATTACTTTATGATGTTTGATCAAAAATTGGTTGCCATGATCATGTTCCATTTTTAGTTTAACAATTTATCAACTTGACCTAACAAACTTGCAATTGTAAACCAAAGTTAGTTCTTTGGTACATTGTGACTATTTTCCTTCACAAGCATGGTTCTTTTGCACTATCTGTAGACGTTTTCAAAAATATCCATCAAAAACTAAAGTCTCTAAATGTTTATGAAATTTAGTCTACCGGTTAAAAACACTCAAAATTTTGGTGCCTGCATTTCACAAAATTGCAAATACTAAAAATACTTTGTCCTTTAGTACATTTTGGCTATTCTTTCTTGATAACATTAACCTTTAGCATTATCCATCAAAATATTCAAAAAGATTTATCGAAAAATGAAGTCTACAAATATTAATTTGTAGAGCAAAGCACTTGGTGATCACCCAAGGAAAATACAAGAAGGTATAAATAGTCCTTTTTTAACTTTTGCAACAAAATGTAAGTGTCGAGCTGCATATGATCTAAATGTTTGAAGCAATTTCCTTTGCAATGGGGCAAGGCTGCCGCAGCAGCCAGGTGATTTGATATTCTTGACCTCGACATTATTATTGGGAGCCCTGCTATTGCTATAACTTAACTGTGAGTGCTTACGAAAAAGTGGTAAGTAGCGATCCTAATATTTAATGGCTTAAAACGCACTGTGAGGTCATAATGTTAAATGACACCACAAAGCTTGCCGCTATTTAGTAAAAACAGTCAGCAGGTAGCAAAATTATCCACTATCATTTTGATAGCAAACATAAATGGTAAAGCCCATTATTGATATTTATAATTGCAATGATACCAGTACAAACCACTAATCTTTATTTAACAGTAGGGACGTCTGGATTAGAGGAAAAGTGAAATGTAATAAAATCCCAAGTTTAAGAAAAGATCAAAATTAAACAATAATAGCATCAATTTGTGACACTGGATTAAGAGGAAATGCATTTGTTTGAAACGGAATTTATAGGCGTCTATTGCAATAGGTTATATGACTTCGGTTTTAGGCACGGCACCTTTTCATGCTATGGCCGAATGAAAGCAAAACAGCGCAGGCAAAGATCTTCATGTCACAGATATTAATACGAATGCGGGGTCACCAAATCGTCAAATAGGCCTACCACTAAATAGTTCATTTCTTTAATTGTCAAAACGACCACCATTTGGGAAACACCAACAATTTTGATTATGTTTCACCCCTCTTACACTTTTAAATATTGCAAATGTTAGTTTGTGAGATCATTCTTTCATTTTGAATACTTCCAGTCTTGATTAATAGCACAACATAATCACCATTACATGTATAGAAACTATGGCTTATATTAACTGAAACGTTTTGTTTTTGCTCTCACAAATGTTTGTATGTTCAAGCTGGCGCAGCTGCATTCATTGATACGTTTTAAATCGGCGCGGGTGATGTTACGCCCTGCCGGGGATAAATGGTACCAAATTTAGGAGAAACATTTTTCTATTTTGCTTGATAATAGCTTTATAGAGCTACGGGGATCAAACATAAAAAATTTGAGAAAAAGCAAGGATTCATTTAACTTCTATGAGTATACCTAAGCTAGGAAAAACAAATATGAATCATAATGCGTAGCCACAGGGACTTGAGAAAGTTTGGGGGAAAATCAAAATTAACAACGTCACTGTGTTAAATTGCACCACATGGAAGATGTTATTAGTATTTTGCTTTATAATAGCATTATAGAGCTACAAGAATGAAACCAAATATTTGAGGAAAAGCAAGGACTGCCTTCACTCCCGAGACACGTCAAGCAGGAAGAAAAGAACATGTCACATAATGCGTAGCCAGTGAGAACTTGAGAAAGATAAAAAGAAGTAAAAAATCAACGTCACTGTGTGAAATCGCACCACACGAAAGACATTTTTGCTATTTTGGTTTAGAATAGCTTAATATCAGAAATGTGTTTCCTACTTCCAAACTACGGGGAACGCAAGGCTGCCTTGGATTCGTGTCACCAATGGACAGAGCTCATAGACCTAAGGCATAGCTAGGATCTTAAAATGAGATGTTCTATTAGGAAAAGAAACACAAAAAGTCGTGAACAACTTATGTGCAGAAAACACATAAACCTTAGGTAACTGGTCACACACAAGAGCCTGACAGGTGTATCCGGCTTGGTCGGCTGAACCCACATTCTCAATCTCAACGTTACTGACGAGAACTCTGCGGGTGACGCCGTCGTATCTACACTATAAAGCAAGAATGTTTTTCTTTTGCTGATATGCTGCATGTTAAGGTATTTTATAAAACCATAACCATAACAATTTGTAAAACTGAACTTAGAGAGAACATTTGTTTGAAAATAACTCGGCCTAATGTACTCCTACTGAAATTAGGTGAATAGTTTTGGGGAAGCCATTGCCGCTTTTGTCGCTATGCCGGAAACAAGACAAATAGTGCCGCCAAATAAACTTAATACCTCAAATATAAACAGGAAAGGGGCAGCACCACATCGCAAAATGGGCTTACCATTATACAACTTATTTCTGTAATTGTAAAAGCAACCACCATTTCGCCGCCACAATCAATTTTAATTGTGTTTCAGTCCCTTCTCCCTCACAAGTATCAGTATTAACGATAATTTGTAGCAAGATTCTTTGTGAGCATTGCCAGTTATGATTAAGAGAATATGTTGATCACAATTTGGTGTACAAGAATTGTGAAAGTGCATAAAACTTATTAACTTTTCGCTACTGCTCACACAAGAGTCCGAGTGAAGGCGCCGCAGCCGGTTGAACTAAAACACTAAACTCCGATATTACTGATGGAGGACCTCTGCCGGGCGACGCCAGCAAAGCCGGTTAGTAGAGTATAAAGCAAAGATTTGTTTTTGTTGGTGTGCTGTCTGTTAAAATTATGTATATCTAGATCACAAAGAATTGAAATAAAGTCCCAAGTTTAAGAAAATAATTAAAATAAAACCATAAACAAAACAATTTGTAAAACTAAATTTTGAGAGAATATTTTGTTTGAAAACAACTCGGCCTGATGGGCTCCTTCTAGAATGTGGTGAATGACTTTGAGCGAAGGCATAGCCAATTTTGTCACTATGCCAAAATTAAGGCGAATAGCGCAGTCAAAGAACTTAATACCACAATTATAAATACAAAATGGCCCGCACCAAATTGAAAAATAGGCTTACTACTAAATAGTTTATTTCTGTAATTGGGTAAACAACCACCATTTCGAAGCCACCAACCACCCCCCCCCCGGTTACACTTTTTAAAAGTATTAAAGATAGTGTGTGACAACATTCTTATTTTGTGAGCATCATCAGTTTTAATAAAGAGAATAAGATAATCACTATTTCGTGTACAGGTGTTATAGAAATATCTTTAAAATTTTTTGTTTGTTTTCACACAAGACTCTGATGGATGAAGATGGCTTGACCGGCTAAAGCAAAATACTTAACCGCGACATAACTGAACCGGGCCCTACGGGCGACGCCGGCAGAGCCGGCTAGTATGCTATATAGCTGGGGTGGCCGAACCGCGACTCGCGAGCCGCATGCGGCTCTTTTAACTCGTTGTATTTTTGTACAGTAATGTAGTGTAGGGGTGTGCGACCTGCTGTGCGACACGTTAAGTTTTGTGGCCGGTGAAAGGGTGCAAATGCCTAATTTCGGGCTTTTAAACAGGTGGTCTCCAAAAAATGAAATTTTTTACCCTCTATTTGAACGGAAAATGCGGCAGTTCACACGATGAATTGCGTAGTGGCTTTTTCAATGACGGCTACTATCGTTTTTGACTCTTTAGTACGGCAAGTGTGGCCACCCCTGCTATATATCTTAAATTTACTGTTTTTTCTGGTGGTGGTATAGAGAGAGAGATAGAGAGAGGAATTAATAGTGCTTTAATTGTGTAAAACAAAAACATTATCGTGCGAAATAATAAGCCTAAGCCTAGTTGTGCGAAAGGATGGGCCTAAACATAGGCCAGACTTCCATTTGTAATGGTGTCACCAAGCATTGTTAAACAGTTATTTTTTAACACTTTACACCAAGGTTGCCAAACATATTAAGTGCTGTGGGCCATATTTTTCCTCCTAGATTTTGCGTGAGTCAGATTGTTTTGTAAAATTTAGATAGTAAAACAATCGATACTACTACAGCTACAAATGGGTACTTCAAAGTTTTTGGATCTTCTGTATTTGATTCTTCAATCGATTTGAATCTAAAATACCTGTTTTGTTCGGAACAGTCGGAACCAAAATATATTGCTATGAAAACAAAGTTGCAAACGCGTGATGCATATTTTCCTGAATTCTACGAAGTTGATATTTTAACTGAAATCGCACCTTGTTTTCGTTGCGCTGTAAAGTTAGTACAACCTCTGGGGCAATCGAAGCAATTTCTATCTTTTTTACCAGCAGTTGTTTGCTAAAGTTTCCTCCTTTCCCTCTCATAACGCGAAGTTAGGAAGCAATAGAAGTATGCAAAGTTACCTGGGAAATTTTTTTTATTTACAGAACACTCACGCTGCACCATGGAGATGTTATGCGAAAAAAATCTCTCTCAAAACGTATTTGACATTCAGTAGATGCGTGCGAGTCTGCAAGGATAGTAAATGCGCTGCATAGAAAATTAACGTACATGAGCGCGATGTTTAAAGCGTACATCTGTGAGGTTTGTGGTTTACTGAACTAGAATACCTGGTTGTTCCATTTTTCTCATCAAAACAATAGGATGGCGCGGTCCAAAAAATGATGCATGGCGGGCCGCCAATTTGACACCCCTGCTTTGAACTGTATTGATTCATTTTTATAGCTACCGCAAAATGACTTCGAATCTACCGAATTTTTTTAACAATCACAACGCTCAAGCAGATTAACTTGATGTCTTAAATAAGGAGAGTAAAATTTGCAAAATTATTTTTTCATTAGTGTGAGTGTAGACGTGCCAGGGAAGTAGACTAGTGATGAGGAGAAGAAAAACACTAGGGCAAAAAAACGACTTAAATCACTATGCGTCACCCTTCATCCTGAGAAAGACTTATATGGAAAACGCCCAAGGACAACTATGTACCTTGTCCTTGGACAACTTTGGACTAGTTGTCAGTTTCATCAGCTCCAGCCTGATGTAACTGACAACTGCATCGGGATACCTATTCCCAACTTACCAGCTCGCCTGTAATGCTGCAGAGACGACCAGCCCGTTGAAGTAATCGTAAATTGCATCGCTGGCCTCTTGTACCACTTTTATCGTCAATTGATTTGACAAAAATAAAATGAAATAAATCGAACATGCCATCCATTGCGATCATATACTTCCTTGTGGACATGTATTTAAAAAGCAAATTTCCTTTTTATTCAAAGCCGAATGTTAGATAGACTTCGCTTTTTTTTTTATGTCATATTGATGTTCTTTTGCACAGTGCTCTGTCTGGTAACTGAAACAAGATTACGTTTGTAAATTTTTAACAGCGCTGTCGTGATATGGCAAAATCAAATAACTAACGAATTACGTTTTTAAGAATATTGACTTTTTCGTCATTTATTATTGTTCAACAAGGAAATAACTGAACAATTATTTTGGCTTTGCCTCTAACCTGTTAATTTTACGAACAATGACGATATTTTCGGGTTTGCCGATTGGTAGCTTCACTTAAACAAAAAAACATTTAAGGTTTATGACGTCTGAAATGTAGTTGTTACGTTTTACATTATCACGGCAAGACAATATAAGTGGGAGTTAACCTAGATTTGGGAGATTGGCACAAAACAAGCGTGGTGCAGACTAGTGAGCATAGCACTGGTATACTGAACATTGGAGGTATAATAGGTATCGCGCTGTAGAATTTTGCTTCTATCTCAATAATGCTGCAACCTTTTACAATTCAGTACCAATTACCTAATCTATCAGATTTAGACCCACACACTTCGTGTTCAAAAGAACAAGAAATGTATTTACAAATTAATTCAACTTCAAAGGCAGCAATAACTTGCACAATTATCAATTGTTCTTGACCTCCACGGATTCAACCAAAAATAATACGCCGAATAAACACTCGAATACACTATCTACACTATTTCTCTCTTTCTTTCTCTAAAAATTTTCGGTTATATAGCTACTAAGTGAAGAACATTCCAGATGTTCTAGAAGATTCGTGTAAAAACAGCAATGGCAATCAAATGATTTTGCCAAAGAAGCAAAGTGATTAATGTTGGTAAGTGCGTACGTTTTCATTTTCAAGATTTTGTTTAGTGACGTAAAATCAGCGCACAACCAACAGTTGCCATCTTTCTTGTTCAACGTGACGATTAAAGAAGCACATGGGCTACAAGCTTTTTCTAAAATTTCCTGGTCCACTAAGCGTTTAATTTCGACTTGTAGCCCTCTATATTTGACGAGACTTTACTTATTGGAGACATTACTTATTGGAGACGAACACACTATAAACAGTCGGAAATTCGTCTCCAATAAGTAATGTCTTATGTTTCTCACAACACTTTTCACTTGGCCACTCCTGTATCTGTGATGTAACCATGTTTTTGTTATTACGTGATTGCCTGCCCTGTTGATAAATAATTTTTAGTGTTTAGTAATACAGGTAGTCTTTGTAATTTTATGTTGTACAGTTTGTATGTCACATTATTAACATCTACCGTGTTCTGAAGAAGCTCCCCGGTAACTAAGGGGAGCGAAACGTTAAATTTGAATAGAAAATTTGTCGAAAGAACGAAGTGATTGATTGAAAAAAAATAGTATGTAAGTGTTGGGGTCACCAGTGTAGCAACTGCAGCGTTGGCCCTGTCTCTTCTAGATTGAAGCTTGCGATTCTTTTTCGTCACTTTAATTTCGACGTTGAATATTTTACAAAAGTTATGGCAGTTGTTCATTATAATAATTCATGTATTTACTAACTTTAGTCGGTTCCTATGAAATCTCATTCTAGTAGAATACCAAACAAAAGATTAATAGATAAAGTAAAAACAAAATCAACAAATCCTACAACATAAAACTAAAAATCGACCCCGCGCCGAGCCACGCCCGTACACCAACGTGTTCTTGCTCAAGCTGACAAGTCGGCACTAAATTCAAATTAAAAGTCGCAATACGTAATGATGCGTGGAAATTAGTAGTGCATAAAAAAGTGGCTTGCTTTTCTGCATTTGTTAACTCAAACATGGCTAGCATTTCCGTTTTTTCCTATGGAAATATGACTTGCATTTTTGCGTTTCCTAATTAAAAAATGCCTTGCATTTCTGCATTTGCTACGTCAAACATAGCTTGCATTTCCATATTTTCAGATTGAAAGACAGCTTTATTTCCTAACTGAAGTATAGCTTGGATTTTTGCATTCCCTAACTCCAAAATGGCTTGTATGTCCGTATTTCCTAATTCTAAGATGGCTTGCATTTCCGTATTTTCTAACTGAAAACGGCTTGATTTCGAAACTGAAGGATGCCTTGCATTTTTGCATTTCCAAACTTATATATAGCTTGCATTTTTGTATTTCCTAACCGATACACGCCTTGCATTTCCGTATCTCCAAAGGAAACACCCCACATTTCGGTAAAAAAATATGGTAATGCAAGCCATGTTTGAGTCAGAAAATGCACAAATGCAAAACAATATTTCAGTTAGGAAATCGAGATGTTTTTCAGTTAGATGACATGGCAATGCAAGCCATGTTTAAATTAGCAGAAATACAAGCTATACTTCAATTAGGAAATGGAGCTTGTTTTCGGTTGGGAGATACGGAAATGCAAGACATGCTTGAGTTAGAAAATACGGAAATGCAATCCGTGTTTCAGCAAGGATATCGAATTATTTTTCTGTTAGGAAATACGGTAAGCCACGTTTGAATTGAAACATACAAAAATGCAAGCCGTACTTTAGTTAGAAATCACCCAGATGCATACGAAAATTTTATTGTGACCAACAAAGATGCAAGCCATTCAATTAAATAGTAATATGCAAGCCAAACTTCATGTAAATACATCTCATAAATGCTAGTTAGATTTTGTTCATGAATAGGATTAATGCAATCCATATTGAATTTGACATGCATGCGGCATGATGGGTTCAGAGCAGAGGTGTGTGAACTTTTTAGTCAGAAGGCCGCATTGACCATTCAAGAGTCGGCCGAGAGCCAGAGCTTAAAGTCTTGCAATAGCTGTATGCAATGCAAGAGCTTGCAATAACTTAAAATCTTTCAATAACTTCTTGCAATGACGTATTACAGGGCTTTGATAATGATAGTATTAAAAAAACCCTCCATTTGAACAGAAAATGCGTCAATTCAAACTAAAAATTGCTATGCGGCTCTTTAGTACGGCAAGTGTGGCCAACCCTGTCCTATTAAATTAAATACATGGAAGTTTCTGTAAGTGGTGGCGGGGCCGCACAAAATGCTCTGATGGGCTCTGTAGCTTGCCCACCTTTGGCTCAGAGCATAACGATCACAGAACATAATGGACATGGGAAAATAACTGACAGGAGACATATTGGACATGGGGTCTAATAGACGTCAGGCATAACAAACGTGGGAAAAAATGGGCACGGGACATAATAGGTACGGGGCATAATGGGCATGGAGTATAATGGGAATGGGTTATAATGGGTGTGGAGATTATAGGCTTGAGGAAAGT
This sequence comes from Trididemnum clinides, assembly GCA_963675345.1. NCBI lineage: Eukaryota > Metazoa > Chordata > Ascidiacea > Aplousobranchia > Didemnidae > Trididemnum > Trididemnum clinides. The sequence goes on from OY776299.1 coordinate 1,331,612, forward strand.
GGCGATTGGGTTACACAGGCCTGGGACAATAGGGCAAGGGAAAGTTGCGCATGCAAGCTTCATGTAAGCAATACTGAGTTGCATGTAAAATTCAGTTAAAAAACACGAAGATGCAAAAAATTTCCACTAGAAAATGTGGAAATCCATGGTATATATTGTTCTTTTAGTAATCAGAAAAATAATCCTTAGTTTTGATCAATTGTTCAAGGCAATTCTCAGTTCAATTCCTGATTTTTTTTCTGTTCATTCAACTGACCTCTCAACTATTTTTCGATCAACAGCCAATTAACCCATATATCTGGCTGTATGCTTGTTGCCTTTTCTATCTATTTTGGAACCCATCTCTCACTCGTCTGACTTACTTCTTCCATTTGACACCAAACGGTGTTCATTCATGAACTCTCCCTTTTTTCCTCACCTCTGCTCATCGATAGGCTATGCTCGACAAACTGTTATACCTTTTTTAAACAACTAATCTTCGCACCAACGTATTAACAACTAGAGAGATGCATCGTTAACTCAACTTTTTAATTTGATTCATTTGAATCATTATGTTGTATTTTCATCATCTTCCATAAATTTCCGTATTTTTACAACTCATTTACAAGATAGAAACGCATAGTTTAATTCAATTAAAATATCTAATTTCATTTATTTAGATGATCTTATTTCATTTATATTATCTTTCGTAAGTTAATTATTTATATTATACTCCGTAAATTTTAGTGTAGCCCACCTTAATGGTAATTTATCTGCTTTAGATTTGCAAAATGAACGAATAATTATAAAGCATTTTAGTTTTACTGTTTCGACCTATCAGGTCTCTTTATTGCAGTCGGTGGCCGACAAGTAGCTAAATGCTTTAAATAATGAGTTTTAGATTCGTTTTAGAAAGATATTTACTAAATAAACGGAAAATTAGCTTAGTTATGATTCTGATCTTACCTTAAGCTTTTCAACCGTGGTAAAAATTGCTAAATTTTAAACGAATCAAGTTCGTTCAAGGATGCTAAAGCACATTTAAACCTGGTCTAATTATAACTTGTAGGACATACAACTGCATAGTCTCGGCAATTTTGAGTGTATATTAGTTTACCAGATTTTAAACTAATTCAATGCTTTAATTTATTAGGATGTTTTTAGATTTACTTCATTAGAAGTGTTTTTGTATGAATTTTTACTCGAGTATTTTTAACATGCTGTTAAGCAAATATTGTTATTATTACCATGCAATAATAACAATAACAACGAGAACGAGTATCAGCTTGGTGGCTTGCTAGTACAGCTGCTTCCTCATGACAGTATGAACAAATTGCAGGTTTCAGAGTAGGCAGTTTATCAATGTTCGATTATATTGCTTTGAACAAATATTTTCTGTAGTCCACAGCTTGAGAAATATTAAGGATGTACCATTCATTCAGGCTACAACAGTTCATCACAGTATTAATTAGTTTTCACATTTAAACAACCACCATTGCATTATAAGTTTATAAGCTACAGATGTATGCTACAACAACCTACTGACATATCGCAATCAAACAAGGAAAGTACGAGGGTGACAAAAAAAAAAACGGGATTGTTGTCATAAAAATTTAAATACAACATTTTTAGGTAAATTACAAATTGTCCTCTTCCAAATACTCCCCCTCTGAGTTGATGCACTTCTGCGTTCAATCTTGCCATCCATGGAAGCACTTGGTAAACTCCTCTTCTTTGAGGTTCTTCAGCTTCTTTGTCACTGAGGCCTTGATTTCTTCTGAAGATGAAAAATGAGTTTCTTTTATCACAATTTTCAATCAGGCAAAAGTCACACGGTGCTAGATCTGCGGAATACGGATGATGGTCAAAAGTTGTGATTTCTTTTTTGACCAAGAGCTTGCTCACACTAACCGCGTTGTGTGAGGATGCATTTTCGTAGTAGAGAAGCCATGACTTGTCACTCCACAGTCCCGCCTGCTGCGTCAAACTCGGTTATGGAGGCGAATGAAAGCCTGCTGGCAGAAGTGCTGATTTACTGTTTTACCTTCCGGCAAAAAATCATGATGAATCTAACCCTTTTGATCAAAAATGCAATCAACATAACTTTGATCTTTGATTTTGACATGCACGCCTTCTTAGATCTGGATGATTCTGCAGTCTTCACTGCATGCTCTGTCTCTTCGTTTCAGGATTGTATTGGAAGACCCACGTTTTATCTCCTGTGATGACCTGGTAAAGAATGTCCGGATCGTCCTTTATCGTCTCCAGCATGCCTTTACAAAAATTGGCTAGGCGTTTCTTCTGGTCTTCCCATAAAATCTTGGGTACAAGTTTGGCACACATCTTTCGCATCCCCAGATCATGCAGCAAAATGGTCCGCCCTGATTCCCTGTTTAAGCCCAGTTCATCCACTATCATTCAAACTGTCAATCTGCGATCACTCCGCACCAGTTGCTTTACTCTGATGATGTTTTCATCTGTCGTTGCTGTGGAAGGCCGTCCTGACCTGGAGTCATCCTCCACTTCCTCGCGGCCACTCTTTAAACGTTTGTACCATTCAAAGATTCGTGACCTTGACATCATATCTTTGCCATAAACATCTTTAAAAAAGTTTGAAACACTCAGTTGGACTCTTCCTTAGTTTCACCAAAAAAGTCAGGTTGATTCGCTGTTCCATTCTTGAGTTACCAACAATTGCGTCAAAACCAACAATTGCGTCAAAACCAACAACACTGGCTACGAACAAGCGCGACACAAAGCAACAAAATTCTGACAAGCGTTGCTAACACTACGTTACAAAAAAGCCTGAAGCAAAAGAACGGAGTGACTCAACTTAAAACTATTGCAACACAATAGAGCTAAGAAGTTGCCTTGCATGATGAACAGGTGGTTTGTTGATTGGCATTGAGCAAGAGTGTGATAGATACAGTCTCGCTTCTTTTTTGTCACATCTTGTAAGTATAATTATACCTTTGTTTATTTATCTTGGCATGGTGTACGGTGAGTGAGTGAAATGACCGACATGGATGAAAGCGTCAACATCAATGCACAATCATGCACAGACACTCATTCATTTCAAGTCAAGCAATCAACAAAAAATGATTACACGTAATGCTCTAAACAAAAACTTGTAGAATTACTGCAATTTACAATTAACAAAAATCATTTGGCAAAAAAAGTTGGGAGTGGCTATTTTGCCATCAACGGCATTTTACCCATGCTGGCTATTTTGCCAAGAGTTATTTTGTAATTGTTCAATCTTAATGATGTATTAGACATGTGACTTTTGGTCGTTTCTGATTGGTCAATTTTAATAATTAAAAAAATTTTGCACCCCAAGTGTGCACTCCCCCACAATGGACACTCCCTCCCAGTGTACACTACCCGGTACTTTCACATATCGAGCCTACCCCCCTTCACCTTTGTATGTCAAAACAGGTGGACTATCCACACACCACAGCGTCACATGCAGAATTCTAGCAATTATGGCAATATAAACACACATGAATGATTATGAAAAAATAGTCTCCAAAGGTAAATTGCCGTCGACGTCAAAATAGCCACTTCCAAAAATTTCCACGATAACTTTCTTGCTAACTGACTTGCAATTTGTCAATGTCTTCACATGATGTCTATGTTTGTGTTGTCACGCTCCCAATGGAGAATTAAATGTTAGCAGGAGTACAACTAGAAATAATCTGGGTGTTGATGTCTTGTAGCAACTCTATGTTGAACTCTACAATATGACTAGAACTGCGTGCAATGTTAAACAAATAACAGCTGTGTCCCTCTATTTTTTGCTAATTGCACCACTGAATGTAACCTATGTAATTTGTGTATACATTGTTTCAGCCATTGTAATCTTTCACACCCGGCTGTTTTACCTCTGTTATATTAAAACATTGTGGATGTACAAAGCGTTGTTAAGCATGAAAGTGTGTATCAATATTAAGGATGTCGATTCTAAATAGAAATGAATATAAACAGTAAAAAATTTTAAAGCTATTTTTTGAACTTGGATCAGGAATCAGTTTTAGTGTGCATTGCAAGAGCTGGATCAGAATTCAACAGTGATGTTTACGGATCAGGATTTGGTTCGAACTCTAAAACTGATGACTCTGGCCACCTCCGATACATATTGAGTTGAAGACCTTTTTAGAGATTTCAAAATAATTTGCCAAAAATCTCAGGACAAACAGCCTAACCAGAAAGCTGTATTATAATTCTAAATCTCGATTTAGGACATGAAATAAAGTTTGGATTAAAACTTTTTGCATGTTACAGAAAATAAAACAAAATAAGGACTAAGTCAAATAAGAATGTTTTTTTGAAATGAGGACATCACTATTTTTTGACAGAATCCTTTGAGTACGATGTGAAAGCCCATCCCATAGAATGTCTACTAAGCCTATGGTATGCTAACTTGGCTCACACTATGCTTAGTGTGCCGGAAATAGATCTACTACGGCTACACTATACCTACTGCGCATAACTTAAGTAATAGCAAAATCAATTGTTAATTTAAAAGCTATGCCATTACCACTTGCGTCACTGTTAAAAATTGGCAGTCATCCACTTAATCGGATTTTTCATTCAGTTTGCAAACTAGCTGTGAAGAGAATATATTTGAAACAATGTTGACCAGCCAATGGTAATTTTGCATGGTAAGCAGGTTGTCTACAGCGACTTTGAGTTGACCAGCTGTATTTCAACCTTCTGACAATGAGTAACATCTCTCATTGCTTGAATATCAAAGTGGATAAAATGGTGTTTAGAAAATATCTTTGATCTCCTCTTTTTGACACGCTGTTTTATTTGGCGAAGAAGCTCGTAAGTTTTCCAGTAACTTGCTATGATTGCAATCAAATTTTTATGCCACAACTGATATTTTCCATGATAGCAATAACCATCCGCTTCGGAAATTGGAGCACCTAACGGCGAAATCCATTTCAGCTTTTTCTTGAATCTCTTAGGATTCTGCACTTTAAGCTGATAACCAAGTTATATGGGCATAGAATTAGAATATTTTAAAGAGAAGAGGTAAATTTGAAATAAAGACATAATGGTTTTCGCGTGAAAAATGCCATGAGCTGAAATCAAAATAATATGGCGCGAAAAATAAGCATTTCATGGTGATCCAACTCATTTTGACCGTCAAATATTTTCCTGGAAGTATAAATCTCATCCAAATAATATAGGAAAAAATTTACTTGTTTTTCACTATTCAAGTCAGTTTCAAAAAGTTTACTTGACATGACAGGTTCATCAAATATTACAAGTTTTGGTCCAATTTCTGGAGACTTGATTGACATGTTTTTGGTGATGAATCAGGGTTACATTCTTCATTTTCAAGATACTCTACTGCGTCATGCTTTTTATCGTTTAAGATAATATTCAGTTCAATTTTTTGGTATTTTGTGTGAATTGTTTTTAGGAAAGCACTACAACTTCAATAACATTTTAATTTTCAATTTTTGCTGTGTCTAAGCTTAACTTCTGCTGTTGTTTCAATTCTTGTACAGGTAGTCTTCATTTTTTTTTACATAATTATTTCGCATTCACTCTAAAACAACTTGATATTAGATTTAGCATAAATTTAGCATATTTATCCTGTTTATGTGCTAATTTTCAATTACTAGTATAGTATACGTATTCACATCTAGTTTATGTATGGGAATGTTAGCATGTCGCTTGGATTCTTCGGGAAGGGTCATTTTGGAGAGCTAAAAACGCTAAGATTTATAATAAAATGTATGACATATATCGTTAACAAAAGTTTGCTACTTTTGTTTTGATAGATGCAGCCCTGCAATGAAAAAATGAAAACAGGAGAGTCTCGATGCAAAGCTATACAAGAAATAACTTTTTATGTTACGTATAGCTTTTAAAAAGCGTTGTTCCATGCAGTTATAGAACTTTGAGATGGAAAAAATAAGGAAAAATCAAAACATTTTAAAGCAATACATTCATTGTGAGTGAAATTGGGCCTACTCAAAACATAAAAACAGTTATGTTGTTGCAGTGTTGAAACGACTCCTTATTTCAAAATTTTGGTTATACATGTAACTCATTAGCATCAATGCAAGATAACTTTAAATTAATTTGCTACAATTATAAACAAAGTTTCAAGTTCATACGTCGTAGCGAAATAATGGCAATGTCATTGTTGGGAATAGGATAAGCACTCCAATTCGGATGAACAAATATTCGATCAACACGCAACCTTTCTTCTTCCATCTCTTCTTCTATCAGATTGTAATCTCCTACAACTGCTTCTGTAGGAACTTCGTCGGGAGGGACATCGCTGTAGAAAACAAAATTAAGTACCCGTAAACCGGGGTTACTTTGTACACTTTTTGCCTTTGCTGAAACTTAGCTCTCTAACGCAACCTCTTGACGAGTTTTTTTTTAGCTGAACTTGGCACCTCAGAAGCATGCTTTCTAAACTTGAATTTATTTTTTAACACTAACTTCAAGGATGGCCGGGAAGATCATATTTTGTTGCGTACAAAGTTGCCCCAATATTGGGGCAACTTTGTACATTTCTTTATTCTCGATTAGCAATGTATTTTCAACACTAAAGTGAACAAACTTCCTTTTCAAAAGGGGCTATTTTGTACATTTTATTTCAATACAGAAAAAGAGTTCCCAAATTAAAAAATACAGTAAAACAGTGGGTAGATTTCAGAAGGCATTGATAGGGAGATAAGTTGTCCTCACGAATGGTCAGGTTTTGCGAAATAAAAATTATCTCCAGATTTAATTGACGTGAAATGGAAGTACAATCAAACTTAAACAAGCTTTTGTGTCTGGAAATGCGCCTTAGCAAGTTAGTTGTTTAAAAATAGGCAGTGGCTATTTTGCCGTCGACGGCAATTTGCCCTTGGAATGAATTTTGCCATAATTATTCACGTGTGTTTATATAGCCGTATTTGCTATAATTATACCAGTGGCACTGTGGTGTAGTGGATAGTGCGCTGGGCTTGATATATCATGGTTACGGGTTCGAATCTCACAATGTACACTAAAGGGGCAGGCCTGGTATGTAAATGTATGGAGCAGTGTATACTGGAAGGGAGTGTACAGGGTGGGGATAGAGACCTGGGGGTGCAAAATTTTTTTAATTGGTTTTTAAAATTGACCAATCAGAAACGACCAAAAGTCACATGTTTAGTACGTCATTAAGATTGACCAATCACAAATAACTCATGGCAAAATAGTCTCTGAGGGTAAATTGCCGTCGACGGCAAAATAGCCACTGCCTTAAACATATGCTCCCTCGTCATGCTCGCTGTGTCCTCTCTCGTCTTCGCTGCAATGGACACAGCCTTCTTTTAGGTTCTTATCCCTCTAGGATTGGCAGAATCGGGAATCCTTCCTGCAGCGACTGTGGACACTTGTCCCAGGAAAACTCTCATTTCATTCTGCACTGTCCAGCTACGGACTCTTTGCACCGCTCATTCTTTGGCGACTCTCTGTCTCTGTACGACCTCTGGTCCAGACCCTGGGGAGTTGCCAGGCTTCTGGGGCTCCATGGTCTTCTGCCATGCCCCCATCCTACAGAAGGGGTCGGATAACCAACAACAACAACAAAAATATGTGTTTTGAAAATATGGTTATGTGTTTTGAAAAAGCGTACAAAGTTACCCCATGGTGTTCAAAGTTACCCCGGTGTACAAAGTAACACCGGTTTACGGTAATTGACATATTTTTTTGCAAAATACAGAATGTAGTTGTAACTTTGGTGCATGATTCGGTCCTATGTTTTAAAAACCTGAGCTTTGAGTTTTTTCGAAAGGTGTTTTAAACTTCAAATATTAAAAAAAATTTATTAACACTTCAACTGTACACAGTATATTTAATTTCTGAAAAATTGGCTTGTGACAATCACAGCATTCAAAAAGTCATCGCTTAGCGTTTCTAATTTTGGTAGCAAAAACGCCCGTGGCACAAAATGCTCTCTCTAATTCCACAGAAGTTGGTATAGTCGTGAGGAAAGCCCTACCAAGTTGTTATCAATTCTCCAGTTTCTTTTTGGTAGCTTCAAACAAGTGCGTCTCTTTCTTTATGATTTGTGCCCTAAGACTTTGGACTTTTTCAGTTTACAGCTTTGACTTTTTTTAAAAACGCTTGAAATTCTTCCAATAAAGTCATGATCTTAGCCGCCTCATCTTCCTCGTTGCCCTCATCATTAGCATTGTTATGTAAATCATTTGTTTGGTTAGCACCACCTATGAACTCTTTTCGTTTGAACAACGGTTGCAACGGCTTGATAGCCAAAGAAACAAATGTATTTTGATACCAAACTGATCACATGACAGTTTATAGGAGTCGGAGGATTTCAAATATTATAATAAGTGGATAACTTCAGTGCTGCATCGCTCTTTAATCTATTTCTTAAATCTCTCCAAAGCATTTTTAAATGGAGTCTTTATATTATTAAGTTTATTGATTGCCAGAGAGAATGACATTTTTTGATAGAATCAGATCTGTATTTTCTTGGCATAAATATTGCACTGCCATTTCAAGTGAAATCGATACATCATGTAATTTCTTGATTTTAAAAAGCTCTTCGGCACTTATAGTAAAGTCTTTATCAAGCTGAATCTTTAAAAGACTTACTTCCTCATTTCACAAAATCGTTGAACCATCTTCAAAAGATTGTTCTAGCAAGTTTTGCAGTTCCAAAAACATACTTTTTTTCGTTTCAAAAATGTGCTGAACTTGTGGTTGCTGATTGCAGGCATTTTTTACCGGAAAATGACGGAATACCTGCAAGATTGTTCTTACTTTTTTTGATGGTTTTTTTGATATTTGAAAAGACTTTGAATTAACTACTTCCAATCTTACGCGATCTTCATTCCCATTTTGATCAAAATTTTTCTGAGAGCTGTCTTCTTTATCATTCTCTTCAGTGTCACAAACATCAACACACTTTTTACTTGCTTTGGGTATTTGTTGGTAGAGTACATCACAAACACAAAGATAAATAGCAAATGCGAAACAAATAAAATGTAATGGCCCAGTTTCATTGCCAAATCGCATCATGATAGACGCATCATACAATTTCATCATTTGAGCCAGTTCATATTCTTGAAATTTTTTCTACGCAACTCAATCGTCTTTCCAGTGGCTATACTGCCTTTTACACAAATTAAACCAAGAAACTGAAATCCAATTGGAAAGTGACAGTTTATTTTCATAAATCTTTAATTTCCAGTGGACGATGACCCGCCAAATTGATCAAGAACCGAAGTCCGGATTTTTTGATTTCATCAATTTTTGCGACAATTTCACTTTGAATTTCAGTAAAATGCTTTGTAAACATTTTATTTTACGTAATCCCGTTTCCTCGCAAACTGTATCCAGTTGCTTTAAATGCTCTTCTAAGTATCATATTGCGGGAAAAGCACGCCAGAAAGTTATGCTTCTACAGGGTAGTTCAAATGAACGCGTCTATACTCGCTCCAATAAACAAAAAAGTCCAACAATAGTTAACCGAGATATATTGCAAACTATGGAATTGATAAGGAGAACAACTGAAAAGTGAAGGCAAGAGAATCGGTTTTTTGTAATAACAAAATATGATCACCACACGCAAAACACGGTACAAGCACTTATTGAGTACATCGTCTCAATTCGTGGAACGAGGATAATAGAATGACCGAACTATAAATTCGAATACACAAATAATTATTTCAAAAATGCTTATTACAGTATGAACTAAGATTTCAGGCAATAAAGATATTTAATTTACCAAACAATGATTAGAAGGTGATACAAATTTACAACTTTGTTACCAGACGTAATCTCCACTCGGAGTAGCAACTTTGAACAGAATAAATACAGATAATTCGATGGCAGGCAACTTGCACGGTCAAATTCGCACGTTTCCACAAAGAGATGTTTGACTTGTACCCACACGCTTATAGATTTTCTTCAAAATTACTTGCTAAATTGCCTGGTTTTTGCATAAATTTCACACAAATTGAATGCTTAAAACATTAAATTTTACAAATGACGCTAGCTTTGATGTTGTGAGTTTGATTCCCCATGTTGTGCCACAAAACTAAAAAAGCTTACTAACTAAATAACGTGAAAATATTTTATACTGCTTGCAAATTGAGTGGATGTGAGACGGTCTATAGCAACAAAATTCGCCAGAACTTCTTCCAGAGACTCACAATCTTTCTTGAAATAAGAGTCAATCTTTTGCCTTGTAAGCACTGGTTCGAAAACACTCTTTTCCAAGCATGATTTGCTGTGAATGTTGCGCCTGAATTTAAGAGATCGATAAGACTTTTTGTGCTTGACCCAGAAAGATTTGTCATTACTGACCACACACCATTAAGCAAAAGAGTGCATATTCTTACCACAAAAATGTCGCAACTTTTTAGTTGAAAATGTAAAACAAACTATTTAAATAGATGGTTGATAGCAACTTGAATTACATGAAAAGATGAAAATTGAAGGGTGGAAAATTTTGTCACCAAACACAGCAGGTGGTAATTTTACCTCTTGTAAATGTGGTCTATACCACGTTTTTAAATTTCCCACGGGAAAAAATGAAAAGAAAAACAAATGATTCGAATATTATTTGCTTGGATTGTAACTTATGAGTATTGTAAAGCCTCTTGCAAGGTGAAAAAGTATCATTGTTAATAACCAACAAATGATCTATAATTACTTATTTCTTTTGCAATTACGTAGGTTTTCTCCCTTTTATCTATATCTAAAGCGGATGAATACAAACATGGTTAGCCCAGGTTGGTCAAAACAGTTGTTTCCTTTTGATAGTTTGATTGAGCAAGCATATATCATTGTTATTATTGGTTGTTCTTCTTGTGTACAGGGCTCCCACAATCCTGAAAAATTGTTCAAAATTCTTGATAAAAATTAAAAATCATGGAAATTAACTAAATGATAAAAGGTCATGAAATTTTCTAAATTGAAAAAATCAATCTGTCTGTAGAGATAGCTCATCTGGTAGAGCACTGAGCTGGTGATCACAATGCCACTAGTTTCTCACCTATTCAAAAAGGTGTTCGTTGTTGTGATCTAGGAAAAGACTTTTACACCAATGCTTGCATTGTTCATGGTAGAAATGCGTTGAGAGAGTGGTTGTGCAGATGCCAAATTGTAAAAAATTTTAAAAAATCCAAAAAGGTGTTTTCGTAAAACCAAGCCCAGTTTCAGGTTATTTGTATCTTGGAATTGGGCTTGAACACAAACATGCTATGCCAAATTGTATTGGTTTTCCTGTGACAAAAAGATAAAATCATAAAAAGTTTATATAAAGTTTACCGTATTATTCTGTACCTGAAGTCAATAAGTTTTAAATAAATTGAGTACTTTTACTTCAGCTGTTTAGTAACTTCTGTTACTGTTGCTGTAAGTTGGTCGCGTCTATATCGGATGTATTAGTAACTATTAGCTAAAGTGCATCTGCTTGCTTGTTATTGTTTCACTTTATTTGGGCATAGTTTAAATCTTGATTTTTGTTGTCAGTGTGTAGCGTATGCTGCACAAAGTTTGCATTTCTCGCCTCTGTGACCAATATATTGATGTATTTTATATTATTGGGTTAGTTAATGCCGGGCATTAGATGCTGATTGTGGCCAGAGTAAACAGATCACAGTTGTTTGGTGAATTCTAGCCCATTGAAAAAGTGGGCGACTCTCTCAGAAGTCCTTCTTTGTTATATTTCATTCATTCCTTTCTCCCAAAAAAACGTTGAAAATCTGCAACATTTTGATATACCTAGGTGGAAGCACATGTATAAACACAAGAGCTCATTTGAGAGCGTAACTTTTTCACAAGTGAGTTCCGTTTACAGGTGGTAGACAAATAACTGCCACCTTGTGTTAGTTTTTTAATCCCACAACCTTGGCACTTTATACTATGAGTGATTGCAAGCTTTTGACCTTCTGTCGATCACCAACTGCACTGATGAAACCTGGTAGGTCAAAAAACAGTGTCACTGTCTGTAGCTATGTGGAATCAGTTTCGCCTTTGCTGTCACTGTGCCTCAATTTCAGAAGGAGGTGCTATATCTACCGTTTAGTTGCCTACACTCACTTAATTCAACAATGCTACCCTTAACAAGCTTTGTCTGATGTTTACAAATTTTTTTATGAACTTTAATTTGCATTTTTAAATTTTGGTGCGTATGTATAATAACTTTTGTTTTGTTGGTGCTGTTCCACATAACAAACTTTAATGGAAGATTGATAACGGTGAAATTAACATGAAATATCCTCCTTAAAATAACTGCCTTCCGTAGTGTTTCCAAGAATGAATTTAGCAAATAACTTGTTCGAGTTCAAGTTTGTGTTTGAAATTCCTTTTTTGAATCCTTTAGTTCAGCTTTTTATCTTTTTGGTAGACTATTAAAGTATTATTAGTTGCTAAGAGCTTATTGTTGGTATGGCGGCTTTGAGGTGTTACTTTTGAGCAATATAATTAGATGAACCAGCTTTTACTCCGTGGCTTCAGCAAGTTACGGACGACAGTAAGGGTTATTGCACGTTATGCAAAAAATCTTCCGACATAGCTAATATGGAAATTGCTGGTGTTAAAAGTCATATGAAAAGCAAGCAACATATCTCTTGAAGCAAAACCAGAACACGCTCACGCATGTTATTGCTAAACTTTTTACTCAAAACGTGGATCTGTCTCTCTTTGTAGTGAGTCTAGTAAAGGTACATTGTCTTCAGTTGTTGTGGAACATAACAGCGACATCGTTGCGCCTTCAAACAAATCTCTTGTAGATTCAGCAGATGTCTTACATGCCAAAGTTCTTTGGGCTTACGTTTGTGTTTAAATTTGTATTTTTTAATATTTGTTTTAGCTTTTTGTGTTTTTGGCAGGCTATTTAGGCATTATTAGTTGCTAAGTGCTTGCTGTTAGTATGGCATCTAAAGTAAACTAAAAGTTATAATATATTGTATTTATAAGTTGTAATTTATAACGTTTTAATGTATAAAGTATAATCTGAAAGTTATAATTCTAAAAGTTATATGACATCTTTGGCATTCTAAAAGTTATAATGGGCCATTATTCATCAAATTCGTCTAAAGATATCTGCAAGATATTTTCCAAGATACTTCCTGATAACCAAATCGCATTATATTTTTCATACGGAGCTACAAACTGTGCATATTTGGCATGTTTTGGGATTTATCCATACTTTCAAGAGCTTCTCGTAGAGAGAATTTGCAAAGTGAAAAATTACGCTATATCTTTTGATAAAAGTTTGAATCAAGTGATATGAACATGCTAGTTAGACTTTGGGACAGCGCAATCAGTGCAGTGGCAGAGAGGTATCAGAGTTTTTGAGATTATTGCAGAAGATACGCTGATTCATTTCAAAAACGGATTCATTAAATTTTAGCGTTTTGTATTTACAGTTGCAGTTCAATTTCACTTTAATAAAAAAATGTAACTCACCGTAGTTTATGGGTGGAGTAGCATTTATGAAAGCTATTGCCTATGAAGTTTATTAGCAGTGCTCGTTGTATAAGAAAGGAGTGATATCTCTTAAATATGATTGTAAAAAGGTGTAGTGCTTTTTATGTTATTTTATATTTCGTCAAAGTGCTATTTCAAGTTATTTGTCAACGCTTGAGAATAACATGGTTTGCAACTTAGGAACTACACTCGTTACAGTTATAATAATACTGCAGTGACTTACAGCAAAGTCAAACTTTTTACTGCATTCACTTGACCCAGACAACCCTGATATGCGTCTTCTGGAGCAAGTCCTTTCTGATGCAGGACATAAACCTAGTGCAGAAAGCTAGAGATTTAAAAGAATTATTAGTGTTTCGTTTTATTTACGGTATATTGACTAATCTTTCTTGGGGAAAAATTATTCAAGTGATAAAATATTAAATTTGTCTACAAACTATGCACAATTGTTGATAAATAGGAAACAATACTATGGCATCCCATCGACAATAACCATCTCTGACGCATGAATGTAGTTACAATTTCATTCTTAGACTAATTCTTCAACAAGACCTGGTAATATCAACAATTTTTTTGAATCTCTTTTTGAGCCGAATAGCCCTAGTGTCAAAATGGGTTACACGGAGAGACCGTCTCTAGGTTGTTTGCGGTCAGATGTCGTGAAGTTGACTTAGAAGCCCTTGTGACCTTGATAAAGCGATGATTCATTTCCTAAAGACCGATTCGCAGCCAGTAGACTTGGGTTTCATTTCCATAGTCGAGCCATAACAAAAGACTTTAAAAATGGTATTTACAGCTTCCCTGCTTGGCGCTCAGCAAAATAGGAATAGTGTGGAGAACAAGCCGGCAAGCTTGTTTGTTGCAACCTTGGACAAGGCACTTAACGGATGCCTACATTTTTATGTGGCAGACAGCTGGTGGGGCCAAGCAGTCTACCTGTCGTGGTGGTCCCAGTCTAATCGAAGACTTGCAAAATGAGCATGAGCGCCAAAGCAGTGTATATACATCTTCCTTCATAATGCTCATAACAAATAGCTCAAACTACGGAGAAGAATTCCTAACTTGTCTAGTTTAACATATTCTAGTCATCTATTTCAGAATAAAATACTTTTTAAAATAATGCTTGTAAATTCTAAAAAAGTCACAAAAAGTTAAATTTATATCATTTAAAGTCATGGAATTTGGTTAAAAAAACTGTGTGGAAACCCTGAGTGTATTTTTTTATAAAAATTAATGAGGAGGTTATTTGTAGAGCTGGGATCACGAAACATAGCGATGAAGTGCAGCGAAATTTGCAACTGAATTTTTTATTCATTGAAGCACAACCGCAAATTATGCAATCGTTTTCTAAACGTGCAAAGCTTAACCGCATTTTGAAATCTGCGAAGCGCGATCACAACTTTTGCAACCGTTTTTTTAAACAATTAAAAAATCTTCCAAATTAATCACATAAAACACTTATTCACTCTAGATCTTCTCTTTTGACGCAATTCCGCAACTGATGAGAGCATCACAAAAAGCTTATGGCTCAAACAGCTTTTTTCAAAGCTATATTAAACAATTAAAGCAGATTCTGAAATTGGGAATCACGCCTCGATAAAAAGCATGGAAAGTTTATAAGGGGGCTCAAGGGAACAGTGCCATGGCCTCCTTTTGGCTTCAGTTGCAAGAAAATTTTTCAAAATCAACACTTTGAAGAAGTAAGTTGACACCCAGCAATAAAAATTTTCATGTTATTTTGGAAACCAAAGGTAAGACACTGACTGGTAAAAAGTGATCGCCAAAAGAAAATCTTTATGTTTTTTCCGAGACAAAATTTTGGAAAACGATTGCATTGATAAAATTGATCTCCGAAAAAACACTTTCAAATATTAATGGGAGACACAGGTTTTGCTGGCATTATCAAGAGGTGAGCGCCTCAAAAAGTTTAGAAACCTTTGCATTGAAGCAAAACCAAAAATTCCATAACTCAATTTTTAAACTGTAAAATAGCAAACAATTAATTAAAGCAAAAAAGCAAAAAATTGTTTAAAGCAAATATGTAGATAATAGCAGCAGTGGTGAAAGTGGGTCACTTTTTTTACCAGGAACTATAGCCCAACCCATAGGTGGGAAACCTGTTTTTGCAAACGGGTCAATTTTACTGTAGTGGAAGATTTCACAAACCCTTCAAAGTTCTTGCAGTGAATATTGAAGTAAGACTGTGTATTGTGTCTGCAGGAGCCACAGCATCCACAGAGATGGGTGGGTACTAGATACCTCCAAGATTTCCAAGTGCCCCTTTCATGTATTAGTCTATAACAGAGGGCCCCAACTTATATGAAATTCTGACCCACTAATCTAATCTATAAAATTAAACGACGCACTCCATTAGTTGACTTCGAAAAAAAAGCTTTAAAAAAGTCATCGATTCACAAATAGGGGAAAGAAAATCCTCTACATAAGTTGACCCACAAAAACAGTGGTCATCAAGTCAATAATGAAGACAAAAGGCTCTCAACCCTGGCTGATTAAATAAAAAAAGTCATCAAGGGATGTAAACTTGTGACGCCCTTACTTTTTCCAAACAGCGCAGAAGTGCGTCGCGACGCCCCAGTTGGGAACCTCTGGTCTGTATAATTATTGTAATGTGCGAAGGTAAAGTGGTATACTATTTTCACTGATCTGGCCTGATTGACTACAATAAAATTTCGTGTACAGTCTCTGTACCAAAACGCCTCGGTCTACTCAAAGCGTACCAGCTCAAATTGAGAGGTTGTACCCGTATGCGGAAGCAGTGCCCCTGAAGTATATGCGTGGTTTGTGGAAGAAACAAACAATTTTGAGATTTGGGATCATTATTTAATTAAATTTTATTTTCTCCAAATACAATACCTGTGTACCGACTAAAAGAATTGTTTTTGTTTCGTATGTAGCCTTAGATGTGATGCTAACCATGGCAACCTGGGTAATTGTTTACCCAATAAGTTGTTGTGGGTCCTCAAACGGAGGAGGTACCGGGTAAGAAAACTTACTCTACGGCCTTAGTTTGAAACAAACTGGTGGATTATGAGATTTTGGAGCAGTCTTTCTATACAATTAGTTTTATTTAATAAATGGTAAAATATAGCGAGAGAGTTTGCATCCTAAAATGAAAACTGACAATAAATATTTTTGAAAATATACTAATAAAAAGCAGGAAGATGCAGGGACCCACTCTTCCTAAACTGGGTAGAATGTTCGTAAACTAATATTGTAGCAGTCAATTAAGGTCCTTATTTCAGCAAAATTTAGCCAAAATACCAATTTTTCCATTAAAATGTCTGTACTTGAATTCTTTTTCGAATTTAAATGTCAGATATATTCATGCCAATTCGATGGTATCAGTGGAGTATCGCATGCTTTTACAAATACGAGTAAAATATATGAGTTTTGCTTGGAAGATGTACGAATGAAGAATGGCTCGACCAGAATAAATTTCTGAAAATGCAATCTGTGGTCGCGGGCTGGAATATTTCTCGTTGCAGGCCCAATTTGACCTGCGAGCAACAGATTGCATATTACTGGTGTAACGTTTACTATCTGCAATACAAATCTGGATTGACCAAACTAAAAAAGCGTATTGAACGTAACCTATATCCATTACATATTTTTGAATCAAACAAGAATAAACTCATAACAATTTAAAACACTTTTTACAGAGATTTAACATAATTACCCTTTTTTGAGTTATGGCTAGCCATGTCATAAACCTATTTCTTGTTTAGTAAGTTGCTTTTCTTTGATCTTTTCGCACTCAAGTTTTGAAATAAGGTCTGGAGCCCATTTTTGACGTAGAAACTCCGCAGTGCTGATATAGATCCAGTTGGCGGCACCTTTGGTAGTTATCATATGTCCACTTATCAATCATTGCATTGTCAAGGACATCAAAGATCGACAGTAGTATATAATGATCCATGAGTTTGCACGGAATTTTTTTGGTTAGGTATTGGATGTGTGGAGGGTAAACTTAAGGGAAACAAAATTCTTGTTGGTGGTACAGAATTTTAATATAGCTTTTTTCAAAGCTATATTAAAACTCAAGGTATCTGGGGGATGGTATTATGTGAAGTATACAATGATTTATTTGGTCGCAATGGCGGGAAAGGAATTCTGGGGGTGGGTAGTTCAGTAAAAAGTTGAAAGTGTTTTGTAAGTTTTATGCTTACTAGAGGTCGACAAGAAGTCAGTTGTCTAGTCCAGAGCTGTCAAAAGTTTTGGTGTTATTTGGCGACGTTTTAGGCGGAGGAACTTAGACGTCATGAGTTCGAAGGCGATTTTTTGGTTAGGTATTGGATGTGTTGTTAGTGGGAGGGTGATAATTATTAAAGTCCCTGGGGGATGATATTCTGCGAAGTATATGATGACATACTTGGTGGCAATTGGGGTGAGGGTAAAGATTTGAAGGGAGGACTCTAGAGGTTGGTAGAGAGTTAAATTGAAAATGTTAATGTAAAACTTGTCGAGACTTACATCGGGCGCAAGAGATCGGTGATTAGTGGTCATATAAGACTCGTCCAGATTTGTCTGATATGTTGTTGAACAATATTGTGTTATTATTTTACCATGATGTCCAAAGTTTTTACGCTTCAAGTTACATTTCACCAATGCAAAGTCTTGACAGACCGCACTTTTTGCAACCCTGTTTTAGACGTTTAAGAATGACCAGTACGTTTATTTTGATATTTTTGACCCTAAAAGTTTTCAAAAAACGTTCAAGATTACAAGTTTAATACACCTTGAGAGTAATTGCATGAAAATTTTGTACTAAAAAATGTAAGTAGATTGTAAGTTTATAAAATTTTGTTATGCATTTAAAAAAAAATGCTTTCCAGACTGTACAACTCAAGATTGTCCAGATCTGTCCCAAGTTTTGTGATATGAGTTATAGGCCTATAACATTGTATAATGGTAGTAGAGACATATCTTTTACAAAAAAATTTCCTAGGAATATACCTATACTAGCATTTGTAGCACACCATTTGCCATAGAGTGTCGACATTGCCACCAATGTTCCGAACTTTGAAGGATTGGGTATTGTCACAAACGGTGATGTAAATGAATTGGTGCAAAAAATGCTGGTTGTCACGAGCATGCATCAAGTGGTGCCTACAAGCAAATGAAAAGAAAATTTGCTGATGTTTTTTAAGCGTTGGAAACCAATGAAAATGTAAAAAATAGAAATGAAAAATTTGAAGCATATTGTAGAGAAGTAATTGTCATCGGCTTCAATTTTGCCTCCTACGACTTGAATTTAATCAAACCTACACTAATTTTGCAATTGCGGGACAAAACTGATTTTGTAATTAGAAAAACCAATAAATATTTACGTATGAGAACAACAAAATTAGGGTTTTTGGACTTTGGAAATTTTCTGGTACAAGGCTTCTCTTGTTATAAGTTGCTAGAGTAGGTAGAAGCAACGATTATAAGCCAGGTTAGTGGTTGCCAGGGAGGAGATCAGCCAAGGAGAGGCCTTAACTTCGCATATTAGACGCAGGGTAATATTTTGAGCACAAAATTTGGAAGAAGTGCGTCTTGTGTGCCATCAAATACGGTAGGTGAAAACTATTGGCTGTGAGAAGATCATAAGCTTAGAATTTTGTTCTGCACTGAGCTTTTCTTTTTATCTCTTTTCAAAGAAATACCTTCCATTATTGTAACCATTGTTTTGAGGGATGGCGTGTCGAGCAACCCCACCCTTCTCAGCATCACCAACCAGCTCAACAGGCAGTGCGTCCTTGATACCACTCCGAGATGTTGTGTTTGGCGACGTGCTATGTAGAGATAGCCCTTGTGGATTGTCAGCGGTGGGAAGAAGATCGGTTCTGGAAAGAGTATCCTAAGCAGCTGGTTGAAGAAGAGGACGCTTAACTGGTGTTTGAGAAGGAGCTGCGATTCCCAGAGTCGGCTCCTCACGACACAGAATACTCGAGCTGTGAATGCAGGGTGTGGCTAGTTAAAACACACGACGGCATCATTATCCCTTGTAGATACCGTGCTAGTTGTTACATGTGCACTATACAGCTTAGGTCATGCTGTGTCTGCAGGAAACCGATCAAATGCATTTTTCATTTTTTTCCCTCGGTGATTTTTTTATTTGTTTTGCATGATCGTAATCCATTTTTACAGCGTAGAAAAGCTTTTGACAATACGCACCGTTTTTAGTAGTTTTTATACAGTTCTTTTGTTCGATTTTTTTAGTTAAGTTTTTCTATAACAAAATACGTTTTCGTATCAAAACTTTGGATAGAACTGTTTAGATCAGCGGTTTTACAGAAATTCCTACAACTTAGCTCTTAAGTCGCTGCAGTACCTGAAAGATAAAACTTTTCTTCTCAACTAAAATGCCACATCGTGACTACCGCGTTAGAATGTGACGTCATGAATTGTTGTATTTAAGATGCCGTAAGCCGTTTGCTAAGCGTGTAGTAGACATCTGAAAACTAAAAGCAACTTTATTTAACCCTCGCATAAGTTGGTATAACGAATCCGTTTTTTTTCGGGATTGCAGAGTGTTGTTGGAGCCGTTCTTATTAAACTCCAGTGAAAATGTGTTCATAAAATACAAATAGCGAAAAGAATATCAAAAATTAGTTTGTGCGACGAAGCTGATTCTTCGCAGCAAAGTTGAAAACTAAACATTATGATTTTGTTTCTTCCTGTTTACCAAATTTCCTCACCTCCCTTCTTCCTTCTCTTCTTTCGTCTCTGTCCCTGTATCGTCTCTGAGTTTTCAAAATGACCCACCCGTATACATACACTGCCCATACGTACGTAACCAAAAAAAAGTTCCCAAATATTTTAGCCAATCAAAATTACTAGAAACTAAAAATTAACAAGAAAAGGTTTGAAAACGGGGAAATACTGGAAACTGCTACCCACAGAACAACCAACAAAAACGTTTAGAAAAAAAATCAGAAAAGGTTTGTCTAGGGGGGAGTAACGAAAATAACTACCAACAAAATCGCTTCCAGAATAAAATAAACAAACAACGGTTTGTATACGGGGAAATACCTGAAATAATGACAAAAACAAAAAAACTACGTCGACACGGGATAATGACATGACTATTCCCAAGATTATTATTGTTACACTGACTTTCAAATTACAAACTATAAAAAAGCGTAATAAAATGTCTTTAATCCGCAATGCTGATGGCGGTAAAAACAGAGAAGGAAACGAATTTGCTAGGGGAAAATTCCCTTGGCCCGCTGAGATCCCACAAAATTTACTTTCGGCAAGCGACAAGAAAAGATTGCGGAGCTATGCATTAAACCAACTATCCCAATCTATCAAAAAAAAAATGACTAAACCTTAGCTACCTTGTCAGATAGGCATAAAAACTAGTTAGGCTGAAGAGCTCTTTTTGCAGTATAATATGAAGACGATGAATATAAAAAATGTAAATATAAAAAGCTTTTTCTTTACAGAGTTCGTGTATTTCCACATAAGAAGCTGAAATTTTTACTTTTTTAAGTATTGTTTTTGCATTTTTATATAACCTCTTGATTTTCTCATTATAATTATTTTCTCAATGATTTCTTTTCATGTATTTTGTGGTCAAACTCCTCTGAAATAGAAATCTTACTCGACTGTGTCTATGCTTTTCTGTTTCAAATTGTTTTAGTCCCTGATGATAAGAATGACAGCTGCAGCATGAGAACTTCAAACCCAATTTACAAATTAGTTCCGATGATAGATTTGCATTAGCCCATATATTCCGCAACTTCTTTTGTTTTTTTAGAATGCTCAAAATGCTTAAAAAAATCAGTCTTCAGTTGCGTGGTCAAATCAGCTTCAATTGTGTTAAAATTTTTTATCGAAAGCGCTTTATCGGTATCTCCTGAAAAAGCTTTTAATCGCGTTTCTACCGTCTGTAGTTTTTGAGAAAATACAGAGAACAAATTGTGCAATCAAGCGTTAGGTGTGACGTCATTTTCAACCCTAAAGCAGTGGTTCTCAAACTTTTTTCGATGCGACGCATTTAAAAAAGTTTGCGAGACTTTGTGACGCACCAGGCAGCATTCTATGGTTTAGTTTGCCGTATTGCGAGATAGATATGACCCATAATCTACATAAACAACTGCCCCTATGCAGATGCTCCAGAGATTTTGGATTGGTCTGTCATCTTCAATTGTAAAATTACGCTCTTCTAAGTTTGTAACGCATCTTTCCTGTTTTCGTCCAACATACAACTGAATGCTTTATTTTTTTTATATTTTTCGCCAATTAAGTTAAACTTCTGCAATTTGATTCTTCAGCAAGCTGTCAGCAATTTAAAAATACCATTCTGAAAATACAATTGATTATGAAAGTCAAAAGAAAGTAAAAAAGGAATCTACGAACCGAGTTCTTTTGACGCAATAAAATCCAAGTTATCCAGCGACGCCCTTGGAAAATTGAAACGACGCACCGGGGCGTCGCGACTCACAGTTTGAGAACCACTGCCCTAAAGTAATGCAATATTTGCAAGCTGGTAAGTTGGTATCTGGCTTCCGTTTGAGGAAAAACTGTTTTTTTGGGAAGAAATACAGATTTGAAATAAAATTACCCTTGATTATGATGTCAGCAAGACTTCACAAACTCTCTTATAACATTTGCCTCGAGTTTGATGTTTGTATGCTCAGTAGCTTCCGAGGAGTTATAACAGACAGACAGAATTACGCTTTATATATTGGACTAGCCGGCGAAATCCATCTCGCTCTTGTGTGAATAGTAGCGAAAAGTTAGTGGTTTTATGCACTTCTAGTGGTATGTTACTTTTGTAACATAATGCAATATAGTGTTATGTTACTTTTGAAACACCCTGTATAAGTCCTGTACACGTAACGATGATATCTCATTCTTTTAAGCAAGACTGGTAACGCTCACAAGGAAAGAATGTTGTAAGATACTATCATCAATATTTTTTTAAAAAATGAAAGGGGTGAGGGAGGGGGAGATTGAAATAGAAATGATGGTGGCGGCCAAAATAGTGGTTGTTTTCACAACTACAGAAATAAATTATTTAGTGATAGGCCTATTTTACGGTTTGCTGTGAACTTTTTCGTATTTAATGTATATTTGTGGTATTAAGTTCTTTGGCTGCGCTATTTGCCTAGTTACCGAGGGCTTTGCCCAAAATTATTTACCATATTGTAGCAGACGCCGATCAGGACAGGTTTCTTTCAAGCAAAATATTCTCTTTAATTTCAGTTTTACAAATTGTTGGGTTTATGTTTTCATTTTGATTTTTTCTAACACCTGGGGTTTCATTACTTTTTTTTATAATATAGATACCTTAACAGGCAGCATATCAACAAAAGAAGAAATTATTGCTTTGTAGCAGGCTCATCCAAACGCAGGCCCGCGGGCCACTTGTGGCCATCTAATCCTAGTTTTTTATTGAAGAATTTTTTTGTGGCCTGCTGAAGATTCAGCATTTTTGAAAAATATATTTATAAAGTTTTTATATTTGGCCTACTGAATTTACTTATTTCAATTGTCATTGAAGCATTTCACATTCTAATCCATAAAGTTTCATAGTCATTGAAACCACTGCAACTAGTTTCAATAAGTGTGACTGCTACAAAGAAGCGAACAACTGTAGCATTTCATTGTGTGTGAACTTGCCTTTACGGGTCTGTATTTATTGGCTAAATTTGTTTCCGCAGCGGTTTATAACTTTACGGTTTGTAAGTATTCTGTTAATAAAAGTGTGAAAAAAAAGTTAAATAATCCAACCAGATTTTTTAACTCAATATGGGATGAAAAGTACCTGTTTATTGAGACCAAGAGTAAACCACAATGCCTCATATGTCTGCAAATTGTGTCGGTGCCAAAAGAATACAATTTAAAATGGCCTTACGAAAACTCGCCGTAAGAGTCGATATGAACAATACAAGGGAGATTCTAGAGTAGCAGTTTTACAAGACTTGAAAAGCAAATAAAATAAGAAATTGGTTGTATGACTAACTTGACAAAAACTAATCTTTCTGACAAAAAGGCATCTTATGAAGTTTCTTTAATACTGGCTAAAAATGGAAAAGTTTTTAGAGGCCTGGAAATAGTAAAGAAGTGCGCAATAAAGATGGCACTTGCGTTTGGTGATACCAAAATGGCAAAAAAATTTGAAGCTGTAACTCTTTCTCATCAAACTGTCACAGGGAGAGTAATGGAATTAAATGATCATGTGTTTTCAAAAGTTAAAGTTATTGTTCAGCGGAGTAAATATTTTTCTCTGGTTTTGGACAAAAACGTTGGTGTATGTAATGTTAATTAACTTCTAATTTTTATCCGTACTATCGACCAAAATTTTACTATTCATGAAGATTTGCATCAGGGAGTTCCACTTCAGGGGACAGCAAAGAGTTCAGACATTTCCAGCAGTCTTGAATCTGTTGCCAGTGTATATGGTGGCTCTGAAAAGTGTTCCAGCTTCCAGTGTTGTGACAGATGGGGCTCCGGAAATGGTTGGACGCAATAATGGACTCGTTGGTCAACTAGAAAATAATGGTGTGAATTTTCTGACATTCCACTGTATTATTCACCAGGAAGTGTTGTGCTCAAAATCCCTGCAAATGAGTGACATCATGTGTAACGTATCTGCCATAGTAAACCTCATCAGAGCTCTGAATAAAGCCCAAAGGAATAGAAAGTTTGTCCAGTTTCTGAAAGATTTGGACGCGAAATATGAAGATGTGTTACCCCCCCCTTCCAAAAATTCGATGGTCGAGTGCAGGAAACAATTTGCAGCATTTTTTCCCTGCGAAAAAAAATCTTATTGTTTCTGTAGGATGAATTTAAAGGCTCGGAAAAGTATGAAATCCTTTTATTTTATCGCATCACTTGCGTTTATCACAAATATTTCAACTCAATTTAACATTTTCAACAAAAAACTGTAACAAAAGGATCAAAATATATGCCAACTATAAGGACATATTGAAGCTTTTCGCAGAAAGTTGAAGCTCTTACGGCTGACTTACATAAAAATGTTGTTACCCATTTTCCATCATGTCAAACATTACTCGAAGAGGAAAAATCGATAAAGTTTTCTGCTTTTGCTGAGATGCTTGATAACGTGTGTAAGAAATTTTATGACAGATTCGCTGAATTTGATTCAATGTAAAAGCAAATTGAACTCTTCAGTAACCCTAAGGAAATACAAATTGAAACACAGGCGTCTGAATTTTAATTAGAGTTATGCGATTTGCAATCAAATCCTTTTCTCCAATCGAAAAAAAATGAGAGAAATGAAGCTTTATGGAAGCTTATGAGCAACCAACACTCCCCGATTTTCAGGGATTTTGCTTTGAGAATGTTATCCATCTTTGGGAGCACCTACATCTGCAATAGTACTTTTTCTGTAATGAAGAGACTGAAGTCTAATGCAAGGAACAGGTTGGCAGAGAAAACATTGGATGTCTGCTTGCAACTGGCAATTGCTGAAGTTGATGTTGATATAGAAGGATTAATCAAGAATGTATGATCAATAAACATCAAATGACATTAAATTGTTTGGCTATTGTTTAAAAATTTTGTGTTAAACTGTTAAATAGATTAGATAATCTGTTTATGATTTCTTAGCACTGATGTTACTGTGTGTGGCCTGCGAACCATAGGCGGAAGACAAGATGGCCGGCGACACTGGCAACCTTGGATCACCAGCTTTATAGTATACATGCCTACGTCGCCCACAGAGCCCCATCCGTAATGTCCGGATTGAGAATGTTAATTCAGTTGACCAAACTAACTTTACACATTGGGCACTGGCGGGACAAAAGTTAACGAAAAGTTAATGTTGTTTCTTCGCTACTTGGTGCTCTCCTTTCCTGATAAAATTTCTCATTTCAAGATTCTGGCTTCTACTTAGGTCTACGTATTTTCTCCATTGCTCAATCAAAGGCAAGGGGCCTTTTGCTTCCTTAGTTTGGAAGTAGGAAATAGATTTCTGATATTAACTATTTTGAAGCAAAATAGCAAAAATGTCTTTCATGTGGTGCATTTCAGAGAGAGACATTGTTTTCTTTTGATTTCCCCTTAAACTTTCTCAAGTACTCGCTGGCTAAGCATTATGTGGCATGTTCTTTTCTTCCTGCTTGGCGTGCCCAGGGTAGTTAAAAAAGCCCTTGCTTTTCCGAAAATTTTTAGCTTTGATCCTGGTACCCATCACCTGTGCCGAAATAAAAACGTATCAAATAAGGCAGCTGCGTCGGCTTTACCTTACTAACATTTGTGAGGGCAGCAACAAAAAGTTGTAGAAAATATAGTCCAACTAAAAAGCTATAGAAAATACGGTCCATAGTTCCTGTACACCTAATGGTGATGGTCTTGATCTATTAATCAAGATTAGTAGTACTCGCAAATAGAGAGTGATGTCACAAACTATCATTCACACTTTTTAAAAAATGTAGGTGGTGAAGGGGGGATGAAACACAGTCAATAATAATGACGGCGCCCAAATGATGGTTGCTTTGACAATTAAAGAAATGATCTATTTGGTGGTAGGCTTATTTGGCGATTTGCTGTGCCCCATTATATGAAGTTTTTTGGCAGCGATGTTTGCTTTAATTTGGCCATAGCGACAAAAAGAACTACGGCTTTCGTCAAAGTCGTATAACTTGTACTAAAGGGACTTCAGAAACTTTATGAAAAATATGGCCGCTATGCACAACCCACAATAAAGTTTATTATAGTCGATTTAATTTTGGAACGAAAATTGGCTATGTCAAAATACATTAACTTTTTATTACTGTTCTCACAAATATCAATCGGTGCAAACTTAAAAGCTTAGCAGGATTGACCACTCTTCGAGGTGAGTGTCACAAAAGGGTTTTTAACGTCATGATAACGTCATACTCAAAGATAATTTTTTTAAATTTGCATTTCTTGACAAAGAAAAACGATGTTTTGCTAAAAAAAAGCCAGGCTCCAACTAACCAACTTACAAAAATGTCATTCCTCTTGGATCTAAAATGACGACACAGCTAAATATTAATAGCCCAATAACCTCTTTGTATTTTTTTCAAAAACTAATGACCGTAGAAACGCGATTAAAAGCATTTTGTGGAGATATTAACAAGGCGTTTTTGATAAAAACTTCTACAGCGATTTAAGGTGAATTGACGACGCGACAAGCAGATTGACCTTGGGTTAGTCAGTATTTCCCCTTCCTGCGATTATGACAGAATCTAGCCTTATGCGTGCAGCCAGAGATGATACGTTAAACAAATAGGTACACAATTGACACACAAAAAAGCTGCAAATAATATGCGAAATATGCAGCAGCTTATTTCTGAAATTACACTACAATCACTTTGGCGCCCCTCGTTCCCCAGAGCTTTACATTTATGCTTCCACGAAAGAGGTAAAATCATAATTAATAACAATGTGTAAAAATATTGGTTGTTTCAATTGTGAGCAAGTCCACTACCAGAGTAGATTCTGGAAATAGGGAAAAAATGACGTTGCTAAGGACTTGAAAAAGTTTGGAAGAAATACAGCGGCTATGTGGAACCGCCTAATGCTTGTCTACTCGATTCCTATTTAGAACACGGTACTTTTTATTTTGAAAGGAGAATTGGCTATTTTTAAAAATCTTTACTTTTTAGTTGTGTTCTTACAACTTCGCATTGGGTAAAGCCGGCGAGCAGTCGTGTGAGAGCCTCACTTTGGGTTAATTTTCACTTTCCTGGCTGCGCTTATGCCCAGACCAAACAATATGCGCGCAGCCACAGGCTTTTGGTCGTACAAGTAGCCATGCTATTACGAAAAAGTTGTAAGTAGTGGGCCATTTAATAAGTTATTCCCGAAAGTACAAAACACTCACTTGTCCCTCTTTTACTCTACGACTGATAAATCATGCTACCGTGCACTTTATAAAATGAACAAATTAAACGTTTTGAAATCTTTGCCTGTTTCAATTGAAAGGAAGTCTGGTTTCTAAGTACGCCTATCCTGGTAACAGGGCTAGCAATACTTATCAAAAGACTCCAAATGTTACTATATGTCTTTATCTTATAGGCCACACCCTGGCCTACATATAACTACAAAGCGTAGCTACTTACAAACTCATGGTGGTTCTAATTTTAAAAACAATCTCATATTTTGAGAAAAGGGGGTAATAGGTTCAGCTTAAAGTAAACTAAATTATATTATCAAGCAATCTTAGAGATCAAGTTTTTAAATGTCCTGTAATAGCCTTTGGGGGCCTTTGCCTTTTGTTTTCCTTTGATTGCTCAAGGCACAAATACGACTTGGAAAAATACATCATTTCCCCGGGGCAAGCGTTATAAAGGGGTTTGTGACATCACCATGGAGAACAAATTGTTTTAAATTTGCATCTATTGACGGAAGAAAACGCTTTTGCGCTTAAAATAGCCAGTATCCGACTTTCAGCAATTTCATTTGTTTGTTGTTTGAGATGACGCTATATTGACAATTGATTGCAAAAGTTATTTTCGTCATTTCCTCAAAAAATACTGACCGTAGAAATGCGGTCGAACCTTTATTGAAAAACTAAACGATAGGCTGCTGGTAAATGGCGCCAGCTTCCAACAAAAAATACGGAATGTTTGAAGAAAATCAATTGATTTATTAGAGTAATGCAAGAGGACAGCGATGCATTTTGAGCAAACAGCAGACAGTGACACTGTTTTGACCTATCAGATCTCTTTAGTGAAGTTGGCGACTGACAAGTAGCTAGAGGCTTTAAATGAAGCATAGCTTAGACCAGGGGTGGGGAACCTGCGGCCTTAAGGCCACATGCGGCCTTCTGAGTCATGAAGTGCGGCCTTCCGTGGCTTATGGAAGTTCTTTAAAACTTAAACTCAGAATTATACATCTGACACCTAAGAGTAGCAAATACCAGTTCTGTAAACGCTAGATATTTCTTTTCTGTCATTTATGTATAATTTGACACTATTAGTTATCTATTATCACTTTAAATTTGGCATTTGTGAAATCTACAGGGTGTCTCAAAAGTAAGTATACACTTTAAAATTTGAATAACAATCTAATGGCTTATTCAAATTTGTCAAAAGTTTACAAAAATATTCTATGAACTACTAGAAACAGATTACCGTCCTAATATCTTGTTGAATTTATTTATTGACAGAATGTTAGACCTCAACGTGGGAGCCACCAATTTCGGGAGATTTCAGCCACCTTTGGATGCATTCTTGCTTGACACTTTGCAATAAATCTTTTGTAACTAGTCCACATGATGCTCTAATGTTTTGTTCCAACTCTAAAAGGTTTTGAGACCATGTGGAGTAAACTTTGCTCTTAAGGAAACCCCAAAGAAAAAAGTCGCATGGGGTTAAGTCAGGTGAACGAGCGGCCCATTCTAGAGGACCTCTGCACCCAATCCACCTACCGAGAAAAAACTGATTTAAGTAATCTCTGACTTTCCTGGTGTAATGTGCAGGAGCTCCATCTTGTTGAAAGTAACAGTTTTTCAACCGAAGCATTTTTTGTCAACTTTACTCCACACGGTCTCAAAACCTTTTAGGGTTGGAACAAAACATTAGAGCATCATGTGGACTAGTTACACAAGATTTATTGCAGGGTATCGGGCAAGAATGCGCCAAAAGGTGGCTGAAATGTCTCGAAATTGATGGTTTCCACGTTGAGGTCTAACATTCTGTCAATAAATAAATTCAACAAGATATTAGGACGGTAATCTGTTTCTAGTAGTTCATAGAATATTTTTGTAAACTTTTGACAAATTTGAATAAGCCATTAGATTGTTATTCAAATTTTAAAGTGTATACTTACTTTTGAGACACCCTGTACATTTCAAGCAAAGCAAAAACGTACTATTTATAGCAGTAAGAGCAGTTCTTTCATGTATTTTGTGTACTAGTGCCGCTCACTATGTTTTACTCATGCTACATTCTTGTTCGGTTGTTGTTTAGCCCACTGCTTCCCGCCTCTATTTGTTTCAGATAGCTTCGTAGTAGTGTCACAGTACAGTAAAAGGTAGTAGTACAGCTTCCATTAGAAAAATTAAACAGCACACGTCATACCTTACTCGCCGTTGGTTCGTCAGATCGTGCTACAAAGGATGTAAACGCGCTCGTTATTGGTTACATATGCAACAAAAACTCTGATCGGTGGCAGTGTTAAACTGTGTTGCCAGGAATGACCATTTAATGTCAATTGGCATTATTGGAGCGTGTTTGGCATCGAATAAATATATCATAATGTCATACACGATTTGTCATTATTTTGCCATTTTCAGATTTTTTTCAACATCATCCTTATTATCACTATGTTATCATATGCATATATGAACTAGTTTTTACAATCGAATAAAACTGCCAAAAATGAACACGTTTACCTCTGTATAAATCAGAAGTCAGTGGCAATAAGTATTTTCGCACACGTTCAAGATAGAACGTGTGCGAGATCACGTGAACGTGACTCTGCCACCAATACGAGAGAGAGAAAAAAGGCTGCAGATCAGTTCGGTATTAGCAGTGAAGGTGTCGTCATATTTGTTTGAATTCATAAAAATATTTGCTGATAGTTTTATTTTGAGTGTTGCATTACAGTGATTACACTGAATTATATATATTTTTGTGTACAACATATCAAAAACAATTTTACTTTGATAAGTCCTTTAATTTATAAATTTTGCTAGCAATAAGTAGTGCATTGATGCCAAATACAGTGTTATTGAACAGTTATTGATATTTATCATATAACTTGAACTTATAAAACAGCTATCACATTTTTAGCGCATTTTGAGGTAAATTAGTTCATTCTACCCATATCATGTCCAAGAAATTGAAAAGAACATTAAAAGATGAACACAGAGTCTTCAATGAAGAGTGGGAGTTGCAATATTTCGTTGTGTCAGATAATGGCAAAATGCAATGCTTGCTCTGTGAAACAACAATTGCAACAATAAAGAAATACAATGCGCATCAGCATTATAGTACTCATAAGGACAACAAGCATGCTAAATTAGAAGGTGAATCTCGAAGTATTGCATTAAAGAAGTTGAAAGAAGGAAGACAAAAACAACAGCAATTTTTTCATAGAATAATACATCAGGATAAAGCTGTTACTGAGGCCAGCTACAAAGTTGCATATCTTCTTGGAAAACAAGGTAAACCTTTCAGCGATTCACAACTGATAAAGGACTGTATCATTGAAGTTGTAGGATGCTTAGATCCAGACAAGATCAACAAATATAAGAACATACCTTTATCAAGAAGAACAAATACTGATCGGCAGCAGGAATTGGCTCAAAACATAACAGAGCAGTTAACGAATGTTATGAATAAAAACACTACCTATTATTCAGTAGCACTTGACGAATCAACAGATGCAACAGATTCCGCACAAGTCTTGTATTTTGTTCGAGCAGTAACTGAAGAATTTGAAGTATACGAAGAATTGTTTGCTTTAGACACCCTTAAAGGGAGGACACGAGGAATTGATGTTTTCAACGACTTCAAAGAAAAATTTATTGAAAAAAGTCTGAATTTTGCGAATATAGTGAGCGTGTGCACAGATGGTGCCCCATCTATGACTGGTAAAAATGAAGGATTCGTAGCACATCTCAAAAAGGAATTTGTAAATCAAGATTTTATTTCCTTTCATTGTATATTACATCAGCAAAACCTCTGTTCCAAATCTGTCATTCTCGATGACACTCTGAAGAATATTGTGGCCATAGTAAACTATATTCGCGCAAATTCTACAAGACATCGCCATTTTCGATAAATGCTCATGTTGGATGAGGAAATCATCAGTGCAGATTTGCCCTACCATTCGAAAGTGCGATGGTTATCGCAAGGTCAAGTTTTAGTGAAAATTTTGTCTTTACGTGAGAAAATAATTCAACTGTATAATGAGAACAATCAAAACTGCGTATTATCAGATGCTAATTTTCTTCAAGACACTGCTTTTTTGTGTGATATCATGGCAAAACAGAACGAATTAAATGTCTCTCTGCAAGGTAAAAATAAATCTGTTTTCGAGATGTGGCAAAAAATTCAGGTATTTCGGAAGAAGTTGTCTTTTTTCCGATCACTACTTGAAAAATCAAATCTTTCAGAAAATTATTTTCCCGAGTTAGCAAAGTTAATGAATGGAAGGAGCGACGACACTAGTGAATGTGTTGTAAGATACGTCACAGTTTTAGATAACCTGATCGAGGAATATAACGGTAGATTCAAGGATTTTGAGAAGCATGAAATGACATTAAAGCTGGCTTTTCAGCCACACGTACTTGATTTTTCTGAAGCACCAGAAAAGTTCCAGATGGAGCTTATTGAGTTATCTGAAGATAACATTGTTAAAGCACAATTCGACAATAAAGAAGATCCCGTAAGAATATGGAAGGGAGCAACAGAGTATCCTCGTCTTCGTGAACACGCACGTAAGTTGATATCGTGTTTCTGTTCAACATATCTTTGTGAATCATCATTCTCTTACATGAGACAAATAAAAAATGATTTGAGAACTCAGATAACAGACGTACATCTTGAAAACCAACTAAAGCTCAAAACGTCTTCATTGGAACCAAATATCTCAATGCTGGTTCAACAGAAGCAACCGCAGAAAAGTCATTAAACGATTAAAAGGTAAGTGAACAATACATTTTCTGTTTCTTTTTTTCAATAATCTTTAAATTTTCATGCTGATTATAGGTATAATTATATCATTAATAACTGCAGTATTAGTATCATATAGAAGTTCGCACATTTATTGTCTGTGGCCTCAAGGGAGAGCGGATAGTGCTGGTGTGGCCTTTATTTTTAGAAAGGTTCCCCACCCCTGGCTTAGACCGTCACACTTGTGGGATCTATACCGGGTCCAATGTAGTGGATGGCCTGTTGAAAGTAGTCTGCTAAGCCGTATCCACTACAGTGAACTTGTTAAAATACTTGTGCGTAATTTTAACTATCTCAAATTGAGCAGTTTGTTCTATTGCCAAATGTTGTAATTTTTCATCACTGCCTTTATGTTATCTTCTTTTTTGTCATAAAATGCTAATCGAATTACTTTGTTTCTTGTGTTTTGGGGTCTGTAAATCAGTGTTTTGTTATTGAAACACCAGGCAAAAATACAGTATTAAAAATAACTTAGAAACATGCCACAATAGAGCAATTAAAGTGATTTTAGGCTAAGATAAGGATTTACTTTTTGTATTATGCCACGGCCAACTCTAATTTTTTTTCAGCAGCAAATCGATGTAGGATTTCCAAGTTAGATGCTCGTAAATTGTTATACCTAAAAATCTAATAAATGTTACCTCGTCTATTGCATTGCCGTTTAGCTTGATTTCAAGATTGAGTGGGACTGGAGGGCTATTGCGAGTTTCAAACGTTATGACCTTAGTTATGTTTGGTGTTTAAAATGAGCTTGTTTACTGTAAGCAAGGAATCAATTTTATGCAATTCCTTATTTTCCTTTTTGAATAGTTCAATACATGAAACACTATATCATCAGCAAACATGATAGCTTGACCAGAATTAAGACATTTCGGAAAACCATTCACATATATCAAAAACAATCATAGACTAAAAATTGACCCTTGCTGGACCTCCAAGTTAATCAATGTAGAAGGTGAAAGTATCCCATTAACTTCCGTTTGTAAAGATTGTTTACTTTAATAACTTTACACCATAAACATGGTGATCTCCTTACTCCATAGTGATATAATTTGTAAAGTAAGATGTTATGATCAATCGCTTCAAAAGCCTTTGAGAGATCCAACAGAACACCCAAGGTGTATTTTTTTTCAAATGCTTTTATAACATTTTCTATTATAACTGTGAAAGCATTGTTTGTGGAGTGCTTTTTTCTAAAACCACGTTGGTGTTGATGGAAAAAATCTGCTTGGCTCAAAAATGAATCCAGCCTTTTGTAGACAATTCTTTTTCAAAATTTTGGACGTTGCAGACAGTAAACTGATTGGTCGATAGTTGCTTACATCGGTTTTGGATCCCTTTTTGTGCGCTGGAATTGCTTTGGCCTTTTTTGAAGTCATTAATAAATTTACCCTGACCCAATAAAAGATTAAAAACATGACATAGTATTAATAATAAATAATCTGGTGACAATTTTAGAATTGACATTGGTATTTCATCTAAACCACAACTGCTTTTTGGTTGCTCGCCAAATAAGATATTTTTAATTTTTGAGACACAAGTGGGTTTACATACATAGAGTGCGGGTATGACGAACCAAAAAAATCATTAAAGTTGGCACGATTGTGTGGTTCATATTTTTTCCTAAGTCACTACCAATCATTGCAAAGTGTTTATTGAAGTGATCAGCTATTTCTGCATCATCGGTAGATAATTCTCCACGAATACTTAAGGGATTGCACTTAAGGCTTTTAGTTTTTCTTAAAAAGATGTAAATAATCTGCCATGTTTTTTATATTGCGCTTTTGTTTTTCAAGAATTGATGCAAAGAAAGTTTTCTTTTTTTCTTGAATACCATGAAAATATTTATTTCTAGTTTATATACAGGGTGGGCCGTAAATAACGCACCAAAGATTTAAAATAAATTGTGATGTGAAATAATGTAAATATCTTTTCTTTGGGTATCTGTTAAATTTAATTTCAATATCAGTTACTATAACTGTTAAATTTAATTTCAATCAAAGTTTTTTAGTAATGATTTGCCTTTTAAAAAAAATTTATATCATTTTTAGGGTATGCACTTAACAATTAAAGAACGAGTTGAATTAGTGTTAATGTCTGGTGCCGATGGCGCCACTAATCGATCTGTTGCTAAGAAGTTTAATCAGATTTATCTTGCTAAGAAGTTTTGTTTTAATAAAAACGTTTGTTATTATTATCTGAATTGTTTTATATGCTTTGGTGCGTTATTTAAGGCCCAAAACGTTTGTTATTATTATCTGAATTGTTTTATATGCTTTGGTGCGTTATTTATGGCCCACCCTGTATATTTTGCTCTGGCTATGATACTCTTTTTGGCATAATGTTTTTAAGTCACTTATCTTTTTCTTTT
This sequence comes from Trididemnum clinides, assembly GCA_963675345.1. Classification (NCBI taxonomy): domain Eukaryota; kingdom Metazoa; phylum Chordata; class Ascidiacea; order Aplousobranchia; family Didemnidae; genus Trididemnum; species Trididemnum clinides. Next base: position 1,366,061 of record OY776299.1, read on the forward strand.
ATTAGTTATAGCGAATCTTCATCAAATCGGTTCTTGCTTTTTCTAAAAGATCTTGTTTTTTCCAGAGGTAAGCAGTGATTAAACCAGAAGTGTATTTATTAATAAACATACAAAAGACTGTATTGGGATCAGTTTTTCGCAGAATCAAAATTATATCTATTTTTCTAATTTCTGTTGAAATTTTTCAATGTTTACTTAGTCAAATATTTGGGTTTTTTGTCTTGCTTATGCTTTATTTGATTAGAATAATTACAAGTAAGTACAGATAAGTGGTCGGAAATGGGATGGAGAAGCACCCTTGTTTTGATGTCATCAGAATATAAATATGTCCACACGTGATCAAAAATAGTTGCATTGGTGTCTGTAACATGATTAGGTTTTATTTATCAATGAATAAATAGTTGTCTGACATAGCACCCAGTAAATTATTAACCATATTATTATCGTGTTAAAGAAGGTCGTAATTAAGGTCACCAAATATAAAGCATTTGTAGTTGGTCTGTATAGATTCAAGAGTTTCTTTTAAGTTGTTAATAAAAATTTGATTTGATCCATTGTCATGTGAAGGAGACCTATAGATTGTTCTCCAGATAATGCTTTCCTTCCTCTTTTCTAATTTAATAAAGATAGATTCAAATAGCTTTTTATGCATAGTGGTGAGTTCAGTCAGAACATAAAATTTAATTGCATCTTTGACATAGAGTGCTACTCCTCCCCTTTTGGAAGGAAGTCTAGAATTGTGAACAAACTTGTAACCTGGTAGATTTAAGACAGAACCTGAGCTTGGAGAGGTTATCCAAGTTTCTGATCCAGATATAATGTCTGGTTTGTAGGTCATGAATGATAACAAACAGTGTCTCTAACTTGCTAAAATTGGCATTATTTACTAATGATCTCATGTTTAGTTTCAAGGCAATAATTTACCTTCGAATATCTCATCATTTACAAAATCATCCAATTTAAATAAGTCTATGTATTGGCCGGTACTAATTAAAGCCTCAAAGTCCAAGTCTGCATTGCCCTTTTTACAGCTGTGATCACTATCACTAAACGTCAAATTAAGGCTATCAGCAGAATGGGTTGAAGTTTCCTCATTATGATTTGTACATACCCCTAATGTAAAGTCGTGGCTTGTGTTCTCAAAACTAAATTTTTGACTGTTTTCGTTAAATAATGCATTTTGCGACATTACAAATACCCAATAAGTACAAGGTAGAAAAGAAAAGAAAAAAGAGAGAATCATTTGAAGTTTCAACATTTTTGGGATAGAGTCATGAGGTATGGTTAACGACACACAAATGAGGTAATAAATAGCAAGTTGTGGGATTTAATGTGGAAATCTAATCCTAGTGATATCTCCAAATCATCAAAATAATGCCTCTTGCCTTAGAAGTAACAATAAATATTTTCTTTCAGTGTCCAGAAGTTATGGAATCCAAATGATTTTTGTGATTTTGCAAGCAGTTGAAATCGCCGTTTTGTAAGTGATTCCGTTAATGAAAGTTTTGGATTTGAATTCCTTTTAGCTTTGAGCTGAGATTTACTAGAAATCACTAAGCTCCCAATTGTAAGAGGCACAGATTTAATTATTATTCATTTTTAGCTTTGTGGGATGGTAGAACTTGGCAGATGTCAATGTCTACATTTGCAATTGGTTGTGGCAATTTAATTCTAGAGTTTAAAGATTTTATGACAAAATTTTTAAAGTCCAAATCGCTTGCCATTTTATCTGAAAGACACCCATATAGGATGAGGTAGTTACTCCTGCGGTACTGCTCCAAATCATCAAGGTGTCTTTCATAAGATACACCTGATCAGCCAGTTGCTCAACAGACATTTTAAGAGTTGCAGCCATGTCATTCAAATCATCCATCAGCAAACCTTGGACGCTGCTGGCATCTGAAAGAGACGCGGGAACAGAACCATCTTGTAGGTTTAGTATAACATGAATTAGACAAGTATTGCTTATTATACTCATCTTGGCGTTTTGATACTTCGTCCTACCTCTTTATTACTTTTACCATCTGTGCCGAGGTCATTGCTCAATGTCTAAAGTATCAGAAATGTTGAAAATATTATTTAAAAACAAACGTTAACCTTTACACACAGATTTCAACAAAATCCTTACACATACATTTCAACCTTTTTCAAAATTTTCAATACGTTTTACGTCTTTTTACTTAAAAACAAATACAAGTAAAATCAAACTATGTAGTGTGAAATTATATATGTTTACTAGCAAAAATACAACAGCCTGTTTTGCCGTTAAGGCTCCTCAGGTATTTCCGCAAAAAAAACAAAAAATGAACCCAAAACAAACTAAGAATGCAGTATTACTTACGGTTGTTTGAGGGGAATAAGCAGAAGTAGTATGGTAGCCAACTAAAACCTATCAAACTAAGTAAAAACTAATACTAAAAAATATAATCTTTTTGCTGGTTCTTCTGCGAATAGCAATCTCATCTGGGTAACTAAGAACTGTGAAGGTTGGTATGAGAGCTATAGTGACGTAACAATAGGAACAGGTATATACTTAATATGGTAAACGGTAAGTTGGGAAAAATAGACGAAAAAGAAAGAATCAAGAAAAACGGCAAAAGTAAAGGAACAAAACACATAAAGCTACAACCAACCGTCCAATCTAATGCTTTTTAATTTAAATTTCTTCCTGTGGCGGCATTTATTCACTATTTCGGATCGTTTTTTGAGCATTATTTTTCTGTCGCCGCTTAAGATGGCAAGCTTTTCAGCCAGGCACAGGTTGCATCTGCTCGCTCCACAATTATATGATGGTGCTGCAGAAACAATGGACCATTTTATAGACGGCTCAACACCATTATTCTTTGCTTGCCAGACTTCTTTTGATACCTCGGTTGCTTTTCTTTTGTTACGGTGGGTAAATGAATGTTTATGATTACTAAATCTCGTTTTGAAATCAGTAGAACAGAATCCATAATATAATTTGGTAGTATTGTTGGAGGATATTTCTGCTTTATATACAATTGACTTCTGTTTGCATTCGCCGTTAGGTGGGCAAGCGTTTTTTATTCTGCAATTAAATTTTAGATCGGCGGTGGAAGGTCTATCGGCCTTTGGCAAGGTGGAAAGAAACTTTTTGTTGTGGCGTAAGATGACCGTGGACATATTTGGCATACAGCTATAACTAATTTTAATATTGTTTTTATTGCATATCTTGTGGAGCCGATGATATTTAGGGAAATGCTTCGTGATTAAGTTTGAAATTCATGGCCAATATCTGTTTCAACGTTTTCACTATGTGGAGGTTTAAACTAAACTATGTTTCTTCTTCTACTGTTGCTAATTGCCTTTGTTGCTTTTGCTTCTTTCCGGTATTTTCAGTAAATTTCATATCCACTTTCATGGAGAGCTTTATTGTATATCGGAGCCGCTCTATCAAACTCATCCTTAGATGATGAGAGTTGGGTAAGGCGATCATTGACCATAGATGGGATTTGTTTTTGTTATTGAAGGAGGGTGGTTGGAATTTTTGTTTAAGTAAAGTGGATTATCGTTCGGATTTTTATACGGCCAAAATTTTCCAGTGTTAAGATTCAAAGTTGCGTCCCAAAAGTCGGTCTGAGTCAGATTTAATTCCACCGATATTTTCATATCATAATCCTGAAATAGCCTGATCAGTTGTTTTCGAGTGCGGTCAGTTTTTGGTCCAGAAATATTATTAAGAACAGCTAACCATCATCTCTATACAAACCAACACAATTGCAGCCAAACAGATGTTTCATTTATGCAGCAGAAACAAACCTACTAATTCGCAAACTTCAGCTCCGTCAAACGATCCCAAAGTGACATCAAACATATGGTTGCCTTTTTTGATCCAGGTGTAGCCATTTGCGTGAATGCATTATAATGCGTAATGATTCTTCATTTATCACAGTGAAAATTTGGCGAATTGTAGTGCTTTCCATAAAAGAGACTCTGAAATGGATAGGTAAAAATCTACGATATCAAACTTCATAAACTTGGAATGGCGCTTATTTGGTATTGCTTGAAACCAAGAAATTACTGCTGAAATGTTACGCCAATGAATGAGATCAGAATTGACCCGAATGCTGCTGTTAATATTGTCCAGTATAATTTTACTGATTTTGCTAGTGCAAAATTACACAATTTTGATCAAAAATTGTCTAAAAATGACATAATTTCAAAGCATTGTGTTTGTCACTATGTTTCAGAGTGGAGGCTGTTTTGAAACCATGCTCCTCTCAGGTTTTCTTTATTTCAAGAAGCAGCTATCTCTTCTTTTCTATAAAAACGCCGTTTACTTCATTATTTTTCCTTGTGACGATTTCCTTTGAATAAAGTCGTAAACGAAAAATTTCGGAAATATGGTACTTAAAACAATTTTTAAATTGTTTGAAACACAGACCAACTTTTCAAAAATTAACTAAGTTTAAAAAATTTTGCAATATGCTTTGTTTCATAAAAAATCTTACAAGTAGATGTTCTTATTGGTGTAAATACAAGTGTTATTCCAGTGTGAGTAATCATTTACATTTGCGGTGAAATAATTTTTGAACTTCCTCCTTAGAGACGATTAAATCACTGAAATAATATTAAAATTCTCCATTGCCAAACTCACTTTCTCTAAAATGTGACATTTCCTTGAGTTTAAAACAACTTTTAAGTCTCCAAAACAAAATTATTGCGAGCGAATTAAGCAAATGACATAATTTCCTCTGAAGCGCATAGGCAGAGAAAGCCAGAAATTTATCGCGGGCTAATTGTTAGGCTAAAATTGTAGAGTGGATCAAGCATTTTAATTTGGCGGAACCAATTAGAAGAACTGTTTGAAAACAATTGCTTTAACCAGTTTAGCCAAGCACACAATTTTTTTCTAGATTTGATATCGTACCTTTAAAATCTTATTATGGAGATCAATTATTCAAAATTAATTGTTTTGCCCATTTTGGTCAAAGACTCGGTCAAAACCAAACCTTTTCTCTCGTTCCTAAAAAGAATATTTTTGCCCGGTCTCCTGCTAATGTACAAAAATATTTTTTACTTACATTAATTTTTTGGTTAAAAAACTAAAAGTTTACGGGAGCTTCAACCCACATGGTCCAAAAGCGTTTCCGCCTACGTTCAAAACGGTAGAAAACTCAAAATATTTATCACGGAATGCACATCTTTATATTTTCAAAATGTTCTTTCTCAAGGAAAATAGTCTTTCTCCTGCAGAGCTGGAAGAAATTAGCGTGATAAATTACAAAAAGGAGTTACTTAAAAACATGGTTTAAACCAAACTTTTTCTACCTTTTTGGAGAACTCTCTTCTAATAAACTGCTTACATTTTTTTAGCGGTCTGCACTTCATAAGATTGTAGGCAACGATTCAAAAAAATGTTAGGTTCATCCTCGGCATCACATTTAATGCTGCTGCTACTGCAACTATTACTATCCACTTTTAAATCTTTATCAAGATTTTCAGTCTAGCTGAAACATCGAGCACAAAAACGGGTTTTTACTTTTTATTGGAAAGACGCTAAATAAAAAACGTAAACTGTTTGTCGAAAAAGTACCGAAACCGGCATAAAACGTAAAAATGCACCGCAGTACTGGTACAATTTTCAAAAAGTATCGTTGATACCGGTCCACAGAAATTACTGCAGTACAATTGTTTGATTACCTAGTAAAAAAATTTTTAATCATTTCAAGATTTTGGGAGGATTGCTCCTTTGCAGTGAAAAAAATTATTATGAACACATAACAAACCAGCACCATTACTGTTATAGGTAAATATGGACCTCGAAAGTTTACTTGATCAGCCTTATCATCAATGAGTTGAATGAACATAATACATAAAAGGTGTCAGAGAAAGAAACAAATATTATATAAAGTTACCGGACCTAAATGCGTTCATTCGAATGAATTTCTAGCAAGGTGAAATTGTAAAACGGTAGCAGGAACATAGGCAATTATTAATGGGTTTGCTGGAGCGATCCCAGCTAGTAAGCACATACTACAAAAGAATGTTACTATTGTTGTAGAGGTTAATCTGCCTTAGGGCAGGTTTTTAATAGCATCAATTAGCCACTTGATTTGGCTTAATGTCATGGTGTTGAGAGAAAATGTTGAGGTGGTTTCCCGTTGCCTTTTTCAGCTTTTCTGAAGGGGATGCCTCCCACCACCTGTTTGTCACATAAAGGTGGAGGCACCTAATTTAGCGTCTTTTTCTATGACTCAAGCAACTTACAGACTTTTTTCATTCAAACTATCCATTTTGGTACCGAGCGGCAAGCAGGAAAGCTCTGAATACTGGTTCGATATGACTTGACATGGGAATTAAACCGAAACGCACAGACCGCAAAGGGGACGATCTAAATACTAAACCATTGCGTTGCTGGTAATGTGGCAATAAAACTAAAGAACAAAAAAGCTGTAATCTGTAACTTAGCGTATTGTGCATAACATTATTTGTGCTTTCGTATTGACTTACGGCAGAGTGACACAATGAGCAGCAGTAATAACCCAGCATTTGTCAATCAAGCTCCCTCCACATCTGTGATCACCTTGGAAACGGAGAGATACCTGCAACAATCGTTTGATTCCATTGAGAATAAGTTTGTATTACGGTGATTTTAAGTCTGATCTCCATATTGTCGACTGAATCAGCCTGCATAGCGATATGCCTAATTGTAAGCATGAATGCAAATTAATATTACTGTTCTATGGATTTTACTCTCATTTTTTTCTCTGCCATTACTTCAATGATGAGGAATAAAACACTTATGGACACACGCAACGGCCATTAACTTATAGATAGATAGAGTACAACTTACCAAAGTTACGCCAGGCGAAATCTATTGCCTGGTAAAAGCGATTGTTGGTGGAAGATGATAAACCCTCTTTTAACCTCTAGTTTTTAGTGACGAAGTGACTTTCCATTTGAGTGGCAAAGTTAACCATCACAGTGTGTGCATTTGGGGAAGACGTTACCAACGTGAAGCAGTTGAACATCAAAGAGATTCCCCCAAAGTAAACGTCTTTTGTGCTTTGTCTCAAGACAAGGTCTATGGTCTCCTTTTTCTTGAAGGAAACACCGTTACAGGACCAACCTATCTCGAAATGCTCTCAAACTGGCTATTCACTTTACTGCAAGCAGATTCAAATGACTTTGTTTTCCAACAAGGTGGAGCACCGCCTCATTGGTACCTTGGGACGTTTATCTGAATGAAAACGTGCCTCAGCGATGGATCGGTAGGAAAGGTGGAAAAAACCTCGCTCTCTGCGCTTGGCCAACCAGATCCTTGGAGGTGACCGTATGTGACTTTTTCTTATATGGGTATGTTAAAGATAGAGTTTATGTTTCACTAATTCCAAAAAATATCGATGACATGAAAGATGGAATAACAGCTGCAATCAACACGGGGACCGCGACATGCTGAGGGGCGTTTGAAAGGAATTCTCATATAGGCTTGATATTCTCTGTGCTGCCGGCGGTGGCCGCATCGAGTGCTTGTAAAACATGAAATAAAACTTGAACGTGTGTACTAAACATGTGCCCTAGCTAGAGTTTTGTAATGTTTTTCGTTTTTGACTTAATACGTGATGATTTTGGCGTATTTTTTTTTGAAATAGCTTGTATTACAAAAAAAATTGATCTGTAGAAAGGTTTTTGAATTGCTGTTGGAGCTGGGTTGCATGGTTTCTACCAGGAGTGAGCTGCAAGGCCAATTCAAGTTTTGTATTCTACAATTTCAATAAAAGGTAGCCAACTGTCTAGCGTGTCTTGATAACTGTAAGATACATTATGGTTATTTTTCATTATATTTGTTAGACTAGGTGTTTCAGTGGCTTTGCTTTCGCTCACCGATTTTAACAAAATCACTGCCACTTGTGGTCACCTCATAGGTATCCGCGTGGTTTTGCTTTTTTGCGAATCTAGGTCGAGAGTCTTGACGGGAGTCTTATCTGCGGTAGTCTTTGTCTGTAGTTAAGCAGTTTATTTGTAGTAAAGATGCCAAAAAAAAACGCTAAATATCTAACGCTTGACGAAGTAGAAGATATGATAGACCAAAGTGTTTTGAGCCAAGATGAAGAGAGTTCCATCTCCAAACTTACCAAATGGCAGCATTGAGATACATTTGGTATTTTTTTATTTCAAATTGCAAGAAATGGTGTAATCCAAGTGAATCTGTCAGAATTGATAAGCAACTGATACCTTAAAAGCCGACGGTGCAGATTCATTCAGTATATTCGAAGCGAGCCAGAAAGATATGATAAATAATCTTTTGGGTATGTGATTTCGCAATGTACTATGGTTTTAGCACAAAATTTTATACTGGATGACAACCAGGTGAAGAAGTAAAGAAAAATACAAGAAGTCACACTCTACATGAATTGTGCACCCCGTTACAGCATGTTGGTAGCAACGAAATTGCAGACAACTTCTTTACTAGTGTTCAATTGGCTGAATGCTCCTGGATCTGACATTAGTTGTGACCCTTCGACAAAATAAGCCCGCTATATCCACCATCATAAAGCAGCTAGAAGTCGGAAACAATACAGCACTAAAATCTATGTTAAAACTCAGTCACCAAAGTAATTAAGTAGTCTGAGATTAAGTCAAAAAGGGAAAAGAAAATTATTTTAGTATATGAAAAAATTAGGGTAATTTTAGAAAGTAAGAAATTCATATTCTCGAAGCTTTTTGTCTGACACTTTTCAAGAGGATCCGTCAGAAATAGAATGAAAAAGATAAAGTGAATCATTTATATAGAGGCACAATTGACGAAAAAGAAAAGGCTCCATTGTGATTGGTGAAAGAAGCGAATAATAGAAAGAACGGAAATCTCCGCTGATGCTCTGTAAAATGGCGAGCTTCCACCCTCTCCTTTTTCTCGTGCAATTTTTCTTGACCTGACGCAAACAGCTACTTCCGAACGGCTTCAGTTTCAATAATATAACGCACCCGCAGATAGATGGCGTAGCTGTCGGTTCCCTTCTTGGCCCCTCTCTTGCTTATATTTTTGTCGGCTATTACGAAGCTCTGCTTTTGAAAAGAGTCAACAAACCTCTTATGTATTACACTGGTCAACAAAAAAATTTTAGCACTGAATGTGAGATCGATTTTAGGATATATCGAGGTCGCTGAACCCAAATATGTGCTTAGTTTTTTCGAATTGGCTCTAGTTTTTGAGATATTGAGCGTCGAAAATTTTCATGAACAATTTTTGCGTACGGAAAACAAACAGCAGTACGAATATAATTCGCAGTAAACCATGTTGCAAGGTAAACTATGTTGCGCAAAGGTCGGTTCATACCGATACAGGTTTAATCTATAGCCTACTTCTATGAACATAGTTTAATACGTCAGTGTTGAAAAAATTGTCAAACTAATGTTTTGTAAGACTTTTGTTTTAGCAGTTTGCTGATGTCAACTACTTTTTTCTTAGGAATTGTATTTAAGATCAAATTTAAAATAGAGCTATGACTTCAAAGCGTAGGAGTTGTGTCAATGATCCAGATATATTTTGCTACATTTGTGGAGAGTATATGAAAAAAGAGCATCGTTTCAATGTGCGAGATTTTACGAAAAGAGCGTACGAAGCATACTTTGGCATAAAGCTGGGGGATCAAGACAAGCAATGGGCTCCTCACAAAGTGTGTAAAAATTGCACTGGTACTCTTCGCCTTTGGACTCAAGGTAAAGTAAAAGCAATGCGATTTTGAGTGCTTATGGTTTGGAGAAGTCCCAAGAACCACCATGACGGTTGCTATTTTTGCATGGTGAACATGTCAGGTGGAACCGCCACAAAAAGAATTCGTGGTATTATCCTGACCTAGAGTCTGCAAGGCGGCTGGTGCCACATTGCGAGGAAGTATCCATTCCAGTTTTTTCTTCTTTGCCAAAGCTTGTTTCGAATGATGACTTGTTTGAAGAAACAGAAGAGGTAAACAGCGATGACAGTAATTACAGCGACAGTATGTCTGATGCAACTGCAAAATGGCAAAGTAAGGTAAAGCCTTTTAGCCAGAGCCAGCTCAATGACCTAGTCAGAGACTTAGCTTTATCAAAAGAGACTTCTGAGGTTTTGGCTTCTCGTCTCAGTGAACATGGCATTCTTGATTCCAAGACCAAAATAACGTTCTACCGTTTCAGGGATGAAGCGCTTAGTGATTATTTTACTAAAGAAGATAACTTTGTGTTTTGCAAAAACGTCAAAGGCCTTCTTACAGCAATGGGTGTTCCCTAATACAAACCGGGTGAGTGGCGTCTGTTTATCGACAGCTCTAAACAAAGCTTAAAGTGTGTTCTGCTACACAATGCAAGTGCCTATGCTGGTGTCCCTATTGGTCATTTGGTAACTTTGAAAGAGAGCTACTCGACTGTACAGATCGTCTTGCAGAAGCTGTGCTACAACGAGCATAAGTGGGCGATATATGAGGACTTAAAAATGGTCAACATTTTATTGGGACAGCAAGCCGGCTATGTGAAGTACCCATGCTTTCTTTGTCACTGGGACAGTAGAGCTGATGATCAACACTGGCAGAGAAAGGATTGGCCCGTACGTGAAGAGCTCGTGGTGGAAGAGAACAACATGATAAACGAGCCATTGGTGGACCGTGATAGCATCCTTCTTCCATCCTTGCATATTAAGTTGGGTTTAATGAAAACAATTTGTTGAGGCATTAGACAAGAATGGCGATTGCTTCAGGTACATCCGCAGCAGATTTCCTGGTACGAGTTATGAGAAAGTTAGAGCTGGAATCTTTGACGGACCACAAATCCGAACACTAATAAGAGATCCAGCCTTTGTTTTGCACATGACAGTAGTTGAATCTGCAGCCTGGTGCTAATATGTTTCCGTGGTAAAAGAGTTCTTGAGAAAAACGAAGGCAGACTGTTACCAGGACATAGTAAAACAGATGCTGACAAACTTTCAAGCTCTTGGGACCAGAATGAGCATAAAAATTCATTACTTATTCAGCCACCTTGGCCGATTCCCAGAAAACCTTGGTGATGTAAGCGAAAAACAGAGTGAAAGCCGGAAAGGTTTAATCAGGCCATTAGGAATATGGAAATAAGGTACCAAGGTCGATGGTATTCTCGTATGATGTCAGATTATTGCTGGAGTCTTATGCGGGATAGTACCCAGCAAAATTACAAGCGGAAATCATATAAACGTGCCTTTTAAAAAATGGATTGACCTAACATAGACTGTTGAGGGTAAACCTGGTTTTATTTATGCTGACATAAAATTTTAGTGCCATTAGTTATTGAATTTTAATAGACTGTCTCTTCTGTTAAAGTTAACCGGCATCTACTGTGTGTACACATTTCATAAGCGTTACCTTGAACAGTTACAGTGCCGTTCATGTCTAATGCATGACTTGTTTGGAATGTAACTTTAAGTAGCTTATGTGCGCTCAAAATTACGATCGGCTGTATCTAATGCAATCTACAGTAATCTGTAATGCAATACGCAGTTTATCAGTAAGCGCTAATGCGAAAAAAATAATTTCGCTATATCTCAAAAACTAGAGCCAATTCGAAAAAACTAAGAGCATATTTGGGTTCAGCGACCTTGGTATATCCTAAAATCATTTTCACATTTAGTGACGTTTGAAAAAAAATTTTTTTTGTTGACCAGTGTTATCGATACGTTGGTGATACCTTTGCAGTTCATCTTCTTCGTCGCTTGAGCTATTTGTTATGAGCATTATGCAGGAACATGTATATACACTGCGTTAGCGCTCACGTTCTGTTTGCGAGTCTTCAGTTAAACTGGGGCCACCACGACGAGTAGACTGCTTGGCCCTACCACCTGTCTGCCACATAAAAATGGAGGCGTCCCGTTAGGTGTCTTGCCCAAGGACACAACAAGCAAGCTTGCTGGCTTGTTTTCCACACTATTCCTATTTTGCTGAGCGCCAAGCAGGGAAGCTGTGAATACCATTTTTTAAAGTCTTTTGGTACGACACTACTATGGAAATGAAACCCATGTCTACCGACTACGAAGCCGACGCTCTAACCACTACGCTATCGCACCGGTACCTTTGCAGTTTTCAACAATGAAGACGAATGCAATGAGTTTCTCTCCCATCTAAATTCTCTCTGTCTGTTGCTTTGTTTTACTTTTTAAAAGGAATGCAATCGGACTTTGCCCTTTCTTAACGGCCTGGTAGAAAAGAAAAATCGCCAATTTGTTCCATCTATCTACAAAGAGTCGACTTTCACTGACCAATAAATTCGATGAAATTATTTTTGCCCCATGAAACGGAAGATCAATCTGATTTCGACTCTTGTCCATAGAGCTCTAGTCATATGCTCTGAATCTACTCTTCAAAATGAACTTTCCAACATTCGCACAATCCTGATCAACAACAGCAACCCTGAAGTTGTGATCAACACTGCTATAACCAAGAAAATGAATCAGTTTTGCAGACCAACCCAATTAGGTCCAAAGAAATGTCCAGTTTATCTTCACTTGTCATGGCTGGGAAATATCTCGATGAGGTATGAAATGCAAATTAAAACAGCCGTCAAACGTTGCTACTTTGCGGTTGAGCCACGCATTGTCTACTCCACTAGACAGCTTCTGCCTGCAGCTGAAAAGAATGTAATACCCGCTTCACAGCAAAGCAACATTGTTTATCAATATCTGTGCCACTGTGATAATTGGTACGTGGGTCGTACTTCTCAATGACTGCAACAAAAGATTAAGCAGCATGTACCTAAAACTATTCTTCAGGGACATACTTCTCAAGACCGAAGCACATTGGCTCCAGCTTGCAAGCCAATCAGAAGCCTTAAAGCTGAAACTTCTTTCTCCGCCATAGGGCAACATCTCTTCCAAAACCCGTCATGTGCACGTGAACACAACGATGGCAAATTTTCCGTTCTTACCCGAGGCCGTACTGCTTTTCATCTCTCTACCCTTGAAACCACTTACATCAAAGCATTCAAACCAAATTTATGTAAATAAAGGAGTTTCGTGAATGGCTTAAAAATTCCACGTTAGTTTCCTCTCCTTCTATTGGTCACTTCTTCACGATGAATTCTTTTTCTTTTTGGTCAACTGTGTCTCTATATAAATGATTCACTTTATTTTTTTCATTCTATTTCTGACGGATCCTCTTGAAAAGTTTCAGACAAAAAGCTTCAAGAATATGAATACTTTCTGCAATCTTTAACCCTAGGTTGCATGAAGAACTTTTTATCGTGATTCAGACAAAGGGGGTCACAAGTTACCCAATTATATTCTTTCAAAATGCTATACAGCAAGACTCAAATACCTGCCTCTATACTGCAAATATGATTTTTATTGTGTGTTTCTTTGATTTTATTAACCAGGAAAGTGTTAAAGTCAAGCGAAATTTTGAAAATGAAAGCACATATAAGTGTGGTTGAAAAAACAAACTAGCTTGCAACTCGTCATCCTCGTCGTTTGGTCAGGCACCCAAACTCAATCCAGACCAGCACCAATCAAGGCCAGGGCCGAGGGTCTATCCTTTTACCACCCCGAGCTGCTGCGCTGCCCAGATTAGATGCTGGCAGTGGTGGTGTTGAGCCAACATCGAGTTGCATCATCCAAAACCTGCAGACCTCGTGTTTCTCTTGGTACATAATGTAGCAAACATAAAGATATAACGTGATCTGAAGTTTGCTCAGTGGCGCCACACTCGCAATTCGGTGATGGAGCGAGACCCTATTTGTTCATGGACGAATAAAAACGTTCTACATCAGTCCGCAGGCGATTGATCCTTAATCAAGATGTTCTGGGCAGACTCATTCCAAGTGGCCTTGAACTAACCCTGGGAATGAAAACACGGACCCTTGAAGTACTCTCCAAGCAGTCCACATTTCATTTATGTTTCGTCCACCGTTTCACGCGGATATCCAGTTCAGACAAACTATCTAATAATTTCCACGCAGCAGGTACAAATGGGCTTTTTGATCTAAGTCTCCCCTGGTGCGCATCCTGCTGCCCAACCAACTGACTGTGCAGTATATGGTCGGGGTCATGGATAGAACGATTTGCCAAGGAAAGTGTCGCTCCTAATCGGCGGAGTTCAGCTGGCTGGATGCCATCGAGGACAGGTAAGTCCTCCGTTGGTGTGGGACGCAGCCATTCAGTGACAATGCGCAAAGCATCATTGAGAATGCTATCAACGAGGCGAGTATGCGTACTACCACACCAAACTGGTGCGAAGTACTCAGCTGTGGAGTAGACCAAGGAAAGAGCGGAGATGCGCAACGTCTTGGATCAAGCACCTCGTCCGGATCCAGCAAGTCGTCTCAACAACGCGACTCGGGTGAAGAGTTTTTGTACAAAACATCGAGATGGTGACGGAAAGTGAATGATCTGTCCAGCTTTACCCCAAGATACGTTGGGACTGGACAGGGTGGCAATAGGTTGCCATTGTTGCAAACATTAAGCTCACGTTTGGCCTCTCTTTTGTTAAGATGAAAGGCCACGGTCACTGTTTTCGTATTGCTGAGCCTCAACCTCCAAGTCTCGAGATAAGTTGAAAGTGTAGTCATGTCTTAGCTTAAGGTGTCCTCCACAGCCTTCCAATCTCGAGAAGCATACAGCAATGCTAAGTCATCAGCATATGCATGCTTCTGGGAAGTCATGTCAGGCAGATTGTATGTGTAAATGTTGAAAAGGTGGGAGCAAGCTTAGCTTGCAACTAAGCATACTTTTCGTAAATCATTGTTTAAACAACATAGTCTTTCCAATTGCAACACTTGATCACAGTGCTGCGACTGCTGTGATCACTGCTAGCTGGTTTGGAGCGGAAAAAGCTCATCTACCTGTCTTTAGAATGGTCACAAAAGTAACATCTTTTTCTCTTGGAAAGCTTTGTTTGGCCTGCAGGTGCAGTAGGCTGGCCAAAGCGTAGATCACATCTTTTCATTGCCTCCGCCGTTGGTCTTCCGATATATGGAAATTCTTTTTGTCTTTCCAAGTTAGGCATCTCCAGGTGCTTGGCCAGCTCTTTGAGAAAGAGTAGACGTGCATGGTTTTCTTTTCTATTGCTGTCATTACATTTTATTTGTGTGAAGATGATGTAAGCATTTAGTGCAGCAGTATTAATCATGCTGTACCATAGGATCATTGGCCACCGTTTTATTGCCTTTTTGCTAGTGCAGTATCAAACCATCTGGTCCATTGTATGAATTTCTCTTTTGGTTTTGTTATAATAGGAATAATTTCGGTCTTCTAGAGAAATGTAGAGTGTTTATAAGACAAAATCCCATCGAAAAGCAAAGGGGTCAATTTTGACCCCGTTTGTGTGATTAGAGGTAGTAACACAAAAAGTGATTTTCTTCTGAAAATAAAACAAGCTTTTGCAATAACCTATTGTGAGACGTACAAAGATTCAATTTTTGAGGATTACATGCAGTGCTGGCGCAAAACCCCGATAGAGCCAACAAAATATTGCATCAACCACGTCACTGGGTCACTTTTGACCCCCTTCTTGCATCCTACGGTTAAATTCTTTACCCACAATCGACTCTTCAGGGTAATTTTACTAATTCAAGGCAATTTTGTGTCCTATGAAAAGACACAATAAAAGCATTGACGAGTCGGCTAAATTACTTTGACCTCGTTCCTCTACTGATTTTCAAAATTATGTTTACAAAGTATAAAGGGTATTTCAAGACAATTTCGATAGTGTATGATATGTATGATTAATATTTGTTTTATACTACAAACTTAACTTTACGACTTGCAGTGTAACGTTTTACCTTTCAAAACAGTGGTAAGCTGAGTAAAAACAGATACTTTTATTGCAAAAACGTCATAATGCGAGTTCAAACAATTAATGTTCTGTGAAAACTTAGGAAATTTGCTTTCCTGCAATATCTGACTCCAATTACTTAGGACAAAAGGATTAAATGGCTGATCAAATACTGGTTGCCATACATCATGTTCTATTTTTAGTTGAACAATTATTCTACTACACCTAACAAACTTGAAATTGTTAGACAAAGTTAGTTTTTTGGTACATTTTGAATACTTTTCCTCACAATGGCGGTTCTTTGGCATTATTTGTTTGAATTTTCAATGAGATTCATCAAAAAATGAAATCTCTAAACGTTTATGAAATGTAGTCTACCGGTTGAAAATACCAAAAATTTTCGTGCCTGCACTTTACAAAATTGCAATTTCTACAAAAGCATAAGTCCTTTGGTACATTTTGTTTATTTTTTCTCGATAGCATGAATATTTGGCATTGTCCATCAAAACATTCAAAAAGATTCATCCAAAAATGAAGTCTCTACAAATTTTGATATTAGTCTACTCCAAGCAAAACACTTGGTGGTACTCTAAGAAAAAGAAGGAAGCAAAGATGGTCCTGTCTTATCTTTTGCAATGAAATGCTATTGTCGAGCTACATATAATCTAAATGTTGAAGGAATTCCCTTTTCGATGGGATGAGGGCGGCGCAGCGAACTGATTTGATGTTTTTAAAGTCGGCATTATTGATGGGGGGCCCCCGCTATTGCTATAACTTAACTGTGATTGCTTCATTTCGGGCTACTTTGCTCTTTGCGTGGATGCGAGGACCTGGACCGAGTAACATGCGCGCAGTCGGAGGTGTTAGTTCATATTAATTCGCCTACAGCAACAAAAAATCGTAAGTAGCGGTCCTAATATTTAATGGCTCGGCCTATCAAGGATCATTGTAATGTTGCATCATAATTAATTGTTCGGTCATTATATTTGTATCGGTAAGAAACACTAATAATCTTCATTTAACAGTAGCGGTACCGGGATTTGGAACAGTAGGAAGGCCGGGATTTGGGGTAAAGTTAAATGCAATGAAATTCCAAGTTCATGAAAAGATCAAAATAAAACAAAAATAACATCAATTTGTAACATTGGATTAAGAAGGAACGCTTTTGTTTGAAAAGAGCTTAATAGGCGTCTATTGGAATACCTAATATGACTTAAGGGAAAGACATGGCCCCTTTTCATGCTATGGCCGAATTAAAGCGAACAGTGCTGCCAAAGAATTTAATGTCACAAATATAAATACGAAAGCGGGGCTACCAAATCGTCAAATAGGCCTAATAATACAAACCTCATTTCTTTAATTGTCAAAACCACTACCATTTAGGCGCTGCCATTAATTTTGACTATGTTTCACGCCCGCCCTTCCTCCTTCCACTTTTTAAAATTACGAATGATAGTTGGTGACATTATTCTTTCTTTTAAATACTTCCAGTCTTGATTAATAGATCAAGATGATTACCATTACATGTACAGCAACTATGGCTTATAATTTCAAAACCATTTCATTGTTGTTCTCACAAATGTTTGTACGGTGAAGCTTGCTCTGCATTAGTTGATACATTTTAAATTGGCATGAGTGATGATATGCCCTGCCAGAGTAAAATCCCATCATACTTACAGGAAACATTTTTTCAATTTTTTTTGATAACAACTTTATAGAGCTACCGAGCTCAAACCTAAAAATTTTGGGAAAGAAAGGATTCTTTAAACTTCTCTGAGCATATCTAAGCAAGGAAAAACGAATATGAATCGTAATGCGTATCCAGCAGGGAATCGATAAAGTTTGAGGAGAAATCAAAAAACACAACGTCCCAATGGCAAATTGCAGCACATGAAATATATCATCGATATTTTGCTTTATGCCAAATTGTCTTTATGTCAAATCTTTAGTTCAGATATTACAGCTTTATAGAGCTACTGGGATCAAACCTAATCATTTGGAGAAAATCAAGGACTCTTTTAACTTTCCAGGGCACGTCAGGAAGGAAGAAAAGAACGTACTACATAACGCGTAGCCAGCGAGAACTTGAGAAAGTTTAAGGGAAATCAAAACAAAAAAACGTCACTGTGTGAAATCGCATCATATGAAATATATTTTTGCTATTTTGCCTTAGAATAGCTTAATATCAGAAATGTGTTCCCTACTTCCAAACCAAGCGAAACGCAAGGCCTCCTTCAAGAATAAGCAATAAACAGAGCATATAAACCTAAGGCATATTCAGGATCTTGCCATGAAAAATTCTATTAGGAAAAGGAGCACACAAAATTGTGAAAATCTTGTCTGCAGAAAACAAATATACTTTTGATAACTGTTTACACAAGGGCCCGATAGGCGAAGCCGGCTTGGCCGGCTAAATCGTCATTCTTAATCTCGACGTTACTGATGGGAGCCCTGCGAGCAACGCCATGGTATCTAATATATAAAGCAAGGATTTTTACTCATGTTGATTTGCTGCCTGTTGAAATATTTATGTCTATATTGTACAGCATTGTAATAAAAGATCAAGTTTAAAAACAATCAGAATAAAACCATTACCCTCACAATTTCTAAAACTGAATTTAGAGAGAATATTTGTTTGAAAATAACTCGGCCTGATGGGGTTTTACTGAAATATGATAAATGACTTCGGGTAAGCCATGGCCGCTTCTATCGCTATGCTGGCAACAAGATCAATAGCGTAGCCAAAGAACTGAATTTCACAAATATAAATAGGAAAGGGGCAGCACCAAATCGCGAAATACACTTACCACTAAATAGTTTATTTCTGTGATTGTGAGAGCAACCATCATTTGACTGCTATTATCAGTTTTGACTGAGTTTCAATCCCTCCTTACAAGTATTAATGATAAATTGTGGCAAGATTCTTTCTTTGTGAGCATTACCAGTCTTGCTTAAGAGAATGTGGTCATCACGACTTCGTGTAGCGGAATTGTGGAAGTGCATAAAATTTATTATTTTTTCGCTACTGCTCACACTTGAGCCCGATGGGTGAAGCCGGCAAAGCCGGTTTAACCTAAATATAAAGCCCTGACATTACTGATAGAGGGTCCCTACCGGCCAATGTCTTTTATTTTAAACTTAGAACTAAAAAGATAAATTGACGGAACTATCTGCCTAGACAATTTTATACTGTGCCTTTATACTCTAAAACGCAATTCTTTTTGTGTGTTTTAACCTCTCTGAAATTACATGTACTCGACATGCGAGTATGAAATTTGGAACAAAATATGATCAGTCATTATCTGCTAGAGGTTAGCCTAAACCATGTAACATTATTTATTTTTGAACAGTGAATTTCTTCAAGATTCAGAAAATATCAAGTTTAAATAGAATATGCTGTCACTGACAATGAAGCAAAAGCTTGTTTACACCCTTTCCATTTCTTGAGAAACAAGGGGGATACAGCAAACTTTGATTTAGAGAAGCCAAACTTCTGCTAGCTTTTAAACTTGTATTTAAGTCTTTGTCTCCTTGGAAACTTAATGCGAAATGACGACTTTAGTGGTGAAATATTTGCAATTTACTTTGTCTTTTTAAAGGATGTAGTTTTTGTAAAAATTATAATTTAGTGAAGGTAAGTCTAAAAATTTTTGGGGGTTTGAACTGATATGATGTACAGTACTCATTTTTGATCAGTAAATATCATATACCACTTAGTCTAACTTATTTAAAGTTATATATTGCTGGAAAGAAAATTTCCTAAGCTTTCAAATGTAACCGGTATTTAGCAACATATCATATTTTTTACGCACTAAATTTGCTTTTATCTACTTATCACTCAAATTTGTTTGGGGGGGTTTTGAGACCCCTAAAAAATTTGGAAATTTAAAAACGTAAAATTTATTACTATCGCTTGAAATTTTGTCAAATAATGCCCCAAAAGAGTAGTTTTCAGACTGTGTCAATGATAAGGGGTTTGGTGTTGTGGTAAAGATGTAATCTCAATTTGGTTTTAGCATAGTTGGCTATTGCTGAGAATTTGGCAGATTTTCTCGTCTGCAACTGGGCTCTTGGTCTTTTTAACCCTTTTTGGGTATAAAAATCCAAGAACTAAGGCACAAATTATACATCTTCCGATGCGTGAGAAAATAAGCGTGATCTATTGAAAATTTTGTGAAAATCGGATGAAAAATAAAGTCACAAATCGATTTTTTATTAAACTAACTTTGTAACTCAATTTGAAAAAATTTGAGGTAAACACTGAAAACACGAGATCATCAATCGATGATCGCGGGAGCGAAAGAGTTAAAGAAGAGGGGTTCAAGACCGATTCTTAGGGGACTCCATTTCTCAGACGTCGAAGCCTGCTTCGCTTCCTGCCACCGGTAATGAGGGTGGAGCATCTATTTTGGATAAGCTCCAAGATCATGCGGATCATATGCTTATCCGGGAGAAGTCTCAGCAGTTTGCAAGTGAGGCCGCGGTACCAGACAGTACCATAAGGAGCTGTCATATTGACAAACACGGCATCGGCCTTCTCCTTAGCCTCAAAAGAGTCCTTGATGTTTTGCGTGAGCAAAACGGTTTGGTCCACGGTTGACCACCCATGGCGAAATCCAACCTGCTCCCTACGAAACTGTGGATCGATAATTGGTTCCACACGGGAATGAATAAGCCTCTCGAGAATCTTGTAGGAGACACAAAGAAGAAATATTGAGCAATAACTCTTAGCGTCTTTCACAGATTTCTTTTGCTTTGGGATCGCGACTACCAGCGCTCTTCTCCAGATTGTGGAAATTTCAAATCGACGCAAGTAGGAAGAGAGGAAGCCACATAATTAGGACTTTAGAGCTGTTCTAGCGTGCAGTATAAGCTCTGGAGAAATAGAGTCAAGACCAAGAGCTTGACCTGGTTTTAAGTGTTGAATGGCAGCATTCTACTGATGTAAAATTCTACTGATGTAAAATTTCCAGAGATATTCAGTAGACTTTTTGATGTGGTCCTCCAAAGTTCAGGCACCTCTTGAGATACGAGTCGAGACGACTCGCGATTAATATCCTCATATCTCCCGTTTCTAACCAGCTGAGATGCGGTAGCGTCAGCTGAGACGGGACAATGACGGGGAGAGTGTCGTGACCTGCCAGTAAGGTTATTCAAGATACAGCATGCTTTTCTGCTGGAATGTGAGAAGTCGATGCTCCGAACAGCTTCAGACCAGCGATCCCTCCGTTTCCTGTCAAGCTTGGTGAGCAGGGCTGCGGCAGCTCTACTGAAGTTGTTTCCATGAAAAGATCGTAGGAACACTTGGTAGAGATTCTCACATTCTGCATCCCAGCACGGTTTTTGGTTGTTTCGACGACCAAGTGGAATAAATCTTTTGGCTGCTGAGCCGATGACGTCGCAGAAGTTCTGATAGGCCTCATCCACGTCTGGCAAATAAGATGGCAACAGAGTCATGGCGAATTTATTCGTCAAAGCTATATGGTGGCTCTCTTGGACTTACGGAATTTCATCGTTTAAAGGGCATGCGAACCTTGGTGGTGTCATTAGCTTTGGTCAATGTTGTGACCTGGAAAATTTCTCTAGAACACGTCTGTCAGGTAAGAAGCTGCCAATTCAGCACTAGCAAACGCAATATTGTCGTTAGTACCACTGTTCCAGCGATAAGAGTGGAAGCTTGCAGAATCTTTTGGGTTGTAAAGGAGAGCAAGGCTGTTGGTACTTGCCCAAACAGCCAGACACTCTCCATCGTATTGTTGGCACCACAGCCCCTAGTCACCAGGTAGTTAAAGTTTCCAGCATAAAGACGGGTCAGAGAACATTGGGAGATTAAAGGCTTGCAATCTTGTGGGTGGAAGTTTGTAGACATTGACTATTGTGTACCCATCAGCGTCCACACACAACCATTCGGTCTCTGATTTAATGGTGGGCCTTCGGAACGTGTTGACTTTGTATCCTGAAAAGGGGGTTTAATCCACGTGCATCGCCATATACTGAAAAGAACGTTTGCCGATTAGCAGGCCCAGTCTGAAGATCGGGATGGGTAAGCACCCTTCCATTTTGGCAGGTTCATTTCTGGTCTGCCATGCAAGCTGCGCAATAGACTTAGTGACGACACGGGCTGAGAGAAAGCATCCGCCATCCGGGCTGCAGTATAAGTTAGCATTGTAGTAGCCTACAAAGCTATATTTTCGATGCATGAGTTCTTTTTTGACAAGAAAAATGTAAAATAAAAAACCATCAAGTCGTGCAGTTCTGTGAGAGCTTGCATGATTAACTTGTAAACAAACTCATTACGAACTTGAAAATTAATTAGCTGTAGGTGAAATACAACAATCTTGCCTCTACCCTTTATTGTTGTTTTTCATAGACTAAATACAGACGTAAATATGTCAAAAAAATTTCTGTGGTCAATATTTTGTGATTTTCGAAGATTTTTTGAAATATCAAAATATAGCATTTTTGAAAGAAGGGAAGGAGAAAAGTTGAAGAAGATTTTACAGCAGAAAATTATGCTTTGAATTTGTGATTTCTCATTGCAAAGCATATGTTTTTGGTTTTAGGCATATTATGGAGACTATGTTGGAACTGAAATCTATCAGCAAAGTTACCTAGCTTTTTAGTAAGCATGTAATCAAGGATAGCTTGTTTCCCTACGGCAGTCATTTTCCAAAAAATTTGGATGTACTTGATTGCATTTATGCTGATTTAAATTTTAATGCATTGTCAATTAAAGATCATCTTTATGTGAGGCTGCTTTGTTTGCATATAAGTACTATTTTTTAAGAGGTATGCGATGCATGAACACACGTTCGGGAAAATGGCATAAGATACCTAAAATTACAATAGTAAATCTATTTACAACAATGACAAAGACGTTGGAAATATTCTTTAGCAGAGCGAAGCCTCAAATAAAAACTTTTAAAAACATGGTGACGTGTTGATAAAAATTTGCAGCAGGTGGCATCATAATGTTGAAGCAGAAATAACGATAAGGAAGATCGGTTCCATTTTTTAATTATTGAAAATAGACACAACTGTTTCTTTCAATTGGGGGTATTTTGTCAAAGGGAAAAGCTATGAAAAAGAGATAAGAAACAATGAGAAAGAAAGTAGAAAATGAAGAGAAACGAAAACCTATTACTTATCAAACTATTACTAGGCCTACTGCTATCAAGACGATTCTTCCTTGGCGGAAGAATCAACCCTTAATAAATCCTCTATATTTGATAATGGTTTTGCCAAAAATAATGAATTTCAGATACGTTCACATCGTTGGTCAGGAAAAACTGGTGACACTTTAGCTGCATGACTTTGCTAGTGATCCAAAATTTGTTTCGCTCAGCTTTACCACTTAGGACAAAGATCATTGAAATTGTTACTTTAATTTTGTGCATTTATTCAATGCCTAAAGAACATGTAATGTCGCAATGATGGCTACGCTCGTATTTCAGGATGTAGAAGTATTGAAAAATTTTGCATTTCATATGCCACTGTAGATAGATATGATAAAAAACATGTCGTGAAATTTCTAAAAACATAAAAGAGAATTGGAAACCTTCTAATGCAACACAGTCCATTGGAATGGTGAGTTGGTGACCGCTTTAGACGGTAAACATCACATCAAAGAAAGATGTGTTGTATTGGTTTCAGGCGATGATTTTGTTCTGTCTTAAAAAAAGCTATTTTAGTTTTACCTTCACAGCTTTCAAATGTTTATGTACATGCTTTGCAACAGGAGAACACAAAACCAAGCTTTTCGGTGTCACAAAACGAGATTAAAAAATGTAAAAGAAGCAAAATATTTAGGAAATGTGAACAGTAGAGGATTTAGGGTGAGACAAGAAGGGCAGCTTCATTGCCCATTCTTTTTTTTTGGAGAACAAGTGGGCCTTTCCAGACATGCCGGATTAGCTATTTCAGCCTTTCGAAATAGTGGTAATCCCACAAAAGCCACTAAAATCTTTAATCCCCCACTGATTGTGACAAAACAGCAGCAGGAATATTTGACACTACAAGCTGTAATACAGGTTCAAGAAATCATAGGGTTACTGCAAAAATATACTATATATTTCAAATTAACTGTTCCACTTGGTACTACAGTGTGCTGTTTGAGCAAGTCATATTTCTGTTGGTTGCATATCTTTGCATACTGCTCTTGAAATATCTTTGCTGTGGTTAGCATGTTGTCATTATATTGCTGAAGTTATCTTGGACCATGTTTCGAAAGCATTAATACTTGATGACACCTCTCCTGAATCAAAAATCTTTCATAACTCCATAAGAAACTTCACCAGCTTAAAATGTTGATGAAAGAGTATAGGACTATAGCAGGGCGAATTTCTTGCCTGCGGAAAAAAAGAAAAAACTAATAGCATTGATGGAAAATCTATCAAGCTACGAACAAAACGGTGAATATTTTCCTCAGAAAGGTTACAAATAATTGCCTCAACTGCTTCTTTCTGTTGCGAAAAACAATTTGTTTAAGTATAAATATGACAGCCATTAAACTAGAAAACATCTTATTTCAAAATTTTCGCTTTATACTTAAAGCAACATCACTTGTAAGTTGTAATTCAACGTTACCTATTAGGCTAAGTTAAATTTTGTGAGCTGTTGTACCGCTTAGATAACTAAAACTACTACAATTGTTAAGCTACAAAAGAAGACTAAGACAGAGCAATTGCAATAACATGAGAAAAACGAGAATTCTTACTAAGATCATTAAAAATTTAGGAAAACAGTAGAAAGTACGTGAATTTCAATGTAGTACAGGTATTTACACTTCAACATTAGACAGTTACAATAATTTACAGCAAAAACCAAAATAATGGGTTAATCAGTTACGTATTAAATAAATAAAATGGGTGGAATTGATCAATCAATCAATCAGTTTATTATTTTGTTCACATCACAATGTTACGTGAAACATAATATAGCTGTAGCACAAGGACGGGATAGAGATGACCATACGGTCTTCTAGGTCTATCGCCACCTACAATAATTTAATTTTGCACATTGATAATGATAAATGAGGCACAAACAAAACACTAGAAATGCACAAATATTTATTTATCCACATAAATATTTTGCAATTATGTAAAGTTTTAATTTTCTTTTTAATGTATTTAAAGTGTGAGATTTCAATTCTTGAGGAACGTTTTGCCAGATTTTTGGGTCAATGAAGGACAAATGACTTTTTACCCATTTCAGTCCGTTTTCTTACTAAAAAATAGTTGTTGTTTGCCAAATGTCTGGTATCATATGAATAAGTATTCTTAGAAAAAACTAAATTTTGATTTATATTTGGGTCAAGATTTTTATATAGCGTGAGCATGGTCTTAGCAATTTCAAAATTAAATATATCTTTAATTTTTAGAAAATTTAATTTGTGAAAAAGCGGTGTGGTATGGGGACAGTGAGAGCTTCGACTTATAATTCTAATGATACGCTTATGCAATGTTTCAAGTGGATAAAGAGCGATTGCAGAGGCCAGACCCCATGTGCTTATGCAGTATTGGAGGTGAGAATAGATTAAACTATAACAAACTGTTTTAATGTAGAGATATCAACATAACTTCTAAGCCTTGTAAATGCCCAAGAGCCACTTGAGAGTTTGGTACATATATGTTGTATATACGGCTTCCATGAAAGTTTATTGTCCAATATAATTCCAAGATACTCTATCTGATCAACTTGTTCTAGTGAGTAACATTATATTTATTGGTTTTGTCGGCTGCGTTGCCTGAAAATAGCATATATTTTGTCTTATTATAATGTAGGGATAGTTTATTAATTTTTAACCGTAATCAGTCCTGGCTAATTCTTCATTCACTACAGTATGTAGTGATTTTAAGCATTTGTTTGACAAGGTAAATGCAGTGTCATCAGCAAAGAGTTTAGTATTGAAGTTGGAGGACATTGGCAGGTCATTGACATAAATTACAAATAATAATGGGCCTAGGGTTGAGCCTTGTGGTACGCCACAAGTTACTGGAATCTGTCTTGATCTACAACTGTTAACAACTGTGTATTGATACCTGCTACAGAGATAACTTTGTAAAAGCTGTAAAGGTAAGCTTCTGATGCTATATTTTTTAAGTTTGGATAGTAAGATTTTATGGTTGACTGTATCAAATGCCTTTTTTAGATCAAGGTATATAAAACATGATATCTGCTTATCATCAAGTTTATTAATAAACTCATCCGTCAATTGTCTAACTACATGAGAAGTGGAACAGTTTTTTAAAATCCAAACTGGAATGGTGTAAGTAGGTTATATTTTTCAAAATGTCAATATAATCTATCATGTAGACATTTTTCAAAAATTTTGGACCTTGGACTAAGAATTGACATGGATCTGTAATTACAGCATATATCTTTGCCAACATGTTTATAAATGGGTACAATTTGGTCAATTTTAAGGAGGTTTGGATAGATTTCTTTTATAATACAGTTATTATACAGATCAACTAGAACTGTAGCTATGATTTGAGCACCTATTGCTACGAATTTTGATGGAATACAATCAGGTTCAGCACTATTTGCAGGATAAAGTGCTTGTGAATGTGTTAAAACCTCCTGGTTTGTAATTGGTTTTAGAAAGAATGTGGATTTAGTCTGAGGAATCAATGAGGTACAGGAAAATTCATATGTACAATTTAAGTTTTCAATATCTGAAGCCATTTTTTGACCGATTTCAGAGAAGTAAATATTAAATATATCTGCCATGGCATTTGGATAAACAATGTTTTTTCCTATTTCATTAGCTAAATTACTAATACTATTGTTTGATCTCTTTTTGTAGAGAGTAATGTCATTAATTGTCTTCCGTAATACCTTTATGTTGTGCTTGGTGTCATTTATTACTGAGCGATAGTTCTTTTGTTTTTGCCCTTTCTTTTATATGAGCAAATTTGTTTCGATAGATTTTGTACTGAAAAATATCTTCCAAATTTTCTTTTAAACTAGTAATACAAAGTTTATTTTTTGTTTTGCTTGATATTATAATGCCTTTTGTTATCCAGGGTTTTGCACTTAGCTTTTATTGTCTTATAAATTTTGTCCTTAAAGGAGCATGTTTGTCCAGAATACTGTTCAGTATTTCAATCAATCTTTTGAGACTTTTATCAGCATCAAATTTATGGCATGTGAAATGTGAAAATTGTTCATGTAAATCTGAAATACAACTTTTTTGATTAAAATTACTTGTATCTCTTTTAAAAGTTCTTGTTGGTGCCTTATTGTGCTTTGTATTATTTAATAAAAGTATTCGAGGCATAAGGTCTGAAATATCAAGAAGAATATGTGTTGTTGTTTGGGGAGATGTGTTATTAGAATAGATATGGCCAATTAATGTAGCACTAGTTGGAGGGATCCGAGTCGGGTGTTTGATCAATGGAATACATCCAAGACTGAACAACAGGGCACTCGGTCATTCCAAAGAAAACTACGTAAGCATCAATGTTGTGCTAAAAAGACTAAAATATTGCAATGACTAGTAGTTGATCTACAAGGATTTGAGTATGGTGAATTGCCTATTGGAACAACAAGGAGGTTACACCAAATATCCCTGTTTTGATGCTACTTGAATAGTAAAGCTAACGAAGAGCATTGGGTAAGAAAGGAATGGTCACCAAGAAATACAACAAAACCTAGAGAAAAGAAAATATCACAAGCAAACTTCTGGTTGAGCAGAAAAGCATTTATTTACCACCACTGCCCATCAAACTTGAACTAATGAGGCAGTTTTTCAAAGCAGTTGATTGTTCTGGAGACTGTTTCGGCTACATATGCTCAAGCTTTCCTGGCGTTAGTTGTAAAAAAAAGCAGGAATATTTGATGGGCGTTAGATCAGAATGTTGCTCAAGGACCACCACTTCGTGACTACAATGAACTCCGTTGAGGCTCGAGCTTGGAATATATTTGCTTTCTTGGCAACAAGAAAGCCGAAAATTATAGAGAGATGTTTGATGAGCTTCTCTCAGCTTGCAAGAACTAGGCAGCAAGATTAATCCCACCAAATCCGAGCTCAAGAGGTGGCTCTGCGTCCCACTATACTTTTTTGAGTCATGAAGTAGGACGTGAAGCTGTTCCCATTTAAAATTTCAACGCACCATGTGGTGCAGCAACAAGACAAAGAAAGAGAATCGAGATGCGCGACTGGCTGAATAAAAAGCTCGAGCAAACTCCCTACTGGCGCAATCACATTTGGTTTAGCAATGAAACACACATTTATCTCAATGGGGCTGTCAAGAGCCCCAACAATGCGTTTTGTGGAGAAGCCAAAATAAATCTGAAAAAACCGCCTCAAAGTTCCCAAGGTCACTGCCTTTGTGGCCTTCAATGCAAAGTACGGTCTGCTGGGACCTTACTGGTTCAAGAAAATTGGCTGCACCATTACCATCAACAATGAGTTTTATATCATCTTTCTTGACCAGTTTCACGGAAACCTGACTTAGAACCTAATCCAAAGACAGTTGAGGTTTGCGTGGTTCATGCAGAATGGCGCAACACCTTATTACAGTCCATGCATCATTAGATCATCTTAGGGAACTTTTCCGGAAGCTTCTCATCACCCTCAACACAGATCATGAGTGGGCCTCCCAAAGCCCTGACTTAAATCTCCTTGATTTCTAGTTCTGGGGAGCAGCAAAAGAGAGGGTTTATGCCAATAGACCTTTATCACTGACTGATCTAAAGCAAAATGTGCCAGCTTATGCAGCTGAAATTACCGCTGAGACATAGAAATAAGTGGGCCAGAATTTCAGTGTTTGCATAAATACATGTTTCAACAGAAATGAGGCTCATATTGGGCATGTGGAATACAAGAAGTCTGTTTTGACTATCAAACATAATTCAAAAATATTGGCTTTATTGATCTAACCACATTTTGACTAAACCAATTAATGCTTCTTAAGTTTTTATATTAAAACGAGCATTTAATTAATCAAAATACGCAAATGCTCAACAAAACTTGACATACGCACGTCTTATATAAACAGCCAACTCTGCAATCACCGCATGCAAAAATTGAAATGTAAATTTGTGTGCTATTTTATATTTTCGACCTTAAATTTTTGTCCTTGGCAAACAGTTTTCGTAGCATGGAAAAACTTTTTTGTACAGAAGCGCTGGTGGGCTGAGAAGGTTGAAGCAAACTGTAAACAACCAGTGAATTGTCTGGTCCTTCCACGTCCATTATTTTAGAAATACCATTGTTTTGCATTCTTTTTTTAATGTAACGGTTAATCCTGCAAGTGTCTACTCCGAAGTCAAGTTCTTGGATTACTTTCAGCCGGTGGTGGGATTCAAATTTTTTGTCAGCCGGTTCCATCACAAAAGTCATATTTTTCAGCCGGTTCTGTTACAAAAAATCATATTTTTTTAGCAAATAAACTGATTATTTTTAAAGCAGCAATATCATCGATTTTTTTCATAGGTTCCCTTGCTTTCTTTAAGCATTTCAAATGCCTTTATGGTCCTTTTTACTAGCTGCTCAGCTTTTGTCAATGTTAAATTTCTGGCTTGAAGTGTTAAATTGTTAAATTTTTGGCTTTATGTCTATCATTAGTGCCAAAATCTCCAAGAAATATCTGTTGCAAAGACGTGCAGCCATACCTGAATGTTTTGCTTCACTAGAAAAATATTTGTACAATGCTGGATATGCACGCCTCACAGCAAGCGCAGATCTTAGACTGCAAGCAGCCCACCTTGGTCCTAGAACTCTACCTATCTTCAAAATTTGTTGCCCAAGCATTTCTGAAATTTTGAAAAGTTGCATTTGGTTTTTGTTTGATTGGTAAAACATTGTGTAGATTTTATCCATAAATATTTTGAAATGATTCACCTGTTTTATATCATTGACAGAATCGTGCAAAATAAGTTGCAAACAATGATTTATGCAATGCCGAAGGATTATGTTAGGATAATCATTTTTAAGTATAGTGCCTACCCCGGAATTGCGACCAAGCATTACACTTGCTCCATCAGAACAGAAAGCAATCAAATTGTTTCTCAAATATTCATTATCAAACCCTCCATCATGCAAACTCTTTAACAGAGACGTGTATATTTGTTCAGCTCCTTATCCTTCAAATTCGACCAAATCAAAGAAAATTATTGGTGAGACATCACAATCTTCAATCTTCAAAAAAATTATAAGAACTGGTTTATTAGATATGGTTGATGCTTCATCTACGATGACACAAATTTTTAGGTTTTGTGCAATAATTTTGGTAAATATTTCACTCTTGATATCCTTTGCAATGTGATCAACTATTTTTACAGCAGTTTTCCGAGAATGAAGTCCAACACCCATATCAACTCCATTTCTTATTTGAAATTCAATCTCATCTTTAATATCAGAAAATGGCCTACATCTTTTGCCAAACTGTAGACTGTTTTGAAAACTCTGCAAGTCGAGGCAATATATCTCTCATTCATTTTATCAATGCTTTTCGTAATCGCATCACATGCATGATACTCTTCTTGCTTTACATATAGCTTATGTGCTTTTGATAAAAAGTGTTCCTTCATTTTTTTCCTGAGAGACACTTGCATAATGGTTGTAGTCTTTCCTGAGCCTTCGACTCTGCAGTTTGACCATTCAGTTGAAATCCGAATTCTTATGTTCATAGAATCACATTCGGTACAATGATCACAACCAAGTTTCTTGTTACGAGCAATCAATCCATGATATTTTTTTAGAAAATTCTCGTATTGCATTGTATTCTAGCAGTCTGGCAGAGATGCTGCTGCATCTGTCTGATCTCCTGGTGATACAGTAGTTGCAATACACTTATCAGATGTAGCCGTTGCATCTGTCTGATCTGCCGGTGACACAGTATTAACAGTACTGTAGACATATCAGAAGCAGACGTTGCATCAGCATTATTCATAAAAGATAGATATATATCATCTGTTGCAATCTTAGTTGCTTCTTCCACCGAGCTTTCAGTTCTTGGGATTTTACGCAAGAAATTTAGTATATTTCTTTGTCTTTTCTTTTTTGGGCTGTAATCTATAAAAAAAAACGCAATTCAATAGCACAATTATCTTAACAGTTAGTGGTAAAATTTATTTTTTTAGGAACAGGTTCTCTCACTCCAGGACTTGCTAACAACAGCTTCTTTTACTATCACATTCTTTAAAACCAAACTATCTAACAACCTATTCTTGAGATTAAAGTAGTTGCAAGAACAGGATGCAACCCCAGGTTCCAGCGAATGGTGCGAACCGGCTCAATCTTATCACTGCTAACAGCCACACCAAAAAGCAGCAGTCGTCTCATAACTTGTACTTATGACGCATCAATTCAATTTTCAGACAAACAATCACAAAAGGAAAATTACTACAATTATAAAAATTAACACAATGGGTAACTGTTACGTGCGAACTTGACCATTGCACATTTTGAAAAAAACACTTGAGCTACTTGATCTCAAAAATCGGTGTGTCAAATAAGATGCAAAAATCCATTGACAGTAACCAGTAATGCTAACCGGTTCGCTGATCTAATAAAAATCCGTGAGACGGTTCTATAGATCCGGTGCGAACCGGCTAAATCCCACCACTGCTTTCAGCGCTGCTTTGGTGGTGTACTTCGCAATTTCTATCGTATCTATAAACTAAACTAATATACATTCGTATTGGTCTTTGATTGTGAGAAGTTGAGTAACTAATTAGCTGTTTGCATGCTAACTTTTGCTTGAGTTACTAAAATATCAGACCTTTCAAAATTTTCCACAAACCTTTTTCGCTTCAAGTAAATTCTTTGCATAACGTAAGGCAGGATTCAACCATCTTACCCATCTTGTAAAAACAGAATGAGGCAGGCAACCACTAGTAGCAAATTTGGTTTGTCTGGTTTTGTTTTTAACTGTTGCTGATTTGACTTTTGCGATTAGCTGATCAATATCTTCAGAGTGAGATTTGACTTTCATGGCACAATTGTGCAATAAATGTGTTACACATACCACATGAAACAGTTTGAGATACAGAGATTTTAGAATTTCACCTGCAGCCAGCATATATTTTGAAACATTTGCCATTTTATCCCAGGGCTATGTAGCACAGCTGCAGCCAGAAGGTTTTGCTCATACAAATACGCCTACAGCTACGAAAAAGTCGTATGTGGTGGGCCTGATATTTAATAATTTAATCCGGAAAATACAAATCAATTACCTTGGCGACCTCCCACAATTTGATATGCTTTTAAGGACTTGTTATAATGGATAAATTTTGTTAAGCTTAAGGACGCCTATGGCAAAAACTGGAAAAATAAGACATTGCCAGGGACTCCACACACACTTGGGAGACATGTAGCGGATATGCGCAACTCCCCATAATGTTTTAAATTGATCGATTTTCAAAAAACGATAGTTTCGTTTTGAAACGACATTTGGCTACGTCAATAATATTAAATTTTTATTACTTCTTTGATAACTATCCATTGCGTAAAACCGCCTCGCCAGGTTGAACCGATATTCTTAACCTCAAAATTAATGATGAGGAGCCTTGCTGGCGACTCCAGCAGAGCCGGTTAGTATCTATCTATACCATATAGCGCAATTCTGTGTGTGTGTGTGTGTGCATATTTTAATTTCTTCTAAACTGCTGGACGTATGAACATGAAACTGGGCACGATTGATCACCACCCTAGGGAGAGTATCATAAGGGGTTCATGACGTCATAATGATGTCATAATCATAGATATTTTTAAATTTGAATTTCTTGACCGTTTTTACTTTATATAAAAGCCATCTTCAATTTACCAACTCACAAAAATTTCACTTCTTTAAGATATCACATGACGTTATAATCAACGATTAATTGTAAAATTTGTTCTTTGTATTTTCTCAAAAACTACTGATCGTATAAACGCGATTAAAAGCTTTTCTTGGAGATATAAACAAAGTGTTTTCGATGACATCAACTGTGCAACAATTTAAGCTTAATTGACAATGCCACAACAGATATATTTTAGCGCTGTAAGCCTAAGCATGCTTCTTCACTTTTTTCCAGCACGCTTAAAACTCGTTCCATGATGTCATGATGCTGTCGGTTGCAATTAAAGTGAAAAGAAAGGAAAAAATGCAATAGGCGCCTACTAGCAAACATGTTATTACTTACTGTTGTTTCGAAACTAAGTAACTGATATGCTTCCAATGAGAAAAGCTGGACACATTAGAGTATTAACGCGTTAGTAAAAAAAACAGTTTTTAGTAATGCAATGGCAAGTTACAATGCTTCAGTACATTTGTGTGGCTTGGGTAACTGATTCTAACTTCTAATACGTATTAATAAAATGTAGCAAAGTTAAACAGATTTACAAATTTTCACATTAAATCCTATAGGAATCACAACAATTATTCTTATCCTTACCGCAACAACCTGGTTCATTGATTATACTTTTAAACCAATACCCAATCCAGTGTAATAACTTAACTGAAGTGCCTCACTTTAAGTTAGTTTCACTCCCCCTGGTTGCTTTTGTGCCAGGACCTAGCAACATGCGCGCAGCCAGAGATGTTTGGTCAAACAAATAGACATACAATTTCGAAAAGTCGTAAGTAGTGTGCCAAATATTTAATAGCTTATTTAAAAAATTATACAGCAATCACTTTGGCACCCCTCCTATCCAACAACTTCACATTTTTGCTTCCATGATAAGTGGTGAAATTAGCGAATAAAAGTTTGTGAAATTATCGGCAGTTTTAATTGGAAGCAAGTCCTCTTTCTAAGTGCATGCTGAAAACAGGACAAACTAGTCGTTGCTAGGGACTTTAAAAAGTTAAGGAGAATTATACCGGCTATGCGCTACTACCACCCCGATGGTTTTCTACTCAGTTTTTATTACAAATACGACACTTTTGATTTTAGAACGATAATTATTTATGTCAAAAAAACCTTGCGATTTTCGCTAATATCCATATTCTTAACCAGACATTACTGATGGAAGCGCTGCAATTGTAATAACTACTAGAGCATTCCTTCGCATTAGTTTATTTTTCCTGGCTGCGTTTATACCAGTATCATGCAGCATGCGCGCAGCAAGAGACCTTAGGTCGTACAAATGGGCATTCAGCTACGTAGAAGTCGTAAATAGGTCTTTTAATATTCCATAGGTTATTTTTTAAAATACATATCAATTACTTTGGCGCTCTTCCACAATCTTAAAATTACCCAGGACGTCTGTGCTGAAACTGGGAAAATAAGAAGTTGCCGGGGACTGCACACACTTGGAAGACATATAGCGGCTATGCGCAACTCCCCATAAATTTTTTTTAATCCATTGTGTTTCAAAAACGATAGCTTTGTTTCGAGACGACATTTGGCTATGTCACGAAAACTTTAACTTTCTATTATTGTTTTCACAGCCAACTATTGGCTGAAGCCGGCGTAGTTAGCTGAATATTCCGATATTCTTATACTTGATAGTACTGAAGGGGGCCCTGTGGGAGACGTTGGCACAACTGGCTAGTTTTGCATAAAAATGAATCATTCGTTCAAAAGCATGCGTCGCGGTGCGGTGTAAGCTGAGAATGCAATTTTGCGAAAGCTGTACGGAGCAGCTTAGCATGTGAAAAATGTATGCGATTAGCTAACACATAATTTTGCGTCTGCGACATCACTGGGTAAATTTCGTGAAAAAATATGCTATTGCATTGCTGGCAAAAAAAGTGATACTGTATGTTAAAGCAAAGCGGTCCAGGACAAGTTTTTTCTGGAAGATATTTTCCCGGCTGCGTCTGTTATTTGCTCATGCATTTGTAAATCTACCGTATCACCAAACTACAGAAGGTCGCATTTGTCAAACTGTCGTTTTGTCATGACATTACTTTCAAAATAAATTTCTTACTTTAAGAACTTAAAATCGCATTTGTAGGTGAAATAAGGAACTTGGATATAGCTTTTAAAAAGCTATGTTGCCAGAAATTTTCTTTTCTTCCATTAATTGCAGTATCGCGTCAAAAGGAAGATATTAAAGTAACTCTAGATTTCGAAAAAATTGATTTTTTAAAGCTGTATAGCAAATTTATAAGATAGGTTGTGAATTCTTTGATATTAGCTTATCTTTAGAACATAATGTATTTTCAAGTCTACGAGAGTTTACCTGCCAAGGATGCTTTTTTCCAAGAGCGTGAGTTCCTCCAATAATTTCACTGACTCGAGGAAAACCTTTCTTATGAAACAAACCACATTCCGCATCAGGGTTCTTTAGCTCATAAAAAACATCTGAAACGTAAATTCATCCATGCAGCAATGTAGATAGTGCAAAAAGCCCAAAAGTAGGTTCTAGGAAGAACCAATAGTAATTAATCACAGTATGCAAAATAGTGCATAAAAGGCTGCACAAGAAAAATCAAGTCAAAAAAAATGCAGCGGAACGTTTGTTAATAAAACATAGTGAAGAAAACAAAAGAAAGTAGATTCAAATCACCTGCCTTTTCTCCCCCGAAATGTCTTTGACAAAATTCTCGTATTGAAATTATCTCTTAATAAACCTAAAACTAGAAAACTAGGCGGATGAGTTACGTAAATAATTTGGCTTGGATTTAAACCAGTGCAGTTGGTTATGTAATTGGACATTGCAAAGTTTAAAATGAACTCCTAAAGCTGCTCCCACCGCAATTCACTTACAAGAAAAAGCTAGATAAGATGATTATGCGTGTATGCGTTATTTGAGTTGACCTTACTACTAGAATTTGTTACCAAGATTCTATAGAACGTTAAAACTAAAAATTATTTTCATACAAACTGTAAAATAAAGTGATTTAACCGAGCTATTGGATCATTAGAAACAAATGCCTTATAGAAATTTTTATTCTTGAATGAAAAACAAACCAGTCCGCCAGGATGTTTGAATATAAGCCAAATAACGGGCGCCAATTCACATTTACAGTTCGTCTCTCTCTCTCTCTCTCTCTCTCTCTCTCTCTCTCTCTCTCTCTCTCTCTCTCACCAATTAAAGATTTTTGATCTTACATATATTAGGCGTAGAATATTCTACATCAGTGATTCACGACATGGAGTCTGTCAAAAGGTTTCAGGGAGTCCTTGATTGCGATGATACAAAACATAAGCCTGTACCCACATTTTTTTATGATTAGTTATGCATTATCTGAAACATTAACTATGACAAAGTAGATATTTTATGTCATTTTGAAAGTGCATGTCAGTCAGTCTTCAAAGTTGTATTATTCTAGCACTACCCTCTGGTCACGAGCGGCTTTTCGTGCTTGATGTTTAAAAAGAGTGATAGCCGGTTACTTATTTATAACAATGATTATTAAAAGTGAAACACCTAAGCCTACATGCAAAAAATAAGGCAGTGATCAAATTGTTTATGGTTGTTCCTGGTGTGAGAATGTTTCATTCCTTTAATCACAGTCTGTAGCTTACCATGTGCAGCAATTTTTCAATAAGTTCTATTTTTAAGCCATTGAAAGAATTTCATTCCCTGATGAATGACATTAAATTTTTTGATGAAAACATAGGTATATCTGAACCAGTGGTTCTCAACCGGGGTCCATGTAATATTTCCGGTGGTCCACACGCAAAATACAAGAAATTGGAGGTCCTCAATGATATTTTGGGGGTCCATGAAGAAAACCAACTCAGAACGCTCTTTATTTTTAAAAATTCAATTTCTATTGTAATTTACATTATTTTGAAAAATATATATTAATAATTCTTTCATTATCTTTTTTTATACTTTCTTTTGACTTATATATTTACCCATCAGTCAGTGGCAAGAACAAACAAAGATGAAAATCTTTTAACTTTTCTCATGAACTAGGCGGTGAGCTTTGATCTTTAATTTTAAGCAAATATCTCCCTCCCAATGCGCGGTACCTAACCATAGATCCGCAACGACTTATCTATTTACCCGTCGGTCAGTGGCAAGAACAAAGGTCATAATCTTTCATCCTATCTTAGGAACCATGCGGCGAGTTTTGATGGTAATTTTAAGGCAAATATCTGCCTTCCTCTGTGCGGTACCTGACCTTTGATCAGCAACATAAAAGGTCAGGGGAAGGTAGAAGAAGGATCATTGGCATTAACATCTTCAGTAGAAAAGACGATTTCCGGTACAATTATTAACTTTCGGTGTTTATAGGATGTCGACGTGACCCAAGCAATTCACTTCAGTTTTACGTTCAACTCCATCCTGACAAGGCAAGGAATATCAAAAGTTTCTAATACATACATTCTTTCGTATTTTTTGTTTTTATTGTGTTTCAGTAATAAAAACTTATTTTGCAGTATAAAAGACTGAAGAGAAAAATGGCTAATTTTTCCCCTTTTTGATATAAATTTCAAATATTAATTTATATCTTGGCAGTATCTGATATAATTATCAGCTGATGAAGTTAAAATGTCAATGGTGACCCTAATGATAATGAATGATTTTTATAGTTTTTTTTCTTATCATTCATGTTATATTAACTAAAAATTTCTATTTACCAGTTTTACCTCAAACATTTACCATACGCAGTGTTTCTAAATTATTTTTTTTCCAAAAAAATCTCTAAAAATGAATAGCAATTTATATAGTTAGATATTATGAACTGCAATAATTATATTACCAACTATATATATATGTATACATTTTTATCTTTTGCAGATATCCCATGACTGCTCCAAGTAAGTCGAAGTGCCGACAGTACTCCACTGAATATTTGTCTTACGGATTTATTCCAGCACCACAAAATGAAACGAAACCAATGTGCCTCATATGTATGGATGTACTGTCAAATGATCACATGAAACCAAGTAAACTAAAAATCCATCTAGAAAAGAAGCACATAGGAAAGAAAGATAAACCAGTAGAATACTTAAAAAAACTTCGTGATGATTTCCAAAAAAGAAAAACGGTGCCTCAAGTGTTTGCTAACAAAATGAGTAAAATGAGTGATGGTTTCCTGGCATCATATGAAATAAGCAAATTATTAGCATATGTTAGATTTAACAATGAAGGACCCAAAAAGGAAATGCTTTTTGCTAGAAGTCTTACGACAGACACAAAAGGAGAAACAATTTTTAATAAAGTTGCTACTTATTTACAGGAAAATAATATCCCACTCAAAAATATAATTGCTTGTGCTACTGATGGTGCACCATCTATGACAGGCAGAGACAAAGGTTTTATTGCACATTTAAAAAAAGCAGCCCCAGAAGTATTTTGTATTCACTGTGTGATACACCGTCAACACTTAGTTGCAAAGAAAATGAGTGCACGTCTGCACGATGCCCTTACTGTTGTAATAAAAGTAGTTAACCATGTTAAATCAAATTCTCTCCGAGGCCGCCTTTTTCTTGAATTCTGTAAGCAAAATGGAGAAGAGTTTGAGCGGCTTGTATTACATACAGAGGTGAGATGGCTATCAAAGGGGAATTGTCTTAAGCGTTTCATTGCACTTTGGGATTCTATTGTTTCCTTTCTTGCTGACACACAACTTGGAGCAAAACTGCTTGCAAATAAATGTGATGTGTTTTACTTATCAGATATATTTGAAAAATTTAATTCACTTAATAAACAGCTCCAAGGAAACGATTGTGATCTGATATCTAGTAAAAGTGCCATTGCTGCTTTTCTAAGGAAACTACAGTTATATAAGAATAATATCAGGCGTCGAGCATTTGAACAGTTTCCTTGTTTGGCCTGTGTCAGTAGCGATTTGCAAGATGAAGATCTTGCATTATATGGTGAATATTTGGAAAATATACATGAAGATATGTAAACTCGGTTTAGCGACCTACGCGGGATGGATATACCGATTTGGGTTTCAATTCCTTTCGAAGTTAATGTTGCCGAAATAGACATATCTTTGCAAGATCCCCTCATCGAATTTTAAAGTGATGAAATAATGCGTGCAAAATTCAAAGATGGAAAGTACAATATATGGAAAACAAATGATGTTGCTACAAAGTACCCTTTGCTCTAAGATAAAGCGCGGTTCTACGTTATTGCTTTTCCTACATCTTATCTTGTTGAAGAGGGATTTTGTCGTGTTTCTCAAATGTTATCAAAAGTTAGCAATAGACTTGACAATGTGAGAAGGGGTGATCTTCGACTATCATTAACATCGATAGAACCAAATATAAAGAAACTCGTCGAGAAGCATCAATCACAGGGATCTCATGGAATAAACATGCCTTTTCCTTTTTTTTAATCACACACTTAATTTCAACTTCTTTTTTTTTGCCAGTGTACATAAAAAATGCTGCAGTGAATTAAACTGCCTGAGGAGCTCTACTCTCCATGAGCTGGAGTTGCTTGACCATAGAAGAAACATTGTAATATTGTAGTTATTATAATTATAGTAGAATATTTTATTTGAATTAAATTAGTTTTCATTTAAAAATAAAGCTTAATCGTATACTACAGTATTTCTTTGATAATTAAAACCTTAAAATCTATATTAGTGAAGAATAGAAAATTGTTCTTCTGCCCAATAGCTATGAAGGGGTCCATCAAGATAAAAAGAAGGGAAAAGGGGTCCATGGGTAAAAAAAGGTTGAGAACCACTGATCTAAACCATCAATAACCAATTAACACGCTGTTGGCAATAGGTTATTGATTTCGTCATATCTTAAGTGAAGTGAACTGTGACAAACGAACTTGATGCAGCCGGCATATTGATTAGCTCGCAGTGATTTTGCTTTTTGATTTATCGAGAAGCGGATAAGGAAGTGCATACAGATTCTCTGATAATTTATCTTTCAAAACATTGGATTCAGTTTAATCCAATAATAAATCTAAAAATCAGCTCTTGAGGACGCATGCATCACTTGCTTGCGGTTATGCTATCATGCAATTATTTGTATTGGATTTTGTCGGTTTCCTTATAAGATAATTCAGTCAAATTTGCTTTCGCAAAATTGGATTACCATACCAAAATTAATAATTTGTTTTTCGTCCACTGTCTCTATTCGCAGTCATTAGCTAGGTCAGTGCCAGTTACCAGGATCTAGAAAAAAGGGGTTGACTACATGGATCTCAAACGAAACAACAGTACTGTTCTTGATTTCTCTTCGGACATGAAATTTTTTTAACTGTTCTTTGATCTTTATCATCAACAAACGGAAGCAACTTACATTCGTATTCGTATTAATTGACAAAGGCAATTCCATATTTAACACAAAGTTTTTCAGTAGTTTTTATATGCCCCTTAATTTACTTCTTTCAAGAGCAAACAAAGTTTGTTTATTACTGATATTATTTACGTCAATAAGAATTCCAAAATATGTGATTTCAAAATAATGTGATGTTATGACTTCACAAAGAATTTTTTAAATATACAGTTTACTTACGAAAGAATGGATTATTTTGTAAATAGCTAAGTTGCGTAAGATTTGATTTTGGTCGATCAATATGGCAGACATCACGCCGAAGAAGCGTAGTCGTATTATAACTCTTGCTGAGCATACCAAATACACGCAGAGAAATGTTGCAAGCTTAGTAGGGGTGAGTCAAAAATCAGTATTTGAGATCATTGAGCAACAAGCAGAAATGCACTCTTTTACCCCTAAACTAAATAGGAGTGGAAGAAGACGACCCTAAGAGACAACGTTTTTCTCGTCAGAAACGATATGCTTGATTCAAGAAAGAATGGTTTCGACCTGCAAAACGATTTGCAACACTTTGGAGTACAAATAAGTGCTACTCCTGCGCATCGTCGATTGCTAGAGGTTGGAAGAAAAGCTAGAAAACTCCTGAAGAAACAACTCCTCACCAAAGCGATGAAGCAAAAACGTTTAGTCTAGGCAAGAATTGGTCCGTAGAAGACTGGAAAAAAGTTTTATTGTCAGATGAGACTTATTTTTTGTGCAGGAATGGCACAGAAAGTAGGTAGGACTTTGTGAGTGAGAGAAGTTGAGTTCAATTCACTTTAATCAAACGGTACAGCACCCCCAGAAAAAATGTTCTAAGGTTGTTTTAGCTTTTCTGGCTGAGGAACATTAACCTCAATTGAAAAAATGATGAACTCAGCTTGCTACACCAAATCATTTAGACGAACAGTCACTCGGGACAAAGCAAAGAGCTTTTGCTGAAGGTGGGGAAGTATTCCAGCAAAGTCTTGCTCCATGCAATACGTTTAAGCAAGTCAAGAAAGTTTTCAATAAATCTACGATAATCATTTTAGACTGGCCAGGAAACTCACCCGACTCCAGCCAAACAGCAAATCTCGGGTCAATTTAAAATCTCGTTTACGAAAACTTGATTATGCTCCAAAAGCCAATCTCATAGAGGCCGTAAATTAAATTTGATATAGAGACTCTGCAATTGAAGAAAACTGCAAAATTCTTGTTCAATCGATGCCAAAGCGTTTGAAGGAGATGCTGGAGAATCATGGTGGTTGCACAAGTTATTAACACCGGGCTTTGAAATGTATAGTTGGAAAATAAATAACCAAAACTACGAATAGCTAAAATTGTGTGCTTTTTGCTGCTTGAAGCAATTAATAGGGGCATGACTGTAAGTTGTTTGTATAAACCCAAATACAAGTTGTAGTCAAAGCCACCTAATTGTTTCATTTTATTTCCATTTGCCTTTTTAAAGTCTGGCCATCATTCCACATGGTCAGCGTCAACCACTCTGCCGCAATGTCTTTACTTGTTTTTCTCCTGCGCTTCTCCAAGTGTCAAATTTCTTTTTTTCATGTGATTCTTTACCGTCTTCTCCCACGCTTTCTTTGGTATTTTTCTTCTATCATTTTCCACAATTGCCTTCTCTCCCACTCTTTTTGTCAAAATCTCCACATACAGGGGTGCGCATAAGTAACCTTACACTTGATATCACCAAAGAGTAAAATTGATATTTTATAATTAATTATTTTTGGATAGGTAAATAATTGCACATGTAAAAGTTCAGCATAATGCACAATGCAATGCTACTACTGACTTCAATAAATCAATATTAGAAAACTATTTTCACTCGGCACACTGTATAGTTGGGAAAAAACTAATAACTTTAATCCAAAAATAACAGCCAAGCAGCTTGTTAAAAACATACTGCGGACGTTTCGGCCCTCAACTGGTGCCATTTTCAACGCAAATAATGTACCTCAAACAGGTTGGCTAGCAAGTACGCCATTTGTAGTTGCTAGCCAACCTGTTTGAGGTACATTATTTGCGTTGAAAATGGCACCAGTTGAGGGCCGAAACGTCCGCAGTATGT
Organism: Trididemnum clinides; assembly: GCA_963675345.1. NCBI lineage: Eukaryota > Metazoa > Chordata > Ascidiacea > Aplousobranchia > Didemnidae > Trididemnum > Trididemnum clinides. The sequence continues at coordinate 1,407,980 of OY776299.1, forward strand.
TTTTAACAAGTTGCTTGGCTGTTTTTTCACTCGGTTTGCTATCTACGTAAATGAGAATGTGAACTCGACTCTTCTCACCTAATCTCAGTTGAGTGTTGACTACCGATGGCATATGGCAATTCCATTGAAGAACGAATTTTATTTTGGAAAAGAGTTTTCAAGGAGATGCTCCATCTGTATGGACAGAATTCGCAGAAAGATTTCCTGGTAGGGTACCGCCATCAAGACAGGCTATTTATGCACTGAAGAAAAAATTTCGAGACACTGGCAGTGTGCATGATGCTAAGAAAAGCGGTGGACCTGTGTCAGTTAGGAGTTTGCAAAATAGAGAAACAGTGGCCCAATTTTACCATGAAAACCCGAGAACATCGAAAGTTCGAGCCAGCCTTCAAGATCAAATCTCCCGTATTTCGTCACTGTAATTGTGTAACTGTGTGATAAATAAATGAGTTCAGCATTGTGGCAAGCGTAAGGTTACTTATGGGCACCCCTGTATATTCGCTCAAGAAGCCCCAACCACCTCAGTAAATATTCTTTAAGCTGTTCATCGATATCCTCAACTCAAATGTGAAATTCTGTGATAAAATAAAATATCCAGATGAAAATATCAAAATTTGATTAAACATTTCGTTTTTATGCTTTACCAGAAAAAAACTTGGCAATCAAGATTGATATTTGCTGCAGCACTCATAACTGCATTACAGTTTACAAAAATAGATAGTTAATTTTGCTACAGTAATTGACAAGAAACATGACATGATAATTGAAAAATTTGGATTGGAGTGTGCAACACTGAAAATTTGGTTAAAAAGCCCGTGACTAAATATGGATTGGAAACCACTGACCTAAAGAATGTGCATTTGACCACTGGTGATCTTCAGCTGAAATTTCTTAGTTTTGGTTAGATCAAAGCTTTTGGCTAGATCCTTTTTTTTTTAAATCGTCTTGGTATTGTATTATGAGCTACAATGACAAGCGATTTCCCATTTTTATTAATAGCATTATTTGAGCCAGATACGACGCGCATTGAAAGGGTTGGAGCTAAGGAGGGAGACGAAGTCAATTGGGACGAATGGAAAATACTTTCGCGCTGTGGCAACCCCGAAAGAAGAAGAAGAAGAAGAACTGAGCCAGAATAAACCAATTACAATTTGAAGCACAGATAAATGAATTCAGCTTTGTGGCAAGCTCATAGCGTATAGATTAAAATTAAACTCACAGTGTGTAGATCATGTTTTAGATGATTAAAAGCCACTAGGTTAAGGTGTTCCATTGGTCCCTAGTAGTAATCTATTCAATGCATTTCAAGAAATCTAAATACAACATGGTAATGATCTGTTGTTGTTACTTGAGGTTGTCTGCTCTTGAAGGTAGCAGAGTCTCGAAAAATGCTAAATAGTCACATCAAAAATTTGAGCAATATTGCAAGCCGCCTCATCATTGCAGTAGTCTAATGGTGCAGTGGGAAAGTGGTTGGAGCGACCAGTTAGCAGTCTGCAAACCTGGGTTCAATTTCATTTTCAAGTTACACCAGACTTCAAAAACAATGTTTACAGCTTTTCTGCTTGACTCTCGGCACGAAAACAATATGGTGGACAAGATTTTGCTTCTTGTGTTCTAGGGTAAGGCAATTAACGAGATTCCCCCAAATCTTTAGATGGAAAACAGATAGTGAGTCCAAGCACTATACCTGTCCCAGAGATTCAGTTTGAAATAAGACTAGCATACATAGCATAAGCTCATACGAATATTTGAATGAATTACTACAGAGTATGATGATTCAAATATTGCATAGATCAGTGGTTCCCAAACGTTTAAGAGTTTCGACCCACTATTTATGACCACAGCTTTTGGCGACCTACTTAACTTTATTGGGTAAAAGCATTAGTGAAAAAACAAATTTTTTTCAAATTACATATTCAGTAAGGTCTTTGAGAAGGATGAGCCTATTTAATAAAGAACATGAAACACAAATGAAATAAATTAACGTCAATAAAACATTGATAGAGGAAATAACAATCAAAATTGGAAAACAGTAATCAAACCCTCGCAGAATAGTCTATCCAAGCGACTTTACTCCATATCAGTAAATGTTGAAAAAGGGTCTGCTATTAACAAACGGTAATAAAGTCAGCTTAGACATTTATTTGCCATAAGAAAAATTGATTTCGCTAACGCATCCTCAGTTTCTGCAAAAAAAATAAAAAAGTCGCACAAAAAATATTTTCAAACAAACTAATGGTAAACTAGAGAAAAGGCTGTACTAAGATAATAAAATCTTCAAAACTTAACAAGAGGAAAAAATATTTATCTGCACAGGGTCTACAATAACAATAAACAGCTATCAAAACTACAGACCATAAAACTAGCTCCGACTCCTTTCAAAATATATTCAAATTAATATGATAGGTTAAGTTATATAGAAATAGATGTGAGATAAAAGAGACGTCTAATTACTAAATAAACAAAGGGCAGTACATCATAATAATGAGTGAAGGGTCATAACCTATAGAAGCAGTGACGTAAGTGATAGATAACACACTGAGATGTGAGAGGAAATAAAACTACAACAGTATTTCAAAAACAAAAAAATACTTACAAAATCACTTAATTGAGGGCAAGAACATTTTATTTATGTTAATATTGGCATTTAATTTGTCTAGCCATATGTTTTCGTAAATAGATAAAAGATGTATGGGCGGTTGATCTGCAAACGTTACAAAAAAACAATCGGTAATATCTGGTTTTGTCTGTAATGTGAGTCGATGGAAGGTGTGGTAATGATGTAATAAAGCTGCTTTATTGTCAATATTGTCGTATTTAAATTGATTCCACAGAATTATTTTATTGGTCAACCGCCCATACATCTTTTATCTATTTACGAAAACATATGGCTAGACAAATTAAATGCCAATATTAACATAAATAAAATGTTCTTGCCCTCAATTAAGTGACTTTGTAAGTATTTTTTTGTTTTTGAAATACTGTTGTAGTTTTATTTCCTCTCACATCTCAGTGTGTTATCTATCACTTACGTCACTGCTTCTATAGGTTATGACCCTTCACTCATTATTATGATGTACTGCCCTTTGTTTATTTAGTAATTAGACGTCTCTTTTATCTCACATCTATTTCTATATAACTTAACCTATCATATTAATTTGAATATATTTTGAAAGGAGTCGGAGCTAGTTTTATGGTCTGTAGTTTTGATAGCTGTTTATTGTTATTGTAGACCCTGTGCAGATAAATATTTTTTCCTCTTGTTAAGTTTTGAAGATTTTATTATCTTAGTACAGCCTTTTCTCTAGTTTACCATTAGTTTGTTTGAAAATATTTTTTGTGCGACTTTTTTATTTTTTTTGCAGAAACTGAGGATGCGTTAGCGAAATCAATTTTTCTTATGGCAAATAAATGTCTAAGCTGACTTTATTACCGTTTGTTAATAGCAGACTTTTTTTCAACATTTGATAAAGGAAACAAATTTATTATTTCAAATTAACAATTAAAATTGGAAAACAGTAATCAAACCCTAGCAGGATAGTCTATCCAAGCGACTTTACTCCATATCAGTAAATGTTGAAAAAGGGTCTGCTATTAACAAACAGTAATATGCAAGCAGACTTTATTACTGTTTGTTAATAGCAGACCCTTTTTCAACATTATTTCAAATTACATATTCAGTGAGGCTTGTGAGAAGGATGAGCTTGTTTCTTGCTACTTTACATAATGGACTTGACACTAATTTTAATGTGCGATAGTTTTAGGCGTAAAGAATTTGAGAGTTGCAGTTTATTTCAAAATTTGCTTTTAATCCATTGCTGAAAATCCAGCTTCGTACTTGTAAGATGACGAGAATGGCATAGGTACTTTTAATGCCTCGGAGGAAATGAGTGGGTACGGGGTTTGAAGAGACACCCAAAACTGTATCAATTTTCTTGTGTTGAAATTCATTTCCAAGGAAGAGTCTTCGGATAAATCGATAAGTTCTTCATCAGCTTTTGTTGATATCCCAGTTGTCATGGCAGGCTGAAAGGGGTTCACAATCCATCTTTTCTGTGGCATAGCATTCATCTCTTCATGGAAATAAAATTCAAAACTTTCTTTTCACTTATTCAAGTATTCTGATATCTCGCTGATTATACCATCATCAACTTTTGCTTCTATTTCTGTTATGATGGTTTGTAATGTTTCAAAACAGTCATTATTTTGGTTGTTAATACAGTTTTTCCACAGAACAAGTTTTTTCATAAAACCTCGAATTTCGTCATGCACTGCGAATATACTGATACCTTCTGTTTCTTGTAAGTACAAATTTAGTTCATGTAATCTCGAAAAAATATCAGCCAAATACGTAAGCCTTAGAATAAATTCTTCGTCGCGCAAGTATTTTTCAAAATCGCATTTACCTTCCAAAAACATAGCAACTTCCTCGCGAAGTTCTGCAAGTCTCGTTAGCACTTTACCCCTCGAGAGCCATCGTATTACTGTATGCAGAAGAAGGGATTTATGATTGGTTCCCTTCTCTTCACACAACTTCTCAAAGAAGCGTGATGGCAAAGGTTTCGACTTGATGAAATTTACTATTTTAATGGAAGTCTTCAAAACATTTTAAAAATCATCAGATATATATTTTGATACTAGCGCTGTCCTGTGAAGGTAGCAGTGAGTCCATGATGCGTTGGGATTACGATCAAGTATTCTGGTCACCACACTACTGTTTCTACCAAACATACCACGTGCACCGTCCGTACATATTTCTATACATTTATGCCAATCAAGACCTTTTATTCTGATATAAGTATCAACAGTATTAAAAATTTCTTCGCTGGTACTTCAACTGATTGGTTCACCCAACAACATATCTTCATAAGGTTCGGAGTTCCATATATAACGCACAAAAACAATGTTGGCACCGACCTTGTACGTCAGTAGATTCATAGAATTATAAAGAAAAAAATACCTTCAATAACTTGTTCAATAACTCGATTTTCTACCCATTGAGATACTTCATCGATTCTACGTGTGACCATGTTTATAGATATAGGAATTGATTCAATTTCTTTTTCACTCTTATCACCAAAGAAATCTTGAACTGTATCTTTTATAGCTGGAAGAACTAAAGTCTCTCCAATTATGTGTGGCTTACCAGCTTTCGCGATACTCAAGCTAATCAAGAAAGACACGTACAAGGATTTTTCATTTATGTTGGTGTAACGCTGCAAAACTCTCTGTCCTGTCTTTAAATTGTTTAGCATTTTCTTAAAAAAATCAAGGGGTTTGTGTTTTAACTCGGGATGCTTAGTCTCAACATGGCGAAGCAATTTGTTTGGACGCATGCTCTCGTTTGCAAGTTGTTCATAACAAATAACGCATCGTGGACGCTGGTTTTCTTCATCTTCATTCCATGTAAAACTACTTTTCTTCGCTTTGACTGACTTGTTCTTGATTGACTCGACTTTTTTTTTTTGATTAACTGAAGATTCATCGTCATCGACTTCAACTGACTTTTTTAACCATTTATCCATTATATGAAGGGCTAAGTATTACAAAAAAATCAGATTCTGAAAAATAAACTGTTGGAAGCTGCTTTGTTAATGACATCAGTCATACGATGAAGTTAATTTTAACTTTCATAGTTAAACAAGTAATTAATTAATTAAAAATAGTAATTAATTAATTAAAAATAGTAATTAATTAATAAATTAGGAAAATAGTTGGGTTAAATTATTAAACCAATTCACGATTCCAGACTTAGACAGGCTGTTAGAGCAAAACGTTTGCTTTTATCAATTGTGTATTGTACACGTGCTTGTAAAGTACTCTTTTATCTACCTTTCTCTAATTGCGGCTAGGGCTTAAAAAAAAGTGTCAATTTTCGTAGCTTTTTCATCAAAATTTCGTTTGGCACACATTTTTTAAGCCCTAATTGCAGCTATGGCTTGTTTAACAAAAAAATCACAAAAAGTTTTGGAAACAACAAATAAACGCATGCACTGTAATAGCTCAGATCATTTTATGTGGAGAACAAAGAGAGAAACGATTTACAAGACATTTTTTTAATCAAATTTTCTTTGTTTAAAAAATGTCTTACACATTTAAATCATTTCTCTATTTGTCTGCACAGCGTGTCAGGCTATTTTCCTACAGCCCAAGCAAGACAAAACAAAACATTGATAAAAGATTCCAGTTAGTCTTTTAGTATCAGGCTCATTGGCTCTTGCCCGAGTTAAGTAAAAAAAGTTTTGTTCCTGTAAGAAGATCGAGAAGGGAATCGTTTCACAGATTAGAATTTAAATTTAATTCAAATTTTTTTTAAATTTCAGTGCTGGAGTCGCCACTGATTCCAAAGTGGTTAATTAAAGCTAATGTGCAATTCTATAACTTTTCACGACCCACCAAGATTCCTTTTGCGACCCACCGGTGGGTCGCGACCCATAGTTTGGGAAACCCTGGCACAGATTTTTTCCACACTACGCGCTTATGCGTACACTACAATACTTTAATTCAATTAACAACATACTTCAATTCAATTAATAACAAATCTGTTTTGATACCTTTTTGACAAATAAAACTGCTTTGTTGCGAACAAAATGCGTCCATCCAGCGGTACCTGGCTCTTCTACTCAATTTGACACACTTTCTAAATTCACTGAAACGCCGGCGAGATCTTTTAGCCCAATTCTATAAAACAACCAACACGCAATAAGTAGAAAATTCGTTATGCTGTTCCTAAAAGTTAATTAAGGATTATATCTGAATTCTTAACCCGGCGTAGATTTCATCCCAAACAAATTAAAAATGATGCGGGGTGGCGGTCAGGAGTGCATACATAGCATTTATTACGTATGTAGTCAGCTGTGCTATATTAGCTGCTAGGCGCGAAAGAATATGTAAATCTGCAGTTGTAACTGTTATTGACGGAGAACTTGACTGGTTTCGGATTACACGTAATAAGGTAAAATGAATCTTTAAATTGGCAGAAGAGCGGGGATAGTTGAGAAGCACATTGTTAAGGAACACACCTTATTGTTGTTGCTCCACCATAAATTTCAAAAAGTTAAATCACAAAAAAAAGGTTTTTAAGTTCAGAAAAGTTAAATGTCTCAATTTGCAAGTAGAGTCAACATTAAAAAATTGTTTGTTCAAACAATTTTTTCCAACAACGAGAGGCGTGTCGTGACCTGCCAGTAAGGTTATTCAAGATACTGCATGCTTTACGGCTGGAATGTAAGAAGTCGATGCTCTAAACTGCTTCAGACCATCGGTCCCTCCGTTTCCTGTTGCGCCTGGTAAGCAGGGCTGTGGCAGCTCTGCTAGAGTTGTTTCCGTCGGATCTCAGGAACAATCGGTAGAGGTTCTCACACTCTGAATTCCAACACGGTATGGGGTTGTTTCGACAACCACGTACGACAAATCTTTTGGCTGCTGAGCCAATGATGCTGCAGAAGTTCTAGTAGACCTGATCCATGTCCGGTAAATCAGGTGGTAACAGAGTCTTGGCGAATTTGTTCGTCAAAGCTCTGTAGTGGCTCTACTTGTCCTTACGGAAGTTTCATCGTTTAACGGGCATGCTTGGCACTGGCAATGCAAACCTTGGTGGTGTTATTAGCTTTGGTCAATGTTGTGACCTGGGAAATTTCTCTAGAACACGTCTGTCAGGTAAGAGGCTCACAATTTAACACTAGCAAATGCAAGATCGTGGTTAGTACCACTGGCCCAGGCTGAACACCGGGATGGGTGGGTACCCTTCCATTTCCTTCCATTCCCCAACGTCATTTACCATATTCTAGTAAGCGCCCATCAGGCCAAGTTATTTCCATACCAAACGTTCTCTCTATATTAAATTTTACAAATTTTTAGGTCTGTGGTTTTATTCTAATTTTTTTTTAAACTTGAGATTTTATTGCGTTGCTTTGTAGTATAGATATAGATATTTTAACAAACAGCATACCAGCAAAGGAAAAAATCCTTGTTCTATAGAACAAGTATATATGCGCTCTTTTGCCAAAAAATTTCTCACTTCGAGGTCCTGGCTCTGCCTTGCGTATATGTGCCTTGTTCATTGCTTACGTAAAGCCAAGGAGCCTTGCGTGTCCTCCAGTTTGGAAGTAAAAAACACATTTCTGATATCAAGATATTTTGAAGCAAAATAGCAAAAATATTCTCCATGTGTTGCGATTTCACATTGGGATCTTGTTTACTTTTGATTTCCCCCTAAACTGTTTCAAGTCGCTACTGGCTACGCACTACTGCATGTTGCATTTTGGTTTTTTCTTGTTTACGCCTGCTCAGAGAAGTTAAAAATGTCCTTGCTTTTCCCAAAAATTTTCGCTTTGATGCTGGTAGCTCTGTGAAGGTATTATTAACCAAAGTAGAAAAAATGTTTATCCTAAGTATGGCGCTATTTTACCCCGGCAGGGCATATCATTACCTGTGCCGAGTTAAAACCTATCAAATAAAGCAGCTGCACCTGATTTACCGTACAAACATTTGTGAGAGCAACAACGAAAAGTTGTAGAAAAAAAAGGCCATAGTTCCTACTCACGCAGGTAATGATGATTATCTTGGTCTATAAATCAAGACTGATAATACTCACAAAGAAAGAATAATGTTACAAACTATCATCCATACTTTTTAAAAAGTGTTAAGAGAAGGGAGGCATGAAACATAATCAGTAATGGTGCCTGCGCCCAAATGGTAGTTGTTTTGGCAATTAAAGAAATAAGGTTTTTAGTGATGGGCACGTTTGACCATGTGGTGGGTCGCCTTTTGTATTTACATTTGTGAAGTTAAGTTTTTTCTGCGCTGTTTGCTTTAATTCGACTATAGCATGAAAAGGAGCCATGTCTTTCCCCTAAGTCATATAACCTAATTTAATTGGCGCCTACTAAGCTATTTTCGAGCAAAAACGTTCCCTCTTAATCCAGTGTTACAAAGGATTGTTTTTATACAAAGACACTCTGTATAAACAAATTGATGGCGTACTATGGGCTGCCCACTAGAACCAACACTCACAAATATCTTTATGGCTCATATGGAAAATCAGCTTTTATGCTATGAGGCGGAATCATCTCCCAAATTGTATCTCAGATATATAGATGACATTTTCGCTTTATTTGATGATGACCAATCATGCACCAAATTTCTGGAAAAGCTTAACACCTAGCACCCAAATATCAATTTTACTTTAGAACAGGCTAAAAGTACAATACAACTTTTCGATGTGGAAATAAAAATTACTTGGATAAATTTGATACTTGGTCATAGAGAAAACCTTCTAACACCGGATTATTGTTCAATTCCAATGCTTTTTGTCACAAAATTTTCAAAAAAGGTCTTATTTTTTGTCTTCTCAATAGAGCAAAAACTACCTGTTTAACGGACTATTTCTTCCAAGAAGAAGTTGCTTATCTGAAAAATTGTTTTTACAGTAACGGCTATCCAATCCCGTTTTTTCACAAAATTTTATACCAATTTCAAAACGAAAAAACGCAACAAAACCGGAAAAGAATTTATTAATCTTTTTATCATCCCCTACCTCGGAAAAATCTCAAAAGAATTCGGTCTACAAATTCAATCACTAATAAAAAAACGGTTTGACACTAAAATTACAATGGTCTACAAAACAACAAGAGTGCAGGAATATCTCTCTTTGTCAAGACAAACTCCTCTAATCTTAAACTCAAAGGTCGTTTATAAGTTTACCTGTTTACGTGATGTGAACGTCACGTACATCGGAACGTCCGAAAGACATTTGAGTATAAGAGCAAAGGAGCTCTTAGATGTTTCAAAGTCAGGTAAAAGTGCCATCGAAGAACATAAAAAAAAATGCAGCTCATGCAAAACTCAGCCCAATAACACGAAGCAATTTGAAAAAATTAGAAAATGTCAAACATCTAACGAAGCCAAAATCTATGAAGCTTTGGTGATCAAAAGAAGCAATGCAGTGCTGAACAAACAATTGTATGCAAACGGAGCGTCATTTTTACTACACGTGTTTTAATCATAGATATTTATTAAATCATTTAACCAAACATTTTGTACCGAACTTTTCTGTGATTTCAATTCATTTGATGCATTTATTTACATAACCTCAAATCGGATTAACTCCTTGCAAGCGATCGTTTCTGTTATAAGGCTCTTTATTAGCAGTAACCAGACAATTATTGAGACCACAAAATAAAGCTTTACTGTTTTTTATCAAAACTATTTTCAAGTTATTTTGTGCTTTCGTTCAACAAAAGTTTTAATGCTGTAAATATTTATATATACTCGTAGATCCTGACGAAGGCGATATGTAGCCCCGAAAACGTTTGAATTTGCTAAATATATTGTATTATTATGTTCAACGGTGTATCGCTCAAAGAATTTTTATATCAGATTTGGTGTGCCAATGGTTTGGAGAGAACCGAAAAACTTTGTAGAGGACTGCTACTTCTGCTCTTCAAACGTGAAGGGATATAATAGGAAAAACAAACAACACTTGCAATACCCCAGCATACCATCTGAAGGCCACCGGTTGCCCACAGTGATAAAATACTCGTACCCATTTTCATCAAACTGCCAAAGACTGATGAGGATGAGTTTACTTTTGTTATTTCTACGTCTATTTGTGATATACCATATGAGGCATTGAATGTTGATCGAGTTTCTCTGCATAACCAGTCTGAATTGAACGATCTGATACGATATTTAAATTTGTCTAAGCAATATGCTGAATTGCTGAATTCATCGCTTCCCTGCTTGGCGCTTAGAACAAAAAAGCGATAGTGTGGAGAAAAAGCCGGAAAGCTTGCTTGTTGTGTCCTTGGGCAAGGCACTTCACGGGACGCCTCCATTTTTATGTGGCAGACAGGTGGTCTACCCGTACTTCAACGGGTTACAAATATGAAGTTGCTCACCCAGCACGTCGTAAAAGGCGACTCTTGGGTACCCACCAGTGGCAGTTCGCTTTGTTAGTGGTGGGGCTATCAGTCACTCATAACTGGTTCGAAATGTGCTACCATCTTTCTTCTAACCCAATTTTAATTAGGTTGACGGCATGAACTTGAATTGCCGTTCGTGCCGTGCCTCTATCCCGAAGAAGAGGAGGGATAATCACAACAACAACCTAAGTAAGAAACAAGACAAGCGTTTCCATCACGACATCAAAGTGATGCAAGAGAGTTACAAAAGTTTATAGAACTGCAACATGAAAGAAGATTACAGGTGGAGTTTGATGAGATATGTCCTTATGCAGTTTACCAGAGATTATTTACGAAAAAATATTTATGATGTCTCAAGGAGGCAGCTTTTGTCGCGAGATATGCATTGAATTTGTACCACAAAACTAATCGTTTTGAAAGTGACAGTGCTACTTTTCAATGTATTTTTGGAAAGTTTTGGTTCAAATCTGCAAATTAAATCAATGAGAAGAATAGAAACCTAAGAAAAAAATTAATACCTTACTGGTGTCTTACCTGTGATAACCATATTGATCCAGACTGTATTTTTTCAATATATTTCACTTATTTCTTATTTGCGCCAAACTATGGTCAATGATGCTCAAAAAGGCTGCAAGCATGCAAGTATCTATGAAAATGCATTCTTAAAAGAGTAACTAACTTCCATTGCAATCATTTTTCTAGCTGTGGGTGCTAAAATACAACGTAAGTTTTTTAACTTCCATCAAAAAACACGACTTTTTTGTAAAATGTTGTCTGCATATCTCAAAAACGTGATGTGATTAGGAAAAACTAACGCCATATAAAGATTCAACGCGTCCAAATTGCCAAAAATGCGTTGAAAAACTCCATGCAAAAAAATCGTGTTGGCTAGTGCAATCTACAATGGATTATCTTTGTCAGCAACTTGCGTATTTGAGTTGGCAAGCATATAAGCCGATAGTTTTTCCGAACTTCTGTTAGGTTTTTCTCGTATAGTCTCAATTCGTTCCTGGCACAACCTTCAACCAGACTAAAAGCAGATAAAAACGTGTATTATTTCAAAATTAGTGACAGAACGCCGCGTCTACTCGTCACACATCAACTAAACTGTCTTTTACAGTTCTTCTCATCGGCGTGCCACCCGCCTTATCAGCATAATTAGCACACAGTACATAGAACCCGCCCGAAGGCGGACCGCGCTAACAAGACAAACCGTGTTCAAAAGTAACGGGTAACACTTCTTTTATCGCCCTTTCTTTACATTAGAATGACATTTGGTTTTCTCCGTGACGAGGGTATATTTACTTTTTCCAGACAATGGATAAATCTTTTGTCAAGAAACTTCCAGAGCTACGTATACTTTCCACCTGATTTTAATACTTATGATGTTTCATTCTCTTTTCTTGGTGCTTTGCTTTTTTTCATTATGTATGAGAGAGACTCAAGAGCGTTGAGCATAGTATGACATAAATGGTCATAATTTCTAACATAAAGGCGCCCTTATTCTCAAAAGTAGACGAAATATAGCCATAAGCTTGCTTTTTATACTCGCAGCGTAAAATTGCTTACAACCAGTGCATGAAAAAGTTAGTGGCATTTTAGTAAAAATAAAATTGTTCAACTTGTCTACCACATTGGGTGGGATGATCCGTATTGGTAGGTAAAATAAGGCAAAAGTTTTTGAGATAAACTTAAGTTGAGCCACCATCAATAAAGCAATAAACATTAAGGAAAAAGTTTTTCCTATCGACCATGTGCCAACAAAAAATTAAAAGTTACGTAGAAAAACTATTTAGCGATTTAAAAGTCAAGCTCCGTCCACATCAATCATCATACTTTGGAATTCTCAAAAGCAAAGGCGAAATGATATGGTTTGTTTTTTGGGCTCTCCTTCCAACTGGTAGCAGACCGGGCAATGAAAGTATTAGATAATACTTTTTTCTTGGTGGGCAAATATGCTGTAAATTTCTGCAAGTGCTCCTGCCGCTATCTTGTCATAAATGTGTCTTCAAAATCAGCTTCACTAACATTATCACTTATCCTACGCAATGATGTATTTTCGAAACATTAATAATTGTTATCTTTACCAATACGAAGTCATCTACCTCTCACGACTAAGCCTATTTCTTACATAGCGTTTTTGTTGCCCCACTATTTCCTTCAGGTGGGGGCATAATCGACGAGCATGAAACTGCAGGAGCGGAGCGACTTCCCAGGACCCAGACCATAGTTGAGCATAAGGTGAGTACGGCGTAGAGTTCATATCAAAGATGAAAAGTGTCTATGCAAGAGCAGAATTGACGTTTGCATTGAAGTTCACGTTTGGGATTTGAACTATGATTGCGTATACCGCATAGCTTCGCTCCTAACTCTAACACCGTAAGGTCACCTTGCTGTTTCCCAAATCTCTGTATGCTATGTGATAGATGAGTTGAATAACTTTTTAACCGTATCGTTTTCAAAATTTTTATCATTGTCCCTTAAGTCTCCTCAAGTCTAGGTAGATTAGTATTTCATGGAAATTGAATGCTTTGCAGCAGAAAAGGTATAAGTGGACAAAAAGAGTATAATGAGAAAGTACAAATTTCTCAGTTGGGACTAAGACAACGTAAGTACCCAAAAATATTAATAAACTATTGTCTGCATGTCCCAAAACAAGATGAGTGAATACTAATATAGAAGCAGCAAAGACAAAAGGCTGCAAGGAGCATTGGACCGCTAAATCAGCGCATCCACTGGCCAGGCCGTAAACTAAAAAAGCAGAATTACCATGGTCACATTGCAGCCTGAGGATAGAAGGAGAAAGAGTAAAGACTCGGTTCCGTATGAGCCAGAATGTATGGCGGAAGAAAAGATGAAAGATATGAAAATGCAGCAGGGACAAATCGACAGTTTGATAAAAAGAGAATAGAGGTGATGGAATTATTGGTGCTGCCTGAACTGGCAACAATTGGCGGAAGTTTTAAGATAAAAACTGGAGCAAACTAAGCCAGCCAAAAAGAAAGAAATGACTTCATTGCCATGGATTAAGCAGTAAACAAGGATGCCTGATCCTTCTTTGCCAAAAGTAAAGGGACAAAGTCATCAGTTCAAATTATGAAATCGTGATTTGGTATAGAGCCTACTGTAGGTGGGCAAAATCACTAAAATTCTCTTTGATTCTGTGTCAGAGCAAGAAAATGGAAAAAGAAAATAAGTTCCAATTTGAAGATAAATGTATCTTTAAAAGGAAACGGCAGACAGAAGAAGAAGAAGAAGGGAATGTGATGTTGATGTTGTTGTTATCAGACCCCTTCTGAGGGATGGGGGTTTAACGAGAGATCATGGGGCGGTGACCCATTGTAGCCAAATTCTCCCTTCCTCTTTTTTGATAAAATGATTAGGTTTTGATCAATTTTTTTCACAGTAATCAGCATTCATGTTTCAAAGTCATTGTTTTAAGCTGCAGTTTCATAGACAATTGTTAAAACAATAAGGAGAACCGAAAACTCACTTAATGGAATTATATATTGTAACTAGCAACACGCAGTATCTCTGCCTATGTCATAGTTACAGTACGTAAGTCCACGCACACACTACATTAAATTTAGCCGTTACCTTGGATTTACCGGGTACATTACTGCTGTGATTCAGCAAAACCAAATATCTACAAATATCATGTTTTTGAGAGTATTAATTTTGTTGTCGCTGATTATTGCTCAGCAAGGGAACAACTGAGCTATTTTTTAGCTTTGCCGTAAAGCTGATAACTGTGCAAATATAGTTATTTCTTCGCCTTTGCTGATCAGCAGCTTCACATAAACGAAAAAAATCAAGGTTGTTGGGATATCTGAAATGTAGTTGTTAAGTTTTGCAATATCACTGCAAAGTAGTACACTTTCCAGTTTCAGTATTTTTCGAAATGTTTCTCCTGATACTCTGGTTTGGCTTACAAGATTAAGTTGCGGTTATTGTCCAACTTTGGTATGGTAGCCTACTTATTACATGCAAATGCTCTTTTGAAAAAATTGGTCTTACATTATATTTTCCGCTTGATAGTGTTTCTCCATCGTTCCATACAAATGTTCCGGGAGTTATTTTATCGTTTAAACCAATCCAAAACTCATTCATCACCTAAAATTAAAATTTTTTGTCAACAGGAAGGTTGCATATGACGTCACCGATTTGGCGCGAAAAAAAGTTGCCGGCCATAACCTGTAATTTATGCCAGAATGGTATAGGGCGAGCACCAACTTTTGAGATTATTTTGAAAATTAACGAAAAATTAATTAAAAATTGGAATGAATTATTGCTAATTTGCTACTCGGAAACAAAGAGATTCAATTAAAAGTGATTTGGTTGATATTAGGCTTTTTAGTTGGCTAGTTTAAGCTTAGTAATGTGTGCCAATTTGCCAAAAAATCGGCCGTAAGAGAAGTGCCATCTCAACACCATTTGCTTTTTAGTTAAAAATAACTCTATGCCAATTAGATACTCGTAGGTACATTAGCAAAAACCACCATTATCTAATGAATACTACCGGTACCGTAATTTTTCAAATTACCCTTGGTCCAGCAAACTAGGCAATCGCCAAAAAATTGCTTAAGGAAAAGTTAAGGTCACAAAATTACATCTGATTTATCAATACCTCTGGTCTGCAAGCATTATTGACAAAAAATTTTAAAGAATTATCAATTTTGTCCATCAATATCTAATCCAACATATGACAAACAAAACAGAAGTCTGCCCTGTCATCTAGGCTGCAGTATAATTTAAATTTACAACTTTTGAGTATGCTTATGCAACTAAATATAAAGTATAAGTTGCACATTACAATTAACTTGAACTCAGCATTTCCAAATACGCTGACTAATCGAATATGAAACCCTCACAGTAGCTGGCTACAAGTAAGCCTGCGTGCTTGGCGCATAAAATAAGCCTTACTAGTAGCAAAAACCAACAAATCTTAGCATATCTTACCTTACATTGGCTTCAGATTCATTGCAAAACATCAGTAAAACAGCATATTTAACGTTCATTTAGCAACTGTCTAGTTCAGCGGTTCTCAACCGGTGGGATACAGCATGTAAGTCGGGTGGGCCACGGACATCTGTATATTTTGAAAATGGGTTTGTGAGCCGAATAACGTTGAGAAATACTGGTCCATATGATCAGTGATACGGACCAGCACCTGTGAACTTCTTTTTTCTTGAAGATCAACTTCACTATTGTGGTATGAACTGGCCATCCTGGGTACTTGAGAGGCGACGACATCTTTTTTTAGAAGACAAATTCATTTCCATGATATCCTATGCTTAACCTGTGACATTGTAATTACTGCATCAAAGTTCTGAAGAATGTGGGCCACAAGAATTTGTAGCCTTTTGAAATGGGCTACGACACCAAAAAGATAGAGAAACGCTGGTATGGTTTATCCATTTAATTTGCAAAAAACGGTATCACTCCCATTTAATTCAAATGCAAAAACACTGAAAGTGGTCCGCCACTTTTCTTCTAAGGCGCAGTTGATGACGTTTGATCATGTGCGTGAAACCTTCTTATATGCTGATAAAATTGCTGGATGCGCTGTTCTTGGCAACGACATGTTTAGTTCTAAACAACTATGTAACGGCGGTGTTAACAGTCATTGAATATGTACGTATAGCGGTTAGTCAGTCATGTGTTCAATAACATCTCTACTTGTTATTTTGGAAATGAAACAAAATTTGTTGATAGAGGAGAAAATCATTGTAAACCCAATCATGTGAAATTTTTTCAGTATTCACACGAAATATAAATGGGAAAATTCGAGCGAGCATGAAAGACAAATCGTACAAAGTAACGGTAGGTGAAATAGAAAGTGCTGCGTTTCAATAAGTTTTTAGAGAAACTGTAGCTTAATAGCATAGCGTTATATATTTCTTTAAGCTATTTTTCTTTGTTTTGATCTTAACACTAGAATGCCCAATGGAGTCAAAATTACTCCTTTGGATAGTTTGCTTATGCACATCTTTTCACTTGCTTGCTTTCAGAGAAAATTCTCCTGCGGCTTTTTATCATTTGTTGGACCTAACACTCAGTTAGAATGGCGTGAATTTTTCTCAGCTTTAGAAACGATTTTTAAAAATTTACCTCGAATGCCTGAAGGAGTCATTTTGACTCCCTGTATCGAGATGCTTAGAAAAGTAGTTCGTAGACAAAAAGTAATGATACTGTTTTTGTGTTTTGAAGCAGAATTTCAATTTACAAAGCCATTTGTATTTTTGAAACAGCTTGAAAGCTTCTCAGCTGTCAAGTATCTTTGCAATTGCTTTATCTCTTTTTTATCAGTGGAGTACCTGTGCAATAGTTTGTTTGGTTGCGACATTGTGAGTAAATTGTTACTCTGTCTATTGCGTGTTAACAGTTCCCTATGGATAACGGATTATCATCTTTGTTTCGAATTGCTGTGCGTGGTTCTGATTGCAAGTACAGTCCAGTCATAGCTTTGCTTTAGTTTGAAACTTGAAGCAGTCAATGCTTAAGTATGTCTACAAGAAGAGGTATCACAGCTAGAGAAGTTTTGTCTGTGTTAAATGATATTCTTGACGATGTGTCTGAATATGGGAATGAAAGCTGCAGCCTTGATGCAGATGATAATTTCATACCAGCAGCAGATAAATCTAGCTTTTCTAGTGAAGAAGAAGAAGAACAAGATGAGAAAAGAGTTTCTCTAAAAACTTACTGAGAATGTAGCAAGTATGTAATGCGGATGGAGTTGTAATGTCTCTACTTTTGTGTTTTTTAAAATTGCATTTGTTTTTTGTGTTAGGTAACTAAGATCCGAGCACAAGCAATTTGCAAAGTGACTTGGAATCTGATGAGGAGGATGGTTAAATATAGCAGGCATTTTTCGTTTGTCGAGTGTAACAATATTTCAACCAGATCAATTCGTTCTTTCGACAATTTATTCTTCAAATTTAACGTTTCGCTCCCATTAGTTACCGGGAAGCTTCTTCAGAAAACGGTAGATGTTAGAGGTGTAACATATAAACTGTACAGCATAAAAATATAAAGACTACCTGTATTACTAAACACTAAAAATTATTTACCAACAGGGCAGGCAATCACGTAATAACGATAATGTAATCACGTAATAACAATCACGTAATAATGTAGATGACGTGTATGCTATTATGGAAAAAACTGAGCTCGAACCTTTTCATGATCACTTAAATACAATATCTACTTCAATAAAGTTCACTAAAGAATTGGAAAGAGCAGGACAATTAGTCTTTTTGGACGTAAGCGTACAACAGATGGAAGATGGATCCCTTGCAACAAGCGTATACAGGAAAACAACACATACAGACAGGTATCTTCAATATTCGTCTCATCACCCGGTTAATCAAAAGGTTAGTGTGGCTCGTGCCTTATTCTCCAGAGCCAACAGAATCACATCCAACAACGAAAAAATGATTGAAGAGTTTCATCAAATAACGAAAACCTCAAAGAATAACGGATTTCCGAGTAACAGATGCAGTTTTAAGAAGTACTTGCAATATCATAGTATCAGAAAAACTGAAACGGTTTACTTCGATTCCCTACGTGCAAAGTGTCTCCGAACCTATTAGCCGAATTTTGACTCAAGTTGGTATGGGAGTGGCTTTAAAACCACATCACACATTGTCTTCGTTGTTTCGTAAATCAAAAGATGCTATTAATTTTGAACAAAAGCGTGGTTTGGTGTATCAAATTTCTTGCCGGGATTGCATTGCTGTGTATGTAGGTGAAACAGGGCGAAGTTTTAGAACCAGAAAACGGGAACATGCTGATGCGGTCAAGACTTTTAACACTAAAAAGTCAGCGCTGAGTCAACATGTTATGGATTTCGATCATAGAATAGATTGGTATAATGTCAAAATACTGAAGTCAGAATCACATGCGTATAGACGTCGCGTTGCGGAAAGTTTTTTGCGGAAAATCAAAAGGCTTGTTCATGTAATGTCATTAATCGTAATGATTGTGGAAATTTTCGTGCTGTTTATAGTGTGTTTGTCTCCAATAAATATGTCTTATGTATCTCACAACACTTTTTACTTGCCCACTTCTGTATCTGTGATGTAACAATGTTTTCGTTATTACGTGATTGCCTGCCCTGTTGGTAAATAATTTTTAGTGTTTAGTAATACAGGTAGTCTTTATATTTTTATGAATTGAAGAATTATTCTACATGGGCTATCTTGTATTTTAGCGATAAGCTGACGCAAAATGTCATTTGCTATACGTGCAATTCTTTTTTTTATAGTGCCATCGGACAAGGGAACTGAGTCTATTCTTTTGGCCTTGTTTCGGCCAAATAATATTTGTGCCATTTTTACCGCATTTGGCTTTATTAGTTTCTCACCATCAATGTGAGGTGCTTTTGCTTGAGAAGTTAGGCAAAAGCCTAACGAAGGGAGCGTTTCCCTCACATCGTAATGAGCTTTGTGGTGATTACGTGCTTATTTGATTTTGCTTTGCTTTGTGTTGACTGCAAATGAATTTGTATTTGGCTTTATTTTTAATATCACAATCAGTATTTCCCATACCTGGTGTTAAACATCAATGTTAGCATTTGGTATGGGAAGTTGCATTGCTTTCACGCCAACCTTATCAAAACTCCATTGCTTTATCGTGTCACGTGGTTCGTGTGCATATACAGGGTGGCCGAAAAGTCCCAGGACACTCTATTTTTAATATTTTAATGCTGTTAAATATGATTGTTTTAATATTCTAATGTTGTTAAAACAATTTATTTGATTTATATTTTCAGGTTATTTCAGGTCATGACTGACATCAGTGTATTTACTGTTTTAATATTCTAATGTTGTTAAAACAATTTATTTGATTTATTTTTTCAGGTTATTTAGGTTATTTCAGGTCATGACTGACATCAGTGTATTTACTGTTGAGGAGCGCTTAATTGCTGCTGCTTGGGTTCACGACCGCATCAGGAATGACATGACTATGGAAGATATTCGAAGTGCTTTCACAGAAAGATTTGGAAAGCCCGCGCCATCAAGAAGTAATCTGTATCTGTGGGAGAAGAAAGTTTTTGAAACAGGTAGCGTTCTGGATCAGGCAAGAAGTGGCAGGCCTGAAACACGAAAGGAAACGTGTGCTGGTGTTCAAGAATCACTGCAACAGTCCCCCAAGAAATCCACCAGAAAACGTTCTGCTGAACTTGGAATACCAAGGGCTACGATGATGGATCCTATGAAAAAGGACTTGGATGTCAAAGCTTATAAGCCCATGTCGGTAAATCAGTTGTTAGATGAAGATATGGATCGAAGAAAAGAATTCTGTGAGAAATTTTTAAATCGCTTTCCTGATGGTCCAAGAAATCACAGAAAGATAATATTCAGCGATGAATGCGCCATTTATAAAAGTTCTAAAAGTCGAAACATATATTTCTGGGCTAAAGAAAACCCCTTTTACAAAGAAGAACTTGAAAATAATCCTCCACATGTCATGATTTGGGCTGCATTGACATCTGAACATTTGATTGGTCCTTATTTCTTTGATGGCAATGTCAACCAGGAATCATATGCCAATATGATTAGAAAGTGGTTCATTCCCAAGTTAATAGAACTTGGTATTAAGGATCGTGTATGGCTACAGCAAGATGGTGCACCTGCACATTTTGCACTTCCTGTGAGAGCGCTGCTAAATGCAGAGTTTCCTGATCGATGGATTGGCCGCGGATCAAATTCTTTTGCTTGGCCACCACGAAGCCCCGACTTGACCACTCCAGACAACTCATTATGGGGTTTTATTAAAGGTCAAGTTTCTGGTATTAGATACTAAACCATTGATCAGCTAAAGCATGCGATTATTGCAACTTTTGCTAGCGTATCAAGGAATTCTCTCCAAAAAATGGCACAAAGAACATGGAGGCGAATGGAATTGTGCAAGAACAATGAGGGCCAACATACTGATCCCCTAGACCACTAAATTACTCTAGTTGTTTTCTGCTTTGTTTCTAATAAAGTTCTCTTTTTTGTTGAATATATACGTTTCTGTGTGTTTCATTAAAAAATACTGTGTTTTATTAAAAATACATGTATAGTGTCCTGGGACTTTTCGGCCACCCAAAATACATGTATAGTGTCCTGGGACTTTTCGGCCACCCAGTATATGTTCGTATCGCCCGATTTAACCATTCTGCTATAATTCTGTTCTGTTAATATACTTACTGATTGTTATCACCAATAAAAAGGAACAACTCTATATTGAGTGAAGATTAGCCTTGGATTACAGTAGAATTAAAAATATAAGCGAACTCACGACAAGCTCTTTTTGCTTTAAACATTTCAACTAAGTCCGTATTCTCTTTATGCTTCAGTTTCTTGTGCCTCTTCAACTTCGAAGGCTTTAAGGAATCGTTGCCCAGAATGGCATTGCCCAATGTGCACTGAGCATTGTCAAGTTTATCACAACCAATAACTTTTGTGAAACCATACTGAACGTAAGAATCGTCCCAGAAACGTATTTTATGTCTATTTTTTCGCAGCCATTAGTAAACAATATGACTATGACCTAAGGAAGCGAAAATAATGACCAATTGAAAAGTCTTAATTGTACTAAAAGTGGTTAAATCATATAAATTCATTTTTATGGTAATCACATGTAAAATGAAGAAATGATATAGCAAATACTGAAAGGAAACAGGCATAGTGATTGTCTTGAATCCTCTCGGCTCCTTCATTGCTTAGGTTGTAGAATTCTAACCAGGCCGATAGCAACTAGCTATCAGGTACCAGAAAGCTGCGGGGAGAAAACTAGACACTCTGGTATCCCGCGGTACTTGAAGTTTTCTGTTTCTTTTTTTCTTTCACGCAATGGGGTTGTGGGTAGAACTAGAAGAGAAAATGCCGGAACTACAACTTTTATACTTCAACCCACAAATGCTTTATCAAACCTTAGCTCTCATGGCTAGGGATTTGATATTCAACCCTCAATACAGAAACAACTAGTTGGATGATCATATGCTTTTTCAGAGGCGTTAGTTTCATCATTCTCACCAGAATTATCTTAGCTACTGCCGTCAGTTTTCAACTACTTCTTCAATGCTATTGTCTAAGCTTACACAACTGTATTCTTGATAAAAGAGTTACCACTACATAGCTTTATCCACCTAACCAGTGATGAGATTCAAAATTTTAAGAACAGGTTCTCTTTTGTATCAAACTCACTAACAACAGGTTCCCTCATTTTAGAAAACCCATTTGCTGCGGTCGTCTAAGGTCTATAATAAAAAACAAGAACGGGTTCGCTGATTATCACGACACTCCAAGAACGGGTTCGCACGAACCCGTGCGAACCCCCTGAATCCCATCACTGCACCTAACTAATTTTTAAGTCTGGATGCGAAAAACGTCAGTCATTCTATTACAAAACCTTGAAACAGGTGTAGGTGAGATCGTTTTTCTTACTCTGGTCTATTGCATCATAATATATTGTAAAAAACTAAAAATGATGACCTGTTGCATCAGACCAAAACAAATAATTTGTTCGCCACTAGAACGATGTGACACTGCGTACGTTTGACTATAAGTAGCATGTTACTCTAAAACCACTGTTATTTTCAGTCAAAGTGGTGGTCGTTGTTGTTTGTGCATTTGAGAGTTAAAAGAATATAGTTTGGCATTCTTTCTGGAGACCCCCAGATTTTTCACAGAGGACCCGGTTAAGAACCGCTTTTCTAGACTGACCTAGAATACACTTTTCATTCTCGAAAGTTTTCGATTGCCGATATGACGTAATTTATTAGTGGGTACTTTTTTTGTCATATGATGTCGTTCTTGATTATTCAAGATTGGGTATCATTCACATATTTAAGGCAACGAGATTATTACACAAGTAGAGTGCAAGAGAATGTAGAGAAAGCAGAGCAGTACAGAGACGGATAGCGTATTTATCGGTGATGGTCTGATATGGATATTGTTGTGGAATATTAGCGTTTCGATAATTAAGTGGTTAATCGATTGATATAGTTTTTCTCCCTTGATATTAGAGTACATTGGTTTTGTATGACCGACAATGAAGGAATTTTTAAGTCTCAAGTTATTTTATGAAAATATCTGTTCTGTTTTTCATCAAGAAGTGCTTGGTTTAAGGTATTAAGGTTTAGCATTTAATAGAAATCAACCTTCACCCAGCTGTTAAGTTGTAGTCGGAATTGATTATCCGAGCGATACTATAAGTCACCTCAATTAAAAAAAAATTAAAGTTGAGATAGAACCAAAAATCTATTTACGCGACAGGCTGCAAAATTTCTCGTCTAGCGCTGCATTTGACTCTCTGGCTGCAGGTTGTACAATTCATTGCTAATTTAATCGAAGCGTTCTCAGGAACGCTGTCATGTACGCCCTTTGACTCAATCGCTCATTTCTGTGACGTCAAGCGCCTTTGTATCAATACATGGCTTTTGATATTTGTTTGCTTGGTGGACCAATTGCGAAAATTTGAAACGTTTCAGAAATTGGGGAGTAATTATGCTAATTGTAAAAAAAAAGTACATGGGGCAGCCAATAAGAACATATTCAAAATTCAAGAATTTTTTATGGCGGAAAAAATCGTTTTCATATAGGGTTAAAAGAAAGGTTTGGATATTCGAAAAAAACAAGATGTGAACAAAATTTCAAGAAAGAGTTTAGGAGCTGGTTAATGATAATAAGCTAAAGCTATGAAATCCTTTTAAAAATGGAGTTAAAAAGACTTGTGATGAAGTACGTGGAAGAAAGAAAGGCAGAAGGAATCGCGAAGATACATGGTGGCGGAAAGTGAAAGTGAAGGAAGCAATAAGACAAAAACGACAAAAAATATGTGCGTCAATATATCTACGCAAAACAAGGCTAGATATAGAACATTGAACATTTAGCAAAAGGAAGTGGTTGCTGCTACCATGAAGAAGAAGGCTAAAAAAGAATTAAAAGATTTATTTGAAAAGCTAAACTTTATTTTAAAATAAATGAATTTCTCGAAAAAAGTTGGAAAATTTATAAAAGAAGGAACATAAGTGAGAAAAAAGACAAAAGCTAGATTTTAGAGACACCGACAAAAAGAATGTAAAATACATGATGACGATTATAAATAGAGAGAATGATTAAAATCAGGAAAGAAAGCTAATGTAGAGGAGGATCATTTAAAAAAGCTGAAGAAAAGGAAATGTAAAAAGCAATTCATGCATTAGATCAAGAGAAAACAGCTAAACCCTTGAAGCATGTGCAGAGATGATACTTACCGGTAGAAAAGTAGAGGTTGATGTGATGAGGAAATTTTTCAACGTGTGTTGAATGGAAACGAATGTCGAATGATCGGCAAGCGAGTGCGTTGATACCAATCTTAAAGAAAAAGGTGAAGTGAGAAAAAGTGTTGAGCATGTGAAAGATTAAAGCAGCTAAAACGTCCAACAAAGATCGGCAAAAGAGAATAAGAAAGAAAGATTCCAGTATTAGTAAAGGTTGATATAATGCAATTTTGTTTTATGCCAATCAGAGGTATAGCAGACGCGTTGTTTTTTGAGAGAAGAATGCAAGAGCGATGTAGAAATAAGGAAAAACCCTTATGCATATGTTTTCTTGATAGTGATATAGCATTTGCTATGGTTCCAAAAACAGTGGTTGGTGGACAATGCCAGTGAAAAGTTTACCCCAGTGAGCAATAAAAAAGTAATTGTAAGAGCGCTGATGAACCTCTTTCAAAGGCTAAAAACAAGATTTAAAGTGAGATCAGACCATCTGAAAAAGTTTAGGTATGTCAATGACCTGTATTGCCTCCGATCGTTTTCGCCATTGAGGTAAACTTGATGGTAGAAAGACTTGATGAATCAAATATTTTTTTATACAAATGATTTGGTGTTGATTCGTAAAAGCATGGAAAAATTGAGAGAAAAACTTTTGTAATGGGAAGAAATTTGAAAGTGAAGAAATGAAAATTAATCTTTAAAAGATCGCGAGTGGTTTGAAAGGAGCGATGTTTTAAGTTAAATTGATCAATGTACCGAGTGTGGCAAGATGGTGATAGAAAATTTGATAAAGGGCAGAAAATGTGGTGCGAAATGCCGAAAAATGAAAAGAGTGTCTTTAACCCTAGAATGCATAACAGGGGTCAAAATGACCCGGACGGCGCTACTCATGTTGATTGCTCAGAGCAAATTGCAAATATCCTCTTGGATTTCCCTGACTTTGTTAGCAATTTATAACCATGCATGATGATGCAATAATTATTTTTGTAAATTTTTACCTTCAAGGAGAAAAATGCGTTTTCATGAAATACTCCGAGAATGCATAACAGGGGTCAAAATGACCCGTAGAAAATTTGCCTAGAAAACACGTTATTATGCTCATTTTTTCAGTCATCTCATCTTACTGGTGCTCAATGGGAATAGATCTTAGGGAAATTCCCGTAGGTTTGCCTTTAGGAAAATGTCCGTTGGTTTACGTTTTCTAATCGTCTTGATTTTTCTGAGCTTATCAGTCATGTGCTTGATTATCTACCTACTGCTAACTGCTTCTTGCGAAATTTTTCACACCTCTTCTACACAATATAAGATTAGAATGATTTTATCTTCTAGCTGGTTGCATTCGGATTGTTGCTACAGAATATATTGCGGTTTTGCTGACCTGCGCGTATTTGTGTTTTAGCCTAGGAGTTAGCGCAGTATAAAAGTGTAGGAATTTTTAGGTCAGTTTGTGCAACTGAAAGGGGTAGTCCAATATGGGTTTATCTATTGGTGTGGCACCCCCTCATTCAGCACTGACAGATCGACGCAATTATGCAAGTAGGGATTGGTGACGACAGCTACCGACTGTGAACCTTGAGTTGCTACTTTCGAACCATGACACACGTTTTTCTCTTTATAAAGTGTCATTGCCAGTTGTTGAGGTAATGCATTTGTGTTTCAGCAGGTTTAGTGCAAAGTAATTGTATAATGGCTGAGTCTAAAAGAAACCGTGGTATGGACGCTGAAAGAGCTGCTCAGCTGATTATGCATACAACGGAGGAAGACGATGAAGAAATACAGGGTGGGCCAATAAAATGTTACCACTTTTTGAATCCTTGCTATTTCCAAAATAGATTTTTTTTATTCTCAAAAATACTAACAACAAAACATTGAATTCTCACACCAATGGATCGAAAACAATATACTGTGAAGGAGAGAGTAAAAATCGTGGAAGCATATTTTGAATTAAAATTGGTAACCCAGACTCAGTGACGATTCGTCATTGACGTTCCGGAAAGAAATCCTCCATGTATACTCACAATCAGACATCTTCTTCGAAAATTCAGGAAAACAGGATATGCGACCAAAGCGAATAAAGGACATAGTGGTAGGCCAAGGTCTGCGAGAACAGCCATTAAAACAGAGATCGTGAGACAGCGTCTGGAGGAATCACCAAGAAAATCGACCAGATGTTTGTCAGAGGGAGACTGCCCTCTCAAGGACCACTCTCAGACGCATACTGAACACAGATCTTTATTTCTTTCCCTACAGAGTTCAGATTTTACAAATTCATTGATATTAAATGTTGGTTTAATGTTTCTTATCACAAATCTTTGAATAAAAATTTTGAATAAATTCACATTTGAAAACTTGGGTATGATTGAAAAGTGGTAACATTTTATTGGCCCACCCTGTTTATAGAGAGAATGACAACAGTGACTCTGATTTTTCAGATGATGACGATTCAACGTATGCACCTTCTACTCTGGAGACTCAATATTCTGATAATGAAGCAATGATTCAATCTTTGTATTCGAAAGATTCTGGATCAGAAAGTGGGGAAGAAGAGGATAACCCTTCCAATGTTTTACCGACAACATCCCATGATTCATCTACAACATTAGACTCTTCATTACCACATTCTGAAACCCGAACTGGAAAAGATGGGACTGTCTGAAGTGCTTCTTCAAGACCCCAGGGGAGATTTAGATCGCACAACGTTATTCGCACGAGATTACACAGAGTTTCTGCATCGGAAATTTGCACTCCCAAAGATGCTTTACAGGCCTTTTTGAGCGACGACATTATTGAGGAAATTCTGTTGTGCACCAACTTGCAAGGTCAACGAGTTGCTACAAAATGGAATGCTGTACAACAGGAAGAACTGTTAGCTTTTATTGGTGTTTTACTCCTGGCAGGAGTAGAAAAAAATTGGGATTTAGATACACGACAATTGTTCTTAGACCAGAAGCAAAATCCTACCTACAAAGCTGCATTTGGCATCAACAGATTTGAAAACATACGACGCCACCTGCGATTCGATGACAAGCGAACATGGGCAGAAAGACAAAAGCAGGATAAATTGGCTGCATTCAGCTACATCTGGGGTTTATTCATTAAAAACTGCAAAACTCAATTTTCCCTTGGGCCATATACTACAGTAGAGGAACAACTTGTGTCATTCAGAGGGCGATGTCCTTTCACGCAATAAATGCCAAACAAACCTGCCAAGTACGGCATCAAAATCTTCTGGCTCTGTGATGCTTCTTTGCCTTATGTCTCCAATGCAAGGATTTACGTGGGAAGACAACCTGGATCAGAACCTGAGAAAAATCTGGGCCATAATGTAGTTGCAGATCTAACATCACCACTTCAAGGCTCAGGGAGAAACGTGTCAATGGAAAACTATTTTACAAGTGTTCCATTGGCAAAAACAATGCTACAACACAATTTGACAATTGTTGGGACCATGAGGAAATGCAAACGAGAATTTCCAGAATGCATGAAAGCTTCGAAGTCTCGAGAACCAAAAACATCCACCTATGGTTTTAACGATCAAATTACAATGGTCAGCTATGTTCCCAAAAAGAACAAATCTGTGATAATGCTTAGCACAATGCATCACGATATAAATATTGATGAAGAAGACCCAAATTGGAGGCCAGAGATTATCAAGTTTTACAATAAGGCGAAGATCGGTGTTGACGTGGTTGATCAAATGGTTCAAACATATACTTGTAGGAGACAAACTCGCCCTCTTCTGCAACCTGCTGGACATTGCAGCGCTAAATGCTTACACTGTATTCGGACAAGTATATCCTGACTCTCAGAGCACCCAAGGTTCAAGACGACGGCGTTTCATAACTGATCTTGCAAATAGTCTGATTTATCCACACATGAAAACAAGCCAGAAAATCCCCCAACACCGAAAAGCCACAAAAGAAGCTATGGTGAGATATGGCTTGACCTTTTCCAGTGCATTTCCTCGAAATAACACCCTTCCGAAGAGAAAGCGATGCGTGCTATGTATGCACTCAAAGGACAGGAAGGTTTCAAAATGTTGCTCAAGATGTTGCAGACCTGTCTGTCCAGAACACAGCATCTCCACTATCACATGTAACGAATGCTATGAATAGCCTAAATCAGTAAAGCCTCACATTTGAACAGTTTCTTGGGATGGACGTAGGATTGCGCCCATTGTCATTTCTCCCACGTACAGTTAGGCAGAGGGTTTGGGTTAGGTTTTGGGTTTCGGTTGTGATTGTAGCTATGGATATATATCATTATCCGAAGGAGGAAATTGAATGGGCGCAATCCTACATGGGCGGAATCCTACGGGATCAGTTTCTTGGTGGTACAGAACTTGAAAATTGGAGAGAGCAAGACATATGCCTTGCTCTCTGCAATCTTCAAATCCTCACATGCTTTGAAAGTTTACATCTCGAACTGTGAACACATTCGAACTTGTGAACAGCTATTGTGTGGTCGGTATACTGTTTTGTTTTGTCTGTATGTTTCGTGCTTGAACTTGTTACGAATTAAATAATCAAAACTAGATATGTCACCATAACGAAACTTTCAAAAATAAAGGCGAAAAAATAAAAAAATGTTTAAAAAATCACCTTTGGTAGGAAAACTGCATGTAATAGGGGTCAAAATGACACCTGTTATGCATTAGTGTAAGTTTTTTCGTATATGCATTCTAGGGTTAAATCCGGCAAAATTTATTTTATAATGATGCGTTTAAACAATGAAAGAAATGGTGAAACCAATTTAGCAAGAACAATTTTTTGACCAGATTGAGTTAGTGAGCAGTTTCTTTTACTTGGGGATTAAGTTGATTGCAAGCATTGGCAGTCAGACAATGGTGAGAGCTGGAACAAAAGTAGGTTAAACAAAATTTGAAGAACAAAAGGAGCTGCATTATTAAACAAGACTTATGTAGAAGCCAAAAAAGAATCTTTTACAATTGTATTTTTTAAATGTTCTGATTTCTACAAAGTTGGCAATTGTCGAATAATAATATTTTGTTCCCATCTTAATCATACTGTAGCCAAGCCGGCTTCGCCGGCGACGCCCGGCAGGAGTCCTCCATCAGTAACGTCAAGGTTTAGTATTTCAGTTTAATCGGCTTCCCAGACTTCGCCCTTCGGGCTCATGTGTGAGCAGTAGCGAAAAGTTAATAAATTTTATGCACTTCTACAATTCCTCTACACAAAATTGTGATCATCATGTTCTCTTAAGCAAGACTGGTAATGCTCACAAAGAAAGAATCTTATCACAATTTATCATTGATAATTGTGAAGGAGGAGGGATAAAACGCAGTCAAAACTGATGATAGCGGTCAAATGGTGGTTGCTTTCACAATTGCAGAAATAAACTATTTAGTGGTAAATGTATTTTGCGATTTGGTGCTGCTCCTTTCTTGTTTATATTTGTGATATTCAGTTCTTTGGCTGCGCTATTGATCTTGTTTCCAGCATAACGACAAAAGCGGCTATGGCTTACCCGAAGTCATTTACCATATTTTAGTAGAAACCCATTAAGCCAAATTATTTTCAAACAAATATTCTCTCTAAATTCAGTTTTGAAAACTGTAAAGGTTATGATTTTATTCTGATTGTTTTTAAACTTGGGATTTTATTACAATGCTGTACAGTATAGACATGAATACCTTAGCAGGCAGTAAAGCAGCAAAAGTAAAATTCCTTGCTTTATATGTTATATACGATGGCGTTGCTCGCAAGGCTTCCTATCAGCAACATCGGGATTGAGAATGACGGTTCAGCCGGCTAAGCCGGCTAATCGTGATTTTCACGATTTTGTGTGCTTCTTTTCCTAATAGAATTTCTCATTTCAAGGTCCTGGAGATGCCTTAGGTCTATGTGCTCTGTTTATTGCTTACACGAACCGAAGGAGGCCTTGTGTTTCCCATAGTTTGGAAGTAGGGGACACACTTAAGATATTAAGCTATTTTAAAGTGTAATGTAGTGGTGATTATCTTGGTCTGGAAGTATTTAAAAAAAAAGAAGACTCGGAAGAAATAATTAAGACTGGAAGTATTCAAAAGAAAAAATGATGTCACCAACTATCATTCGTAATTTTAAAAAGTGGAAGGAGGAAGGGCGGGCGTGAAACATAGTCAAAATTAATGGCAGCGCCTAAATGGTAGTGGTTTTGACAATTAAAGAAATGAGGTTTGTATTATTAGGCCTATTTGACGATTTGGTAGCCCCGCTTTCGTATTTATATTTGTGACATTAAATTCTTTGGCAGTACTGTTCGCTTTAATTCGGCCATAGCATGAAAAGGGGCCATGTCTTTCCCTTAAGTCATATTAGGTATTCCAATAGACGCCTATTAAGCTCTTTTCAAACAAGAGCGTTCCTTCTTAATCCAATGTTACAAATTGATGTTATTTTTGTTTTATTTTGATCTTTTCATGAACTTGGAATTTCATTGCATTTAACTTTACCCCAAATCCCGATCTCCCTACTTTTAAATAAAGATTAGTGTTTCGTAACGATACAAATATCCCTGCAATTACAAATATCAGTAATGAGCTTTACTATGTATGTTCGCTATCAAATTGATAGTGGATAATTTTGCTGCCTGGTGCTGTTCTCACTAATATAGTGGTAAGCATTGTAAGATTATGACCTAACAATGCGTTTTAATCCTTTGAGGATGATAAAACTCTAATTCATAACATTTGAAACAATTCAATAATTGTTTCGACCTATCAGGTACAGGGTGTTCCAAAAGAAACAGTGCAGTAGAAATGTGCTAATAACCTATAGAAGCAAAACTCACAGAAACATACTATTTATTGCAAATATTCACAAATCCAATACCTTATCAATTCAACAAAAGTGCGATTAAGGCTTGACTCGTGCAGTAAGATATGATCTACAATAACTGCTGGAAGTGTGCGCCATTCACCTGCAGACATAACCGAGCGCGACGCTGGGTGTTTTGAAAAACACGCTCAAGTTCATCAGGTTGGATGTTTTGAATAACACTTGTTATTTTCTGCTTCAGTTCATCCGTGGTTCGAGGATTGTCTGCATACACCGCGCCTTTCAATTTGCCCCACAAATAAAAGTCAGGAGGCATTAAATCCGGTGATCGAGGTGGCCACAAACCACGAGAGATCACACGATCCCCAAAGACTTCACCAACTGCAGCCATACTAACACGAGCCGTATGTGCAGTTGCTCCATCTTGCTGGAACCAGCCTTGTTGCTTTTCTTGCTCCGTCAGTTGATCAAAAAATGGTTCCAGGATGTTATGAATGTAACGCTCAGATGTGATGGTGTTTTCAAAAAAGATAGGTCCAATTATACGCCCCCTTGACAAAGCACACCAAACACCAACTTTCTGATCGTGGAGTGGCTTCTGAAACAGAGCATGGGGATCTACTGTAGACCACGCTCTAGAGTTCTGACTGTTCATGTACCCGGACAAATGGAACCATGCTTCATCACTGAAGAATGTATGGTTTAAAATGTTTTCACCTTTCTCTAGAATAAAGTTTTCAAACCACCGACAGAAGAGTACGCGTTTTTCTGAATCCTGAAGTTTCAGTTCATGAACAACATGCACTTTATATGGAAAGAATTTAAGTTGATGCACTGCTCGGTGAGTTGATGTTAGAGATATCCTAGTTTCTTGAGACAAACGCCTCAAAGACTTTCGTGGGCTCCTCTGCAGTTTGTTGGTAACATTCTGTAAGACTGTATCTGTAACGACTTTTGGGCGGCCAGTTTTGGGTTTGTCTTGAACACTTCCAGTTTCTTTCAACTTATGCGACAAAGTGGAAACACAATTTCGATGCGGCAAACGTTCTGCACCAAATTTTTCTTGGAATAACTCTTGCACTTCTTTTGTGTATTTGCCACCTTTTCTTAAAACATTTTGAACAATAAATATCCTTTCTTGTAAAGTAAGAACCATTTTCAAAGGGTCCTTGAAACTTCAGAATACTTGATGTGGGGATTGTTTTTCATTTTAGTGTTATTTAGGTTACCATGGAACTCTGTATTGTGACATCATAATATTATGATGTATACTTATGAAAGTGCTCAGTGCACTGTTTCTTTTGGAACACCCTGTATCTTCAGTGCAGTTGGTGACCGACAAGAAGCTAGAGGCTTTTAATAAAGCAAAGCTTAGACCGCCCCACTTGCGGGACCTATACTAGATCCACTTGGTGGAAGGTCTGTCAGTACTCTGCGAAGCCGTATCACTCGTGAATGAGTGGCGGTTGTCGCAGGTGCACTAAGTCTAGCAACTGCTAGAACAATAGTGCTGTCATAGCCTAGTGGTCACAAGGTCTTACATTTATAGTAATGCAAGAGGCTAACGATGCACTTAGCAACCTGCAGACAGTGACACTGTTTCAAAATTCAGTAATGGTTTGGTAACAATGGAATTACAATAGATTTCAGAAAAGCGGTTATTGCATCATAATGACCAAGCAATTAACTACGATGTGACATGTGTGTTACATTCATCCTTGAAGGGTTGAGCCAATAAGTAATCCGAAATGAAGCAATCACAGTTAAGTTATAGCAATAGCGGGGGCCCCCCATCAATAATGCCGACTTTAAAAACATCAAATCAGTTCGCTGCGCCGCCCTCATCCCATCGAAAAGGGAATTCCTTCAACATTTAGATTATATGTAGCTCGACAATAGCATTTCATTGCAAAAGATAAGACAGGACCATCTTTGCTTCCTTCTTTTCTTAGAGTACCACCAAGTGTTTTGCTTGGAGTAGACTAATATCAAAATTTGTAGAGACTTCATTTTTGGATGAATCTTTTTGAATGTTTTGATGGACAATGCCAAATATTCATGCTATCGAGAAAAAATAAACAAAATGTACCAAAGGACTTATGCTTTTGTAGAAATTGCAATTTTGTAAAGTGCAGGCACGAAAATGTTTGGTATTTTCAACCGGTAGACTACATTTCATAAACGTTTAGAGATTTCATTTTTTGATGAATCTTTTTGAAAATTTGAACAGATAATGCCAAAGAACCGCCATTGTGAGGAAAAGTATTCAAAATGTACCAAAAAACTAACTTTGTCTAACAATTTCAAGTTTGTTAGGTGTAGTAGAATAATTGTTCAACTAAAAATAGAACATGATGCAAGGCAACCAGTATTTGATCAGCCATTATAAAGTAATCCTTTTGTCCTAAGTAATTGGAGTCAGATATTGCAGGAAAGCAAATTTCCTAAGTTTTCACAGAACATTAATTGTTTGAACTCGCATTATGACGTTTTTGCAATAAAAGTATCTGTTTTTACTCAGCTTACCACTGTTTTGGAAGGTAAAACGTTACACTGCAAGTCGTAAAGTTAAGTTTGTAGTATAAAACAAATATTATTCACTGACATTTTGGAAGCAAACTTGAATGTCAAAATCTATCACTAACACGAGTCTTTCAAAGCAACATGAAAAATTACAACACTAAAATATTTGTTTGAATCAGGTTTTTTAATAATCAAATGGCGACTAGGATAATTATAGTAAATGATCTGCAGATGAATTCTCTTTAAAATACCTCGGTAATATATTAACACAAATGAGTTATCAGGTGGTATGCATATTCTACGACTTAGGGAAGCCCCTCTCCTGAAAATGTAATAGACAGTAAAAAAATAAAGACGTTATTAGCATAAATGATATCCCTAGCCCCAAACATCTTGTTGCTTCTTATGCAGCTCGCTTCCGAGGGAATTGCTAGAGGTAAGTGTATTGATTTATCCTATCTATATCACAAAATAAAGGTGACGCAGTCAAACATTTCATGTTGAGTCAAGTAGCAATGCAGATCAGTTAGTAAAAAGATGGTCGAACTAACAATATCCAATAACCTTTTTATGCTGAAGAGTAACTGTCCCACTGAATTAGAGACGCATTTAAGATTGAGACATCTACAAATGACTAATCCTCACAAACGCTAACACTAAATAAAGATAAAGAAATAACTTGCATGTAATATTGAGCAAGCAGTAAAACAACAAATCGATTGTTTTTCTTAAAACACTCCATATTTTTGATAGAAACTGGTGTCATTTACAAACAATCTATTATATAATCCAAGGATTCCAATTCCAATTCCAAAAATACAATGCATATATTATTAGAATTGCCTTGAAATAACTTTTATATATTAAAACACTGTTGAAAATCGTTTAAGAAATGAGGTCACAAATCAATTTTTAATTTAACTGATTTTGTAAAACTTTGCAATTTTGAAAAAAATGATCGTATATGCTGATCTCTAGACGCAAAAAGGTTGGTGATACCAAAGCATTATGATATGATGGAGCGAGTATGGAGCGTGCTGGAAAAAAGCAAAGAAGCTTGCTTAGAATAGGGTTGCCATACGTCCTGAAAATTCCGGACATAACCGGAATTCAGTTGTTCTGTCTAGAATTTTCTCAAGCGCCTAAAATTTTGCTCTAACGTCCGGAATTTTTGTAATGAAGCAACAAAATTAACAAAAAATTGGAATATTAGATGCATTCATCACCATAAGTGGCCTGTCTTGTTGAGCGCAAATGGCAGCTAGACAGGCGGTGACCTTTTTTTGTTTTGGAGAACACCTCTATTGGGATAAAACAACGCGAGCTTCAACATCTCCGACCGTTAGTGTCCTAACAAAAGTAACAAATTTCAAACTTGCCAACAAAAGGTAACAACTTTTTTTACCAAAAGTTACCACTCTGCCAATCCTGCTGCCAATGCTTAAAAGAGTGAACGGTGGTGTACGGAATTTTGCCTCAACAGACATGATAACCTTAGCTTAGGAGGTTCAAAATGCTAAAAAAGAAAAATTTGCTGTAGCATCCTCATTTGAGCTTTAATTGTTGTAGAGTTTCTTTTATCAAAAGCACCTTTTTAACATCTCCCAAAAAATTTTTAATCGTATTTCTACGATGAATAGTTTTTGAATAAATAAAGAAAACGCATTTTACAAGTATTCGTTAATTGTGACGTCATGTGAGATCTCAAAGAAATGAAATTTTTTGAAGTTGGCAAGTCGGATACTGGTTTTTGTTTAAGCTAGAACCATTTTCCTCAGTCAAAAAATGTGATTTTTAAAAAATTATCTTAGTTAAGACGTGGTCATGACATTGCGAACACTTTTTTGACACTTTTGACACCTTGGAGATGTAATTAATTGCACCAACTTTGATGTTTGCACGCCTGGCAGTTTCGGAGGAGTTACAACAGACATACAGACAGAATTGCACTTCATCCAGGGTGATTCATATACATGTACTGTATATCTCCGTGGTTTTGTGAATTCATCATTTCACAGCTATAACAGATACAGCAAAACAAAATCAATTCGTAGATTTTTAAACTCTCGAAGTTTGCAATTGTGCTAAGCGTACTTACAAAATGTCATTTTGCAGATTTAAAATAAAATATCATTAATATGAGTTCGATTTGCGATTCAATAATATTTTTATTGCAAATCTAGACGCAAGGTTGCGGTTGTATTAAAAGACGGCGTACAGTGGTGAACAGAAAAGTTTTTGCGTCTTAGAATTTGCTAAATGTGAGTGGATTGTGACGATATAACAAAGATATTATACGAAATATCGAAGAAAAGCACCTACAAACAGTAGACGTGGTACAACAAATTTGAGGCTACTGGCTGCTTATGTGATGCTAAACGTACAGGTCGACCGGGTTGATCAGCTGAATCTGTTGACGGCGTGCGAGAAACATTTGCCCGGAGCTCTACGAAATCTACACGATGCACAAGTCGGGAGTTGCAGATGTCGCAGCCAAATGTTTGGTGTATTCTACGCAAGCAATTTGAAACCATACCGGTTGTAGCTGTTGCAGGCGTTGAGCCTCCGGGATCGAAATCTCCGTACCCAATTCTATGTAAATTTTCAAGAGAAGCTACAGGAAAATGGATTTGCTGACAAAGTTACTTTTTCTTATGAGGCAACCTTTCGTGTATCTGGAAAGATGAACCGTCACAACGTACATATATGGGGCACACAAAATGCACATGAATTCCTATAACACGTTCGTGATTCCCCTAAAGTAAATGCGTTTTGTGCTCTTTCTGCCTCAAAAGTTTATGGGCCATTTTTCTTGGCTGAGCGAACTGTTACGAGAGTAATGTACCTAAACATTCTACAACAGTGGCAAATATCACACTTACCGGAAGATAAAGGAGACTTTATTTTACCACAAGACGGGGCTCTCGCTCATTTTCTTGGAAACGTCCGTAATTACCTTAATGCTGAATTTCCCGTTCGTTGGATTGGACGTGCTTCTGGAGATGACAATCTTCTTCTTTTGTAGCCTCCACGCTCACCTGACCTAAGCCCAAGCAGTTTTTTCTTATTACATTAAAAAATCTTGTCTATGTACCTCCTTTGCCAAGTGATCTAACATAAGTGAAAGAAAGGATCGAACATAAAGTCACTGCAATCGATTCTGATATGTTGCAACGAGTGTGGCGAGAACTTGATTTCAGAATTGAAGTCTGCCGCGTCACCAAGAGTGCACATATTGAGCACCTTTAGTGTACGTACAAAACTTGGTGCCTTTATTAATCCACTGATTAGCTTCGTTTTGCTGTATTTGTATGGTTGTGAAATAACAGACCTTCGAAACCACGGAGATACATATGAATCACCCTGTATTAGAACTTAATTGTGATACAAAATCAAAACTTCAAAATAATGAAATAGGCTTAGGCCTTACTGCTTCAGCAAATCAGATTATAGGTAGAAATTTGACGTAGCTGCAACATATAACCAAATATTCTGGATTATGACAAAATAAGACAAATAATGACTAAACAATGACAAATAAGCAAGGAAATAGCGTCAAATACAATGAATTGATATATTGAGACAGAATAGGACGGAACAATTAAGTTCTAACATTTGATATTGTAGATACCATGACAAGGGCTTGATGTAAGCCGAAAATGTCCAGCGTGGAGTGTAAGTAGATATGTAAATAAATTACCAAAAAGAAGTGTGGTTTTGTGTTGCTAAACTATTGTATGTTTCCTCCCTCGTCCACATCTCAAAAGCGTGTATTCTACGTTAATTTTCTTTTTGTAGAATCTACATTCTTTGCAGTACATAATTACTCGAAACACCTTAGAATAAACCAATTAAACTTTTGTGGCTGCTGATTAGTCCGTAAGAAACAAGAGCTAATGCAGTTTTAATGAATTTTAAGTGATGAGGGTTCCATGACATTTACAAAAATACAGCAGGAATCTACTACGCCAAAAAGGTTGAAGAGCACTGATCTAGCTTTAAAAACATGGTATTGTAGAAGTAGTTTTTTATATGTAGGAAGAACAAAACAGACTGCAAAAAATTGAATACTATAAAATTTTTGAATTTTCTCTTGAGGCTAAAATCTTAACAAAATCGAAAGAATTTGTGTTAACACAACCACTGATAACAACTCACAGAACCTTGCTTAGCTATCATGGAGCAGAAGCACCTGTTGGTTTTTAGAATTCAAACAAAAGTACTCCACTTTATCAGAGGGTTTTCAGAAAATAAAAACTTTGCAGAAAAATAAATTTAAAGCTGTTTTTTCGCTAGCACACAGTATTCCAATTCAATGGACATTAATTCTATTGAGTAGTTATTAGTATTCAAGTAAAATTTGGAACCACTAAACTAGGCTAAATTTCTTTTTCCTTTTCTCACATAAAAAGTAGAATTAGAAAAAACAACTACTCAAGTTAATAGGTTGTTGCATTACTTCGTTACTGACTACATTTGGCAATTACTCCTGGACTTCATTTGTCAAAGCAGCTGTCCGCGCCACACTCACGGGCGGTAGAAAGAGCTACTTTCTATTTATAAATGTTTGAGCTACAGCACCCCAATACCGGTCCAATGCAATTCGTCTTGCACACGTTACACATGGTATAAGCATTCCAATAACGCGGCGTCCAATATAATGGATAAAAGAGCAGAGCCTAGTTGTTGTCTTGCCACTGCATATTCTGTCTGTGGCTCTCCCAATGGGCCACACTGACATTTAAGTATTGGGCTTTTTTTAGAAGCAACTGTGCGGCATAGGTAAATAGGTGTCCGGTTACAAGCGCTGAAACCCCATTCTTGTGGCGACAGTGGTCTTAAAATGGAGCAGCTGACGTGGTTTTAGCAGTGCCTGTCGAACGAAAGACAAAGTGACCTGTTCATGGTAAAGTTCTGCAAGTAAAATGCCAGCAAGAATGGAAAGCTCGTCCGTTGGTGTGGGACACAAGAATCCTGTGAAAATAAACGAGGCACTGTTAATGGCGCGGTCTTATCATGGTGTATTCAAAGGGAGAGACAAACTGCTATCCAATTTCTGGAATAAAAAATGTGGTCATCCTATTATTTCAGAAAATATCCGCAAAAAAAGTTAAAATCTAGTTTTTGCTGCATTCCTTTGACAAAAACTCACGAAATCTTTGATGAAAGATTGACTATCTTTCTGCAATTAGAGTTTTTTGGTATTCAATAATGGGTTGTTTTGCTCTCAGAAGTATTTTTCTACGTTTGAATGTTACAATGGATGAACAGCAACAACAAAAACTAAAGTAAAACCGATTTAAAAAAAGGCCGAAGCATAATATTATGATCAGAATTGATGACACGGTGGCTCGGCTTCTATTTTTTGATATTGCAAATGATTTTTAGTCAAAGTTAAAGAATACTCAGAAAGCTTTTCAGTCATAAGCACACACAGATCTTTTCGAATATATATTTTAGTTTTTTTGGTAAACTTATTGTTAAAATAGCATATAAATTGACCTGATGTAATATCGACTAGTGGTTTAAGACTTAAGAAATGATTGCTTTTTGTTATATTTACATGAGCATACCAATTTTTTCACTGTTCTCTTTAAAAAAAGCATTATTCGCTTATTCTTGATAGTGACAAGGCTTCCCTCTTCTTCTATAACGCAAGTTCTGTTGGCGTCCTCCCAAGAAAATCTTTTTTGAAACACCTTAAAATCAAAATTTTAATAAACATTAACTACTGTACAAATAAACAAGCACACTAGAGCTGGTTTTACTGATACTTGCATTAGTAATAACTACAACCGAATTGCATCAGAAATTTACATTAAGCATAACATATGTTGTTGATTTGTCGAGTAAAGTCTTGTTCCTAGTGCACGTAAATTCAACAAAGTCAAAAGTATTTTAGGTAAACAAGTAAATAAAAATAACAAAATCTTTCAAATATAATTTAATTGTAAAATTGATTGCGCCTCAATGAGACATCATCAGTTTTTACAAGTACTCTGTGCATAAAAAGAAAATATGTGATAAATAAACTTCTGAAAAAAACGAGGCTAAAAATAATAAAACTAAAACTACGCAACGTCTTAGTTAAAGTCATGATCCGATTACAATAATAACATAACATACATAGAATGTATCACTGATAAATAAGAAAAAACTCATTATAAAGCATATTGCAACAACCAAACTTATTCTTTTATTCACTTTAAAAACTTAGTAACATCATAACAAATTAGATCTGTAAACAACACAACTCCTGACATGTAAGCTGTTAATGCAAAACAACAGTTACAATACATGCAACACAGCAAAACGAGTGCACAGCTACTAATGCACTGAATTAGCGAACTACGTAAAGTCAATTGCCCAGTTCAAGGCAATGATTAGAAGCACAGATAGTTCCAAGCACAGAATGCACGCGATACGTAACAATTGATTACCTTGGTTTGGTGGCTCTGCAGGTTATGTCAAAACAAAAGCTAAAGGGATAAGCAGCTAGTCAAAGAGTATAGCAGAAAAAAATAAAATATAATAGAATGTGATGAATAGAACATTGGAAAAAGCGATACGATATCAAAATTTGTCATAATTTTATTTTTCTTGAACTTACTTTAGCTCACATGGTTCATAGATTGAGATGTTGACGTAAGTAGATATGTATATAGTTGGTGTGGTTCAACTACATTATTAAAATATTTAGCCAAGTTGTTCCCACTACAGACGACGCAGGACGCAAATGAACAGTTGATTTGTGTACTTTGGCCATTTTGAACAACTTACCTGGAGAACTTCCAGATGGGATCAATGTTTTGGTCAAATTGCGGTCGTAGGCTTTTAAGATATTTTCTAACAAACAAGTAATAAGCAACAGAATATTCCTTTGTGATAATTGGGTGAGTGTGGTTGTCAGTCATAGGAACTTGAATCAATTTTGTAATAACCATAATAACAGAATCAAGTTTGTTGAAAAAATTGCTTTTATTGTAGATGCCAAATCCATTTTCTTTATCGAACCGAGAGATTTTAATGCGACTCTCCAGCAACAGAATTCATTCCATGAGCTATAAAAAAAGTGTTTCTGCCTCAAATTACAAGCCTGATTACTATTATCTATCAACTTTTATAACAAGTATTTTACTTCGTCTTTAAACTTGGGTATCTATATAACATTTTCCGATTTTCACTTAAGGGAGTAAAACAACTTCTAATAGTTGGGTTTGGCGCAAATGATTGTAACAAGCCAACACTGGTAATCAGATTGTCTAATACTGTAATAATATAATACTGCAGCCATAACAAACAGTTTTTCAGATGAAAAAACACTGTAACAAAAGTATAACGCAAAATGAAAAAGTGATTACTAAAGAGTAGAATAAATTGTTTTTAAATGGCGAAATCATTTTTTTACAAAAAACTTTATCAACCCTACTGCGAACAATTTTTTATTTTTAAATAAATTAGTAGTAGATAAATGCTCAAAAATGACACTTATAGTCGACTTAAATATTTTTTGTCGCGTGGTTAAATATCTATGGATGTAAGTTAACAATTTTTTCTGAAGAATACAGCATTCGCTTACGAAAGCTTGCAACAATAGATATCTGGCTTGATTACAAGTATTGTTTTTGAGTTTTTATCTACTGTTTTTAAATGGTCAATCATATCATCCACATTATTTATTTATATGGATTGTTTACTCCAAAGCTATAAAAATGTGGCAATTAAATAAGTCAAACGACAAATGCCTTCGTGCCCACAGCCACTAAAATCCAAATGGCTAAAGTCAAATTTTGACTTGGCATTGGTTGATAAGATCTTGAAACAAACTATTATTTGGCAAAATTGATTTAGTCCTAAAGATACTATCAGTAGGCAATAAGTTTAATCAAAAAACTTGTTTGGGCCATCCCTTTCACTAAATCATTGATTGGACAAAACAGAACACAAGCTTTGAGCAAACTGCAGACAGTGACACTGTTTCGACCTGTCAGGTCTTTTTAGCGCAGTTGGTAACCGAAAGGCATCCCGAAGCTTTCAGTAATGCATAGCTGATACAGCCTCACTTGTGGGAACTATACTAGGTCCACTGAAGTGGATGGTCTATCAGTACTTTGCGAAGCCGTATCACTTGTGAAAATGCTCGAAGTGCATCGCTGGCCTCTTGTATTATTCTAAGAACACAAGCTTATTCTTTCTGCTTTAGTAGTTTATAAAAATCCTCCTACTTTCTAATAAATGCTTACTAATTGTCAATACATGGCACACAACACCATCACCGGTGATGCGCACCATGCTATATTTCAACCATACAATAAATACTTGTTCTGCTATAAACACGGTAATAACCCAAGCATGATAAAACCCACCAGTTTCATCCCTTTTGAAAACAAAAAAAATTACTTACAAAACGTCTTATTTGTGCTAACTACGTTGGGCTTATATGGACTTCTTAAAATTCATAAACCCAATGTTCCTCTTCGTCCTATTGTTTCCTTCATTTAGTACAGCGACCTACCAGCTTGCCACATTCCTCAACCAAATTCTTGTTCCCTTAGTTGGAAACACCAAATACACTGTCAAGAATTCCTCTGAGTTTGTAGAATTCATTTAATCCATTAAACTTGGCAAATCTGAGTCACAAGTTTCGTTTGATGTGGTAAGCTTGTTTACTTCGGTTCCACTTAAAACTGCCAAAACCATTGTGGCTAACCGAGCATGCGATGATTGCATCTTCGGAGGAAGAACAAGTCTTACAATGCCGGAACTCATAAAAACATTAGATATGCGTTTACAATCATCGTTTTTTGTGTACAATGACTTCACTTATGAACATATTTTTGGTTATCTGATGGGTTCTCCTTTGTCATCAATAATTGCAAATATGGTTATGGAAGAGATTAACTCAGCCTCTAAGGTTGTTCAAATCAGAGTAGCCTTGGTGCCGGCCCCAAGCCCGAATAAATGGGGAGGGTTGCGACAGCAAGGGCATCCGGCATAAAAACTAGCCAAATATTTTCAATGTGCGTTGTTTCTGACTTTATACCGGATCGGTCGAGACCCGGG
Organism: Trididemnum clinides; assembly: GCA_963675345.1. Taxonomy (NCBI): domain Eukaryota; kingdom Metazoa; phylum Chordata; class Ascidiacea; order Aplousobranchia; family Didemnidae; genus Trididemnum; species Trididemnum clinides. The sequence continues at coordinate 1,450,522 of OY776299.1, forward strand.
ATAACAACGACCGTTACCAGTGAATGGGCACCAAGGGCCACTGATGGACATGCTACTTGGATGCAAAGAAGAGGTGGAAAGCAGTGGAGAAGAAAGAAGGAGAGAAATCAAGAGAGGAAGAAAGCTAAGAAGATCAAGTTGAGGGTTGCTACATTAAACGTTGAAGCCATGGCCGGTAAAGGAAGAAAAGTGGCGGACCTTATGGAGCGAAGAGAGCTGGACATATTGTGTGTGCAGGAAACTCGCTGGAAGGGGGTGAAAGCAAGATGCATAGGTGGAGGATATAAAATGTAGTACTGTGGAAGCAGAAACAAAAATGATGGTATGGGAATCATATTGAAAAAGGAGCATGTGGAGAGGGTAGTGGAACTGTGGAGGGTAACATACAGGATAATATGCTTGAAGATGGAACTTCATGGTGTTCTGTTGAATTTTATCAGTGCGTATGTGCCGCAGGTGGGGTGCACACATGAAGAAAAGGAAGCATTCTGGCTGGACGTAGATGAGACAGTGAAAAAGATACCAAAGAATAAAAGAATTGTGGTGGGAGCATGCCTGAATGGACAAGTAGGAGAAGGGAATAACGGTGATGAAGAATGCATGAGCAGACATGGATTGGGAAGAGAAATACCGAAAAACAAGCAGCGGTAGATTTTGTTAAAAGAATTGAACTAGCGATCACCACCACCTACTTTGTAAAGAAACCAGCCCACAGAGTTACCTACAACAGTGGCAGACGCAGTTCGCAGGTAGATTACGTTTTGGTGAAAAGACGAAGGATCAAAAGGGTGGTGGATACAAAAGTTATTGTCGGTGAAAGTGAAGCGAAACAGTGCCGAATAGTAGTCAGTGCGATAATCATCTGGACGAAGTGGAGGAAAGCACCAAAACCAGTGAAGAGAATAAAATGGTGAAAGCTGAAAGACTCGAAAGTAAAGAGCAAATTCAAAATGAAAGTGATCAAAAGCGGAATTCTTGGTGGACAGGAAGACTGGCAAAGAGTAGTTGAGATGATATGGAGCATTGCCAGAATGGAACTGGGTAACACATCGGGAAAAGTTAGCTCGGCAGGTTGACGAGAGACGTAGTGGTGGCACCAGGAAGTCCAGGACAAGCTGAAGGATAAGAGAAAATCTAAAAACGTATGGGATACTATCAGAGATGATGCAAGCAAATTGGCTTATAAAACTGCACGAAAGCAAGCTAAGAGAGAAGTGGCTAAGGCAAGAAACAAGGCATACGAGGAACTGTACAAAAAACTGGAAACAAAGGAGGGGGAAAATGAGTTGTTCAAGATAGCAAAGCAGAGAAAGAGACAAAGCAAGGATGCACAACAAGTAAGAGTAATCAAGAATAAAACTGGGGAGATGCTGATGGAAGAAGAGAAAGTGAAACAGTGATGGAAGGAATATTTTGACAATTTACTCAACCAGGAAAACCCTAGAGAAAGAAGAGAAATGAGAACAGAAAAGAGAGAAAAGGACGTGGAAGATATCTCGGGAGAAGATGTCAGGACTGGGTTGAGGAAGATGAAGAAAGAAAGGCTCAAGAACCTGATAATATACCAGCGGAAGCATAGACTGCTCTAGGGAATAAAAGTGTGGAGTTTCTAGTGAACTTCTTCAATAGACTTCTACGAGGGGAGAAGACGCCAGATAAATGGAGGAGGAGCGTGCTCGTACCTTTGTACAAAGGTAAAGGAGACGTCTAGGAATGTGCAAACTAGCGGGGGATCAAGTTGATGATCCACATTATGAAACTGTGGTAGAAGGTAATAGAAGCAAGGACAAGGAAGGAGGTGACGATCGCTGAGCAACAATTTGGGTTTATGCCAGGAAGGAATACCACCGATTTAATCTTCTGACTGAGGATGCTGTTGGAAAAGTGGACTGAAGGGCAGAAGGCAGTACACTGTGCCTTTATTGACTTGGAGGAGGCATACAACAGGGTACCCAGAGGGGAACTGTGGGAATGCTTGCGGTTAGCTGAAACATCAGAGTGCTACGAAAGAATTATTAAGGATATGTATGACGGAGCGACAACAACTGTGAGAAGTGCAGCAGAATTGACTGAGGAAGTCAAGGTAGGTCTTGGACTTCATTAAGGCTCAGCACTTAGCCCATTCATTTTTGTCATTATCATGGAGAAGCTGACGGAGGGCATCAGGAAAGACGCACCATGGGATATGCTGTTTGCATATGACATGGTGCTGTCTAGGCAAAATCATAGAGAGCTAGAGGATGATCTGGAAATTTGAAGAAATGCACTGGAGAGAAGAAGCCTAAAAGTGAGCCGCAGCACAACCGAATATTTGAAGGCTGGGGGATGGATGATGGAAAAAAGCTGAAGCTGCAAGGGGAAAAGGTAAAGAGAGCGAAAAATTTGAAATACCTGGGTTCGACATTTAGTAGCGATGGAAGATGCAAAAAAGAAGTGAGGAGAAGGATCCAAGCAGGATGGATGAGTTGGAAGAAGGTGTCGGGAGTTCTGTGCGACAGTAAGTTATCAGCGTAAAATGTACAAGAATGTTGTTAGATCAGCCATGCTTTATGGAATGGAAACGGTGGCAGTGACAAAAAGACATGTGGGAAAAATGAAAGTTGCAAAGTTGAAAACGGTGAGATGGGCGCTGGGAGTGACAAGAAAGAACAAGACAAGAAGCGAATACGTGAGGGGGACCGTGAAAATCGCAAAGCTAGGAGACAAACTTGGGAATGCAAGGCTACGCTGGTATGAACACGTGAAAAGGAGAGAAGAAGGCTACGTGGGGAAAAGGATGATGGAGATGGCGGTGCCAGGTAGAAGGAAAGAGGAAGGCCAAGGAGAAGGTGGATAGATTTGGCGAGAAAAGACTTGGAAAAGGTTGGAGATAAGGAGGGAGATGAAATCAATTAGGTCAAATAGAAAATACTTTCGCGCTGTGGCGACCCCGAATAGGGAGAATCCAAAAGAAGAAGAAGAAGAAGGTTGCTATGGAAGAGATTGACCAAACAGCTTTGAATACGTACTTGAAACCTCCGTCTTTATGGGTATGTTATGTAGGTAGCGTGCGTGCTATAATGGAAAAAACTGAGGTCGAGTCCTTTCATGACTACTTAAATACAATATCTACTTCAATAAAGTTCACTAAAGAATTGGAAAGAGCAGGACAATTAGTCTTTTTGGACGTAAGCGTACAACAGTTGAAAGATTGATCCCTTGCAATAAGCGTATATCGGAAACCAACACACACAGACAGGTATCTTCAATATTCGTCTCATCACCCGGTTAATCAAAAGGTTAGTGTGGCTCGTGCATTATTCTCCAGAGCCAACAGTATCACATCAAATAACGAAAAAAGATTGAAGAGTTTCATCAAATAACGAAAACCTCAAAGAATAACGAATTTCCGAGTAACAGATGCAGTTTTAAGAAGTACTTGCAATATCATTGTATCAGAAAAACTGAAACGGTTTACTTCGATTCCCTACGTGCAAAGTGTCTCCGAACCTATTAGCCGAATTTTGACTCAAGTTGGTATGGGAGTGGCTTTAAAACCACATCACACATTGTCTTCGTTGTTTCGTAAATCAAAAGATGCTATTAATTTTGAACAAAAGCGTGGTTTGGTGTATCAAATTTCTTGCCGGGATTGCATTGCTGTGTATGTAGGTGAAACAGGGCGAAGTTTTAGAACCAGAAAACGGGAACATGCTGATGCGGTCAAGACTTTTAACACTAAAAAGTCAGCGCTGAGTCAACATGTTATGGATTTCGATCATAGAATAGATTGGTATAATGTCAAAATACTGAAGTCAGAATCACATGCGTATAGACGTCGCGTTGTGGAAAGTTTTTTGATAAATCAAAAGGCTTGTTCATGTAATGTAATTAATCGTAATGATTGTGGAAATTTTCGTGCTGTTTATAGTGTGTTTGTCGCCAACAGATAATGTCTTGTATACTTAGCAAACTGCAGACAGTGACACTGTTTCGAAGGTCTCTTCAGTGCAGTTGGTGATCAATAAGTTAGACTTGTTAGACTTACTGCACCTGCGATAACCGCCACTCATTCACAAGTGATACGGCTTTGCAGAGGTTGACAGACCATCCACTAGAGTGGATCCAGTATTAGGTCCCACAAGTATGACGGTCTAAGCTATGCTTTATTAAAAGCCTCTAGCTTCTTATTGGTCATCAACTGCACTGAAGATATCTGATAGGTCGAAACAGTGTCATTGTCTGCAATTTGCTAAGTGCTTCGCTAGCCTCTTGCATTACTATAACGTCAATTGTGTTGGTTTGTATAGAGATGATGGGTTAGCTGTTCTTAATAATATTTCCGGATCAAAAACTGACCGCACTCGAAATCAACTGATCAGGCTATTTCAGGATTATGATATGAAAATATCGGTGGAATTAAATCTGACTCAGACTGACTTTTTGGACGCAACTTTGAACCTTAAAACTGGAAAATTTTGGCCATATAGAAAACCGAACGATAATCCACTTTACATAAACAAAAATTCCTATCATCCTCCTTCGATAAAGAAACAAATCCCATCTATTGTGAATGAACGCCTTACCCAACTCTCATCATCTGAGAATGAGTTTGATAGAGCGGCCTTGATGTACAATAAAGCCCTCCATGAAAGTGGATATGAAATTTATTTGAAATACCGGAAAAAAGCAAAAGCAACAAAGACAATTAGCAACAGAAGAAGAAACATAGTTTGATTCAACCCTCCATATAGTGAAAACGTTGAAACAAATATTGGCCATGAATTCCTGAACCTAATTACAAAGCATTTCCCTAACCACCATCGGCTTCACAAGATATGCAACAAAAACAATATTAAAATTAGTTATAGCTGTATGCCAAACATATCCGCGGTCATCTTGCGCCATAACAAAAAGTTTCTTTCCGCCTTGCCAAAGACCGATAGACCTCCCACTGCCGATCCAAAATGTAATTGCAGAATAAAAACAGCTTGCTCACTTGACGGAAAATGCAAACAGAAATCAATTGTATATAAAGCAGAAACATCCTCTAACAATACCACCAAATTATATTATGGATCCTGCTCTACTGATTTCAAAGCGAGATTTAGTAATCATAAACATTCATTTACCCATCGTAACAAAAGAAACGCAACCGAGTTATCAAAAGAAGTTTGGCGAGCAAAGGACAATGGCGTTGAGCCGTCTATAAAATGGTCCATTGTTTCTACAGCACCATCATACAAACGCGGAGGGAGCAGATGTAACCTGTGCCTGGCTGAAAAGTTTGCCATCTTTAGCGGCGACAGAAAAATAATGCTCAATAAACGATCTGAAATAGTGAACACATGCCGCCACAGAAAAAAATTTAAATTAAAAAGTATCAGATTGGACGGTTGGTTGTAATTTGCGTGTTTTGTTCCTTTACTTTTGCCGTTTTTCTTTATACTTTCTTTTTCGTCTATTTTCTCAACTTTCCGTTTACCATATGAAATATATACCTGTTCCCATTGTTACGTCACTATAGCTCTCATACCAACCTCCACAGTTCTTAGTTACCCAGATGAGTTTACTGTTCGCAGGAGAACCAGCAGATTATTCTTTAGTATAGTTTCTGCTGGCTACCATACTATTTCTGATTACTCCCCCGAACAACCGTAAGTAATACTGCATTCTCTGTTTGTTTTGGGTTCATTTTTCGTTTTTTTTTGCAGAAATACCTGAGGAGCCTAAACGGCGAAACAGGCTGTAGTATTTTTGCTAATAAAGATATAGCCTATATTAATTTGCTCTAACTGTTTTTGTTATTGAGCACTCTTAAATATTTTACCGAGTCTATGTCTTGTATATTTTACAAAACTTTTTACTTGTACCCACTCCTGGATCTGTGATGTAACAATGTTTTTGTTATTACGTGATTACCTGCCCTGTTTGGTAAATAATTTTTAGTGTTTAGTAACACAGGTAGTCTTTATATTTTTATGCTGTACACTTTATATGTTACACTAGAAACATCTACCGTTTTCTGAAGAAGCTCCCCAGTAACTAAGGGAGCGAAAAGTCAAATTTGAACAATAAATTTGTCAAAAGATCGACTTGATCTGATTGTAATATAATTACCATTGTGTTGATAATACACCTGCCCTGCGAAGAGCAAACAGGTCTACTCGTGAAGTGTCACCCTGAGATGATCGGTTTTCTCTTTAGGTAGGGAAGATTGTTGGGAATTAAAATTACTGGCAAGACCAATCTTTTTTACTTGCTTGCAAATAGGTTATACCATGCAGTCCCGTAGCACTCCAACTTCGGGCCCCCCCAAAGTAAGCGCAAGAGCCCCTGCGCACAGGTCATATCACTTTAGAGGTGTAAAATTGAAAAGCTGCATTAAGAAAATACACCACAATTTGTACATAAGTAAACAGGCTAATGTCAGAATAAAGCATGCCGATACCGAAGGTGCAAGTCATAAAAAATTCGGCGCCGATGCCAGAGTTCAGTAGGACATTTATGCAGACACTGCGAAACGAAAGCAATGACACTGAAAAACATGAAAAAGTTATAAAAACACAGTATCATTTAAATAGTCTGGAGCGAACCTTTTTGTTCGCAAATGCTGTTATGACATTGTCATAATCAAGAGATCGGGCGCAGTCATTTTCGATTGACAACATGGCTAATGAAGATAGTCTACTGTCTGTCATAGACGTTCTATTAAAAGTTTTGATCAGTTTCAATTTGCTGAAGCTTCTTTCAGCGCTGGCAACAGTCACGGGGCAAGTTAGTAAGATTCGAAGTGCGATGTACACATTCGGATACAATTCAAATAAATGAGTCTTTAGAAGATAGTTCAGAAAGTCTTGAGCCGTTTTGAGATTGCGTTTTTTTTGTAAAATTAAAACAAACCGCTGTAGCTCAGCGCTCATTTCATCAGAATCAATGTCACCGAACTTTTTTTGGAACTCTTTACAGCAAGTAAGAAGAGCATTTTCTTGTTGCACAAGCAAAAGTTTGTCTCGTGTGTACAAAAACGAAAAGGCGGAAGAAACCTCACGTAACAAATTAAAGCGCTCCTTTATTGACATAACAGCCTGGTCTACTAATGGATAGAAAAAGTTGCTTTTAAATTTCAGTTCAGGAGTAGCTCGTTGTTCCTCTTCACCTTGGTAATCAAACAATCTTCTTTTCTTTCCACTTCTTGACGGAGGAAAAGAAGGATCAATATCCAATTCCTGTGCTATTTCAACAGCAGATGTTGCGGCACTGTCATAACCCGTTGTGCGATAGTTTTGCAAAAACTTTTCAGTTGCCTGAATTTCCGTTTCCATTGTATGAATGGAGACTCCATACGATTGAAGAATCTTGCTTGCTTTATTGACTTGGAATAGGATATCATACCAAATAAACACCGACAAAAGAAAACTCCATTTTGATAAATGAGCTATCAACGATTTTGTTTCTGAGGCAGCTCTTCCATCTTTTCTTTCTATGGAAATGGCTTCCAAGTCTTTCAGTGCCAGCAACACCTCTTTTAAATTGTATCGAAGAGGTTTGATGCATTTAATTCTGCTTTCCCAACGAGTATCAGATTGTGACTTTATGGACAGCTCCACATGTTTCTTCAAAATTTCCCAACGCTGAGCAGAGGAAGAAAACAGCACATACAACCTTGTAAGTACTCCAAAAAATGTCAATGCTTCCGTCGATGAATTAGAACTGTCAACAACAACTAAGTTAAGGGTATGGTTTGCACAGGGCATGTAAACAGCTTTGGGATTGATGTCTAGCATTCTTGCTTGGACCCCAGAATGTTTTCCTTTCATGTTAGCACCATTATCATATGACTGACCTCGACAATCAGACAATTCGAGTTGCAGTTCGGTCGCTTTTTCTAAGAAAGCGTCCAACAAGCCTTTCCCAGTACTGTCACTTATTCTCAAGTAGCCAAAAAATGTTTCTTTAACAACAGCAGCTTCTTCATTACATAGTACATAACGGAGAATGACAGACATTTGTTCATGATGTGACATATCTGGAGTGCAGTCCAAAATTATAGAAAAATATTTTGCCAATTTCAATTGCTGTAAATTTTCTTTTTCAACTTCTGTCGCTAGCAATTCAATTAGTTCATTTTGTATGGTAGGACTCAAATAGTGATCTTTAGTGTTTTTATTCTTGATTCTGTCTTGAAGCTCTTTTAGGATCGGATCTCTTCTTGCCAAAAGCTCAAATATACCCAGAAAATTTCCATTGTGAGGAGATCCTAAGACTTCTTCAGATCCTCTAAAAGCAAGATTCCTTTCCGATAGAAACAAGGCAATGTCGATAAGTCTCTCTAAAACATTTCTCCAAAAACGTCTTTCATTGAAAAAAATATTCATCTCGCGTTTGTCGATAGTGGATGAATTTCTTATCCCTTCAGCTAGCAACATCCATTGACTGCAGCATTCTTGGTGGGAAATGCCGTTTTCATGGTCTTTCAGTTTTTTCGAAAAACCCTCCCATGTATTTATACTACTACAAAAGGGGCTTAGCGTTTTTCCAAATAGCTTACAACAAAAGCAAAAAACTTGATCTGATTCCCCAGAATAAACTAGCCACGACCGTGAAACACTTTCACCATTAGGTAACACACGTTTATAATGGTTGGAGGAAAAACGTCGCCTTGGAGTTGTGTTATTATATGGAAAATTCATTATTAGTTGATGTGGTCCACGCTTTACTATATCACATCGTTGAGCATCAGAAATACTTTCAGGCCATTTACATGGGTCATCAGGGATAGGGGTAAATTGAGATTCAGATATTTTTGATATTGAAGGTTGCGTATTGGCAGGTAAATCACAACTTACATTTTCTGGAAATTCACAATCACTTTGATGCTGATCGTCATAGTCTTCTTTTTCTTGTACACTATAGTTTTCTTCATCCCTCTCGGTACTAGTGCCAGGTCTACTCTGCTCAGTAATCTTGAAAAAATCTGTCATCTTGGGCAATTTCGCTACAGCATCTCGAGCAGTGGCTGCTTCTTTTCTCTTTTGAGCACCACTTTTTGAACGTTTCATTCTATACAATGTCAATAAAATACTTTATCTGCACTCTGCAGTGTATATATATTGTCCCGGTATTTATAGCCAAACAGAATTCCAGACCATTCTATGATTGTTGCGTAACAACGGCATTGTTACGTCAATCGAATATTCAAGATTCTACCAGAAAATCAATCGAAATATTCTACCTGTAGATTCTGCGAGATAAAATGACGTTGCATTCACTTATGATGTCACAAGCCAATTTCTTCCTACAGTTTAAATCGGTTGTAAACAAGTCTGCTGAACTGAAAATAGTCACGTAGCCAAAAAGCAATTTCAGACTAACTTGGGCCCCCAAAGTTGGCCTGGGCCCCCCCAATTGGGGGGTTTGGGGGGCGGCTGCTACGTCTCTGATACCATGTGCTTTGAGCGCTCAAAGGCCGTTCAATTTTGCTGCAGCTCATTTTCAGTGTACCCGTTGAGCTGAGCACTGCTCGCAGTTATACAGTTTACTTCGTTTAATTAATGTATAATTTTTACATGTTGTCGATGTGCATTATATTGGTAGGACTGTATATTTTTATTTCATGTGAGCTAAACGTACCCAATGTATGTCATATATGGCTCCTAAGGTTTGTAAAGTTTCGAAGTTAGTTGAATGCAATGCAAATTCATACAAATTATACTTCGATTTATTTTTTAAGTTTTTGATTAGTAATGATGCAAAATTTTCGCTTCTCTGTAAATTGATTGGCCTTCTTGGCATTGCCTTATGATCGTGGGGTTGAGTTGGTCTCGTGGTGCAACAAGTGAGCACATGGGTTTGCTCCAAGTGCAACAAGAAAAAAAGAAGGTCAAACAGATCTGCGACGAAGCTAAGTGAGTAGGATGCTTGTTATAAACTGGTCGCAGTACATGACTCATTACGGCCAATCTGATAAAGAGATGCTACTTTGGGAAGTGTTTTTTTATCATTTGGAATAACATTCACCGATTACCATTATACTTTCGTTTTCCAAATAATATTACCAAAACGATATTTTTATACAGTATCTTGACCCGAGGCATGATATTCGCGTCTAATTGCCTGCTGCTCTTGCTTTAACAAAAATCATACTCACCTTATAGCATTTAAGTTGATGTCTTTGGTATCCTTCTTGGCAATATAGGCTGGTATTTTTTCTTCTTGCTTTTTTGTCATTGGTAATGTGATTATTAATTTCATTGCGAATCGTGACATTGCTAACACGTGATTCCACAACGTTGCAGTCGGAAGCAGTTATGCAGCGTCCAAGACCAGTGGCAAATTTTTGTCCAGGAGCACATCTGTCAGATAGAAAAAATTAATAAACTGTGTTGGTAGTGAAGTCAATTACATTGAAGCATGTCTTACAGCGTATATGGTAATCTGGATTAAATGGTTATTTTTAAAACTACAATTTACTCAATAGCGGTTAAATTTTAGAGCCAGCCGACAGATAGAATTTTCTATTACACAGCAACCAGCTTTAAACACAAACCTGTATAAAAATTTATTTCCATTGAAACAAAGGATATATTTAGAGCAGTCGGAAGAAAATAGAAAATATCCATAACGGCCAGCACAGGAAAACCCACTTTTTCTTGACGAAGTACGATTCCTATTAAGATGTAAAGCAGTGCTGTCAAACTCCTTTAGTGTCTTTTCTTATAAGGACAAAAATGTTTTTATGCGAGTTAAAATATTTTGTTACATTTAAATAATGGTATAATCGATACTACTACAGCCAGGAATGGGCATTTCAGAATTTCGAGTCCTTTAAATCCGATTCTTAAAATCGATCCGAAAATCTTAGATTCCACGACTTGTAAGTCAGTATCTTAACTAAGACCGCACATTGCTTTTGTCGCGCCGTAAATTTTTATAAACCAAGCAATTTTTATTTTTTATTACTGTCAGGTTGCATTCCAAAGTTTCCTTTTTTCTCTTTCTTAACTCAATTGGCCAGCTGGCAGGCATTAGAAGTATGCAAAGTTACGGTACAAGTTTTCTCTATTGAAGAGCTTATTTCCAAAGCCACTTACATCCACTTTCGGTAAATTCGAGAATCACGAAAAACATTTATCACTGGTTTGCTTGGTGAATGCAATGTGCTTTTGATTTTTTGAAGATGTATGATTAAAGATTAAATTGAGACAGGAAGTTTGCCCAGATCTAATGAATATTGGATGGCTTAGAATTGGCATTTTATAAAAGTAAAAATGTGGATATAAGCGATTTTGGAAATAAACTGGAGAATAAAAATTACCAAAATAAGAGAAACCGATTTGTTTATTCACCAAGCCAACGAAAGTAATCACAAAACAAACGCTACTCTTTTTGATATATATAAACGACTCTCGTGCTTGCATAACCTTAGGCAAAAACATATTGTTTGTTGATGACAAAATACATTTTTTTAAAAACGAGTCTTTTCTATCATCATGCAAACGTCCAAAACCCAGCTGAATATGTTAATACCTGGATTTCTGTCGATAAATCTATGCTATAAAGCTTAATTCTGTCTGGGTGTGTATGTGTGTGTGTGTTTTAACTCTTTCGAAACTACGGGACGTACAAGCATGAAACTTGGCACGATTGATCACTTTACCGGGGTGAGTTTCATAAGGGAGTTATTAACGCCATGATGACGTCATAATTGAAAATAATATTTTAAAATTGCATCTTTGGACCGATGAAAGCGGCTCTTGGCTTAAACAAAAGCCAGTGCCCGACTTACCTACTTCAACAAATTTCATGTCTTTAGAATATCACATTACGTCATGAAATTAACGTTTAATTGTAAATTTGTTTTCTTAATTTTCAAAAAGCACTCATCATAGTAACCCAATTAAACGTTTTTTGGTAGATATTGACTCGATGCTTTCGATAAAAATGAATTTAAAACAATTCAAACTGAACTGGCGATGCAAAAGCATATTTTTATTTAAGCATTTTAAGCCTTCAAAGCGTGCTCTTTTTTATATTTTTCTGCTCGCTTCAAACTCGCTCTATGATGCCATAATACCTCTGGTACGATCAATACAGTCTTTCCATAACAGAGATCATAATGCGATAATTCTTTTAAAAAGATGTAACATTTTTTGAAAAATCAGTTTATTTAAAAACTGACCTGTGACTTCATTTCCCAACCGAGTTTTGAAATTTTTAACCAAATCAACGATTATTTCAAGGCAATGTCAATATTACGTGATTTGTTCTTTCAATATTGTTGGTTAAAAAGGTTCACACCGACATATACCACAAACATTATCTTGAAAACAATTTAGTGTGTATTGCAAACAATGTACCCAACCCAATTTGACGAGACCATCCCTGGACGCGTTTCGTCCTCTTGGACTCCTCAGCAGGGCCTGTCCCGTCCCCCAAACCAAATCTTTCAATATTTGTTTTTATTCTAAAAAAACTAAATTTTGACATCGATAATATAACCTTTTTCCACCAAAGGTAAGCTGAGTAAAAACAGGTAAGTGTAATATGTAAAGATTGTATTTCGGTACTAACACTTAATGTCATTTGAAAGCTGAAGAAATTTGCTTTCTAGCAATATGTAACTCTAATTACTTAAAGCTAAGAATTAGTTTACAACAATTGATCCAAAATTAATTGCCTTACATGGCTTTTGCTTTTTAATTAAAAAATTCCTTCTGGACCTAACTATCCAGCAATATTTAAAAAAGCTAATTCTTTCATATATCTTGACTATTTTTCAACGAAAGTATGCTTTTTTTGTCATTATTTCTCTTAATTTTCAAAACGATTTATCACAAAATAAAGTCTTTAAAAATTTTCAAACGTGGCCCACCGGTGAAAAACATTCAAAATTGTGGTGTCTGGGCTTCACACAAATGCAGTTTTCAGAAAAACTAAGTCCTGTCGCACATTTTAACATGTTTTAACGTATATTCATTTTCTCCCCTGGGTACAACTTTTTGTTTACTGTTAGGTTTAATCTCTTTGATACCACACAGTATGATTTAAACAAAATTAATATTGCCTGTAACTACCGCTAATCCTGCTAATAAAAATAACATGAGTTTTTGGGATAAACATGTCACTTTTATGAACTGCTACCACCTATCTTTATTTAAAATTCCTATGGCATCATCACAATCACTTTCATTAGCTTCACTTTGAACAGTTTCACATAATGGATGGTAAAAATACATTTCTGTGGTATTGCCATTCTGCTCCATTGTCAGCAAAAGCTAAAAAACATCTCGTTTTATTAAAGCTTTAACGTTGTTTGTTGGAGAGAGTTTTTCAGTTTGCAGTGAACTCAGGCCGATGGCTCTTTTTAGAATGGAATGTTGGGATCTTGTGGCAGAGTAAAAATTTTTTCGGTCATTTGTGCTAGTAGTGGTGCCACTTCCAGCATTTTTGCATCTGTGATTTCAAATCTAGGATGCTTTTTTAACAACCCTGTCAGACAAGTTTTGTGAAATCATAAACTTTCCTTGAATGCCACATTGGGGAATCCGTCCAAATTCATTAAAAATAGTGTACAAGTAATACCAAGAAGGCAACAAAATTATTTCATGGCTTCTAAAAATTTCTCCACTCTTCCTAATGTCCTATCACGAGGCATGTAGGAGCGTTCTCTAACTGGAAAAAATAAATGAATTTTAGGCTGTGTTCAGCTGCTAGTATGTGAAGAGCAAGTAAAACTGAAAAAATTTTTGTTTTACCCGAAGCAAGAGTCACTAGACAAACAAATCGTTGTAATACCATAGCTAGAAGTTGTTGCAAGTCGCTCCTTGATAAAGTAGGTGACTGCGCTAGCAACAAAATTGGCTCTTCTACCATGTTCACGTTCACCCCATGGATTTTTTTTATACTTCGACTCAGGACAGTGAACAAGTTCTCTTAGAAACAGTTGTCACAACTACCTAGAATAATAAGTTTTGCCTATGGAGGACTTTGGCAGAGGTGGCGTAAGGTCAAAGCAAACTGTCGAAATCGAGTCATCTTTTTCCTCCTTCAGCAAATTATAAAATTTTATTGCGCACTAGCCGGCTCCGCCGGCGTTGCCCGCAAGATCTTTACATCAGTAACGTCGGGTTAAAGTGTTTAGGTTCAGCAAGCTAGTGTGTCGGCTTCACCCATCGGGGTCTTTTGTAAACAGTAACCAAAAGTTTATGTTTTTTGTGCAAGTCGTGTTCACGTAGTGGTGTTAATCATATTTTCTTAATCAAGACTGGTAATTCTCACGAAGAAAGAGCGTTGTCATCAACTATCATTAATAATTTAAAAAAGTATAAAGGGGAGGGGGCTGCGTGGTTGAAACCGAGTAAAAAATGATGGTGGCTGCCAAATGGTGGTTGTTTTTACAATTGCAAAAGTAAACTATTTAGTGGTAAGCTTATTTAACGATTTGCTACGGCCCCTTTCGTATTCACGGTATATTTGTGTTATTAAGTTGTTTAGCTTGTTTCCGGCATAGCGACAACAAGCGGCTTTGCTTTCCCCAATGTCATTTTCCATATTTTAGTAAGCGCTCATCAAGCCAAGTTATTTTCCCAAAAAGTATTTTCTCTAAATTCAATTTTACAAATCGTATGGTCGGTGGTTTTTTCTGATTTTTTCTTAAACTTGAGATTTTATTACATGACTTTGTAGTATAGATATAGATATCTTAACAAGCAGGATATCAGCAAAGGAAAAAATCCTTGCTCTGCAGAATATATGACGGTTTTCCCCGCAAGACTCCCATCAGCACCATCGGGATTGAGGATGTCAGTTTAACCGGCTGCGCGAGCTTCACCCATCGGGCACTTGTGTGAACAGTAACAAAACGTTTACCGTATATGCTCGTTTTACCGCCCGGTCTTGATTAAGGGCCCGTTTGAATAGCCGCCCGTGTGAACAGAAGTTAAAAATAAATAAGGGCCCGTGCTTGAATACCCGCCCGATGTAAAAGCTGATTTTTCAGTGGTAGAGAACAATAGGAAATAAGAAGCAGCTCAAATTTTGATTTGTTACTTCTTGTTAATAATTTAAACTAATATGAGGGAATTACTCTTAAGACGTGAATAAGTTGACATGGAAAAAGGATTAATGTCATGAAGTATTTGTCTTCAACGATAATTTTTGTGCATAATTTTACTTTGAAAATAACAAGCGCCCGTGCTTGAATAAGGGCCTGGTGGTGAGTTTGGTAGAAAAAAATAAGGGCCCGGGCTACAAAACGAGCAAATACGGTATGTGTTTTGATCACATATGCTTTTCAAGACTTGATTCGCTCCTTTCCCAATAAAAATTTCTCATTTCAAGGTCCTAGCTACCCATTGCGATTTTTAAGAACTGCAAAACTCTGCTTTTGGAACTTTTCATTTGGGTATGTGACCTGAGTTGTACAGTATGTGCTATTTTGTGCAAAATTTGATGCTTTTTACGTAACTAATTCCGATTTTGCTTCAGCATTATGATTTTATAATGAATATAACTTTTCAAAATTAAATTCAGCTTTTGTATTCTTTGGGGCTAAATTCGGACGTTTACAGAGTATACAAAAAGTGCTTGAAAGACCGTAAACAAACCCCTGTGATCCCAAAAAGTTGGCACAAGCTGTCAAATCCGGTCGACCAAGTTTAAGAAAAGCTGTTGAGAAGATTGTTGTTAAAAAATCTACGCTTCACGATTACGTCAAATCCAAAAGTAGAAAACGTCAGGGTTGTGAACCGGTGTTAACTGACAAAACGGGAAGGTTTTTGTTGAGCGATTGATTGTCTGCTCTGATTGAGGTTTTCTGTTAACAGAATTTACAAAACTTCAAGAAAATATTCCAGAAGAAAAATGGGCCAAAAGCTTTCTCAAAAAACACTCATGCATTGTTGAAAAGACTGTCTCGAAACATCAAAGTTTCTCGTGCTTCTGTTGTTTCAAGCATACTCTCAGCTTACTTGACTAATTTAGACACAGAAATTGAGGATGTTCTTCTTTGCGATATTGTTAACTAGGATGAGGCAAATAAAGGGTGTCCCATTAAGACGGATCGAAATTAGCAATAAATAAAACAGTGTTATCGGTGAAAATTTATTGATTTCTCTATTGGATCATGTCGTCTGATTCTTGGCGATTATGTTTGAAATACAATATCGCTCAAATGTCCGCCAAGGCTTCGGCGGCACACCTCCACTCGATGGTCAAAGTTTTGGTGTCCCAAGTCCCAAGTTTTGGTGTCGAAAGGTCACTGTTTGGTGTGCATTTTCTGCTAACGGAATTATTGGGCCGTATTTCTTCGAAAATGAAGCCGGGAATTCTGTTACGGTGACAGGCGAGCGATACCGTGCCATGATAACCAACTTTCTATGGCCTGAATTGAATGGTATGGATGTTGAAGATGTGTGGTTTCAACAGGACGGCGCCACATGCCACTCAGCCAATGCAACAATGGCTTTATTGAATAAGAAGTTCACAGGTCGCATCATCTCTCGCAACAGCGAAATCAATTGACCACAACGATCGTGCGATTTGACGCCTTTGGATTTCTTCCTGTGGGGTTACCTCAAAAGTAAGTTCTATGCCAACAAGCCAACAACAGTTCAACAGCTTAAGGATGAGATAAGAAGGCATATTGGTGAGATCGCGGACGAACTATGCAGAGACGTCATCAAAAACTTTGACCATCGAGTGGAGGTGTGCCGCCGAAGCCTTGGCGGACATTTGGGCGATATTGTATTTCATACATAATCGCCAAGAATCAGACGACATGATCCAATAGAGAAATTAATAAATTTTCACCGATAACACTGTTTTATTTACTGCTAATTTCGATCCGTCTTAATGGGACACCTTTTATAACGGATGATCTCAAAAAAAAAGTAATCGTCAAAAGAGGTTCAAAGCTGAAAACGTTGCAAATTTATCAAAAAGCTCAACATCTCTGTTACTTGCAAGAGCTGCAGATAGTACCAATAAGGTAATCACGACCACAAGCAGCAAAACTAAGACCTTATTTTTTTTTAAGACCAAGAGCACTTAGCAGCGAAGACCACAAATGAGCAAGAATCAAGAATATAGTATCGCATAAGCAAAAAACAACAGATATTTTTAATATTTATGGTTTATAGTCACTAGATTACTACACATGTAAAGCAAATAGCTTGTTGCAAACTACAGGTGCAAATAACTAAACACATTGTAGTCTATTTAGTAAACCTAAATTCGCTTGAAGTGCATCTAACAACGTTTAAATCACGTTGGCACCACAGGCTTGCAATTATTTCACTCAAGCTATTGCTTAACAACAAATATTTTACTCAAGCTAAGAGCAATGTTTAAATTATCAAATTTTTATCTTGCAATCGATTTCAGTTTTAGCCTAAACAAATTTTCACAATTTAACATGCTAGTACATATTGGTGCAAAGAACTATACTTCGTTTATTGGTAAAAATAACTGTATATGGTTCGACCTACTGTAGCAAACTGCATTGATGAAATTACTACCTGCTTCTGTGAGAAATCAGTTATGGTATTAACTACAAACCGAACTACTGTACTCTTATTCTTCACATTTTAGTCAAATTAGCATTGCCATATCATATCATATCAGTGTCATATATTATGTCATATATTATATCATATCATATTAACATCAATGCTGCATAGAAACAAAGTATCACCAATCACGACAGCAAAAAAATAAAACTGGGCAATC
This sequence comes from Trididemnum clinides, assembly GCA_963675345.1. Classification (NCBI taxonomy): domain Eukaryota; kingdom Metazoa; phylum Chordata; class Ascidiacea; order Aplousobranchia; family Didemnidae; genus Trididemnum; species Trididemnum clinides. The sequence goes on from OY776299.1 coordinate 1,468,231, forward strand.
AAGCAAATGAAATTCGCAATTAAATCGGTTTAGTCTTTCTCTTTTTTTCACTTTCAAAGTATAGACAACACTGTGCATGGTAGTAGAGAGTCTGCTTCTGTGTGGCCGAAAAGCCATTCCGCAAGCGCTGACGCTAGTTTACGACTAGGCCTATTTGCTAACCTATAACCGATAATATTTAATGGATCAAAAGTAAGACACTTTTTTGTATTTTCCAAATTTTTTATTTTATTGTGATGGCTTGCACATTCAAATCGTCGATTTTTTGTTTAAGCATGGAGCTCCTAAGTTGCAAATCACGACCTCAATTGTTATAAAAAAAGCTTGTTTTTATTGATTTCATTTCGCACTTGTAAAAGCCTTTTGTTTTGCCCAGATAGGACGTCTCGATAGTCGATTAGCTGATAAGCAAAAATCAATGTTTTCTCTCTTTCTTTTCGTGACGCTCTCATCAGTGGCGTTATCGCGCCAAAAGGGAAGAGCTAGAGTGAGTAAGTGTTTTATGTGATTAATTTGAACGTTAGGCAACCAAGACGAGCCAATGATAGCTCTATTATTGTAAAGCACGCCAAAGGAAGATTTCGCAATAGCGAAATGCTAGAAAAAGTGCAGCAAGAGGTCAAATAGGAACGCCGCGATTATAGAAAGAGTTTGAGAGTGTAAACAAACTCTTTCTGTCTACATTGGTGCATTGAGCCCTAATGATTTGCACCAAGCGTAGACCCAACGAAGAAATGGAACGGATCTTCTTCTTCTTCTTTTGGGAGGGATCCACATTTTCAGATGCTGGAAGTGATGGTACTCAGCCAGCATCGTGTGTCGACATCCAAAACCGTCAGTCCACGTATTCCTGTGGGTGCCCGATGTACGGGGCATATCAGAATAATGTGTTCTCCGGTTTGTTCTGCAGCGCCACACTCGCAATTCGATGTAGGAGCAAGGCCCCATTTGTGCATGGACGATTGAAAACACCCAACACCAGCCCGCAAGCGGTTGAACCTGACCCATGATGATCTGGGCAGGCCCATCCCCATTGGGCTAATGCTTGTCCTAGGAATGAAAGCACGGATATCAGATGAACACTCCGAGTATTCCGTGCTCCATTTAAAGTCAGTCCATTGAGCTGCACGAATATCCCATTCAGTTGGATCTTGCAGCAACTTCCGTGCAGCGGGCACAAAGGGGCGTCTGCATTTTAGTCTCTCTCTGTAGCCATGTGTGGACCCAGCCAATAATTCATAGAGAATATGGCCAGGGTCCAGACTGCCACGATATGCCAGGGAGAGCGTTGCTCCAAATCGGCGAAGCTCAGCCGGCTGGATACCTGCGAGGACGGGTAGATAGTCTGTTGGAGTTGGACGCAGGCATCCAGTGACAATGCGCAATGCGTCGTTGAGAACACTATCGATGAGGCGAGTGTGTGCGCTGCGACACCAAACTGGTACACAGTACTCCGCAGTAGAGTAGACCGGAGATATGGCGGCTGTACGCAGTGTTTTAGCTCCAGCGCCCCAACCTGAGCCTGCAAGTCGTCTCATCAGTGCAACACGCGTTGTTAGTTTTTTGCGCAATGCCTCAAGATGGTGACGAAACGTGAGTGATCTGTCCAGTTTAACTCCAAGATAAGTAGGGACTGGACAGAATGGCAGGCGTTTGCCATTGCTGTAGACATTAAGCTCACGTTTGGCCTCTCTGTTGTTTAGGTGAAAGGCCGTCGTCACCGTTTTAGTGTGGCTGAGCTGTAGCCTCCAAGTCTGGAGATATGTTGAGATTGTAGTCATGTCTTGGCTTAAGACCCCCTCCAGGTCCTTCCAGTCATCAGAAGAGTATAACAGTGCCAGATCATCGACATAAGCATACCTTCTGGAGACCGTTGAAGGAAGATCGTACACATAGATATTGAAAAGAAGGGGTGCCAAGACCGATCCCTGTGGGACGCCGTTTTTCAGACGTCGCAACCTGCTTTGCTTGCTGTCACCGGTAGTAAGGGTGAAACTTCTATTCCGGACAAGTTCCATGATCATACGAACCATGTGCTTATCCGGGAGAAGTCTCAGCAGCTTGCAGATGAGCCCACGATGCCAGACAGTGTCATATGCAGCTGTCAGATCTACAAACACAGCATCGGCCTTCTTTTTTTGCCTCGAAAGAATCCTCGATGTTTTGTGTTAGTAAGACAACTTGATCTACTGTCGATTTGCCATGTCGAAAACCAGCCTGCTCGCCTGGGAGCAGGGGGTCGACAATAGGTTCAATACGAGCGTAGATCAGTCGTTCGAGGATCTTGTAAGGGACACAGAGCAAGAAGATGGGTCGATACTCTTTGGGTCCTCTACAGGTTTGTTTGGCTTTGGGATCGCAACTACAAGTGCTCTTCTCCAGACTTTGGGAATTTTGAGTTGGCGCAAGCAGGAAGAGAGGAAGCCACGTAACCAAGACTTTAAAGCAGTTCCAGCATGGATTATAAGCTCCGGACAAATAGAGTCAGGGCCCGAAGCTTTCCCTGGCTTAACGTGTTGAAGAGCGGCAGCGAATTCTCTGGACGAGAAGTCGCCAGAGAGATTCACTGGAGATGGTATCAAAGCCCTCCAATGGTCAGACACTTCTTGAGAAATGAGTCGAGACGACTCACGACCAACACCCTCGTATTTCCCGTTTCTTACCAGCTGAGCAGCAATGGCGTTAGCTGAAACGGGACAGTTACGGGGCTGTGTCGCGACCTGCCAATAAGGTTGTTAATTGTGCTCCATGCCTTTCTGCTTGAGTGAGAGAAGTCGATGTTTCGGACTGCCTCCGAACATCGGTTTCTGCGTTTCTTGTCAAGCCAAGTTATTAGGGCTGTAGCAGCCCTGCTTGACTGGTCTCCAGCAGGAGACCGCAGAAACGTTTGGTAAAGGGCCTCACACTTAGCGTCCCAACACGGTATGTAGGTATTATGACGACCGCGTGGGATAGCTTTCTTGGCTGCTTTGCTAATGATATTGCAAAGGTCCTGGTAGGCCTGATCCACATTTGTTGAATCAGGTGAAGGCAAATTCCTTGCAAGCTTGTTTGTCAAGAAGTTATAGTGGCTCCAGTTGGCCTTGCGGAAGTTCCATCGCTTTACAGGCCTTCCCGGTACTGGGAGGGAAAGCCTTGGTGGTGTTATAAGCGAAGGTCGATGTTGTGACCTAGGAAACTTCTCCAAGACGCGTCTATAAGGCAAGCGACTATCAGGACCGACGGTGGTAAAGACAAGATCCGAGTTAGTGCCAGTGTTCCAGCGCCCAGAATGAAAGCTAGGTTTATCCTTGGGATCGTGAAGAAGGGCAAGGTTATTGAAGCTTTCCCAGGCCAGTAGGCAGTCTCCATCCGCGCTGTTGGTGTTGTAACCTCAGTCGACATGGGGAAGTTGAAATCACTCGCATACAGACAAGGGTGAGTGAACATTGGGGAGGTTTGCAGATGTTAACGATTTTATAGCCGTCAACATCCACGCACAACCACTCAGTCTCCGATGTCGTGGGAGATTGATCGCATAAGGTCCATTTTAGCCGCTCATGGACAAACGTGGCAAGGCCATGCTTTCTGCTTACGAAAAACCCAGCTGGTTGATAGTTTGATAGCACTAGCTTTTCTGCCAGATGTGCAGTGGGTCTCCTGTAGAAGGATGACGAACGCCACAAGCTGAATAGCAAGGTGATGAAGAACGTTCATCTTGCTAGCTGTGAGGCCTTCGATGTTCAGTTGTAGTATTGAGGGCCCACGGAACTTTTTGATGATGTGCCATGAAAAGGGCAGTTTATGTGCAACGCACTCATCATCCCATCCTGAAAAGGACGTTTGCTAATTAGCAGGCCCTTGAACATCGGAATAAGTGGATACCCTTCCGGGTGGCACATTCGGTTTCCACAGAGCATTAGAGAGACTTTCCAAATTGCTAGGTGTACTCACGACCCGCGCTACGTGAAAGCATGTGCCATGCGGGCCGACGGACACATGTGCCATGCGGGCCGACAGCATGTGCCATGCGGGCCGACGCCATTACTGGACAACGGCTATCCCAAAAACGTCATCAACGCTCAGATTACCAAGAAGATCGCTCAGTTCTCCACCCTTAAGCGAATTGGCCCTGAAAAGTGCCATGTGTTCTTGAGGGTCCCTTGGATAGGTAAGCCCTTCACAAACTTGGAAAAAGAAGTCAAAACTGACGTGGAAAGCTGCTATGGTTCCGTCAGCACCCACTTGGTCTTTACGTCAACGCACATGCTGCCAGCTACCCGCAAGGATGTTATACGTACGACTCAGAAAGCTTTGCCATATATGAATACAAGTGCCACTGTGATAGTCGGTACTTAGGGCGAGCATCTCAACGACTACAGAATTGCATTAAGCAACATGTTCTGCAATAGTTAAGACAACAATTGAGCTTTCCACGCCGATCTCAACCACACAGATCGTGCAAACGAAACAACACCAAACCGGACTGTGGCTCTGCCCATTGGTCAGCATCTTTTAGAAAGTGAACAATGTGCATCACACTACGGCAACAAGTGGTTTTCAATCCTCGCTACAGCACGCAGCTCTTTCCATCTTAATCTCATAGAGGCTGGTTATATCAAGACTCAGCCTCCGGTATTATGCAGATAGAAAGAGTTTGTTTACACTCTCAAACTCTTTCTATAATCGCGGCGTTCCTATTTGGCCTCTTGCTGCACTTTTTCTAGCATTTCGCTATTGCGAAATCTTCCTTTGGCGTGCTTTACAATAATAGAGCTATCATTGGCTCGTCTTGATTGCCTAACGTTCAAATTAATCACATAAAACACTTACTCACTCTAGCTCTTCCCTTTTGACGCGATAACGCCACTGATGAGAGCGTCACGAAAAGCTTATGGTTTAATCAGCTTTTTTCAAAGCTATACTAAAATTCTGTATCATCGACAAGATTTTTGTGTTCTCTCGATGTCACGCGAAAGAAGCTTTCAACTTTCTGCGGCACAGTCTCACCTACGAATTGTGAAGAAGCTTCTATCTTTTTCTGCCTATAGCCTCACAATGACACTCTAAAGCAGGGATGTCAAACTCATTCAGTGCTGCGGGCCACATGTACATTCGTGGATTTCATACGGGCCAGACTGTGTTGAAAAAAAGTTTAAGCAGGCAAGACTTTATATCAGTGGTCCCCAAACTTTTTGTTTTTGTCAGGAAACCGGTTGATGAAATTTTGCGGCACACCAGCCACGGCATTATTTGAAAATTACTACTTGTCCTTGCAACGATCTATGAAAATCATGCGGGGTAGCCCGAAGTGATGCAAATCTCAAAAAAAGCCATTACCTGTAATGTCAGCCGCATCTTTTAGCAGTTGTCAACCGTCGCTTCATGCCTATATTCAGGTAGTCTCAACTTAATTGATCTCAATTTTTCTCAAACCAAATTCGCGGACCAGGCATTCGTACTGTCGCACAAAGTCCTTACACGTGCCAAAAAATGCTATGTCACGGGCCACATTTTGGTTCACAGGCCGCATGAAATCGTCTGCGGGCCATATGTTTGACAGCCCTGCTCTAAAGAACTTCTTGCCTACTTTTGTATGTCGCGGTCGCACGGTCACACTTGCAAAAGGCCGTTCTTTTCAAATGCCAAACAAAGACTCGGATATGCTGCTAATTTAACACTACGCCTATATTTTAATCTTAGGACGTTGTGGTCTAAAGACCAAAATACAGACAGTATTTTCAAGACCTTCAAGCGTCAAGACCAACACCACGAAACCCAAGACCAAGATCTTGTAAAACGCTTTGAAGTCCGGTCTTTAGACCTACATCACTGGATGGGGCAGTGCTTCCTTTTTACACAGTATAGAAGGTGGACAAATAAAATGTCGTTTTAACAGAAATGCAAGCGGATGGTTTGATGGCGTTTGTTTTGAGAATTGCTTTTCTCTCTTGTGGTTCCTTATATAAAACATCTAGAGAATAAAAAACGTTCCCATAGGAAGCAATTTAAGCAGTCATTTGTCTATAGAAGCTATCGCCAAATGAGTAAAGCAAAGCACTGATGTTGTATTGCTTTTATTTAACTCTACGCACTTAACACAACCTCTTTACTTGGATTTTTTAGGCCAAAAAAAGAACATTGGTGTCGAATTAAGGAAGGCGGGAGCCCAGTATTCCAAAGGCAACTCTCCAAAGTTGAGGAAAAGCTGGTCGAAGCTATGCAGCCTAATCAAAAAACAACCTGATAGCTGGCTTCAAAAAATGCGATATAGTTCCTTCTAATCCAGACGTTGTGCTTGACAAACTGCTAGAATCTTCTAATTTACAACAAGCCAACGAAGACCAAGATGAGCAACATACAAGAGACAACGTGGACTCATAATTTTTTTCAGTGAGTAAAGAAAAGCGGTCTTGATGCTGATGCCAGTAAAAAAACGAAGTAAAAATTTGCAAGTTTTACCAGGCAAAAGTGTACCTCAATTCTCAGGCAAGCACAGCATGATAAAGATGATCCTACTGGCAGTGTTAAGCAGAGATCTGAAGAAGTACAAGTTTATATTATCCAAATCCGTGGCCAAAAGGGCGCTTCTTGTCCAATTAATACATTTAGGTCGAATGACATATCTTCTCCAATAAATAACCTTGGACCAAGAAAAACCCCTGTGCTCGGTTTAAAAGTTATTTCTGGTCCAAGTAATGCCCCGGGTTCAAGTAGCAACACTATCGCAGGTGAAACATCTGCAAGAAGAAACAACAAAAGAAAGTACAAGATGAAGGAAGACGAAAAGTCATCGGAAAAATTCGAAGTAGAAATCATAATTGATGACAATTCTGATTTGTATGTACATGATAAAGATCTCTTTTCCTGTGATGATGATTTGTTCTGTACTGATCACAAAGCAAAAGATTGAATTTGCCCCAAATCAGATAAACTTCAATTTTATTTCCCCTACAGCCGTTGCTTTTGAGGTGATGCATTTTAAATAAATTTTTTCACATTCAAATATAAGCAGTTTCATTCTGTGTTTGTCAATCTTCCACAGCATGCCAATTCTAAAATTCTATTTGGTAAAATTATTGCAGCTTGTTTTTGCAACAATAGTGTCACGGGTCGACAGAATTTCTTTTATAAAAATTTGAAAGCACGTTTTTCAGAACAAAACACGACGTGCTGCACTGAAAACAAATAAATATCACTAAAATTTTGGATCAAGTTTTTGTGTTTCAACAAACTACAAAAAAGTTACTTTTTACCACCAGCGGCTCATGTTTGCAAGACCTGAGCGGTCGCTTTGTAAGCTGCCCAAATTCCCATTATTCTAATCGGTGAATTCACCCCGTTTTACGGTATGTGTTTTGTGGATATAAAAAAGGCATTTGACACATATCCAAGGAAAATGATGGAGTGGGCGATGAGGAAATGTTTACCAGAAGTAGCTTTAAGAGCGGTAGTGAGCTTGTATCAAGCAGCACAGACAAAACTTAGAGTAAGATCAGAATTATTTCAAGAACGTTTGATGCAAGTTGATGTACATAAAGGATCTGCTTTTTGTAACGGTTTTAATTGTAATTATGGAGCATACAAAAGAAGGCTTGAGAAATGAAAATTTATCTCCAGGTGACTTGGTTTTAATTGGTTGGAGTACGGAGAATTTGAGAGTAAAGTCTTTGAAATGTAAAAAAGCGTTTGAAAGCAAGGGGCTAAAGGTAAACCTTAAAGAGGCAACGGTGATGACGAGTGGTTCAAAAGGAGAAATACTGAAGAGCAAAGTTGGTTTATGCGCCAAGTGTGGCAAGAGGGTGATGGTGAATTCAGTGCTGTGCACAAAATGTGGTAAATGGGTGTATGGAGGATGCGCCAAAATGAAGAACATTTCTTCAACTCTGGCAATTGGTTTTGTTTGTAAGCAATGTGTTGAGACAATACAAGAAATTTGGGAACCAGCGAAAGAATTATCATTTGATGACCAGGTCGAGTTTGTGAAAAGTTTTTGTTACTTGGGGGACAGATTGAATGCCTGTGGTGGAAATGAAGCAGCAGTGACAGCAAGAACGAGAATTGAATGATGAAATTTAGAGAATATGGGAAGTTGCGTCATGGAAGAAAGTTTTTGTTAAATATAAAAGCAAGGATTTACCAGATTTTTGTGTGGTCAGCGATGTTGTACCGGAGCGAGATATAGTGTCTGAGGAAGAATGAGATATGGATTTTGAGAAAAACTGAAAAAGCAATGATAAAAGCAGTTGGGGAGTTAAATTGAAGGCAAAAATTAGTAGCCTAGAAGCTAGGGATTTATTTGTTTTGGAAGAGACTTTGAACTGACTGGGCAGGGCGAGTGGAGTGCGGTGTACTCGCATGTTTTGAGAATAGATAATGATGATGTGTTAAAAAAAGCGTTAAATTTTTTAGTAGTCGGAAGAAAAGAGCGTGGGCGATGGAAAATGACGTGGAAAAGGCAAGGGGAACAACGCATTGAACCGATTGGAAAAAAAAGGAGGATGCTTTTCTTTTTAGTGAGATAAATCCGGCAACCTTTGTTAACGGAAGAAAATCCGGATTTAGAAGCTTGAATCTCTCTCTCTGACAGTAATTCAAATAAATTTAAATGTATAGTAAGATTTAGCTGAGATTTATGTTATCTAGCTATACAGCGCAATTCTATGTGTGTATTTGTTTGTGTGTTTTAACCTTTTTTTAATTATTTCTAAATCTACATGTCTTGTTTTATTTCTGAGGACATTTTGTCCACACATAGCGAAACCACGCTTATTACGCTACAAGTGCTGTATTTTCGTTACAATACAATACAATAGTACATGAGGAAATGCGCAAAAGTGCCCTGCCACCAAAGGCGCCGCCATGGGGGAGGTGCTGTTGCCTCCGATTATCTTTTTGATGGTAGGTTATGTGTAAAGCGCATAACAATTAAGCAATTGACTTAGCCTATATACACTTTTTAAACGTAATGCGTCACTAAGCTAATATTGTATAATGTTACACTTATAACGTCATTGCTTATGTAACATAGCCTACTCCCAGTTCTTTCCTGGCGGCGCCCCTGCCTGTCACTAAACATCTTCACAATACATACATCTACAAGATTTGACCAGCCGTCTGTGCAAAGGACACACACCTCTACTGCAGACATCGCAGCGCGTACGGGTGTGTTTTTTGCATTCCCTGCATCGTGTTTTCTGGTTTGATCCACTGGCGCCTGCGTTTGGGTTCTGAGGAGCGGGAACACTTGTCAAGGAAAACCCCATCTGGATTGCCGCAGTTTTCACGCTTTCCTTTTTCCTTGCAAGTTTCAATCGAGTGTCGACAGCTGGCTTTGCCAGGTCAAACGTTAAATTTTTCAAGAACACTTTCTTGGAACAAGTATATGTTCCACTTTTTTTCAACAGAATATATGCATTGTTTGTTGCAGTGTCCAGCAAATTATAGAAAAAGAGGAGAGGCCATCGCACACTGTCTTCCTACGGCAAGAAAATTCTTCCACGTGCTCGTCGAACATGTCTACTCCTTTTTGTTTATTGTAGTCTAGAATCATTTCTGGTTTCCTCGCTTCATCAGTTGACACAACTCCCTCAAAATGGCTTGAGCGTAGCATAATAACCGGAAGTTTGTTTTTCTTTGTCTGGTATGCAACAAGGCATATTCCATCTTGGTGGTTATAGATAAATTTGCTATTATACAGCTCCATTTTGTTCACCATAGACCTTGGCACATCACGTCTTTGCGTCCTAACAGTACCAAGTATAGTGAGCTTTTTCTCCAACAGAAGTTTCGCAAGATTATATGTGGTGAAAAAGTTATCCGTACACACATCCCTGCCGGTTTCAAAATATGATTCTACCAATTTCATGACAACATCCTGTCTCAAATTTCGATGGACACGATCGCCTTCTCTGCCACCATAAGCCATGGCGTTTAGAGCATATCCAGTGCTGGATTCACAAGCCCAAAATATTTTCAAGGCGTACTTGCGAGGCTTCGACGGCATGTAGGTTCAGCCAGGAATTCTTCCACGGTAGCCAACCAGTTGTTCGTCCACAGTTATGCTCTCATTTGGGATGTAAACACGCCTTATATTTTTCAGAAAAATCTTCCAGACTTCGGAAACAGCAGCGAATTTATGCAATGTTTTTCTTTCTTCTCGTGAGTGCCAGTTGTCGAACCTGATACATCTTAGCAAAAGTTGCATTCGACATAACTGCTCTGTAAAATGGCTTGCTATCTGCAGGTACCCATATATTTGCTAGCTCTGTAAAATTGTCTCTGTCTCTTCCAGCACGCAAAATAATTGCTAAGCCCGCTTTCAACTCGTCCATGGAAAATATTTTGGCAATATGAGGCCTAGAAATGCTTCTGCGTATTTTCCAAACCTTGCTGTTTGTGTGCATCAAGATAGTTCTCAGGATACCTTCACTTAGAAAAAGTTCAAAACTTTCTGATTCGTTCTGTGGTGTAGCAATCCCTCGGGAAGACTGTGTAAGCACATTTTGGATCCTCCTTCTGGCGGGAATAGATCGGGTAGTGTATAAAAGCCCGTTCGGGCTAAGCAAGTTTTCACCGTCATCATCAGTGTCAGTGTCACTATTGGTTGCGGCTGGTGTGAGGTCCTCGTCATCCTCATCATCTTCGTCGTCACCCTCCATGGCAACTTCAATATCGCCTTCATCATCAATAGCACCCAATTGCCCTTCCATATCTTCATCATCTTCAGTTAGATCTAGTTGCATGTCATCTTCAGCTTCAGTTTCATGCTCGACCTTCATTTCATCATCAGCGATGCCAAGATAGTTGCAAACCTCTCTGAAAGTGAATCGCCTGCTAGCGCTCATGTTTAGTGCAGCAGTTACGTTTTTTTACAGTAGGCTTATAGGTAAATATTAAGTTGTAGTTATAGATTTCCTGAAAACAAGAAACAGCAATAAGCCCATTTATGATTGAGACATTCTTGCTACGCCTAATACACTTCAAATACACCAATTCAAACCTTAGGCTATAGATAGAGATCGCTTACAGTATAAAAGCTTACTACACAACAGAGATAAGGCTACTGTCAGATACAAAATTTTGCCTGTTTCTGATGGTTTGAATAGTACTACATGATTCCTGATTTTTAGCCTCCGATAAGGAATGAAAAAACAAGTATTGAATTGCTGATTCACTGTCTAGAAACTTTGCCATGTGCTAGAGCATGGATGGATGCTCAGATAAAAAAAGATTTTTCTGTTTTGCCTGCAGCTGAATATAAACGCTACGAAGACGTTTAGAAAGCTACCATTCACATTGTACCAGGTGTGAACAAAGAAACGGGACTGTAATAACCACGCTCTTGGCTCAACGCCAATCGGCACGCCACTTCTACGTTGTAACATGTCTATAGAACCACTCGACATAAAGAAATAAGGTTGTGGACAATTTGTCCACAGAAATAAGACACCGTAACTCTTTTGATTAAAATAAAATCTAAAAAGAAAAATTTGGTCCCCGTTGGCTTGAATGATGATGACATATATCATTTCATCATAGTTGGAGGACAGACCTGGAATACAAGCTTTGCCTGAAGAAGGGAGATTTACAATCCGTCTGTGGACAAAATGTCCACAGAAATAACGACAAGGGTTAAAGCCTCTAAAACTGCTCAGCGCACAAACATCAAACTTGACTTAATCACTTCTTAAGGATGAGTATCAAAAGGAGGTCTGTGACGTCACAATCAATAATAATTTTATAAAATTACATTTTTCGACCGACAAAAACCGTTTTTTACTCAAACACATGTCAACCTCCAACTTACCAACTTCCAAATATTTTATCCCTTTGGGGTCCAAAATGACGTCATAGCTAACGTTTGATTGCACAATCTGTTTTCTGTATTATCTCAAAAACTACTGATCACATGATAAAATGCGATAGAAAGCTATTTTGGGAGATATCAACAAGGTGCTTGAGATAAAAAAATTTTACAATGACATAGGTTCAATTGACGATGCAACAGCAGAGACTTTTTTTTAAGCATTTTATGCATGCTTCATATTTTTCTTGAACGCCCAAACTGGGTCTATGTCATAATGCTGTCAGTTACGATTAAAGCAAAAAACCAGCAGGTATGCGTCAAGCTTTTGTACACTGCTATTTCAAAAGCAAACTACTTACTCGCTGCTTGTTAAAGAAGTATGACACATTGTAGTGTTAACAAAACAGTTGATCAAAAACCTACAATTTTTAGAAATGCAATGGCAAGTTACAAATACTTTTGTCCAGTCGTGTCACAAGCATGACTGGTTTTAACCCTTACGACATATTAATCAAATGCAGCAAAGTAAAACAACTTTACGATTTTTCATCTGAAATCTTACAGGAATTGCAACAACTTTCAGCATCTTCTGAAAAACACGGTCCATGGATTATACTCTAAACCACAACCTAACTTATTGTAATAACTTCACCGTTAGTGCTTGACCTTGGATTAGTTTGCATTTCCCCTAGCTGCTCTTATGCCAAGACTTAGCAATGAGCGCTCAGCCAGAGATGTTATAAGTCATGCAAGTAGGCATACCATTACGAAAAACCGTAAGCATCATGCAAAATATATGATACCTTATTTTGGAAATTACTCATCAATCGCTTTGGCACCCCTCCCCTTACCCCGCAACTTTACATTTATCCTTCCCCGAAAATGGTGAAATAACCGCACAAAAAATTTGTAAAATTATCATTGTTGTTTTAATGGTAAGCAAATCGAGTTCTTAAGTACGGCTCTGCTCGAAACGATATTTGTGTAAATTAGTAGCCTTATTTTCTAACTGTGTAACTACTTGTACAATCAACCTACTTTGAAATTATGGGTTACCACAGTAAATTAAAAATTTTTTCTCACTCTTTAAGTAAATAAGCTCGCTAAAATATTTTTAGAGAGAGAAACTTTCCAAACTAGCGGCATTATTAACTCACCTTGCTATTTTCTCGTAAAACTTGGCGCATTGTTGCCTATTTACGGCAGAATGCGAAATAACCTTTTGCTAAATTTACACCAAGTGTAAGAATTTCAGCAATTTGGCTCGGTTTTATTCATTTTAGTCGTGGATTATTACACCACGTAATAAAAATTTAGTTGTGCCGATTTTTTAATGCTTTCTAAAAACACAATGTTGAGTAAACCATGTTTCTGGCAATTTTTTGTGACAAGTTTAACCCTGCTGTAGTACCATGAAAAAAGTTACGTTAACAGTACCTTGGGGTCAATATGACCCCATTACTAAAAATGTCAAAATTATGTCAAATAAACATCAAAAACAAAATTAAGTTGTTATCAAACACTTTTTATTGTTTCAACAATCAAATTGAGTGCACAATACATGAATGTTTTACTCCTGGCATTGATTACAGATCATCTTGCTGTGTTCTTCGCAGATGTTGTTGTGACATCTACTGCATGCGAATCTGTACTTTTTGTCCTTTGATCTTGGACAAAGGAAGCATCTCTTGCGTCCTGATCTACGACACTGGTTGATGTTTTGGACAGATGTACGTTCTTCTGGTAAAATCCCGCAACTGCAAATGATTTGTTTTACAGCTTGAGGTGTTTGAGGTGTTATCAATCTTCTCTTTGCTTGAGGAATTATCAATGATTTGGATAATTCCTTTAAAAATTTCTATCGTTTATTTGTCTTATTTCCCCCAAAGCCAGGTGTATTATGAGTGAAAATAACATACGCATTTAGAGCAGAGCTATCAACAATCCCATAGAAAACCCTCATTGGCCAACGATTTGTCTTTCTTGCTGTTGTATACTGAGCGCACATCTGATCGTGACTGTCAACACCGCCTTTTTCATGGTTGTAAAAGACATTAATTTCTTCTTTCCCGGAAACAGAGTCATGGCTTCTAGTTGCGTGCATAGTGGACAAAAACACTACTCTTTTGTTTTTCTTTGGAGCAATTGACAACAAAGTAAAATTGTTGGCATGGTCAAATGCATACTGACATGTGCCTACATCTGCTTTGGTCAAAAAACTGGGAGGAATGCATCGTTTGTTCTTTTTCATTGTTCCTACTAGAGTAAGTTGCCTAGATTTTAGTTCATTGGCCAGAGGAATGGAGGTATAGTAATTGTCAGTCGTAATATTTCTGTTTGTTCCTGAGATTATAGTAATCAAGTCCAAGACAGCTTGCGTAGGTACAGGAATTCTAATCTTGGTGTATGGGTGCCGGCTCCTACGTATATCTTGGAACTAACCGAGTAAAATGATTCACTGTAGGCCAAAACATACACTTTGATCCCGTATTTACTTAGTTTGTTGGGTATATATTGCTTGAAAGCACACCTTCCTCGAAATCCAAGCAGACTCTCATCAACTGTGCAACCAATTCCTGGTGTATAGTTGTCTTTACAGGCTGTAACAAATATGTCATAGACACTGCGAATTGGTGCTAGTTTGTCAATGTCTCTTCGCTGGTCTCTCGTGGTGGAATTGTCAAAGCGTAGACAATACAGAAGAAACAAAAAACGCTTTTGGCTCATGGCTGCGATGCATATTGGTTTTCCAGTACCATCAGTTGACCAAATGCTTGCAGTACTTTCTTTGGAACTCTTTGTAACACCCAAGAATAGCAAAATTCCTATGAGACCTCGAACTTCTGTTGCATCTGTGTCATATGTAAATCCAGATCTGATTGTGTAAGCCTCTCTTGCCTTTTCAATTTTTTGATTTGTCCAGGTTACAATCTCTGATAACATAGAATCATCAAAAAACAGTTCGAATGATTTCAAGGGCGTGTCTGCCTCAAGTCCTATACATTTTGGACCTGGTGTGCTTCTTACGATATTTCGCCTTGGTGTTCTTCTTGCATTCTTTGGTTCCGTCTTCCATAGATATCCATCTTTTCCTCGAACTTCTTGACCAACTGAGTCATCTTCGTCTTCATATTCGGTATCACTTCCATCTATCTCGCTGTTCGAGTCTGATAGAGCTTCCATCTCAGGCTAACTTTCATACCAGCTCAATTCATCATCAAAATCATCTTCATCTTCGCTGCTGATCCCATCTTCTGTCTCAAATAAAGTGTTCATCACTTGCTGGGTTGACAATCTTTGTCTTTTATACATAATTTCTTTTTTTACACTTAAAATAACTTAAACAATAACTAGTTTTCTGTAAAACAAAAACAAATATATTTTAACCTAAGTGGTACCATGGGGTCAATATTACCCCACTCAAATTAAATCTAAAATTTACTATAGAAAAAAAGGTCAAATTAAAAGTTGCACAAAAGGAAATAGTTAACAAGAACCTGTGAAAAAAATACAATGACAGAGTAATGCTTATAATCTTACCGTTTGGAATAATTAGTCTATCGAATAAGCCTGGGGTCATATTGACCCCATGGTACCACAGCAGGGTTAATTTAAAAAATGTTAATTCAGTTTTTTTTATTTCTGCAACCTGTTTTTCAAACACTTGTTCCTAAATTACTTGTAACATAGGTGAACTGTGACATCACTGAGGGTAATCATTTTAACTTCATAACTGTAGCTTTATAGTGACAATAAGCTTTTTTTGTCATAATCTCAATATTCGACAAGGAATCTTAAATTGCGTTTTTTGCTTGATTCTGTAATCAGTTATAACCTGACGCTAGATAAATAAAGAAATGTCATCATTGAGTAATTGCAAGCTTTCCTCTGATTGTTTTTACTATGTCTGTGATCTATATATCAGATTAAGACTGGTAAATTATAGAATAAAGGTAGAAGCAAAGTTATCTTACGATTATATAGTTTAGTTTGGAATAAAATTGGTGACCAAAATAAAAGTTGGGCCCTTTATAAAGGAGCATGCCAATCAAATTTGGATGGCTGGCTTTGGGGAGATCAACATTTAAAGACATTTGGTATTCTAAGAACCAGTAAAAAACCCCAACACCATAGAGACAACTGTTATTTTTGAATAAAAATTCACAAATGACACTTGTAGCCGACTTAAATATTTATTAATGCAAGCTTTCGTGAGCGAATGCTCTCTTGTTCAGGCAAAATGACTTTGTGACTAATGAATGAACTGAAATTAATACGAATAACTATGGCAATAAATTAAACATAAAATATATACACTATGACATCACAAACCAGTAAGTTAGGGCCCGGAGTTGATAAAAAAATAGGAGAATAAAAAAGAAAAAGTGGAAAAAGGTAAAAAATAGGGTAAGAGCATAAGCAAGAAAGTAGATAAATAGGAAATAGAAGAGGAAGTAAGTGAAGAAATGATTACGTAAGGCAGAAGTAGCAAGAAGCCAATTATTGTTTTTTCAAGTGATGTGATAGAAAGCCTGAGTCCTTGTTTAGTCCTTCTTGGATACAGTTGAATTTGGATATGAGCTTTTGTTCTTCGATTTGTCGTTGTTTCCGGTTCGTGTTGGTTCGTTTTAGTATTGATACTTGAAGATGACTGACAGAATGTTCAGGAAGATTAAAATGCTTGGAAACGGGTTTGTTTTCATTTTTGCGGATATCACTTTGATGTCCGTTTATTCGTTTTCTGATGCTATTTCCAGTTTCTCCAATTGGGACAGAGTAAACAAGAGAGTAGGTACACGACATTGGACGAAGTGCACGTAAATCTTTCTCGAATGGTATATTTGCAATTGTTGGGTCCTGTAACAATGTTATCAGTCCTGATATGTGAGCAAAGCTGGCATCTGGGAGTATTTCAGGGAAAAGTACCCGGGTGATGTTGAGGGTTTTTATTGGAGGTGACTATACGTTTGAAGTCGGGTGGTTGTCGGTAAGCGATTAAGGGGGAACAGAAAAAAGATGTTGTAATAGAGGTTCGCTCTTAAGAATAGGTTGTAGTCTTTTGGCAATCTGAGTTACAAATCTAATCTGTGGGTGATAGGTTAAGACTAAAGGGTTTCGTTTTTTTCGGACTTAGATTTGTATTAAAGTAGCGAATCTCTGGGAATGGATCGAGCTCTGTTGATCTGTTTGTCTACTGATTCAGTATCGTAGCCCAATTTTTGAAAGTTATTTTTAAGTTGAATGTAATTAGACTCACAGTCATTACTGTTCGAGCAAATGCGGCTGTATCGCAATGCTTGACTAAAAATAATCAATTTGAAGATATGAGGTGGGTGGGAGCTTTTGGGGTGTACGTAGTTGTGTCTGTGGGTGTGTTTTTGGTAAAGTGTAGTGACCAGCTTGTTGTCTTTGATCTTGATGATGGTATCTAGAAAATTGATTTCATCCAAAGCAAAATTCATTGTGAGTTGGATGTTGGGGTCAGTTAAGTTGAATTGTGCACAGAAAATATCAAGTGCTGTTTCACCATGGGTCCAAAGCATGAATGTTAAGGTCTGAACTCTCTGTAACCTTTTCATCTGAGCTCTGTTTTACTTGCTGGTTGCTTCATTAGGTTTAATATTGCAAAACCAGTAGTTTTAAAGTTGTGGATTAGTGGAATCCTATGACATTGACCTAATCATAAGGTCAGTTTTCCTACAAGGGTTACAGATTGCAGAAAATTTTGTCACATTTGGTAGTTTTATGTATTTTAATATTGCTAGTGATGCAGAAACAATCGAAAAATGCCGTTAATACTATTTAAAATTTTGAGCATAATCATCATATGTTTTTTTTACGGTAAATTGTTATTCTTGATTTTTTGGCATAATCATTGTGAAGAGCTATCATGGTTTGGTATTGTATTGCCTGTGGGTGCAAAAATTCCAAAAAACTGAGGGAAGTCACTTTCATCGACTGCCACTCAACAATCTTGCTTCGCTGAAGAAATGGCTTGCAAACTTAAAGCTGAACCATTCCCCTTTAACTAAACCCTTCACTGTTTGTAGCAACAGAACACTTAACCTTGACTTAAAGACTTTGTTTATGGGTTTATACACAGGTTTTCTGCAAGACACTTAGCAAATGACTTTGCCTATCTGAAAAATCAAGTTTACAGCAAGTGTAAAACCTGAAAATAACCTGAGCATGCTTTTTGAAAGCATACCAACAGCTGTTTGAATGTATGATATGAAGTTAGTCAACACAAAAGTATTCAAACCTATCTAATTAAACTAAAACTTCCATCAAACTTGGTCAAAAGCAATCTAAAAACGTTTTTGTTTCAACCAAACTAAAACTTCTTCAGTTTTTAAAAATAAGCTCAATAGAGCTTCACGTCTTCAGCTTTCCTATAGGTGTACGATGCTACAGCAACAATTTGTTTCGTATCTGACGTCACAGAGTTGCTAACAGAATATTGACAATTAAAATTATTTCTCAGATATCTCGTTAACAACGGATAATTTCAAATTTTTAATCGCAAATTCAAATTCAGCGTAATTTTATATATTTAAAACAAAAATTGTTTTGGGTTTAGTGGGGCTTAAAAACTAGCGTAGTTTGAAGATTCACACCAACGTGAATCACAAACATTATATTGAAAACAATTTACAGTGTATTGCAAACAATGTACCCTGACCAATTTGACGAGACCTGGACACGTTTCGTCCTTTTCGACTCCTTAGCAGGGCCTGTCCGTCTCCCAAATTTTTAGTAAAACTAGCGTAAATAAACACTATTTAAGGCAAAAAGCCTGCATTCAGTCAACTAATAAAGTGTGACTTAAAATGGTGTCCAAATTGAAACTATGGCATCAACTGTAAAACTTGTATTTATCGAGTGGCTTTGCTTCAAACAAGTGTTATTTCCATTCGCCAAATTTATGTAGACATCACTTTGACAATATAACATCAGAAACAGATTGATAAAATTGACCCTCTAACATCATTTCCACGAGGATCTTTTTCAACTTCTTATTCTCTTAAAATATCTAAGCCAGAACCTGGGAACGGTAGTGCGTCAGTAACACAAGGTATTCTTTATTTTTATAATCAATAGTCACAAGACGTAATAATTTGTCATAAGCTTTTTTCTTGTGGTTCTGCTGTTTACTATACAAACTGATCACTAATTGCAGTAAGAACGCTTGTTGTTCAATAGCTCTTATAAACATAATAATTTAGGCAATATACGGCTTAACTTTTTATACCAAAAAATATATTTCAACAATCTAAATAGTCATCATCAGTTCCTGGCAACCGCATAAAAAATGATTTCAAAAAAACTCCGCACGACCAGCATCAGACGTGTTAAATAATTCTGCACTAGGGACAGCAAAATCTTGCTTAATTTGCTCAACAGATAAAACAATTGACCGGCAATAATGTACCGTAGAATCTAATCATATAGAAATGGCTTTGCCTGTTGCATAACTCATTGGTAAGTATCAGTGAATCCCAACATAACATTTATATACGAAAAACGTAGAAATTTTTATGGAGTATTACCTTCTTTTATACATAACTAAATGCCAATTATTTACTTATTTTAGATGCATTTAAAGAGTAATATAAACGATGCAGTAAAATTCAAAGTAGGCTAGTTGTTTACTTCTTCACATCACGTTTTGGTAAAATTTAACAGTGCTTCGCTATGTGCTAAACTTCAAAACAAATGTAGGAATACAATTTCCTTTAAGTCCAACTTCTGCAGTATAAACAGTAGACGCAATTTTACTAAATTTAAAGCAAGCATTTGCCAGCAAAAACAGCAGCAAATAGCTCTGAAGTTGTCTGTTTTGTCTATCTCAGTCGAGTTCATAGTATGAGTCATAGCAGCTAAAACGACAAAAGCGAATTAAAAACATATGACGTTTAATGTCAGGGTATTCGGGATAGTTCAAAAAGTGCTCAAAACAGGATATTTTGTGAGAACAGCCACCAAACAAGGTGCGAATTACTACTCGTAGAACACATGAAAAAAAGTAAAGAAGACTCTTCATAAGCTTTTGCAATTCGAGTTATTGTAATTTTAATGACATGCTAAATTTCCTGAATTTTCGCAAAGTCGTTCAATCAAGCGCAAACCACACTACTGATACTAACCGCAAAACTGAATGTTGGCAGACAAGCACATGTTTGCTGTTACAAACCACCGGCATCAAATCTCCTTCTAAGGAAATGACCACGCATGCAGACGCTGTAACAATGATGAATTTGTAAAAGCCACCCTCAATTGCAAATGTTTTTAATATACTGCTAACTTGCCTCAAAGTTTCCATTTAAACTATTTCATGACATTCTATGTTTCTGATAAAATTGTTTACCGAAATTCTGTTTTTTAAATAAGTTTGTGGTAAACGTATAAAAAATAGTTGACTCTAGCTGCATCGGCTGCAACGTCCGTTGTCAGTAATCTCGGAGTTAAGAATATCAGCTCAAACGAGTCCTCCGGCTTTTCCCAATCTACATTTGTGAGAACCGTAATAAAAACTTGGTGGTTTTTCTTGACAACCAATTCTCGTTCGAAAACTAAGTGTACCTTAACAGGAGATCGCGTCATAAATACTTTGGAGAGAGTACGCATACCATCTGTTCCTATCATTCTGCTGATATCTCTATTTCTTTAAATAAGATACCTACGTGAACAAAATGAATCCTATCTGGTACTACACCAACTTTTTTCCTCTCGCCTCGCAGTAGTTTTGAATTATTTCACGAAAGGAAATTTACCGAAAAGTAGAGATTTTTTGACCTATACTTTATTTTTTTTTTGCGTACCGGTATCGCTGAAACCTAATCTAGATATTTTTTGAAGATTTACAAATTTGACCATTTTACTTCGAAACGCGTCGTCTCGACATCGAATTAATGTAATAACATCGAGTTTTTCTTACTGAGAACAAGCTGCTACTCATCACTGTTTTTGTGCTCTATTTGCTTTAGAATTATTTTACTTCTCGTTGGAATACAATTGATGAATAATTTGTTATACTTGCTTTCTGTGATTCAGAAACCCTTGTATGCCTTGTTTTCTAAAACGGCATTCATTTGATAGCAGCAATCACGTTGTTAACAAACAAAATACATAGGTGTGCAATATAAAAATATAGTATGATATTATCATGACTTCAAATAGGAGTACAAGTTACAATGTGAATGAAACTGCCGCTTTAGTATTTGCAAGTGAAGATGAAAGTGAACCGAAGATTTCAGATAGTGACCTTGATTTACCACTTTCTGACGGTGGAAACGAAACCGTTACATCTCACGAAAGTAGTGATGAAGAAGGTGGGAACAATCAGGCTTAGGCAGTCGCAATTTTGCAGGAGGCATTCTGTAAATTCATTAGATACCGTCATGATGACAGAAAACTTCCACCCATTGCCTGATCAGGAGAATGAGCGCATTCCAGTCATAATAGACCCACAGCAACTACTAATAAGCTTGGAGCACTCAGCGACCATTAAGAGCAGGCCGACAGAATGCGTTCAACGTAATTTCCAACAAAGCAAGAGTAAACCCTTCCTGCAGAATGCTACTATTTCGTCGGATGCGAGGCGGTGATTTTTTAGAGCAGAGTTGATTTACACCATCGTTGTTTCTACGAATAAGTGCATTCGAGAAAAGTTGGGAAAAATTTCGGAGGCACAGAAAGCACGATGGAATGCTTAATTCTTTCTTGAAAAAACAAATGCCACGAAATTGAGGCTTTTTTTGGGACATGTTGCATATGGGCTCTCCTCAAACTTACTTTTCATAAAGTGCAACAGTGATTTTCTTGTCTCTACGGCAATGTCGTGTTTAGTGCTACTATGCCTTTAAATCTGTTCAAGTTTCTTTTAGCCCATCTTAGATTTGATGATAAAGCAACAAGAGAAGAACGATGGAAACAAGACCGCTTTGCTGCCATGCGAGAAATTTTTCAAATTTTTTCTAGAAATTGTGAGAGGGTGCTTGTG
Organism: Trididemnum clinides; assembly: GCA_963675345.1. Lineage (NCBI taxonomy): Eukaryota > Metazoa > Chordata > Ascidiacea > Aplousobranchia > Didemnidae > Trididemnum > Trididemnum clinides. The sequence continues at coordinate 1,490,022 of OY776299.1, forward strand.
CCTGACGATCTCTTATTTTTGGATGAAACACTATATCCAACGCGTGTGGAGTGGCATTTCGACAGTACAACAAGAGCAAACCTGAAAAATATGGATTATTTTTTGAAGTGTAAACAGTGGCCGCATTTCTTACACTTATACTGCCATAGCATATGATGAAAAACCGATAAACCCAGGTACTATAATTTGCCAGCACAGAAGAATACGTAAAAACTCTGATTCATAATTTGGACAGAGTTTCCACTCTGCAAGGGAGAAACCTCTTCTTTGAAAGATTTTATACATCGTTAGAATCGGCAGAATGGTTGTGGGGAAATTTGCAAAACTCTGTAAACGATATTTAGTGACAGGAAAATGGTTTGTAGTTGTAAATGTTACTATTTTGATTTCAGAACTTTCTTGTATGTTGGATGTTGTCTGTGTAAATGCCATGACGGTCAGTCTATATAAACAAAGGGTTGACTCATTCAGAAGCCAAAGCAGATGAGAGTTTTACCGAGGGATGGAAGTTAGCTATGGCATTGATTAAGCCTCATATGGCCCACCGTCTGGACAACGCCACAAATTTCACAGACTGTCTGCGAAAGTCGATGATACATTTTATGGGAAGAAGAGTTGCTATTTAACCACAAGTGAATTCTCAGCCCGAACAATTCAAGAAGCGTTGCGCCATATGAGAGGATGAAGTCAGAGAGAAAGAGTATTCAGCTAAAAGGACTAAACTTAGTAAAATTTCTCATCGTTGTTGTAAGTGTAAAACGCTTTTGTGCTCAAAACACATATTAAAACTATATTTGTCATGCAATGCGACGTAACGATGATGCTCGTGCTACTACTAAATGTACCTTTCTCAGTCCATTTCGGATGGGTTTAACAAACCCAGGCCGGGCTCCCGGACGATCCTGTCTACTATCGATTTCTCTAAAGCTTTTGACTCTGTCTGGCATCCCGCTCTTTTCCACAAACTTATTTCGGCTGGCCTCCCTCCTTGCTTTGCTCGTTGGACTCAATCTTTCCTTTCTGACAGGCGCGCTTCTGTGGTTTTTCAAAATCACAAAAGCCGCTCCTTTCGAGTCCGTCGAGGTGTTCCGCAAGGATCCGTTCTTGGCCCTGTACTTTTCTCCCTCTTCATCAATGATCTTCCGGCTTCTCTGCCTTCTTCCGTCAGCTGTTCTCTTTACGCTGACGATCTGGCCATTTGGTCCTCCTCCCCCTCGGTCCCCACTGCGGTGGAGGCCACACAAGGAGCTCTGTTTCGATTGGAGCGCTGGTCTGAGTACTGCTGTCTTCCTCTCAATCCGAGCAAATGTGAGGCCTCGTTCTTTTCAGTGGATCCCCACCAGGCTAACCTTCAGCCCAACCTCCTCCTACTCGGCTCCCGCCTCCGTTTTAATCCCACTCCAACTTTTCTTGGGGTCACCTTCGACCGCACTCTTTCCTTTTCTAGGCATGTATCTTCGCTGAAGGCCAAATTTTTCCCACGTCTCAAGGCCTTACGCTGTATCTCTGCTTCCTCTTGGGGCCCCTCTAAGGAGTCCCTCTCTGTTCTGTATAAATCTTTTCTTCGGTCCCTTCTCACTTACGCTTCACCCGGATGGTTTCCTTTCCTAAGCGCTACCAATATCACCAAATTGGAACGCCTTCACCGAGCGGCCAGTCGCGCCATCACCGGCTGCCTCTCGTCGTCCCCTATCCCTCTACTACTCACCGAGGCTTCTCTACCTCCCCTACGAGTCACTCTGACTCACTTCACTCTTTTTTCTCATGAGCGGGCTCTTCGTCTCCCAACCTCCTTTCCCATCTCAGGTTTGGCCAGACTAGGAGTGAAACCAAGACTCTGCAGATCGTCCTGGAGAGCTTTTGCGTCCACTCACCCGCTCATGCTTCCTTCTACTTGTTCTAGGGAGGCTCTTGTTGCTTGCCCTCCCTGTCCTCCTTGGAATCTTCCCTCGTTCACGGTGGAGTCCACCCTTTCCACTCCATGCTCTCGCTCTGATCCCCCTCACTCTCGCCAAGGTGCGGCTCTCGCCCACCTTGACTCTCTTCCTCCTCATGATCTGGTACTCTGGACAGACGGCTCTGTTCCTTTTCCTTTTGGCAAGGGCGGCTCCGGCGTTCTTGCCAACTGCTCTCTCTGTGGCACTGAGGCCACTCTTTCCTTTTCGGCAGGCCCAGTTTGTTCCAGTTTTTCCGCTGAAGCCTGCGCCATTCTGCACGCTCTTTGCTGGTCTCGGCAACACCATAAAGTCTGCCGTTTTTCTTCTCTTCTTCTCCTGTCTGACTCTCGTTCTGTCCTCGCCACCCTGTCCTCTCCTCCACCTTTCCTGTTATCTCAAACTCTGTGGCAGATCTGGCAGGAACTGTCCTTCTTCTCCTCCTGTTCTATCAGGCTACAATGGGTCCCCGGACACTCGTTTCTCCCGGGGAACGACACAGCTGATGAGCTTGCCAGACGGGGAGCGCTGCTTGCGCCCTCCGCAATCCCTTGTAGTCTCTCTCCTCTTATCTCTCGTATCCACTCTCGTCTTATCTCGGACTGGAGGCGTACTGTCTCCTCAAAGTATTTTGACACACAGGTTCCCTCAATTTCCACTGAGGAACTTGTGCTCCCTCGTCATGCTCGCTGTGTCCTCTCTCGTCTTCGCTGCAACGGACACAGCCTTCTTTTAGGTTCCTATCTCTCCAGGATTGGCAGAATCGAGAATCCTTCTTGCAGCGCCTGTGGACACCCGTCCCAGGACATCTCTCATCTCATTCTGCACTGTCCAGCTACGGACTCTTTGCGCCGCTCACTCTTTGGCGACTCTCTGTCTCTTTATGACCTCTGGTCCAGACCCTGGGGAGTTTCCCGGCTTCTGGGGCTCCATGGTCTTCCGCCATGCCCCCATCCCTCGGAAGGGGTCGGGTAAACAACAACAACAACAACATGATGCTCGTGAATAAATGCAACGAATTTTTCAGGCTTATATTTGTCAAATACAGAGCACAAGGAATGAAACTACAAGTTGCTTTTTTGTGTCTAGAAACGTTTCTTACTGGACGAGTACAAAATAAGTATCAATGCATAAAATGGAGAAACAAGGGGCGCCGTTAACGCGGTCGGCTTTGTCAGCTTAGCGTATAATTAACCCTAGTCAGATCAACGTTGGTCTGCAGTGTCCCAACAAATTTTCAAACGTTAAATTATACACGATATTGTTTTCTAAATTATTTGAAATTTCCTGACTTTTCCTACTTTTTGTTATACTTTAATATAACCCCAAAATCATTATTGTACCTTCAGCATATTTTGAATAAGAAAGCATTTTTTGTCATATACTCATAAATTTTTGCCAAGAAGCAGCAATGATTTAAGTTAATCCGATTACGTGTGACATCGCGTTGTTTGTTTTACTGCCAGTTCTCTGTTTAAAAGATGTGCGTCTCTTCCTTACGTAGTGGCAAGACCGAAATCAAATCGCGATATGTAAACAAACTCTAATTACTAACTTCTTGATTCTTTCGTTGCATTCACTGAAGTGTGCAAACAAAATAATGTTTACATCAAACACAATGTTTTGTACAAATGCAATTTTCCAACAACGGTTTCTCACTTTTCATAAATCTTTTCAAAATTTCCATTTCTTTTTAGTAGAGCTCGCTTAATGAAACTGATTCAGTAACATTGATTTCAGAATAAAAATCTTTTAACCCTTTGACGGATACTGGGACATATATGTCCCACGATTGTTAATTGTTATGCGATTATAATGTAATAACCAATTTTCTAAAATCTATTCTTTTCCCATTGATACCAACAATTATGGAATTGTTTCAAATTTTATGAATTAGAATCTTATGATCCTTAAAGGGTTAATAAGAAGGATCAAAAATGCTTTGAGATATAAACCGGAAGTGTTATGAAGTTTTGTTCAGTAGGCCCTGCTACCAACTATTAAGATAAAGCTGACAGAAACAATTCGGCCAAAAAAGTAACCACAGATAATAAACATACTGATAATACACAAACTGAAATATTTTCCAATTATATTCTGTACCTAATGATATATTGTGTTGTACGATATATTAATAAACAAATTGAAATGTCATGCCGAGCAATTCAAAAAGTATAAGCTTCTCTTTTGTCATTCACAAGAAATACTGACATCAAAATTCGTGCATTTGTAAGGCTGATGTACATACGTGGTTTTTTGCTGGCGTGAACAATCATAATGTTGCTCTTTATATGATCCGATCATAGGACATACACCTTTTGGATCCACAGTGAGTAAAAATAGGTTGCAGTTTTTTTACACCTGCATATCATTTGATGATTACGAAACAAGGGAACAGCGGTAGAAACGAGATCGTTTCGCGGCTATTCGAAAATTTTTCGAATGCTTCATTAAAAAATGCTCAACTTGAGTTGTTCCTGAAAAGTACTTATGCATTAATGAAATCTTGTATCCCACAAGAAATGAAATTAGTTTCAAGTAGTAAAATTCGAGCAAGCCTGCTAAATATAATTTACTTTTTAAGCCTACGAATGCAGTTGCTTACGCTTTCATGCACTTCATAATTTCATATTGTGGAAAACCTAACGAAGGAGCAACAACATACTATGTCAAAGGAGTGGAAAAGACAGTAAGTTATCTTCAGAATTATGGTAATTTGCAAGAGCGCAATATTTCCTTTGACCGCTTGTACACCAGTGTACAAGGAGTTGGGAGTTGGAATATTTCCTTTGACCGCTTGTACACCAGTGTACAAGGAGTTGGGAGTCGTCGGAAAGCAGGCTAGTGCTTCATTCTTATGTGTTTCCTACAAAAAGCTCTGGCCAGCGCAACGTTTTGCTCCTTTCAACTGTACAACTTATCCTTGGAGTAAAAATTAATGATGTTAAAAACGAACCCGCTATATGCAAACTATATGATTTTACTAAAGCTGACACTGATGTGATGGAACATCGAATTGGTGCCTAGGTATACTTGCAAAGCCAAATCTAATCGCTGGACTTTAACAGCATTTCGTCACATACTGAATGTGTACCGTATCAATGCCGGCACTGCTTTTGCTTTCAACAAAGAATTAATCTATGCAAGCAAGATTTATATGATTTTGGTATAAACTTTGCTTTTTCATTTATTCGCCCGCCAATCCAACGACGACCTTAACTGGTCTTTGATAAACGTAAAAAAATGTAGTCTTTGCTTCCTGGGGAAGAAGTCGAAGCAAATCCATTTCAACAAACCAGGGCTTCTAAAAGAGAAAGATTACAAGAAGAAATACATCCAAATATGTGCTAAATTATCCAGATGCAAGCATGTGTAAACGAAATTACTAAGCCGTAAAAGAGTGCAAAATATGTCCAAAAGTAGAAATCAATGTCAAATCTGTTTACTAGCTACCTGTTCAGATCGCACTGTTTAGATGGGTATGCAATGCTGTAAGTTGTCACAGCTAAGAAGTTCACAACAATAATTTTATCTTTTATGTCGCTGCTAATTCTATTGTTATTTATAGCATAAAAAACTTAATGGCTACGTTTTTGCAAACCAAATTCTTTTGTAGCCATTCATCAACAAGCACCTGAGATTGCTAACTGCACTAAAAAATTATAGGTGACAGCAAATATGTGAAATTGTAGCAATATCGAAACCACTTCGAAGCAAACTCTAAAATCTTTTTTTTGATTCGACTCCGACGCCACAAAGTCAACGTTAAATTTTAGCCTTTGACTTCTTTTACCTGCAAAGTCATTAAAAATATTTTTCATCATCTGGGTACTTGTCTGTTTCTGATAAAAGATACAAAAATATTTTTGTGCTTTAGTGTTACTTATTATTGTTTTATTGCGCGTTGAAACTGTAATCTTTTCAAGCGCCAATTTCCAGCCAACATAAAACAAGTAAACCAAAATATCCTTGAAATTTTAAGTACATCAAGTAGCCTCGAACTCAAACTTATAGATTCATCTAGTAAAGAGTATCGTCTGATAAAATGAATTGCCCACAAATATTTGGAGCTAATGTACATGCAAATAATTTGAAGTTGCATTTAGTTAAAAAATATTTGAGTCAAGAAAATGCACTATTGCATTTGCAACTGAATTTGTTAGGTTTTAGCAAGGTTTGTTTCCAAAAATTCTTCAGGACTAAACATGCCTCTGTAATCTTGAAATAAAATGCCATCTTTTATCGTATGATGCAGCTATGCCAACACTTCAACATTTATATATCTAACACTCCAACCCGGCGTTCGCTGTGGCGGATCCGATTGCAGTTTCTTCGGTCAGGCAGTGCCACAGGGCCAAATATAAATTGCTCAACGCAAAGCTACCAAGAAACTAACAAACCAGGAAAATGGACACTACGCATTTTTCAATCCTAACTCGACTATTGTGATGGGAGCCAGAACACTCTAACCAACTGAGCTGGAACTACAGATGCAATAAAATAGAATAGGGAGAAAGTGCTACTTTTGATGCAAATTATTGCTTGATTTCACCGAATTTACCTCGCATTTATCGTAAAGGCACTGTTTGCATAATTATTTTTTGAGAACAATGAAGCGGTATAAGCCCTACATGCCGACTGATGTTTTCAAAATTTCCTAGTGCCGACATGATGTTGTAAACCAGATTTATAAAAATAATTGAAAATTAATCATTAGTACACAAATTTTTGCTCTGATGCAAGCGTTTTGCAATTTTCGAATATGATAAGTTATAACTCATAAAAACAAGCTTTTTCTATAAAAAACAAAGCATTCAAATGTTATTTGACTTTGCAGCTGCAATAAATCAACATTGAGTGTTTGCTGTTTGCCAAAGTCCTTACGTTACAGTTTGCGTCATTTTTTCAGCAGTTGCGACGTGACTTATACTCTGATTAATACGGATTAGCGTCGAAAGACAAATAGAAAACAGAAAATTTCGTATACCTTCATAAAAAATCCAATTTTTCAAGTTTTAATAAATTCGCAGTGCACAACAAAAAATTCTTACATGTTTATATATAAATTTGCTTTACAGTTGTGAAAAAAATTTTATGAAATCTTTAGTGGTATGCGAGATATAAGCGTTTAAAATTTGTTGTATCGCTGCAGTACAACGTTGAGTAGACTAACCAAAAAAATACCTTGAGCTTTTTAGGGTTAAAATGGTGTTTATAGTTTGAATAAAAGAGACTTTTTACTTTAACTTGATGTATAGCGACGTAGCATTTATGTAAAATTTGCCATCAGAAAATAATTGCATTGAAAATGGTTTTGTTGAAAGCGAAATTTGATGTGCAAAAGGAAAAAAAGTTGTTATATTATTTCCTCTGCGACGTCAATATTGCTAAATATTGTAGCTTGAAAGAAATGTAAACAAACAAATATCATCTTCATGTACTACTGTTCAGGTTGCGACGAACAGAAAGATGTCATGCTGAGTAATGATAGTGTCAGCTACTCAGGGAAAATCCCATTAGTGCAATAGATAACTGAAAACCGTGATTATGATTATTAAGAAGTATTATGAGTATAACGGAAAAAATACAATTTTGTTGAACAATTTTGCATCAAATGCTTGCTTATCATCAAAACCATAAGTCAAACCAACAAAATCGACCAAGAAATGACTAAATGCTGTCGAAGCTCAAGAAGATTATGTGTAGCGTACAACGACTCCTATCGTAGGCCTATGTTGCATAAGATCCCTTGCTTTTGCAGTGCTCGTCCTTTTCAAATTCAGGCTAACATTGAAAAATTTAATGCTTTAATTCGTAAACTGGTGTATAGTTTTGTTGAACGCTGTCGCCAATCTGAAAACTCGCTTGTTGCTGCGTTAATACTCTCCGCTATTTACTTCCGTTCTAAATGTTATGATCATTACCGTGATTTTTTTGCCTTGGACAAAGGATAACAAAGATCTATTCCTTTTTAAAACAAACTACTTAAGTGGGTCTGTTTGAACATAAATATAGGTTTGGTGTTTTGTGTTTTTATGTCTTGCTAATGTTTTTTGTGTTCCGGCGCCATATATATATTTGCTTTCGTTCCACGTGGACTAATTCATTCGGTTTGAAATAACTAAAGAAATAAATAAAATAATTTCATTATGAATTATGCTCCCGAAACACAAAAACTAAAATCTAGTTTCAAAAATAAATGCATCCAAAAAATAGCAGTGCAGTTTAAGAATTTGTCTTACCATGTTCAGTTAAATTTTCGCTAATGGCCTTATTACGGGCTAAGTTATGCTAAATGCTCGAAAACGGCTTTTAAAATCCCTTCTTGTAACTTTCGCGCATCTCAAAAACTAGAAAAAGATACGATTAAAGTCAAACAGGGGGGGATAGCGACGTCATGGTAGTGATCGATTACACAAATATAAAAATAGGATATCAAGTAGTAAGCGTGGTTCATTATTTGGTACGCCCCTTTTTGTAATTATATTTGTGACTTTAAGTTCCCGGCTACGCCTTGGGTCAATGTGCTTTGCAGTAGTGGCTTCAAGCAGAGGCGAGTGAGGCGGCTGTCTCAAACTTACTCTTCAAAAGCCCCCCCCTCCTCTATTAAATTTACGCACTTTTATATTCAAGCAATTTTATTTTATGATAAATTTTCTCAAAAAGTTGCGTCCTTACAAGATCAGAATGCATTGCGTAGAAATCGAAAAAGTTATATTGGGATTTTGCGAAGCTTGCATGTGTTGCTCTGTTAACTGAATAGTGCATTTGACCCTTTTTTAAATGCTATCACTGACATTGACAAGATTGTGTAGTCTACCTGCTGGCAAGACTACTATGCTTGAGCTGATTTTTACTTTTTACTTGTACTAAAAATACGATTTATCGATAATAATTGAATATAATATATGACACCTTGAACAAAGTTTGAAGTAGAACTATTCAACATTATGGTTGACAGTTTTTCAGCTGCTGTTGATCTAATATTTTGACAGTTGCGAGACTACAAAGAAAAGTTTGGTTTTTTAAGGTCTATTTTGAGTGCCGTTCGAGCTCTTCGATATATTGTAATCTCTGAAGTGACGGAATCATATCATTATTTCTGTATTGCTCTCAGAGTTTTATTGACTTTTCCAGAAACCGTTGCTGGTGCTGAACGTAGCTTTTCAAAGCAAAAGTTAATAAAAAGGTACTTGTGATCTCGAATAAGTCAAGAATGATTAAATGGCCTTGCTCTAATGTCAATTCAATCTGACATGAGTAATTCTCTTAATTAAAATGAACTAATTAACAACTTCGCAAAAAGGAAACTGGGGCGATGTCTTTTCGTTTAGTCAGTAGCGCCAGTATTATTGATTTTGCGCAAATGCATCCTTTCTTAAAAAACTGATTATAGCAGCGTAGAATTGTCATTTATGGTTATATGTCAAGTTGCAATTTACAATCCTGCAAGGCGTTTACTTTGCTTAGAGCAGCATGTCTTTTGTTGAAGAGTTTTATTTTCTTAAATGTTTTACTTACGGGATTTGTCGTACTGTGGTACTTGTATTAGCTGTAAATTAAACTTGCATGCTTTTTAATGTTTTTAATTTTACATTTATTTGGCTAGGTTATTTCCAAATGTGATAACGTAGGGTAGCATAGAAACAATGTGGAATCTTTTTTTAAAGCCATTGTCGAAAAAGTAATACTGCGCAGCACAACTTAGGTCCATGTACAGAGCTATATGTTTCATGTATAAAAATATGATGTTGGTAGCTAAAAGCTTTAGTAAATGGCAGTGTAGGATTCATTGATCGAATAAACTTGTAGTAGGCAGGTGGTTATTGGTAACAAGATGGTGCTACTATAAATGCCCGGTGACATATTTGGACAACGTCCAATAAAACTTGATTTTTGCCAAAATGTTTTTGATACTGTTGTTCGAGCAGTTTTATATGAGAATTTCACATCGTTTTCTGCAACATATTTTATTGGACAATTGAGGCTAAGCTCTGGAACATTAAAGTATTACCTAAAAAGTTTGACTTATAAAAAAAATTTAGAGGGCTGCCACGGGAAGACCTATTTTTATGACGTGTAGGTTGCAACTGTCAGTTTTGGGCAGAACTGTTGCGCTTGCTGCTGCATGAGGCAAAGACCTTTTTGTAGTGGTATATTTTGGTATCATTTGATAAAAATTCGTGACCACAGTTGGTCCAGACGGGTTGTATTCGAACTGATGATAGGTCCCGACTCATGAATGTCTTTCAGTAGTGGTTCTTAATGCTGATTCGTTTGACCTTGACGTTTTGTTGTGCAATCTACAGTGTATTATTTATTGAAATTTTACCAATAGATTGCTTGGGGTTGAGATGGTGGTCATAGTTGCTGTATAAGATTTATGTAAAAGCAATTTATTTTATGCTTCTGAGGTATTTACTGTATGATTTGAAGCTATGATGCATAAACTACAATGAGACTTAATGCCATATGTAAATGTAGTTGTCAAAACATTTAATAAAAAAACACATGCGGCTGCTCTAGAATGGGGTGTTTGGGGAGCTTTGATCCCCAGAAATTGATGGTCTTATTTTTGAAGTTTTTGATCCTAGAAAACTTCCTTAAACCACCTTGCCTCAAGTTCCCCATTGGTTGGAGCCATCACTGGTGCTTTGCTTCCTGCTTACATGTGGTCAGGAGGGGGCGGACTCGAAAAGAACCTTGCCTCCTGGCAAATTTTAACCCCAATTTCGGTACACCCTTTACGCTATTTTTAAGCAAAATTGCGACAAGGTTTCACTATAGAGGGCGCGATTTCACAAAGGAGTGTTGTTTTCTTTTAATAAGCAGCCATTTTTTTCAAGTCTCTGAATATGTTTTATGCGCCTTGTTCCCCGCATAGTCACAAAAAGGGACCTCGCCTCCTTCTAAAATTTTAGTGCTGTACCCAATGTGCCTATGAAGCTATTGTAAAACAAAATAGCGAGCACGTTTTTCTTCAAATACGATGCGATTTGACACAGAAGTGTTTTCACTTTTGATTTCAAGCCACTGGCTACTTCTATACCCCTGTTCTTTGTATGGGCGTAACCGAGAAAAAGGAAGCAAAAAGAGCCAAGTCTTTTCCAAATTTTTCATTTTTGACCCGATAGGCCAATTAAGCTATTTTCAAAATATTTTTCATATGTGAAATTGCGCAGTAAACGAGCAAATGACTCGTTTTTGGTTATTACTTGTTTAATCAAAAGAAAAAATACCCAAATGTGAAATCGCGCAGAAAACGAGTAAATTACTTCTTTACTGCGCGATTTCACCCTTGGGTATTGTTTTCTTTGATTCAACCTCAAATTTTAGATTTCATTAAATTTTTTTTCACGTGTTATTCCGTTGCTGACCGTATTCTTCTTTTCTTTTTCGGGAGAAAAGGGCCATATTCTCCAGCGCTAGTCCTATTGCATTGAGGTGGAGGGTAACTCTTCGCCGTATTACCGCTTCAAATTATCACCTGTCGGCCAACTAGAAATGACGTTTTTCCCAAGAACACAGCAGCGAACTTGCCGGCTCTTTCTTCACACTATTCCTTGATTCCTTGATGCAACAAAAACAGTTTCCTTTTTTAACGACAAATGACACAGAAACAAAACAATTTTTCCTTTTTGAAGACAAATCATAGAGCAACGAAAATTTTTTTCTTTTCAAAAACAAATCATAGAGCGACAAAGCAATTTTTTTTCGAAGACAAGTCATAAAGCAACGAAACAATTTTTCCTTTCCAAAGACAAATCATAGAGCAACGAAAACACGGTGAAGGGCCGTCTGTAAAATAGCGCGACTTGTAAAATAGTGATTCGTGCAAAATATACCTGAAAACGTTTCCAAATTATCACGAACGTTTTTACGGATTTGACAGCGGAGTTAGATAAACTTTCGTGATTGGAAAGATGGTTTTCAATTTTTACGAATGGCTGTCTAGTCGTAATACCTATGTATGACGTTTTGGTCATAAGATAATGTACATTGACAGATTACACTCGAACAGAAGAGCGGATAGTCGTCGTGCTTCGGAAGAAACAACAGGAAGATCAGGACTAGGGACATTGTTTACAGTATGTTAACGATTTCTTTGTTTCTTTAGTGTTTATTATTTTCACTTGGGGTTTTGCACAAGTCATAAAATATGCCCCACCAAATAACTGATTTGAGTTATTGTAAAGCAAAACCCATTACGTCGCTCATTACCAACTTTTTGATTGTTCTCCTATACTTATTTAAAAGAACGGACAAAATTTGCAAAATAATTTATAAGACGTCTCTTAAGTCAAAGTACTTGGTACTACAGTTGTGATAAGCGACTCAGGGGCGATACTCCCATTAGATGTCAAAGTCCAGACTTCGTTGGTGTTCACCTAAATGAGATTTAAGGTCTGGTTTAGTTTGCCCAATATATAAATTCACAGTAAGAACAGGAACGGGAATAAATGAAACAAGACTTTTTTCATCAGTGGGTTGATTATTGGAAGAAAGTAAAAATTGATCAACAGTATGAATAAGCAGCATTGATTTTTTGACTCCTGCCTAGTTCAAAACTCGTCTAATTTTTTCTGATATGCTTGAAACGAAAGGTATAGAATTGGAATTGATCATTAGAACTTTATACTAAAACGTAATAAATGAAACAAGACTTTTTTCATCAGTGGGCTGATTATTGGAAGAAAGTAAAAATTGATCAACAGTATGAATAAGCAGCATTGATTTTTTGACTCCTGCCTAGTTCAAAACTCGTCTAATTTTTTCTGATATGCTTGAAACGAAAGGTATAGAATTGGAATTGATCATTAGAACTTTATACTAAAACGTAATAAATGAAACAAGACTTTTTTCATCAGTGGGCTGATTATTGGAAGAAAGTAAAAATTGATCAACAGTATGAATAAGCAGCATTGATTTTTTGACTCCTGCCTTGTTCAAAATTCGTCTAATTTTTTCTGATATGCTTGAAACGAAAGGTATAGAATTGGAATGAATAAGCTGTGTTGCATTTGTTTGAGTTTGTTGAGAAGAGAAAATAGTAGCCCTAGCAAGAAATCCGTTAAAACGTAAGGTAAAGCCACACACTGATGAAAAAAAAAGACTTATTCAATTTATTCTTTCAGCGTAGTGATCACTCTTTCCACTCTTCGCTCATGCTCTAACCCATCTCTTCTTTGCCAAGATGCTTCTTTTGCTCATCTTGACTCTCTCCCAAGTCACAATCCAGTGATTGGATCTGATACTTTGGTCCCTTCACGGTTCAGCGAGAAAGCCCTTCCGAGTTCTTGACAATTTTTGTGGTGCTAAAGCTACCCATTTCTATTAAGTAAGCCCAGTTTGTTAAAGTTTTTTCGAAAAAGCCTGCGCCATTCTGTATGATCTCCGCTGGTCTCCGCAGCGCCAACAAGTCGCTTACTTTTCTTTCTCTCACATACTCTCTTGTTCCTTCTGTGCCTTTTCTCCTCTATTCTACAGTCTTTCTTTCATTCACTGGCACATATGAAAAGAACTATCTACCATCTTCTCCTTCTCAATTCTTTGACTATGTTGGGTCTTCGGTGGCTCATTTCTTCCAGTTACAACATGGCCGATGAGTTGACCAGACAAGGTGTGCTGCTTCAGCCGTCTATAATTCCTTGCATTTTCTTTCTACTCACTTCTAGTAAACATTCATCTCTTTTTTGGTATGGAGGAGTACTGTCTCATTAAAATTTCAGACACGCAAATACTCCAGTCGACACTGAAGAGTTTGTGTTTCTTTGTGCCTTTCTTGGTTTTGCTTCAACAGACACATTTCTCTTTTCAACTCTTGTTTCTCCAGTATCGGCAAAATTAAAATTCTCCTAGCAACGCCTGTAGTGAACAGACTGAGGACACTTCTCATCTCATTCCTTCTTGTTCTTCTACGAACTCCTTACGCCGCGCGCTCTTCAGTAGATTTTTATCCCTTTATGTCCTCAAATCCAGGCCTAGAAAAGTTGGCTTGATTCTGGTGCTGTTTAGTCATCCGTCCACTCTCATCTCAAGAATGGGCTGAGATAACAACAACGTTCAACTCAATAGGACTTGAGGCCACATCAACTCATTGAGGCGGCTGCTGATTGGTGTGGAATTTTCTACTTTGTATACTCGTTGCTGTTTTGATCTTGCCTTCCATATAACTTAAGGTCTTTGCAAAACGTCTTGTGAGGAAATGACGAAGTACGCCAAAGCTGTTTGATAAGCAAACAAATGTGGTTGTGTTTTTTGTATTTTAATAAAAATTGCACAGCTTAATGAAATTATTTATTACAATGTGTTGCGGTAGCTATGGGTTGAAGAAGTGAAGCCAAATCGCGTTTGGAGATTAAGTATCACAACCAAGTCTCTGTTGAAATTGCGAGGGCATCGCAAACGTGCAACGTTTTAACCTCAAACGCATACCTATCTGACGGATTTATGTGTAATGTTTTGCCGTGGGACTGCCCCAGTCTCACTCACAGAGTAATCTGGAAGCATTTTGCTGGTCTTGATGTCCTTTGAAACGCAGCGATCTCCCGCGTGTTGTAAAGTTGTCATGCAGATTCGTCTAACATCTTGGTTTCTTCACCACTTTCGGCAAATATATGTTTTATTATTTTCTTGATCGATTGTATTGCGAACACATAAAAACTGGAATCTTTGTGCTTGGTATGATTATCAAAACATTTAAAACTAATTAAAAATTAGTAAAAAACATAGTTTTTTACTCGCAAATCCGTTATCAGGCGGTAAATTTCACCTAAATATACCGTAATAACAACACACATAAATTAGAATTTTGTATGGTAAGTGGCAAGGAAAGTAGGTAACGTCCCTTTCAGAGAGGCGCGCTTATAGCTACGGAGTCACATTTTTCCTCATGTTTAAAACACTTACAAAAGTTACTTGAGGATGAACTAGCTTTTCTGTGAAAGAACCTTGAGATGAATTGCTCTTTTCCAGAATCTTGTTCGTCGCTAAGCTTCTTCACAAAAGAAAAGAAAGAAAACAAATATTCATTCTGCTCGCAACTTAATATGGAATAGAAGCAAATAATGCTTTCCAAAGTCTTAGATATAAAAACTAATTCTGTCACTGTAGAACAGGTTATTTGTTTGTTACCGTTACAAAAATAATGATTGAAAATAATATAACGCTTTCCGAAGGGGAAGCGTGTGCACTGGAGGCCCCTTAGTACGCCACTAGTTGCCAGCGCGTAAAAAACATACTTTTTAACACACAAATTTTTAAGGTACAATTTTTAAGAAATCAAGAAATTTCTGAGACAAATTGCTTTATGCAAATAATTTTCTTATCAGCAGATTAGTCGAGTCTATACTCCAGTCTCAAGTTGTTGTGTCCCGAGTTAAATCGAGTCATTTTGAGCAAATGACTCGAGTAAAGTCGAGTCCATTTTTACACCAACTCGAGTCGAGTCATTGACTCCAGTCTCACAAACACTGGAATATTCTAACCAATCTCACCTGCGATAGCCAGTAGCATTAAAGTATTTTTTGCCCCAAACTTCCTTACAGGGTAAGCATGCAACCCAACTTGTTTCGGGCCATCAACTCCCAAATCGCTAGCGTTGTCACAATGTTCGTTTGCTCGTATACCTACTTCCAGCAGTTGCTGGTGCACCGCTGGTTTTGCACGAAGTAAAAGTTGGTGTACATCAAGGATCTGTGCTGTCGCCACTATTGTTTGCAATAGTGGTGGACGTTATTACAGAAAATGCAAGAAGGGATGTGGTTAATAAATTGCTATATGCAGATGACCTTGTTATCATGAGCGAAGACATGGAAGACTTGAAGGAAAGGTTTTGGAATTGGAAGGATGCACTGGAAAGTAAAGGTTTGAAGGTCAACACCAGAAAAACAAAATTGATGGTAAGCGGGTCAGAAGGCGAACTATACAAAAGCAAGATAGATCGATGTGAAGTTTGTGGGAGCAGAGTCATGGCCAATTTTGTGTTGTGCACAAAATGTGGAAGCTGGGTTCATGGCAAACGGCGAAAAATAAAGAGAGCTACCACGAGATTGGCAATGCATTTTGTTTGCTCGAAATGTAAAGGAATAATGGAAGAGACGATGGATTCGATGGAGAAGTTGTGCGATGAAGTGGAGACAGTAAATGGATTTTGTTATTTGGGAGGCAGACTAAATGCTAGTGGTGGTTGTGAAGCGGCAGTTACAGCAAGACTTAGAATCGGTTGGGTAAGACTCAGGGAACGTGGAGAATTGTTGCTCGGAAATAGGTTTCCTCTGAAGATGAAAGGTAAAGTCTATCGTTGTTGTGCAAGATCAGCAATACTGTATGGAAGTGAGACATGGTGTCTAAAAAGAAATGAAAAAGCAATTTTGAGAAGAACGAAGAGAGCTATGGTGAGAGCCATGTGCGGTCAGAAAGTGGTAGACAGGAAGACGACTAAAGAACCGATGGATATGTTGGGGTTGAAGGAAACTATAGATCGGTTAACAACAGCGAATGGAGTTAGATGATATGGACATGTGCTAAGGAGGGATGACGATAGTGTTTTGAGGGTTGCTCTGAATCTTGAAGTGAGTGGCAAGAGAAAGCGAGGACGACCGAAGAAGACCTGGAAGAAGCAAGTGGAAGAGGAGACAGAGAAGATTATTTTGAAGAGGGGGGATGCCCTGAGACGCGACAAGTGGAGGGACCGAGTGCGAACAATTGCAGAAGAAATGGGGTAAATCTGGCCATCTCTGTTAAAGGGACAACACCGGATAAAAACTGAATCACTACTACTACTACATATTGTACAATGCAACAATCTATTACATGTCAATAACCCGCGACCAGTTTCTACCTTATTAGATTTCATCAGGTGGTTGTAAAAGAAGACACACAATAATAAAGATGCATAGCCTAATTTATGACAGATTTTTTATTTTGTGCAAAGTGGTCATACAAAACAATGCTATAAAGTAATACCTGCATCAAGAAGATCTCTTTTAAGGACACATGCATGACATAAACAAACAGTAGCATCGGTAAGGCTAATAGCGGTAAGGAATCATTTTTCAGATGTTATCAGTTTGCGAAGTATCGATTGTGCTAGTCACTGTTATCAATTTTCAGGCAATCTCCAATTTAATGGGATATGCCTACAGTAACACACTAAGATAAGTTGAAAAATAGCTCAAAAGCAATTACCAACATCATGCTGTACAATACAAAATTTATTACGACATGTAAATAGCCTTCGGCCGGTTTCGACCTTTTTAGGTCACATTGGTGTGATGCTGGAAGCAAATCTTTTTAAATAGAAGAATGCTTGAAAATTGCTAACTAGCAACTAGCACAATCTACACTTTGTTACTTTCGTAATAGTTAGTTGTTGTCATGTGGTTACATGGAACTCTAAATAAATCAAGGAATGTAGAATAGTCCAAACAGAGAGGCACGGGCATCCGCCATAATGATAAAAACAGCTTTTTGTCGGTCACCAACTGCTCTGAAGAGACCTGATAGGTCGAAACAGTGTCACTGTCTGCAGTTTTGCTAAGTGTATTATGTTTTAGCAATTAGCACGCGCTCGATCGATTAGCGTGGCAGTAATGTTCACCGTGTCGACGAGCTGAATAAACCTGTCGTTACTCCAAATTTGGTTGATGAGCTTATTTTTTTGAAGATTACTGCATTCCAAAAATAAGTCTTAAAACGTTTAGTTTTTATTTGTCGTATAGCCAAATTGCATTGTTATCTGATATTCACAAAAATATTTTTACGTTGAGATATAGTATTTATTGTAAGATCAACTCTTCCAAAAAAGTACAGCCGTAATAAATAAGGAGAAAAAACTCTTTTTTAAAGTAGGTCGACCAGCAGGCCTTCTGTTGCCAAAGCATGTTGCTACCAAGAGCTTTGGCCACCAAATCAAGTCATAACCAGTATCAATAGAGGAAAAGGCTAGACAGAAATGCTGGTATTAAACTAGCAATTTTTCGATTGTTCGATTAAATGTTATAGCCAGCAAGAAACTAAAAAGTTTAAAAAACAAAAATAATGATTTAAATTTTTATTGAAATTACTCAGCTTGGTGATTTTTTTAGACAACGGCATAATTTTGTGAAAGCGTACGTTTCAGCTGAATGTAAATCAAAACTTTCATGCGCTTTAACGTGACGTGTTTAATACAAATAAACCTATAGAGCCAGTAGGATTAACTTTTAGGTTGTCGTCATCCCTTGCGTACTTGTATGAAAAACACAAATTAATTTTATTCAAGTTAAAAATTTGTCACCTGTTATGGTGTGGTTTTGACCGGCTGAGACTATACTTTCATTGCTTGTGGCATTTACCCAAAAACTTCTTTGTGTGTAGCCAGCCCTTAAAAATAAAACGATTATTGCGATAATAATACTTGTAGAGTTTTCAAATGTTATAATATTATATATAGGACAAGTTGGCCCTTTAGAAATCATAACATTTTAATTCAAAACATTTGAAACAATTCTGCAATACAAGAGGCCAGAAATACACTTTGAGCAAACTGCAGACAGTGACACTGTTTCGAGCTATCAGGTCTCTTCAGCGCAGTTGGTGGCCGACAAGTAGCTAGGAGCTTTAAATAAATCATAGCTTAGACCGTCACACTAGTGGGCCCTACGGTAGGTCCTCTGTAGTAGATGGCGTGTCAGTACTCTGCGAAGCCGTATCACTCGTGCATGAGTAATGGTTGTCGCAGATATACTAAGTCTAACAACTGCTAGAACAATAGTGCTGTCACAGCTCAGTGGTCACAAGCTCTTAAAGTACTACAAGAGGCCAGCGATGCACTTTGAGCAAACTGCAGCATGTCCCACAAGTGTGACGGTAAAAACTGTGCTTTATTTAAAGCTTCTAGCTTCTTGTTGGTCACCAACTGAGCTGAAGCGACCTGATAGGTTAAAACAGTGTCACTGTCTGCAGTTCGCTCAAAGTGCATTGCTGGCCTCTTGTTTTACTTAAATCCTTTAAGGATCTAGAAGTTACTAGTTGCTAATTAGCATTTTCAAGCAGATCTCCTATTAAGAGGGATCCGCCTCCAACATCACACTAAGATAAAATAGAAAAATTTGCTCAAAAATGATCACCAACATCATACCGTACCATACAGCAATCTATTACATCATGTCAATAACCCGCGACCGGTTTCGACCTTATTGGGTCTCATCAGGCAGGTGTAAAAAACACTCAATAATAAACATGCTGAAATAAAACAAATTTTCTATTGGGTGCAAAAAAAATGCAACAAAAACAATATCATACAGCAATACCTATATCATGGGGGTCTCATTTAAGGACACACACACATGACATGGACAACAAGTCACATAGGTAAGCCCTAATAGGGGTGTAGGATCATTGTCAAGACTTATCATTCCATAGAATATAGAAGTTACTAGTTGCTAATTGGCATTTTCAAGCAGATCTCCTAATAAGAGGGATCCGCCTCCAGCATCACACTAAGATAAAATAGAAAAATTTGCTCAAAAATGATCACCAACATCATACCGTACCATACAGCAATCTATTACATCATGTCAATAATCCGCGACCGTTTTCAACCTTATTGGGTCTCATCAGGCAGGTGTAAAAAACACTCAATAATAAACATGCTGAAATAAAACAAATTTAACTAGTAACTTCTATATTCTATGGAATGATAAGTCTTGACAATGATCCTACACCCCTATTAGGGCTTACCTATGTGACTTGTTGTCCATGTCATGTGTGTGTGTCCTTAAATGAGACCCCCATGATATAGGTATTGCTGTATGATATTGTTTTTATTGCATTTTTTTTGCACCCAATAGAAAATTTGTTTTATTTCAGCATGTTTATTATTGAGTGTTTTTTACACCTGCCTGATGAGACCCAATAAGGTCGAAACCGGTCGCGGGTTATTGACATGATGTAATAGATTGCTGTATGGTACGGTATGATGTTGGTGATCATTTTTGAGCAAATTTTTCTATTTTATCCTTTAAGGATCATAAGATTCTATTTGATAAAATTTGAAACAATTCCATAATTGTTGGTAAAAATGAGAAAATAATGGATTTCAGAAAAGTGGTTGCTATATCATAATGACATAACAATTAACAATTGTGGGACATATATGACACAGTATCCGTCAAAGGGTTAAGAGCTTGTGACCACTGGGCTGTGACAACAATCTTGTTCTTGCAGTTGTTAGACTTAATGCATCTGCGACGACGGCCACTTATTCACAAGTGATGCGGCTTTGCAGAGTACTGACAGACCATCCACTACAGTGGACCTAGTATGGGTCCCACAAGCTATGCTTTATTTAACGCCCCTAGCCATTTTTTGGTCACCAACTGCAGTGAAGAGACCTGATAAGTCGAAGCAGTGTCACTGCCTGCAGTTTGCTCAAAATTCTCTAATTATTTGGTAACAACAAGATTATAGTAGATTTCAGAAAAGTGATTATTGCGCCATAATAACATAACAATTAAAAATAATGTACCATATGCGTTACATTGATCCTTAAAGGTTAATGCTGCTTTTTTTAATTGAAGCTAAAGTGACACACAAGGATTTGTCAAACTTATAATCGCATTTTGAGAGCTTTTGTTTGCTCAAAAAACATCTTCTTCTTAAAATATAAAGAATTAACGATAAATGCATTGTTTTCCTATTTCTACTACAAAACTTGAAAATAATTGTGTATAGTCAATAATAAAACGACTTCTTTCTGTTTTCGCATGACTGCGTATGTTCGTCACTGCGTTCGCTTTAAATCCTCCAAAACTATTGACATAAAATTTGACAATTTCATCCGCTAGTTTTGAAAATATTTTTGGGAACAAAATTCAATGAATTCTTTAATTTCTGTGATTTCCAAACAGGTTTTCAGACAACATTTTCCCATTTCCTTACAAATTAAAATTTATTTCCAAAGTAGCTGCTAGTGAAATATTTTCTTGATTTTTTACAAAAGACTATGACTTTCTGCCACGCTTTCACGTAGTCACCAAGATCATCTCGGGATACCAACGCGTTTTTTACAATAGGGTTTAATTTTTATATTTTTCTTTAAAATGGTCCTGGCTGTGAATATCTACCATTTGAAAACTGTAAAAAGTGCTGTTTTTTACAACTTCAAATATCTTGCCAAAGGATAATTGCCGTTTTTGCTGGGCTGATTTCCCACATTTCACATAAGTAGCAACATCTGCTCTCTTCATCGTTTGTGTCCACTCACATTTGCCTTGTTCTGGCATATCAGGTTAACTGGTTGAAGTTACAGGTTGAAATATTTTCTTTGGTTAGGTGACGGTTCATCAAAAGACATTTCGTTTGCTGGGAATGCATCAGTTGTAGTGGACACAAATCGTTTGAGCCAAATAAAGAATCTTTCAACACTGACAAGTTTTCAATTTGTTTGTATTTATGGCTTTTCATATAATTTGCTCTGGTGATTTTTTGTTGCTTTTTGTACATTAAACTTCGTTTGTTCTATAATGAATACACTCATTATGACTTCTTAAATCAGACTGTCGCGGAAATACTTTTTCACATATCTCACACAAATGTTTCTTTTTTTTTATCATTATATTTTTCACATGTCTTTCCAAGCTTCGTTTCTCGGTAAAGACTGTGGAACAAATGTTGCTCGTACAATCATTGACCGATCTCGGCTTGGCCGTTCAATTGAGCAAAATAACATGAAGATACGCGATGGTGTACAATCCATCGCCATAGAAAGTCGGTGATGATTGTGGCAGTATATTTAGGACCGCCGTCGCTGGACAGCTTTTAGGGTATATCAAACGTAGCACAGAAACTTTGGAATATTAAATTATTGCATTAAAACTATAATAAACCTTATAAACCATAATACTTAGTGCTGGATGGGGCCCGAAAAATCTCTGACCACCCTGATAATCTATCTCCAATGACCATATTGTATTGAAAGAAGTCAGCGAAAACCGATTTGAATGATGTGGACGGGATGCATAATGTCAAAGGTGGTACGCTGCGTGGCCGGGCGCGTTCTGATTGCATTCTTTACAGTGGCCCCAAATGTTCTGAATATCTTTTGTCATGCCCGGCCAAAATACAATTGACCTGGCACGCAGATCTAGGGAAGATATACCTTGGGAAGTGTAGTGTAAGGTGCTAAGCATCTGCGGCCGCAGGCTCTCTGGGATAACCACGCAATTTTGAAACATGACCACATCATTTATAATTTGAAGTGAATTGCGGAAAGTCCAATATTGTTTAATTTGTTCCCGTGCAGCAGGATTAGAAAAACCTGAGAAAATTTGTTCATAAGTTCTTGTAACGTTTCATCTTTAGCTGTTTCCTGAGATACGCAATCCCAGAAAATTGCGGTAAGCTCACATGCATTTGCTTGCATACCAAAGACAAGCGCCGACTCAATGTCCTCTTTCTTGTCCTCCAGGCGTGCAAGCAACAGCCAGGGTCTAACAATGGGGAGGGGTGGCGAGAAGTAGTATCAGCAGCACAATTTGTTTTTCCAGGTGTTTGGACAATCTCGAAATGCCAAGAGAGGGTCCTTTGCTTTAGTCGAAAAAGACGAGTATAGGTGATCACATCTAGGGTCTTGTCGCCGAATATTTTAGTCAACGGTTTATGATTCGTGACTACGATGAGATTCTTGCAACTCTGTGTGAAGTAGAAGTTTGTTTGAGTCCCCATAAAACAACAATAGCCTCACCTTCAATCGGGGCACACCGTTTTTCGGCCGAAGAAGTAAATCGTGAACCCGGTAGTGCTACCTTCCAATCATTTAGCAGCAGCCCGGGAGGTGAGATGCGTAAAAGCAATGTTTTTGGAATAAAAAGTATCCTAGATGATGACACGACCAATCGGGCCGGAGACACTTTGGCTTTTTCAGATCAAAAATTTCCATACCTTCTTTGATGGCTTTGACCAGAGTTATGACATCATTGACGGACGTTGGCAGAGTATTTTCAGTCTCATGGACTTCCCACGGAATATCATTGTCCGCAAGTAGAGCATTGCCAGCAAGAAAATCAAAATATTATTGCCCGCAAGTAAAAAATCCTTAATAATATGATCTGTGAAGCTTACCTCTCGATTGCAGGAGCATTGGACAGTGGAACGGCGCGTCACCACTTTACAGCGTACCCGAGTCGAAACGAACGGCAAGTTTCGCCGCGATTTTGCTGCATTTGCATGAATTTGGATCGCACCACGCCCACTGCGACTGGGATGAAAGACAATAATTTCGTCGCCTCCACCATTTGAGCGGCAGACCCGAGAGTGATTCTCGGGGGTGCTTTCAGCAAGCATTCACCTTGCTTCTCATCCGCACAGCTTCTAGGCCCGACAGTGTAGTAGCTGCATAGGCGCCATCTCGTCGCTAAAAGTATAAGCAGTCTTGAATGTCTCCCACTGACGTACAAAAATATTCCGTTGTTCTGTTGTCACGCCGACATCGATCTTTGGTCGCTCTAGCTACGGGCCGCGGTTTGGATTTTGAGATGGTGATCAACAGATTTGTACAAGAGAGTAAGTGTTCAGTTAGGTACATGCCACTACATATGTAGCTTCTTCCGTTGAAAAGTCACACTCATGCACGCAGTGTTTCGGGATTACCATTTTGTATCAGCACAAGTATTTACAAATTACCTATAGCTTAATCGTGTGCTTTCATGAAAAAAAAGTCATTTTGTAATTACAAACTATATATATTAAGACAATGAAAGCACACGAGAGCTAAAACAGAAAGCAAGCAATGACAACACATAATTGCCAGACACTTACTACATTGCTTGATACATTGTAGTCCCGAGCCAACGGCTATCAGCTACCTGTTAAATAGAAAGAAGGCGGTACCATATACACGTTGGCATAGGGGGTACACAATGCTCAACCATGCCACAATTATTTTTTAAAAAAACACTTGGAATGGGTTGATTTCAACTGTTTCAAAATAACATCTGAATCCATGTGATCCTTCAATCTTTTTTTGAGAATCATGGCCAGAAGAAATGTAGCACCTATGAACAGGATTTTTTAATTAACTATCAAACATGATTTTTGTCAGTCAGTATTCTTGATGGCAAACCGTGTTTTGATGCAAGCTTACAGAAAACTTTCAAGACTTTTCGTGGTGCCATTCAAGCGTAAGTACACTTTTTAGGCGTGTGCATCGCAGATACCTAAAAATTATATACAGCAACCTATAATTATGCGAGTAGGACCCATAACGCAAAGTGTGAAACCTTTGAAAATACCATATGAAGTTTCCTCAAGAGCATTATTTGCCTTTTAAACTCGCTTGTCATACGCAATAATTTGTAAACAATACGAGAAGGAATGTATCAAGAAAGTGTATTAAGATTTTGAACTCTATTGGGCTCCGGATTTTTTGTGCTATTCAGACCCGGGGAGAGGTTCAATTGACCCTAGCATTTTGGCAGCTGATAACTTTGGAACCCCCTAGACTAGCATTTTTATTCTTCTTTAGAAAGATACAAAATTTATTGCTCAATTTAACTATCTATTTTTGTTGAGATCGAATGAATAGTCTTCTAGTTATTGTGAATAAACTAAACAGCACTGATTTTCAAAATTTTGACTACATGTACTGTGCAGTATTTACCTTATTTTGCAATATTTACAATATTTCCGTTGGAAGTTACAGTCGTTACCATTGGTTACAGATGTCAAGAAGCCAAAGCAACTACCCTGAGAAACTCTTGAAGTTATAGCTTTGAGGAAATTTCATAGGTATTTATCACAACAGTTTCACTTCTAACAATAATTCAAGAACAAAACCATTTCAGCAAATTTCTTTTTATTCAAAAACCAGAGAGTTTTCTTAGAAGTCCCATATGGAGGATGGTGTTAAGAGCCTTAGAAAAATCTAAGTAGGCAACATCAATCCACTTATTTTTATTTAGGACTAAAGTGATGTCTTCCTAATATTCCACCAATTGGTTTTCACAAAAAGACTTGGAAACAACCCAAACTGTGTAGGTCTAATTTGGGTACGATCTTCCCAAAATTCCCAAAAATTCCCGAATTACTTTTTTAAGACAAGATTCCATTAATTTGCGCACACAAGAAGTTATGTTTATCGGGCTATAATGGAAAGGCCTTTTGTTTTCTTTTTTAGAAATAGGTACCAGATGAGCAATTTTCCTTTAATATGGAGTGGTTTATCTATCAAGGCATGCTGAAAAAGATGATATAACTGCAAATGTAGAACGACTCCAACAGCCTATAAAACAATATATATGGAATATTATCCCGACCAGCTGCTGCAAAATCTTTTACTTTTGCTAAGTTTGTAGCTATTAAGCCAGTTGCAAAGCTTAACGTCTCTAACTCATCAGAAGTCTGAGGAACTGTAAAAAAACATGTGTTGGGTCTTCAATGGCAAAAACTGAAGAAAAGAAGTACTTAAAGCCTGAGCACAATCTTCGTCGCATTCTGTTAAGTTTCATACCATACCATACCATCAGGAAATGAAATTTAAAGTAAATTAAATATTACCACAATAACATGGAATAGAGGATGGAAGGATTTCAACGTAGGTTGTAATGATGAATGGCAAACGAAAGACCGATGAATGGCAAACGAGTGTGTTAGTTCTGATTTTCAAAGGAAAAAGGAGATGTACCCAGCTGTAATGCCTACAGAGGAGTAAAGTTGTTAGAGCATGCTATGAAGACCGTTGAAAGAGTGCTGGAAAGAAGAATTCGAGAATTAGTTGATGTTGATGAAATGCAATTTGATTTCATGCTTGGCAGAGGAACTACAGACACATTGTTTTTTTTTGTGAAAAGAATGCATGAAGAATACGAAGATAAAGAGAGCAACCTATAAGTGTGTTTTGTATATATTGAAAAGGCATTTGATTGAGTTCCAAGAAAAGTGATGGAGAGGGATATAAGAAAGAACTGTTTACCACAAGTAATTATTGGATCAGTAATGAGCCTCTATCGTGGAGCCAAGATGGAAGTTCGAATGAAATCAGAATTATCTGAAGAACGTTTGGTGCAAGTTGGTGTACATCAAGGATCTGTGTTATCGCCGCTGCTTTGCAATTGTGGTGAATGCAATTATGGAAAATGCAAGAGAAAGCTTGATGAATGAAATTTTGTATGCAGATGACTTGGTTTTAATCAGTGAAAATATGGAGAATTTGATAGAAAAGTCTTTAAAATAAAAAGAGGCGTTTGAGAGCAATGAGCTGAAGGTTGATATCAAGAATGATCGCGAGTCGTTCAATGGGAAGAAATACCATACTCAAAAGCAAAGTCGATCCATGTGCCAAGTGTGGCAAGAGGATGATGGTAAATTTAGTGCTGCACAAGATGTAATAAATAAATGCATGGTAGATGCGCCAAAATAAGAGTGAACTGGACTGTGGCAAAAGGTTTTGTTTGTGAGAGATGTGTTGAAGCAATAAAAGGAATTGTAGAACAATCTAAAGTGTTAACATTTTATGACCAGTTGGAGCTAGTGAAAATTTTTTGTTGATTGGAAGACAAATTAAATGCCAGTGGTGGAAGAGAAGCGGCAGTGACAGCAAGAACACGAATTCGATGGATAAAATTTAGAGAATGTGCGGAATTGTTTAATGAAAAAAAGCTGTTGTTGAAAATGAAAGCAGGAATATATCGGAGTTGTGTGAGGTCGACGATGTCGTACGGGTGCGAGGCATGGTTTCTGCAGGAGAACGAGATGGCGTTGTCAAAAAGAACTGAAAAATAAATGATAAGAGCAATGTGTGGAGTAAAATTAATTGAGAAAAGGAGTGGCCGAGAACTTATGAATTTGGTGGGTTTGGACAAAATTTTGGACAGACTAACCAAAGCAAACACAATGCGATGGCATGGGCATGTTTTGAGAAGGGATAATGATGGTGTGTTAAGAAGAGCGTTGGATTTTGAAGTAGTTCAAAGAAGAGGGCGTGGGCGACCAAAGATAGGTGGAGAGGCAGGTGGTTAAATAGGATGAAGAGACAGGACTAAAAAAGGAAGATGCCATAAACAGACTGAAGTGGCGCGATGCTGCAAATAAACTTTCGAGGATCATAAGTAGAACCTAGCAACCTCTGTCAAGTGAGACCAAGTCGGATTTAAAACTTTATAATTGTGCACCGGTCCCCACTTCTGTTTACTTAATTACAGAAGTTAATTAAAAAATAGAGTTTGCATTTCTGAGAAGCCAAACTTACAAAATATTATCTCACATTAGATTTTATTCTTGTCAATGGCTTAGCTTTAGCTTTAAGAAAATGGATTATTTCTTCTCGAAATGATAAAAAGACACAAAAATAGCTGTGAATGTGGAATACGGCAAAAGCATTTTGATGATGTTTTACTTGTCAACTTGTGATTGATATTTACAGCAGGAAGGTTCTGTTTTTATAGTATTGACAAACACAACTTATAATTTTTGAGAAACAATAAGAAGTTTTAATTGGGATCGCGTCACTTCAAAAAAATTTTGCGATTTGCTCTACACTTTATGCTTAAACATATGCGCCCCTCCTTTTTTTCTTTATAACATAAAAGGAAAGTGTGAAAATTTTTCGAGAAATGAATTTTGAAATCGCTCTGTCAAAAAAACAATGGTAAACGTCTCTGACAATTTAAGGTCAACCAAAAGCCAAATAAATTTTAGGAAACGTCAAAAGTTTCAAACACTGAGCTTAAATGGTCGCTAAGCGCAACAGTTTCAATTTTTTTTAGGGTCGAATTAATCCATTCTCCACCCGTACAGGTATACCCATTGTAAACGCTGCGGCAGCGCCATTATACATGTTAATAACATTTTCATTTTCGTTTGGCTGCATTTCAATATTTTACAATTTATCTATAAGTTTACTCTACATAGTAGAACTGCAGAGCTTTAAAACACCGGACAATTTTTGTTGTCGAAGGTGCAAGTAATGGATTTGGTTAAGTCACAAAAGTTTCTGATAAATGGACTAAGTCCAAGTCTTTTTCAAAAGCAACAAAACCATCAAGAATTTTTTGATAACGTTTTATGCACTTTACCTCGTAGTCATCATTACTTTCTGGACCAATAGCTGTATGGGCAATATAAAATCTTTGGCCTACTTGCCAAGTTATACTTCACTCTTACGACCTCATGCTGTCCAGCTCTGGTGCCAAAGATAATTTTCTTGTCGACATTAGAAGCTTCATTCTCACTGGACTCGTGTTATACAGCGACAAATTGCCATCATCCCTTTTGTTGCTGCTGGTAAAAAGCACTTTCACTTTGAAAACATCTTGCGTTTTGGAGCAGGTTCACTTCTTTTTTCACTTTCTTGGACTGCTGAAGAAAGTTGGCCTTTCTCCGGTGTGTCTGTCAACGCAGACGCACAAGGTGTTCTGCATTTATTCAGAAGCATTTTACATTTAGATGCAGTTAACTTAAGTTTCCAAAATTTAGTTTGAAGAAAGATCAGAATGCTATCAACATCATCTATCGCATGAGGACTTTGTTCACCACCAATGCATTGCATTTCGATAAGCACGAACTTGCAATGGAAACAGGAGTTGAAAATTTTCGTGTTAACAAATTCTTCTTCCAATTCAGTGACTGCACAATGTTGGTTGTTCAATAAGCATTTCTCATTGTTGTTGGTTCTAAAACTCAAGCTGGCTCAAATTCAGAATCATCAAAAACAATTTAGTTCATGGGAAATATTCAAATACAACGCAAGCCTGGCACATCTCTGCCATAGGAAAGTCTTTTACGAAAGCACTGGAAGATAGGTTGGAAACCTGACCAAATAGTAATGCATTCACCGGGGTTGATTGTTCAGATTTTGTAAACATCTAATACTGTGCTTCCCAACCTTTTTTCTTACATGGCCCATAATGAGTTTGGATGAAAGCGACATGGCCCACTAACGCTATCTCGCTAAAGTTGGCTACGTTATCGTAGCTAGTATCTATTTAGTTACAAAAGCAAACACACATCATTCTAAAGCAGCAATTTATTCCAAAATGCACTTCAGTGAGAGACTTGCTGCTGAACACAATGGATCAGTTTCTCGATTCTTATATGCGTTGAAGAAAGTGCATATCGGAGACCATTTTCTGCTTCTAATTGGTTTCAAGTCTTGTTTTTCATCTGCATTAAAGTGAAAAACCCTGATTCGCATTAATATGTACTACCAAAGGGTAACAGCTTTGTGATGCATTCTTTAGCGATATGCAAGTAAAAAGTGCACATCTTTGCCCAAAACTCACAGATTGACATGGTATCGTACATATCTCTACAAGTAGAATTAATTTTAAGGTCGATGAGTTTGTCCTGTAGGTCATCACGGACTTCTTTAACTGGAATTGCAAAAAGTTTCATCACCAGCTTTAAATCTGACTCCTGTATTTCAGGAAAATATCTCAAAATTTTTTTCGAAGACTTGTAAGGTGTACCAAGATTTCAGATGACAAAGCATCTTCCACATCATTAGAACTCACAGTTGAAAGGCCTTCAAACGTTGCAAAATTTCCCGTTTCAGTTTTTTTTGTCAAGGTTTTGCACAAAGGCATTCAAAGCATCAATGAATTCAATGATTGTCGTTTACTTTCCTTGCAACTTGAGATTTAAGCGGTTCAGCTGGTCAAAAATATCAACGAGATGGGATGTAGTCTGGATATGAAAGCATTGTCCTTAAAGTTTGATCCCAGTTCGTGTTGTTTTTTCATGAATAAAAATTCCTTAGACTCTTCTTGCAGTTCAAAAACTCTGGCCAAAACGTTTCCCTTTGACAGCCAACGTACTTTTGTATAATAAAGCAGGTTCAGATGTTCTGATCTCATATCAACACACAGCTTTTTGAACCTTTGGGTGTTCAAAGCCCCGCTCTTTACGCAATTTACTGTTTTCATAACTTCTTTAAGAACATTGTAAAGAAGTTCTGAAAAAGTTTTCAAAGCAAGCTTGCCTGTGTATCATGCAGTGGCCAGAGATGACTTTAGGTAAAAGGATTCGAACTAGTGTTTGAAAAACCACTTTTTGCTTATAACATTAAAGGTGCATCGTCAGAACTTACACCACAGAGGTTTTCCCACTTGAGGTTCTCGCATTCAAAAAAACTCTGATATCTTTTCCATAACATCGACTGCCTTTGTATTTGTCTCTAATGCATAACAAAATAAGAACTATGCATTTATGTTAGTATTTGCGAAGTATCTACAAAGCACCATAAGCTAGGAGCCAGCAGAAACATCTGTACTTTCATGAAGTTGGATAGAGAAAAGACCAAATTGAGCATTTTTTTTATCGGAAATCACCTGCTGTTTTATGTCGTCTGCCAAATCACCAATCCGTCTCTGCACAGTATTGTTAGAAAGAAATATCTGCCTTAGCTTCTTTTCGCTTTCCTGCCCAAGTACAATTCTAGTCATTTCTCAAGTACAAGGCTTGACAAGAATCTCACCAATAGTATACGGTTTAATTTGTTTTGCGAAGATCAGACTGGCTGCATAAAAAGCTTCAACAATTGTTTGGGATTGTTGTCGAAATGCTCCACTTGCGTCCACGCGCTGACGCTTCACACAAGCCTTTTTTCTTTTGAAAAGCTCTGCATTTTCATGTTTGTGTTGGGAATGCACCTTCTCAAGTTGAAGCATTAACTTCGACGGCCTCAAAAAATGATTACCAAGAATTTCATAACACAAAATACACTAGCCCTTTTCTTCTCCACTATCAAGAATTGATGTAAATCCATATTTAATAATCATAACTAAACGTAATCATCACTAAACTAACTTTTAGCCATTTTCTATCTGTAATAATAAAGCTTTCTGCAAGAACTTTTGCTTAAAACTTTCGTACTGCTAAGAAACTGATTTTAGGCTTTAACCTAGCAGGTTGCAGCGCTGCTATAGAAGTAGAGTCGACAATCAGAGATGCAAAACAACGGGTATTTGCTTGTATGCATTGCTGAAGCAAAAAAAGATTTTGTTTATTACTGTTATGAAAGAAAATTGTTTGTATAATTAGTAGTCATCTTCACGGATCACTTTTTTTGGTTTTCAAAACACAATGATTATAAAGCACTTATTCTCCTTATTCAGTGGCCCACTTGGAAACCACGCTATGGCCCATGGCCCACTGGTTGGGAAGCATTGATCAAATATATTAAGCGCAATTCTGTATATACGTGTTTGCGTATAATTGTGCGTATTTGTAGTACAACTACTCTGAAACTACTGAATGTACAAGCATTAAACATAGCACCATTGACTAAACATAGCACCCCGGAATGAGTGTCATAAGAAGGCTCATAACGTCACAATCTGAAATAATTTCGCATTTTTTGACAGAAGAAAACCAATTTTTGATCACACAAAGGCCAATACTCAACTTACTAACTCAAAACGTTTTTCTCCTTTGGAGTGTAAGATGACGTCAAAATTAAAAATTAATTGTAAATATTTGTTCTTTTTTTTCCTCGAAAAAACTGACTGTAGTAATTCAATTAAAAGCTTTTTTAAGAGATATTAACAAGGTACTTACAATAAAAAAATTTAAGCTGAATTGATAATGCAACAACCAATTTGTTTTCTAAGCATTTTCATCATTTTAAACACGCTACTTCTCTTTTTTTTTTATTGCTTCCAACTTGATTTATGATGTCATAATGATGCTATCATGCAGTGAAATAAAGGAGAAAAAAGCTGCTGGCAGCAGCTACAAGGTGAGCCTTTATTCTTTGTTATTTTGAAAGCAAATAAGTGATGTGCAGCTTGTGAGAGAAGATCGTTACATTACATTAAAAGCATAGCGGTTGTCAAAAAACCTGTTTTTTGAAAATGCAATGGCAATTAACAATACTTTTGTACAGTCGTGTACCAAATCTGACTGATGTAAACCTTTACGACATATTGATCAAATGTGGTAAAGTCAAACAGAATAACCATTTTTCACATTAATTCTAACTGGAAAAACAACAATTATTCGCATTTTTATTAAAACAAACTGGTCAATGGATTATATTCTTAAATCACAACCTACTCTATTGTAATAGCCTAATTGTAAGTGCTTGAATTTGGGTGAGTTTGCACTTCTCCTAGCTGCTCTTAAGCTAAGATTGGCAATATAGCACAGCCAAAGATGCAAAGTCAAACAAATATACATACATTACAAGAATTCGTTATTGGTATGCAAAATATATAAAAGCTTATTTTATAACCACCTAACTATCACCTTGATGCTCCCCTTCCTCCACAACTTTACATTTATGCTTCCATACAAGTCGTGAAATAAATGGATAAAAGTTTGTAAAATTATACAAATTTGCCAACAGTTATGAAAACGTTTTACGTAGTGGGGCTAATATTTTCATGGCTTAATCTTAAAAATACATATCAATCACCTTGGCGCTTTCCCACAACTTTGATATGCTTTCAAGCAGCTGCTCGATTGAACGGATAAAAGTTTGTTAAGTTTAAGGATGCCTTTGGTAAAAACATGGCAAATAAAACGCTACCAAGGCCTCGAGAAACTCAGGAGACCTGCAGCGGCTATGCACGACTTCCATAATATTTTTTTAGTAAATTACTGCTGGAGGGCTCTTCGAGCAACGCCGGCAGAGGCGGCTAGTCTGTAATAAAATACATAGATACTGAATGTGCTAAAACCTATTTACAAATCAATTTGCTTTTACTTCAGCGGCTAAAGTTCGCTTCTCGCTTGAAAGACACTCTCTGTCGATTGGAGATAGCAATTAATATCGCTCGCTAGGAATGATTGTGTTTGCGTTTCAAACACCAGAAACCTAGTAGTTTCTTAGCTACCTAAGCTGCCGGAACAAAATTATTCGTATTCTCAGTGTCTATGACAACTGCTTCCGAATACCCCGCTGACCGTAGCTTACTACATAGAATGAACAATGTTGAGTCTGCTTCTGCACGAACGCGTGTGAGATGCTGCAATACATCATCGGTGGTGAGATTCCTTGCTGGTTTGTCGACAACACAATAAATGAGCTGAGAAGAGGTTCAACGTACCACTTTTTTTAATGGCAGTCTCATGAATGCTTGTACGCAACTTTGTTCTCTGGCTTAATAAGAAAAGCGTGAAAGTCTCTTTTAGTAGAAAATTTGTCCTTAGATTTCCTAAACACATTGCCAATGATCTGATTTTTTGGCAGTGTTGTCTTTCACTGTCTTTGATGGAAAATGCTTGCTCGTACGAATCATGGATCAAGATAATACGTTCTGCAGTTGTATGCCAACTCAGAACAAAGTTCACAAGTTTTTCACCATTATCTACCAGGTTAACTTGCTTCCATCTCTCTTTTTATTCCTTCAGTAGTAGGGATTGTTGGACGCCAGATTAGTCTCATGTCTGCTATCAATGTTTAAATATCAGGGCACGGCATTTATGTCATTGGCAGATTTTCCTGTAGCTTACTCTTCAGTGTTTTACTCATAGTAACACTTGCATTAAATATTGCAAGGCATTCATCTGTTGTTCGATGCTGCACTAATTCTTCCATGTTTAAGTCATCATTATCCTCAACAAGTTTGATGACCGAGGCAAATGCCGTACTCTGCACTCCTTCACTTGTTTGTTTCAAATTTTGACTTCCTGTCTTATCGATTTTTTTCAGTTGCAAAATTGTTTTTTTTACTACGTGGGATTCCAACATTGTAGGATTTTGTTTTGGTATGGATTCTTTCACTTAAGAGCTCTTCCACCCTCTTTTTACCATTAGCTTTGCAGATTTTAGATTAGCAATGAAATCAGAAGGAGCATGAATTCCAGTCTGAAAAGATCCTAGCGTCTGATCTGACTGGTCGAACGGATCATATTGAATCTCCGTGAGACATGCACAGATATCCTGCACAAACTGTACATCTACCTTGATCTTAATTGAGGCACAATCTGCATGTTTTTTTTCAACTTTTCCTCTTGTGATTTGCGTGACGATGGACACAGATGCTTATCCGGTTGACGCTATTAACATTCTGAGTTGCATAAAATCGTGAATTTGAACTACCTCTTTGAGAAACACGCGTCGATATTCCCAGACAGGTTGTAATGAGAATTGTATAAACAGCAATACAAATTCATAATACTAATTTACACAATGGAACAACGACGGTTTTCTGAAAACAGTTATCTATTCAAAACTTTTCTACTTAAAAAAATAACGCCTCAACCTTGCCTACTTATTGGGAAGCAGAAAGAACAAACTTCAATCAAAATTGATTAAAAGAGAGCCAAAGTGCAACATATGTGCAGCCAAATTGGGCGATAATTGAAAACGACCAACAAAAGGGAACAAAAAAGCCTCATGCTTAATAAGAAAGCGCGAATCAAGACATACAAGATAAGCGAAACACTATAAGGAACATAGAACTCTGGTTCGATACTAGACAAAACCAAAATGACTAAACTTGCTGTAACAGTCTGCGTGTTTGACATCAGTTGCTACTCATTCTGGAGAATGGTCAACCACTTAATTTTAAGATTGAATCTTTTATTCATTGTTGACTCTATCCATTTCAAGATGTTTCGCTAGTGCATGGTAGACTAAAGCCTCGTAGAAAAATCGAAGACAAACCACACAGAGGTCGAAGTGTTTTCCACGCAGAGATCGACAGATCCATGTGCAACGACACCTGCAAACACCAGAACATCTGAAATGACAGAGCTTTTAGATCTCTCGTGGATCGCATTAGCGAATGACATCCGGGTGTGAAAGGTTTTCAGAATGGCATTATGTCGGCAAACATGTTTGGATTCTCACCTTTCAATTCTAGCAATAATGCATAGACCAGATGATCACCGACAATAACGGCAATGACATCTTTTTGCCAATAATTGCCTTTCCAATCTTAAGCATGACATCATGCACAATGATCTTGCTTGGCGGATCAGAATAAGTCATGAAATAAATCGCTTGACTCTTCTGGTTTCCAATGATAGTTTTGCCAGAAAAATAGAAAAGGCTGGTACTGTCTAATCTTTTGGCTTTGATCTTCTTCCGTTCATGTTAGCTCGAGCTATTGCATGAATAACATCTCTTATGCTTTGACGAGCTGTGTCCTAGTGTTTTTCAAGTGTTGTCCTTGGTCTGAAGAGTGGTTCACCACGCTATACTGTTTTATATGGTTTTACTCTTTTTATCGGTTCCCAAGTTCTTTAGGACTAGCTGATTAGAAGGATGGTTTTGTTATTGGAGTGAAGATGCTCATGTACTGTGATTAATAAGTGGCGTGTAATTATGCCGATGTATGAGGAGTTTGCATCACACAGATAATTAAATTTACACACCTCATTTGTTGTCTAATCAGGTGTATAAGTTTAATTGCCTCCATGATGCAAATAGATCATATAATCACACGCCACTTAGCCCCTGGAGTACGTGAGCATCTTCACTCTACAGTAACAACAACAGCCATCACAGATCATCTAAAGGTATGTGATAACTGCAAGAAAAAAAGCAACCTAAATTCGTTCAACGTCTGTAGAAAGTACAAGACAGAATACGAGACCAAAATTCATGAAGCTTTACACATTAAAAAAATCAATCCACTGCTCAACAAACAACTGCATACCAATGTTCTTTGTTTTACTAAATGCATTTTAATATTTGTAGTTGATCGTACAATGTAACGGTTGTCTTTGCGACTTTCATTTGTCTTACCAGTCATCCATGTTAAGTCTCACGTTATAGCGTTATCTGCATTTGTTTATTAGGTCAGTAACAATATTATTTCATCATATTTATTTTATCTATGCGCTGTTGATGTGTCATTAGCATTTTTTTTTAAATAATCATTTCTAATCTTTAAGTTGTAATGCAAGAATGTAATGTTGATACTTCGACGAGGGCCACGTTGATGAGCCGATAACATCCAGTTCTAATATATAAAATGTTCAACATATATCATCTGCTTATTTTTGCTACTTTGTGATATAAAAATAGTACCTCTTTGCCGAAATTTTAAAGAAAAATATCATTAAAAAGATGTCTATGCGATCAAGGGTAAAGCAAAAATAATACCAACAGTAAAAAAGATGACATTTGAATAATATAAGCGTGATTACCGGTGATACATGCTGTGCATAGTCAAAAAGCTTGTTGTCTTTGTATACCAGATGTATCACATGTGAGCGTTGGCAAAGGTACTTTCCCACTAGACAGAATTGGTAACTAAAAGTTTATTTGGTTAGCAGCGCGGAAGGAAAAGACAACTTGGCATTTAGTAGAGTAAAAATTGCCTTTATAATTTGTGCCTTGGCACTCAATGTGTAAGAGAAACTTCAAACGGATACTTACGTATTAATCTAGCAGCAAAGTCGAGCTGCTGTTCGAGTCTCATTCCAAGTATCTCTGCGAATTGCTAAAGCAAACAAGCCACTCACAATTGCAGAAGAGTTGATTCGGCCGAGCGCAAAAGACACGAATTGAATTATATTTTGCATAAAAGCAGAAAAGTTAAATTTGATATTATTTGCAGATAACTCCATTCAACGTAGGATAGCGGTGACGTCGGAGGATATCAAACATCAAGTTTCGCAATGAGGTGCGATGGTTGTCAAAAGCAACGTGCAAAAGCTGTTCTTTTCTTCTGCTAAAACTGGTCAACTATTTGCACACCAAAAAAGGATTTGGTTAAGTTCTTATTCCATGATATACAGTAGTATCACTGCCATATCTCGTTGATACTTTTTGCAAACTGAACAAATTAAACGTTTGTTGGCGAGAAAGAGAAAAAGCAATCTTTAATGTTGTTGATGCACTTTTGGCGTTTAATTTAAAGCTTGAATCATAAAAAAAGAAGTTGAAGATAGGTAAATCTGGAATCTTTTCCACCCTCCACGAGTTCCTTGAAGACAGCGAGTATGTATGGCTTGATGATAAAACTAAGCTGCGAATTGTCAACGACCTCAAATCTCTTCGCAGAAAATTTTTTAGTATTTCCCACACATAAAGCGCTACAATTCGTCTTTCATTAGTAATGGTTTTAGTAATCCGTACATGGTTCTAGTTAAAGACTTTGTTGATATATTTGATGGCAGTGTTGACACCCAAGAAAAGTTCATAACTCTAAAAGAGCATTTAACAACGGAAGACGCCTTCAAAGACAAAACCTTTTCTGAGTTTTGGATTACCACGGCTTCTTTATAAACCCAAGTTGCAAGCACAGCCACCCGCACTTGATACCATTTCTATAAACTTTTTCTCTGTGAGGCTGGTTTCTCCGCTTTGTTAAAAAAGTCAAAAATCCGGAACCAGCTAGCAATGGAGGTAG
Organism: Trididemnum clinides; assembly: GCA_963675345.1. Lineage (NCBI taxonomy): Eukaryota > Metazoa > Chordata > Ascidiacea > Aplousobranchia > Didemnidae > Trididemnum > Trididemnum clinides. Next base: position 1,527,244 of record OY776299.1, read on the forward strand.
ATTTAAGGTGTGCTCTTATCAACAACGATATCAAGGATACTCAGGCTTGTTACGAAGATGAATCACCAGTTCATGCACCCTAATTTAAAAAACATCAAGATTGCAATAAATTGTCAAAGAGTGCTTATGTAAATTTACTTGATTTCTATGGGGTGTACACAAATGTATTACATTCGCTTTGTGCGAATTTTAAATCGAAGTCGTTAGGTTATTATGGGTTGTTATAATGGGTGACGATACAAACATGGTGAAAACCACTGCGCTAGAAAATTAAAATTTAGCAAAACAAGTCTGGCCGTTACCACTCCTGTTTACTTCTAGAAAAACGGTTGCCGCTAGCGTTGGCGCCACAAAAAAACTGATGCTGTAAATTTGACGACGCTAACCTGAACATCTGCCTGTTACAACGGGCAAGGCGGCATTAATAACTTCTAAACACTAAAATATAAAAAAAACTGTGAAGTTTGCTTTACTGTTATAGTAGGTTGGGATCAATTTTGAAAAAAAGGCCTATAACAACCTTACCTTCTAATTAAAGATACGACGACACCTCTAGCATCATTCTGATTGACATCAGCAAGACGTGCTCCAAGAGCTTGGCAGTAGATGTTAGCTTCTTGAAAGGTCACTCTTGGAATGTTGTTGTATTTGTAGCAAAATTTACCTGAACAAAATTAGCAATATTAACTTTAAAGGGTAATTAAATAAGCTCGTTATTTCAAGCTAACTATGATGCTTAGTAAGGCCTACTATGAGAGGTCTTTTTTGGAGAAAAAAAGATACCGTCAACACACAGACGTGACGCCACAATACTTTTGAAGCTGAAAAAGCATAAAGTGAATCCGGTTAGCTTGTTTAGCTCTACTTTAGTACCACGAAAAAATTACGGTTGTGGTACTTTGAATTCAGTACGATCCCATCTCTAGAATGCGCTTTCAACAGCAGAAAACACAATCAATGTACAGGTTGTCCATAAACTCTCTTTGCAATAAAAAAAAATTGTTACAAAGTAAATTGATGAGATATCGCAATAAGCAAGGGTTTCCCAACTGGGGTGCATGAACCCCCAGGGGAAACCCGTGAGTCCATTCCAGGGGGTTCGCGAGACGTTTCCGAAAATCAAAACTAGAAATGTTTAAAATCTGTTTAGGCCAATATAATCTGACCAAAGGATTATTTTCAAATAAAAAGACTTGATTTTTATTTAATTATTGACATAATTTACGACCTGTAATTTGTAATATTTGTATAATGAATTTGTATAATATGTAAACTTTATACAATTCTTAGTTGCAGTAACAATTAAAGTACGCTTTGTCAGTTAGACTTCGTTTTACAACAAACTTTGATAAATTTTTTTATTGCAATATTGCACTATGCTTTTATGAAACACTGGTATGCGTTTTATTGCATAATTTGGGCATAGATCCTATTTTGAAAATTTGGGAGTTCGTGGAGACCTCTGACATCCACAGGGGTCCGTGGGGGTATAAAGTTAGGGAAACACTGGCAATATGGGTTGTTTTATGTTAATCAGTATTTCATAAAGTTTTTATTGACACATTTAATACACTTCTAAACATCTAATTAAAAATATTTTTTCAACATTTAATACACTTCTATATGGGCACCATTACTTGCACGAAGCACATCAAGACGATACTCACTTTCTTGCCATGTTCGTTCTAGCATTGTCTCATCAATGGTTGCAATGCATTAGAAATTCTTTGCCTAAGGTCAGTCATCTCCCGCACTTTTGTTCGATACACAATTTCCTTTACGTAGCCCCAAAGAAAGAAGTCCAGGGACTCGTGGTGGCCATGAAATTGACCCATCCCTTCCAATCCAATTCCATGGCCACAACGTTCACGACACATCACTCCCCTGGACTTCTTTCCTTGGGGTTACGTATAATCAATTAGTGTTTGCTAGTAACAGAACATATCAGAATACTCAATAAACAAATAATTTACTCCTGACACTGATTACTGCGCAACGTGTTGTGTTTTTCGCAAATGGTATAGTGACATTTACTTCAGGAGAATCTGTACTTTTTGTTCTTAGATCTTGGACAAATGTAGCACCTCTCGCTGACGGATGAATAATGTTTGGTAGTTGTTCATATAGTTAAAGGAGATTCTAATAAATTCCGGTTGTTTCAAATGATTTGTTTTAAATTTTACAGTGTTTCAGATATCATCAATCGGCGCTTAGCTTGAGAAACCATTAATCATACCATGAGGTCTATGAACCTCAAACAAATAAATGTAAAATTTTGATAAAAACAAGCGACAAAAATATAATTAATGAAAGACAAGCGATTCCTAAGAACATATAAAGAAACTAGAAGACAAGAGTTCATCAAAAAACCTTACGGTTTGCAATATAAAGTCTTGCAAAAAGGGTTGGGGTCATATTGACCCCATGGTACCAGAGTAGGGTTAAGAGGGAAAAATCAGATTTCAAAAATTTCTCTCTCTCTATTTCTCTTGCATGGTCCCTGTACCCCCATTTTCTGGCTGTGTTTATGTGCCCTAATATCAGTCAATCTCTTACATTAAGACTGATATGTAAAAGTTTTTCTATGAGTTACCACTTTTAAACAGTCTATGATTCCACAGTAAATGCCTATATGCTTCCATGCACTTGAACTCTAGAATCGACTGACTCTGTTTGACTGGTTCTGCCCTTGCCACGCTTTGGAAAACTATTGGACGTTAAGCGGAAATTGGATCGAAAACATTTGGTTGGCCGTGGTCCCCATAAATCCTTTTCCCCTAAATACGCCTACATTTCTTTATCCCGTCTTCCTCCGTTACTTCCTGGAAACAAAATATTATTCAATAAACTTTAACCTGACTCTTTTAATAAAAACAATATAATTCGTCACTACAGAGAAAGTTTTGTCAATAAAGGCAATTGTTTTATCGTAATTGTAATTAGCGTGGCATTTAGTAGAAACTAAGCAGTATGGACTCATGAACTACTGTAGGTTTCAGATTCTAAATTTTGTTGGTCAATAAAAAGTCAATTTTCAATAGTTACGTCAATTTTTTGTTTTTAGGCCTGTGAAGTCTATTTTTGCAAGAAAATATATTTGCTCTAGCCGGCAAATTTGCTTGTTTTGTCCTTGGGCAAGGCACTTAACGGGACGCCCCCACCCTTATGTGGAAGACAGGTGGCCCAGTTTTCCCTCCGAAGAGAGAGTTAGTGGCAGGAAGGGTATCCAACTGTAAAAACAAAATTGCCAGGAAATACAGATTACTGTTGTGGCGATCCCAAATCAAAAATTAAGCCACCGGCGACCCCATATATAAATGGGAAAAAAGCCAGAAAGCAGAAGAAGAATGCATTTGTTTTGATGAATCAAACAAACTCGACAACCGCAAGTAATGTATTTAGAAATAGTCAATTACCTTTATTTATTTCCATTGAATACGGTATGTGGTAGATTTACATGGACTTTTTGCACTAATTAATCCCTTTTTATTTCCAAATATTTCTTTTTCCACTAGTGTTAACAATTGCGCAGTTGTGAGCAATATTCCGAGGATGTGACATGGCTACCAAGTAGTGCGTTGCATCGTTGCTACAGCAAATTTAGGATGGTGGAAGCATAAATAACTTAGTAAATAAAACCCTTTGCAAAAATGCGTACAAGCAAGTCACGCTTCAGTTGATTTAGTCTATCCGATATAGATTTACCCGCAAGTCATTAGGTAAGTAGCCTATGCTAAAAACTGTGGTTTATGAGATTTGCGGCATTCGGACAAAATTTTTATGCAAAAGCATACTGAGGGAAACTCACAACTTTTTGAGTATTTGTATAAGCAAGTGTTAAGCATTTTTTAGGCTAGTTAAAAGCCTGATACGGGTCCTGAAGCTAGCTACAATTCAGAAGCATAGACAATTTTAACAATTATATAGTGATAGACAGTAGCTCAGTCTGCTGGTGTGATAGTAGTTTAGATTGATGCTTCTTAACCCACTAATACTACTAAAAGAGAATTGGGCCATTTGTGTGCTCTAAATCATATGAGTTCTAGTACTGTACTCTCAATCCTCGTTTTTCCGGACTAAATGGTGCAAGAACCTGTCCGGTTAATGAAAAAGCCCGAATAACACAAATATATTTATGCAATGCAAATAAAATAATCATCCTTAGCAATATTTATAATGCATTTACACTATTTTCAGAATTAAGAAAACTTGTTATTCTTGGTCCATGGCCTCACTATCTGAAGTAAAGCCCTTGAAGTCACCAAAGAAATCTATTCGTACTGAAAAAGGCAAAAAATTCTGCCGTTTCATGCAAAAACACAACGTGGGCGAATTTTATGCTTTGAGATATTAACCCTTTTGCGTTCCATTGTTTCAATGTTACATAATAAATTAACTTTTTGTTTATGTTTTGCAGCTACCTTACAAAATGATACAATTTTCCGTTTACTTACGTTGTGTTTTTGTGCGGAACGGCAGAATTGTTCACCAATACCTTACAAAATACAATGTTTACGAGCATTGGTAGTCACCTATTCCGCATTTCTGGCATCATGCAAGGCGTGCGTTGTCGAAATTCATTGTCGACCGTCCGGACTTATTGTCCAAATAAACCAAAATCCTGATTAACGAGGTCCGGAAAAACGAGGGTTGAGTGTACCCCGTACTGATATGAACAGAAGACTATTTTTGCAGTTTAAATGTTAGCATGGACAGGACCACCGTTTTCACATACCTAGTTTATAGTGCTAAAGAGAAGGGTTGTGTCGGCTACTTTTTATTAGCGCTCTGTATCGGCAGTAGTAAATAATTTCAGGATGTGTGACGATAGGCTGTAATTTTGCACAGAAATTAGCAAGCATACGATGTGGCATTTGGTGCTAAATACATGTACAATGTTTTCAATAAAGTATATTGAAAATAGCCTCATTAGTTTTTTTGTTGAATTACTTGTTACCATCAGTCAAACACGCATGATCTAGTCTGCTTACAAATACCTAAGACCAGTAGACTTAATTCCTACTCAGACAGTAAAGAATGATAAAACTGGTTTAATACGGTAAACCTAGAAAACTGAGATTTTAAATGATATATAGTCATTGCAGCAACTGGAAGAATGTTTTTAATACGTAACTAGCTCAAACGAAATTTCAAAAACTTTTAAAGCAGTTTGTTTTTGTAAACGGTTATGAATTTTTGATAATTATGCATTAAATGAAAGAATTTTGGGGCCAATTCATCTAAATAACCAAACATATCTCCAAAGCATTTGACTTTAATTGGGTATCAACCGGCTAGCATGATGGATTTTCCCTGGCATGACTTGACAAGTGCTTGTGTTTGGTCTCTTTCATATCTAAAAATCGGTCTGATTTGCTAAACTGGCCCGGATCTAAAAACACAATCAAACCCAGATTTGGTGATACGATCAAAACCAGACCTCATACTGGTCTTGATGACATTCGTTTCGAATCTGAAATACATTCTACGCGGCAGCTACACTAGCAACAAAAATCATGGTATAACCTTTCCGCTATGCTCAACCCGTGAGTTATTTCGCAGTAGCCACATCAATTCTTTACATAACTTTTTATTTAAAAATAACACATTAAAAATACAAATTGGGTTTAAGTTTTATTGACGTCTTATTCCGATCTTTTCTCCAAAAGTGCTGTCCTTTGTGCCAATTGACTAAGACAATCTGATACTCTTTCTCCGTCATCCGGAACAGAAATACATAAAACTTTCACAGAGCAGCTATGAAATAAGAGTGTACTACAAAATTTCATGAACCAGAATATATCAACCTTTGTTTCCTTATTTTATCTTTGGCCTGTACAACGAAAATCTACGCAGGTTTTTTGTTATGTAGTTGGTCGATTTGGCAGTAGAGAGCTCAATGATAGAATCAGAGCAATAAAATAAAATAAATTCTAGGTTTTTTGTTACTGTAGTGTAGTTAATCCAGGCCTTCTTGGTGGATATTCCATTCGTTTCCATTTTTCTTCCGTTGTTTTCTGACACAATTTGCTGCTTGTTCGCAACCACCAAGCAAGGAATGATCGTGAAAGCAAAACCACATTGCACTAGTTGATATAGCTAGCCTTTACTCATCTTGCTATTGGATTAGAATGCACTGGCAACTTAGCTGCACAAGCAATCAATAGCACTTACAGATATTTTGTTACAAGTGCCACTTGAAGAATTTTTTGAAGCTACTAATGCCATCACTTAGCCTACTGCATAGTAATTGAACTGAACAGAACCCCTTGAATAAACTGTATCAAAAAATCTACAGTTGCACTCCAATTACGTCAGTTGGAGTTGCGGTTGTGCAAATTGGTCATGCTTTGCCAATATCTTTTAAAACTTTTTTGATTTTTTACCTTTTATGACGTGATCACACGAGTTAGTCACGTGAACAAGCAACCTAGTCAAAGTACTCCGTCTTTGTGGAACCAATCCATTCAAATTGGCGACACTTTGCAGTTGTGGTACAAGTACAGCTAACTTAGCAAATAACATTATTAAAAGCATTAATTAACATGAGTTTCCCTACTTTAATTGGGGATCAGTGATAGAACTTAGAACACAGTGCATTCGCTAACATTGCGTAGCCAAAAGTCTTTTGGCTGATTATATTCATGTTTTCCAATACACTAACTAGCTAGACACACAAACAGATGTGAAAATGCAAAATAGTTATTTTGTCATCACAATGGACCTGAAAAATATCTCATTCAGTTCTGGCAACACCCTTTTGTTTGTTAACAGGAAGCCAGGTTAAATCCACATCAGATTTGCTCTACAAAATAAGATTTTGATGGATGTCAGTGCACCCCAATATAAAAACAGATTTGACTCAGATGACATGGCTGAATAATGATCTTTTCGCTTGATAGCTAAAGCAAACTGCTCTGATGTGAAGTTTACTTACTTAGAGCTGGTAGTTAAAAGGAAGCTGTTTTGTCCAATATTTCGTTCACAAGCAGTTGGCTTTTTGGCTTACACTTAATGTACCTAAGCGCAAACTGTCAGCATTGACCTTTGCTAAACAGAATATATATTCGATTGTTACTGTTGTACAAAATGTCGATTACACTAAAATTCAAAATTGCTTTTTCGTCGATGGCTGTAAGATGTCCGCTGTCAAGGTTGAATTTTGTTATTTTAGATGCTCCATTTGCTCGACACCAATTGACTTCGATTTTGTTTGAACAATATTAATTACCAGTTATAATTTTGTGTATACTTAAGCATTTGCAAGTGTAATCTTAAGATGTGGCAATGTATATCTATTTTTTGAGCAGGACCATTTGATGTGCCGAAAACGATTAAAATTTAAATAAAAATGGGTAATATGTTGTGGCTGCTATGTATCTTGACAATGTGTTGGTGAAAAAATACCCTTATACCTTAATTTTATTAATATCAATATGAGGGCACATGTTCACGTACAACATCAGGTATACTTATGAAATAATTAACATATTATTCATTAAAGGGTGTTACCGGTACTAAGCAGGCATAGTTGGCATAATACAGACATGCTAGGCATAGTACTGGCAAAAATGCCAATAGGCCTGAAGCGCATGTACTATGCCTACGGTGCGTGGTACTATGCCTACAGTGACTACACTACACTTGCACTATGCTGTTTAGTCTATGTTTATCAAAAACTCCTAGATATGCAAGCTTTATGGTGGAAATAACCTAGATTTTGAATTTAATACACTTTCCCCAGCACATTTTGGATGCATACCAAGTTGTCTGATATTTTCAAGAAAGACTGATGTAAATAATGATGAAATGAAGTATTGCACTACATAATTGATACAAATACTTGAGGCAGATTACATTAATAACACTGGTAACACCTATTGTAATTGCTAATTGCAAAGTCATTGAATTCACCGCAAAAGAGCAACAATCCTTCATGAATTGCATTTCAGTATTATAAATATGCAAAAGAACAAAGTTTCAAATTTATGTACATGATATCTAGCCAACGAATATATCAATTCTAAGTAAAGCAGATTACGTTCGTAATCAAAGTGTAATTGTTCAGAAGCAACAAACGTTAATTCTGAAAGCAGACCAAAATATTTGTATTTATCAAACTCAGTTATAGTATCCTTTGAAAATAAGTACTGGCTACATCAAATTTCAAGTAAAGTCATGGAAAATTTAAGCAAATAATGCATTCTTTATCCTGCAAGAACCACATTTCAATAGCTTAAGCATCCATAGTTGTGTTTTTATCAGGACAGTTGAATTGCAATATACCACCATCAAGACGGACAGTGAAACCATCAAACTAAAACAAAACTTAACCTGTCAAAACTACGATATATATGTTGCTGAATGCACTATTTGCAATGCCAAATATATTGGACAAACTAAAACCAAATTCTCAACCAGGTGGCGAGCTCATAGGACCAATTGGATCAAACAAAACTCAAAATTTGACAATGACCAAAGCGCACTTTTGAAGCATTATTTGGTCTATCATTCAAATGACTTGAATCAGAATAACATGTTTTTGTTTAAATATAGAGTAATTTTTTTACAACAACCGGAAGCAGCACTTCTAGACTTTTATGAAGATTTTTGGTGGCACAGAATCAAACCTTCAATCAACATTCAGCCAATGATTACGCCGACAATCCGATGAATTCTACTACTTGGTACTCAAAAACAAGCTACTCCATTGTGTTTACTTAATCTATTAGTTTGTACTACCATCAGTTTTCAGTCCCTTTCACTTTTATTAATTGGTTTATGACGTCATACTACCTTTTTAATCTCACATCCTGCTGCTGTTGTTATAACTGCTCTTAATATTTATAGGCTAAGGTAGAATTTTTATTTTGTTCTTTATCCATAGAGATATTTACACCCATCCTCTATTCAATAATATTATTACAACTACCCGATTTGATGCTATTTGTAGATTTTGCTGTACGTGTTGTGGAAATATGAAACCTGCAGAGTTTTTGACTTAATGTTTTTTTTTATGGTGTTAACAGGAACTGATGATGACTAATAGATAGTCGAAATTTATTTTCTGTGAATAAAACATATAGCTGGATGATTGCCTATGTTTAATTATATCTTAAAGAATTGCAATATAGATCTCTCTTTCAAAAGCATTAGTAACGTTGTAGAAAAAATTATCACTTTCATTCTGGCTTACTGCAATACAAATTTTACAGAATTACAATGTTTCTAATGCGTTTTGACGTACATATAATTAAATTTGGTTAATCATTTGTCATAACTTGCTCCGCTTTCGTATTGAAGAACGTGTAAACTTTTATTTGAAACTACAATTGACAATTGTTCAAACAAAACCAATGTCAATTCGAGTGAAGCAAATGAAGAATTCAAAATGATATAGGAAAAGAAAAGATTTTGAATTTGAGGGTAAATTACGTTTGTGTAACAGTAACTATCACGTATTTATCCGGCTTGGCCAAGGTCAATGCTTACATTTTGCACTTTGCTACATTAAATGTAAGCATAAAAGCCAACAGCTTGCTTTTAGTTCGCCAGCACCATGTAGATGAATTTTGCATCAGAGCAGCTTCAAAACTATTTCAAGAATATAAAGCGGTTTTGTCTCAAATAAATAACGAGTTTCAGTTTCAGTATCTTTCCTCTATTTTTTTTTCTTTTGATGTAAAAACAGCTGCTGTTTTCCCAATATGGCTCTTCAACAGCATTAATAGGTTTTGTTTTAACTGACACATGAAGCATTAGCGGCCTTTCAATTAAACTACGTCAAGTTTTTACGACAATACTCACTTTTTTAAACACAGTAAAAAAATCAGCCTGGACCCTGTTTGACTTTTTATTTGGTGGGGCTTTGAGGCAATGATTTTTGTTGTATCAGCTTGTCCGTGTAAACTAAACATTTTTACTATTTTTGAATAGGTTTGCAAATTAAAATTGACTTGAGAGTTGAACCAGGTGGTCATTTGGATAATTCAATGAACCGTGACGTGATTCTCAGGAGCTTTGAGTCTTGTTTTCAATCATGTAAAAGAAGTTAAAAATTTATCAAGAAAAAAATCATTTAAATAAATAAAATCAGAGTCTTATGCAAACTTTCTGACGGTTTTGTACCGTAATGATAAAGATATTTAAAAATATAAACGGCGTAGTTACAAAATCATGACACAGCTTAATATCAACTAAATTATCTATGGCGTAAGAGCTATGTGCCACGCTTAATTTAATAACTTTTTGTGGAATACTGGTAGTAAAAAGTGTTAATACTCGCAAAAAACACTATTATAAACTTTCCAAAGCACAACAAAGAGCAAAAGATTTTTTAGTCCACTAAATGGGTTTTGAAATAGCAGAGATCTAGGCTTTATTGCAGTTTATTGAGAAAGGCAGCACAAGACCATGTTTTAAGTAGAATAAGTTATCAATATTACCATCAGAAACATTATCATATATCCCTTTGTACATGTATAAGCGGAACAACAAGCACATTTTAAACCTTATTCAAGAAATTGTTCACAGTTTACCTTTCGGAGTACTTGTAAAAAAAATTGTGTTTGAATAAGGAAGGGAAAAACTATTTGCGTCAAAACGGCTTTAGATGATCAAAATTTTTTTTATTGTTAATGCATGTGCTTCATCAGGTACACCGCACTTAACTATTCTAGCTGTAAACTTAGAATTAGAGCATATTAGTTGCAAGTACGACTGACAACCTTTTAACATCTGTGCCAACTGGAGAAAGTATATTCCAAACAGTAGACAATGTTGCCAAATCGTTAAGTACTTATTGTAATTTTATCTGCCATTTGTTGTTTGATGCTGCATAATGCTGCATATGATCGATGCCTGCACCATACTGAAATCTCTACATCCAAAACTGTTTTTTAGTTCTTGCATTGCTCATTTGTGGCATCATTGTGCTATAAAAGCAAAATCTCAGTTTCATGATGTTGATCGATTGATAGCAAAAGTAAAAGCAGCTACAATCAAAAACAAAGCCAAATAAGTCAAATTTGCTACTATTTGTTACATACCACAGCCTGTTATAAACAAATGGCGAAGCTGGTTAAAAGTTGCCGTGCACTATTCGGTGTCTCGACAATTTAAAGTCGCAAATTCAAAGTCGACAATTTAAAGTAGAATTTGGTGAACCACAAATACCATAGTTACATACACGTTATATTTAATTTGAAGTCGAATTTAGTGAAGTGCCATAGTTACATGCACGTTATATTTAATTTTTTGAGTTTTCGACTTCGAATTGTCGCAGAACCATACTATTCAAAACACTTGCCTTAAGTTAATTTTTGTGAAAATTTTTGAAGGGTCTGGGATTTTTAAAGGGCTTGGAGTGTCTGGCGTAGTCTGACAAACAGAAACTATTTTACATGCATTTGATTTAACTGTTCAACTACCTAACATAAAATAGCAATATGAAAGTTCAATTGGGCCTATTAAAGCAGTGGAAATTTCAAAGCGCAGCATTAAAGAGGTTTCTCAGGTTTTTCAAGAACTCAACTTTAAAGAAGATTTCTGTGATGTTAGACATTACGTCACAAAAGATAATGCATAACAGTGACATTTCCAAACTAATGGCAATGGCAAGATTTGACTTTTCACCTGCAGAATACTCTTTGTTACAACATTGTCAATCACAATTGCTTCAGTTAAAAAGGCATTTTCAACGCTACAAAAACTTCTTGCTAAAGACAGAAATTTGACAACTGACTTGTCCAACAACCTGCTTGTGCATTCTTTTTTTTTCTCGGAGACGATAACTGAGTTGAGAAAAACTGTTATAAGAAATTGATGCTAACAATACTTTTCGTTGGTTTTGTTGATATCAAATATATAAAGCGCAATTTTGTCATTGTGTCTGTCTCTCTTGGCTCCTCCAAAACCATCAAACTTCGCACAATTAATTAACTTCTCAAGCTAAGTGTCATAAGGGATTTGTGACGTCGCGATGACGTCATATTCAAAAGTATTCTATTTAAAAATCGCATTTTCGAACTGCTTTGGACTTAAACAAAAGGAGTTTTAGATTTAAACGAAAGCAAGTACCCGACTTACCAAATTCAACAAATTTTACCTCTTTAGAATGTCACATGATGTCATAATTAACAATCCATTGCAAATTTGCTTTCTTGATTTACTTTTAGAAACGTACTTTCGATAAAATGAACTCTACAACAATTAAAGCTTAATTGGCTGTGTAACAAGTAAGACTCTTTATTTAAGCATTTATGCCTTTCAATCATTTTTCTTGCTTTTTTTCTACATGCTTCAACTCGCTCAATGATGTCATAAATGCTGCCTTGTACGATCAACACAGTTTTTCGCTACCACAGATCATCATTCGTTGATTTGAAGTTTGAGGACTTTTTCAAAAGTTGCCCATCTTTTACAAAATCAGCTTGATTAAAGACTAATATGTGACGCCATTTCTCAACCGATTTTCATACTTTTTTATCGAATTAAAGCGTATTTCAAGCCAATTTCGAAAATATATGACTAGTACATTTATTATGCTTTTATACTAAGCAAGCTGAACTTTAAGACCTGTGAAGTAGCTTTTTGTACCCCCAAAACGAGTGGTAAGTTGAGTAAAACAGGTTAGCTTAATCTATAAAGATTAGGGTAAAGTACTAACAATTAGTGTTGTTTGAAAGCTGAAAAAATTTGCTTTCCACCAATACGTCAAAGTATATAATGCTGTTTAAAAATTGATTGTCATTCATCATGTTCCATTTTTAGTTGAACAATTTTCCCATCAGATCCAAGTGAAACAAGTTTCCTCGCGATTGCTTAATTGCTAATATTTTGTTCTTTGAAGTATAAATTAATTGAATAATTTGTGAATCAACATAATAGCATAGGACCACTGCATTAGCACTGAAGTATTTAGAAACACATCTTTTTTTGAGGGAGTGGGCACAGCATTTTCAAAATTTAACTTTTTTGAGATTGACTTTTGGAAATCAAGAATTTCGCCCAATTTGGTGTTTTTTGTGCCCATTTTGGTTTTCAAACAGACACGAAAATCTTTTTCTTTTAACATCTTTTACTACTGTTGAAACGCTTGAGGGCCATTGTTTTTTATTTGCCTCAATATACACCACTGTCCATTAGTTTCAGTTCCTAAATTAAAAAAGTGTCCTGATGTTAAATCTTCTTTTCATTCTACACTGCTTTAGGCTTTGACTTACTTGACTTTATGGTTGACCATGAGTAGTGGAACGCAACTACAATTAGTTACTACAATTACTATACATCTTAACCCTTAGATGCAGGAATGGGTCTGAGAGGCCTAGCAAAATTTTTTTTGAATTTATGTCAACTCTATTTAACATATAGCTCAGGCGTTACAGTTATTCTTCTACAACTTATTCTAGATTGCTTTCGGGGATTGATGGAGAAATAAAACTCTTGCTGGTGGGAGGGGCACCCGTTTCATCAGACTATGCAGAAGTTTTGGGTGTCAGTTTCGCTTGGACTTTCAGTTTTGTACTTTTCCTCAATCGCTTTCCAATATTATGCCTATGTTTTTTTGTAGTATATCTCTTTTTCTACTTATTTCTATTGTTTGTTTTCGCAACCTGATTTTAACAAAAAAATCTCTACTGCCTCTTGTGGCCATTTACTTAGATCAGCACGTGGTTTTGCTTAGGTTAAGAATGTAGCTATAAAAGTTAAACTCAAGTCACATCATTAGTACTCTTTGTGTTATAGGATCGCTCGTATACGATCCTATAGCCCCTCCCCAGCAACCAACAAAACAAGCCGCTAGCACTAGCGGTTTGTTTTGCTGGTTGCTAGCCCTAGTTTTATGAAAAAGTAGTAGAGAAAAAATACAAAGAAAGTTAAAAACCATGGTTATTGAGTCTATTGAAACTCAACTGCGTCGGTCGCGACGCCTCGCCAATATGGCAGGCGTCGCGCCGACCAACGCTGAGGTAGTGACTATCACTCTCCCAGCTAAACTTTGCAGGTTAGTATTGCAGTTTTTTTCTGGGGAAAATGGGCAAGCGAAAAGATGACAAGCTAACGCTTGATGAAGAAGAAAATATGATGGAAGAGGGTGTTTTGAGGCTAGATGAAGAATCAGAATGCTCAGTGGATGAAGATATTGAGCCAATCGCTAGTAACTTACCTTCGTCGTCGAAGAGTTCCAAGGAATCAAGCGATGACAGTTCTGATGAAGACAATGAACCACACACAAAAACTGCTAATCGGACTGGTCGCAATGGCACATATTGGAGATCGGATACCTCTCCTCCAAGTAGAACCCCGAGGCATAATATTATGCATGAACAGCCAGGCCCAAAACGGACAGTGATAACAACTTCTCCATTTAGTGCGTTCAAGTTGTTTTTATTATAAAAGATTGTGGAAAAGATGTGCAAATGAACAAACTTGGAAGTAAGGAGAGTGGCAACTAGTAGAAGAAAGCGGTGGAATAATGTATCCATGGAAGAACTTCTAGCTTATTTTGGGCTTGTATCTCTTCCCGGTTCTGAAAAGCGGTGGGACGTATCAACGCGCGACTTCTTTGTGTATAATTTCTCAAACCCTATGTACAAGGCAGCCATGTCTGTAGAAAGATTTGAAGACATCCTGCGCTTTTTGAGATTTGAAGATAAAAGAACGAGAGAATTCCATCTACAAACAGACCACATGGCAGCATTTGGAAACATTTGGGATCTTTTTGTTTCAAACTTCAAAAAACAACATAGCCCGCATGAATGTGTTGCTATTAATGAGCCACTGGTGCCTTTCAAGAGACGATGTAGATTTCTCCAGTATATTCCAACCAAACCAGGAAAATACGGCATAAAGATTTTCTGGTTATGTGATTCGATAACAAACTACGGCTTCAACGGAAGTGTTTACATTGGTAGACAACCAGGTGAAGAAGTGAAAAAAAAACTTAGGAGGTAGCATCGCACATGAACTGTGTTCCTCTTTACAGCACAGTGGTCGCAATGTAACTGCAGACAACTTCTTCACTAGCGTGCAATTGGATGAATTGGGCTGGGCAAAACCCTAACATTAGTTGGGACCCTTCGACAAAATACATCGGATATATCCCCGATCATGAAAGAAAGTAAAAGTAACAGTACAGCACTGAATTCGGCTTCAAGAGAAACACCACAATGGTAAGCCATGTACCGAAGAAAGGAATGGCGGTTGTAATGCTGAGTACTATGGGTACTTCATGAGTACATCATGACAAAGCTATCGATGAAGGCAGTTCAAAAAAAAACCAGAGGTAATACAATACTACAGTGGTACCAAAGCAGGGGTAGACACCTTCGACCAACTGATTCGCACATATAGTTACAAGCGGCAAACAAAAAGATGGCCAGCAGTGATGTGATACAATTTTCTGGATGTTGCTGCACTAAATGAATTTGTTCTTTTCAACACAGAACTCGGAATTTGAAGTAGGAAATTCCCACAAGCGAAGATTATTTCTGCGAAATCTCGCTGAGAAGGCGACTGAGAGTGACTACAAACCTATGGTCATCTGTACTTCTGGCAATGGAAAGATGCGGGGTCAGGAGAGAAGAAAATGTAGGGATTATTTCAGGGATACCTGTAACCAAACGAAAACGCTGCCACTATTTCCCGTCAAAAAAAGATCGTAAAAGTGCCATGGTATGCAAGAAATGTAACAAAAACGTGTGTAAGGAACATAGTTCTGACATTTGTAACAATTGTACGTAAAATGCTGAGTCATTTGTTAACTTGTGCTTGTAATTTTAGTGCGTGCTTGTCTCCAGAATGAGTTTTGAATTAGATTTTCGTTCTGATTTTGTACTGTACATAAAGTTAGGCAGTGGAACCAAAATAAATGAAACACACTTCTACAATACGGTACTTTGTGTGTAAATGCTCCATTATATACCAACAAGCACAACCTCAAATGAAAACATACTACTTTAACACAGGTGTATGGCGACCTTACGGGATACCAACTGTGGATCATTGATGTTTTGCTGAAATTATGTGGGTGACTCATAAACGTTCTCGTTCTGTTCGTGCGCTCGTTGTTTTACTGTAATCGTTTGTATAAATCATCCGTTGGCCTACAAACAGGTTATAAAAGAATAACCATAGTTGCATATCATGATGTAACAATACTAGGTGACTAAGCCGTATGGCCAGGCGTGGTTCCGTCTGACTTGCGGCGGAGTGACCTAGTAAACCAGTATATAAAAAAGAAGTATTGCTATTTTCGAGAGTTTTTTTCGATAAAAAATTAAAATTCAAAATTCATTGGCAAGAATTCCATTCGATTCGATTCAAGCAATTTCGTGCATTCAACGTTGTGTTGTGATTAAATAAATTCGTTTCTTGGAGTCAGACGTGCTGTGGATACTCGATTCCCGTAATTGGTGACCCCGCAAGAACACTTGTGCAGCCGCGAAGACGAAAAAAAAGAACGAAAACCGGTGACGTACCGATTATTGTATTTTATATAATTATATGTATTTTAGTATTGATGCCACTTTTCGAAAAATTAACGCATATAGGAAACCGCTCAAAATTGGATAGTTCATTTAAATCGGAAAAAATAACGCACAACTTTGGGGACGATTACAAAAATAAACCTCTAGTTCTAAACGAACAATTAGTTAATTCAAAAATGAGTAAAGCAGAAACCAATGAAACTGCTTTGCAACATGAAGTGTGTGACCTTGAAGAATCTACTGGTGATATTTTCGAACAATTGCATAAAAATCGTGAATTCACAGTTCTAAAGGCCTTGTCACTTCCGAAATTTTGGGAAACCTCACCCACGGCATGGTTCATAGTGGCTGAAAATTTCTTTGTCTGCCAAAATATTTTATCAGAACAAGTAAAATTTCACTGCGTGGTCAATGCTTTAGAAGCCAAACATATCGAAAAAATAAGCCACGTATTAATTAATAACAACGTTGTAGCACCTTATCAATTCCTCAAGCAAGCCATACTAAAGACTTTTGAAGCCAGCGAAACTTTTAAGCTAAATAAACTTTTGTCACTTCCCGCTATTGACCTTGGACAAAATTTAAAACGCCCTACCGAACTTCTTTTAGAAATGCGAGGTCTTCTGGGACAGTCATCGCCCCTGGGTCCAGTGGCTGAAAGTTTATTAAAGCAAATGTTTCTAGATAAACTTCCCCCTCAAATTAAGGTCATTTTGGCTGCAACACCAAACTCTTCGTTAGAGGAATTAGCTAGCAAAGCGGAAGACATAATGCAGGTTTCAAAACCTACCCTGGGACAGGGCTCTATTAATTCTCAAATTACGGCACAGCCTTCTTCGTCACAGGAATCCCAAAACTATAATTTAACGCAAATGTTAATAAATCAAAATTTTGATGATAAATTAAACAAATTGTCTGAGAGTATAAATAAACTGCAGGAGGGCACATACTTAAAAACATCAGAAACATCAAACAACCCGTGTATGTCTTGCCAGCAAGAATGCATAAACCGCAAGCACCCCGCCCCCAGCAGTATGGCAATGCTTCAAACCAAGCCTTCCGACAGCGGCGGTTTAATAGTTATTAAAATAACAACGGCCATCGTTTTAGTTTCTCGACACGAATTTGAACCTACGAATCAGCAGCACAATACAAGTAACCTGCGCTTTTACCACACTAGGTTCGGGGAGAGAGCTCGGAAATGTATCCCACCCTGTTCAATGAGTAATCCAAAAAACGTCAGGGGTTCTCCCCAGCAATAAATGTGCTTGGGGAGAACAAAAGATCCTTAGCCCGACATTCTTTTTCAGTTTACGACCCCTTGACAAAGTATTCTTTCTTGGTGGATTCTGGCTCTGATGTAAGTGCTTTACCAATCGATTTGGCTAAACCAGATACCAAAATGTTCAAAACATTCAAAGGCCCAACATCAAATGCAAATATTTCGTGTGTAGGTTACGTAAATTTAGTTTTGGATCTTGGTTTTTCCAAACAATTTTCTTGGAAATTTGCGGTTTGTAAATCTTTACGCCAACCGATACTAGGCGCGGATTTTCTGTCTCAGCATTCTTTGCTTGTCGATTCCGCCAACAAGCGTTTGTTGCAAGCGCCTTCGCAACACACACATTCATCAAAAAAGGTAAGCCCCTCTTTTCATCTGACAGTAAATAATATGATGAATGAATCGGTGGATATTGATGATGAACCCCCCACTGTGCAAGTATCAAGCACTAAGTCTTGTTCAAAAAATTCTTGTAAAAATCGCTTTAATGTATTACTTAGTAGGTTTCCTTCTTTAACAGCTCCTTTTCAACCAAATTCTAAACCCAGACATTTAGTGCGTCATCACATTCACACCAATGGCCCACCAATATACAGTAGACCGCGTCGCTTGTCACCGGAAATGTTAACAGTAGTGAAAGCAGAATCTGACACACTGCTAAAGCAAGGCATTGTTTCTCGCTCGAATTCTAACTGGGCTAGTCCTTTACATTTAGTAAAAAAGGCAGATGGAACATATCGACCCTGTGGTGATTATCGTAAGCTCAATAGCATGACCGCTAGACCTACTTTTAGCATTCCACACCTTTTCGATTTTGTCAATAATTTAAAAGGTTCAAAAATATTTTCTAAAATCGACCTCTGCAAAGCATATTATCACATTCCAATGACGCCCGAGAGTAGAGATAAAACAACCATCACCACACCATTTGGAAACTTTTGCTTTAATATGATGCCTTTTGGTTTGTGCGGCGCCCCTTCTTCTTTCATGCGTTTGATGACCGAAGTTGTCCATGGGTTACAAAATATTTTTGTTTACTTAGACGATATAATTGTGTACAGTACTTCTGCAGAGGAACACATAGCTCACTTACGCTCTCTTTTTGAACGGTTAGCACAATACGGATTGAAAATAAATCGAGAAAAGTGCAGCCTGGGTATAGAAGAACTAGATTTTCTAGGTCATCACATCACAAAAGAAGGATTGCACCCGCTTGAAGACAGAGTTAAGGTTATTCGTCAATACCCGCTACCCAAAACAGTGAAAGAGTTGCACCGATTTCTTGGTCTTTTTAACTTTTATCGGAAATTTGTCCCTCACATAGCTGAAACCCTAATTCCACTTCACAAACTATTGTGCAATGTCACGTCATCAAATCAAGTCCTCTCATGGACCGAGGACGCTCTAAATTCTTTTGAAAAGTGCAAAAACAAATTAACCTCCTCAGCACTTTTAGCATATCCAATAATGCACGGTAAGCTTCACTTAGTTTGTGACGCGAGTGAGAAGGCGATTGGCAGCTGCCTGAATCAATTTGACCCTGAGACGCAGACATGGCGACCTCTAGCATATTATTCCAAAGCATTGTCTTCAAGCCAAAGGCGATACTCAACATATGACAGAGAACTACTGGCCTTATTTTTGTCTGTGCGCCATTTCTGTGATCTTTTGCTGGGCCGAGATGTCACGCTAGTAAGTGACCATAAACCTCTGACATTTGCCATGGAAAAGGTATCGCCAACTATGTCCCCTCGGCAAATACGCCAATTAAATTACATCTCACAATTTTGCAAAAGCATCAAATACATTCCAGGAATTCACAATCAGGTAGCTGATTCTCTGTCTCGTTTAGAAATTAATTACATTCAAGATCCTGATTTCCAAATTGATTTGGCGCAATTTGCGAGAGATCAAGCCTCCGATCAGGCCATAAGAGAATTGTTACAGCACCCTACTGGACTGCGTATTGAGCAACGCCCCCTCGAAAATACAGACAACATCATCTTGGGAGATGTGTCTACGGGCCGTTTTCGTCCTTTAGTCCCTCAAACATTTTACGAAATAGTGTTCCAAAAATCACATTCTCTGTCCCATGGCGGAGCAAAAGCGACTTCAAAATTAATAGGCGAAAGGTTTGTTTTCTCTGGTATGCGTGCTTACATTAAAGAAAAGTGCCGCTCATGCATTGCATGTCAAAAATCAAAGATTACAAGGCACAACAAAGCACCCCTCAAATCTTATCAAGAACCTCCCTGAAGATTCCAAGTTTGGCACATTGATCTTTCAGGACCACTGCCAAATAGCAACAGCTGTCGTTATTTGTTTGCATGCACTGATCGCTATACGCGTTGGATAGAAGCAGTAGGCGTGCCTGACGCCACCGCTGCCACTTGTGCCAGGGCCTTCATGACTAACATCATTGCACGGTTTGGTGTACCATCACAAATAGTATGTGATAATGGCCCAGCTTTTACTGCTCAACTATTTCAAGAGTATTGTTCCAATTTTGGGATCAAGCTTACTCACTCCACCCCGTATCATCCCGCTTGTAATTCAATGGTAGAGCGCTGCTTTCGAGCACTAAAATCCGCACTTAGGGCTCATGATAACCCAACAAATTGGACTGAAAACTTACCACTAGTTCTGTTAGGGCTCAGGTCTTCTGTGAAGGAAGATATAGGCGTATTTTCAGCTCACATGGTTTATGGTACTTCTTTGCATCTACCTGGACAATTTTTTGATCAAACTACCATAGAACAACAACCAACCTCTGAGTACGTCGAGCAGTTAATTTCATGCATGTCAAACATCAGAAGCACAGCCCCACAACATCATTGCTCACCACCTGTTCACTTAGACAAAAATCTCAGAACATGCAGTCATGTTTTTATTCGGGCAGACACACCAAAAGGCGCATTGAACCCGCGATACTCGGGACCTCATAAAGTTTTACAGCGCCACGACAAGTATTTCACTCTCGCTATGAATGGAAGACTGCCCAACGTGTCGATTGATCGCTTAAAAGTCGCATATCTTCCAAGCCCAACTATGGAACACGAGCAACAACCTTCAACTAGCGCTAATATGGTTGAGGCAAATAATAAAAACGTTGTTCTCGCAGATAAGAATCAGTTAAACTGTGTAACAGGAAACAATAGCGTCAATCGCAATTTAAACCAACCGGATATTATATATCACTACAACGACCTGCTGAGAAAACCGAAACAAACTCGATACGGAAGATTAATTCAAACACCACAAAGATACATCGAGTGAAATGAGCAAGGTTGTGTTTATCATATTTTTTATTAGCTTTTTCCTAACACCCATTGGGGTAGACTCTTTGTCCCAACACTTTACCTTATGCTACCCCAATATGGCTCATTCAGAATATGTTGTGTCATTACCACGCCCATGTCGTCGGCATCAACAAGAAGTCATACATATATGCAAGGCAAAAATTTTAAGCTCCTTAGATGCACTCATCAAGATACCTGTTTTTGTTTGCCAGACTTATACAACCGCATGGAGTACAATTTTCTGGTTTTTCGGCAGCAAGACTCACGACTCCTCTACTTCAGCAGGAGTACCTCCCCTCCCACATCTTTGCCATTTTTGGTCACGAACATTTCAAGCAACCGGGATAGGTCCTCTGATTAAGCACACAACCAACATGTGGACAACTAGAAATAAAGTTCACTATCAATATTCATGGCCCCACGAACAAAAAAGGTTAGTGAATAATGCGATGCTAACAAAAATCATTGCAATATACGACCCGATAAAAAAACGCATGAACAGCGCCATGAGTTCAATGTCGGTGTGCAAAATAAACAAAGGATCATGCAAGGTAGGATCACGTCTATTCATATGGACGCCTCCTCCTAAAATAGATTGTCCCCAAACGGATGATGTGGGAACGCATGACCTTTGGCTACATTACCACGAGAAAGCCCTCTACAGAATAGAGGTACCTTATCTGCACGTGTCGGTGCACACTCAAATTACTTGTCCTGCCAAAACCATTCAATGTTATAGCACAAAGACAATATGCGAACCGAGCGGATTACTGCTCATTCCCAGCAACTGCACCGAAATCAAAGCACTAGCACACCATAATGTTTTATCTTCACTTATGAAGAACTATACAACACATCACTCCCAGCAAACAATAGTATCTCGATTCGTGACCGAAACATCAGACATAACAGCAGAAAAGCTGCGCAACCTTAGAAGCGACATCCACTTCGTGGAATGCCAGCTGCAGTCCCTTTTGACGACCTTATTTTCTGTTATGGCAAAGCAGTATCCAGGAGAGACCCTATCTTCACTCACTGGCCGGAAAAGAGCTGCAATCACGGCCGGTGATGTGCTTACCGAAATTCATTGCCAACCAGTGCAAGGGATAGTTCTGCACTCCCTGGTATACAACAACACTTTTTTTTCCAGGCCACTGGTAGAATTTCTTGTTAATGACACCCGTAAAGTAGGACAAATATGGTCCGACGGTTTTTTGTACGAAGGCATTCGTTTTAGAGAACAATACATTTCAGGAAAATTGGTCACCTTCCGCATTAATCAAACATTTTATTGCTATGAAAACTATACTTTAAGAAGCACTAGTACACAAATAAATCAGTTAGTTCCATCATTGCTCCAGGTACATTACGAATATACACCTGTAGATTTTGCAGAAGCTTTAAATCTGTTTCCGGCACATAATGATAGGTACAATGATGTACAAAACATGTTACTATCATTGAGCCAATTGCAAGAAGACCGTCAATATGTGCGCAAATTTTTAGCTTCGAATACTGATTCAAATTCTGAGGCAGATTTTGAATACATCGATAACTCTATTACCAAAACAATGAAAAACGTGTTTTTATCAGTAATTAGCTCAATAACCGACCCAATTTTGAGTGGTATCATCACCGTTTTGCTTTTCTTATCGTTATTCTGGTCTGTTGTTTTAACTATACTCGCCTTTAAGTATTTTATTCCGCTTGGAATTGCTAAAATCCGAGATGGAAGAACCCATGCTCGGAGTGAGAGAGTTGTTGCTGAGGCAGAACGTTTGCAAAACAGTGACAACCAACTGTAATATGGTATCAATTTAATGATTTTGTGTAACGTAAATTTCGTGTGTATTGTTTATATGTATGTTTTGTTTCATGTGCACGAGTACGGAGACGAACAGAGTTCGAGATTTTGAGCACCCCAATCAAGAAGAAAGGAAAATCCGTCGACAACAGCAAAGCATCGCATCCTGTATCCACGCAGCGCCAACAAACAAACAATTACTGCCCCAGAGACAACTGCGGATTCAACAAATCCGCGTACTGCAGAAGAGGAAGCGGAAACAAATCAACAAGCATTAACAATAGCGCTAACACGCGATACAAGAAAATGCTTACTGAATAGCTCATCTGGGAGCCACCAAGCTTCCCAACGTGCTGCAATGTCCTTTTTCCGCGGGGAGTAATTATGGCGACCTTACGGGATACCAACTGTGGATCATTGATGTTTTGCTGAAATTATGTGGGTGACTCATAAACGTTCTCGTTCTGTTCGTGCGCTCGTTGTTTTACTGTAATCGTTTGTATAAATCATCCGTTGGCCTACAAACAGGTTATAAAAGAATAACCATAGTTGCATATCATGATGTAACAATACTAGGTGACTAAGCCGTATGGCCAGGCGTGGTTCCGTCTGACTTGCGGCGGAGTGACCTAGTAAACCAGTATATAAAAAAGAAGTATTGCTATTTTCGAGAGTTTTTTTCGATAAAAAATTAAAATTCAAAATTCATTGGCAAGAATTCCATTCGATTCGATTCAAGCAATTTCGTGCATTCAACGTTGTGTTGTGATTAAATAAATTCGTTTCTTGGAGTCAGACGTGCTGTGGATACTCGATTCCCATAAGGTGGACCTCGGAGACCCGGTTTTAGCACTGGTGTGGGTTTAAAAGTTCCTGCATCTAAGGGCCAATAAGATAAAATGTTCAATATCGGGAATTCCCAATATAAGTAAATTAAGGCACAGGTTTCTAAAGTGCTCCATACGGAGCCCCAGGGCTTCGCAAGAGGAGCTTAGGGGCTCCGTAAATCAAGATTTAGAGAAATTTATTGTCGCTTTGACTTGGACAAAAAAAGAAGTTTGCTCAATTAAAACCTGCGGCAAAATTTCTTTTTGCACTCTCTAAAACATAGGTTTTCAAAGTGCTCTGTACGGAGCCCAGGGCTCTGCGAGAGAAGCGTAGGGGCTTTGTAAGTCATTTTTTTACCGATTAGCATATTTTTATGCGCTTGGTATTTTACAATTTTCTATTCCTTTTGCATATTTGCGTAAGATTCTTTTCTTTCATTAAGCCCGAATTTGAAACCTTTTTTTGGTACAAAAAAGCAGATGCATCCTAGTCATTAAATAACAATTGATAACTGTTAATGCAATTTTTTTAAATCTATATAATTTTTTTGTGGACTCCGCGTTCAATGTTTGACCTTTTCAAGGGCTCCGAAACATCAAAAGTTTGGGAAACCCTGGATTAAGGCATGGCATGGCATGGCAGACAAACTAAAAGGAATAATAACAAAATGTGATGGATTACAGCTGTAATGAGAATAGCTAAAAATATCTTATTTATACTGAATTGAATTGCAATAAGTGTTGTTGAAACCAATCGAAAAGTCAACCAAGTCATCTTGACCAATTAAGTTGCGTAGCACCCGTAACTACGGAGGAATTGCTTTTAATGATTCATTATTGGTCAGTCAACTCATCATTTCATCATCGTATCGTGGGCAAGCCCCACACATGATTTATTCGTTTACTATAAACTAGCAGCTGTCAAATTACGGGTTCTCGAGGTTATTTCTTCCGGCCAGCAGCAATGGGCCACTATCAAATGAGCAAAAATGCAATTCAACCAAAAACAGCAACACTTTAACTCTATGCTCAAATGTCGTTGACCAATTTACTATTTCGTGTGATACGAACTTGACACACAATGGTGTGATATTTGATCACCAGAGTAAGGGAGCATCTGAATTTAGCAAACTTAAGAAAAAGTGCAATGAAGGATCACATTTTGTTATGCTTCATCTGCTGTATTCTACCATATAACATAATTCTTTTACCATTTTGAGAAAATGTAATTCAAATTATGAAGCAAAAATTCATCACGTTTGCTTATAGAGCGTCATAGCCCTAGTCTTGATAAAGAATTTTATGCAAGTGGAGCTTCATTTTTGCTGAACATATATTAATTTTATTTTTTACTACATCTATACTCACTTTACGTAATTGCAACATCATATTCAATTTTGCACTTTTAACGTGATTTTGAAGTGCTTCCTGTTTTGTAATGCTGCAATCTTAATTTTCATGGGCTTACAAATTTTTGCGTTCGATCTCTTCTAGCTGTATATTTATTTCAAAGTTGGCCAGGTTTTTACTCCCTTTAAAAATATTACAGTATATCTTCATAATGTGCATGATTTAAAGTTATTGTTGATTGTTTTCATTTATTGCATTACATTTACAGATTTTAATTTTTAAAAAGAGCTTTACGAAAGTTGACCACACAAAAGGAATGAAATAATGAATAATTACTTTTAATTTTATTAGTTCTGATCAAATTTGTTTGTGTAAAGTCAATTTTGTGTTGCATCCAAAGCCGCTATCTACAACTTGGAATGCAAGATTTTTATAAAAAATGTGGCTTAGAATTTCGTTATATTTTGCTCAAATGTTTTCATTTGTAACAACTATAATTTCGTTCAAATGTTTTGTAATGAATATTATGAATTTTTAACCCTAAAAAGCTCAAGGTATTTTTTCTGGTAGTTCACTCAATGTTGTTCTGCAACTGTAAAACAAAATTTGAACGCTTGTATTTCAAATATCACTAAAGATTTCACAAAATTTTTTTATAATTGTGATTCGAATTTATAACTGTATATAATAAACTTCTTTGCTGTGCAATAAAATTTTCATTGAATTTGAGAAATTGAATTTTTTGTGAACTACTGTAATACGAAATACGAAAGCAAACTATGCGACTTTGCGTGTAATAAAATTAATTTGAATTGTTGCTGTTTCTTGGCAAAAATTTATAAATACATGAAAAAATCCATGCTTTTTCAAATATTTTAAAGGTAGGATAATGATTTTGTGTTTACATTAAAATATAATAAAAAGTAAGAAAAGTCAAGAATTTCAAATATTTTTGAAAAGAAAATAGCACATCACTAAACAATTGAAAATTTGTTGGATCTCTGCAAACCAGCATTGGGGTTAAGCCAAGTCGGTCACACTCTTAATCTATTTTTCAGCTACGTCCTTCAATGTGACTCCATTGTGGGTCACAAATTTAATTTGCAATCCTATGGGTGTGACATCAAATTAAACTATAAAAAAAGCTCTCATTAGTTTTTGATAGAAAACATTGAAGTGGTTTTCATGGGTCATGCTGTTGTTTGTTTTTATACTTTGGCACTAATGGGTCACAAGGAATAATTTCGTTTTAATTTTTTCTGTTGAGTTTATTTTTCTTCACTGCTAATAGGGCCAATTTAGTATTTGAGAAATCACAACTTTCTCCTACTGAGCAAAAGCAGCATACATCAATTTTTAATGACTAGAGATTAAAATTTCGTGTACGACAAAAAATATACAAAATAGTTGTAGATTTCCCAAACCTACGCTACTTATCAGCGTTGGCTATGGCATACATCACTTAACAAAATTATGTTAAACATATTTGCAGCATTTCATGGCTATAACCAAAGTTTTGCTAAAACTTTTGGAGTTACTTCTCTCAAAAAAAGGCCCAAAAACGGGCAAGGATTTCTACGTACCTAAATATTATTAAAACATCAATTGCCTCATCTTGGCAAAAGGTTTAAAAGTTGCTTAACTATGTAAATCAATGGTCAATTATGGTTACAGTCCTGTGAAAAAGTTTAAGACTCTACATAAGAAACAGCTTTCAGAATCTTTGAAGATGTTTTTTTTACATTTTTGTTCAATAAATTAACGTTTAATTTAAGAATAAGGGGTAATAAAGCACAGATCATATTTATTTTGAATTTAGTATTTCATTTGTTTACCAAAGTTCTTTAAAACTGCTTGAATGCGGCGTGGCCCAATCTGCATTAGAGTTTTGTAATACGAGGGTCAGTCAATAAGTAATGAGACTTTCTCAATAACTCAAGTTTGCAATGACTGGTAATAAAAAAATGCTTTTTTATTTTTCAACATAGTCTCCCTCCTTTGCAACTCATTTCTTCCATCTTGATATTAGATTGTCTATTCCTTTGGCATAGAATTCCGTGGACTGGGTCCTTAGCCTGTTGCTCACAGCAGCCTTCACTTCTTCGTCAGTCTGGAAGTGAATTCCTTTCATACTCTCTTTGAGTGGGCCGAAGAGGTGAAAATCAGATGGTGCAAGATCTGGGCTGTAGGGTGGGTGTGTTAGAAGTTTCCAGCCTAAATCTTCAATTTTGGCTAGGGTTCTTGCTGCTGTGTTGGGCCTTGCATTATCCTGAAGAAGAATCACACCTCTTGATTGAAGTCCCCTCCGTTTGTTCTTAATGTCTTTTTTCACTTGAGTTAGCAGCTCACAGTAGTTCTCTGAGTTCACAGTATTGCCCCTTTCCAAGAAACTGATAGTGATCGGCCCATTTCTGTCCCAGAACACAGTGAGCATGACTTTCCTTAAACTTTTCTGAGATTTGAATTTTTTCTTCACTGGGGAAGAAACATGCTTCCACTCCATTGATCGTCGTTTCGATTCAGGTTCATAATGAAAAACCCAGGTCTCATCAGTTGTCACTATTCTCGACAGAAATGCATCTCCCTCCTTTCTGTATCTGCGTAGTGATGCTCTGGAAGCCATCAGGCGTTGCATTTTGTGATCATCCGTTAACATCTTGGGAACCCAGCGACAGCTGGGTTCTGTGAGGGTGCTGGGCTGCTGTGAGCAACTGGCTGAGGACCCAGTCCACGGAATTCTATGCCAAAGGAATAGACAATCTAATATCAAGATGGAAGAAATGTGTTGCAAAGGAGGGAGACTATGTTGAAAAATAAAAAAGCATTTTTTTATTACCAGTCATTGCAAACTTGAGTTATTGAGAAAGTCTCATTACTTATTGACTGACCCTCGTACTAAGGAGATTTTCCTTGACCCATGCTTCTTTTACAGCCGTTGCCAGTGACTCTGTATTACAAATGGATGTTTTCCTGACACTATAAGTTTCAGTCGATTCAGCAAATTTGCAAAGGGGTTTAGGTCTGAGCTATTTCCAGGACATTTAGATTTACTAACGATAAGCTTGCAGATGACTTGAGTAGAAGACAACTCGTTGGCGGGGATGCGGTTAAGGAAAGTGGTT
This sequence comes from Trididemnum clinides, assembly GCA_963675345.1. Lineage (NCBI taxonomy): Eukaryota > Metazoa > Chordata > Ascidiacea > Aplousobranchia > Didemnidae > Trididemnum > Trididemnum clinides. The sequence continues at coordinate 1,555,418 of OY776299.1, forward strand.
CCATTGTTTTCACTCGTCCAAAGCTATAGTTTTTACTAATTCTTGTAATTCTAAACGTAAAAATGACATCTTAAAGCTATTTTACTTGAATTTCAAGGCTTCCCGTCACTTTGGCATTTTGATTCCAATTGGTCCTAGATTAGTTTTGGTAAGATTTGATGGAGACATCAGTAAGTATCGGGACTTTAAGAAAGAGATCTTACGTCGTGATGGGTGTTCTACCGCTTTTCAAAGGAAGGTCGCGTTACCTTTTTTAAAAGTATATGCAGTTGTGTTTTAGAAAATACTACAAAACGATTGCTGGTTTAAATGGACTGATCAACAGCGAAAAAGTACACCTAAAAGCTTGGAAGAAACTGAAGAAAGGATTTGAAAATACCAAAAACTTGACTTGTGGTTGTGGACCTTTGATTGTTTGGACAATGTTGGAAACAATACGTTCTATAAAGATAGGTCGCATATTGTGAGTCTGAATACAGGTTTCAGAATGGCCGGTTTTTGAAAATTAGCCTACAATTGTTCATTACGAAAGGGATGCTAGGACTGAGCTTCCACGTGTGTGGTCAATCAAAGAAGAATATCCTCAGCGCTCCAGGATGAAGAAAAGTTCTTGCCAACATGGGACTTCTGCTTGAACCAATAACCCCCTCTAGGTAATAGTATAGGGGCCACCTGTGCCATCATTTAGTCCAGTCAACTCTATTGCAGCAATTTTTTTCAACCAGCAAGGAAAAATAAAAACGGAAAATGGCGTAAATCGGACCTGTGAATTACATTGACTATAGAAACATGAGTCGCGCATGAGTCACGTCGGGTAACGTAGGATATTTACAAGTATCACAGTAGAGCGGTGGCCATTGGGACCTCGGAATCGTCATTTATCAATCGTGATATGCTAAGCCAACTTAAGAAACGCGGAAAAATTTTGATCAAAAACGTCCAAAATTAGGAACAAAATACCAGAAAACTTCACTAAGCAAAAAAATTGGACAATGCATACATAGGAGTAGACAAATGAAAATTGTCTGTGTGCGTAGTTAGGCAGACCAATTGAATGCAGGTGAATTTGTTGAGAACAGAAGAAAAGTTTTTATGCAATTGGCTGAAAACATTAGTATGGAGTGGGTTTAATTCAAAATGAGCATTATGCGAAATTAGGGTACTAATAATTGAAATGTACTAATTTATTGGTAAAATTTAAAATGTACTAATAATATTGGTGAAAGCTATTTTTACATGAACAATGCCGTCGCATTTCGTACAACAGCTGTCGCAAATAAACAAAAGATAAAGGACTTTTATCAATTCTTTAATGAGTTGCAAGCTAGAAGAAATCACATTTGTAATGAAAGACTTTAACTTCAAAGAGGGAGAGAAGATGAAAGAAAATACTTTCGGGCAAGTTAACTCGAAGGGAACAAAACAATAGAAGCAATAAGGTAATTGCTTAATGCAGGGACAAAAAATTATGATCAACAACTCATGGCTTGACGTACATTTGTAAGAGTCCCACAACCAGAGCATAAGATCAGACAGATTAAAGTTTGCAAGTGCTTGATACAGGAATGCCGTCAAAGATTCTCATGTATATTTTTGAGCAGACATCAAATTGAATCATAGCGCGGTCCTTGCAAGATTCTAACTGTATTTGAAAGGCATACAGACGTCGAAATTAGATCCCAAGTTCAACTTACCATCATTTATACGAAAACGTCAAAAGTAATGTATAAAAATTGTCCACTTACGCCACCACAAGACACAGAAGATCATTCAGAAAGATATTCATTTGCTACAACGGAAGCTGCTATCAACAATGTTTCCACAAAGAGCAATAAAAAAACTTCGAATCACTGGTTTTGCACGAATGTTAAAGATTTAATGAAAAAACTAGAAATCTCAAAATCGAATCCAGCAAAATATCATCTGAAAATGGCTGTTACTCAAAAAAGAGTCTGTAAGAAATGAAGGATTGGATCTTCGTCGTGTGGCAGGGTATCTACAGCATGATCCAGGTCAGACACACGATAAGGATGAGGACCGAAGGTTTAGCCTTTTACCACCCCAACCTGCTGTGTTGCCTAGATCACATGCTGGCAGTGATAGAGTTGAGCCAGCACCTTGTTTCGTCATCCAAAACTGTGAGACCCATTATTCCTCCAGGTGCCCGATGTGTAGGACATGTTAAAATAATGTGGTCTGCAGTTTGTTCACTAACGTCACACTCGCATTTCGCTGAAGAAGTGAGACCCCATTTTTGCATGGACGAACCGAAACGCCCAACGCCAGTACGTAGGCGATTGAGTTTGACCCAAGCTGTTCTGGTCAAACTCATTTCAATAAGCCTGTGATGACCCTAGGAATGTAGACACAGAGCGCTGACGTACTCTTGGAGTACTCGGTGTCCCATGTCAAGTTCCTCCATTAGGCAGCGCAGATGCTCAACTCAGATAAGTTGTGCGATGATTTCTGCGCGGCAGGAACAAACAGGTGTCTAGGTTTCAGCCTCTCCTTGCTAGCAGCCTGCGACTAAGTTAGCTGGCCATGCAGAATGTGGCCAGGCCAAAGAACTACGATTAGCCAAGGAGAGTGTCGCACCTTGACGCCGAAGCTCAGCTGGCTGGATGCCTGAGAGAACTGAAAGATTGTCCGTTGGAGTGGAACGTACACATTCAATGACAATGCGCAAAGCGTCGTTAAGAACCCTGTCAATGAGGCGAGTATGCGCGCTGCGACACCAAGCTGGTGCGCAGTACTCAGCAGTTGAATAGATTAGGGACAAGGCAGCTGTACGCAATGTCTTGGCACCAGCACCTCATCCTGAACCCGCAAGTCGCCTCAGCAGCGAAACGTGCGTGGATAGTTTTTTGCGCAATGCCTCAAGGTGATGACAGTACGTGAAAGCTTTGTCCAGTTTCACACCAAGATAGGTCGGTACTGGGCAAAATGGTAAGATTTTACCATTGTTCTTAACTTTTAGCTCACGCTCAGTCTCTCTATTGTGGCGATGAAAGGCTGCCGTCACCGTTTTAGCATGGCTGAGCTTTAGCCGCCAAGTCTGGAGATATGCAGAAAATGTAGTCATGTCTTCGCTCAAAGTTCTTTCCAACACCTTCCAATCTACAGGTGAGTAAAGTATCGCCAAGTTATCAGCGTAGGCATACTTCTTGGAGGCTATGGAAAGCAGATCGCATGTGTACATGTTGAAAAGAAGAGGAGCCAAGACTGATAACAGTGGAAGACCATTTTTCAGGCGTCGGAGCCTGCTTGGCTTGCTGTCACCAGTGGCCAAGGTAAGACTTCAGTTCCGAACAATTTCCATGATCATTTGGACCATGTGCTTGTCCGGCAGAAGTCTCAGCAGTCTACAGATGAGGCCACAGTGCCAGACAAAGTCATAAGCAGCTGTCAGATCGACAACACGGCACCGGCCTTCATTTTTGCCTCAATAGAATCCTCAGTGCTTTGCGTAAGAAAAACTACCTGGTCCACAGTAGACTTTCCGTGTCGACATCCAGCCTGTTCCTTTGTGAGCAAGGGGTCGACTATTGGTTTGACACGATTGTAGATCAGTCGTTTGAGGATCTTGTAGGGGACACAGAGCAGAGAGATGATACGGTAGCTCTTTGGGTCCTCTACAGGTTTTGGGGGCTTGGGGATCGCGACTACCAGCGCTCTTCTCCAGACTTTTGGAATTTTGACTTGGCGCAAGCAGGAAGAAAGGAAGCTACGTAGCCAGGTTTTTAAGTCGGGACCAGCATGGATTTAAAGCTCTGGGCAAATAGAGTCAGGGCCCAGAGCTTTACCTGGTCTTAAGTGATGGAGGGCGGCAGCAAATTCTCTTGGAGGAAAATCTCCGGAGATATTCACTGCATCTGGGGATGTAGCCCTCCGAAGGTCAGACAATTCCTGCATAACGAGTCGGGAAATCTCTCGATTTGCACCCTTGTATTTCCCGTTTTTCACCAGCTGGCTAGCAATAGCATTTGCTGCAACGGGACATTGACGAGGGAATTGTCGTGGCCTACCAGTAAGATTGTTTAACGTACTTCATGCTACCCAGCAAGAATGTGAAAAGTTGATGCTATGAGCAGCTTCAAACCATCGATTTCTCCGTTTCCTGTCAAGCCTGGTGAGAAAGCCGTAGCAGCTCTGCTAGAGTCATGCTCTTCAGGGTATTGCAAGAATGTTTGGTAGAGGTTTTTACACTCGGCATCCCAACATGGTATACGATTATTTTGTTGGCCACGTGGGATACACTTTTTCGCCGCTACAGAAACACTAATATGCCTGATCCATACCAGGTGAATCAGGTGGCGGCAAAGTCCTGGCAAGTTTGTTTGTGAGAGTAATATAGTGGCCCCACTTAGCCTTGCGGAAGTTTCATGGTATTACAGGCTTGCTTGGTATACGACGAGCAAATCCGGATGGAGTAATAAGCAAGGGTCGATGTTGAGACTTCTTTGGATGTTGAGATGTTGGGAACTTTTCTAAGACATGTCTGTTGGGTAAACGACTCGGAATCGATACTGACGAATGCAAGGTCCGAGTTGGTACTTGTATTCCAGCGGCCATAGTGGAAGCTGGGGGCATTCTTTAGGTTATGGATTGGGGCAAGATTGTTGGTGTTTGCCCAGCCAACCAGGCATTTCCCATCTGCACTGTTGGCATCATAACTCCAGTCAACATGCTGGAAATTAAAGTCGCCAGCATAGAGAGAGGGATGTGGAAATACTAGGAGATCGGATACTTGCAAACGAATCGGTGGAGATTTGTAAACGTTGACTATCTTATATCCACCAACGTCAACGCACAACCACTCAGTCTGCGATGTAGGCAGAGATTGGTCGAAAAGGGTTCACTTCAGTCATTCGTGGACAAACGTAGCAAGACCATGCTTCCTGCTTAAGGAGAATCCAGCTAGTTGGTAGTCCGGTAGAACTAACCTCTGTGCAGACATGCAGTGGGTCTCCTGGAGTAGGATAACGAGTGCCTCACGCTGTGCAGCAAGATGCTAAAGAACGCTCATCTTGCTCGCAGTGAGGTCTTCGATGTTAAGCTGAAGAATGGCAGGCCTTCGGAACTTGTTGATGATGCATTTTGATGCGTCGCCCGGAGTGAATGAGACGGATTTTCTTGACGTCCAAAACGCCATTATCCTGATAATTTTCCGTTCAAATCCAGGATTTTTAGTTTGTATTTAAGAAATGTTTATTCATGAGCTTTGCGCTCTGTCTGATCCAGAATAGATCATCACTTGTAATCAACTCAGCCACATCAACAGCTTAATCTCGAAGAGAGATATTTTTACTGCCAAGTTCTGTCAATAAAGAATTTCGTGCGCAGCTGCATAAAGAAGGAATAAAATTTTTTTTGAGGATTACCGCTCACTATTTCTATTTCCACTAGCTCTATTTAAACTGTGCGACGCCTCAACATGCTCTCGATCCTACTGTTACGTTGTGTCAATATATTTTGTTGGTTTTAATTCGTGTATACAGTAGTGTCGAACCTAAGTTCTGTGATCGTTATTCGTTGTTTGTTAAATGTATCGGCACGCTGTCATATAAATTTACTCGCTTTGAACAGCCTACGGCTGCCCTCGTTTGAGCCGTCAGACAATCAAAACTTGGAGATGATACTGGTGTTGCTTTCTGGTTAAAACTTCATTCTAAAATTTGATGTGTGTGAAAGAGGCTTGTGAACGTCTGTAGAAGAAAACTTTGTAAACCGAATCTCGAAACCGAATCTCGAAACCGAATCTCGAAACGAATCTCGAAACAAATCTCGAACGAAACGAATCTTGTGCTGTCGAATAGAATTGTGTGCAATCGAATGAATAAAGTCAAATAAAATCAGTGATCGCGTTTGCAAAGCTTATGTTAAGCCAGCGGTGAGCAGGCGCACCAAAAGGAATTAACACCTACTTACAAGAAACGGCAAAATATCAAGCCCCTGTAGAATCACAATCATAAAGTGAATTATAACTTCCAAACCCAGACTGCCACAAGAGCTGAACAACATCAACACTATTCTTCGAAATAATGGATGCCCGGACAGTATTATCCAGGTATGCATGTGCAGGGCCATCGCCAAATGTAGTTCTCACTAGAAAAAAGGTCCCCCAAAACGCCTAGCCTACATAAAAATTTTTTAAATTGATAGCACTTTTCTTAAATTCCATAAGCAAATCGAAACTACTGTAAATAATTGCACTGTAACTAAACGTTGAATAATATTTTTCTACCTAATGAATTCTGCCTGCAATCGACTAGGATGCTGTGCTTTCCCTTCAAGGAAGCAATGTCATTTAAAAGAAAGTCAAGTATCTAAATGAAAATGCAAGATAATTTCTTTTCCCCGACTGTGACTCGGCAATCGGACAACATTTATTTATAAATCACAACTATGCCGCCGCCTGCAATGATAGTTAATTATCAGTGTTGGCAACAGCTAGATCGTCTTTTCATTTAGCCACTCTCGAAGCACGATTTATCAAAAGCAAACATCCAGCAATGCACCAGAATTTTTCTATGAATTTCAATTAGTTCACTTCCAGCTTTGATTTTAGGCTCTGACGAAATGCATATTTTCGATAGTACTAAAACAACGACTCTTTCTCTTCGAGACGAAAAAAAGAAATAATGATTTTACTCTTCTATTTGGTGTTGGTTAATCTGTAAATACCATTGTCTTTATTATGATGCGACAAGAAAATTGAATACAGGTATAACGACGGCGAAGCTCACTCTCTAACCGCTGCCCCACCGCACCGGTTGGCTGCCAGTAATAATCTTACACCCCTATTAGGGCTTACTGATATGACTTGTTGTCCATGTCATGTGTACGTGTGTCTTTAAATGAGACTCACATGATACAGGTATTCCTGTATGATATCGCTTTGCATTGCTTCATTTCTTTGCTCCCAATGACAAATTTGTTCTTATTTAGCTTTTTTGTTATTGCAGTTAGTTGTTAGAAAGCAAGCGAGTGATTGACAGTTATAAGTAAAGATGAATTCAAAGTTTTCTATGGAGTAAGAAAAACGACAAGAGTTGCAACTATTGCAGAAGCGCATGAAGCTATTAAAGATTCAAGAAATGTCGTTGCACTTCCGCCAAATGCAGGTGACCCCGGTAATCAGGATAGCAATACAGAAAAGGTTTCAGCTGAAAGTATAGAAGAAATTTACGAACCAGCCGGAGAGCTTGAAATTGAAGAAGATCTTAAAAGCGACGGCGAAGCTAAACCGCCTTTGCCAACAAGTACCAAAAGAAGACGACAAGATGGAAACAAGTCTCTGGTTTTGAAAGAGCTTTTCAAAGGGAAGAACTAATTTCACCAAAAATTTGTCAGATTTGAAGGGAAATTCACCTTACCAAGTGTGGAAAAATTTGTTTTCCGAAAGCGTACTGGAGCACATTGCTCTTCAAACCATATTTATAGCAATCAAGATCAAAACAACCCACATTTTATGGTATCGAATAAAGAAATGCCATTTTTAGTAGTAGTTTAGTTGTAATTTAAAACAGAGGAGAAACCCCGAAATAGACCAGACGGAGAAGCTGAACTTCCACAGGACGTGAGATTTGATAAAATGAACCACTTTCGAAGACCAACTTCTCAAAGACGTTGTAAAATGTGCAAAAAGATACCAAAACCATGTGCAGAAAATGTAATGTACACATGAATGCAGAATGTGGCAAGCTTTTTTTTGAAGTGTATCATACCAAGCAATGAAGATGCCCCCAAATAAATACAAAGTATACTTTTGCTGATTGAATTTACGAGGTATTGCGTAAAAAGCGAAACGCTATCATTGAAGCAACAAATCAGTAAGGCGCAATTTTGTGTACGGTAACCCGCCAGTGTTCCACCAATGGAACATGACGTAATTCATTTCCGGAACAAGGTATGAACATAAAAATTAGTATATAAGTTATTTAACACCTACAAACACACATATATAAAATTAAACAGATTTGAACATGAGAACTACACTCGGTAAGAAAAAGGTTAAAACAACTTCATTTATTCGTGCGTAGAGAATATAATCAAGTAGATTCTATTGCAAATCAAATAAATCAACGAAAAGTTTTTTAACTTTAAGAAGAAAACTGGCATAAAATATTGATAGTCGAATTTGTGGCTTTGTTTAAGGCTTCTTAAACACGCCATGCCACAGAGCACTACTGCATTTTTGGGCATCTGCAGTTAGAAAAAGTCCTTTTTTCGCTATTTACAAATTGTCATAAGTTTTAACTGTCTGTGACACACTAACTTCATGAGATATCACTGTAGCTACAATAGCACTTATTAATAAATCTTACCAAATTTTAAAAATCCTAGTTGGCAACTTTCTTTTTGAATACTGGTGTTCAGCTGTGCGTCCACGATGTTCTCTATCACTGTATAACAATTAAAATTTGTTATAATCAACAACCAGGAATTAGAGTGATTCTTAAAATCCCATAACCCATTTTTCGAAGCTCGGCCATAAGAGGTTTCATTTTTATTAAAATAATTTTAATCATGGAGGCAACCACTTGGGCTAAGTGGGCTGAAGTTTTCCCTTAACTATTATACTGTTTGAAAAAAAAAATAAATGGCATTGTAGTCGAAGTCAGGATGCAAACTTGTAAAAAAAGAGGGTTACCTGAGTCCTCTATATGAAAAAGCATTTGTGAATTTTGTTAATGGAACGTTCGGATTTTCACTTTAATACATATTGCCCTTTAAATCTATTTAAGTTCCCGAAAACAAAAACCAGACCATTCAGAGATCTACCGAGGCGCAAGCAGAAAGGGGGCCAAGTTCCTCGGTTATGTTGTGTAGAATAACTTTTAATCGGTATTAAGTTGTATGTTTGCCATCAGTGATGTAGTTCTATAGACTGGTTTAGATCTTGAGACCACTTTTTAAAAGTCTTGGTCTTAGCTTTGGTCTCCGGTCTTCAGCCATGGTTTTGGTATCGGTGTTGAAATCTTGATATCGTAGTTTTGCAACTTGGTCTCAGAGTCAAGATAATTCAATTATTAAAAAGTTTTTGATTTTGCGACAAATTTTTATTTCTTACCACAAGACTTTTAACAGTAAACAAAAATTTCCTGCTTTTTCTCGACTTCAGCCAATGCCAATTAGGGTTGTATGTTGACATCCGCTAATAAAAAAAGTTTACGATAAACTCTCTTGCTATTTGAAAGAAATGTCGACTGTTTCGAATTCTTGCAGAGCAAGTAAAAGAATTAGGTTAAAGAAATTTTCACGCAGTTGCAGGTTAGAAGTGTTTAAGATAACCACGTTCAATCGAGTGCAATCCCAGCACCTGTTGATTTTAAATTGACGTTAAGCGAACAAAGTTTTACGACTGCAATTTTTAGTATAGGAGATGAAACTAATTGCCTTTTAGCATGAGTCTAATTTATAAAGCGCAATTTTGTCTTTGCGTCTTGGCTCCTCCAAAACTGCTTGGCGCACAAACATCAAACTTGGCATGCTTGATCAGCTCCTTGAGATGAGTGTCATAGGGGAATTCGCAACGTCACGATGACGTCACAATCAAAAGTAATCTTATTAAAGATCGCATTTTTGGACTGACGAAAGCAGTTTTGAACTTAAACAAAAGCAAGTACCCGACTTACCAAATTTAACAAATTTTATCTCTTTAGAATGTCACATGACGTCATAATTAGCAAATAATTGTAAAATATCTTTTCTTAATTTAGTAAAAAAATACTGATTGTAGAAACGGGATTAAAAGCTTTTTTGAGATATCTTATCAAAGTACTTTCGATAAAATGAACTCTACAACAATTAAAGCTTAATTGGCAGTGTAACAACAGACTCTTTATTTAAGCATTTTAAGCTTTTCAATCATTTCTCTTGCTTTTTTTCTACACGCTTCAACTCGCTCTATGATGTCATAAATGGTGCCTTCTGCGATCAACACAGCCTTAAGCTAACACAGATCATCATTTGTTGATTTGAAGTTTGAGGACTTTTTCAAAAGTTGCCCATCTTTTACAAAATCAGTTTAATTAAAAACTGATATGTGACGTCATTTCTCAACCGACTTTCAAACCTTTTTTATCGAATTAAAGAGTATTTCAAGCCAATTCCAAAAATATATGACTAGTACATTTACTGTTAGTTATGAAGGTTGTGGTAAAGTACTAACAATTAGTGTCGTTTGAAAGCTGAAGAAATATTTGCTTTCCACCAATACGTCAAAGTATATAATGCTGTTTAAAAATTGATTGCCATTCATCATGTTCCATTTTTAGTAGAGCAATTTTCCTGCTAGACCCAAGAAGCCTGCATTTTTTAAAAAAAGTGATTTTCTTGGTACATTTTGACTATTTTTCCTGGTAAGCATGGCTTTTTTGCATTATCTACGTAAAATTACAAAAAGATTTATCAAAAACTGAAGATTTAAAAAATGTTCTAATGTAGCCTACCGGTTAAAAACACTCAAAATTTTAGTTCCTGCACTTCATAAAATAGCAATTTCTACAAATACTGAGTTGTTTGGTACATTGTCATTATTCTTTCTCAAAAGCATAGTTTTTTTAAATTATATTTATCAATATTTGCAAAAACGTTCATCAAAAATGAAGTCTCTTAACGTTTTAAGCAGTAGCCTAGTCCAAGCAAATAAATTGATTATCCCTCCACAAAAGCATGGAAGTAAAGATGTTCTCTTTTAGTTTTTCCAACAAAATATTAGTATCGAGTTACATATCACCTAAATATTGAAGCCATTTCCTTTGCAATTAGGTGAAGCCGATGCAGCTGGCTGATTTAATATTCTCAACCTCGACATTATATAAGGCAGGTATTGCAATAACTTAACTGTAAGTGCACCACTTCGAGTTGGTTTGCTCTTTGCATGGCTGCGTTTATGACAGGACCAAGCAATATGCGTGCTGCCAAAGACTTTAATTTCTATAAATAGGCATTCGGCTGAAGCCGGCACAGCTGGCTTCACGCATTGGGCGCTTACATCTAATATATAAAGCGCAATTCTGTCTGTGTGTCTATCTGCTTATCTCCTCTGAAACTGCTGGAGGTACAAGCATCGAACTTGTAACGATTGATCACCACTCCGTGGTGAGTGTTGTAAGGAGGTTTGTGACGTCATGATGACGTCATAATCAATTTTTTTTTTAAATTTGCATTACTTCACAGAGGATAATCGCTTTTTGCCCAAACGAAAACCAGCTTCCGACTTACTACATTACAAAAACTTACATTGGTTTGGGGTCTAAAATGACGTCACAATCAACGCTTTGTTGCACAATCTGTTTTTGTTCTTTCTCAAAAAGTACTTATCACACAAACGCGATTAAACATTTTTTCAAAAAATATTAATAAGGTGCATTCGATAAAAACAACTTTACAACAATTATTGCTTATTTCACAATGCTACGAATTATTTTTTATTTAAGCACTTTAAGCTCTATAAGCATTTTTCTTCTCTGTTTTGCTTGCATGCATAAAACTGGCTCTGTGATGTCATAATATGTTTCGTACGATTAACACAAATCTTCGCTACCGAAGATCATAACATGAAGATGTTTTCAAAAATTGCAATCTTTTCGCAAAATCAGTTTATTAAAAAACTAATTTGTGACCTCATTTCTCAATTGATTTTCAAACTTTTTTCAAAAAATTAAAGATTATTTTAAGGCAATTTCGATAGTATATCATATGTACAATTGATATTTGTTTTATAGTCAAAAAAATGAACTTTAAGACCTGTGGTATGGCTTTTTACCCCTCCCAAAAGTGGTAAACTCAGTAAGAAGAGGTAATTGTAATACAAAAACGTTATAGTAAGCTACTAACATTTACTGTCCTTTGAAAGCTTAGGAAATTTGCTTTTCAGCAATATGTGACCCTAATTACTTAGGGTTAAGGATTACTTTATAATGTCTGATCAAAAAATGGTTGCCATACATCATGCTTCCTTTTTAGTTGAAGAATTATCCAACTTGACCAAACAAACTTGCAATTGTTAAACAAAGTTAGTTCTTTGGTACATTTTGACTACTTTTCCTAACAAGCATGATTCTTTTGCATTATCTGTCCACGTTTTCAAAAATATCCATCAAAAACTGAAGTCTCTAAATGTTTATGAAATTTAGTCTACCGGTTAAAATTACACAAAATTTTAGTGCCTACTTTTCACAACATTGCAATTTCTGAAAAAAATAAGTCCTTTAATACATCTTGGCTATTCTTCTTTGATAACATAAACTTTTAGCATTATACATCAAAATATTCAAAAAGATTTATCGAAAAATGAAGTCTACAAATTTTAATTGGCAAAGCAAAACACTTGGTGATCACCTAAGGAAAACACAAGGAGGTATAAATGGTCCTTCCTTATCTTTAGCAACAAAATGTGAGTGTCGAGCTGCATGTGATCTAAATGTTGAAGCAATTTCCTTTGTAATTGGGCAAGGCTGCCGCAGCACCCAGCTGATTTGATGTTCTTAATCTCGACATTATTATTGGGGCCCCCGCTATTGTTATAACTTAACTGTGAGTGCTTCATTTCAAGTTAGTTTGCTATGCGCATGGCGGCGTTTATGCCAGGACCAAGCAACATGGCCGTCAGTTCAGAGGCGTTAGTTCATATTAATTCGCCTACACAACGAAAAAGTGGTAAGTAGCGATCCTAATATTTAATGGCTTAAAACGCACTCTGAGGTCATAATGTTAAATGACATCACAAAGTTTGCCACTATTTAGTAAAAACAGCACCAGGTAGCAAAATTATCCATTATCATTTTGATAACAAACATAAGTGGTAAAGCCCATTATTGATGTTTGTAATTGAAAGAATAGTGTCACAAAACACTAATCTTTATTTAACAGTAGGGAGGGCTAGATTAGGAGCAAAGTTAAATGTAATAAAATCCCAAGTTTAAGAAAAGATCAAAATTAATCAACAATAGCATCAATTTGTGACGCTGGATTAAGAGGGAATGCTTTTGATTAAAAAGAGATTTATAGGCGTCTATTGCAATAGGTTATATAACTCAGGGTAAAGGCACGGTACCTTTTCATGCAATGGCCGAATTAAAGCAAAACAGCGCAGGCAAAGATCTTAAGGTCACTGATATTAATACAAAAACGGGGCCACCCAATCGTCAAATAGGCCTACCACTAAATAGTTCATTTTTGTAATTGTCAAAACGACCACCATTTGGGAAACACCAACAATTGTGACTATGTTTTACCCCCCTCCTTACACTTTTAAATATTGCAAATGTTAGTTTATGACATCATTTTTTCGTTTTGAATACTTTCAGTCTTGATCAATAAAACAGCACAATCACCATTACATGTACAGAAACTATGGATCATATTTACTGAAGCGTTTTGTTTTTGCTCTCACAAATGTTTGTACGGTGAAGCTGGCGCAGCTGCATTCATTGATACGTTTCAATCGGCGCGGGTTATGGTATGCCCTGCCGGGTTTAAATCGCACTAAAGTTAGGAGAAACATGTTTTCAATTTTGCTTGATAATAGCTTTATAGAGCTACCGGGATCAAATCTTAAAATTTGGAAAAAACAAGGATTCATTTAACGTCTATGAACATGCCTAAGCAAGGAAAAACAAATGTGAATCATAATGCGTAGCCAGCAGGGACTTGAGAAAGCTTGAGAGGAAATCAAAATTAACAATGTCACTGTGTTAAATCACACCACATGGAAAATATTATTGGTATTTTGCTTTATAATAGCTTTACAGAGATACCGGGATCAAACCAAATATTTGGGAAAACCAAGAACTCTTTTCACTCTCCAGGGAACGTCAAGCAGGAAGAAAAGAACATGCTACATAAGGCGCAGCCAGTGAGGACTTGAAAAAGTTTAAGGAGAAATTAAAAAACAACGTCACTGTGTGAGATCGCACCACACGAAAAACATTTTTGCTATTTTGCTTTGGAATAGCTTAATGTCAGACATGTGTTTCCTACTTCCAAACTACGGGAAACGCATGACCCCCTTGAGCTCGTGTCACCAATGGACGGAGCTCATAGACCTAAGGCATAGCCTGGATCTTGAAATGAGATATTCTATTAAGAAAAGGAGCACAAAAAATGGTGAAAATCTTATGTGTAGAGTACACACAAACTTTTGATAAATGGTCACACAAGAGCCTGACAGGTGTATCCGGCTTGGCCGGCTGAACCCACACTCTCAATCTCAACGTTACTGACGAGAACTCTGCGAGTGACGCCGTCGTATCTACACTATAAAGAAAGAATGTTTTCTTTTGCTAATACGCTGCATGTTAAGGCATTTTATAAAATCATAATCTTAACAATTTGTAAAACTGAACTTAGAGAGAACATTTGTTCAATAATAACTCGGCCTGATGTGCCCCTACTAAAATATGGTAAATAGTTTTGGGGGAAGCCGATACCGCTTTTGTCGCCATACCTGAAACAAGACAAATAGTGCCGCCAAATAAACTTAATACCACAAATATAAATAGGAAAAGGTCAGCACCACATCGCAAAATAGGCTTACCATTAAATAGTTTATTTCTGTAATTGTGAAAGCAACCACCATTTCGCCGCCACAATCAGTTTTGATTGTGTTTCAGTTCCTTCTCCCTCACAAGCATCACTATTAACGATAATTTGTGGCAAGATTCCTTGTGAGCATTGCCAGTCGTGATTAAGAGAATATGTTGATCACAATTTGGTGTACAAGAATTGTGAAAGTGCATAAAACTCATTAAGTTTTCGCTACTGCTCACACAAGAGTTCGATGGATCAACCCGGCCGGTTGAACTGAAATACTAAACCCCGACATTACTGATGGAGGGCCCCTGCCAGGCGACGCCGGTTAGTAGAGTATAAAGCAAAGATTTGTTTTGCTGGTGTGCTACCTGTTAAACTATGTGTATCCAGATTACAAAGAATTGTTATAAAGTCCCAAGTTTAAGAAAAAAATCAAAATAAAACTATAAACAAAAAAAATAGTGAAACTGAATTTAGAGAGAATATTTTGTTTGAAAACAACTCGGCCTGATGGGCTCCTTCTAGAAAGTGATGAATGACTTTGAGCAAAGGTCACTTTGCAAAGCCGATTTTGTCACTATGCCAGAAATAAGGCGAATAGCGCAGTCAAAGAACTTAATACCACAAATATAAAAACAAAATGGTCCGCACCAAATCCAAAAATAGGCTTACTACTAAATACCATTAAATAGTTTATACCATTAAATAGTTTATTTCCGTAATTGTGAAAACAACCACCATTTCGCCGCCACCATTATTTTTGACAATGTTTCCATCTCCCCCGGTTACACTTTTAAAAAGTATTAAAGATAGTGTGTGACAACATTCTTATTTTGTGAGCATCATTAGTTTTAATGAAGAGAATAAAATAATTACTATTTCGTGTACAGCTGTTATTGAAATGCATAAAAAACAAAAATTTTTTGTTTCTTTTCACACAAGACCTCGATGGGTGAAGACGGCTTGACCGGCTAAACTGAAATACTTAACCGCGACGTAACTCATGAAGGCCCTGCGGGCGACGCCGGCAGAGCCGGCTAGTGAACAATCAAGAAAGTTAATATTTTTTGTTTAATTTCATAATTCTTCTGCTCGCAATGATAATGATCTTTTTCTTTAATCAAGGCTGGTAATGCTCACAAAAAATAGAATGTTGTCACAAGGTATCATTAATACTTTTGAAAAGTGTGAGAGGGAATTTTGAAACTCAGTTAAAAATGATGATGGCCACCAATTGGTGGTTGTTTTCACATAAATATGCTATTTAGTGGTAAGTCAGTTTTGAGATTTGGTGCTTCCCCTTTTCTATTTATATTTGTGGTTTTAAGTTCTATGGCTGCACTATTTGGCTTGTTTCCGACATAGCGACAAAAGCGGCTACGCCTTCCCCATTGCCATTCACCATATTCTAGTAGGCGCGGGCAGGCCAAGTTATTTTCAAACAAACTGTTTTGTCCAAATTTAGTTTTACAAATGGTTGAGTTTATGGTTTGATTTTGATTTTTTCTTAAATTTGGGATTTTATTATATTGCTTTATAGTATAGATATAGATATCTCGACTGGCTGCATATTAGCAAAACAAAAAATTCTTGTTTCGTAATATACATCTTGTGCAAATTAAGTGAATCACTTGAAAAAATACAAAAAAACGTGTTTTTTATTTATTTTTAAAATATAAACAAAACAAGCTAGTCAAAGCACAGTTTTTAATAACGGATGTGACCACCGCAACTAGTTAGAGCCGATTTTATTCGTTTGAGCATCGAATCTATCAATTTCTTGCAGTTTTCTTGGATTTGAGGGTCACGATACCAGCAGTCAATTATGGCTTCTATCAGCTTCATCATGGTGGTACAATCTCTTCTTCGCAGACGTAGTTTTATTATACTTCAAAGATTTTCAATCGGATTTAAATCTGGAGAGTTTCCAGGCCAATCCAACACCGAAATATTGTTCAAATTGATAAAATTTTTACTTTTCGACAGGTATGGCATGGTGGGAAATCTTGCTGAAAAATCCCTGAACCTTCTGGGAATTTTCTTGCCATTTCTAGTATTACTTTCTTTGTCAGAACATCAAGGTATTTTTCAAAATTCATCATGCCTTCAACTGACTTGAGTGGTCCAACCCCATAATAGCTGAAACAACCCCAAAACATTTGCTTTGGGGATGTTTGACAGCTTGATCAATGTGGCTTTCTTTTAGAGGCTCTCCTTTTGTTATTCGGACATGCTGATTCCTGACTCGATGGATTAAAAAGTGACTCTCATCAGAAAATAACACTTGACGCCATTGTTTACTTGTCCAGTCTTTATATTTTTTGGCCCAAATGAAACGTTTCTTTTTCATCTTGGTGGTCAAGAGATGTTTTTTATCGGTCGTCTTGTTTTCCGGCCAACAGCTAGGAGTCGCCAGCGCACAGTTGAGGAATCAACCATCACTCCAGCAGAAGCCAAATCTTGTTGTAGTTGAAAACTTGTCTTTCTCGGGTTGAGTTTACTCTCCCTAAGCAAGTAAGCATCCGTTCTGGGCGTCGTCTTTTTCTTTCTTCCGCAATTGCCCTTTCTGTTTGGAGTCAAATCCTTCTCAATTTGAAATTTTTTAATAAACCTATGCACAGTTGGTTGACTAACTCCCTCACATTTAGCTATCTTTCTTTGCGACTTCTTTGTGTGCTGATGCAAAGCCAATACCTTCGCACGCTTTCTAGGAGTAACAACCATGTTTTAATGCATTTACCACGAAAGAATTGGCTTCTGATTAGTTTTGTCATAATGGAATCAATTAACATTGTGACTTCATAAACTTTTTATTTATTTAGGCTCTGACATCATAGACTTTGTGACCCTCAAATCCAAGAAAACTGCAAGAAATTGATAGATTCGATGCTCAAACGAGTGAAATCGGTTCTAACTAGTCGTGGTGATCACATCCGTTATCACAATGTTCTAGCTTGTTTTGTTTGCGTTTTAAAAATAAACAAAAAGCACGTTTTTTTGTATTTTTTTAAGTGATTCAATTAATTTGCCCTGCAGGGCCCCTCGTCAGTAACGTCGATATTGGGAATGTCGGTTCAGCTGGCCAAGGCGGCTTTACCCATTTTGCACTCGAGCGAACCGTAACAAAAAGTGAATGTTTTATCTGCATATATGATTTTCACGACTTCGTGCGTCTCCTTTTCCTAATGGAGTTTCTGATTTCAAGATTCTGGCTATGCCTTTGGTCTATGTGCTCTGTTCATTGCTTACGTGAACTCAAGGGGGCCTTGCGTTTCCCTTAGTTTGGAAGTAGGAAACACATTTCTGATATTTAGCTATTTTGAAACAAAATAGCAAAAATGTTTTTTATGGCGTTGCTTTCTTTTTATTTCTTCTTAAACTTTCTCAAGCTCTTACCGGCTACGCATTATGTTACATGTCCTGCTTGGTGTGCTAATGATCCTGCTTGGCGTGATCAGAAGAGAAGAATATTTACTTTTCTCCAAATTTTGAGGTTTGATCCCGGTAGCTCTATAAAGCTACTATCAATCAAAAAATTGTTTTTGCTAAGTATGGTGCGATTTTACCCTGGCAGGGCATAGCATCACATGTTCCAAGTTCTAACGTATCAGTTAAGGTAGCCGCATAAGGCGAGAGTAGAATAGCTCACAAAAATTAAATTTACATGCAACCCTCAAAACCACCTTTACTTCTCGACAGCTAACTCCCAAAAATGAAACCAAAATTTTGGGCACCAACAGCTTTATAACCTATGAAATCACCTGGCTGTTAACTAATAAAAAAGGCAGAATTTAACTGTACCAAGACAACAGGAATATTAAAGCAAATGTTGACAATTGGCGATGTAATTTTGTAATTCAAAGATTGCCTGGTGTCCAAGGAATTTCAGCTTAAAAACAAATAATAAGACAATTTTAGAACATAAGAATAGGCAATCAGTTTCTGTAACCCGCGGTATGTTCAAACAATTAAAATCTTATCTCCAGCAGTAAAGTCAATTTTCACACGAGTAAAATATTGAAATAGTTAGCAGAACTAATTTACCAGACTTAAACGTTCTGTTTACACTATTTGGAATAATTCACATATCTCTAGTTTGCAAAACAGAAAAAACAGCAAAATCCTAACTGCCATTTTTGTGATTTTAACAATGCCTTATATAAAAGGTTTAAAATTGTAAAGTCGATGCTAAATGAATGATTTTAAATAAAAGTTTAAAAATCACTTAAGTTGTCCCTAACAATGTGTAAACAATAATTTTTTTACTAAAGTTAAACTTGCAACACCCATGTTGCTAGCAAAAGTATTGTTATTGATTGTGATTAAAACAGAACCGAATTTATTGGTTTTAAATTTAAAACTTCAAAATACTACTATAGGGTTAGGCCTTACACTACCTCAGCAAGTCAGATTATATGTAGAAATTTGAGGTAGTTTAAGGTAGTGTAACTTGCTGAGATAGTGTAAGATCCAAGCCTATGTTGATATTTTGACGTTTTAGTTTTGCATCATGATTAATTTTTTATACTTGATGTTGTAGACGCTTCCGCAAGGGCTTGATGTTAGCCGAAAACGTTCGGATAAAATTGTGTGTAAATTTCTAAATAAATTACCAAAAATAAAAAGTGGTTTATGGCGATCTTGCGAGATACAAACTTTGGATCATTGATGTTTTTCTGAAATCATGTTGGTGACTCACAAACATTCTCGTTCTGTTTGTGTGCTCGTTATTGTATTGTATGTCGTTATTGTAAATCATTCGTTGGCCTAAAAACTGGTCATAAAAGAATATACATAGCTACATATGATGATGTAACAATACTGGGTAACTAAGCCGTATGGCCAGGGGTGGCTCTGTCTGACGTACGGCGGAGTGACCAAGTAAACAAGCATATAAAAAGAGGCATTATTATTTCAATTCGATTCGGTTCAATTCAAATTCAAAATCAATTCAATTCGCTTCAAGATTCATCGCAATTTTGTTCGTGCTTCGACGTTGCGTTTATGATTTGAAATACAGGGTGTTTCATCTTAATATGTCTTTTTAGAAAATCTCATATCTCATTAACTGGCAAAAGCAGCAGAATAAAATTGGTTTCGTTGGAAAGGTAAAATCTCCTATTTTGTTGCTGCGGTGGTTTCGCCAGACCCTTGTTACGTCACAATCAAGGTTTAAGCCTTTTGCGTAAAATGTCGTTTCTACCGATTTGCCTCTTATTTGCTTAAAATGTTTTTTACAGGAATGGAGAAAGCGTTTTGTGTCTTGGAATTTGAAAAAAACAACTCGTGGACATGTGTTCAACGTAAATTTCGGACAGGATTTTCAAAGCAGCCACCAGACCAACGTACCATGCAGAAATGGCACGTGAAATTTAAGGAGAAGGGATGTTTGTGCTCCCGAAAAAGAATTGCTCCATCACCTTCAACTGAAACGATCGAAAGAGTTCGAAATATCTAGCAGCGGAGCCCCAGGAAGTCAATCAGAAGAACTAGTCTTGAAATTCAGATGCCTTCAACAACCGTTGGGCGAGTGGTAAGAAAACACCTGCATATGATACCTTATAAACTGCATTTACTCCAGCATTTGAAAGACACCGACAAATCAGCTCTCGAAGACTTTTGTACCCAAATGCAGGTGATGTTGGAAGAAGACGATTTGATGACCGTCTTGTGCTTAGTGACGAAGCAACCTTCCACGTAACTGGCAAAGTCAACAAACACAACACTTGCATATGGGGAACT
Source organism: Trididemnum clinides (assembly GCA_963675345.1). Lineage (NCBI taxonomy): Eukaryota > Metazoa > Chordata > Ascidiacea > Aplousobranchia > Didemnidae > Trididemnum > Trididemnum clinides. The sequence goes on from OY776299.1 coordinate 1,575,701, forward strand.
GAACATCCTCATGCAATACAGGAGCATGTGCGTGATTCTCTTAAGGTGAACGTGTTCTGCGCCGTATCGAAGAAATGTATGTATGGGCCTTTCTTTTTTGAAGGAACAACGGTCAACAGTGAAACGTACCTTGCTATGCTGCAAAATTGGTTGATGGAACTTTTGTGTGAGGGAGAGCGAGCGGACTTTATTTTTCAACAGGATGGAGCACCACCTCACTGGAATCTCAATGTAAGACAGTATCTGAACGCTACTCTGCATAACAAATGGATCGGACGTGCCGGAAATGATGATTGCGTGCTCGTGCATTGGTTCCCTAGATCTCCAGACCTAACGCCGTGAAACTTTTTTTTCTGGGGCTATGCAAAAGGCTTGGTCTACGTTCCTCCTCTTCCAACGTCAGTGGATGATCTGAAGACTCGGATAACTGAGGCCTTGAAAATCATCGATCGCGATATGCTTCTTCGAGTTTGGCAAGAAATGGAATACCGTTTCGATGTGTGCCGTGTAACCAAGGGCTGGCATACTGAACATTTGTGAAAAGTTTAATAAAACGTTTATTTCTTTGAATTTTGAGTTCAAATTTTTGCTGCTTAAACTAAAGATCATTAGTTTTCAAAAAAAAGTTTGGTTTTCATATCTTCTACAGTTCTTTAGATATAAGTTGTCATAAAGTGACATATTGAGATGAAACACCCTGTATATTCTTTCTTAGAGTCAGACGTGCTGTGAGAACTCTACTACAATACAGAAACTCGATCCTCACAGTGTTAATGCTGCTATGCAGCATCGTTTCATAGATTCTGAAAGTTACTTCCCTTCCTAGATTATATTCATGTAAGGCCAGTGAAGTGGTTGAAATACTTTACTGAAATTAATATCTTTTGAGCAATAGCTACAAATGTTTATCAAACAGATTCAATATCAAGACCCATTAAACAAGTTTATACAACTCCATAATCGAGCGCAAGACTCTATGAGTAACAAGCAGAAACGTTGTCATGCAAAATCAATCTCAAGACTGTTTGAGTGGCGAATAGAACATTCTTCACTGCAAAGGTGAGCTTGCAGCAAATGCCTGTTGTCGATCGACGCTGTGATGAAATGGTAGTAGAACTGTAATATGATGAGGCAAATTTTGATTGATTTTGCTTATGGCCTTCTTCGTCGTATGGTAGGCTATCTATGATCCAGGTCAGACACACGATAAGGATGAGGACCGAAGGTTTAGCCTTTTACCACGCCAACCTGCTGTGTTGCCTAGATCACATGCTGGCAGTGATAGAGTTGAGCCAGCACCTTGTTTCGTCATCCAAAACTGTGAGACCCATTATTCCTCCAGGTGCCCGATGTGTAGGACATGTTAAAATAATGTGGTCTGCAGTTTGTTCACTAACGTCACACTCGCATTTCGCTGAAGAAGTGAGACCCCATTTTTGCATGGACGAACCGAAACGCCCAACGCCAGTACGTAGGCGATTGAGTTTGACCCAAGCTGTTCTGGTCAAACTCATTTCAATAAGCCTGTGATGACCCTAGGAATGTAGACACAGAGCGCTGACGTACTCTTGGAGTACTCGGTGTCCCATGTCAAGTTCCTCCATTAGGCAGCGCAGATGCTCAACTCAGATAAGTTGTGCGATGATTTCTGCGCGGCAGGAACAAACAGGTGTCTAGGTTTCAGCCTCTCCTTGCTAGCAGCCTGCGACTAAGTTAGCTGGCCATGCAGAATGTGGCCAGGCCAAAGAACTACGATTAGCCAAGGAGAGTGTCGCACCTTGACGCCGAAGCTCAGCTGGCTGGATGCCTGAGAGAACTGAAAGATTGTCCGTTGGAGTGGAACGTACACATTCAATGACAATGCGCAAAGCGTCGTTAAGAACCCTGTCAATGAGGCGAGTATGCGCGCTGCGACACCAAGCTGGTGCGCAGTACTCAGCAGTTGAATAGATTAGGGACAAGGCAGCTGTACGCAATGTCTTGGCACCAGCACCCCATCCTGAACCCGCAAGTCGCCTCAGCAGCGAAACGTGCGTGGATAGTTTTTTGCGCAATGCCTCAAGGTGATGACAGTACGTGAAAGCTTTGTCCAGTTTCACACCAAGATAGGTCGGTACTGGGCAAAATGGTAAGATTTTACCATTGTTCTTAACTTTTAGCTCACGCTCAGTCTCTCTATTGTGGCGATGAAAGGCTGCCGTCACCGTTTTAGCATGGCTGAGCTTTAGCCGCCAAGTCTGGAGATATGCAGAAAATGTAGTCATGTCTTCGCTCAAAGTTCTTTCCAACACCTTCCAATCTACAGGTGAGTAAAGTATCGCCAAGTCATCAGCGTAGGCATACTTCTTGGAGGCTATGGAAAGCAGATCGCATGTGTACATGTTGAAAAGAAGAGGAGCCAAGACTGATAACAGTGGAAGACCATTTTTCAGGCGTCGGAGCCTGCTTGGCTTGCTGTCACCAGTGGCCAAGGTAAGACTTCAGTTCCGAACAATTTCCATGATCATCTGGACCATGTGCTTGTCCGGCGGAAGTCTCAGCAGTCTACAGATGAGGCCACAGTGCCAGACAAAGTCATAAGCAGCTGTCAGATCGACAACACGGCACCGGCCTTCATTTTTGCCTCAATAGAATCCTCAGTGTTTTGCGTAAGAAAAACTACCTGGTCCACAGTAGACTTTCCGTGTCGACATCCAGCCTGTTCCTTTGTGAGCAAGGGGTCGACTATTGGTTTGACACGATTGTAGATCAGTCGTTTGAGGATCTTGTAGGGGACACAGAGCAGAGAGATGATACGGTAGCTCTTTGGGTCCTCTACAGGTTTTGGGGGCTTGGGGATCGCGACTACCAGCGCTCTTCTCCAGACTTTTGGAATTTTGACTTGGCGCAAGCAGGAAGAAAGGAAGCTACGTAGCCAGGTTTTTAAGTCGGGACCAGCATGGATTTAAAGCTCTGGGCAAATAGAGTCAGGGCCCAGAGCTTTACCTGGTCTTAAGTGATGGAGGGCGGCAGCAAATTCTCTTGGAGGAAAATCTCCGGAGATATTCACTGCATCTGGGGATGTAGCCCTCCGAAGGTCAGACAATTCCTGCATAACGAGTCGGGAAATCTCTCGATTTGCACCCTCGTATTTCCCGTTTTTCACCAGCTGGCTAGCAATAGCATTTGCTGCAACGGGACATTGACGAGGGAATTGTCGTGGCCTACCAGTAAGATTGTTTAACGTACTTCATGCTACCCAGCAAGAGTGTGAAAAGTTGATGCTATGAGCAGCTTCAAACCATCGATTTCTCCGTTTCCTGTCAAGCCTGGTGAGAAAGCCGTAGCAGCTCTGCTAGAGTCATGCTCTTCAGGGTATTGCAAGAATGTTTGGTAGAGGTTTTTACACTCGGCATCCCAACATGGTATATGATTAACTTTCACAGGTTTTTCCACTTGCTTCTGGTGTCATACAATAATGAATACAGCCGATCCCTAGGGTAAACAGCATTCTTGACTTGTTGCCGCAATCTTAATTAGTTGCGCCATTATTGGGTAATTGTACGAGCTCCTTCGCCAATACCTAACATTTTTGACTCTCTACTTTGTAACTATAATTACTGTATTAACAAAAAACACTCCCCCCTAAACTTAGCACAAACCCTGACAATAATTGTCTACAACATCGTCTCCACCTGAGAACTCTTGACTTCCTGCACCTAGAGCTGACTCACTATCAAGCCACATTTTATAATTTTAATACCTGCAAGGCAAAAACCCCCAAAATGTAATTGACTCCTCACACACCCTAAGCCCCCACCGACAAACCCTGCCAATGATGTCAAATAACTCCATCGCAGTCTGACCAGCAAAAAACTTTGTCAAATAGATATTACTTGTAAAATAGGCAGGCAAAAAACCTTGTCAAAGAGATATTATTATATGCCACTTGCCAGCTTTGCCGGCGTCGCCTGCATGGCTCTCATTAGTAATGCCACGGTTGACAATATTGACGCAGTCGGCAAAGCCGGCTTAACCCAAATGATAGCTGTGTAAAAAGTAATAAAATTTTATGTTTTTTAACATAATTAATTCTCGTTTCGAAACAAAACTATCGTGTTTCGGAATGAAATTGATAAAAAAAAGAACTTTATGTGAAGAAATGCACAACCCATCCATGTCTCCCAATTTACTCGAGTCCTTGGCAACGTCTTATTTGACCATCCGTAATCTTAACAAATTTTTCCGTTAAATTCAGCAAGTGCTTGAAAGCATATCAAAGTTGGGGAAGGGCACCGAGATGATTGACATGTATTATTACGATTAAGCTATTAAATATACGGCCCATAACTTTTTCGTAACTGTAGGCAAATTTGTAGGGGCAAAAGCCGCAGCCTACGGATACGCTGCTTCGTCTTGGCGTGAACGCATCTAGGGATAGAGTATATCAACCCGAAGTGAAGCACTTGCGATAAGTTATTTTAATTGCTGGGCTCCCGTCATTGATGGGCAGCTTCAACCCAATTGATATTTTTGAGAACAGTAGTAAATTAATGTTATTTGGCATAGGCAATTCTCGATCACATCAAATCGATTAAAAAAGCATTATAAAGGGTGGTGCATAGCAGCTATAGGCCATTTCTTCGTAATTTCTGAAGTACCTAGCTTCGTGTTGCTTGCCCTGTTTCCAGCATAGATGTTGTCCAACTTAAGAACTGCACTTGCTCATAATTGAAACAGCCAACGACTTTACAAATGTTTATTCCTTTATTTGATGAAGTGCATAGAAGGGAAATTTCAACATTGTGAGGGGGCGCCAAAGTAATTGATATGCATTTTCAGGAGTAAAGTGTTGAATGTTAAGATCGCTGCCTACGACTTTTCTATAATTTTATGCCTGTTTGTACGATCTAAATCTTCTAGCTGCGCGCATGTTGCTTGGTCGTGGCATGAACGCAGTCAGGTAAAAAACAATCCAGAACAAAGTGATGCACTTACAGTTAAGTAATTACCCTTGCAACGCCTCCATCAGTATATGTTGGGGACAAAAATATGTAAAAACTGTAGCTGTAAGAACAGTAAAGAAAAGTTAATGTTTTTTTGACACAACCAATTCTCGTTCCAAAAGCAATAGTGCCGTGTTTTCAACACTAGAACGACCGCACTTTTAAACAACCCACAAGGATCAAGTGCGTCAATTGATGCATAATGCGGATATGCTTTAATTCGTTCATTGATTTGGTCAAGTAAACATTCTTGAAGTCAAGATGTTATTGTTTCCCCTTCAATGAGTATTCTTTCTTTTGTATCAATTTTATTTACAAGTCAAAATCAACAGCTTAATTAAGTTATAACTAGGGTCTTTTTTTGACCTAAAAAAGTATATTTTTGACTTTATTTTGACCTAACCGCTTTCGCCTATTATTTATGTCTTGTTGCAATTTTTTGATTAGAAATGTTTTGTAACACACAATTTACATACGTTTTTAAAGAAGAAGGTCACCTACTTTAAAAATTTTCTCAATCACTCAGTCTTGAAGCTAATGCAACAAAGCGACGCATGACGTCAAAACCTAGGATAACGAGCCATTGTGCGTACCGGTATCAATTAGTGTGTAATACAAAAAATGTGTTGTTATCGCAACTGTACTGTACATTGACAATCTGTCTATGATGTTTTTAACGAAAGCCACCAGTATAATTACCAGGGCTTTTTATTGTAATACAGCATCATATATTTTTTTACGTTCTTATCATCAAAATTTCTGTTTTTTCTCAGTAATTTACTGAGCATAGAAAACGACCTCTCAACAGCAGCAGAGGTTGGCTGGGCTTTTTGCAATAGTGCGTAGCTTGTTGGATCAATTGTCAAGTTGTTACAGTTTATTATTGTTTCTAAATCAGAGTTGGATAGTCGTTTTTTAATGTATTTTTTAATTGCGCACGGATCATCATCGAATTGCATATTCTTCAGCAGTCCGTATGCTTCGGTTATCGTGCAGGCACTTCCTTCTAGGAACTCTACGTTGGCTGCTAGAGTCCGGTATTGATTTATTTTAACCAAGTCCGGCACCAAATCTTCCACATTGATAGCGTCTTTTGCTCTGCTGACTAAGAGGCCTGCACTTGTCCAATTGTTGACAATGGTACGAACAGCTGGAAAGTTCTCACTGTAATATAAGGCAGCTCTAAGCCAAGTTGCACATCTTGTAATTACAGGGTCAGGAGGAGATGGCAGACCAGCATCATGAAAATCTTTCTTGTTTTTGATTATTGCTGCCTTGATCGTTGCTATTATTTCATCAATATTTTTAAAATGAGCACGCACACGCATAGCACAGTTATGTAGTAAGTGCGCAACGCAGGTGACATGCATTAAAGAAGGGTATAATTCCTTTAATGCCTTTCCAGCCAAAGACATGTACCGAGCAGCATCAGTCAAGAACAATGAAAAATTCTCGCGATTTATTTCAAGTTGTCGCAATATGTCATCCACAGTGTGCAGAATAATACTGCTATAAACATTGCTACCGCTGTCAAGTGGATGGCAATCAACGAGGAATGTCTGATTTGGGGCATCTAAACTGCCCACAAGCACACTAATATACTTTTGTTTAGCAATCTCTGCTTCATCCACAATTAAAAAAATTGTTTTGTCACGAAGTAATTCTTGAATTTGTTCTTCTTTTTGGGATGCTAATTTAGCAACACATGCCCGGGCTGCAGTCTCCGAAGGCAATACTTTTCTCATTGTAGCAAACAGAGACTTTAAAGAAGGATGGTTCAGTTTATGAAGTGGGATATCTGCAGCTAAGAATGAAGAGACAACCTGTTCCTTGAAGTTTACTTGAACCAATTGTGAAAAGGTTTGCTTACTTTGGGATCTGCTCTTCGTCTCCAATTTTCTTTGGTGTTGCTTACTTTTTCGGTGGCTTTCCACAAAAAACTTTTTGTCGCATTTGACTAACACGTCGCAAAGGTTGCATCGCAAGTCGCGGGCAGGAGTTGCCGAAAACTCATCCGGATATTCCTGGAAAATTTGCCTAACTTTCGCTGTAGAAGATTTGGCTTGTTTAGGCATTCTTTGCTTTGCAAGCTACGACTTAAAAAGACCACGTGTAAAGAGCGCAAAGTTTTATAGGAATAGATTAATTGTCTAACAATTATGTGTTTATGCATCAACAATGACGATTTGATGCATAATAAGCGCTATTTCCTTCTCAATTACCGCACGCATTTTTACCATTGCAACTATTTCAGAAGTTCGAAATCAAATAAAACTGCTTATAAAATTTTAATAGCAGCTCAAAAATTCAAAAATATAAAAAAAATCTAAACTTGTTCGTTTTTGTAAGGAAATTTTTGATGAAGACAATTTTGACAAGTTTTGACTTTATGCAAAATTTTGACTTTATTTTGACTTATAAAATCTACCAAAACAGACTCCTGAACACCTGAAACGAACGTTAGTACACGTTTGATCGTGTAACAAGGTCCTGAAAAAATTTTGACTTTATTGACTTCAGCGGGCCCTAGTTATAACGATTTAAAGAGTGTATACATGTTTTTGGGATACCCTGTTATAATAAAATGAAGTGCAGCTGAAGTTCATTGCATTTCAGACAAAATAAACTGGGATTTGATGAGATGGACAAGTTTATTGGCCTGGTTGCTATGAGAGGGATTTTAGGACAGAGAGATATGTCAGTGGAAAGATTGTGGAAATCAACTGGAGATTTCCTTTGTTTAACATAACTGTATCAAAACATAGGTTCAAGAAAATGTGTGCTTCTTAAGTTTCAAGGTGAAGAGCAATAGGCGGAAAAGGGTAATAAATGACAAGTTTTGCTTGACTTCTTCGTTACGGACCGCCTTCATTAAGAACTTTGAAAAGGTGTATATGCCTGGCCCTTACATTACAACTGACGAGCAATAACTTCCATGTAAGCTTAGATGCAGGCTTGTTCAATTCATACAGAATAAACCGGACAAGTTTGAAATCAAGTTTTAAATGGCACTTGACTTGGAGAAAAAATACTTCTTCAATAGCTTTCCGTATCTCGGGAAAGATAAAAGCAGATTTAATATAGTAGGCATACGTCAGATCCAAACGTTGATTCGATAAATATATTTACGAAAGTTTTGTCTCCTCTCAGCAACCTAGAAATATTGTCAAAACACAATAGCACATGAAACTGCAACAAAAAATGCTAAGAAAAAGAAATAACGAGAAAATATCTTTATCTTTGAAATCGGCCTTTCCTCTTTAGAGATAACGGTACAACTTGCTGTAGCCCATTTTACAACTAGCAATTACCGAACCAGCCCATCTAGCAATATGCTTTGTCATATAGAAGTAATCACAATTTATCTACATCAAACATTGCAAAATCAAGAGAAATATCAATTGGATCTACCTCTTTTATAACTCCCTACCACTGGGAGTATTTACAAATGCTGTTTTGGGGTAGGAGGGGTGGAGCATGACTGAGCGTGAGATCTATACAAGTTTGTGACCAATACAAAAATTTTAGAAGATTTCACGTTAAAATCACATTATTATGCTTTGTCAACTTGAAGATCTATTCTTTTGAGACATGAAGGTTTTTTTGGAAATCAACGTATCTAAACTGATTTAATTTTATATTTTGCGCTTTGTTTTCTAGTCTGAGGAGGAGTCATTAGCCGTTATCAATCTCCCTTCTCCCTTAAATAAGCGAATGCTGCCAATCTGTTAAAAAAAGGCTGGAAGAGCAGTTCAAACTCATATCCATAATAACCAGTCAAATAACGGCCATTTGTTTTTAAGCATGACTTAATCGATGTCACCGCCTTCACCACTTCAGCTGTCCTGGCTCATCGATTGCTATTATTTATAATCTACTAGTAAGTGGGAGCCACCACCTTAGCAGTGGCATGTAGCAATTATGATATCATTACTACTGTAAAAGAGATCCAACTAATTATCACCCGTCAATTAACTGTAAAAATATTTGTAAACTACACTACAGCTTACCAGTTTCTGAATCAGCCCATTCAGCGATATGGCTAGTTGTGAAAAAGTATCCTTATAACCAAGAGTTGGCCAAACTTAGTTAACGCCAAAACCACAAACGATAAAAACCAAATTTAAAAAAATCTCAACAAAATTTTTATGTAGATCGCGTGTTTAAGTTGATGTTTTTGCCCTTTTTCAAGTCGAAAACCTTTTATTTTTTGAGTTCAACTTTTCAAAAGTAATTCCTTTGACTATTTTGATCACTAAACACACTTTAAGAGCTTTTTCCCCCAGAAAAACTTTTCGAAAGTGTTTTTTCTATATTTCTTGCTTTTGTCATATGTTTTAGTGGTCATCGCTCTTCACTCTCCATTAAATAAGCCAGTAAATGGCGTAAGCTGTCTGTAAAAACAAGCTATCCCACCCAAAGTGAGATTTAGACAAAATGTAGAGTACAATAGTGGTGCATCACTGTTAAATGAATGTAAGAGTTCAATTAAAAGAACCACAATCCAAAGTCCAAAGAGTCGCAGTTTAGCCATCCTTATTAGAAACAGATACAAACTTTCTTTCGACAAATTTGTTTGTAAAGTTTACGTTTTGCCCACCATAAAACCGGGTAAATTTATGCAGTAAATGTTTTAACTTAAGTAACATGCAAATTGCTATGTATGAACATATCAGAACTTGCAGGTTACCGTAGTTATGACATCTACCGCACTTTGATGAAGCTCGCCAATTGCAAGATAGTGCGAAACGAAAATTTTAAACATAAAATTGTCAAAAGAACGTCTGTGTCTCTTTGGACAATCTGAACTCTAGACAGACAGAAAATGCCTGCTGTATAATAATTGATATATAAAAGTAATCACAAATTATATTATTTATATCACATATTACTAGATCAAGAGAAATAAACATGTTTCATTGCAATCGGCGGCATATATATCATAATTCTTATTTTAAAAAAATTTAAATCTTATAGATTTTTGTACTTACATAAAATGAAAAGAGCCACCACCAAAATAGAATACGCAAATTGACCTTTCATCGCGAAGCTTGACAGAAATGAAAGAAGTCACCTCTGTTTATTTTGTAGCCAATTTCCAATGCTTTTCTCACAACACAACTTTTACAGGAAGTTTTTGAACTTGTTGGCCAAAAATAAATTTGGCATACCTAAGAAAGATGTCCTGCTCTGTTTGTAACCTAATTCACAGGTTTTATCAATAGATTCAGACGTTCATTGGCCAAATCATGTACATAATTCACATTTAGCTATCCTCAATAACCGGGAAGCATCTGTTGCGATGTCAATGATTTTTCTATTTTAATTTGATATTTATTTGGCATAGAGAATCGAACCAGAGTGCTATGCTCATGACAAGCTTTTCTTCGTTTGAACGTGCTTTATTCGTGATAAATTTTGTAGACATCATCAGATTTGACACTTTAAGCCACTCATGGCGGCATCTGCTAAAGTTGTAGAAAAATCATAGAACTTATTTTTCGTTGTGTAGGCATTTCTGACTATACCGCTTACCTCAAAATTCCAAATGCAAAGAAGATGTATCTGTGTCAAACTGACCTTTTGTTTTCTGCATCACATGCATTCTAAATGACTGTGCATTTGTTTTCGTGTATTTATATTTTGAAAAGAAACAACAATTAAAGTGATTATGCGTTGGATAATTACTTAAAAGTGTACCGGTACCATGTTCTTTAATGACATTTTTTTCCTTTTTCTCAGATAAATTAACGTTTTGTCTCTGCAAAGCAGACAAAAATAGTTATAGCATGATTATTATCCAAAATAGCATATCGCTTCTTCGGTGAGAGTTGAACCAAAGTGCTGGCTTCACAGTAACATTTGAAATAAAGCTTCAACTCATTTTTACTTTGCAGCTGCCATTTATAGGTGACGTATTGCCAGAGTGTTTTAGTAAAACATGAGTTTTCTTCTAAATTTTGCAGTTGCTCTCCATTTGTCATTGCCTAAAATAAGTGAACATTCCCGTTGTTCTAGAAATCCCTGAAGTGGCAGCAAAAATTTCCAAGATCTCGGTATATATTTCCAAGATCGGCCACTATGGTTGCAGTAGATGCACCAATCACAAGAAGCAGAGAAATTTAAAACGAGGCCGATTTTTTTAAGCTCCACTCAAAGCTGAGCGATGCGTATTAAGTCATGCGTGGCTTGCGACCGAACCAAAATAAAACAAAAAAAAATTAAGGCGCGCTTGGCGTGACAAAGCTTTAAGATCAGTTTTGGAATTATAGTCTAGTCGGAAGAAGGGCTTCCATGCACCCAAAGCACATATTTTTTACCTATATTTTTAAAATCCTCAAAGAGTTTATTTAACAAATTTCTATGTTACAAATGCGAATTCTTGTCCCATAAAGGTCATTTTGGTAATTTCCCAGATTGCAGCACGAATTTTTGCTTATAAACTGTCTAAAACTATACGCTAAAACGACGCACTTGTTATCCTAGGACAATATTTAGTAGCTCAAATGAAGGAAGAAAGTTCAAAAATTTTTTTGATATCCCGCGGCTTTCTCCCTTGCAGAGACAACCTAATAACACTTGTTAATCATGTGAACTATCGTGTTGCTCACTACAAAAGAGAGGACAAGGCAATCTTCCATAGCCCAAGCATTAAAATGCAGAACAAGACTAAAAGATGGAGAAATAAACGTTGGAACCGGTGTGGTCTACCGCTGGTTGTCCACCTTCTCAACAGCTTTTCTAGCAAGTCAATAAGAGACAGAGCCCCAAGATCACATCGTTTCCAATGTTTATTGCTTAAGTAACCAACGTTATTCCAACGTTTATTGATTAAGTACGGTCAGAGCAAACAACCACAAAGGTCAAATTGGTACCATCAAAACTGAAATACTACTTTGGGCTGCTGTCACACTTCATCAGCCCATTTGCTGTTTAAGGGAGAAGGGAGATTGATAACGGCTAATGACTCCTCCTCAGACTAAAATTAAAAATCAAACTCCTCCTAAAATTAAATCAGTTTAGATACGTTGATTTCCAAAAAAAACCTTCATGTCTCAAAAGAATAGATCTTCAAGTTGACAAAGCATAATAATGTGATTTTAACGTGGTAGGCCACGACAATTCCCTCGTCAATGTCCCGTTGCAGCAAATGCTATTGCTAGCCAGCTGGTGAAAAACGGGAAATACAAGGGTGCAAATCGAGAGATTTCCCGACTCGTTATGCAGGAATTGTCTGACCTTCGGAGGGCTACATCCCCAGATGCAGTGAATATCTCCGGAGATTTTCCTCCAAGAGAATTTGCTGCCGCCCTCCATCACTTAAGACCAGGTAAAGCTCTGGGCCCTGACTCTATTTGCCCAGAGCTTTAAATCCATGCTGGTCCCGACTTAAAAACCTGGCTACGTAGCTTCCTTTCTTCCTGCTTGCGCCAAGTCAAAATTCCAAAAGTCTGGAGAAGAGCGCTGGTAGTCGCGATCCCCAAGCCCCCAAAACCTGTAGAGGACCCAAAGAGCTACCGTATCATCTCTCTGCTCTGTGTCCCCTACAAGATCCTCAAACGACTGATCTACAATCGTGTCAAACCAATAGTCGACCCCTTGCTCACAAAGGAACAGGCTGGATGTCGACACGGAAAGTCTACTGTGGACCAGGTAGTTTTTCTTACGCAAAGCACTGAGGATTCTATTGAGGCAAAAATGAAGGCCGGTGCCGTGTTGTCGATCTGACAGCTGCTTATGACTTTGTCTGGCACTGTGGCCTCATCTGTAGACTGCTGAGACTTCTGCCGGACAAGCACATGGTCCAGATGATCATGGAAATTGTTCGGAACTGAAGTCTTACCTTGGCCACTGGTGACAGCAAGCCAAGCAGGCTCCGACGCCTGAAAAATGGTCTTCCACTGTTATCAGTCTTGGCTCCTCTTCTTTTCAACATGTACACATGCGATCTGCTTTCCATAGCTTCCAAGAAGTATGCCTACGCTGATGACTTGGCGATACTTTACTCACCTGTAGATTGGAAGGTGTTGGAAAGAACTTTGAGCGAAGACATGACTACATTTTCTGCATATCTCCAGACTTGGCGGCTAAAGCTCAGCCATGCTAAAACGGTGACGGCAGCCTTTCATCGCCACAATAGAGAGACTGAGCGTGAGCTAAAAGTTAAGAACAATGGTAAAATCTTACCATTTTGCCCAGTACCGACCTATCTTGGTGTGAAACTGGACAAAGCTTTCACGTACTGTCATCACCTTGAGGCATTGCGCAAAAAACTATCCACGCACGTTTCGCTGCTGAGGCGACTTGCGGGTTCAGGATGGGGTGCTGGTGCCAAGACATTGCGTACAGCTGCCTTGTCCCTAATCTATTCAACTGCTGAGTACTGCGCACCAGCTTGGTGTCGCAGCGCGCATACTCGCCTCATTGACAGGGTTCTTAACGACGCTTTGCGCATTGTCATTGAATGTGTACGTTCCACTCCAACGGACAATCTTTCAGTTCTCTCAGGCATCCAGCCAGCTGAGCTTCGGCGTCAAGGTGCGACACTCTCCTTGGCTAATCGTAGTTCTTTGGCCTGGCCACATTCTGCATGGCCAGCTAACTTAGTCGCAGGCTGCTAGCAAGGAGAGGCTGAAACCTAGACACCTGTTTGTTCCTGCCGCGCAGAAATCATCGCACAACTTATCTGAGTTGAGCATCTGCGCTGCCTAATGGAGGAACTTGACATGGGACACCGAGTACTTCAAGAGTACGTCAGCGCTCTGTGTCTACATTCCTAGGGTCATCACAGGCTTATTGAAATGAGTTTGACCAGAACAGCTTGGGTCAAACTCAATCGCCTACGTACTGGCGTTGGGCGTTTCGGTTCGTCCATGCAAAAATGGGGTCTCACTTCTTCAGCGAAATGCGAGTGTGACGTTAGTGAACAAACTGCAGACCACATTATTTTAACATGTCCTACACATCGGGCACCTGGAGGAATAATGGGTCTCACAGTTTTGGATGACGAAACAAGGTGCTGGCTCAACTCTATCACTGCCAGCATGTGATCTAGGCAACACAGCAGGTTGGGGTGGTAAAAGGCTAAACCTTCGGTCCTCATCCTTATCGTGTGTCTGACCTGGATCATAGATAGCCTACCATACGACGAAGAAGGCCATAAGCAAAATCAATCAAAATTTGCCTCATCATATTACAGTTCTACTACCATTTCATCACAGCGTCGATCGACAACAGGCATTTGCTGCAAGCTCACCTTTGCAGTGAAGAATGTTCTATTCGCCACTCAAACGTCTTGAGATTGATTTTGCATGACAACGTTTCTGCTTGTTACTCATAGAGTCTTGCGCTCGATTATGGAGTTGTATAAACTTGTTTAATGGGTCTTGATATTGAATCTGTTTGATAAACATTTGTAGCTATTGCTCAAAAGATATTAATTTCAGTAAAGTATTTCAACCACTTCACTGGCCTTACATGAATATAATCTAGGAAGGGAAGTAACTTTCAGAATCTATGAAACGATGCTGCATAGCAGCATTAACACTGTGAGGATCGAGTTTCTGTATTGTAGTAGAGTTCTCACAGCACGTCTGACTCTAAGAAAGAATATACAGGGTGTTTCATCTCAATATGTCACTTTATGACAACTTATATCTAAAGAACTGTAGAAGATATGAAAACCAAACTTTTTTTTGAAAACTAATGATCTTTAGTTTAAGCAGCAAAAATTTGAACTCAAAATTCAAAGAAATAAACGTTTTATTAAACTTTTCGCAAATGTTCAGTATGCCAGCCCTTGGTTACACGGCACACATCGAAACGGTATTCCATTTCTTGCCAAACTCGAAGAAGCATATCGCGATCGATGATTTTCAAGGCCTCGGTTGTCCGAGTCTTCAGATCATCCAAGTGATTGTTGTTTTCACATATAAATTACAAATTTTTTTCTAATCTTCGCTTATTGGCCTGGCGCTTGTATGCAGTAGATGGAGTACACCAAGTTGTCATACATCATAAGTCTGCAAGCATTGATGGGATCAGTTTTTTCCGGTACCTGTTTTCCACTAAAGATATTCTTGGTGAAAGCGCTCTCAGCGTTCATGGCTTACTTCTCCACAATTTGTTGAAAGAAAATCTAGTTGAGAGTCCAAAAAATGTATTTTGGGTGACATATTGCACTCGATGCAGCTCTAAGGTATTTGTAGACTGGACACAATTCAATGTAGTTGTCAGCTCTTTTATTTCCTAACATCTTCGTGGCCACCAACTTAAATGCTACCCATGCCAATTTTTTTCCTAACAATGCTAGGTCAAATTAACTATCTTAAAAAAGCTGCCTTGTCTGGACTCTAAAAACGCTACTTCTTTTATTTTAGCTTCAGTTATTCTAAAAGATTTTCTCCAGAAGTGCATAAAACTAGCTCCTGATTTGTCCATTGCCTGCACAAAGTTCTTCATGAAACTGATTTTGGTGTAACCGTGGCAACAAAATCTTGCTTGATTCAACTAGTGGTGGTTGTTTAACGTTCTTCTCCTCAGGAGTCAAGGATTGGCGGAAAGGCCAGTCTTTCTTGATGTGGTGAGAATCCTTCTCTGGACAACTCCACTCACAAAGAAATCGACAGTAATTCGTGTAACCTAGCTAAAGACTCATAATAACAGCTACTACTTTCAAGTCATCACAGAGTTGCCGCTGATATTGGTCGTAGTTTATGCACTGCAAAACCTATTTACCGTATTTATTCGAGTATAACGCTCAAAATGTTCTACCAAAATGAAAACTCAAAGTCTGAGTGCGCGTTATATACGAGGGCTGGGCTAGCTAAGGAAATGGTATTCCATACTTTGGTATATCTGATGATGAATCGGACTTTGAATGATTTTGAATAAATATTGTATATTTAATTTCGGTGTTGCGTTTATGATTTACACGTACTTAACGTTGTCAATAAATAATTTTTACTACGGCCGCACTTGTTCAACCATGTGTGTCGCTTACAATGCTTGATCTGAATCGAAAAAAAGTAAAACAAAATTTTATACCGATTTCTAATCGAAAATTAGGGGTGCGCGTTATACACGAGTGTGTGTTATACTCGAATAAATGCGGTATGTTGTCGTACGTCTCTTTCATATGGGTTGCACAACCAATTGGAACTAATGGCATGGTGTTTCCATTGTGAAGTAAAACTACTGAAAGACTCGCCTTAGATGAATCTATGAACAGCCTCCATTAAAATGGATCATAGCTAATGTGAGGGTTGCCATTAATTCATTTACTTTGTTGCACATTATAAAATATCCTTCCACAAATAGAACAATTCTAGTTCTTTATGGCGGTCATTGTATTAGGATATAATCTTACATCATCTGCCGAAAGATTCCATCGCTGAAGTCTAGAACCCAAAAGTTCTACTTTTATTATGGGTGGTTCCAAGTCCCGGATAAGACGATGTCAGTGTTGGGGAGTCTCGAGTCGGCTTTAAAAAAATTCGACTTAACTCGAGTCATTTGAACAAAATGACCCGAATCGACTCGGGGCTCGACGCCGGTGACTCGAAACTCGACTTGAGACTTGAGAATCGAGTCAAGGCTCTACCGATAAGTTGAAAATGAAATTGTTGGCACGAAAAAATTCTGTCTTGGAAAGTTTGATTTTTTAAAAATTTTACGCAGAAAATTTGGGTGTTTAAAAACAATTTTTTTCCCGTGGCGTGAGGGGGGAGCTTTTATGCGCGCGCCCCCTTCATAAAAACGTTAATTATCATTTTCAGTCATTATGCTTGTAACGGTAACCAACAAATAACTTATTCTGCAGTGACAGAATTAGTTTAAACTATAAATATCTAAGGCCCTGGAAAGCATTATTCCTTTCATGTTATTCGAAATTCTTTTCAATGAATCACACAGCGTTTGCTGATGAAACTAGAACTTTACTCAACTTTGTCTAAGTGATTGTTAGCATACTAAGTCATATTGAAATACAAAGTAATATGATAATAATACTGGGTGAAACAATAAGAATTACAAGTAGGATCTTTTTAGTTTATATACTTAATTGATAATCTCTTTGAAAAGCTTATTGTGCAGCTGCAGCGTATCCGTTGTACGCGTAAAATCGCAACCATTTAATAATTTCGTAGGTGCAGTGGTGAAAAAGACTAACAAATTTCAAGCAAAAATTACCGTAAAAGCAGTTTCAGAAAGCAATAAAGTTGCTTATAATTGAGTGTAATTTTTCAAAATTTTTCCGGGGAGCATGCCCTAGAAGTCCTAGGATAATCATGCTTTTGGCACATTTTCGCGCTTCCCTTTAAAATGTATCTGCGTGTGCTCCTGCTGGCAACTCTGGTAATGCGTCAAAATCTTGCAAATCATTTTTATTATTTTGTACTGCAAGCCGGTAAAGTTTTTGTTATATGAAATTTTGCGTCTAGCACGTTGTATATAAGGGCTCAAAAGTGCGTTACTAACTTTTTGAAATTCATTTCATTTTACAAGTATTTTCTTTTACAAATATGATTTTCACAAGTTACCGGTATAATATCAAAAGCGAGTTTTAAACTGTCGAGATCAGAGCTTAGGGAAGCCAAGCTTACAAGCCAAAAATTTTAATTTACGAAACAATGACAAACGAAACGATTGCGATTATCAAAAAGATCATGCAAAACCAAACACTGGCAATGAAGTGTTGGAAAGACTCGAGTCGACTAAAGTTGTGATAAAAAAAGACTCGACTTGACTCGAGTAGTTTGAACGAAATGACTCGACTCGAGAATCGACCTCAATAGCTCGTGACTTGACTGGAGACTAGGAATTAAGCGACTCGTTTCCAACACTGGTTGATGCTTTCTATTCTTTTCGAACTCCATCTTTGTTACTAAGAGCAGAATTCTATTTCCAGGGTCTATTCATCACCACTGGCTAATATTTCATTGCACCACCAGTGCCATAAAATGCAGCACAAAAGCATTACTGGTGAGGGTAAAACATGGCACTTTTTTAATTACTACCAACACTTCTGTGAGATGTTGGTTTTCTATCACCTCATAGATATGCTAGAACAGTTTGTGATGGTTGACAGTGTCGTAGTCAAAGGAACAACTAATTGCAACACTATATTCACTGAAGATTGCAATCCTATTGAGGCCGTAATGTAGCAGTATTAGTTGCTATGATTCAATCGATTTTGCGGTTACTCAGATTTTACTTTCTGTCGATTGACAGTTTGCAATTAGAAGAAATAATGTTGTTTTCAAACATCAAACAAAATTAACTTCTATCTCGTTAATTAAATGGTTGATAGGATTAACAGTAGCTAGGCGGGATCAGTAAACAGAATAAAATAAAAGAGTAGTAACAATAGCTTAAGTAGTCCGCATCTGAAAAATCAGTTGAAGTTTAAACAAATAAGCACTAAAGAATTTAACAGACACTAGTTTGGTTTCAAGCTGTAAACTAAAAGTAGCTATGAAGTGAGTCTCGCGGTATAAATTGAATTTGGTTTATCATTTCTCATAAAATTTTCTATCAAAGCCAAAAGCTTCAGCAAGAAAGTAATACTTTGATTTCGTTTTGCACTTTTAGCTTATTGCTTTCTTGTAGTAACAATTTTTGATAGTAGCGAGTGACTCTCAAACATATAATTTTTGTTTCCTGCCAGCTTAAGCAAGTCGGAATTGTTTAAGTTGATTTTAAAATTGCCGATTCAACTAAATTAAAACGCTTATTTGCAAGGTATGCCTAGCTTATAAACCTTTTTTGCTGTGATTCTGCACACGCAGCGTGGCGGAATAGACTCAATTAAGACTTTTGTCTTTCAAAGTCTGCGAGTTGAACGCTTACAGCGGTACGTTGCATGCGGCATGGCCATGGGAAACCGGCGTTTATATTAAAGCTCATGTTTTGTGTTCAAACTAAGGCTCGTTACAACGCGCATGCGAGGCTGCTGTCTGAAAAACCGTAAAATCATTTCGCTCTCTCACACTCTCCTTTCCACTTGTGCATTGATGGGTTGAAAAATTTCTCATCATTATAATAATCGTCAGGGCACAACAAGTTAGGGTAAAAATTAAAGTTATCGATATACAGTAGATTCCGCTTAATTGGGACGCCGGTTAATTGAGTCAGCCGTTTAATTGGGCCAAATTGTGAAGAACGAAATCCAATCAAAGATAATGCACTATGTTAAATCCGCAAAATCGGGCCACCATTTCGCTTAATCGGGCCACAGCTGTAGCCAGACATACATTTATGTAATTGCAAAACCGCCTTTGTAATGCAATAGAACTCGATATCACAAAGCCAACTTTATTATGTAACAATTAAACAATACAAATGCAATTTATTTTGCCATTTTATGCTTTTGGACATCGTAATTGTGTTTTGTTGCAAATTGTGTGAAGTCCTCAGCAGAAATGCCGCAAAAAGATTTAACAATTGCTGAAAAGATTTTTGTTTTAAGAAAAATTAGAGAGCAACCTCCAAACTCTAGTCGTCGCCATCTAGCTGAGATAATTGGTGTACCAAAGGACAACCCTGGCACTGATACTGCAAGACTTCGGATAATCGGGTCAGCCGCTTAATCGGGCCAAATGGTGCTCGTCCCGATGTGACCCGATTAAGCGGAATCTACTGTATTGCAAAAAAGACTAGAGCAGGAGTTCTTACAATTTTTGAAATGCCCCCCTTGGGAATGTTCACAGCAATCCGTGCTCCGCTTTCCTTCCATTAATACCTGAAATCCTTTATATTCTTTGGAGAAGATTCTGTTCTAAGCGGATGTTATTTAACATATTTGCCTTCCAAAACAGTATTAAAACCTTTTTTGCTTGGATCAGTTTTTTAAAGTGGCCATTATTGGTCTACAGAACAACATGTAGCTTTTTTTGGAGATCTATTTCTTCAAAATGCCAATATTGGCAAATTTTCTCAAATTTAACTCTTTAAGGGTAACCATGGGACCATGTCCCCGCGCTTTCTCTGTAATTTTTCCATTTACCCCAGTGAGTCGTGTGTCCCAGCATAAAAACCCCTAAACTAGTGAGTACGTAAACACATTGATACGTGATAGCGTGAGCAAGGTAAGGGTAACAACGTTCATTAATTTCTTTCGAAAGGTAACTTTAGAACATTTTGTACAGTGTGAGATTAATTTTTCAAATTTTGCTTCATATAGACTCCGTTGTTCGTAAGAACTTAGCCTGGAACCAAAATGTTTATAATTGCACTTGCCAGTATTTATTTATTCACATATATACAATATAATCAGAATTTTCATTATCTTCTACCAAATCAATAACAACTCTAGTGCATTGATTAGTTTCTTGGGCCGATCCAGTCTCTATACCAATGGTTACTTGTATTTTGCAGGTTTAAGAGCAAGCGAAGTCGCAAATTGTCAGATGTTTGTTCCGTATTTGCGAGGCTTTGAAGGAGCGTATTGCTTGAAAGGGCACCATCCTCCAAAGCAGTGTAACTCAAACTTTTCAATATAGTGTACCGGCAGCACACTTTCTGTTATTCGACGTACCATTCATGTATTTCAAACGAAAAAAAATAGACAAAAGCAAGTAATATTCAATAAACAGCAACTATACAATAAACAAAGTCAAAAATGCGTTTATTTTAGTCATCTAATGCGAGGTATGGGCTAACCAGCGCGATGGTTTAGTGTTGAGAGCGTCCGCATCGTAGTCGGTAGACCTGGGGTTCATTCCCTATGTCGACTCATATCAAAAGACTTTAAAAAATGGTATTCACAGCTTCCCTGCTTGGCGCTCAGCATAAAAAGGAATAGTGTGGAGAACAAGCCGGCAAGCTTGCTTGCTTGTTGTGGGCAAGGCACTTAACGGGACGCCTCCACCTTTATGTGGCAGACAGTTGGCCCTCCCGTACTTCACCGGGTTACAATTGTGAAGTTACTCACCCAGTATGTCGTAAAAGAAAACTCTTGGGTACCCACCTGCGGCAATCCGCCTTGTTGGTGTTGGGACTACCAGTCACTGAAGACTGGTTCGAAATGGGCTGCCATCATTCCCCTAGCCAAATTTCAATTAGGTTGACGGCATGAACCTGAATTGCCGTTCATGCCGTACCTCCATCTTGAGGAAGAGGAGGAGTAACCACAACAACAACAGGTATGGGCTTGCTTCTTTTCTGATAGCTCATCCAATTGCGGTCCAAAGGAAGACAGTGCATACACCATCAGTATTGCCTTGTTTAAAATGTCTGCGCTTTTATCAAGTTGCAAAGAATAGTACTTGGCCAACTCAATTTGATTGATGAGTTGAATTTCCATATTTTCAGCCAAATCAGCAACTCGTCGTGCAGTAGTGTCGCTTGAGAGAGGCACTTTTGCAATCTTTGTAGCTGCCGCTTCACCGAGGACTTCCAAACAAACATCTTGAATGCAGTCTTTCGCTAACATTTCATCATCGCTGTAGGGTTTTTTAGCTTTTGCAATTCTTACCGCTAGTTTATAGAATGCACATAAAGCTTTAGTATTTATATGAGTCAGTCCATAAATCTTTTTCTGCGCGCATTTTGATTCAGCTCGTTTCCTTTCAAAAAACTCTTTTGGGTAAGTACTAATTTTATGTTTTGAACGCAAGTGTCTATTTAGATGTGATGGTTTCATGGAGTCATTGCTAAGTACAACTCCACAAACAACACATTGCGATTTTGGCACACCAGCATCATCTGTTGCTACAAAACCAAAATGTAAATACGCTGCATCGTATTCCCAAACAAAACTTGATAGACTTCTTTTTACCGCTAGCATTTCGCTACTTCCAACATCACTTTCGTCCGAATCAGAACCATTCAGATCTGAAAATGTTTGTCTTTTCGTATACATGTCCACAGAACCTCGCTTTGCCATTTGTAAAGATCTATACATTGTACAAACTAGTTGAAATAATAGTAGGGTAATTTAAATTCCAAGAAAGCAAAGTATCAGTGCCTACAGCAAGTTTTGCTAATAGGAGCAAATTATGCTGTCTACAAGCTGACTGATCAAATATTTTCAACTAGCTGTTAGAAGACTAGCAAAATTAGCTGTTATTTTACTAATTACTAACTTTGTTGTTTCAATCAGATCACTTCGTTCTTTCGACAAATTTTCTATTCAAATTTAACGTTTCGCTCCCCTTAGTTACCGGGGAGCTTCTTCAGAACACGGTAGATGTAAATAATGTGACATACAAACTGTACAACATAAAATTACAAAGACTACCTGTATTACTAAACACTAAAAATTATTTATCAACAGGGCAGGCAATCACGTAATAACAAAAACATTGTTACATCACAGATACAGGAGTGGCCAAGTGAGAAGTGTAGTGAGAAACATAAGACATTACTTATTGGAGACGAACACACTATAAACAGTCGGAAAATTCGCACCATCATTGCGATTAATAACATTACATGAACAAGCCTTTTGATTTATCAAAAAACTTTCCGCAACGCGACGTCTGTATGCATGTGATTCTGACTTCAGAATTTTGAAGTTCTGAAATCAAAATTCTGAAGTCAGAATCACATGCATACAGACGTCGCGTTGCGGAAAGTTTTTTGATAAATCAAAAGGCTTGTTCATGTAATGTTATTAATCGCAATGATGGTGCGAATTTTCCGACTGTTTATAGTGTGTTCGTCTCCAATAAGTAATGTCTTATGTTTCTCACTACACTTCTCACTTGGCCACTCCTGTATCTGTGATGTAACAATGTTTTTGTTATTACGTGATTGCCTGCCCTGTTGATAAATAATTTTTAGTGTTTAGTAATACAGGTAGTCTTTGTAATTTTATGTTGTACAGTTTGTATGTCACATTATTTACATCTACCGTGTTCTGAAGAAGCCCCCCGGTAACTAAGGGGAGCGAAACGTTAAATTTGAATAGAAAATTTGTCGAAAGAACGAAGTGATCTGATTGAAATATCGTTACACTCGACATACGAGGAATGCCTGCTATATTTAACTTTGTTGTTTTTAGTTAGTACGGTTGATGTACTATTACGAAACTTTTACAAGAGAAATTAAAATTAGAGTTTGTTTTCAACAAAACTACTAACAAACACATTCAACTTACTGCTAAACTGTACTGTATTCTGAAGTCTAAATTGATTTGTTGCGTTCAGCTACAGTTGAAAGAATAACAGTTGCGAAATAAAAACTTTTTTGCTTTGTAAGAATGCATTTTGCTTGACTTATGACTAAATCTTAGCCAACACATTTTTTCTTTCACACTAGCGGGGTTCCAGCTGCGAGAGCAGATTGAACGTTTTCCTGTCTTCCAGTAAAGATCGCCATGTCAGTGAATATGAATGAAATGCCATATAGCCATGAAAGTCTAAGAAACTACGTGAAATTATGCTTAGAACAACAAATATTCTGACCACTATGTGAAAACATGCTTTAATCAATGTAAAATAGTATTCAGCACACTTATTTTCTTATTGACCACGTCCGGCAGTCAACTGCTTGCGTACCGGCACCGGCACGCGTACCACAGTTTGCGTAGCACTGTTCTAAAGCATACCAACTGTTTGTCCGCTGTCATGCTTGGTGCGCAGGTGTGGGAATCATGCAAGTAAAAGTCCCAAGTTCCAAACACTTCTCTAATTGGTCGCAGCATGTAAGGATGATGTCGTCTAGACTGTGCATTGTCAAATCGGAGAACGGGTAAATTATTGATACCTTTCTCTACTCATAGTGCGATTGAAAGTGGGCCGGCCATCGAGTGCACTCATAGCTGTGCAACGCTTTCGTTATTGAACTTAGATACGCCAATCCAAATAACTAGACCAAGAAAAACTTTTTTCATCATTCACGGGTTTTCATGAGCTACTGTGGCTCTTTCGGTATTAGTCCACTGACATATAGTTTTTCGAGGAGAAGACCGCAAAAATGAAGTAAAAGTATCACTTATTTCTGAGTACTGAGATTTTGCAAACCTTGTCGGTCCTGATCTTTGTCGAATGACATTATGCGCAGCTGCTCTGCCAACACTATTTACCAAAAATTTTACTTGTCACGTGTGGTTTTGGAAAAGAAGTTGCTTGCAGAAGCAGAGGAACGCGGTTAACCATCTATTTTTTCTTCAAAAGATGATTCACTTGAAGATACTTCTTCCCTGTCTTCTTCGCTATCATCAGTAGAAATCCTATCCGGGTCGCTTATTTCTTCTTCTTCGCTGTTGTCACTAGCCAAAAATCCAAAACTTAATTTTCAAAGAGATGTCTTGACATGATGCTTCTTAGCATTTAACTTACCGTATTTTTCGTATCATAAGACGCACTTATAATCTTTTAATTTTCTCAAAAATGGAGCGTGCACCTGATAGTCCGGTGCGTCTAAAATGTGTGGATCAGGTTGCGTTTGGTCATCAAGCTTTGAACAAATTTTATGTTGCAATGAGCGCTATCAACGTAATAGTATCTACCTCAACTCGTTCTTTCTTGAGAGCAAACTTCTTGCTTCTTGCGATCCAATTACCTACTCTCATTCCCTTTAGAAGTGTGTTTTTTTTTACCTAATCTCGTTCCCTTCATGAATGTATTTTTCTCATCACTTTACATGCGTAATCACACACGTATGTCGAGCAGTCCGGTGCGCCCTATGGTCTGAAAAATACGGTTCCGTTTTTGTTTTTATTTATTATATCCAAAAAATTTAATCTTTATTTGTGGTGCGTAAGCAGTGCAACAAGGAGGCTTTTTATAAAATTTGCCTGTTTCATTGAACACTTATTCGTAAGACTGCTTGGGGTCAATTTGACCCCATATGGTATATGATGCTGGTTTTTTATTAGCTCATCACAAAGATGTCCAACACAGAAAAATTTTTAGGTCAACAAACCTCTTTGATCTTTTAGGTCTTTGATTTTTTAGGTCTTTAGGTCTTTGATTTTGATTTTTAGATTTTGATTTTTGATTTTGATTTTTGATTTTGATTTGATTTTGATTTTTGATTTTTTAGAGATTTGATTTTTAGTCTTTGATTTTTAGATCTTGTTAGACTTTAGGTCCTTTAGGTCTTTGATTTTTTAGGTCAACAAACCTCTTTGAAAATTTTTTAGGTCAACAAACCTCTTTGAAAATAAAAGTCGTGAAATTTTATGGCGTTGCTGCCAACGGTTTAGCAACAGGAGCTTTTCAAAAATGTAATTGGGGTCAAATTTACCCCATGATATACAGAGGGTTAAACACCACATCTTTCAGTGATACAGGTGTGGAGGCAACTTCGCTTTATGTGAGTGACCGAGATTTATATTCAATAGTTGGTTTAAGGTGTTTGATTAGCAACGCTTACATTATCCCGGCTTCAGTTCTTTTACCAAAGGAGTCTTGTCACTCTAGTTTTTGATGGCGTCTAGAAAGAGTGGCTTGTGTTCCCCCCACAAATTAAGCACTTTGTGATTTAAGCGGTCTAGATTGTTCCTAAGCATGGGTTTGATCGTTAAGTTGGTCCGGTAAAACAGTAGGTAAAATTCAATCAAAAAATCTTGTCCGATTAACTGTGAGCAATTTGTCAATTCCTTGCATAGTTTAGAACGTTCTTCGCGAATCTTGGCAGTACGTAATAAAATTGCAGAGCGAGAGACATGATAGGATTTCTTGTAGGCTATATAGTTGAAGAGTTGAACCGTATAAAGTGGAATTCAAGTTGCTAGTCCAGGCTCGTATTGAAGAAGCATAAACATAGCTTGGGAGAAAACAATCGATTTTGTGCATATTTTTTTTTGCTTCCAGTAAGCTTTGATGTTAATTCTTCTCTTTCCAGCAAACATACTGATGTTGAAATAATAATGCATGGGTATTGTTTGGTATCAGAATGCTGTACTATTTCTATACTGTGATTTACAAGCTCGACATATGTTTATGTTTTTGCTCAATTGGGCCAATATCGGAGCAGAATATTGAGTTAAAACTAATGAATTCAAGGCCAATGTTTTTGCAACTGCCACAGTAGCACATAAAATGAGCAGTAAGCTATCTACCATTAGCTTGATTCATAATTTGAAGAGTTTTCTCCAAACTAATGTATATTTCATGACAGATGCAAACTGGTCAGTTACTAACTATAAGATCTGTTCAAGGTACTTGCTTTCCGATATTTGTAGTGGTTACAATAGCCAAGACTCAATAAAACACAGTTTAATAAAACAAAACAATTCAATACAACATAATGCAATAAATATGCACGCTCATGTAAACCACAAATATCACTCATTTTTTTGTCTTGAATAAATTTTTTATTGCTGGTCCCTAGCAGGGTATCACAAAGAAAACGTTTTCCAAATTTTCATTTATTCCCGGTCGCATGCAGCGGGTGCACACGAAAAACTGCTCTTTATGCGTGATAAGGGCAGTTGTAAAATGCAAACGGTGAATATTACATGTCCTGCTTGGCCGACTAGTATTAGGAGACAACTTATCAGTTCTCGCAATTCCAATGGAGCCTTGCTTTGCCATATACGATCATATCCCCTTCTCTTACTGCTATTCAACAGGGTGTTTACAATAATTTTTTTTGAATGAAATTCTGCCAGACAAAGCGATATTGGTAAAAAATGCATTAAAAAGTCTATGCATGTATGAAGAAGTCTAGTGTATGCTTAGCCACAGGAAATGGCTGAAAGTAGTATTTTCATTTACTGAAGCTTTTGGTTTTACTATTTTTAAGGAAGCACATCAGAAAGGTTTCTTCAGTAAGTAGCCCAAGTTTGATGTCGTGTAATTAAATTTTGATTACCAAAATTTAATAAAATTAAAACATTATTTTTTAATACTAGGTATGCGACATCGATGCACCCATCACGAAACGGCGTTCAAACCGTATTGACACAATATAGCAATGTTTTCTGGGTTGTTTGACCGAATATGTTAGATTCCAAAATGGGTAAACTCTTCTTGCATATTTTAGTTCGCCAAAAAAAGATTGTGAATAGAACTTTTTTCAGCCTCATCAAATCATCAAATGTAACAAATTAACTTTTTACGTTGTGATTTTTTTTGAAGAAAGAAAATATTATTTAGGTTTTCTGGCGTTATAGCAGTTTTGTTAATGCTTTTACACCAATTTTCAAAATTTTACATTTTTTTTAAACAGGATGTATATATGCTCTCTCAGGTTTTGAAAAAAATTTCCTGGATTATTTGAAATAGACTTAAACGATGCATCAAACTACGTCAAATTCATTGATTGTAACACAGAATTACGAGATTTTTACGTAATAAATTGAAAATAAGAATGAAAAATCATGACAAGTTGGTGGGGGGCCTTAGTTGAATTTAGATAAGAGAATCTGTTAACATACAACCGTCAAATCACGGTCATTGTCAAAGCTACAATCATCTACTACATCACTGATAAACTGTAAAGTATTTGGAATTGTGATTGTTATTCGTTTTCCATGAAATGTTGATGCTGGCACACATAGAGTCTAAAATGAAATTTTACGAGTATGCTAGACAAATATAGATGTTACAATTTCGGTAGAGAGGTGACTTTTAGTATCCAAGTTGCTATTATTGCTACTAGCAATACACCGTTGAACATAATAATACGATATATTTAGAAAATTCAAACGTTTTCGGCGCTACATATAGCCCTCATCAGGATCTGTACACAAATATTTACAGCATTAAAACTTTCGTTAAACGAAAACACAAAAAACATAAAGTAACTTGAAAATAGTTCTGATAAAAAACAGTAAAACGGTTTGACACTAAAATCACTATCGCCTACAAAACAACAAAAGTGCAGGAATATTTCTCTTTGAAAAGCGAAACTCCTCTGGTCTTGAACTGAAATGTCGTTTATAAGTTTACCTGTTTACGTGATGTGAACGTCACGTACATCGGTACGTCCGCAAGACATTTGTGTATAAGAGCAGGGGAGCACTTAAATGTTTCAAGGTCAAGTAAAAGTGCCATCAAAGAACATATAAAAAAATGCAGTTCGTGCAAAACTCAGCCGAATAACATGGGGCAATTTTAAATAATTAGAAAATGCCAAACATCCTACGAAGCCAAAATCTATTAAGCCTTGGTCATCAAAAGAAGTAACCCTGTGCTAAACAAATAACTCTATGCAAACGGAGCGTCATTTTTACTAAACGTGTTTTAATCAAAGATATTTATTTAATCATTAAACCAAACTATTTTGCACCGAACTTTACTGAAATTTTCATTCATTTGAAACAATTATTTACAAAACTTTAAATCCGATTAACTCCTAGCAGGCAATTGTTTCTACTATCAGATTCTTTGTTAGCAGTAACCAGACAATTACGAAGACCGTAGAATGAAGCTTTAATGTTTTTTAACAGAACTATTTTCAAGTTATTTTATGTTTTTTGTGTTTTCGTTTAACGAAAGTTTTAATGCTGTAAATATTTGTGTACAGATCCTGATGAGGGCGATATGTATCGCCGAAAACGTTTGAATTTTCTAAATATATCGTATTATTATGTTCAACGGTGTATTGCTAGTAGCAATAATAGCAACTTGAAATATAGATAAAACGCCTACTGCTGATTTTACTCATTGTTCATTAGGACCAAGGAATATCGATAAGTTAGTTTTAAAGCCTTGACTTCCTTGCTGTCTAAATTAACAGTTTGATAAATTTTCAGTTGCCAATACTTTGATTTGCAAATATCATAGCACTGTATCTGACACTAAAGAGTAGGCCTACCGCTTACTTACTTGTGCCTCAAAGGTCTGATAAGCCCTATATGCCCTGTTTCTACTTGATCTGGCTTTGGCTCTTTGGTCTGTAAGTTTTGTACTGGACTCTATTCTAGAGATAATATTTGTGTTTTTTATGTTTGCGTTCTGTTCGTTTGTCTTTGTCTTTTTTGTTCAGCAGCACAAATTGTAAAAGGCCTGACTAAGGTCTAATCAATGTGTCGGCTTCTATTAATTCATATATTGTTCACCTGGAACCGCTGCTCATACAAAAAACAGTTGACGTTGCAAGCTGTAAAATTCCTGTTTTTAGCATGAAGCTTTCACAGCACTGACAAACTTTTATCCACAGAAGCAATTGTGGGTTGACAGTGCCGGTAAAATATCTGATATTGCTATTGTTATATTTTGGATACGTCACTTTTCTCGCTTTCTTTTTGTAATGGAACGCATAAAATCGCAAGGATCTTTATCAAACTTTGAAGTTTTGAATAACTTCAAAAGCGTCTTAAATGCTGTTCTTTGTATTTTTCACTGCTTCAATAAGTTCAATCAATCTTTTATATTGCGGTTTTTTAAAAGTATTTAAACAGCTAAATCAGTTGTTTGTAAATTAGCTTCCGCTTGTGTGGCTAATTCTCTATACCAATCCAAAATATCCACAATCACTTTTACTTCAGGGAAGTATTTCGAATTGTCCAAAGCAGCTTTCAACCAGCTTTCCCATCGGGATACAACAAGATATTGTGGGTAACTGGATAAAAGGCGGTAGCAAATCTGGCTTGTCTAGTCTAGTTTTTAAATAGAAGCTGTTTGACTTTTGTTATTGCTTGAGCAACACCAAGAAATAATCATGTGTAGCCGTGTTAGCTGTTGACATCGTACAGTAGTTCAAAACAAACTCTATGTGACTCAGTCCAAAAGGACGAAACGCGTCCAGGGATGGTCTCGTCAAATTATGGGTGGGAGGCTTTTATTATTTGCAATACTATTACTTTGTGAAATAACCACGTCATTCGTGTGAACATGCATAAAAAGCGCGTAGATTGCCTTTATAACTCAATAAATCGGTTGAAAGCATCGATTACACCACGAGTAAAGCATCAATTACACCAGTTTTCAATTCATTGAAAGCATTTCACTATTTTGTTTGCAGAAAGTTAAGATTGCCTTTCAAATATCATTGATTTGTCGCGATCGATTTGCAGTCAATTGTTAACAATTTAAATATAGCAGGGTAGGAGTAACATCCACCTTTATTCAAGGCTGTAAACGCTGCGGGCTCCGGAAATGCTGTGCTTAAATGCTAACTAGGTCGATCACTACCAAAATGAAAACAAACAGTTTAAAACTTCCTAGCAAATTAGTGTCAATGATTAAATCACCAATCAGCAATTTCAAGACAAAAAGCAAACATAGTCAACTGTTTGGTTATATAAACGGTATAGGTTTTAATTCCGCAGATCGCTTTGGGAGATTTAAAAGAATCAGTCATTTTCAACACCTTAGATACAGAAGAAGCTGTAAGCCGAGGTTTTTCGCCCAACACACACTCACAGAATTCATAGTACTACCAGTACGGACGGACAAAGGCGATTTTCGAAAAAACATCAATTTTTACAGTAATTCGCACGTTGTTAAAAAACACGTGATTGATTTTTGGAAAAGTTAGTTGTGATTCATTGTGTGAGGAGATTGTTAATAAAATTCGTTGTTTTTATGCTTTGAAATCGTTCTTAACAAAGCACATGGACTTAAAAAGGTTTAGCTTCTTGCAAAGAGAACAAACTTTCCCAAAGGCGATTTTCACAGCAGGGAAAATACTTTTGAAAGATGGGAGCATGGCGGAAGACAATGGAGCCCAAGAAGCTGGGCACCTCCCCAGAGCTTCCAAAGGTCATAGAGAGACAGAGTCACCAAAGAGCGCGCGGCGCGAAGAGTTTTTGCTGGACAATGCACAATGAGATGCGCAAGTTTCTTAGTGGACACCGAGAGGGCCTGTGTGTGGAAAAATTTAGATCAGCCAATAGCCCTCCAGTTCGAAAAAAGAGGAGAGTGGATACGAGAAGTAAGAGGAGAGAAACTACAAGGGACTGCAAAAGGAAGAAGTAGCGCACCCTACTTGGCCAGCTCATCAGCTGCGTCGTTCTCCGGAAGAAATGAGTGTCCAAGGCCCATTGTGACCTGATATTAAAAAATGAGAGAGAAAACAGTTTCTCCTAGATCTGCCAGAGAGTTTTCGGCAAAAGGAAAGACGGAGGAGAGGACTGTGTGTTAAAAACAAAGCGAGAGTGGGAGAGGAGGAGAAGAGAAATAGCTGGCTTGTTGGTGCTGCCGAGAACAGCGCAGACCTTGCAGGATGGCGAAGGTTTTAGTGGAAAAACTTAAACAAACTGGACCTGCCGAAAAGAAAAGGGTAGCCTAAGCGGCAAAAAGTGAGCAGTTGGCAAGTACGCCAGAGCCGCCTTGGCCAAAAGGAAAAGGAGCAGAGCCATCAGTCCAGACCACCAGATCGTGAGATCAAATGGAATAAAGGTGAGCGAAAGCCGCACCTTGGCGAGAAAAAGGGGGGTTAGAGCTGGAGAATGAAGAAGAAAGAGTCAGCCCCACAGTGAATAAATGTGGGTTCCAAAAAAAAAGTTAGGGGAAGCAAAAATCCACTCCACTTCTTGTTCGAAACAACGATAAATAAATTCATAATAAAACATAACCTCCACTACACTACGAACCACTACAATCATCAGTTGCACTTGACCTGATCGAATTCCAACAAACAATTAGTCATATTTACCAAATGAACTAACGCAGACAAACATCAACACGACCTATCTATTTTTCTTCCTTTTTAATAATTTTTGTCTTGTATATACTAAGCAAAAAACATTCTACGTGTGCTAGAACAGAAGTCGGCAACTTCTGGCACGCGAGAAGATTTTTCATGCCACGCAAAGTAATTTGACGCGCACGCGAAATCTAAGCTATAGTATAAGCGTGTGCGTTGATCTTACTAACTCAAACTGTCTACACTGCACAAAATCAACAGTCAATCCGCACTCATTCTATTTTTTTCTTTCTAAAATCAACAGCCCTGAAATTAGTCGAGGATGCAATTCACAAGACAATTTCTATGTCGACGATGTCTGTTCTGGCTCTGCCAGTTGTATGCATAACTGGCTCGCTGTGAGAGCGAAAAAAATTCGCTCAAGACAAGCCAGTTGATGCGAGCTCCCATGATCACAAACAAATTAGAATCAACAAAGATGTGCGACAGCACAATAGTAAATATAAGTGTAGTGTGAGCACGCCTTAATTTTCTTGGTATAGCAATAGTTGTAGCAATACTGTACTCCTTGCACCTGCTGTTTTTGCTGAACAGTTGTGTTGGTTATGTATATTCCTGATGAGGGCTGAATAATTGGTCGCAAGCGTTTGAATAATTTTTAATATAATATTTGCCTGCTTATTGTTTGTCAATTGATCTTCAAAACAACTTCTCGGCCTAAAAATTTACAGGTTTAGGCTTATGAAATCAGGCTTCATGGCCTCTTTCAAGAAACTTAAATTACATGTAAGATCTTTCTAAGAATTCTGGACTACAGATTTCGAATTTGTTTCTTGAGATGACCAAGCTGTGAGTGCTCTTTGTTGTCAAAACATCGGTTGCCGAACATCAAACAAAAAATGACATTTTGAAACGAAACCCCAGAAATCCTTCAAGGACAATGCAGAAAAGACTTAATGTCTGAAAAAGGCAGTGTTTCGCTGCGAAAAACAAAGCAGCATTTTCAAGAAGGTGACTCAAGCAATCGAAGGTGGCTACAAAGTCGCAGAGGGCATTGCTAAATATGGAAAACCATTTAGTGCTGGGATGTTTGCAAAGGAGGTCTTTCCCAGTTGTGGTAAAGTGCTGTTTGATGATTTGCCAAACAAATGCACCATAATTTCGTGGATCAAGGATATGTTTCTCCTCGGACAGTAGACAGACGTATAAAGGACATGGCTACCGATTTAACTGACCAGCAAACTGTTGCGTTAAAAACTGCGAATGTTTTCAGGGTAGCTCTCGATCAAAGCATAAACATAAACAATAATTCACGTTTAAAAATTGTAGCTAGATACTGCAGTAACGGCGAGGTACATAAAAAGCTTTGTTGCTTGAAACCTAGGTATGACACTACTAAAGGAAAAGATATACTTAACATCTTTACCAAGAACTTTTAGGAAAGAGGGATTGATATAAAGAAGATATTCTCAGTTAAAACAGACGGCGCACCTGCAATGATGGGACAACACCGTGGATTTGTTGCTCTTGTTGAGCAAAAGATCGGGCAACCTGTTGTGGAGTTGCACTGTTATTCATCAAGAAAATCTTTTGTGCGAAGATTTCAAATTCTGCTCTTTATGACATAATGATAATTGTAACCTAAATAGTAAGTTTCCTTGTCGCACGCTCTGCTACCACACAGACAGTTTCGATCTTTGCTAGAAGATGGAAAGTGCATACCATGATGTGCCTCTGCTTTGCAGTTTCAGATGATTAAGTGTCGACAAGGTTCTCATGAGTTTTGTTAAATGTCTAGTCGAGATAAGGATCTTTTTGATAGAACTAGGAAAAGGCCTACCCTGAATTGGAGGATGAAAAGTGGCTTGTAAAATTGATGTTTCTTGTGGATATTACCACCCATCTCAACAAACTTAATCTTCGTCTGCAAGATACAGGACAAAAAGTGATATGTCTTTTTGAGTTATGGAAAGGATTTGTATCTAAACTGGATGTCCATGCAAAGGACACCAAACTAAAACTTTTTGCTACTTTAAACACCTGATGGCTTTCTTAGTGGATGACCAAGTTAATGCAGTTGACATTGATATGTACGTGAGGGATCTAACATCTCAATTTTGCAATACATTTCAAGATTTTCAGCATTTTGGTTCATGGTTTTCTTTTCTCATGAAGCCCGAGAGCAGCGAAGACTTGAACTTACCTGCATTTGAATGGATGGATATAGAAGACTTTCAGAAGCAGCCGATCGATTTCAAAACATCTTTATTGTGAACATCGAAATTTGTTGATTTGCAGAAGTCGCTCGAAGCGATTGAAAACAAACAAAAAACATTTTAACATGTTGATAATTTTTGCCGGAGAAATTTAGCTGTCGGAAGAAAATGGCAATAGCTTTACTATCTGCATTACGATCCACTGTTTTGTGAGAACAAATATTTTGAAGTATCAAGTTTATTCTCAATCCCCATCGCAGCTGACTTAAGGAAAATCATTCGGAAGCACGTGTTCAAAAGCAAGTGCCCAAATTTACTACCAATATCACAGAGCTGAGCAAGGACAAGGATCTCATTAAAAAGCGACTCTTTTGACTGTATTCAACCTTGTCGAATAACATTAATTAAATTTGCCTCTTATTCGTTTACTTCTTAAATCAGGTAGTTGACTGTGCAAACCAAACACATAAAAATGTTTGGCACGCGAAGTTGCTTACATTTTGATATTATTCGTAAACTAGCACACTGCATTCAAAAGGTTGCCGACCCCTGTGCTAGAACATTCCAGAAAATACAACAATGAAAATTAATTATCATGTCGTAAGTAAAAATTTTCGCAGTTCTATACTGGGGCAACGTTACGCCTTAATCACAATCTTGCAATCAAAATGTTGCATACACATTTGAGCTAAATACAGATTCAAATTACATAGCATCAAAATAATAATTTTTGAAGCTGTCACAAATCATCATTCTTTAAAGTAATTCTCAAAAAACTTTTTTTGAATTGTTTTGATCTCAGGGGTTTAAAGTGTTTCATTTGGAAAAACACGCCACATGCAAAATATTTTTGAAAAATATTTACATGTAGGGTTCCCTTAAGCACCCTAGATTTTACTCAGTTACCCAACTGGCTGAAACAGCCATATCTCGCATAACGCATACACTACAAACTTCAACTTTATATCAAAAAATGCGGAATATTTGGCTTCCCATCCAACTTTGATACATTTTATTGCTCTAGCTTGTCTAGATTTCAAGTTAGGTTCAAAAAAAGCTGTATTTTTTACCAAAATTGCAATTCGAGCAACCCAAAACATGTTCAAGTTACTACCCAGTAGTAATCTCATTGATATAAATCCATTACCGGTAATTAAACAGCGACTACCCACTACTCGTATAAACAACAAAATCGAATTAGCATTAAGAAATGTCTGGAAATATATTTATGGGGTGATAAAGGACGACGCCGTTCAACCCACTTCCCAAACAAATTTTTTCAACACGCCTATGAACATAACCGAAATTGTTTAGTGTTCGTTCAGACAGTAATTTAATCCATAAGAGTTTTCTTTCTATTGTCGGGAAATTTTTTATTGTGCTGCTGAATAACACGCACGAGTTATTAGAGCTAATCGTTATCTTTTGCCAATACTCGTAATTTGCAGTACTTTGCTGAACTCGTAATTCGCTGATTGCAATAAAAGCAAAGTTGTCATTGTAATCTCGCCGCATACCTTACAACGAGCGTAAGAAAACAAAACAAAGAAAAAATTCATGCGCAACCATAAAGCCTTAAATTCATGGATTAATTGAATTTCAAAGATAATTTTTGTCTTCGTTGAATAAAGTGTAATGATCTTGTTTTATAGTAGTCAATTCACAATTTAGTTTCGCCATATTCCAATTGATTTTCTAAAAAAAGCCCCCTGAATGTCCTTTACAATAAATTTTAGGATTGACAAAATAATTATCACAAAAGGTCTATCTAATACAGAGAAATCTTTCAAGATTTATAGGAATATCATCAATAACAAGAACAAGTGCATAATGACTTCATACCACACTGTTGCTGAACAACCAGCTAAATATTTCCAGTAAACAAGTTTGACCATGGCAGATATGTAAAGTTCACAATATTTAGATATCACGCTGTTGACATACGGACTCAAATTGCTTTTTATGAGATCATGTTAAGTAATAAATGAGGATAACAGCCAAACATAAATCCCAGTTCACGTGACAGTACAGGTAGCATATTAGATTTGTTTCATTGGATAAAAACGAAGTAAAGCAAAATGTTCGATTGTAGACGCACAGAGAAGTTAGTAATATGGAGGTAAAAATTTCATTGTGTAAAATTTCTCAATAATTTTAATGCTTTATAGGTTTAATTAGTCAAAATTCCAGTTTGTGTTCTGTTTCGTTTCAATCAAATAATTTGGAAAAAACGGTGCATGATATGGCTGTATAATTTTGTATTGCATTTTGGTTTTTCTTACTTGTAAGAGAGGGTTAGTGGCGCAAACAGTATCGTACCACTAAGAACGCTTACACGGACAAATTCTCACTTCCAAGTTGATTGTTTTAGGGTCAACCTTTAACCCTTGGACGTTGACTATTTAAGGGTTAACCTTTAAGCCGGCAATTTTCAAGGATTAATTGTTGGTCAAAAATCGCCAAGAAGAAAAATCATGCTACAATGCCTGTTCCTACATAAAAACTGTGTGGTTATTGGAGGTGCTCAGATTTTGATTGTCATAAAAAATTTTTGGTTTTTGCAGTTCTATTGTGTATTGAAACGAAAACATCTCCAACTTAACAAAATTAAAAGTTACAGCTCTTCGCTATCGCTCATGGTTAAAACAATCTCACGACATTTTTTCACAAAGGCAATTGAGCATTTAACTTCTCAATTTCAACACAGAGGGCCATCAAAAATCACTTCGTAGATTATTGTTTATGTGTAACCCAACCACAAAAAAGTCAGTTATAAGAAATCAGTAGCCGGCTTTGCCGGCGTCGCCCGGCAGAGGTCCTCCATCAGTAATGTCCGGGTTTAGTATTTCGGTTAAACCGGCTACGCCGGCTAAACCCATTCGGCTTTTGTGCGAGCAGTAGCAAAAAGTTAATGAATTTTATGCAGTAAAGTTGTGATTGGAATCAGGCAATAGTAGAACTCACACTTTATCAATTTCACTAAAATAGCATCATCAGTGTTCTTATTCAAATAGAACTCTATAAAGTTTACTTAAAGAACTCTATAAACTCTATAAAATTTACTCTATAAAGTTTCAGTCTATTGATATTCTTAATGGAATCGTCATTTATTAATTTCATTTATATTGTGAATTTTATGCACTTTCACAATTCTTCCACACGAAATTGTGAT
Organism: Trididemnum clinides; assembly: GCA_963675345.1. Lineage (NCBI taxonomy): Eukaryota > Metazoa > Chordata > Ascidiacea > Aplousobranchia > Didemnidae > Trididemnum > Trididemnum clinides. Next base: position 1,612,561 of record OY776299.1, read on the forward strand.
CATCATATTCTCTTAATCATGACTGGCAATGCTCACAAAGAATCTTGACTTAAATTATTGTTAGTACTTGTGAAGGAGCAAGGATTGTACATAATCAAAACTAATTGTAGCGGCAAAATGGTGGTTGCTTTTACAATTAGAGAAAAAACTATTTAATAGTAAGCCTGTTTTGCCAATTGGTACTGCTCCTTTCCTATTTATATTTGTGGTACTATTAAGTTCGTCATTTGGCTGCGCTGTTGGTCTTGTTTCCTGCAGAACAACAAAAGCGACTATTATTCTCTCTGTATTCAGTTTTACAAATTGTTATGGTTATGGTTTATGTCGATTTTTTCTTAAACTTGGGATTTTATTACAATGATGTAAAGTATAGACATAAATGACATAAATACCATTACAGGCAGCATATCAGCATAAGAAAAAATCCTTGCTTTATGGTATCCTAGCCGGCGTCGCCGGGCAGAGGCCCTCCATCAGTAATGTCCGGGTTTAATATTTCGATTTAACCGGCCAAGCCGGCTTCACCCATCAAACTCTTGTGTGAGCAGTAGCAAAAAGTTAATGAATTTTATGCACTTACACAATTCTTCCATACGAAATTGTGATCATCATATTCTCTTAATCATGACTGGCAATGCTCACAAAGAATCTTGACACAAATTGTTGTTAATACTTGTGAAGGAGCAAGGATTGTACATAATCAAAACTAATTGTAGCGGCAAAATGGTGGTTGCTTTTACAACTAGAGAAAAAAACTATTTAATGGTAAGCTTGTTTTGCCGATTGGTGCTGCTCCTTTCCTATATATAGATGTGGTATTAAGTTCGTCATTTGGCTGCGCTGTTGGTCTTGTTTCCTGCATAGCGACAAAAGCGGCTATTGTTCTCTTTATATTCAGTTTTACAAATTGTTATGGTTATGGTTTTATGTTAATTTTTTCTTAAACTTGGGGTTTTATTACAATGATGTAGAGTATAGACATAAATACCATAACAGGCAGCATATCAGCATAAGAAAAAATCCTTGCTTTATAGTATATATGACGGCGTCACTCGAAGAGCCCCCATCAGTAACCTAGGGATTGACAGTGTCGCGTGAAACGTCAGCACATTCTCAAACTGGCAGATTCATTCCCCGCAGCTAATGGAAAATTCTGGTTGGAAATTCTAGTGAACGACAAAAATGATGATCGGGTTGAACACTTTGAATAGTAGTTAATGTGATTATAGTACATTTTATGTTCTTTTTGTATTTTTCCTGAATTTGTTTAGTTGTAAGCAATAAAGTAAAGTGCTATTTACATATTAGGTTTTTGTAGATGGAAATTTTTGGTTGAGCTATTGGTTTGATCTGACAAAATCTAGTAAGTCGTTTTGTCACCAGGTTAAACCAGCTAATGCAGCGGTGCAAAAACACGGTCGCGCCGCGCGACCAAAAGGTTTTCGTGGGTGACCAAAAGGTTTACGTGCGCCTGATGAGGAAATTTTTCAACGATATGAAGATCAAAGTCAGCGGGTGTTTCATGCTGATCTCGCCGCTGCTACGCTTGTCCTGCCTCTCGGTTTAGGTAAATTCGGGCACGTCCTGGATGTTGCTATCAAAAAAATAAAAAAAAACGGCCAAAATGCATAAAGCTATAAAATTATACAAATTTTTCCGCAATCTGTCACCATTGTAGGAAAATTGACCTTATGGATGGGTCAGAGGTAATGAACTCCGCTAATCCATAACATCAAAAATACTGGTTTTGCAATATTGAACCTAATTAAGCAGTCGGTAAGTAAAACTGAGCTCAGGTGGAAAGGTAACAGAAAGTTCAGACCTTAACAAAAATTCAATTTTTGGCAGCCAACTACTGAGAACACAACATAAATGTAGCAGGAACTAATTTAACCTTGACCTAAAAGACTTTATGCATGAGTTGGTACAGAGGTTTTCTGCAAAACACTTAGCAATGACTGTCAGTACTCTGCGAAGCCGTATCACTCGTGAGTGAGTGGCGGTTGTCGCAGGTGCACTAAGTCTAGCAACTGCTAGAACAATTGTGCTGTCAGAGAGCTGACAAACCTTCCACCAAGTGCATCTAGTATAGATCCCACAAGTGTGGCGGTCTAAGCTAGGCGTTATTAAAAGCCTCTAGCTACTTGTCGGTCACCAACTTAGCAATGACTTTGGCCTATTTGCATAATCAACTATACAGCAAGTGTAAAACCTGAAACTAACTTGTGTATACTTTTGAAAGCCTACCAATAGCTGTTTGAATGTATGATAAAAAGTTAGCCCACACAAAAGTATTCAAACTTGTCTAATTAACCAAAAACCTCCATCAAACTTGGATAAAAACAATCTAAAAACGTTTTTGTTTCAAGGAAACTAAAGCTTTTCACCAGTTCTTAAAAATATGCTCAACAGAGCTCCATTTTTTCAGCTTTCCTCTAGCTGTTCGGTGCTACAGCGACGATTCGTCCCATACCTGACGTCACGGGTTGCCAACGGAATATCAAATGCTAAAATTATTTCTCAAATAACTCGTTAACGAAAGAGAATTTCAAATTTTTAATTCATCATAATTTCGTCGATTTTGTATCAAATATTGTTTGGGAGGTTGAGTGGGGCTTTAGTTTAAAACTATTTGGAGTACAAACATCAAACTCGACACAATTGATTACCTACGCGAGGCAAGTGATTACCTAAGGAGTTGATGACGTCATAATCAAAGATAATTTATTTAAAGTTTTCATTTTTTGACGGAAGGAAACGATTTTTGCTCAAACAAAAGCCTGTCCCCGTTTTACAAAGTTCCAAAATTTTTATTCTCTTGATGTCTAAAATGACGTCACATCTAACCCTTGGTTGCTCAACATGTTTTCTATATTTTCTCAAAAGTCACTGACCCTAGAGAAGCTATTAAAAGCTTTTTCAGGAGATATTACCGAGTGCTTTTGATAAAAAACGCCTGAAACGATTTAAACTAAATTGACAATGCTACAAGTGATTTTTTTAAGAATTCTATACCGTGTTTCTTATTTTGCTTGAACGCTTGAAACTCGCTCGATAATGTCATAATGCTGGTACCACTACAGTGCAAACAAGCAGCAGGCAGCTGTTACGCGTAAAGCTTTTAATTACTGTGATTTCGAAAGTAAGCAACAGACAAGGTGCCTGATCTTAATCTCTAATGCATATTAATCAAATGTATCAAAGTTAAACAAATTGACAATTTTCAAGTGAAATCTTTCAGAATCACAAAAATTATCCTTATCTTTACCACAAAAACCTTTTCCATGGATTATACTTTTAAACCATAACTTAATCTATTGTAATAACTTAGCCGTCGGTGTTTGACTTAGGGTTAATTTGCACTTACCCTAGCTACGATTATGGCCAGGACTAAGCAACATACGCGCAGCCAAACGTTTTAGGTCATAAAAACAAGCATACAATTACAAAAAAGTCGTTAGTAGTATGCCAAATATTTAATAGTTTATTTCAGAAATTACATCACAATCAGATTAGCACCCACCCTAACCCTCAACTTTACGTAATGTTTCCATGCTAGTGGTGAAATAAACAAACAAAAATTTTATAAAATTATTGCCTGTTTCAATTGTGATTAAGTCCACTCGCGGAGTATATGCTGCAAACACGGCAAATAAGAGGTTTCTATGGACTTCAAAAGCTTTGGGAGAAATATAGCGGCTATGCGTAACCTTCCTTAACGTTTTTCCACTTGATTCCCATTAAAAACACAGTACTTTTGATTTTGGAGGGAGAATTGGCTATGCCAAAATGACGTCAACTTTTCATCACTGCTCTCACAACTATCCATTGGGTAAAGTCAGCACAGCGGCTCAACCGATATTTATAATCTCGATGTTATTGATGGGGCGCTGAAATTAAAATAACTTACCTGTAAGTGCTCTACTTCAGAGTAATTTGCTCTTTGCCTAGCTGAGTTATTGCCACGACCAACCAACATGCGAGCAGCCAAAAGTTTCAGATCAAACAAACACGCATACAATTACCAAAAATTCATAAGTATTGGGCCTAACATATAATAAGTTATTCCTGTAAAAACATATTAATTGCTTTGGCGTCCTTCCAAAACTTTTAAATTAAGCTTCAATGCACTTTGTCTAAAGGCATAGACATTTGTAAAATCATTAACTGTTTCAATGGTGAGCAAGTGCACTTTCTGGGTAAGCTTGTGCTGGAAGTAGGGCAAGCAAGGCCTTGCCAGGAACTACCGAAACTTTGGGAGAAATATAGTGGCTATGCTCAACCCACCTTAATGTTTTTTAATTGATTACAATTAAAAAAGCCGTGCTTCTGTATTTGGAACCAGAATTGGCTACATTGCCAATCAACACCAATTAACTTCATAGCAAAATAGATAATACTTCAAAAAGGAAGTAATAAAAGTTATCGTTACCAACAGAGAATGATAATATTTCGGCGCATCAGGTCTCATCAGTGCAGTTGTGGCATCGTGACAATTTATAATTATCGACAGGCTTTAAAATAAAGCATAGCCTATGACTTTACGCTCAAGCAATCTAAAAAAGATTCGCTGTAGTTGTAGCTCGGTCATTACTCTGCGATGCCATATTACTCGTGAATAATGGCAGCTGTTGCAGGCGCACTACACCTCACATACTGCTATAACAATACCACTGTCACAGCCCACAGTCTTATAACTTTGTTCAACAGACCAGCGATTCACTTTCCTCGTCATTATAGACAAAGAATATCTGTCAGTTACCTTTGCGATCTTATTGCAACAACGGTTATGTTACTGATCATTAGCATTCTTTTAGCAACCCCTTATAGCATAGATTGTAGCATCGTAGCGATGAAGGTGGGGTAAGAAGTGCCGTCGTTTCACTGTTTAAAGTTTGAACTTAAAAGAGTATTAATAAGAAAAATGCAACACGAATTAAAAATAATGATGACCAGATTTCAATTACAAAGTATTTATCCTTATTTTTCTGAGTGATTTTCTGAAAGTTTTGGCTGGTTTTGCTAAAACATTTTTATCATTTTCTTTTCTATAAAAATCATCGTTAATTTATTGTACAAATAAAAATCGTTTAGCCATCAAAGCTATTTTGCAGTTGATGATATTATTTAGCCATTATCAACATTTGAACTAATACAATTTGAGTAAGTTTCCACTGTTACTAATTGTATTTGTTTTTGTTTTATTGTAGTTTACCTATAACATTTAAGCAAAAATTTGATGAAGAGAGTTTTCAGCATTTGTTTCTCAAAACGCGGATTTGCTGCTTTACTCACAGCAACAACAAATTTAATATATCAGTGCAACTAAAACTTGTTAACAGAAGATTTCGCGTTGTACATTGTAACGTTTATGAAACATGGAAACAAGAGCAGAAGTGAATCCCCCTGCACAAAGATCACGCAAATTATCAACTGCCTCTGTGATAACAGATCTTGCTTTTGAAAACCCAGTTTTCGGGCCAGAAGAGATTGAGCAAGTGGGAAACAATCGTTACCTGATTCGGAAGCGGAACACTAAAATATTTTTGGAGTAAGTTTTTATGACTCAGTAATATTGGTAGACTATTTATATTTTCCGGCCAAAGGAAGCACAAGCATGTATACGGTACATAGAACAACATTAGTTTGGTATTTATACACGTAAAAAAACTTTTGGGCTATTGAACTCATAAAGCAGTCATAATCTTGCACTTATTATCACTTAGCTGAGTTGTACAAAACTAAAAGATAGTTTCCATTTGCAGTAAGTTGCCGGCGCGGCGACAAATTTTTTATATTTTTGTTCAAGGTCATTCTATTATACTGGCCAAAATTCTTCGTCCATAAAACTAAATTCTGGTTGGCCTAGAGTTTTGAAAAAAGATTAGTTTTGAGCTATTTTTTAAGCAAAACGTAAAAATGGAACTCACTGTAAAATGTCAGTGGCCAAGTGCCAGGACCTGACTGGGTAGACCTAAGGTAAAACTTACAAATGTAATGTTATAGCTGTCTGCTTGTGAAAAATTATTTGCGTTTTCAATATAAGATGCGATTTCAGTGTTACAAGACTATTAGTTTAGGCCTGAGTTACCGTATAACTTTTCTATGTTTTCTGCATAGCTAAACCTTTACAAATTACGAAAATTATTACAGAGATTAACAACTCGCTTTATGTAGAACGTAACTAAAGACCATGCACATTATTTTGGTTTAGTTTGAAATAACTTTCACTGGACCATTCTTACAAAAAGTGTAGTTGGATTTTGTAGCAAAGACATTTAAGATTTTTTGTTGCAATTACCCAAGCAGGCAAGAGTGTTCCAAATTTGATTAATTTATGTGATGTTAATTAATCTCAGGTTTGAATTCGGTTTACCATTGCAGTAGAACTCGCCTTAGTGTCTTCGGCAAAAGCCGAATGCACACAGCAAAAGGTTTCTGCACGCCCCTGAAAATACCAATCACTTTGCCTGCAATACTGCCACCTGTGTCTAAGAAACTTCGGCAATATAGGCAACTCAAAGCGCATTGCTAAGTTGCCCAGGACAATAAATCAATATAAGCTCTATAGCTTAGCATTTACCGAATCCAATGCTTAAGAACGTACTAATTAACTTTTTTTACAATAAACCAACAGTCCACTTTTAATTCCAGATCGAAAATTGGGCTTGGCGACCTATAACAGTGTAAATTATGTTTTCGGTTGATATAGCTCATAGCAAAATTTAAAGTGGTTTATCATTAAAAACATGTTGTGCTGGGAATCAACGAGTAAACACCCTTCAAAAATTGGTTGGGATAAAAGCACGGAACTGCTCTACCCAAAATTTTTGACAAATGATTTTGGGTAATTAAGGAGTCTTGATTTCAAAGCTGGCATTATTTTTTGCCTATCACATCAAATTTTGAGGTAAGAAGCAAACCCATGTCTTGTGGACATCGCATTTCGTTTCCAGTACTTAATTATTAACAGCTGGTAATCTGCAACAAAAATTACTTAAACATCCTGTAGTTAGCTTATTACTTGTTCTTTGTCATATTTACATAGCCTAATGAAGTCTCTGGTCTCAATAATCACTTTCGTTTGCCATTAAAAACCAGTAATTCTTCACAAAAAGCAACATGTAATGTTCTCTTTGCAGTCACAAGGAAATTTCTTGGAAACAAAAAAGCTGAAAACGTAAAAGAATTTTTATAATCAAAAACGCTTACAAAACACATTACATTGGGAGTCAACTAATAGATAATGCATCCAGATACATCCAAGTAAAAAATGTATATCTATGTTACGTCTGGTTGATTTCGTGAAATGCAGCAACAAATAGACCAGCCTTGATCAGCTATATCATGCCACTTACATCACCCTATAATCTTTTGTGAAGACAACAAAGCAGCGTTTAACAAAAGAATCATGTAGAAGTAGTATACTGCCTTTGTTGCTGCCTGTGCGCCCAGTTGGGTGCTGACATTAAGTTTACATCTCTTTGACTAGTTATTAAACCTAGTAATGACAAATTGAATAAAACTTAGCGCTGCTCTAGTTCAAACGGATAAAGCAAATATCTATACCACTACAAAATCTAGACATGGTTTTGAATTTTTTCAGAGTGCCAAAAATTTGGCAATTGTAAAAGATGAAGATACCAGTAACAAAAATTTTGATGTAATAGGGATAATCTGAGATTATTTTTTTAATTTAGCGACCCCCAATTAGATAAATTGAATACTTAAAATGCCGGAAAAAATTTTTTCGTTGACCATTGTAAAAGGTGTTAATTTATTCTACTCACAGGTTATGTCCTGGAAAAAATTAGTCAAAAACGTCGAAACACCTTTTTTGTCAAGTGATAATCAAACTTCGCCTTAAAATTGTGAGAAATCATGTCAAAAAAATATTGTGAACCATGTGTCGTTTTTCTAGAACACACAATATGTACGAGTTTGTGATTTCTGCCAGTAAAGTTTAACCTAGAATAGTCTTTAATCATTTCTAGTCTAACTCTCTTCTGCTTCAAATATACACAAACTAAACGAAAACATGGCTTTGTCATATGCGAGCCAAAATAAAGATTAAATTCAGGTAATGACAATACGGGCGTAGAGTTTAATTGAAGATGTTGCAAATTTTTGACAAACTAATCACTTCTTGATCAGCTAGATCTATTCGAAAATGACCAGGTTCCAGTGCTATAATTATGCCAGCATTTTACATATGGCAAAGTAGCCCAGCATTTTACATATGGTGATGTAGCCTACAGTGGTCAGTTATATGTACGATGGTCATCTATACCTGTAAAAGTATAACAAAAGTATTACCGGTATGGCTTTCAGGTGAAGGAGCTAAACCTAGGTAGATAACCCTAGGTTTATGTGAGTGAGCCAACCTAATTTTACATGAGGAGGCTAACCCTAAGCCTAAATCTATGTAAAGGGAGCAAACCCTAGGCCTATGTAAGGGAGCAAACCCTAGGTCTAATCCAACGTAAGAAAGCTAATCCTAGGTCTCATTCTAATGCTAAACCTAACCCTATCCCTAACACTAAACCTAACACAGTGTAAATATCATTAGGTTTTGTTGGGTTTTAGAATATTTAAAAGAATTTGCTGAGATGTGGTACAATCTTTGCCTCATTATGATAGTATAAGACTTGCCCGATATGAGATTATATGGTATTGCACAACGCTTGTGTAATTCTTGTGCAGTTATTTGCTGGGAGTGAGTTTTATGAGTCTTCGTAAAAAATTAATGTTTTCAAATTAAGTCAACAGGAAATTGTATTGAGTAATGGCACTAGGGAGCAATTGTGAGAGAATTTGACTGTTGTTTTGGTTCAGCTCCTTGTTAGATAACTCGAAAATGTTGATGTCCAGATTTATCCTCTCTGCTATTGCCTCCCATTAGTACAATTCCCTGGTAAAGATCTTTTATTCGGGAGCATTAAACACAAAGTGAAACAGTAGTGAGCCCAATCATTACATAATTCATAAAACAGCTTGGTCGAAACTTAGAAGCATTACATATCTGTAACTGAAAAACGTTTGGTTATAAGCCTGTTATCTCTAGTTTAAATCCAATTTACCCTAAAAAACAATGCATACTGCGAGCCAGTGAAGTTAATCCCCACAATGCTTGCTGCCCTTGCTTTATTACCAAGTTTTGTACATCATCATTTATCATACATACTGGTTTTTAACTATCATTCCTTCTATCCACTCCCAATCAAAACCTTAATATTTTAGTTATAACACTTAGGCTCTATCCCCAACTGCTCTGTTATCAGTGCTATTTCGAAACCAAGCATTACTGATCCAACGTCAGGCTTGAAGATGATTTTGGTTTGCTGTCACCACACATTTCTACAGTTATCTTTCCCCCAAACACACTAATCTGCATGAATTCTCCTCCTGATTTCTTTTCCACAATCACCGTTTTTCGAACGATTCATCCCAAATATCTGAACTCACTTACTTTTCTAAATTTGTGTCACATTATTTCACTAGTATTCTGCAGTCTTTTCCATAAAAGCACAGGTATACCTTGTGCTAATTGAAATAGTTTTAATAATTTTCTCAAACTTATCTAAACATAACATATCGAAAATCACCAACTAAGAAGCAAACTCACAAAAATAACGTGAAGCAATCTCATAAATTTAATGTGTGTTATGCCTTTTTGCAATATAAAGGTTCGTGCACGTGATCAAACATCATCAAAATTCGCCTTCAAAAAACGTGGCTGACCAGTTTCAGTATTTTTGCATTGAATTGCATGGGAGTGCTGTCGTTTCTGGTGACAAAATAGATAAACTAAATAGTTGTTAAATATGTTTTTTGCTGTATGCTATGAAACGAATCTGAAGTCAAAGTACGGTAAAAAGTTTTAAGGCTAACTTGTTGCTGTTGGTAAGTCAACTAATTTTGTTGTAGGCTTATTTGTAATTGGCTTCTGGAAGGACATTGCCTTTGCTGCTGAATCAAGCAAGGAATAGTTGAAAAACTTAATCCAACAGACTATAATCAAAGATTGAACTGTAATAACTTTGGAAGTGATAACGAGACAAACCATTACAAATATGCAGCTTACTGACAAGAAATATGTAAAGAACTCTCTGCAAGCATTGCCAACAAACAAAAAAATTATTTGTCTTACTCGTATACTGTTCAACTGACAAAAACAAACTTAAAGTCTCTTTAGACCAACAAATCTTTCAATAGACATTTACAAAAATTCCTTCATCAACTATTACGTTGCATCGAACACAATAACATCTGTTACCAAATTTTTATTTCATTGCGCTCTCCAAAAGTTTAGTTTGAAATTCTTATTCTGTTGTGCATAATTATTTCACAAGATATCACATTTTATTGACAACAGTTTTGAAAATTTGCAACCAGTTTTTCTGACTATATCTATCAAACTTACCACCTTAACACTACACATAATTTTACAACAAAACTTGCAGTCTGTTTTCGTCATTCAAAATTTAAAAAGAGACAAAATGAGGAACAGGTATGATTGTTGCCGCTCTCTTTTTTAATCAGGTAATGAACTAATAATTTTGCCATCTTATTTTTAATGTGCACTGAAACAATAAAAAGACACTTTTTTTCTAGTATCTATGTCAATTACTTTTCATTTTTTAACCTTTTGTCTTGCACACTAAACATCTATTTGTTTTTTGCTTTCAATTTTTTTGCCTGCCAACAACATAATTTTCTTTTAATTCTAACCATTTTTATATTTTTTAATATACTCCTTCACCAAGCTTTAAAATCACACCTCATGTTGCTGATTCTATTTTACACTTTAAAAGATTTATCTGTTTGCCGTTATCAAAGATTGAACTTAAAACTTTTATTGTTTGAGTGAAATTAGGAATACAAAAAATTTACCAACAAGAAACATTTAACACTCAAGCTAACTATTTCTAAAAGACATGAAACCATCAGTTTCAGTTGCCACCACACACGTTTATGTAACAAAAATCAAGCTGATGGTATTTATTTGAAAATTCTTTACAATATATTTTATTCTTTCCAATCAATTTTTACTCACGAGTGATACGGCTTCGCAGAGTACTGACAGACCATCCACCAAGTGGATCTAGTATAGATCCCGCAAGTGTGGCGGTCTAAGCTATGCTTTATTAAAAGCCTCTAGCTTCTTGTCGGTCACCAACTGCACTAAAGAGAACTGGTAGGTCGAAACAGTGTCACTGTCTGCAATTTTTTTTGTTTTTTCACAACGTATGGTTGTGATTGTGACAGAAAGTAGATCAATCTTTTTGAACAATTCTGTAAATTTTCTATCACTTAACATTGAATTAGCAACTTTTTAACTCTATACAAAATATTTTCATATTTCAAATCATTGTACTCACAAAGCATCAACTTTGAATTTTTAACTCAGTTGTGTGCAATTAATATATAAAATATCTAGGATTACACTGTAAACAAATCAGAAAATTTTCACATTACTTATCAGACACCGAATTTACATCTTTTAAATACTCATTAAATAGCAAAAAATCTATACTTATGATGTACTCACAACAATTTTATTTGTTACCAAATGTTGTTTTCACTTCATTAATTGAACTTATGTTGTTTAACATCAACAAACAACAAAATTTTAAAAACGTACAATCTACTTGCATCCACTAGTTAAAAGCTTTTATGCGATTACTCTCACCACATGTTGAACTGGTAATCTTAGCATTTTTAATAACTTTCAGGTAAAAAGTCCAACTAATGACTATGTAAGCCATTTGTAAAAATTTCCATCTTCTTTACCAGAAAACAAACTTACCGCTGTGAAAAAAAATTACACAAAACGTAAAATGACAATGATGAAAAAATTTTTCCTTAATATCTAGCTCTTGCATCAAACATTAACTCCGAAAGCCACTGCAATAATATGTACATCAATGAAACAAAATTTCAAGTTTCATTCGATTTTAGGTTATCAATTATCACTCTTTTGTCTTTAAAATGGCTATTTCTGAGCTCACAACAAAAATTGTGAACGAGTGATTAAACGTTTTCCTAATAGCTTGCATTTTTTGTATTGTTTTCCCTCCATGTAATATATTGAATACTTTTGTTGAATTCAATTTATATCAGTTCCAAAAATTCCAGCTTACGACAAATTTTGTCAGGCATTTTCAAACTTGTGTTAAAGTTTGTTACTATGCAGTTTAACAACTTTACACATATTTGCAAAATAGAAAAACTAAACTTACCCCAACCAATTTATATAGATATCATTTTAATTTCTGTGAAAAAAAGCTTTATTAAAAATAAATGACAGTATTTTTAAACCGACGCAATGGCGTAGTGGTTAGAGCGTCCGCTTTGTAGTCGGTAGACCTGGGGTTCATTCCCCTTGTCGAGTCATACCAAAAGACTTTAAAAAATGGTATCCGCAGCTTCCCTGCTTGGCGCTTGGCATTTCGGGAAGGTTGTGGAGAACAAGCCGGCAAGTTCGCTTGTTGTGTCCTTGGGCAAGGCACTTAACGGGACGTCCCCACCTTTATGTGGAAGACAGGTGGCCCATAAAAACCTCGAAAAAGGCAACTCCCAAGCGAGTGCGGACTTCCCGTCCAAAGTATAGCGATACAATTCGCTTTCTCGTGAATGGAGGATAAATATGGCAAATAAAACAAAAAACAAAACAAAAATATAAACATTAAGTAACTTTTAAAAAATTTCATTAACTTCGTTAAACCACGATATATTTTCGAAGAAATTCTGTTAAATCAAAAATACTTTATTTTGACTTCAGATTCGTTTCATAGCATACAGCAAAAAACATAATTAACAACTATTTAGTTTATCTATTTTGTCACCAGAAACGACAGCACTCCCATGCAATTCAATGCAAAAATACTGAAACTGGTCCGCCACGTTTTTTGAAGGCGAATTTTGATGATGTTTGATCACGTGCACGAACCTTTATATTGCAAAAAGGCATAACACACATTAAATTTATGAGATTGCTTCACGTTATTTTTGTGAGCTTGCTTCTTAGTTGGTGATTTTCGATATGTTATGTTTAGATAAGTTTGAGAAAATTATTAAAACTATTTCAATTAGCACAAGGTATACCTGTGCTTTTATGGAAAAGACTGCAGAATACTAGTGAAATAATGTGACACAAATTTAGAAAAGTAAGTGAGTTCAGATATTTGGGATGAATTGTTGGGAAGACGGTATTTGCCTTTGTTGCATTCAAATAATTGCGTTCAAACAGGAAATTGAAACAGCATAATATCCAACATAATGACTACTCAAATAACTTTGTTTAAGGGAATATAGCTGGAAGAAGATGAAGGACCACACAAGAAGTGGCAAGGGGCCGCACGTTGTATACACCTGGTCTGAAAGAATTTTCAACAGTTTGAGGCATTTTAGAGACAACAGGCAGTTTTCTGACACTCACTTTATACTACTATCAGGTTGATATAACTACATTGCACAATCTAAAGGCAAGGACTACCACATGTCTTGGTCAAAAACTTTTGTCAGTTACAGTTATGTAATGCTTCTAAGTTTCGACCAAGCTGTTTCATGAATTATGTATTGACTGGGCTCACTGCTGTTTCACTTTGTGTTTAATGCTCCCGAATAAAAGATCTTTACCAGGGAATTGTACTAATGGGAGGCAATAGCAGAGAGGATAAATCTGGACATCAACATTTTCGAGTTATCTAACAAGGAGCTGAACCAAAACAACAGTCAAATTCTCTCACAATTGCTCCCTAGTGTCATTACTCAATACAATTTCCTGTTGACTTAATTTGAAAACATTAATTTTTTACGAAGACTCATAAAACTCACTCCCAGCAAATAACTGCACAAGAATTACACAAGCGTTGTGCAATACCATATAATCTCATATCGGGCAAGTCTTATACTATCATAATGAGGCAAAGATTGTACCACATCTCAGCAAATTCTTTTAAATATTCTAAAACCCAACAAAACCTAATGATATTTACACTGTGTTAGGTTTAGTGTTAGGGATAGGGTTAGGTTTAGCATTAGAATGAGACCTAGGGTTAGCTCCTTGTCATAAGATTGGACCTAGGATTAGTTCTTTTACGTAAGATTAGTCATGGGATTTGCTCCCTAAAATAGGCCTAAGAGTTTGCTCTCTTACATAGATTTAGGCTTAGGGTTAGCCTCCTCATGTGAAATTAGTTTTGGCTCACTCATATATACCAAGGGTTGGAGCTAGCTTCTTTGCATAGACTTAGGGTTAGGTTTAGCTCCCTTATGAACGATTAGGGTGAGCTTTCTCACATAGACTTAGAATTCGCTACCTTGCATAGATCTACAGTATAGTTATCTACCCCACTTATGGTTAAAATTAGCTCCCTTGCTTACCTACCCCATCAGCTCTGCTAGAATCCGCACCAAATGGCCTTCATATATACTACTGTATCTGCTGCTTGCTGCTTTTTTAACTCTTTTTTATTTTTCCCAGACACATTGCAACATCATTGTTGAGTTTAAAGCGTTCAAGGAAATCGATAAGCATGCTAGAGTGCTTGAAATGCCTAAGACAAAATTTTCTTTTGAATTGTCTTATCAGCTTAAGTTGTTGAACATTTTGTTTTACTGCATGTTCTTTGTTAATATGTCCGTCCCCAAAAAGCTTTAATCACCTCTCTTGAGTTACTAGTTTTCGAAAAAATACATTGAGTGAATTAGTAAGCGTTGGTAGCATTGTCATCTTAGATCGCAAAGGAATAAAATTTTGCAAGTTGATGAATTGGAGACTGGCTTTTGTTTGAGCACAAAACGGTTAAATTTATCTTGATTTTGACGTCATGTTGACATCACAAATTCCCTTATAACACTCATTCCGGGCAGGTGATCAATTGCAGCATGTTTGATGACAGAATCGCAATGAAACTTAATCTCAAGTGCGCGACCAACTACATCAACTAAAGATTCTACTTGAGTTTTGTGGCTTCCAGCAACAACAACAACAACAACACCCAATTATCTAAAAAATTTTGGTCTTGTATATAGTAAACAAAGAACATTCCAAATATTCTAGATGAATCCTCTAAAAACAACTATGGGAATTACTATAAGGACATAAGCATGTATACGCAGAATTCCTTACTGGGCCAATGTTACGTCACAACCACAATCCTATATTCAAAATGTTGTCAACAAATTGTCTAAATCAAAATTTTGTGAACAGATCTTGCTACATCCAACTCTTGTAAACAAGTTGTCTACATAGTTAATAACATAACACCGAAATAACAGTTTTTAAAGCTGCTACAAATTATTGTTGGTTTCATCAACTTCTGAACAAAACATAGCTTTGATGACTATGCCAGCAATTCACGCTCGCTCCAAAGTGAGACACAGCTTGGCTGAACTTGCCTGCAATTTTGCATGCTCCAAAGTAAGCCAGAGTTCTACTAAATGCGCTGACAAAACTTGTATGAGGTCGGCAATGTTATAGTGAAGGGTGCCGTGGTGCCTGAGGAAAATAAGATAGCAATTTTGATAAAAGCTGAGAAAATAATGATAATAGCAATTTATTGCATTAAATTATTTGATAAAAGAGACAAAAATTGAGGGTTTAGAACAAACTTATCGGCCCAGCTTAAATTACGGTCACATATTGATTTAGCTGTAATAAATTTTAAAACAAGGCGATAACAGAACAACTCCCTCACACA
This sequence comes from Trididemnum clinides, assembly GCA_963675345.1. Taxonomy (NCBI): domain Eukaryota; kingdom Metazoa; phylum Chordata; class Ascidiacea; order Aplousobranchia; family Didemnidae; genus Trididemnum; species Trididemnum clinides. Next base: position 1,628,268 of record OY776299.1, read on the forward strand.
ACTTCATTTTAACAGTTAGACAAGCACTGTTCAAGAGCAGTGCTATATTACTTCTACGCAGGCTGGCCATCATTTAATCATCCTGGCGTTATGTTAATAATATTGGAACTGCTGTTATGTTAATAATATTGGAACTGCTGAGAACCGAACCGAAGATATTTTTCTATTTATTTGCTTTGCTTCCATTCATTTGGACTCAATACCAGATAAGGTATGTAGCCATTTTTTTCTATGATTTGAAAACCTGACATTTTTTTCTGTGACTTAAATACTTATTCCAATAATGAACGCTACCAGGAATAAAGTCCCTCTCTTGTAAGTATTTGATATTTCGTTACTCAAGCCAGTTAAGGAAAAATGTAAAAAGGTTTTGCCACGCGCAAATAAGTTGTCTACTACTGGATCTCTAATTAATTAAAAAAAACCCTCTTTATGAAAGCATAACACAGGTGGTTAATGGAATATTACAATTTACTCGGCAAAACACAGCACAAATGATAGTCAGTGTGACTTCTGTTCTTGTCTCTTCGAAGCAAGCTCGTCAATGCGGGAGTTAATACTGATGAGAGCAATTCTCAAGTCATTTGCAACTTTAAGGCGATTACGGTACATAGTTTTGAAATTAACTAGAGCAGACATGGCAGCTTTACAGAGGTATGTCATTGGACATGAAATTGATGCTTCCAGAGCTCTTTTTGACAATTCAGGATATTCTTGCAACATACTGCACCAAAATTCTATTAGTAAGGAGGAGCTGAACTTAGTCTTTGCAGCTTGGGAGCTCTGCAATTCCAAAAGTTGTTTATGAAGGTTAAACTGCTAATTGTCGTTTATCTCAGCAATAAAAGGCTGCTCAATTCATGCTGAAGAAGGTTCAGATGTTGGAAAATAATCTTCCATTTTTTTCTCGAGGTTGCTTATGTGATCATCAATTAAAGCAGTTAACTATTTGTTAGTTTCCTGATCATCAATTTTACTACCCAACAGTAAAAACATAGCAAAATTTTGGTTTCTTATTCTCTTTTTCCATTGTGATAACTTTTTTTTGAAGGCGGAGACCTTTTCTGCAGCCTCTATCTGAGTTTGTTTTTTCCCTGGAGAGAATAACTGAGCTCATTCAAAAAACTAAAGATATCTGCCAAATAAAAGACCTTCAATTGGGATCTGTTGTCATCAAATAATGTAGCAAGTTCCACTGACCCATGCTCACGAAGAAACACGGCAACTTCAGCGACAACTTCTGCAACAGGGGAGAGCACTTTTCCCCGCGATAACGATCTCACTTCGGTGTGGAACAGAAGGTACTGGTGCTCCTTTCCAAGATCGTCGCAAAATGCTTTGGATAGTCGGGATTCACAGCCCTGCCACAAATGAAATTCACAGCCTTTACTACAAAATCAAAAACATTTTTCAATTCAAAAGGCGTATTTATGAATAGCACAGTGATTTGTTGGTATATGCGCAGCAACTTGTTTTATTGGGGCTACAAAACCGGATTGATGCCCTATCATAGGTGGTGCGCCATCTGTGCATACCGATCCCACTTTATTCCATGCTATTGAATTTTCACGAAGAGATGCATTAACAAGATCAAAGACGTCTTTAGCTCTAGTTCTCTCCTTCATTTCTTGACAGAATAAAAACTCGTCCACAATCGTGTTTGCTTTAACAAATCTCACGTATGCTACTAATTGGCTTATTGACTTGATATCCGTTGTTTCATCAAATTGAAGACTTATTCTACATGGGCTATCTTGGATTTAAGCGATAAGCTGACTCAAAATGTCATTTGCTATACGTGCAATTTTTTTATTTACAGTGCCATCGGACAAGGGAACTTAGTCTATTCTTTTGGCCTCGTTTCGGCCAAGTAATATTTGTGCCATTTTTACCGCACTTGGCTTTATTAGTTTCTCACCAGCTGTGTGAGGTGCTTTTGCTTTTGCTATCATCAAAGAAACTTCATATGAAGCGCGCAGGAGTGGTTGAAAAGTTAGGTAGTAATCGCATGTAAAACGTCGAAATAATAGCCTATAGCAATACTAAAGGAAACAGACATAGGGATTGTCTTAAATTTCCTCGGCTTCTTCATTGTTTAGGCTGTAAAATTCTAACCAGGCCGGTAGCAACTAGCTATCAGATACCAGAAAGCTGCTGGGAGAAAATTAGACACTCTGGTATCCCTCGGTATCTGAAGTTTTCTGTTACTTCCTTTCACGCAATGGGGTTGTGGGTAGAGCAAGAAGAGGAAGTGCCGCAACTGCAACCTTTATACTTCAACCCTCAAATGCTTTATTAAATCTTATCTCTCACGGCTAGGGATTTAATGTTCAACCCTCAATACAGAAACAACTAGTTGGATGATCATATAATTTATAGCGAGTTTCTTCTCCTTTAATGACGGCCGGTTTCCAATAACACCAACGATATCTTAATTTCAGGAAGCAGTTATTGACGTTTTTGGAGACAACAGGAAGTATTGAGGAAGATATTGTTATTTTGCCACCAGCGCAAGGTGATTTTTATGAAATTGATGTGAAGGATGATGACGAAGATACGAGTCATAGAAATGTCTTGGTTGGAAACGATGCTTTAGAAACTTTAGAAGTACATAAACATAAACGATGAATATGAAGTAGCTTCCGACGCACCAAAAGTTTAGAGTGAAGAAAAAACTAACAACCACCAAAGAAAAAGAGGAAGAAAGCAAAGAGAGTAACCTGGAAAAATAAAATCATCCTGAAGGAATTACCCCGAGAAAAATGTTATATTTGCCAGCAGCACTTTTCCAATTATTATTGAATAACAAAATAGATTCTTTTCTGGCTAGTGAAACGGAGCGGACATTCACTGTAGCCTACGCTGCAGGAAATAAGAGTTTTATTGGCATTCTTTGCTGATAGGGTACTACAGCTGACCACGCCATCGCTTGTACGTGAGCAAAGGTGATAATGCCATCTGCCCGCTAAAATCAAGTCTATGCGGAGAAAAAGATTTAAAGACATAAAGAAGTGCATAAATTTTTCTAAACATAATATAATCTTACTGCCAGAGATAGGCTTGCTAAATTCCGACCTCTGAAAGACCTTTAATTTTGCATGTTTGAAAGTTGCAAAAGATCTGACCATTGATAAACAAATGGTACCATAGTTTGACAGCAAATCTAAAAAGATATTTTTCTTGGCAAACTGATCAGAGATTTGGCAGCAAAAACTGATTTTTAGCATCGACTGACGTTGTCCTTACAAATTTGAGATATGTATGGGAGCGTGTGAAGAAAAAAACAGCACATCAAGTTGTGATCGCCTTGCTTTCGATTAAAAAAACCTTGCTTACCATGGTGCATATTTTTCAATTCTTTTGTCTGATCATTCGCTACAAGATTTGCGCGAAAAAATTCCTGGACTCTAGGAAATATAAGCACCATGAAGAGTCTGTTGCAATAAAAAGTGCTTTCAGTAAAGAGAAGAAGTCAGTGGGCAAAATATTAGCTAGGCATAGCGCTTTGAACCATTATCTCTGTGGAGTGTGGAGGAACAAAAAAGCAAACGTGAAAATATTACTTGAAAAACAAAATTACACAAAAACCGATAAACTTTTGCGCTTTACGGACCTTGCAGTTACAAAAAATGCAAATGGAAATTCGTTATACTTTTGTTCTGAGTCAGCATTCCTACTCTAAACAAGGCCATTCCAAAATGGAAAAAAAATGGCTGTTTTTCTATAAGAGTTTGAAACAGAATTTGACAGCACAAAGAAATAAATTTTTAGAAAGATGATTGCAGCTCACTACGCTAGGTTTCTGTTAAAAATTATGTCAATACAAAATTACAGGCAGGTTTTTAAAGTCTTTGAATAGGATGTTCTTCTACAGGAGCAATGGTCCAAAATGGCTTTAATGAAATTGTATTATTAACATATAAATGTGTTTGTGTTTATGCAATCATCAGTATCAAAGCATTTGAACAATTAAGTTAATAATTAATCAATTAAGCATCTGTTAATAATTCGACCTCACTTGTTAGTACATTCTATGCTGTTTCTTAAGGTAATTACGTCCTTTACCTTCCTCTAAGATGCCGCAAACTCATTACAACTTATTTGGTTACACGTTACGCCCTAGGCACATTACTAAACCTTGCGTTTTTGTTTTGCAAGTTGTAACTCCAGTTGGCAACATCACTGCTTTAAGAACATCCAAACTTGCTATATAAGAAAATTTGCTAATAGTCCACCATCGTTTTGGATTTCGTTCAAGTTAAGTGGAAGCGTCTCTGAGTTACATTTAACAGTGTACTGTCGACTACTCTACTGAATTGGATTTATTTTGCAATGAATCATCAGTTAACAAATTGGAAAAAATGAATTTATCGTTTTTATTTAGTCAAAATTGTTGGTAAGATAAACGCAGCACAATAATATCTGTACAGCTCTACTAAAAAGCACAATTCTGTCTATTTTGACCCCTGTAAAACTACTGGTTGTAAAAACATCAACCTTGATGTGATTGATCACCACTCCGGGGTAAATGTCATCAGGGAGTTCGTCACATCATGATGACGTCAAAATCAAAGAATATTTTTTAATTTGTATTTCTTGCCAGAGAAAAACGTTGTTTTGCTCAAACGAAAGCCTTTCCTCGTTTTACCAACTTGAAAAAATTTTGGGGGATTGAGTAACGTCACAGATAACACTTGATTGCACAATTTATTTTCTATATTTTCTCAAAAGCTACAGATTGTAGAGACGTAATTAAAAGCTTTTCTGGGAGATATTAGCATGGTGCTTGCGATAAAAAAATTCTTCAATCATTTAAACTGAATTGACGATGCAGCAAGCAATTCTATTTTTAAGCATTTTAACATGTATCTCCTCTTTTTTCATGAATCTTCAAACTCGCCCCATGATGTCGTAATATGTCTGGTACGATTCAAGTGAAATATAGATAAAAAAAAAAAAGGCCACAAGCAACAGCTATGTGTGCAGTCGTTATTAACTGTATGATAAAAGCTAACAAGTGATATTCTGCTTGTTACAGAAGAGCGATACATTACACTATTGTCAAAGCAATAAGTCAAAAACCTCTTTTTAGTAATGGAATGGCTAGTTGCAATATTTTTGCACTAGCTTGTCCCAAGCCTGAGTTATTTTAAACTTCGAGACATTTTAATCAAATGTAACAAAGTTGAGCAATTTGACGATTTTTTATTTCATATCTTACGTAAATCATAAAAATTACACCCATCTTTAGCACAAAAACCTGGTCCTTGGATTAAACTTTTAAAACATGACCCAACCCATTCTCTTTACTTAACTGTAAGTACTTGACTTTGGTTAATTTGCACTTCTCCTAGCTGCGATTTTGCCAGGACTTTGCAATATTCCTGCAACCAGACATTTTAAGTCATGCAAATAGGCATACAATTACGAAAAGTCGTAAGTAATATCTCAAATATTTAACGCTAAAACAGCAGGAGCTGCAATAAGCCGCAAATGGTCATCAGTGGTAGTTTTGACCGCTTCTCCCTAATCACGTTTTTGCTGGTGAATGCGTGGTGTGTTTGCTCATTAATTTTTAAAATTACTCAGCTCACGTATCTCAATCAATCTATCCACAAAAAACAGTTTTATTTTAAGGAAAGGCCAAAACCTGGACACAAAATTGGTAAAGTTTCACATTTGCGTTGTCGCACTTCTGATGCTTTCGGAAAGCTTCTAGCGGTGCACCGGTCACACACGATTTTGTGGCACTTGAAACATAGTTTGTTGATTTTATTTTTCTTGCAATTTTCAGCCATTTGACACTGTTTGCGCTACTCTGCTTTAGTTTTTTCGGGAACTTTTGGTAGTGAGTGAGGTCTACCAGTGGTATTGTTTCTGCTTAATCTGTCAACGATGTAGTCTTGTCGTAGTTCTGTGGCAAGCTGGATGATGAAATTTCGTCTTGAAACCTAGTCACCTGTTTGTTTTTATAGAGCTCAAAAGCACTAATAAATACCAAATCCAAAATCAATCAATCATCGGCGTCCTGCATACAATTTTTCGAGAAAGTTAACAAAAACAAAAACAGTATTCTTATGACTGATATCTTCGAACCTCCACTAATTAGTTATGCCATGCCAACTGTTTATAATCTTTTTTGTGTTTAGAGGTTTTCCTCAATTACAAAACCGCTCATCTTCAAGTGAAGCTCTAAGCGATTTCGATTCTCCTACTGAAGTTGATTCATTTACTTGGTTGCTGTCAGGTTTATATGCAATGCTCATATTTGATATAAGCCTTGTCATGAAAGTGTCACAGTTCATAACCATCGACGTAAGTTGTTAGAATAAAGGGGCCGCTTTGTTTTGTAAAATCAAACGTAAAATTGTCGATGTTTGTATGTAGCAGTACATGTTACGCAGCAGCAGGTTGAGCTCAGCTCCTGGTTAGTCCCTAGACATTTAGATTACTATAGTCTACTTTTACAAAGATCCACAAAAAATTTGTTTCCTAGTTGTCGCACTGGAAAGGGGCAACTTAGAATTCAATTTTCTATTAATAGTTTTCAAACTTGGTAGCTACCGAAATTCTACTTTTTAACTGGTCAAATTTGGTTATTAGTATTTTCATGGTTTGTTGATTGCAATAAAAAATTTATCTTTTAGCTACGATAATAACACTAAATTTGAACTGGATAAAATTAACCTTTGAAGTCACTGCAACAAAAGGGCATATAACATGCACTGCTGGCAGAAAATGCCCAAAATATTTGGGACTGTGAATGGGTAAGCCGTCCACGAACCTGGAAAAAATTGCCAAAACAGCAATGGAAAGCTGCTATGGTTACGTTACCTCGTGTTTGGTTTAAAGTAATGTAAAATAATATCAATCATTGCGATTGCTGTCTGTTGCTCTCAAAAATGTTTTTTTCTCCCTCTTAGAAAAAGCTTTGTGACATGCAAATGAAAAGTCCATTTCAATAGTCGGTACGCAAGTCAAACATTTCTGCGACTACTAGTCTGTATAAAGCATCATGTTTTAGGTGGTTAATAAAAACAATTGTCTTGCCTAGTCCGGTTGTAACCTGACAAAGCGTGTAAACTAGAAAAAAGTTTAGCGTTATTTTGAATTAACCGTGGGTCATCATATTTTAGAGCGTGATAAATACGCATTAGAAAGTTATCATTCTCGCCAAGAAAATGCTTCTTCTACCTTAGTGTTGTGTTGGAGGTAATTTATATCAAGATGAAGCGCCTCGCGTCAGCTATACAAACCGTGCTTGTAATAAAATAAAATGAAATTTCAAACCGTGTTTGTATATACATGCACGTTGCCTAATCTGTGGTGTGCAACCTTTCACACAGCAGGGTCAAAAACACCTCATCAAAATAAAACTTGAACTGAATTCAGAGGCACACCAATATAAAATTTTTGAGAAGTGCCACAATTTCTTAATATTATTGATATGTAAAAAAAATTGATCAAAATTATGTTTTAATCCACATGCTTTTAGTTTTCTATGTAATTCTACAGTGAGGTGCCTCGTATGAATTCGTTTACAACATATTCGTATAATTGATTTTATACAAATAAACTCAGTAATTCTATTCTTTGATGACAACACTTTGAAGAGAAGTAAATAAAATCCAAATTTTAAAGAGCAGTCAGTAGAAAATAATGCCCCTCTAAGCAATTGCGCCAAAGATGCGAAGCACTTTTCCCATTTTATTGGTTTAACCGACATTGGTTAGAGGAAAATTTTTTTCCGGTGGCCATGATTCTTTTTGCCTCCTGGCTACGTTTACGACCAGACTTGCGTTTTTCAGCCACTATCTAGAACGATTACTATAAAAAGTAAATTGGCTCCATTGCAAGCATAATGCAAACAGTCTGCATGCACATCTGAACACGAGTAACTTCATCAACATTCGTAAAGAAAAAATCTGTAAAAATTAAGCTTATTGGAAAGCTTAAAGTATCCAGTTTTATGTAAAATTATTCAGTATTTTTGTTAGTGAAACGGCGATTGGAGCTGGTGGCCGTTATATGGGTGTTGACTGTAATATGATAGCCTCTAATCTGATCTCAAAACACTTGGGTTGTTTTCGAAATTTTGTTGAAGAGGCCGTTATCTGCAAATGCACAAACGATGAATAATTTATCACAAATTAACAACAACAACAAACTTATTAGCAATTGTGACCCTTTGTTTTGTTTAAAGTCAATTAAATTAGCGCAAAGTTTGATTTATACTGCAAGTTCTAAGATTTTGCACCACAAAATATAAAACTTCATTATACAAAAATCCAATAACACTATAGCCTGCACATTACTTGATATTGTCGTACAGCAAAACTCTGCTCAACTGTTCGTTTAACAAAGTTTGTGAAATAAGATACACGAGGTTTTAAAGAATTACGCACAAAACTGAACACAAATCACCAGCAACGTAAATTGAGTAGAAGTTAACGGACTATCACAAAAAACTGAGTTCAATGCTCGATTGAATTCATTTATTTAAAATCAAAAACTGAATCAGCAAATGCTATTATACGACAGAAACAGTTGTCCGTTACAGCAAAGATGAGAGAGGACACCGCGAGCGTGACGAAGGAGTACAAGTTTGGTTAAAAAGGTTCACACCAACATATACCACAAACATTATCTTGAAAACAATTTAGTGTGTATTGCAAACAATGTACCCAACCCAATTTGACGAGACCATCCCTGCACAACGTTATCTAATTAATCATTTCACCTGTGTGGGGTCGTTGGAGTGGATTCTCCCATCACAAAAGGTGAGGGCGCCCTTTGGCAGCAAGGTGTTGCTTTGAGGTGACTTAGTCTGTGGATCGCAGTGGATTCTGCGAGCCTCATTTTGCAGCAAAAGCCCGAGTGTCTCCATTAGGTTCACCATCTGTCATGAACATGCTTGCGCCGCTTGTCCGACGCATGTCTGCTTTTGCATATGGAGAAAACGAGTTTATGTGATTGCAAATGAAAGGTTTGGTTTGGGGGACGGAACAGGCCCTCCTGAGGAGTCCCAAGAGGACGAAACGTTCCAGGGATGGTCTCGTCAAATTGGGTTGGGTACATTGCTTGCAATACACACTAAATTGTTTTCAAGATAATGTTTGTGGTATATGTCGGTGTGAACCTTTTTAACCATCAACTAACCTTGCATAACGTTATCTGAGTACAAGTTTCTCAGTGGAAACCGACGGAACCTGTGTGTCGAAGAATTTAAATGAAACAGTACGCCTCCAGTTCGAGAAAAGAGAAGAGGGGATACGAGAGATAAAAGGAAAGAGACTACAAGAGGTTACAGAGTGCACGAGCAGCGCTCCCCGTCTGGCCAGCTTATCAGCCGTGTTTTTCCCTGGGAGAAACAAATTTCCGGGAACCCATTGTGACCTGATAGTAAAGGAGCAAAAAGAAAGCAGTTTCTGTCAGATTTGCCAGAGAAATTGAGATAAAAGGAAAGACGGAAGAAAGGATAGAGTGGCAAGGGCATAGCGAGAGTCAGAGAGGAGGAGAAGAGAAGCGAAATGGCAGACTTGTTGGTGCTGCCGGGACCAGTGAAGCGCTTGTTAAATGGCGCAGGCTTCAGCGGAAAAACTTAAACAAACTGGGTCTGCTGAAAAGAAAAGTGTAGTCTCAGTGCCTCAAAGAGAGCAGCTGGCAAGTATGTCAGAGCCGCTCTTGCCAAAAGAAAAAGGAACAGAGCCATCAGTCCAGATCACCAGATCTTGAGATGAAAGAGAGCCAAGGGGAGCGAGAGCTGCACCTTGGCGAGAGAGAGGCAGATCAGAGCGTGAGCAGGGGGAAGAAAGGGTGGACTCCACAGTGAAGAAAAGCAGATTTTAAGGAGGAGAGAAAGAGCATGCAAAGGAAACCTCCCTGGGAGATAGAGGAGAAAACACAAGCGAGTGAGTGAACGCAAAAGCTTTTTAGGACGATCTGGATAGTCTTGGTTTCACTCCAAGTCTGGCCAAAACTAAAATGGGAAGGGAGGTTGGGAGACGAAGGGCCTGCTCATAAAAAGACAGCGCGAAATAAGTCAAAGTGATTCGTAGAGGAGGTAGAGACACTTCAGAGAGGAGAAGAGGAACAGGAGAGGACAATAAACAGCCGGAGATTGCGCGACTAGCCGCTCGACAAAAGATTTGCGCGACAAACCCAAGCTGGGTTCTTGCACAATTCTTTCCACTATCGATTTCTCCAAAGTTTTAGACTCTATCTGGCACCCCATCCTTTTCCGCAAACTTTTTTCGGCTAGCCTCCCTACTTGCTTTGCTCGTTGGACTCAATCTTTGCTTTCCGATAGGTACTCTTGTGTGGTGTTTCAAACCCACAAAGTTGTTTCTTTTGAGTCCATCGAGGTGTTCCGCAAAGATCAGTTTTTTGCCCCGTACTTTTCTCTCTTTTCATCAATGATCTTCCTGCTTCTATGCCTTCTTCCGTCAGCTGTTCTCTTTATGCTGATGACCTGGCTGTTTGGTCCTCCTCCTTCTCCTCGGTACCTGCTGCGCTAGAAGCCACATGAGGAGCTTTGATTCAACTGGAGCGCTGGTCTGAGTATTGGTGTCTTCCTCTCAATCCAAGGATATGTGAGGCCTCTTTCTTTTCAGTGGATTCTCACCAAGCTAACCCCCAGCCCCATCTCCTTTTATTCAACTCCCCATCCGTTTCAATCCCACTTCAACTTTTATTGGGATAACCATTGAACGCACTCTTTCATCTTCTAAACATGTATCTTCGCTGAAGGCCAAGTTCTTTCCTCGTCTCAAGGCCTTACGCTGCATCTCTGCTTCCTCATGAAACCCCTCTAAAGAGTCCCTCTCTCTTTCGTATAAAGCTTTTCTTCGGCTCGTCCTCACTTATGCTTCACCCAGATGGTTTCCTTTTCTAAGCGTTACCAACCTATTCGAATTGGAACGCCTTCACCGAGCGGCTAGTCGCGCAATCTCCGGCTGTTTATTGTCCTCTCCTGTTCCTCTTCTCCTCTCTGAAGTGTCTCTACCTCCTCTACGAATCACTTTGACTTATTTCGCGCTGTCTTTTTATGAGCAGGCCCTTCGTCTCCCAACCTCCCTTCCCATTTTAGTTTTGGCCAGACTTGGAGTGAAACCAAGACTATCCAGATCGTCCTAAAAAGCTTTTGCGTTCACTCACTCGCTTGTGTTTTCTCCTCTATCTCCCAGGGAGGTTTCCTTTGCATGCTCTTTCTCTCCTCCTTAAAATCTGCTTTTCTTCACTGTGGAGTCCACCCTTTCTTCCCCCTGCTCACGCTCTGATCTGCCTCTCTCTCGCCAAGGTGCAGCTCTCGCTCCCCTTGGCTCTCTTTCATCTCAAGATCTGGTGATCTGGACTGATGGCTCTGTTCCTTTTTCTTTTGGCAAGAGCGGCTCTGACATACTTGCCAGCTGCTCTCTTTGAGGCACTGAGACTACACTTTTCTTTTCAGCAGACCCAGTTTGTTTAAGTTTTTCCGCTGAAGCCTGCGCCATTTAACAAGCGCTTCACTGGTCCCGGCAGCACCAACAAGTCTGCCATTTCGCTTCTCTTCTCCTCCTCTCTGACTCTCGCTATGCCCTTGCCACTCTATCCTTTCTTCCGTCTTTCCTTTTATCTCAATTTCTCTGGCAAATCTGACAGAAACTGCTTTCTTTTTGCTCCTTTACTATCAGGTCACAATGGGTTCCCGGAAATTTGTTTCTCCCAGGGAAAAACACGGCTGATAAGCTGGCCAGACGGGGAGCGCTGCTCGTGCACTCTGTAACCTCTTGTAGTCTCTTTCCTTTTATCTCTCGTATCCCCTCTTCTCTTTTCTCGAACTGGAGGCGTACTGTTTCATTTAAATTCTTCGACACACAGGTTCCGTCGGTTTCCACTGAGAAACTTGTACTTCTTCGTCACGCTCGCGGTGTCCTCTCTCATCTTTGCTGTAATGGACACAGCCTTTTGAAAACTCTTATTTCTATTGGACTGGCATAATCGAGAATCCTTCATGCAGCACCTTCTGACGTCCGTTCCAGGTCGTCTCTTATCTTATTCTGCACTGTTCAGCTACGGACTTCTAGCGCCACTCGCTCTTTTGCGACTCTCTGTCTCTCCACAACCTCTGGTCCAGGCCCTGGAAAGTTGCCCGGCTTCTGGGGCTCCATGGTCTTCCGCCACGGCCCTATCCCAAGTATGGGGGTGGGATAACAACAACAACAACAACATGATGACGACAAGCCAAAACATCCATTTTCCAGAAGGGTAATGTGATGAGTCCAAAAAAGTGCTGTTGCTCTCCATTGCACTACAGTGGATACCATTACGAGTAATCTACCTATTTACCATGGAACTGGTAGCAATACCGCTAAACAGCGAGCAACTGAAGCAACTAACAACAGAAAAGACAAATCTGTAAAAAACAAACAGAAGCTCTCGAAAGTTGTTTCTAAGTGATAAATCTACAAAATTTAAACTGCTGAAATATTTTACAAAAAATAAACGCTTTCAAAAATTTGCAGGAGATTACAAAGCCATAAAAGGCAAATGAAGCTTCGCAGCCATATCTCATTTTCATCTTAATCAAACTGGCCAGCCGTTTTTTACTATTTGGCACGCGGTGGACAAAAACCTAAAAGAAGCTTTCTAAATCAATAGATGTTAAACCGTTTCTTTTCGCAGTGTTTCCGAAATCACGACTTGATAAAAGTGTCTGTGTCGTGTACATCTAAACAGAAATGTTGCGCTTTTTGAGACAAGAAAGTTCTGTGTATAAGCAAAACGCTTTTGCTGCGGATAGGGTTATACTATTGCTCAATAGCAATATGTTTTTAATTAGGGATGGGCCAGAGCCCAAATCCGGGCCGGGAATGGTCATTTCAGCCCTGGCCTGGCCTGTGGAATCTTAAATCCTTTAAAAGGTGTTGTTTGTCATTCATGCAAATAGCTTGTTGCCCAATTTTACAGTCTGATAAGTATTGTCTTGATATTCAGAAACGCCAGTTTTACAAATTGATAAGCAGACTCACAATAAAAAACTTTATCAACATCATTAACATATAAGATAAGTTTGTTTACGTTTATAGCAGAATAGTTAACTCGTAATTGTAACATCATAGCGGATTTGTCTTTCGTTTTCGCTTGTACGTAGATTTTCCTGAAATTGTTGTAATTTACTTTGAAATAATTTGTTTCAGAATTTTTTGTAAACTCCTGCTCCGACCCTGTGGCATTGTGTTTGTTTATGATATAATAAGTTTCCTTGCAAATTGAACATGCTAAATAAACAAAAAAGTCAATTTAGGTAATGCTAAGTCGGTCACACATTGCACAAGCTAACTGCTATTCTTAAATGGAAAAATTATCATTATCGAAAATTTTGAAAAATATTTATTATGGAAGAGACCAAAAATCCCCCTCCCCCACCCAGAATACCTTGCACTTCCACTCAAAAACATGGATATGCTGCAAAAGTGCATTCGTGCATAATTTAAAAGCTAAACAACATAGATACTCTCGAAACTATATTACTTTTTTCATGATGTGTGCAACAATTGTTGAAATTACAACACGCTTTTAAGATAAATTTGCCAAATTTACATGAGCCGAATACTCAAAGCGCTTTCTAAATGGGCGGTTCAAATTTAAATTTTGTAGAAGGAACTGTTTTGAATTGAAATAGTGTAAAAGCAGAAATAAATAGTTAAATTTTAAGTTAAAGAATTATTTGGGCATGAATGGGTGCAAAAAGCTAGAGCAGGGGAGCCTGTGGTCTTAACATTATGAAGGCTGCGGAGTCGAAACCGACACCGGAGAATATACAGCTTGCGCCGTAGCTTTTTTTATCATGTTCTTGAGATAAGTTGCGATGATTTCTTGACAATTATAATATTTTGATACATGAAAGCAAACAGTATTTAGATTATAAAAATTGTTTTTTCCTTTTTTTGCTTTAGCATGGATATACTTCCAAAGGCCGCGGTAGCGAAAACGACATCATATTTTAAACAGGTTTCACCGAATTGAATTGTTTCAACTTTACCCAATTGAATTGTTCAGTCACAACTGAAGACATTACAATTGCTGACCAAGTAAAACCAACTTTGCTCATATAAAGTCAACTGTGTCGCGTAATTTAGGTCATATTCAACTACATTGTTTAGGTGTTTAGTTGCCGTTTAGTAGCTAGTAACGAGTGAGTGCTGTTAAGCTGTTAGTAACGAAGGATCGGTTGCAGCGTAAGTGGGGTTATCATTACCTTGCTAGTTTCAATAGGAGGAGGTAAGATGTCAACAAGACAAAATTTGTACAGCGTTGGTATGGCTTTGGATTGCGTAGAGTATTTTGGGGATGCTACAGTATGAGCAGTCAAAGTTTGCACGATGATTATTTCACTCCGACAGTGACACCCGAATCTGACGCAATTGATTCTTCGGATTCTGGTGAGGAAGAAAACGATAAGCAATCAATCGCAGGCATGTTTATTGTTCGCAATATTTATTTGTAAATTATAGGTTTTTGGTAGTGGTGTATAGTACTGAAAAATTTCGATTCAACTAATCTGTCTTCTGATGTTTTTAAATATTGTTAAAAGATCTGAAGTAACCTGGAAGCCACTCACAAGCACAAGAGTCGGGAGGTCACCACATGCTGCACTCCTGTTGCGGCGTTTTTCTTTCAAAGTCGTTTTGTAAAGTGAAGATGAGAATTTCTTCTATTATTGAATCGCTTTTACCACAAAATCTTAAATGGATAATCACAACAAAATTTATGGGAGATTACTATTTGCTAAATAGGCTAAGAGAACTAAGGTAAATCAATTAGCTGTTGGACGCACCCACCCCAAAAATAACGAAAATACAGTAGTTACTGGTTTTTCCGATCAACCAACAGATAATCAGGTAAAAAAAATTATTTTATGCTAATAGTTGTACCAGACGTTATAGTGAGCTAAAAAATTGTAATTTAGAAAAAATGTTTACGATTTACCTTTCTGCAATTGGAAATTGTCTTCTGTCCAAGTGTCTTTAAATTTTGGAAGAGGAATAGATGAAGCGATCATTTTCTCGTTACCCATAATATTGTCAAATCTCTTGTGTATTCCGTCAGTTTTAGCATCAATTAATGGAATGAAAGCCAGCCTTTCACTTTCTTTCAATTTTTCTTTTGTCTTTCGCATGCACTTGGTCAAGTATACTATGGTAGGTAGCAAACTGCCCATGAATGTGTCGACTTCACCTTGTAATATGTCCAGAGCGGTGGCAAGAGGAATTCCTTATACTTTCGTATAAAGCAAGAAATTCAAGCTCGGAGTCTCGAAACTTGCAATTACTAGAAAATAATGTTTTACAATGTTGCAATCTTTTTTCTAAATTTCAAATAAATTATTGCAAGAGAATTCTTAGCGGTACATTTGAATTGATAATGCATTGATAAACGCTACTACGGAATCAACGCTGTTTGGTAATATCCAGTTAAGAATAAAAACATAATTGAGATACTAGGACTTGTCGAGCACTTCAAATGAAAAGGTATGGATTGCAACAATAATGATAAAATCTTACGCATCAACTTGAACGCAAAACCACCCAGGCTCTAGTGGACCCTCTAATTAACTGATACCTGAACACACACTGCAGTGGTAGACATGTGAGTAATATAGTCGGTATGAACATCATAAAACAACATACCTGGCTAAGTCCAGCCGTTGACAGATATTGCACAATGCTTGAGATCCTTTTAGTTCAATCATCTTGTTTAAGCGTCGCACTGCATCATACACAGAATTCCATCGCGTGGAACAAGGACGTTTAAGTTGCAACGACCTTTCGTTTTCCACGACTTCAGCTGCAAGAACACTTTTGATTGTTTTATTCCATAAAGCTTGACATTTGGCAAAAGACTCTCGGCTAACTTTTTTATATTGATGGTTTTGCTCTGCAACAGCTGGGTCAGTTGTGCAAATAAGTTTTCGTAAGTGTGCAGCACATTTGTGATGGGGTGGCAGTTGCGAGTTGAGATCTGTTGATAAAATCTCACTAGCATCAACTGCGCACACATCCAGATCGCCTTCAGATGGACCAAATATGCTTAACGCTTTTACAAAATTTGAGCCACTGTCAGTGGTAGTTTTAATTACTTTGCTTTTAATGCCATATTCACAGTACACATCTTGAAGTTGGTCAGCTAGCAGATCGTAAGTATGGCTTTTCGTTAACCGTCGACATGCTAAGGCAGCACTTTTTCTTTCAAAATTATCGTAGCACAACCAGTGGACAGTATCACCCAAATAAGAGCGCTTATGAGCAGTCCAGCAATCAGGTGTTGTTGCTACGAATTCAACGGAAGTCATTGCACTTTTAACAGCTGCTTTTGAAGACTCATGCTTCTCGAAGATTTCAACAATAGAACAGCGACAAGGAGTACCTACTTTGGGTTGGCAAGCAGTGATAAATTCCTAAAATCATCCCGGCTTAATATTTTTTTCATTTTCGCACAGATTGAGGATATGACGTAGTAAACGTTCCTTGGAAAATATCCTTGCAAAATATCCATCTTTCTTTGAAAGATGGTTGCTCAACAAACGAAAATGATATCATTGATTCCGTCACCATGTTTAACACCAGTCCAGTAAGTTCACTCTCCGTAATTGAAGTGCGGTTGCCCTTTGGTTTTGACACGATAGTTTCGCTTGCTTCATCGTTTGTTGTGATGATGGAGCGGGTCGTTTCAGTGCTAGAGTGGCAGCTAAACCATTAACTTTCTGCAAATTTCCCGGGTGAATGCGCTGCAAATCAAAACAAAATTTATGTAGTCGTAGTAGACCACAAATGTTTATCGCATAAATTACATTGCGTTAGTTAAGTTTATTACCATAATTAGGTTTCATAGAACTTTGGCTATCGTAAATCTAAAATATTTAAATAGCATTATAAGTTAAGGGTTAAGCAATCCCAAAAAAATGCACCTTGCATAAATAGAATGTGGGCTTTACATAAAGCAATGTACTCCTATAAATAATATAAACAAAGTACAACTCACGCTTGCCTTCACATGCTTTCGAAGATTCGAATGCGATGTTCGCATGTTGATATGCCAACCTTTTTTGGTCGGCACAAAGTTCTGATTTCAGATGGATTTTTAAAAATAAAATTTTTCTAGCTTTGGCCAAGGATTGCCTAATTTGTCATTGCTAATGGAACTATTGATTTGATTTTCTGGAACATTTTTTTCATCTTTATTTGTGTCCAACTTCAAGCACACACACAAAATTCTTCCATGATAATGATTTCTAATCCAATGATTAACACTTTACCCTGAAATGCAGTCTTGTTATTAAATCAAAATTGTTGCTTTTTTCCTTTGTTTTTGACAAATTTATTGAACTAGCTTTCAAGTTGATCTCGGCAAACCTACTTGTTAAAATGAAAGCGAGCGAAACTCAGACAATTCTCCAACGCTTTGGTCACTAGTTGCATTTATTGTTTTACGAAGCGCTAGCCACCTGGCTTCAAACACATTCTTGTTTGCGTTTGTCATTTTCGTTCGGTGCAAGCCGCTGCGTCGACAACACTCGTTAAATTAAGAATTGCTTTTATGGTCATTGTTTTCCTCTTGCGTTCTAAATTCTTCGACGAAAATCTTCAAGCTTTCTTCAGCGAGTTGCACTCGGTTTGCTTTGGGTAAAATAAACGTTTTGTATGTCAAAAACAATTCGTAATTTTAACTCTATAAAAAGTAATACGTTCCTCAAAAAAGTAATTAATTCCAAATTACGTTGCTTTTGAAAATTACAATTTTTTTACACGGAAAATTACAACGAATGTACTCACAGCTCTGATGACAGGTTTACTCACATTAGATCAGGGGCGGCCAACCGTGGCGCATTGCATGTTTAGAAGTGGCGCATTGCAGGTTTAAGGTTTTTCGGGCAATTTGAGTAAGTGTCCTTATATTTGGCCGAAAAATTTGTCACTGCAATGACATCTCCAAAAAAAAAAAAAAGGTCCTCACTTGGTTGGCGTCACGTTTGGTGGCATATTTAGGCCAAAAGTGATGGTAAAGGTGCAGCAAAACAGGCGATGACCTTTTTTTTTTTTTTTTTCTTTTTTTTGGAGATCACCCTTTAATATGGCGTTGTTTTGACTTCAAAGTATAAATATACCACTACACGTTTGTAAGCAATGAAAAGAAATGAATGTTTGTGTGGCGCATCTTGAAGTGAATGTTTGTGTGGCGAAAAATTTTGGCGCATGGACTGAAAAGGTTGGCCACCCCTGCATTAGATACTTTTTTGACCTATTTGCAATGAACTGAAGAAAAGTGTACATGCCATCTTTCAGTCGGACCATTGATGAACAGCTTTTGCCCATAAAGAGTCGCTGTCTTTTTATTGCGTATATATGAAACAAACCATATATATCTTTATTAGCAAAAATACTACAGCCTGTTTCGCCGTTAAGGCTCCTCAGGTATTTCTGCAAAAAAAAACGAAAAATGAACCCAAAACAAACAGAGAATGCAGTATTACTTACGGTTGTTCGGGGGGAGTAATCAGAAATAGTATGGTAGCCAGCAGAAACTATACTAAAGAATAATCTGCTGGTTCTCCTGCAAACAGTAAACTCATCTGGGTAACTAAAAACTGTGGAGGTTGGTATGAGAGTAATAGTGACGTAACAATGGGAAGAGGTATATACTTAATATGGTAAACGGTAAGTTGGGAAAATAGACGGAAAAGAAAGGATAAAGAAAAACGGCAAAAGTAAAAGAACAAAACACGCAAATTACAACGAACCGTCCAATCTGATACTTTTTAATTTAAATTTTTTCCTGTGGCGGCATGTGTTCACTATTTCAGATCGTTTATTTAGCATCATTTTCCTGTCGCCGCTTAAGATGGCAAGTTTTTCAGCCAGGCACAGGTTACATCTGCTCCCTCCGCATTTGTATGATGGTGCTGTAGAAACAATGGACCATTTTATAGACGGCTCAACGCCATTATCCTTTGCACGCCAAACTTCTTTTGATAGCTCGGTTGCGTTTCTTTTGTTACGGTGTGTAAATGAATGCTTGTGATTGCTAAATCTCGCTTTAAAATCAGTAGAGCAGGATCCATAATATAATTTGGTGGTATTGTTGGAGGATATTTCTGCTTTATATACAATAGATTTTTGTTTGCATTTGCCGTCAAGTGGGCAAGCTGTTTTTATTCTGCAATTACATTTTGGATCGGCAGTGGGAGGTCTATCGGTCTTTGGCAAGGCGGAAAGAAGCTTTTTGTTATGGCGCAAGATGACCGCGGACATATTTGGCATGCAGCTATAACTAATTTTAATATTGCTTTTGTTGCATATCTTGTGAAGCCGGTGATGTTTTGGGAAATGCTTTGTAATTAGGTTCAGGAATTCATGGCCAATATTTGTTTCAACGTTTTCACTATATGGAGGGTTAAACCAAACTATGTTTCTTCTTCTTCTGTTGCTAATTGTCTTTGTAGCTTTTGCTTCTTTCCGGTATTTCAAATAAATATCATATCCACTTTCATGGAGAGCTTTATTGTATATCGGGGCCGCTCTATCAAACTCATTCTCAGATGATGAGAGTTGGGTAAGGCGGTCATTCACCATAGATGGAATTTGTTTCTTTATCGAAGGAGGGTGATTGGAATTTTTGTTTACGTAAAGTGGATTGTCGTTTGGTTTTCTATATGGCCAAAATTTTCCAGTTTTAAGGTTCAAAGTTGCGTCCAAAAAGTCAGTCTGAGTCAGGTTTAATTCCACCAATATTTTCATATCATAATCCTGAAATAGCCTGATCAATTGTTTTCGAGTGCGGTCAGTTTTTGGTCCGGAAATATTATTAAGAACAGCTAACCCATCATCTCTATACAAACCAACACAATTACAGCCAAATAGATGTTTCATTTTATAAAGCAGAAACAAACCTACTAACTCACAAACTTCAGCTCCGTCGAACGATCCCATGGTGACATCAAACATATGGTTGCCTTTTTTGATCCAAGTGTTGCCATCGCAAAAGAGTAGCGATTTGCGTGAATGCATTATAATACGTAATGATTCTTCATCTATGACAGTGAAATTTTTGGCGAATTGTAATGCTTTCCATAAAAGAGACTCTGAAATGGATGGGTAAAAATCTATTTTTACCCATCCATTTCAGAGTCTCTTTTATGGAAAGCATTTTTTACCCATCCATTTCAGAGTCTCTTTTATGGAAAGCATTACAATTCGCCAAAAATTTCACTGTCATAGATGAAGAATCATTACGTATTATAATGCATTCACGCAAATCGCTACTCTTTTGCGATGGCAACACTTGGATCAAAAAAGGCAACCATATGTTTGATGTCACCATGGGATCGTTCGACGGAGCTGAAGTTTGCGAGTTAGTAGGTTTGTTTCTGCTTTATAAAATGAAACATCTATTTGGCTGTAATTGTGTTGGTTTGTATAGAGATGATGGGTTAGCTGTTCTTAATAATATTTCCGGACCAAAAACTGACCGCACTCGAAAACAATTGATCAGGCTATTTCAGGATTATGATATGAAAATATTGGTGGAATTAAACCTGACTCAGACTGACTTTTTGGACGCAACTTTGAACCTTAAAACTGGAAAATTTTGGCCATATAGAAAACCAAACGACAATCCACTTTACGTAAACAAAAATTCCAATCACCCTCCTTCGATAAAGAAACAAATTCCATCTATGGTGAATGACCGCCTTACCCAACTCTCATCATCTGAGAATGAGTTTGATAGAGCGGCCCCGATATACAATAAAGCTCTCCATGAAAGTGGATATGATATTTATTTGAAATACCGGAAAGAAGCAAAAGCTACAAAGACAATTAGCAACAGAAGAAGAAGAAACATAGTTTGGTTTAACCCTCCATATAGTGAAAACGTTGAAACAAATATTGGCCATGAATTCCTGAACCTAATTACAAAGCATTTCCCAAAACATCACCGGCTTCACAAGATATGCAACAAAAGCAATATTAAAATTAGCTATAGCTGCATGCCAAATATGTCCGCGGTCATCTTGCGCCATAACAAAAAGCTTCTTTCCGCCTTGCCAAAGACCGATAGACCTCCCACTGCCGATCCAAAATGTAATTGCAGAATAAAAACAGCTTGCCCACTTGACGGCAAATGCAAACAAAAATCTATTGTATATAAAGCAGAAATATCCTCCAACAATACCACCAAATTATATTATGGATCCTGCTCTACTGATTTTAAAGCGAGATTTAGCAATCACAAGCATTCATTTACACACCGTAACAAAAGAAACGCAACCGAGCTATCAAAAGAAGTTTGGCGTGCAAAGGATAATGGCGTTGAGCCGTCTATAAAATGGTCCATTGTTTCTACAGCACCATCATACAAATGCGGAGGGAGCAGATGTAACCTGTGCCTGGCTGAAAAACTTGCCATCTTAAGCGGCGACAGGAAAATGATGCTAAATAAACGATCTGAAATAGTGAACACATGCCGCCACAGGAAAAAATTTAAATTAAAAAGTATCAGATTGGACGGTTCGTTGTAATTTGCGTGTTTTGTTCTTTTACTTTTGCCGTTTTTCTTTATCCTTTCTTTTCCGTCTATTTTCCCAACTTACCGTTTACCATATTAAGTATATACCTCTTCCCATTGTTACGTCACTATTACTCTCATACCAACCTCCACAGTTTTTAGTTACCCAGATGAGTTTACTGTTTGCAGGAGAACCAGCAGATTATTCTTTAGTATAGTTTCTGCTGGCTACCATACTATTTCTGATTACTCCCCCCGAACAACCGTAAGTAATACTGCATTCTCTGTTTGTTTTGGGTTCATTTTTCGTTTTTTTTTGCAGAAATACCTGAGGAGCCTTAACGGCGAAACAGGCTGTAGTATTTTTGCTAATAAAGATATATATTAATTTGCTCTAACTGTTTTTGTTATTGAGCACTCTTAAATATTTTACCGAGTCTATTTATTTTTTTATAAAACAAACCAGATAAGTTTGGCATAAAGTTCTAGATGCAGGCTGAAGTCAATATGAAATACGTTGTGAACATTATAGGCCCTACCATTCTCGGGAGCCCAAAAAAACAATCTAGGAAAGGTTCCTTGGCAGAAAGTCTGGTGATGAGATCTCTAAACCGTTAAACATTTGCTTAAGGAAATTTTTTGTCATGTAAAAGTGAAAAATATGACAGCAAATGCTAGTATAATGAACAGGCGTAGATGTGTGCTTGTAAATTATCAAGGTAAGGACAAATAGTTGGTATGTTTTTACTCAACCATGTATGCATCCCCTTCTGCTTCAGATGAAGAAAAAAGAAGCCGGATGTTGTTCTATTTTATAACCGAAAAAAGGTGGCTGTTAACGTTTTTAACGAGATTATAATGTTTTCAACGAGGTGTTTGACTAGACGTTGGTCTGTTTAAGTGTGGTGTAACATTTTGGATTTCGCAGCACCAAATAGTTCGATAATTTATAAAAATTAACTGCGAAGAAAATAAATCAAAAACAATTTATACTGGAGTTGGTAAAGCAACGGAGATTGTTGCAGACTCCAGCTCAAAATGCAACGCACGCATCACCACCACCAGTTTGACGCTAGTGTAACCAGTTAAACGCTAGTGCACCAACACTGGTGCATCCACACCATGAAAACTTTGTAGCAAACCAATCCGTGATAAATGTGCAAAGGAGAAAAGCAAAGCTGTATATGTTGTTTGCACAAGCTGCAGTTCGTGATCAAAACATTCTTTAGCTCACCAATATGTAATTTTTGAGCTGGTTTTATCAATTTACACTTTTACTGAATACGTCCACCAGACTTCATATCGTCATTTTGTATTAGGCTCAATTACTTCTGAAGAAGTGTGCTGTTTGTTCAAATACAACCAAAATATTGCATAGCATCAAAATATTGCAAATACACTTCGGCCGTAAATAACCTATAACAGATGCCGACAGATCTACTTCTGCGAGGTTTCTTCATTGCAGCAATATCAACGTGAATTAAAGTTTGCTGTACTACATTTCTGACATTACTCTTACTCGTTTGAGAGTACTGCAAATATGAAAGTATTTGAAGTCAAGAAACACATTTTCTATTTGTGGTGTTTTAGCAAAGTAGCACAAAGAAAATACTTTCCAATTTTTTCCTGTGAAAAATTACCTATTAGAAATGGCAAAGTTTTTTTTATCCAGTACCTTATTCATCGATACTGCATTTTAAGCTAAGACATCACTGCTGGGAACTTTTTCAATCTTGAACTCAGATGTAGATTTCAGTAACTACGCTTCGTTGCTATTTTAATTTCCTAATAAAAACTTGGCTTACAAAGAAAAAAAGAATCCAAAAAATTTAATCTCTGAACATTTTGTTTTAGATTACAACAGTTGAATTTTATTGGCTTTTTTTGGTCATGTATGGCGTTGGAACAACATGGCTGATAATATACCAACCATTAGTAACCAACTGCTTCAAGCACGAAGAACGTATGAGCTTTGCTAAAGATAGTCATGTTAGCAACAAATGGTTAAAAGGTAAGAATAAACAATTAGATAGGAATGCTGTTCGGAACTGTACATGTGTATAAAAGACGGAGGTGGAGGGAAAGTAAATCGGTACAACTGACATTATTGGCCCCGGATAACAAACAATTTAGTTTAGAGTAAAAAGTTTAGTATTGAACTCAAACAAATCTGTTGGTCAACAGTCACTGGTAATTTGGCTCAGCTTAGTTTAGCCAAAATGTTTGAGTTTTCTTTCCAGCGACTTCTAACCTATTTCCTGCAGACTCGATCAGCAAATCACACCATTTAAGCAGATCAGTATGTTTGTAGGTTTACGCGATAGGCAACCTCGCGAAAAGCGCCAAACATAAAATAAGCAACAATTTGGCATTTTGTTACATTTTCTATAAAAAAATAGAAGAGCTGTGTTACTTCATGTTTCTTTAAATTTAAAAATATTTAGGTTATTATATCTGAAATGAAATGTGAAACAAAAACTGCTTATGTTTACCGCGCTAGTTGACACAGATTTTCAAATATAGTTACCATATTAATATACACGCGGTGCGGCAGGCGCTAGCATTCAAAAAGATTATTTACCCTTTGAACCCCGGTTTCTCTGATCATTCCCGCCTTTAACCCGAGCTTACAGAGTAATCACGGTACACCGGTACAGTACGGTACACCGGCTCACAGGACGGTACACCAGCTTACAGGGTAATGACGGTAGACCCGAAGGCCGGTTAACTGGCTTTTCGGGTCTACAAGGCTTCTCATTAAGGTCGGTTTTTCGGCTTGCAAGATTCAAAGGGTTAAAACCACAGTAACAATGAACTCGTTTTGATAAATGACCTAGTATGAGACCTGAATTTGCCTAAGGCAGGAGAGGGTCCCGACAGAGCCTGCTTTTCTGAAAGTTACTCACAAAACTTGAACTTTTTTGTGATTTAAGAATAGTTAAAAGGCCTGATATAAAGCAGTGTTTCTCAAACTTTTTGTCTGTCGGCACAGTAAAAAAGCTAATCATATTTCATGGCACAACATCCTGATGAATCTATTCATATTGATCGTGAGTAGCATTACAGGTGACAGCGAGAAAGGTGATGACCTTTTTTTGTGGAGATCACCACTTTTTCGGGCGACATAACAAGATCTCCGACGTTATTAATCATTACTTCACGGCAGCATTTATTTATTTTTGACTGAAAACTTGTATAAATATTAAGTATTCTAAAAAAATCCATGGCACACCTGCAAACTAAACCCGGCACACCTTCAGGCTAACCGCGGCACACAGTTTGGGAAACACTGATATAAAGTATGCCAGGTCATTCATGTCATAAAGCAAATATACGCCAGTACAGGCCTAATCCTATCTAATGCGCTTAACTCTTCTGAAACTGGCTGTGCAAAGATGAAACTGAGCACCATTAATTACTGCCCTTCAATATTGTGGCACAGTTTTGAACAGTTGATGCAAGCACTTTGGGCGTTGGCACGTGTAAGCTGTTAAGCCAAGCGTTTCTACCGCTTCCGTGTCATTTTCACATTTGCTCGCCAACACCCCCAGGACGAAGGTATTATATCGATTTTTGTATAGAAGAGTGAGACTATTTTTAACTCTATTTTGGCAATGGGCGAAGCAAGTATGCCCCACATCCATTCAGTTAAAGCAAAGTAAAGCGTAATTTGTCTCAACTAGACTAAACAGCCGCATCTCTTACTCACTGCCATAACCAGACAAATAAAAAACAAAAGGCCAATAAAGCGAGCAAAAAGTGGATCGAAATTAATCACACAAAATCCAAAGTCGAACTCAAAATTGCGTTTATTTTGAGCCCAAGTACTGTACAAGTCATGCTTCATTGAATAGCAGTAATACCAACGAATTTATTTAGTTGGATTAAAATGGAGTTAAAGAAAATATCAGTTCTTACTGCTTCTTTTTTTCATCGTTTGAGCTAATTGTTCTGAGCATTATACAGGAAGATGTACATACACTGCGTGTGCGCTCAGGCTCAGTTTGCAAGTCTTCAGTTAGACTGGGCCACCACGACGGGTAGACTGCTTGGCCCCACCACTTGTCTGCCGCATGAAAATGGAGGCATCCCGTTAAGTGGCCGTTAGTAAGAGGACGAAGAAGAAGTTCTTACTGCTGTAAAGTAAGAAACTGAAAGTAACTGTAATTTGTAACTTTTACGGTGTCTAATTGATAACTAGTTAAAATTTCTTTACTTCTGCAAAAGTGAAATGAAGTTGCAGTTATAATTACCAAAAAAATAACTAGTTACGGTTACTGCCCACCACTGTTACGTACCAATATTTTTAGCAAAATCAGTGCAGCATCTACAGTAGGCCTACTGGCAGTAGGTTCAAAATCGTAAATGCATTTTTGATGCTGTTTAGAAAGCCTTTACGAATATCATACTTTTTTCAACCAAAATATCACAATTTTTCTTACGCAAATAAAATACGCAATGTTTTAATAAATTACATAAAAATCAGATATCACTTTTCCTAGAGGGATGTTCTTACATAAATCTCTCTTTTCTCGCACTTTCCAAACCATAAGAAATTAAAACTGGTTCATAATGAATTTGAACTTGAACTAAAATTTAGCAGATTTTATTTTCCTACCTTCTTTTTGTTGCTATACTGACAGCATCAAAGGTTTTATCGCTAGGGTTTCAGTGTTCCGGATACTATAGAGCTTTTCCGACATTTTATGTCACATTCGTCCGGTAATGACCGCACAGAATATCGAATTGCGAATTTTCGGAAAGATCAGATAAAAACCGATATTTCGTATTATTGCAAAGGCCATGGAATCACCGCCAAATTCCAGTATTTACAGTTTTGTTATTACAATAAGATAGTTAATTGCTTAAGAGGATAATTCATCTACCAGCATTTTGTGCAATAGAAAAAGGTAATTTTATTTTAGTTTCTGCAAGATTTCACATTATATTTTGGCATTTTTTTTATTTTGCTACAAGTGATAAAAATGTCTTAGGGGTTTAGAAGACTCTGGCGCTCAACATGAATGTACTGCAAAGGTATTCTAACGTAAAGTCAACCTGCAGCTGGGAAATTTTGATTTTCACACCTGCCAATGTGTTATCAAAAATTTATGGTCACATCGGTATATCAGTGCTGTAATCTATCACTGCACTTTAACAGGCATAGCTTATTAGTAATAGGTTTACTATTTACGTGTGCTTTCAGAATGACTGTGAATAATAGGTACAGCTGCTGACTACTGCTGTTTTCACTAAAGTGGTACTAGACAACATTATGACATCACCTAACACAATGAATAATCAAAGATTTTTTTGAAGCGTTCAAAAAAAAGAAAAGAAAAAATCATGCTCAAAAAACGCTTAAATGCCTAATGGCTTGTTGGGATGTCGATGAGCTCAAATTGTAAAAGAATTGTTTTATCAAAAGCACCTTATTAATATTTCCAGAAAAAGCTTTTAACTGCATTTCTACGATCAGTATTTTTCTTAAAAAATGCAGAAAACAAACTCTATAAATAATTGTTAATTATGACCTCATCTTACTTCCTAAACTAGTAAAATTTCTTGAACTTATAAGTTGGGTTTTGGATTTTGTTTAAGTAAAAAACTGCTTTTGTTTAAGCAAGAAACGCAAGTTAAAAAGGGATTTTTATTTGTGACATCATCATGATGTTAATAACGCATTTATGACATTTACCTCGGGGTGGTAATCAGAGTCTCACCCAGTAGTTATGGAGAAGTCAGCACAGACAGACAGGAGAGTGCTTTATAGTATACATGTAGATGACAAAGGCTTGTTTAACTCATCGAACGTAAGATAACCCGAGGGTTGGCAAACAGCAGAATGATTTACAATCTGCGGGTCAGCAATCACTCATAGATGTTGCTGCCGTCGGCGCAAGTCATGGTGTAAACAGGAAACGTGAGTTTGACCCGCTTAAGTTATATTTTGTTTCAACAACCCCAGCAGGTAAGAGTGTCCAAAATTTGATAGATAAAAAGATGTGGAATTACCTTATGTGTAAAGATAGTCAAAACCTACAAATTGCTATTAAAGTTATCAGATTAATCAATATTTAAATAAAAAACTACCGAACTAAATTCATTGCTGGCAAAACTGTACTGTATGTATGGCAAAACAAAACATTTCACTTTTCTGGTATTCTTCTGATATTCGAAAAGGTCTACCTTAAACTGCCAAAACTACTGGTAGACCCGTTTTTTGTCATAAAGAAGTTGGTTGCTTTAACTCTGGACTGCCCCGAATTTCTGCTAAAGTTAAATGCACAAAGAAGTGATTCGGGCTCTACCTTGCTGAGAGGTATTTTTTATGCACCAATAATGAGGATGGTTTCAATTTGTAATCCATCAAAAAGATTCTGACAGCTAAACCGATTACGAAAACAGTACAACAGGACATTTTTTTTAAAAAGCGAGTTTAATAAACGTGAAACGAGAAAAAATTTTGGAAAAAAGTGTCGAAAAATTATTTAAGCCTAAAATTAATACTTTATTGCCGTACAGTATACCTAACTTATTGCTATTGCATTTCATGCAAAGCTCTCAGTGCATGTTCTGCTTGATGATTTTCTACATATGTGAGCCAACTGTTCCATTCTTTTTGTAAGCACTTTTTCACTAGGTATTATTTGGTAATCTTAGCTTTTCTATTGTCCAAGCACTCTTCTTAAAATGGTATTTTTCTGCTTGTTTTCCATCCTTCCACGCTATGCACAGCTAGTACTTCAGCTGAATTTTGAAGAAGAATCCTTTTTGAAATATCATTTTTTGTGACATACTGATCGATAAACCATGCATTTATAGCAACCAAGTTCGGTGTATTGTAAAAAGAATGGATAGGAGACCTTCTAATTGATATCCTAAAGGATAATTTCTGCTATTTGGTCCATCATATCCACCGTACTCCGCATTTTGTGTCATCGCAGGTTTTGCGATAGAGAATGCTGATAAAGACTAAGGTTTTCTTTTTTTTTGCAGTAACAAAACGTTGGGAAACCAGTACCAGATTTGAATAGTCTAGTAAAGTATATGTGCTTTTTCATGTTTTACGCTGTTGCTGACATTTCTCTTTGAATCTTGTTGGTGATACCCAGTAAGCTGGCTTTGGTTTTCTTTGCCTCTGTTGCCAGTTTAATAATTGTTAAATGGCTATCGGTTGTAACATTTCTTTTTTTTGTAGATACTGCTTCATACCTAGCATAACAACCTGGCTCGAGACATATTCAGCCCTAGAACGTGTCTCATATTTTTGCATATGAAAGAAAATTTATTTTAAATATATTTGCTCTGTTTATCAACGGCCAACCAATATTTATGGCCGTATACGAGTATATATCAGGTTATGATGCCATAAATACTGCAAACGAACACCTACATTTGCTCGGAAAAAGCTGTTCATCTACAATAGCGGTTCTTAACGGGTCCCCAGTGAAAAATCTGGGGTCCCTAGAAAAAATGCCAAACTATATTCTTTTAACTCTCAAATGCACAAACAACAACGACCACCACTTTGACTGATAATAACAGTGGTTTTACAGTAACATGCTACCTGTAGTCGAACGTACGCCGTACCACATCGTTCTAGTGGTGAACAAATTATTTGTTTTGGTCTGATGCAACAGGTAATCATTTTTAGTTTTTTACAACATATTATGATGCAATAGACCAGAGTAAGAAAAACAATTTCACTGCTACACCTGTTTCAAGGTTTTGTAATAGAATGACTGACGTTTTTCGCTTCCAGATTTAAAAATTAGTTAGGTGGATAAAGCTATGTAGTGGTGACTCTTTCATCAAGAATGCATTTATATAAAATTAGACAATAGCATTAAAGAAGTAGTTGAAAACTGACGGCAGTAGCTAAGATAATTCTGGTGAGAATGATGCAACTAACGCCTCTGAAAAAGCATATGATCATCCAACTAGTTGTTTCTGTATTGAGGGTTGAACATTAAATCCCTAGCCGTGAGAGATAAGATGTAATAAAGCATTTGAGGGTTGAAGTATAAAGGTTGCAGTTGCGGCACTTCCTCTTCTTGCTCTACCCACAACCCCATTGCGTGAAAGGAAGTAACAGAAAACTTCAAATACCGAGGGATACCAGAGTGTCTAATTTTCTCCCAGCAGCTTTTTGGTATCTGATAGCTAGTTGCTACCGGCCTGGTTAGATAAACAATGAAGGAGCCGAGGAAATTTAAGACAATCACTATGTCTGTTTCCTTTTAGCATTTGCTATAGGCTATTATTTCTACGTTTTACATGCGATTACCACGAAAGTGAATTTGTATGATTTAGCCTTTTTTAGTATAATTAAGACTTTTCAATTAGTCATTATTTTCGCTTCCTTAGGTCATAGTCATATTGTTTACTAATGGCTGCGAAAAATAGACATAAAATACGTTTCCGGGACGATTCTTACGTTCAGTATGGTTTCAAAAAAGTTATTGGTTGTGATAAACTTGACAATGCTCAGTGCACATTGTGCAATTCCATTTTCGGCAACGATTCCTTAAAGCCTTTGAAGTTGAAGAGGCGCAAGAAACTGAAGCATAAAGAGAATACGGACTCAGTTGAAACCTTCAAAGCGAAAAGAGTTCGTTTTGATATGAGGGGAACGCTCCCTGCGTTGGGCTTTTGCCTAACTTTCCAACCACTCCTGCGCGCTTCATATGAAGTTTCTTTGATGATAGCAAAAGCAAAAGCACCTCACACAGCTGGTGAGAAACTAATAAAGCCAAGTGCGGTAAAAATGGCACAAATATTACTTGGCCGAAACGAGGCCAAAAGAATAGACTAAGTTCCCTTGTCCGATGGCACTGTAAATAAAAAAATTGCACGTATAGCAAATGACATTTTGAGTCAGCTTATCGCTTAAATCCAAGATAGCCCATGTAGAATAAGTCTTCAATTTGATGAAACAACGGATATCAAGTCAATAAGCCAATTAGTAGCATACGTGAGATTTGTTAAAGTAAACACGATTGTGGACGAGTTTTTATTTTGTCAAGAAATGAAGGAGAGAACTAGAGCTAAAGACGTCTTTGATCTTGTTAATGCATCTCTTCGTGAAAATTCAATAGCATGGAATAAAGTGGGATCGGTATGCACAGATGGCGCACCACCTATGATAGGGCATCAATCCGGTTTTGTAGCCCCAATAAAACAAGTTGCTGCGCATATACCAACAAATCACTGTGCTATTCATAAATACGCCTTTTGAATTGAAAAATGTTTTTGATTTTGTAGTAAAGGCTGTGAATTTCATTTGTGGCAGGGCTGTGAATCCCGACTATCCAAAGCATTTTGCGACGATCTTGGAAAGGAGCACCAGTACCTTCTGTTCCACACCGAAGTGAGATCGTTATCGCGGGGAAAAGTGCTCTCCCCTGTTGCAGAAGTTGTCGCTGAAGTTGCCGTGTTTCTTCGTGAGCATGGGTCAGTGGAACTTGCTACATTATTTGATGACAACAGATCCCAATTGAAGGTCTTTTATTTGGCAGATATCTTTAGTTTTTTGAATGAGCTCAGTTATTCTCTCCAGGGAAAAAACAAACTCAGATAGAGGCTGCAGAAAAGGTCTCCGCCTTCAAAAAAAAGTTATCACAATGGAAAAAGAGAATAAGAAACCAAAATTTTGCTATGTTTTTACTGTTGGGTAGTAAAATTGATGATCAGGAAACTAACAAATAGT
Organism: Trididemnum clinides; assembly: GCA_963675345.1. Taxonomy (NCBI): domain Eukaryota; kingdom Metazoa; phylum Chordata; class Ascidiacea; order Aplousobranchia; family Didemnidae; genus Trididemnum; species Trididemnum clinides. Next base: position 1,659,523 of record OY776299.1, read on the forward strand.
TAACTGCTTTAATTGATGATCACATAAGCAACCTCGAGAAAAAAATGGAAGATTATTTTCCAACATCTGAACCTTCTTCAGCATGAATTGAGCAGCCTTTTATTGCTGAGATAAACGACAATTAGCAGTTTAACCTTCATAAACAACTTTTGAAATTGCAGAGCTCCCAAGCTGCAAAGACTAAGTTCAGCTCCTCCTTACTAATAGAATTTTGGTGCAGTATGTTGCAAGAATATCCTGAATTGTCAAAAAGAGCTCTGGAAGCATCAATTTCATGTCCAATGACATACCTCTGTAAAGCTGCCATGTCTGCTCTAGTTAATTTCAAAACTATGTACCGTAATCGCCTTAAAGTTGCAAATGACTTGAGAATTGCTCTCATCAGTATTAACTCCCGCATTGACGAGCTTGCTTCGAAGAGACAAGAACAGAAGTCACACTGACTATCATTTGTGCTGTGTTTTGCCGAGTAAATTGTAATATTCCATTAACCACCTGTGTTATGCTTTCATAAAGAGGGTTTTTTTAATTAATTAGAGATCCAGTAGTAGACAACTTATTTGCCTTATCACGATAGTGTTTGTTCTTTCAGCATACACCTTCTTTGCAGGTTACGCAGACAAGGGGTCCCCAAGCCAATATTTTTAGGAGTAGGGGTCTCAGGGGTTGGAACGGTGAAAAACCACTGATTTGCAGTAACATAAGCTCCATGTATCTAGAATAAAATAGAGTGTCCTGCAAATCTGCTTCACATTACCAAAAACAGAGAATACTCGTCCGACTGCAGTTTTTGAAACCTTTCCCCATTTATATTCAACCTGAGGAAATGGAGTATATTGCTAAAGCAGTTTCTTGAAATGATTTGCTTGCTTATTGGCACGCACAAAAATGGTATGATAAGGCCATTCATTTGTTCCTGCTACGCCCTGCACATATACAACCACAGTTGAAGGTCGCAGCGGTTTATTAGAGAAAGTAAGCTCCTCTTTGCCGGATTGTCTATACTCTTCAATAATCGTTGACTCTTGCAAATGCGTTCGACCGTAAACTTGTCAGTAAACTAAAACTGAGCTCGAGTAGGACTGCCGTGGCTCACCTTTCTACGTGCATAGCTCTTAGGGCCTGAGCATTCTATTAAAATGCAGTGCTCTGCTAGTCTGCCTGATAATCGCTCATCAACTTCGACTGGTTTCCATCTTGTCCATCTGCAGCAAGCAGTACATCTATATTTTCTATTTCTGAACCTGATTGTAGGCCGCTTGTGCTACCACATACCTGGGCTGCGAACTTAATAAATTTTTTTTGTGATGTGAAGACGTTCACATCTGTTCACGTGATGTGAACGTCACGTACATCGGTACGTCCGCAAGACATTTGGGTATAAGAGCAGGGGAGCACTTAAATGTTTCAAGGTCAAGTAAAAGTGCCATCAAAGAACATATAAAAAAATGCAGTTCGTGCAAAACTCAGCCGAATAACATGGGGCAATTTGAAATAATTAGAAAATGCCAAACATCCTACGAAGCCAAAATCCATGAAGCCTTGGTCATCAAAAGAAGTAACCCTGTGCTAAACAAATAACTCTATGCAAACGGAGCGTCATTTTTACTAAACGTGTTTTAATCAAAGATATTTATTTAATCATTTAACTGTAATTTTCATTCATTTGAAACAATTATTTAGAAAACCTTAAATCTGATTAACTCCTGGCAGGCAATTGTTTCAACTATCAGATTCTTTGTTAGCAGTGATCAGACAATTACGAAGACCGTAAAATGAAGTTTTACTGTTTTTTAGCAAAACTATTTCAAGTTATTTTATGTTTTTTTTTGTGTTTTCGTTCAACGAAAGTTTTAATGCTGTAGATATTTGTGTATAGATCCTGATGAGGGCGATATGTAGCGCCGAAAACGTTTGAATTTTCTAAATATATTGTATTATTATGTTCAAAGGTGTATTGCTAGTAGCAATAATAGCAACTTGGATAATAAATTTTTGTTCGAGTTCAAGTTACAGTTCGAGTTCACAGAAAATTTTCAAGTCCGAGTTTGAGTTCTTCATTTTCAATTTTTCGATTTCAAATTTGAGTTCGGCAATTTTCTATGGAGTTCAAGTTAAATTCGAAATTATCCGATGTCATGTTTTCCGGGTCAATCTTGGTGGTTAACCCATTAATGCCGAACGGGAACATTCGTGCCCAGCTAATAAAAATGGCTGTAAAAGTAAAGACATTGCATTTAGCTATGTTTCGTTGATAAGGTTTGTACTCTAAAGGTTCAGAACACGTACGGAACATGTTTTGTTTCTCTGTCACCAAGCATGCACGCGCAGTAGCCGGCTGACCTTGACCAAGAAAGGAGTGTATGTAACATGGCTCTACCACGCCTAAGAAAAGGGTATGTACCTAAATTACTGAAAACATTTTACTACATCCAATCATAGGAATTTGTAGCTGAATAATGCATCAATTACATATAAATCACAAATGATTAATAATGTTGATAATATTGAATGCATAGAGTAAAATGTAAATGGCGGGAACAAATGTGCCCGTTAGGATATAAAATAAAGATTTTGCTCTACATGGAAGTTATGACACTTTCTGTTCTATGATGTGCATAGATTTATTTTAATTGCATAGATTTAATATTCATGATAATATTGGCCTGTTTAGCTGTATGTAAATTCAGATATGCTTCATAATAAATTGTCAGCAACTTCAAATCATTGTAACGAGTTATGGGTTATATTGCAAGAAGTGATTTGAGTGATATTTTCAAATATTGAAATAATCTTATTAGATGTTTCTTTTTTCAGGTTGACCCTGGACGAGATGAGTGAATTGCTTCAGGAAGAAACTGATGATGACAGTGATTTTGAAATCAATGTTGCAATCGAGCCTCCCATTGAAGAAGCAACTGCTGATACTGACTGCGACTCTGATGCCTCTGACAGTGAAGTTACATGCAATCCCAATCATTTACCAAAAAGAATCTTACTTTCCGAAGTACTTCCTGACAAAAGAGAGGATCAAATGCCGTCTCCTGATGGTCAGCAGAGGAAGAAGAAACTCTGAAAAGAGAAGGTAGTTTGGCACAGAGACGAAACAAAAGTTACTGATAGTGTTGGAGATTATGATATGCAAACAGAAGAACAACAAGTTGTGAATGAGGGTATTTTGGAATGCATCGGCCATTTTTGGACTGATGACTGGTTGAAGTTTATCTGTGAACAAAGTAGAGTTTATGCACACCAAAAATCTTTGCAATCTGACGTTATGACTGCTGACAACCTGAGAGTGTTTTTTGGAATACTAGTACTTTCTGGCTACAACAAGCTTCCACATAGAAGATTGTATTGGTCATCAAAAGAAGATGCTCAGAATCTTTTAGTGATAAATTCGACGAGGAGAGACACTTTCGATCAAATAATGAGATGCCTTCACTTTACTGATAATATGAAAGTAAATACAGACCGGTTCTTCAAAGTTCGACCTATATTTGAACACATAAACAAGGTAATGATGCACAACCGTTTTCAAGGAGAATTCATGAGTGTTGATGAAGTAATGGTGCCATATTATGGAAGACATGGAGACAAACAATATATTAGGGGAAAGCCTGTGAGATTCGGTTTTAAATTATGGGCTCCTTGTGATTCAAATGGCACTCTTTTGCATGTTGAGCCATACTGCGGAGCACACACAAATATTGAAGAACATGGGTTTGGCCACGGTCCAAACATAGTGTTAGACATGGTGAAAAAAACTATGCTGCAGAAAGGACAACACGTTGTATGTGACAATTATTTTGGAACTGTGGCTCTTTTGAAAGAGCTTGCTCGAAAAGGTATTGCCGGTACAACAACTCTGCGAGAAGATCGCTTGTCTGGATGCCCTCTTACTGCAAGACAAGTTATGAACAAGAAAGTAAGAGGTACAATGGAGGAGGCATACACTGATTGCGTGTCTCTCGTCAAATGGAAGGACGACAAAGTTGTAAGTGTTGCCTCAAATAAAGCCAGAGCTAAGCCACCGAAATATGCAAGGAGGTGGGATCGGATTACTAAAAAGCATGTGGAAATTCAAGTACCAAATTCCATCAGTTTGTACAACAAGCACATGGGAGGCGTTGACTTATTTGATCAGCAAGTGTCAGCTTACAGAGTGCGAATCAGGTCAAAAAAATGGTGGTGGCCCTTGTTTGCTTGGAGCATAAATGCTCAAGTTGTAAATGCTTGGCGTCAGTACAGACGAATAGATGCTAACATCAGCCTACTAGACTTTTCCAGGAACTTAGTTATAGCTACATTGAAGACCTATGGAACCACCAGAAAGGCAACAGGTCCTAAATACAGTACTGGTAGTGCAGAAGAAAGTGTGCGGTACAACGAAAAAGGCCACTGGACTGCAAGAGGAGGGCATACACGCAGCAGATCCAAGCAGTGTCAGGGCAGAACACCTCACATATGCAAGATGTGCAAGATCCCATTGCATCCTGAATGCATGGAAAAATACCACACTAAGCCATAGATACTCTACTAGTTAGCTTTTGAGAAATAAAAAGGATTCGGTATGCATAGAGCTAACAAAGGACTATATTTATATGTTTATTTCAATTTTTTTCTAAAATCATTATCTTATTGCCGAATGGGCACATATGTTCCCAAGCTGTATTTTTCATATTTTCAAATAAATTTTCGTTTTGAGTGTTTCAGCTGTTTATTAACATCATAAAGAGTCATTTGGCATAAAAATTCATATTACATAATTCTCGGCATTAATGGGTTAATGGCAAATTTTTAACAAATTTTTAACCTCTTTTTTGCTAACTTATTGGCAATAAATCTCTACTGCAGGCATGCTTTAAAAATCGAAATCTCAATTAGAATGACTCACATTTGGTTAACAGCAAACAAATTAGATGCATCTCTTCTTCAATAATTCAGTATTAACGTCATAAATGCATTAGCTGCCAATCACGAGAAAATCCCTTTGAAAAAGTGGTAAGCTATGGCTAAGAGATACATGAGCTAAAAAAAATTTGAAATTGGAAGAGTGAACTCTACCCGCAGACTGAATGGGTATAGGTTACGCAAAGAACAAATAAAAAATAAGCATAGGATTAAAATGAGACACACACATAGTAGGAAAAAGTAAAAAACAAATCAATTTGTCATCTATGCAATAATAGTATTTTAAGTTTCGGCCACGTTGCCATCGGCTAGCAAAAGCAATATAGGCTTTAGCTGATCTTGCTTATTTGGTGACATCTGATCATGCAAAAAAATAAATCTAATTGAAGAGAAGAGCCATTCTACTGAAACCTGAGTAACAGCCATAACACTAATAATTGTGGCTATTGTGCGAGACCACTCTTCCAAAGTCTCGATAATTTTCCAAACATTTTCTCCTTTCGGTCTTTCAACTTGAATCATTTTATCTAAATTGCTGTTTAATTCTTGCGCCACCGGATCAAACGCTTTTGTTTTGCTCGAAGTGCCAGGTTTTGCCGATCTTCTTCGTTCAAGCAAATTTGATTCTCTTTCAAAGCCATTTTTGTAGGTAGATGAAGAGTTAGGCCTACTAATAATGTCGTTGACGGGAATGCTGTCGACAGCTGCATTTTCTGTGCTTGATGAGCTGGAAACTGAATTGGAACACTGATCAGATTTTAGAGCTACTTTGATTAGTCTTATTTTCGCGACTTCCATTTGCTCATCAAAAAGCAGAATGCGGTACCTTGCATCAACAAAAATTCCATCCAGAAAAAGCTTGTGTTGAAATAAACATAATTCGGAACAAGTGCAAAATTTTCCCCAAGACAACAACAAGTGCAAAATTTTCCCCGGTTAGTTATCAAGTTTATTCTTAAGAACATTAGAACAGTTGAGATACCATGGTTTCGGGTTCGAATCTCAGCTGGCAGGGCATTAAAAGAAAGGCAGTGTACACTGAAGGGGCAGGCCTGGTATGTAAATGTACGGGCCAGTGTACACTGGAAGGGAGTGTAAAATAGCCACTGCCCAAGTGCATAAATTTCCCCACATGGGGAAATTTATGCACTTGATCCCATATTTCTCGTTTTTCCATAGATTTTAGAATTTCTAGCGCGAATATGTTTTATTTTCAGCACATTGTGTGTTTCAAAGAGCATCGCTTCTTCATAAAAATGCCAAAAGCTAAATTTCGTGCTTGATGTTTTGAAGTTACGTCATACGGAATTTTGAGCACAGAGAAAAGTTTTTCCAAGTACCCACTAAACATTGATCGTTGGCTAAATGATGGCAAGAGATTGGTATCAGCATTGGCAACCTTACCAGTGGCGTAGCATTGGATTTGGTTGCCCTGTGCCGCAGGAAAATATGCCGCCTCATTTCCGATCAAGAAAATTGTAAATGAAGGTGCTAAAATCCTTTGTTTAGACGCAGATAAAATTTTGTTTATTGTAGTCCAAAATAACAGCTCTCTTTAAGTCAAGAACAACCCTTGCTGCAGACCACGCACACTGCACACCTCTTTCTACGCCACTGAACATCAGTAGCATGTGTGCAGTTCTGCAGCCTAATTGAAAGTCAAATGACATGAAGTCACACAAAAGATTGTGGGTTGTTTAGTACCTAAATGTCTTATGCTACAGCGAGGCCGCTCGAATTGCAAGAAGCAGAGGTTGTCATTTTCCTGGCACGTCTGCTGCAAACTAATTGTAAGAACAGAAAAGCACAAGTGATAAAATATTGAGCGTATGGTGAAAGATCTGATGTATGGACCTATGTTGTGTCTCTAAAATTAGAACTAACCTGGCAAAAATAGCGTCATTTTTGACTTTACTTCACATATTCTAAATTTGATTCAATATTCTTGAAAACTAGAAAAAAAAATTTTCCCCACACGTAACCAACAATAAAGCTTTGAAAAAGCTATATCAAAGTTTTGTTCCACTAGCAAAATACTTGAATAATCTCTAAAGTTAGGCAATAAAACAAATGATACTACCTCACCGCGAAAATGCAGCGGACTAACCTTAAATCTAATCTTAACTCTAACAGGAGGGAAGTGTACGCATACCGTCTAGTGATATGCATTGTATTTTTGGAAGTGATCACAGTTATTCCGCATTTCACAACAACGTATCAAAAAAACTAATATTTGGATCCACTTTAGGTCTTATAAATTTCAGAATGTAGAAAAAAATGCTGGTTGTGGGAAGCGAACTCTCATCAAACCTCAAATGATGGTCATTCGCTTATAGGTGAAGAGTAGGACTTAGTCGGAGTTAGCGACTTAACCAATTGGCCCTTCCGAGTTGGGCGACTGATGCAACTAATTCTTCTACAATATAATTTAACTGGGCGTCGTCACCTTGATTGGCAAGGAGACTTTATGAAATATCAAGCTATTACAAAATAACCATTGAACTATTACAACATGATCTATTAGCCACGATCATTGCTCCACAGTTGATGTAGCTGTGGATTCAAATCCCTCTGCCAGCATTATTTTGATATGCTGAAAGTTATAAGAACTCGGGGTAGATCCAATCACTAATCATTTGGATACCTAAATATCTACAACAATATATGAAACGCGACGAATTTTAACTATGGCTTCACAAACCAACAAGATGGCTGAAAAGGTAACAAAAAATGAAAGAAAGGCATATATAGAAAACAAAAAAATGGAAAAAGCGGAATAAAATAAAATAGAATAAAAATAAGTTAGTAGAAACCAGTGAGACAAAGCAAAACTGATACTGACGAAAGTAAATAACAAAAAAAAAACAGAGAGAGAGAGAGAGAGAGAGAAAAGAGTAAAGAAGGATCAACAAGATAAAAAGGAAAAGGCAGTATTGCGATGCGATAAGAAATTATGGCCATTTTTCAGCATGGCAATAATTTATTGCGGTTTAGTTTGTCGTTGATGCGTAGCCAGGAGTTAATTTTTTTGCTATCTTTAAAGTCAACACGGCAGTACAACCTTCTGTTTTCTATATTTTAGGACACGTAATTGAATCATTGGTGATACGGGTATTGAAACATTACAAGACATTTTTTGTGCCGCAAAAACCCCTTTGTTTTGATCCAGTGTTTAGTATAACATCGAAAAGCGCAGAAGACAACTCAGTACCAATATGCAAAAATAACTACATTTCAAAAAATGCAATCTATTTATAAAAATGCATCACCGGCATTTTTTCTATATACTGAATGCAAAAGGTAATAGTTTCCTGAAAAACAAAGCATACAACCTTTTTAATTATGAATTTATTCCTATTTTTAAAAAGCAATTATCTATTGGATCCTAAAGATATAGCAAATGACGTGTATTTTAGTTTTTTGTTCGAGCATTTTGCAACAAAGCTTGTTTTCCGTGGGTGTGTGTCGTTTTGGTTTATTTTTATTATTTTTGCATTGCTGTTTGTTTCTGTAACTGCTTTCAAAGTCTCGTAACACGCCGGTGGTTGAATAACTTGCTGCTTGTTTATTCTTTGATTGAAGAAGTGCAAAAAAGACAGCAGTTTTTTCTATACAGAAATACAAAATAATAACGCTAATATAAATTAAATAAGAACATCTCAAAGAATTAAACAAATTACAGGGCGATTTATACACTTCACTTAGAAACATTATTGCACTGAGCTTACCTTACTAACGATTATAATCCTATGAACAATAATGAATTTATTACATACCAATTTGTTGACCGACGATTCTCTACAAGTAATCCAAATGACAAAAAATGGTTAGTTCAATAAAATGCGACACTTCGATGCAGTTAAACAAATCCAAAACAATGGCGAACTACCGGTAAATTTTGTTATGTAGTAAATTAGGTTAGGCTCAAAGCAGTAGTGTTTCCAATTTGAATGTTAACTTACAGTTCTAGCAAAACGCAAGGTTCAATAATATAACTAAGAAGTGATTTATGGCGGCGGATCTGCGGCACCATAGGGGAAGGGAAAAAACACAATTTAGAAACATAGGAAGATTTAATAATTAAGGAAAAGATAATTAACATGCATTTTAAAAGTAATACTTTTGATGCGTAAAAATATTCAGCATATAAATACTATATGTGTTTTTCATTGTTACTTAATAAATGAATAGTGAGCAATGGCTGCCATGTTTGTGAAAATCAGTTCAAAAGATGCTATTATGAGTGTCGTATATGCTGTACAATGCTTGGTCAATAATGCAAGGTCCTTAAAATCACTTTGTATCTGTGTAGTCTATACTGTGTACTATACAATACATTGTTGAAACAAGAAAAGCAGACTTTGTTGCGCAAAATAGCGTAACAACTTTCACTCAAAATTTACATCCTTACAAGATTATTTAATGTAAGCTTATCAGTTTATAAAATTAATCAGCAAAACTAACCTTGTTCTAGGCATTTAAATGTTTTTTGGGGTTAAATTCTTTCATAAACTTTCTTGATCTTATCTTTTGTCTTAAATGATCATTTCTTCTTTCGAATCCAGCAACAACAGGTGACGCTTCAGTAACTAACTTAACGTGCCTTTCGGCGCTTGGTTGTGTCAAGGATGCTCAAATATTAATTTATTGTGCTGGAAAGCTTGGATTTCCATACTCATCAAACTTTTTAGTGCTTGTGATTCTTGCATGTCTTTTGGGTTTAAGCTAGACAAGCGACAATATGTTTTTGCACGAATATTAATTCTTGGAATATTGAATCTCGTGATTGTGACAGGTTTAGATGATGTGACTACTTCAGTGTCAGAGCTTAAATCTTGTTACTCATTTTCATATTCTTCACTTGCAATATCATATTTGCTTGATACTCTTCTCATCCCAAGTATTTCGTTGACTGCGAGACGACAAACATTTTCATCACAATCGTTTAACATTGTAAGCAATACATTTTCGTGATGAGCAAAATAGGCACTTTTTTGAAGAACATTTATAGCAATATCTCAAACAGTTTTGTTTGGCCAGCTCATCATTTGTTCAACAGTATTGAAAAAGTTAAACAACCCATTAGTAATCTTGTTTTTCCTTTTATTTCAAACCAACTGGGGAAATACAGTTTTACCAAATATTCTCCCAATGTACTTAAGATAGATGATGGCTTTTTTTGTGCTACAAAAAAACTAGTACAGTCAAATTCGGTTAATTGCATAGTCAACTTGCCAAACTATTTTATGCGATTAAGCGGATTATGCGTTTATCCAAAATTAGTATAAACAAACAAATAGGTTTGGAATTTACAACTCTTATACAATAAAACATATTATGCAATTATCCGATATGCAATTAACCGGATTCGTCTGTATACGACATTCAAGTGTTAGCCAACGTAAATGGTTTAATTCTCCTATCTCAAGGAGTTCCAAGCTAGCATCAACTGATCCCAACATTATAGCAGTACATATTCTATAAGCGAAATATTGTTTACTGCTTAGATAATCCATTACACAATCTTAAAGGACGGAAAACTTTAGATTGGGAACCACTTTAAATATCACCACTTGCCACTCAGAAAGAGCTCCATTTAATTTTGTGCCAATGGGCCCTGAAAATGAATCTGGACCAGTGGCTACTCCGACTAAGGTTTGGAAAACATGTCTGAGTGGAGGGTCATTCAAATGTAGAAAGCATATAACCCATTGCTGGGGCTTTCCTATAAAAACTTCTAGTGATGCAATGTCACCATAGTTTTTCTCGTCATTACAGCTGTTGCATCTGATTTAATAATCTTTAGTTTTTGTTCCAAAGAAACATCTTTTATATTAGCGTAAATGGATTTAGCTACATTGACATCTGTCTCATCATCTGGTGTTACATGAGAGAGGTAAAAGCAGCTTGGCTCTCCTACATTCAGGTAATGTTTTTCAATGATTGTTGTCTATAATACTTTCCATTTGCTTTAACTACTGTCAATGTTGCATCTTTCCTTCCATCTACAAAAATGGAATCCACAAACTGAAAAAATTCTTTTTCCCTCCGTCTTATCTTCTCTCTTCGCAACTTGCTTCTATCCACCACTTTTTTTTGTCCTCATCAGTAATTATTCCAAAAGCTTTTGACGTCGCTGAAGCTTCTGCTGCACCAGCTCTATCAAACAATTCATACCTCTGACAGACCATGACAAGCTTTTACAAAGAATCGTGATTCTTACATGTATAGTAATGCAAGAGACTAGCGATGCACTTTGCAAAACTGCAGACAGTGTCACTGTTTCGACCTATCAGGTCTCTGTAGTGCAGTTGGTGACCGACAAGAAGCTAGAGGCTTTTAATAAAGCATAGATTAGACCTAGTTTCTGGTATAAGATCTAGCTATATATCTTCTTCTTCTTCTTTGTCTTTCGGCTTATTCCCGATTTGGGGTCGCCACAGCAGATATCTACATTTTTATTACATGGCATTTGTTTTGCGGTTGGATGCCCTTCCTGCCACCAACCCTCTATTCGGTGGGAAAACTGGGCCACCTGTCTTCCACATAAAGGCGGGGACGTCCCGTTAAGTGCCTTGCCCAAGGACACAACAAGCGAACTTGCCGGCTTGTTCTCCACAACCTCCCCTAAATGCCGAGCGCCAAGCAGGGAAGCTGTGAATACCATTTTTTAAAGTCTTTTGGTATGACTCGACAAGGGGAATGAACCCCAGGTCTACCGACTGCGAAGCGGACGCTCTAACCTTGCTTACAACTTTTTCGTGACTGTAGGCGTATTTGTGTGAGCTAACGCCTCTGGCTGCGCGTATGTTACTTGGTCATGGCATAAACGCAGACATGCAAATAACAATCAAGCCCGAAATAAACCACTCACAGTTAAATAATTAAAACAGCAGAATCCCCATCAGTTATATCGAGGCTAAAAATATCAAATCAGCCGGCTATGCTAGCTTTACCCAATTGAAAAGAAAATTGCTTCAACATTTAGATGATATTTAGCTTTACAGTAATAGTTTGTTGCAAAAGATAAAATAGGACCATCTTTATCCCTCTTTTTCTGGGAAAATCGACAAGTTTTTACGTTAAGTGGCCCACATTTTAGAATTTTCGGAAACTTCATTTCTTAATGCATCTTTTTGCAAATTCAAGCAGACAATGCCAAACAACCATGCTTTCTTTGAAAAAGTAGTCAAAATGTAACAAAGAACAAACTTTTTCTAAAAATCGCAAATTTCTGGCGCAATGTACAAAAATTTCGAAGTAAAAATGGGAAATAATGTATGGTAACTAATTTCTGATCAGCCGTTATAAACTATCCTCCACTAATAAGTAATTAGAGTTAAAAATTACTGGAAAGCAGATTTTCGAACTTTTAAGACGACACTAATTGTTAGTGCCTTATTATATCCTTTATTACTCAGCTTATCACTTTTTTAATAGGTAAAAAAGTTGCAATACATATCTAATAATTCAATCTTTTTAGTATAAAAACTAATAGTAAATGCGCATGTCATGTATTGTCCTTTTGTTCGTTAAAACAGTTTTGAAAATTGGTTGAGAAATGTGGTCATAGATCAGTTGTTAAGTAAGTTAATTTTATAAAAATGTTGCAATTTTTGAAAAACATCATACTATGATGATCTCTGGTAGCGAAAACTGTGTTGATCGTACCAGACAGCATCATGACATCATGGAACGAGTTTCAAGTGTGCAGAAAGAAAGAAAAACCATGCTCAGAAGGCTTAAAATGCTTACATAAAAAATTTGTTTTTGCATCGTCAAATGAGCTTAAATTGCTGTAGAGTTTTTATCAAAAGTATCTCGTTAACATCTTTTAAAAAGCTTTTAATTGCGTTTCTACAATCAGTAGTTTTGAGTAAATCAAGAAAACAAATTCTACAATTGATTATGTTGTGATGTGAGATTGTCATAAAAGTGAAATTTGTTAGTCGGTTACTGGCTTTTATTCAAGTTGAGAATTGCGTTCCTCGGTCAACTATCATTGATTAGGACGCCATGATGATGTCAAGAACCCCATTTTGACACTTACTGTGGAGTGGTGATTAATTGTGCCAAGTTTGATGCTTGTACGTCCGGTAGTTTTGGAGGAGTTAAAACACATACAGACATACAGACACACAGAATTACTCTCTGTGTACTACATATTTTTGAAACCAAACTTAGCGTCAAGCTGTACGTAAGTATATAAGAAGGCTAGCACCAGCAGACAAAACCGTCAATTATAACTTGCCTATGTATTTAAAATCTTTTACTATTGTGTATTTTTCTCAACTTCAACCTAAAGTTTTTGCATGATTTGGTGAGATTGGCATGTTTTGTGATGTTTCGTTATGTATCAGATTTGATTTTATGATACCAAGGTTGCTCAGATTTCTAGAGGTTGGCAAAAGAATTGCAATAATGTTATTACCAGGGAAGTGAAAGCGGTTAATTTTCAACCGCTTCCGATTCCGCTTCCGCTTCCACCAACAAAAAACGAGAACGACCGTTGACAATTTTTTTAACTTTTGTGGGTGTGTAGCCTGCCTTCTTCTAAACCTTATCGTTTTGAGGAGACAAAAATCTTCATTTATTGCAATTACTTCACCTACTTCGCTTGAGCTTATTGTTCCAAACTGTGTTTCTTTTAGATATTAGAATTCGTGTTGAATGTAAAACAGTGCTTTCATTTGATTGGGTCACCTCCTCCCCCTTAATGACTTTGATTTACCTACTCTTCTTCATCGCTCCTATGGCAGTCGCTCCTACCCCGACATCTCCTTTGCTCTTTTCTCTCTCGCCTTATCTTGCTCCTGGGAGGTACTTCAGAACCTGTGTTTCAATCACCTACCAATTCTACTAACCGTCCCTCTTTCTCCGGTCTTTCGCCCCTACGAACGTCTCCCTTCCTTGAATTTCGGAAAGCTCGTCAATATGACTTTGCTTTTCACTTTGTCTCTCACTGCCCTTTTGCAGAGGAATACTCGTCTCTTTTTCTTTCCTTTGCTGCTGTTCTCTTTACTTCTCTGACACTGAATGCCCTCCTTACGACCTGGTGCTCTGGACAGACGGCTCTGTTTCTTTCCCTTTTGGCAAAGACGGGTCCGGCATACTTGCCAACTGCTCTCTCTGTGGCATCGAGGCCACCCTTTTCTTTTCAGCAGGCCCGGTATGCTCAAGTATTTCCGCTAAAACTTGCGCCATCCTGCACGCTCTTTGCTGGTCTCGGCAACGCCAACAAGTCTGCCATTTCTCTTCTCTTCTCCTCCTATCTGACTCTCGCTCTGTCCTTGCCACCCTGTTCTCTCTTTCATCTTTCCTTTTACCTCAATCTCTGTCCGAAACTGTTTTCTCTCTTCTCCAGTTCTATCAAGCTGCAATGGGTCCCCGGACACTCGTTTCTTCCGGACGACGACGCGGCAAACATACTGTCTCATCTAAATTCTTCGACACACAGGTTCCTTCGATTTCCACCGAGTAACGTTTGCTTCTACGTCATGCTCGTTGTGATCTCTCTCGCCTTCGCTGCAACGGACACAGCTTTCTGTTAAGCTCCTATCTCTCTAGGATTGGCAGAATCGAGAATCCTTCCTGCAGGGCTTGCGAACACCTCTCATCTCATTCTGCACTGTCCAGCTACGGACTCTTTGCGTCGCTCGCTCTTTGGCAATTTTCTGTCTCTCTACGACCTCTGTTCCAGGCCCTGGGTAGTTCCCGACTTCTGGGGCTCCGTGGTCTTCCGCCATCAGCCGATCCCTGGGAAGGGGTTGGGCAACAACAACAGCAAAACTGAAATTGCAGACGCACTATTACGTTACAAAGGGAGTTAGCAAATGCAGACGTTCCTAAAGTTGTAAACAGAATTACGTCACAATCTGCAACTTGCTATCCTAAGATTTCAATACTATTTATATACACGGAACACCATTACATATAAGAAATCAATACCGGTATACCGAAATAAAAAATAAATACTAGTGATAAACGAAGAACCTTCGTGGTCCCCCCACGGAACCCTTAAAACTCACGGAACACAACTGCATGTTTTGCAAAACCCCTGTTGAAGAGCACTGATGCGGACTGATCAAGTTGTTTCCGCCGTGAAAAATTTCTTTTTCAAGAATTTCAATCCCCCAACCAAGGTTAGTTAAGTTTAATCAAATCATCATTTCATTAGCTACGTTTCATTGTCAAAACTATCTTTTTCTTACCCATAATCGATATAAAATGTGATGTTAGTTATACTTTTTCTTGTTGTCTCGCGCTACTGATATCGCACTGTCGTTCAGACTTATTGCGCAACTTCACCGTTTAATCCACATTGGGAAATGGATAAAACTTTTCGCCAAGTTATTCTTCAAGTCAAATAACCTATGTGGAAGCGGAAGCGGTAGAATTTTCGCGCTTCTGCTTCCACTTCCGCTTCCACAGAAAAAGGACCGCTTCCACCGCTTCCGCTTCCAGCTTCCGCTTCCACATCTCTGGTTATAACCAATGGTAAATTTTTTGCGATACCTAGGCTACTTGCAGCAGATGAGGGGAAATTAGCGTTAAAAGTAAAGAAACAAGTTTCCAGCGTTTTGAAAATATCCTGAAGAAAACAATCGATTTTCTTTAAAAACGTTTTAAATTTAAGAGTCATTCATTGTCTTGTTGTTCAACATATAAATTGCATTCATTTTCATCTATACTTGTAACTTCGTTCCATCTCAGGTCACAATCTAATTTTTTGCAATTAAAAGAAAAAGTTCAGAAAAACATAAACGGCCTGCTGATATTTGTAAGCAGCAGCTACAAATAGTATTTTTCACTGACAGCTGGCTGTAGTCAAAGCTACACGCAGTTACTGAATCAGCCTGCCACGCGATGTGCCCTATTACGTAGAAGTGATTACAATTGATTTGTGTCACATGCTAACGTATCAAGAGAATAGATAATTGGATCTACCTCGAGGTCTTACAATTCTACACGTGATAAAGACAATGCTGCTAGTGTAATGCGAATCCACATTTATTCCAATCCCGTATTCAAGGTCATGGCTTATAGGTGTAGAGCATGACTTAATTGGAGTCAATACCTTAACCGATTAGGCCATCCCAAATTTTTTTCTTTCAAAGTTGTAATGTTGTATTTCTTTTATGTAACTGTTTTTGCAGCATCTGATATCAGCAAATGACAGCAACTCGAAAACCTCGTAGTCTTTATCAATCTATTGATAACAGTTAATAATTAGCTTTCCCAATTAGCATGCTTGCATAATTTTTACTAGGATTTGATGGACTTGCTGGGATAAGTAAGCAAGTGAGAATTGTATGGTCAAAGCAGATAGGACCTACGTAGAAGCCTATTTTTTTAAAGAAAAATATCTTTTTTTACAAATATTAAATATAGATACTTTTGATATGTACGAATAGTGCGATTTAATCCTAAGTTGTGGTATTTAATCAAATTCGAAGTATCATGAGATATTGTCTCTGATGCAAGTTTTTGCATGGACGCCTTTTATCAGAATTGTTTGGATTAAACAACTGAATTCGAAAATTAATTAATTGATAGGCTCTTGATATAAATATTATGTGGGCTGCTCATAAAAACTTGTGGATGAAGTTGTTGATGAGTTTCCTAAATCAATATTGTATGGGTTGCCCACATTATTTCGTAGATCAAATTATTCCAGGGCTTTCTTTACAGTTTTGTTTTATTTTATTTGTTTTATTTGCCATATTTATCCTCCATTCACGAGAAAGCGAATTGTATCGCTATACTTTGGACGGGAAGTCCGCACTCGCTTGGGAGTTGCCTTTTTGGAGGTTTATGGGTCACCTGTCTTCCACATAAAGGTGGGGCGTCCCGTTAAGTGCCTTGCCCAAGGACACAACAAGCGAACTTGCCGGCTTGTTCTCCACAACCTTTCCTAAATGCCGAGCGCCAAGCAGGGAAGCTGCGAATGCCATTTTTTAAAGTCTTTTGGTATGACTCGACAAGGGAAATGAACCCCTGGTCTACCGACTGCGAAGCGGGCGCTCTAACCACTACACCATCGCATCGGTCACTACACCATCGCAGATAATGCATAGATTGACCGCATTATTTTGTAGATCAAAAATATTGATGGGTTTCCTACGTAGATACTTTATGGGTTAAGTACAATATTTTGTAATTCAAATCATTGATCGGTCTCCTACACTCAATGTGCTAACTATATCTACATCAACGAGGAAACTTAATGGGTTTCCTACATTAACATAGTGTAGGTGAACGATATTATTTTGTAAAGAAAATAATTAGTATATATCCTACATCAGTATTCTATGATGTCCTTCAACATTTTGTAAATCAAATCATTGTTGGGCTTTCCATGTAGATAATACGTGGGTTGAACACGTCAATTTGTGAGTCAAAATTTTGATGGGCTTCATATACAGTATATAAATAATAAATTGGTTTGCCACTTTATTTTTTAAGTTGAAATATTGATGGGCTTTCTGTTTAGGAAATACATAGCTGACCTCGTGATTTTGTAGAATAAAAATTGATGGGCTTCCTACATAGACAATAGATGTTTTGAACACATCATTTTGCTAATCAATATTGATGGGCTTTCTACATAAATAATATATTGGTTGACCATATCACTTTGTAAGTCAAATTGTTGATGAGCTGTCTAGATAGACAGCTCATCAACAATTTGATTCATCAACATCAACAGTTCATCCGCTGACCGCATTATTTTTTAAGTCAAATTATTGATGAGCATTCTACATTAATAGTGTTTGGGTTAAACACATATTGTGGCAGAGAGGTAAATCATCTTAAAATCCACGCTGCTGTTACAGCAAGCAACTTTAACAAATTAAAAGTCATTTTTGTGTCAGTATGGCGTAGTTGCTAGCCAACCTGTTTGAAGAACATTATTTGCGTCGAAAATGGCACCAGTTGAGGGCCGAAACGTTCGCAGTATGTTTTTAACAAGCTGCTTGGCTGTTATTTTTGGATTAAAGTTAAAAGTCATTTTAATTCGTAAAACATCTTAAATTTCGAACGTTTTCGACTTTCGTAAAGCTTTTCAAGAATTAAAATCTGTAAATGTGACGCAATAAATTAAAATAATCAACAATGATTTCAAATAATACACACTGTAAGGATTATAATATTTCTAAAGGCTGTATTTTTTAAAGCTGGCTACGTTTTTGCAGCCTTTAGAAATATTATATCTTTACGATGTGTATTGTTTGAAATTATTGATTACTTCAATTTATTGCGTCACATTTACAGATTCTAATTCTTGAAAAGGATTTTACGAAAGTCGAAAACGCTCGAAAGTTAAGATGTTTTGGGTGGCTATTTCATTTTTCAAATCAGATTACTAATGGGCTTCCTATATAAACAATTCATGGGTTGACCAATTTATTTTGTAAGTCAAATTATTGATGGGCTTCCTTTATTAATGTTGCATGGGTTAACTGCGTTATTTTTTAAAAACAATAATTAGCAGGAGTCCAAAGTCAATATTGTTCCAAATCATTTTGTAAATCAAATTATTTGTGGGCTTCCTACGAAGATAATTCATGGCTTAACCACATTATTTTCTAAGCCAAATCTTTGATGGGCCTCTTATATTAATATTGTATTGGTTGAACATATTCATTTGAAGATCAAATTATTAGTGGTCATCTCAAATGAATACCGTCTTGGTTAATTACCTGATTTGCAATTCAAATTATTGATGGTTTTTTTACGTAGATACTTTGTGGGTTAACCACAATATTTTGTAATTCAAATCATTACTGGGTCTCACATATTCACAATGTGCTAACTACATCTACATCAACAAAGAGACTCAAAGTGAAAACTTTAGTTTTAGGTGTTCACAATCCTCAGGCACTTTATTTTCGAATAGTTTAATTGCATTGTTACATCTTTTTTTATTATTGTGTTTAAATAATAAGCAATGTCATGATAGTATGCACATGAAACTTCTTTAGGTGTCCTAGCTCTGTTTGGACTTGCCATAATTGTCAAAGATGGATTGGAATTTATTGTTTATGTATCCATTCCACCGGAAAATTGTGATGGACGCAGTCTGTACGCAGCTCTTCCGTTTTGCAATGCTATCTTCCTCGTCGCTCAGAACAATTATCTTTTTAGGCACTCGAAGGTTTTCACCCAGGATTTTCAAATTTTAACCAGGTTTTATTTTGTATAATTAAATTTTCATGAAGGACCTTTCTTCAAAAACAAGAAATCGTGTTTTTCTTATTTTGAAAATGACAGTCAAACAACTTGTTAAAGACATATTGCCAACGTTTTGTCCTTCAAATGGTACAATTTTCAACACTAATTATCTATGACAAAAACGAATGACTATCAACTACGCTATGTTGCCAAAAAACATCACTAGACAACAAGAAACGATGGTCACGTGTTAACTAAGTGGAGAAGAAAGAATCTGGAGTTTTTAAATTGAGTTTCAATTGTTAAACGTTAAGAGATTTCAAAACGAGCCGTTAGGATTTGTCTGGAGTTCTGGCGAGAACCTGTGAATTGTTGAAGTCATATCAATGGTCTGGATTAGATTGCATGTGGTTACATACTTTCGAGTTGAGATGATATGGAGCTCATCCAGGCGTTTTACTATATTCCACCAGATGTGGCCAATGTAGAAAGGACCACAAAAGCAATTCAACCGGGGTACTACGCTGCTTCTGAATACGTGGCGTTGGAGGTCTTAAAAGTGAATTTGTTGTTTAAGCTTTCTGGTAACACAAATAAATCAGAAGACCTTGTGTGGTAAATACTTATGATATATTGTTTTAACTCTTTCTAAAAGCGTTTTGGTGAACAAAGAGCGGTCTTTGGTGAACGAAATTTACCGTTTGAATCGTTTTTGCAGTTCTTTCTACATTGGCCACATCTGGTGGAATATAGTAAAACGCCTGGATGAGCTCCATATCATCTCAACTCGAAAGTATGTAACCACATGCAATCTAATCCAGACCATCGATATGACTTCAACAATTCACAGGTTCTCGCCAGAACTCCAGACAAATCCTAACGGCTCGTTTTGAAATCTCTTAACGTTTAACAATTGAAACTCAATTTAAAAACTCCAGATTCTTTCTTCTCCACTTAGTTAACACGTGACCATCGTTTCTTGTTGTCTAGTGATGTTTTTTGGCAACATAGCGTAGTTGATAGTCATTCGTTTTTGTCATAGATATAATTAGTGTTGAAAATTGTACCATTTGAAGGACAAAACGTTGGCAATATGTCTTTAACAAGTTGTTTGGCTGTTGGTATTGTGTTGTCATTTTTAGAGAAAAAATTGTTTGTTTAATTTAAAATAAAATATGTGATGATTTAAGATATTCTTTATTTAAAGCCCCTTGCTAATTGTTGTTTTTTTTCAACAATACCGTGTGCTGAAGTGTAAACGTTAATGCCGCAATTTCTAATCCATCACTTTCCAACCGATGGGCCGCAAAGCATTTTAAAAGTGATTTCATAAAGTTGATCACTAAATAAAAAGGTCTTTAAGTAAAGGAAGAGTAGAAAAAACGAAGCATTAGGAAATGAAACTCATGTAACCGAAGTAAGCAAAATAATTACTTTTGCAAAATTGATCTTTAAAAAACAAAATTTTCATTTCTGAGGTGGCCCATAGTTGTCCACCAGCAAATCTACGTCAGTAAAAATGGACCACAAATTGGAAAAGTTAGAGAAGCACTGATGTAATCAATCAACGCGTTCACAGTCTATCGATATACACTTTAAATAGACACAAAAGTGTAAAACTTGCCAAAAAATTAATTATAAACTATTCAAAACGATGCCATCGTTTTATCGGTGAGGCGTTCAAAACTTATTCCTAACTATTTTCTTAATTTTTGTTTTTACATTTGTTTAAAATTTATTTTGATTGATGGTGAACCAATAATTTACATATACATTGGGACTGCCATTTTTCTTAAAAATCTGATGAATCTGAAAGCCATCAATATCTATAGTAATGCAAGAGGCTAGCGATGCACATAGCAAAACTGCAGACAGTGACACTGTTTCGAGAGACCTGATAGGTCGAAACAGTGTCACTGTCTGCAGTTTTGCTATGTCCATCAATATCTCTTTAAAAATTATTTTTATCTTGATGTCTATCATTACAACGCAATTGAATTTCAAGCGTTATGTAGATAACAACGTAATAGACGACCAGTGAAAGCTTTATAAAGTACTACATTTCAGTATCACTTTTTACCACAAAAATACTTCCCTTGCCTAATGAAACGTCACGAAAAATAGATTTTTTGAAAAAGACTTACCAAAGTCAGATGTTCACTGTTTTGCAGAGCCATAATACGTGTACATTTTTATTTGGATAGAGCTAACCAATGAAACGTTGTGTAAAAGACGTTTACCAACAATTTATAAAATATCATAACTTTCTTTTGAGATCAAAATTAGTCAAAAAATGATGAGATATCTTTTTGTTTAGACCAGTCAATTAGCCAAATTGAAATTTTGTGAAATTGACTCAGTGGTATGATTTAAGCAGCATGCAACTTACATTGCTGTGATAATTGTGCATTTAATTTATGTAAACGTATTTACAGGCTATAGCAGTGTTTCTCGACTTTTTTTAGCTGCAGACTATTGCAGCGCCAGCAAAAATCTTCGCAGAGTCTAATTAGACGATGAAGTAAAGAAAATTGTTTCAATTATAATATCAGTTTTTCGCTTACAATGCCATTAAGAATCTTGTCCTTAAACTTGTTTAGAAGTTGGTCAAAAAAAGGAGCAATGGTTGCCAATGAAATACAATGAATGTTGTCATTAGCTAACGCTACAATCTTAAATCGTGGTGGTCTCATCACATTGGCAAAGACAAAACCAAATTTTTAGGGAACCAAATATATACATATAGCAAGTTTTTCTCAGTTTTCTTGTTAAGTATTCAACAGCAATATGAGAGCAGTAATCCTACATATATTTTGACATCAATATTTTAAATCCCAGTTTTGTCAATTTGTGTCTCAATTTTGTTTGATGATCTTCTTATAGGCTTTTACATAAAAGTACCTTCATTTCTTGATCAAATATATCAAATTTGGAAGACCATGGTCCTTGAATCCCTTCCAGATAAGCCTATGTCTTATCGTATGGTTGCATTAAGTAGCCTCAGTTTTAACTGTTATTTGTTACTGTTCAGCAATACGGTGTTGATTTACTTACCCGAAACTTTCTGCGGACTCAAATGAGTCTGAGACCTCGGAGGTTAATAATGCTGGCATAGGTTACTAGGTATGCAAGTGCTTAAAGTTAATACACAAAAAGTTGCATTAGTAAATTTGGCAAAAAATAAGCTCTTTTTTCATATGTAAAATATTGTTCTATACTGCAGGTCTATTCAAGACATATTTTTTTAAGTGTTCTGTCAAGAGAGTTGATAATTATCATAATTGGATTAATTTTAGATCTTACAACTCCCATTTTGTTGAAAGCAAAGCTTGGAGTGAGATAGATTTAAACCCTATATTTCCTGTGATCCATGCGGTATTTGATCACTTAAAAAATATTTTTCTTGATAATATTTCATACAAGAGCCATTTTCTTTCAACAAAAAATGTTCCGAAGATTAATTACTGCTTTAAAAATTTAAAAGATTCTTTACAAAAAAGCCAACTAATTTTGGAAAATTTTTCTCTAGATAATGCAAATGATAAACATTAAGATGATAGTGATTTACATATCAACATTGAAGTCTTCGACGTAGTCCTTCCATACCTATGCATTTTCCTGGTTTGGTCAAGCAGGCTGCGATTCTGCGAACACACGGGCATTATATGAAATGATTTGCTGCATCCTCGGCAAACCCGCATCTGAAAATCGTTAGACTAACATACGAATTTTGTTTTGCTCAAATCCTTCGAATTCTAACAACTCCAGAGGGGAGTTTTTCGAAAAACTTTCATTGCTTTCACAATGCTTAATAACCAGGAGCGAACGTATAAGGATTCTTGAAATTGATTTCAGCGAACAAGAAATAGAAAGCAATCTCCCAAGAGTTTTGCGCAGCTTACTCAGGAATTTGATGAATGGCATAGTTGGTGTACATGGAAAAGTTTTGCCTTGTTGTCAGTCCTTGATTGGCTGGGTCTAATCCCTGCAACAAATGACTTGGCTTTTACTTTGCCCTGTGTCTTTGTCTTCTGCTGACAACTTTTGTCTGATATCAGCTGTTCGTAGTGCAGCGGGATGATAAAAACAGTGGATGTTGCGCGAAAGTCGTTTTTATACACAGTGCATAAGCATTCAGCTACAGCAGGGACCACGAAAATTTGTTAGACTATTTTTTAAAAAATGGCACAAACTATTTTTTTAAAATGAAATTACTCCTAAAGTTTTGAAACAGTTGCGGTGTAGCAGATTTTCCCAAAAACAAGATGTAATTAGATAAACATCTACATAAAATATCAAAAATTTATTTAAAGAAAACTGTAAATTTTTTTAGGTTTTACAATAAATCAAGTCGAAATAAGTGCAAAGTAAATGCGAACAAAATAAACACATTTAGATTCAGTTGAACAAAAAAAATATTTTTGATTTTTGTCTTAACCCAAAGTTTTCCAATTTTATTTTCTTCATAGTGATTTATTCCAGTTTCGACCTTGGAGCCACACTATAGCATTAGGCTACAAGTGATGTTTTCAGAAAAAAACCAAAGTTTGATTATCATTGTGAAAATCTTGCGTAGAATGCTGTTCCGCATGTTTACTTTCACCATGCAGTTTTGAAGATGCTTTTCAAAGTTCAAATCAGAACCAAAAGTTACACAAAAGTATATTTGTTTTTACGAAGAGTCACGATCCGAGCAACGTTAGCATAGCAAAATAGGCGGGACCATCCCTCAAATACGGGTAATGAAGACGCACTATCATCACTAAAATCTTATTGGTGGTATAGAATTTTAATACAGCTTTGAAAAAAGCTGTTTGAGTCATAAGCTTTTCGTGACGCTCTCATCAGTGGCGGTATCGCGTTAAAAGGGAAGATCTAGAGTGAATAAGTGTTTTATGTGAATAATTTGGACGTTACGCAATCAAGACAAGCCAACGATAGCGCTAGTATTGTAAAGCGCACCAAAGAAAGATTTCGCAATAGCGAAATGCTATGGAAAGGGCAGCAGGAGGCCAAAAAACAACGCCGCCGTTATCGAAAGAGTTTGAGAGTGTAAACAAACTCTTTCTGTCTGCATAACACCGGGCGTCGGGTCTTGATATAAGCAGTCTCTAAAAGATTAAGATGGAAAGAGCTGCGTGCTGCGGCGAGGATTGAAAACCGCTTATTATCATAGTTAAATGCACATTGATCATTATCTAAAAGATGCTGACCAATGGCAGAGTCACAATCCGGTTTGGTGTCGATTCGTTTGCACGATCTGTGTGATTGAGATCGGCGTGGACGGCTCAATTGCTGTCTTAACCATTGCGGAACATGTTGCTTGATGCGATCCTGTAGTTTTTGAGATGTTCGCCCTACGTACCGACTATCACAGTGGCACTTATATTCATATATGACAAAACTTTTCTGAATAGCAGGTAGAACATCCTGGCGGGCCACAGGCAGCATGCGCTTAGACGTAAAGACCAAGCGGGTGCTGACGGAACCATAGCAACTTTCCATGGCGGTTTTGACTTCTTTTTCCAAGTTTGTGGAGGGCTTACCTATCCAAGGGACCCTCAAGTACACGGGGCACTTTTCTGGGCTGAATCGCTGAAGAGTGGAGAACTGAGCGATTTTCTTGGCAATCTGAGCGTTGATGGCGTTTTTAGGATAGCCATTGTCCAGTAATATTTTCTTAATCCGTTCTATTTCTCCATTGAGTCTACGCTTGGTGCAAATCATTAGAGCTCGATGCACCAATGTAGATATTAGACTTATTTTACATTTGAGAGGACTAAAGGACTCTCAACGCAAATACTGGCCAGTGAAAGTGGGTTTCCGGTATACACTGGTCTCCAAGCCAACATCTCTTTTTTTGACGTAAACATCAAGAAACGGTAGACATTTCCCTTTCTCTTTTTCAAAGGTGAACTTGAGGGATGGATGAAGGCAGTTAAGTTTGGTCAGAAATTCAACTGCTTCAGCTTCGTGATCGAAGATGGCAAACGTGTCGTCAACATATCTGAAGTATGTTAGAGGCTTCTGCGTTTGGGAAAATAACTTTTCTTCATAATATGCAACGAAGATGTTGGCCAAAGCCGGACCAAGTGGTGATCCCATAGCTACTCCGTCTGTTTGCTTGTACATGGTGTTAATAAAGCTTAACTCAACTGAGGATGTAACGCTTTTCATCAATTCAACAAACACGTCCTTTGGAATGAGTGGTTGGGAATCAGACTGGTCATAAAGGGCTTCCGAACAGATTTTGATGGTTTCATCAAGGGGAACGTTGATGAATAAGCTGGACATATCAAAAGAACACATAAAGACATTAGGGTCGATGTCAAGATTTTGCGTGGTCTAGCAAACGTAAACGAATCTGATATGCAATATGACGAAAACCGCTCCAACACAGGTTGTATTAGACTAGCCAACCATTTGCCAAGTTCATGATGGGACGAACCTGTCATAGACAGTATTGGACGAAGTGGAGTGCCTTCTTTGTGTGTTTTCGGCAAACCATACATTCGAGGTCTTTGCGATCCAGTTGGTCGTATTGCGTCATTTATCCACTTCGGCATGAGATCGGCTTTGACTAAGTCAAGCAACCGCTTCTGAAGGCGCGATTTAATGCTGGTTGTGTTGTCATTGCTGGAGACCTGACCAAGTCTTCCAAATTTCGATTGATCATCAAGTATCTTGTTCACTTTATTAACGAGGTCGCTTTTGTTTAAAAGGACAACGCCGGAGCCTTTGTCAGGTTTGGTAACAATGATATCATCATTCTTTCGTAAGTTGTTGATTGCACGAAAGCACTTTTTGTTCATTGTGAAGTCACGTAAATCTATCGTGCTGTCACGGTACAAATGAGCAAGGTCGGCGAGTCGGGCTTTCAAAGCAGTGCGTTGTTCAACAGAACTGGCACTGTGATGTAAAAGCTGTGCCCACAGTGACTCAAATTCGGTGAAGATTTCCTCTTTGCACAAATACCTGGGTGGCAACCCAAAATTCATTCATTCATTCACGCGTATGAGCTCATGCTCGGTTTGCATGTCTTTCGTCAGACTGGGCCACCACGACGGGTAGACTGCTTGGCCCCACCATCTGTCTGCCACATAAAGACGGAGGCGTCCCGTTAAGTGCCTTGCCCAAGGACACAACAAGCGAACTTGCCGGCTTGTTCTCCACAACCTTTCCTAAATGCCGAGCGCCAAGCAGGGAAGCTGTGAATACCATTTTTTAAAGTCTTTTGGTATGACTCGACAAGGGAAATGAACCCCAGGTCTACCGACTGCGAAGCGGACGCTCTAACCACTACGCCATCGCGCCACAACCCAAAATTGAGACCATGCGACAGCACGAAACTTTCAGTGTTAGACAAGACATAATCTGGAAGATTCAAAACATGCCTAGTAGTATCACTGAGAGCATTGCCGAAACGGTCAAGTCTGAGTGAAGCAAGCAATCGCTCGTTTTTGATCTTGCATTTTGATTTCGTTCTTTCATCAAGTAGTGCCAGGTATCTGCAGAATCTGATTGTGTCGAAGAATGTTAGAAATTCGCGGGCCGCCAGCCAATGCGATTTGTTAATTTTTCGAAGTTTTCTTGATTGCTCTGTTAGAAAAGCGTGTTCCATCTCTGGGCTGTGCCTGGCTCTTGATCGATGAATACCAGCCACGATGTACTTAGGGGCAACTCTTTTAGATACGCAAGCCTTGAGAAAGGCTCTACCGAAGGCGAAAGTACACGAAAATCTTGTTGGTGGTACATAATTTTAATATAGCTTTGAAAAAAGCTGTTTGAGCCATAAGCTTTTCGTGACGCTCTCATCAGTGGCGGTATCGCGTCAAAAAGGAAGATCTAGAGTGATTAGTTATTTATATTTTGACGTTACTGCTAACCGTGCAAATATGGACTAAAACTGATATCCTTATATGAAATTGATCACACAAAAGGCAATTAGGCATAGAAAAACCTTCCAATAATTATACACTAAATGTAGTGTTTTAAGGCGTTTATGGCAGAGCGTGATTACATAACAGCAAGTCCTGGCATCCGCGGAAGAGCAGCTCGAAAGATCCCGGTTTGAAACTTGCAGGAATCAGACACGACGCAACATACCTCCGGGAAAAAATTAGTTTTTACAAAGAGTCACTATCCGAACAACGTTGGGATAGCAAAATAGGCGGGACCATCCCTGGACCCAGGCTTTGGCCTTTTGGCCTCGTCAGCAAGGACTCGTCTCACCCAACACAGCGTCCCCGGGGGGGTTGCGTTGTGCGCGTAGAATTAAAGATTAACGTTGCCCTCTGCATTGCAGATGGACGTGATGCGTAACTAAACAATGAATAGTTGCGGTTTCGGGGTTGAGCGATGAGGTATCACGAACCACAACAACGCACTGACCAACGTTAAAAGTGCGAGCCGCGGCACTAGTGAAATCAAACCATCAACGCCTGCAAACCATGTCATGAGAATCTACGTAGCCCGGGACTGTCATAAAGCCGGCAGTCGGGCGCAATAAAATTTTGTAAAATACGCAAAGCGGGGATATCGACCTGGGAGAGGTCGTAGCGGGTCAGCGCGAGATCGACGAATGGTCTGCCGCTCACTTGGTTTTTGTTGAATTGGGTTTCAAGTAGTTGTCTGCAAAGTAAGTCTGCAGACAGTTTCTGTAATGTTGGCCTCACTCAAAAACAACTTATTACTTTACCGACTTTATCCGTTTCTAAATAAAAGCAAGAGGCATCAAGTCAAATTGTGCGCGGAAAGGCAAAGTAGTAATTGCTTATAGCAGGAGTTCTCAAATAGGGATAAGCGTACATTCAGTGGTGCGCGAAAAAAGTTTGGGGGTACGCGAGCAGGTTACCCGTGGTGGCACTTCAAAAATTCTCACCAGAACATTCTTTTTAGGAAAGGTAAAACGTTTTTTTTTAGGAGAGTACCTCACATCTAGCTTCTATGAAAGAGTACGTATCTAAAAAAGTTTGAGAAACCGTGATTTATAGCATGGTATAGTATAGTATTAGCGGCAAAGCAACCG
Source organism: Trididemnum clinides (assembly GCA_963675345.1). Classification (NCBI taxonomy): domain Eukaryota; kingdom Metazoa; phylum Chordata; class Ascidiacea; order Aplousobranchia; family Didemnidae; genus Trididemnum; species Trididemnum clinides. Next base: position 1,687,640 of record OY776299.1, read on the forward strand.
TAGGTCGGCCCACGGCTATTCCAGCTGCCAATCCTTTTCAGCGCAACAGCTGTCCCGGAACACTTGACACGTGATAATACAAAAAGAATAATGCAATTACAGCTCTGATATTACGTAGTAAACTTAAACATAAAGTGTACGTATGGGTTTTGCCGTTTACTTTAAACATTTCATCATTCAAAATCATTAAAAAAAATTATTTAAATCATTTTCAAAAAACATATTTTTTGCCTTTCGCCCGGCAAATTCTTTGATAAATTCTTCAACAACGAATGAATGCACAAAATAATGTTTGAAAGACGCAAAGGAAAGCGACGAATCTCGGTTTTGCCTCATGGCGTTCCAAAATTCGTTTTTTTTATACTCTTCCATTTATTGACGCTCTATTTGCAAGTATTTTGTGTGATTGGGCTACCACAGCGGGTAGAATATTTGGGTCCACTACCTATATGCTGCCTAATGATGAAGGTATCCTGTTAAGTGCCTAACTCAAGAACACTGCAAGTGACCTTGCCTGCTTTTTCTCCACACCATTTTTTTCATACCAAGCGTTAAGAAGGGAAGCTGTCAAAGCTGTAATTTAAAGTCTTTGATATGATTCGACAAAGAAATTTAATCCAAGTATAACGTCTGCGGAGCGGGCGTTCTAGCCGCTACATTATCACGTAGGTTTTTTTGCTCTTCATGCAAGAAATCAATCTATCTCCGTTGCAATTCAAAGTCATCATCCATAAATATACTCGAGGAGCTATATACTCGACTGCTGATTTAAAAAGCAGCTTAACGAAACCCTCTTTTAACGGTGACACGCAAAAACGCTGCGAGAGAGATTTCAACCTGCACTCTGCTTCGACAATGACTGACCAGATTGCATTTGTGACAAAACCCACTTTACCAAAGCAAACATCTGAGAGCTATAACACTTTGGCTGATGCATACCAATCAAAGTTGAACGAAACTTGCATATATGAACTCAAGTTAATATGAAAACACAATCGCTCGGACAATAGTTTACACGCAACCTATTTACTGCCACTATTTACTAGAAACAGCAGCAAACAGCAAAAATTATCCACTATCATTGTGATAGCAAACATGAATAATGGTAAAGCTTATTACTGATATTTTTAATTGCAAGGATAGGCCTATCGGTACAAAACACTAATCTTCGTTTGAAAGTAGGGAGGTCTGGATTAGAGGCAAAGCAAATGTAATAAAATCCCAAATTTAAGAAAAGATCAAAATTAAACAATAATAGCATCAATCTGTAACGCTGAATTAAGAGGGAATGCTTTTGTTTGAAAAGAGCTTAATAAGCTCCTATTGCAATAGGTTGTGTGACTTAAAGGAAAGGCAGCGCACCTTTTCATGCTAAAGCCGAATTAAAGCGAACAGCGCAGACAAAAAACTTTATGTCACCAGTATTAATACGATAGCGGGCCCACCAAATTGTCGAACATGCCTACCACCAAACAGCTCATTTCTTTATGAGTCAAAACGACCTCCATTTGGGCGACGCCATCAATTTTGACTATGTTTCACCTCCCCCCTCCTTACTCTTTTAAAAATTACGAATGGCAGTTTGTGTCATCGTTCTTTTTTTTGAATACTTCCAGTCTTCGTTGATAAACCAACATGATTACCATTGCATGTACAGAAACTATGGATCATATTTAGTAAAACATTTCATTGTGGCTCTAACAAATGTTTACACGATTAAACTGGCGCAGCTGCATTAATTGATATGTTTTAAATGAGCACGGGTGATGGTATGGCCTTGTAGCAAAGACTAGTTTGGGTAACTATCAATTGCTAACTTATAAAACTATAAATCTTCGCACCCGCTTCTAGCTGACAAAAATCAAGCAAACAAAATAGATCCAATTTTATTAATTAACTGAGAAAAACAGAAACAAGTAAACCGAATTCTTGACTGACTTTAATATGAATTGAATTGACAAACTGAACCGCATTGCATTTTTACAACCACTTAAAAACAAAGTCAAATGATTTTAAAACACTTCCAAGACATGCTTAAAGCAAAACTAGAAACTTAAAATGTGCCCTAATTAACTAAACTGCGCAAGCAAAGAAATCAACCAAAAGCGCTGAAAAGATAAGGTGATACAAGACAACTTAGATCAAAAAAACACTGTTAACATAAAAACCGGGTTCGAAACTGCTACAGCCTGCCGAGGTTAAATCGCACCATACTTAGGAGAAACATTTTTTCTATTTTGCTTGACAATAGCTTCATAGAACTACCGGAATCAAACCTCAAATTTTGGGAAAAGCTAGGGCTTAATTAACTTCTATGAGCATACCTAAGCAAGAAAAAACAAATGTGGGTCATAATGCGTTGCCAGCAGGGACTTGAGAAAGTTTGAGGGGAAATCAAAATTAAAAACGTCACTGTGTTAAATCGCACCACATAAAAGATACTATTGGTATTTTGCTTTATAATAGCTTTATAGAGTTACCGGGGTCAAACCAAACATTTGGGGAAAAGCAGGACACTTTAAACTCTCCAGGGCACATCAAGCAGGGAGAAAAGAACATGCTACATAATGCGTAGCCAGTGAGGACTTGAGAAAGTTTAGGGAAAATCAAAAGAAAACAGCGTCACTGTGTGAAATCGTACCACAAGAAAGACATTTCTGCTATTTTGCTTTAGAATAGCTTAATATCAGAAGTGTAATCCCTACTTCCAAACTACGGGAAACGCAAGGCTCCCTTGGGTTTGTGTCAGCAATGAGCAGAGCGCAAAGACCTAAGACATAGCCAGGATCTTGAAATGGGATATTCTATTAGGAAAAGGAGCACAAATAGTAAACATGTTATGTGCAAAAAACACATAAACGTTTGGTAACTCTTCATACAAGAACCTGATAGGTAAAGCCGGCTTGACCGGCAGAACCGACGCTTTAATCCCGACGTTACTGACGGGGGCTCTGCGGGTGACCCGTGATATATACTATAAAGCAAGGATTTTTTCTTATGCTAATATGCTGCCTGTTATGATATTTATGTCATTTATGTCTATACTTTACAGCATTGTAATAAAATCCCAAGTTTAAGAAAAAATTAACATAAAACCATAACCATAACAATTTGTAAAACTGAATACAGAGAGAACAATAGCCGCTTTTGTCGCTATGCCGGAAGCAAGACCAATAGCGCAGCCAAATGAGCCACTCAATACCACAAATATATACAGGAAAGCGGCAGCACCAATTGGCAAAATAGGCTTACCATTAAAAAGTTTTTTCTCTAATTGTGAAAGCAACCACCATTTGGCCGCTACAATTAGTTTTGATTATGTACAATCCCTGCTCCCTCACAAGTATTAACCATAATTTGTGTCAAGATTCTTTGTGAGCATTGCCAGTCATGATTAAGAGAATATGATGATCACAATTTCGTGTGCAAGAATTGTGAAATAGCTTAAAATTCATTAACTTTTCGCTACTGCTCACACAAGAGCCAGATGGGTGAAGCCGGCTTGGCCGGTTGAACCAAAATACTAAACCTCGACATTACTAATGGAGGGGCTCTGCAGGACCACGCCGGCAAAGCCGGCTAGTTCTCTGTAAATTCAGTTTTTCAAATCGTTAGGTGTATGGTTTTATGTTGATTTTTTCTTAGACTTGCGATTTTGTTACACTGCTTTATAGTATAGATACCTCAACAGCCAGCATATCAGTGAAAGAAAAAATCTCGCTATATAGTATTTTAGTAGCATCGGTTCAGCCGGCTTCGCCAGCTCCAGCCATTTTATGTTTTCAAGACCTCAAGCAATAAATTGGTACTAATAGGGACATTTCTTTAGGCCCGTAATCCCGATTGTAGTACAATTGTCTTCAAACAAGGGAAGTCGTAAAAAGTCTCTATCATTTTACAAATTCTGTCCGTTCTTTCAACAGCGTAATAGAACAAACTTAAAGTTGGAATGGGTGCCGTAATGGCTTTTGTTTCATGAAAACCCATATCAGGTATTCGGCGGTATGCATAGTTTACGATAAAGTAACCTACCCCCTCTTTGCAAAACAATGAACAATAAAAAAACAAAGAAATCACTAGAATAAATCATGTCCCGATATCTGATATTCCTGTTGCTTGTTACGCGGCACGCTTCCAAGGGAATCGCTAGTGTTCACTATCAGGATCGCTACTTGTTACTTTTTCATAATTGCATGCCTGTTTGTACGACTTAACTCTATGGCAGGGCGCATGTTCCTAGGTCCTGGCATAAACGCAGGCATGTATAGAGCAAACTAACCCGAAGTAAAGCACTTGCGGTTAAGTTATTACAATAGCAGCGCCCCCATCAGTAATGTCGAGGTTAAGAATTTGAAATCTGGCGGCTGCACCCGCTTTACATAATTGCACATTTAGATGATAGGTAGCTAGAAAATAATATTTTGTTGCAAAAGATAAAACAGGACCATCATTATTCCCCATTTTTTGTAGGGCGTCACCAAGTGTTTTGCTTGGAGTAGGCTACTTTTGAAATTTTTAGAGACTTTATTTTTAAATGAATTTTTTTAAAAATATTGATGAATAATATCCAGGAAGCATGCTTTCGATAGAAAAAAGTCAAAATGTACCAAAGGACTAACTTTTTGTAAAAATTGCAAGTTACCTAAGACTAGTAGGAAAATTTTTAAACTGAAACTGAAAAATCATTTATGGCATCCAATTTCTAATCAGCCATTATAAACTAATCCTCAGCCATAACCAATTAGAGTTACATTTTGCTGGAAAGCAAATTTCCTCAGCTTTTAAATGACACTAATTGTTAGTACTTCACCACAACTTTTAGGTGGTAAATTTACCATTTCTTACTTGGCTTACCACTTTCGGAAAGGGGTAAAATTTACACTGCAGTTGTAAAAGTTTAATTTTGTTAGTATAAAAACCAATAGTGAACATACAAATCACGTATTATCGGAATTTCTTTGAAATAATCTTCAATTTGCTTAAAAATTTTGAAATTAGGTTTGAGAAATGAGGTTACAGATCAGTTTTTAAGTAAACTAATTTTGTAAAAACGATGCAATTTTTGAAAAACATCATTTTATGATGATCTGTGATAGCGAAAGACCATATTGGTTGCACCAGACGTATTTTGACATCACAGAGCGAGTTTAAAGCAAGAAGAAAAATAGCGAAGAAGCATGCTTAGAAGGATCAAAATGCTTAAATAAAAAATCTGTTTTTGTATTCTCAATTGAGCTTAAACTGTTGTAAAGTGTTTTTTATCAAAAGCACCTTGTTGATATCTACTAAAAAACGTTTTATCGCGTTTCTACGATCAGTAATTTTTGAGTGAAATAAGAAAACAAGCTTTGCAATTCTCACGGATAAGGAAATTTGCCTTGTAAGAGTAGTTTTCATATATGTGTAAAGTGCTGTATCATTTCTTCGCTTGGCTACTGTTTGAAAAAAAACCATTTTTGCTCGCAATTGAATTTGCTGTAAGTACGCCTTTATTACGTCACAATCGCGTATGACATAATAAAATTCCAGATTGATCTAGTGATTCTAGCTTCTTCGAAGAATTTAGTTGACCGATTACATATTTAGGTGATTTTGTTCAGCGACTTCTGGATTGTTTTTTTAGATTTATATATAAGGCAACGGGATTTTTTTTGAGTAGTATAGAGAAGCGTTGTAACGAGGAAAGAGAGAGATTGACTGATGGAGTAAAAAAGGGCTATTGATTTTTTTGTGATAATTTATTGTGGATTCTGTGGACGTGGCGAGTATCAAGCAGTTATTGGTGAAATTAGTTTTGGCGGATTCCTGATTGTGTAGAAAAGTGATTAATTCTGAGATTGTTGAGCGAAGAAGCTTGAAGTCATGAAGTATTATTTCTGTGAATACATTATTCTGTTCTTAACGTGATTTAAAGTGTTTTTAGTGGAAGCCAATCTTTTCCAAGTTTTATTAAGTTGCAGTCAGGCCTAATTATCCGAGCGATTATCATACGTCGCCTCAATTTTAAAAGAAATTTAAGATTGAGATAGAACCGAAAATTCTATTATTATTAAAACGCGACAGCAATTAATTTCTAATTATGACGTCATGCGAGATGCTAAAGAAGTGAAATTTGTTGAAGTTGGTATTGGTATTGGCTTTGGCTTTCGTTCAAGCCGAAAGTTTGATATTTGCACGTTCAGTTGCTTCAAAGGAGTTAAAACACACACACACACAGAATTGCGCTTTGTAGTATATGTTTAGAGTTAACATGTAAAATCGCTCCTTTACAAATACTCTCTTATTACATTACAAATTATTCAATGATCAACGTTGTGACGCAAAAGATGAACTAATATAGCCCAATTTGCGATGTAATTTTAGATGCTATGCTCTCTGCGATGAGGATTTGTTGATAAAATTCGGTATTGCATCAATTACTGTACACATACTGCAAAAGAAATGAAAATTTTGTGAGGCTCCCAAATTTTGCGACTTTCTGGGGTTTGTCATTTATCGGCCACCGTGTAGTAGGGTACAGCATAGCGGTATCAGGACAAATACCCACCAGACAAATACCCACCGGACATATACCCCCGGACAAATACCCACCGGACAATTACCCCCCTTGCAAAATACCCCCTGGACATATACCCACCAGTTTTTTTTGTTTTGGGTTAGGGTTAGGGTTAGGGTTAGGGTTAGGGTTAGGGTTAGGGTTAGGGTTAGGGTTAGGGTTAGGGTTAGGGTTAGGGTTAGGGTTAGGGTTAGGGTTAGGGTTAGGATTAGGGTTAGGATTAGGGTTAGGGTTAGGGTTAGGGTTAGGGTTAGGGTTAGGGTTAGGGTTAGGGTTAGGGTTAGGGTTAGGGTTAGGGTTACTATGTAATATGTTTATAAAATATGACTGTATGTAATTTATTGACAAAATAAAAATATTAAATAAATACACTTTACTTTTCCTCACATTTCATCTTGTGGTGGGTATATGTCCAGGGGGTATTTTGCAAGGGGGGTAATTGTCCGGTGGGTATATGTCCGGTGGGTATTTGTCCGGTGGGTATTTGTCCGGGGGTATTTGTCCTAGAATCCAGCATAGCACAGAATATTTCAGAGCTTTCACTCCTGTTATAGACTGAAAAACAATAAAGCACGAGATTAAGTGAATGTCAAACAATGAAAAAACCAGTTCCGATTGGGCTCCATAACATTTAAAATCTTCAATAGAAAAAACAAATATAGCTTCAAATTTCAAAATAAGTGATAAATAGAAGGATAAATTACATGATCAATGTCTTTGCAATCTTGTCGTTATGCCTACCATTATACCTTGTAGCGCTTGAGCAAGCACTTGACTCTTGTTCAATGTAAAAAGAATGCACTAGCTATGGTGACCAGTCACTTCTACCGCGAGAGCTACGTGAATAGCAGGTACCTTCACGAAGTCCCCCTGTCGTTAGCATTGATATGCAATCCAAAACTTACCAAACAAAAGTCCATCTTTCTCAAAATAAATGTTCATTTGCGGTCTCCAAGATCTTGAGAAATGCTCTTGTTTGGATGAGGTGGCACACCTGTAGTCCCGAATTGACGGAAATCAACTTTTATGCACTGAACTCTAAAGACTTCTCTAAAAGTAAGATCGGCATATTTAACATCTTGTTCTAAAACAAGAAGTCACGAAATTTATATTCAGAGCTCAAATAGCGGCATCTCCAAGGCCAAAAAAACAAGCAGAAGACCCAAAGAGCTACCGTCTTATTTGTTTGGATTATGCACTTTTTAAGATCTTTAATTGGCTGATCTAAACTTGGGTTGAAACTATTATCGATCCACTGCTTCCTCATAAGCAAGCTGATTCATGACAAAATAGGTTGGCTGTAGAGCAAATCACTCGCCTTATTCATGATCTCAAAGATAGCTTTGAGGCAAACAATGTCGTTGACGCATTTCTTGATCTCACAGTAGCTTACAGGGATGCCCATGAGCAACCTTACACTTGTCACAATGATGAATTCATTTATTTATCACACAATTACAATGATGAATTTACTTATTTATCTTACAATTACACAATTTGCTAGGGTTGTGCTTGGGTTTTTATGGTAAAATTGGGCCACTGTTTCTCTATTCTGCGGACTCCTAGCTGACACAGGTCGACCGTTTTTCTTAGCATCATGATCACAGCCAGTCTCTCGAAATTATTTCTTTAATGCATGAATAGCCTGTCTTGATGGCGGTACCCTACCAGAAAATCTTTCTGCGAATTCTGTCTGTACAGATGGAGCATCTCCTTAAAAACTCTCTTTCAAGATAAAAAATCGTTCTTCAATGGAATTGTGATGTGCCATCGGTAGTCGACACTCAACTGAGATTAAATGGCATGAGTCGAGTTCACATTTATATTTAAGTAGATAGCAAACCGAGTGAAAAAAGTTTTCCAATATTGATTTATTGAAGTCAGCAGTAACATTGCATTGTGCATTAAGCTGAACTTTTACATTTGCAATTATTTACCTATTCAATAATAATTAATTATAAAATATCAATTTTGCTCTTTGGTGATATCAAGTGTACGGTTACTTATGGGCCCCCCTGTACAATATTTTTTGGAACCGTGGTTTCATCTGCAAGGTACTGCGAGTCTTGGCTGACACACAAATGATCCGTTTGATTACGGAGCGCGTGCACAAACCACAATTTAACGCTAATCAGAGCTAGCTGGTGTCAAAGCCGATAACGTCGCCTTAGAATTCAGAAATGGTGTTCCACGGGAAGAAGTGCTAGCTTACCTACTCTTCAACATCTTTATCTATGACTTGCCACAGGCGATCGCAAGCAAGAGTGCTTGTGCCCAGCGACCTAGCAATAACGCATTCTGCTAAAAACTGGCGGTCACTGCAGCGGAGGCCAATCCATGATACGACAAGTTAATCTATGCATCTTCATAAATAGAAAAATTTTGCGAAAGCAAGACGGCCTCGAATACCGTTCACCTGAAAAACAAACAGAATAAAGGAGATCTCAAAGTTGATATCCTTGGCAAAACTTTGCTTTTTAGACCTTAGCACATACCTTCCTGTGACTTTGAACATGGCGATCACATTCTGCCGACACCTGAAAACATTGCGCAAAAAAATTACGTCACGCGTTTTCTGCTAAGCAGACTGACTAAATCAGGATGGGGTGCTCATGCTTCTATATTGCGCACAGCAGCTCTGACGCTAATCTAATCTACTGCTGAGTACTGCGCTTGACATCTTGAAAGTTGGGGTTTGCTTTCTTGTAAGCAAGCCATTAAATTGCATGGACCTGAAAATTCGGCTTTGTGTGAGCGTCTCATAAAGTTGTTGTTGCTGTTATCCAGCCCCTTTTAAGAGATGGGGGCATGGCGGAAGACCATGGAGCCCCAGAAGTCGGGCAACTGCCAAGGGTCTGGACCAGCGATCGTAAAGAGACAGAGAGTCGCCAAAGAGTGAGTGGCGCAGAGTCCGTAGCTGGACAGCGCATAACGAGGCGAGAGGTGTCCAGGGAAGAATGACTGCAGGCGCTGCTGGAAGGATTTTTGATTCGGCCAATTTTGGTGAGACAGGCGTTTATCGGAAGGCTGCATCCGTTGCAGCGAAGACGAGAGAAAACAAGCGAGTGTGACGAGGGAGCGCAGGCTCTTCAGCGGAAACCGATGGAACTTGTGTGTCAAGGAATTTAGATGAGACGATACGCCTGCAGTCCGAGAAAAGAGAAGAGTGGATACGAGAGGTAAGAGAAGATAGATCACAAGAAATTGCAGAAGGAAGAAATAGCTCTCCTTTCCTAGCCAACCCATCGTTTCCCTGAAGAAATGAGTGTTTGAGGATCCGTTGTAACCTGATAGTAAAGGAGGAATAAAAAAATAATTCCTTCCAGATCTGCCAGAGAGTTTGAGGAAAAAGGAAATACAGAGGAGAGGACTGAATAGTGATGATAAAGCAAGAGGAGGAGAAGAAAAGCGTAATGGCAGACTTGTTGGTGCTGCCGAGATCAGCGGAGAACTTGCACAATGGCGCAGGCTTTAGTGAAAAACTTAAAACAAACTGGGCCAGCTGAAAAAGAAAGTGTAGTCTCAGTGCCGCAAAGTGAGCAGTTGGCAAGGACGCCAGAGCTGCCTTTGCCAAAGGGAAGAAAGCCATCCATCCAGATCACCAGTTCGTAAGATGAGAGAGAGTCAAAGTTAGCAAGAGCCGCACCTTGGCGAGAAAGTGGCAGATCAGAGCGTGAGCATGGGGAAGAAATGGTGGACTCCACAGTGAAGAAAAGCAGATTTCAAGGAGAAGAGAAAGGGTAAGCAGAGAGAACTTCGCTAGAAGATGTAGGAGAAAACATGATCGGGTGAATGGGTGCAAAAGCTTTTTAGGACGATATGGATAGTCTTGGTTTCACTCCAAGTTTGGCCAAACCTAAAATGGGAAAGGAGGTAGGGAGACGAAGGGCCCGCTCATAAGATGACCGAGCAAAATGAGTCAGGCTGGCTCGTAGGGGAGGTAGAGACGCCTCAGAGAGGAGAAGTTCGATAGGGGATGACGAGAGGCAGCTGGAGGTGGTGCAACTAGCCGCTTGGTAAAGGCGTTTCAATTTGGTAATATTGGTAACGCTATGAAAAGGAACTATCCGGGTGAAGCGTAAGTGAGAAGGGACTGAAGAAAAGCTTTATGCAAAAGAGAGAGAGATAGCGACTACTTAGAGGGGTTTCATGACGAAGCAGAGATGCAGCGTAAGGCTTTTAGACTGTGGAAGAACTTGGCTTTCAGCGAAGATACATGTGTAGAAAAGGAAAGAGTGCAATCAAATATGACCCCAAGAAAAGTTGGAAAGGGATTGAAGCGGAAGGGGAGTTGAATAAAAGGAGATGGGACTGGAGATTAGCTTAGTGGGGATCCCTGAGAAAAAGGAGGCCTCACATACGCTCAGATTGAGAGGTCAGACCTGCGCTCCAGTCAAAACAGAGCTCCTTGTGTAGCCTCTACCGCCGCAGAGACCGAGGGGAGGACCAAATGGCCAGGTTGTCAGCATAAAGAAAGCAGCTGACGGAAGAAGACAGAGAAGCAGGAAGATCATTGATGAAAAGAGAGAAAAGTAAAGGGCCAAGAACGGATTCTTGCGGAACACCACGACGGATTCGAAAGAAGCGACTTTTGTAGGTTTAAAAATCCACGCAAGCTTGCCTGTGAGAAAGGAAAGATTGAGTTTAACAAGTAAAGCAAAAAGGGAGCCCAGCTGAAATAAGTTTGTGGAAAAGGGCGGGATACCAGACTGACTCAAAACCCTTAGAGAAGTCAATCGTAGTGAGAATTGTTGGAGATCAAGGCTTGGGTTTGTAAAACCCATCCGAAATGTGGACCAAGAAAGACAAAAAATTTGGTCGAGAGTGGACCACCAGGGCGGAAACTGGCTTGACGGGAAGGGAGAATAGAATTATATTCCAGAAAGAAGAGTAGATGCGAGAGAATGATTTGTTCAAAAAGCTTTGAGACGCAGGATGAAAAAGAGATTGGCCCGGAGGAAGCAGGAAGTCAAGAAGCTTTCCCATCTTATTCATGGGAATAATAGAAGATGTCTTCCAGATGGAAGAAAAGAAATGCAAAGATCAGGAAAGATGGAAAATGTGTAGGAGAAAATCCATGCTACAGCGAGGAAGGTGCCTTTCATGGGATAGGCAACTTTGTCTGGGCCAATGACAGTGGATGAGGGGAGGTTTGTGGTAGCTGCGAGAAATTCAGCGGAGAAGAAAGGGGGAGCAGCAATACGAATGAGACTCCTCAGGCCACGTGGCTCGTCGGAGCTTGGACTTGTAGCTTCTGGCTCTGCTACGAAGAGCCTTTGGCTGGGAGACAAAAATGGGATCTCAGGTAGTTGGCGAAGACCGAATCCAACTCCCTGGGAGAGGAACAGCTGGAGAAGTTAGGAGAGGAAGAAAATGAGGAAAAGGAGCCAGCGATAGAACGAAGGAGAAAATACACAGATTTAAGGCCAGAATAAAGAAAAAAAGATGAGCATGTCGCCTGCCATGCCTCAGCCTTGGCCTTGACGATGACAGACGAGGCATATCGAGAGGCAGATATATAGGCCTGACGATCTCTATCATCTCTATGACCGGCAGCAAAAGCTTTACGTCTATCTCTTAGCGCATCTTCCACTTTAGGAGACCACCAGGCTTGAGGTTGGCGTTTAACGCGGCGGAAAGGAATGGAAAATTTGGCCGCATTCAGTGCCAGAAAAGTAAAGAGAGCAGCAGCAGAAGAAAGAGAAAGAGAGGAGTATTCCTTTGTAAAAATACAGTGAGAGTCGAAGTGAAAAGCAAACTCATCCCGGCGAGCTCTCTAAAAATTAAAGAAAAGGTTCGTTCGTTGGGGTGGGAAAGCGGAGAAAGAGGGACAGTTATTGAAATTGGTAGGAAATCAGACCCCGAGTCCTTAGGCATCTGCCAGGAGCACGAGAGGGCAAGAGTGGAGGGAGCAAATGAGACATCAGGAGAGAAGTGGCTACCAGAGAAGCGATGGAGAAGAGTTGGCGTTCAGGATCATTGAGGAAGGAGGTCAGAGAAAATAACCCAACGAATACTTTCTCCCCATGGGGATCAGAAGTACCTTTTGAGTTCCCGAAGGGGTGATGGCAGTTGAAGTCACCCAAAACTTGTTTTTCTGGAGCAAGAAAAAATGGAGGGAGAAAAGAAGTCGGTTCTGCTATCCGTCGAAGGAGATCAAATAGAGGGAACATAAGCATTAAGAAAACAGAGCAAGGAGAAGTTGTTTAGTGAGATGTTTATCCTCTATGCAGTCAGAGTAAGGGCCAAGCGAAGAGAGAGAGGAAGTAGAAAGTTCATAGAAGGATAAGCTCTGCCTGACGAGAATAATGACGCCACTGCTAACGTGTTATTTATCGGGAAAAAGAATGCCAGACCGTGAGTGGGTGCGATCAGACGCAGGGCAGAAAATCTAAGGGTCTGGAAAAAGGAAAATAAGTTAAGTTTGGATTCCTAGATACAGATAAGATCCACAGAATGAGACAAGATAAAGTGGAGTAGTTTCGCGCTTCTGGCTTGAAAACCTCAGCATTCCGTTGAAGAATCCTAAGCGAGTGAGGGGAGGAAGCAGGAAGTATAGAAAAACAGCTCGAAACATTAGGGGGTGAGGAGGGTGCAGAGAAAGGAGATACGAAGTGGGCGGAACAAGGTTAGAAGGTTTGAAGATGAGGGTGTGGCGGGAGCGCTGCATACGCAGAGGGGGCCAGATGGACCAGTGGGCCAGATAACTAGATGGACCCGGTTGAACAGTGAAGATATACAAACTGGAGGGGCCCACAGAGGAAGACACAGTGTTGGTATGTGTGGGACTTCCAGAAGAAGCAGAGACGCAACAAGGAAGACAGCTCCAGGAGTGAGAGTTGCCAAAAGTTTTGAATCTGGAGAAAGAGAGTAGTGAGCACCTGAAATGGACCCATTTGGACCAGGTGCAGCAGTGCACGGACCTTCCACTGCAGGTCATATTACCAGCGCACACTGAACCGGAAAAGATGGAGCTAAGGTGAGGATAAACGTTGCCGCTCATCAGTAGAAGAAGGAAAATGAAAAGACGGGCAAGAAAGAGGCAGCATAAGAATAGAGAAAACAGTCGACCAGTTTTAGAGAAACTACGTGCTGCCCTTCTGCAGTCGTTCAGAGTGCAGCACGGCAAAAATAGTTTGTATAAGGCGAAAAAGGTAGCTGGACTATCGGAAAGGCCAACAGCCATTTCGACCCAACCTTAGTTGGGGCTAGCACCACCACGTTGAGACGGTTGTTAATTGGTGCAGCATGTTGGTGCAAAAGTTTAGGAAGTTTGATTACACAAGAAATCGAAGTATTTCTACCATTCTGAAATATGAGAGTAATTATCACCGAAGATTAACAGCCCATAGTTGGTTTATCCACCGACAGTCCCAGGTCATTGATCATTCAAATGGGGAATAGTTGTCACAAGTAAACCGCCTTTTCATTCAAATTTTGTGATTTGCCATATTCTTTGTTTTAGCCTTTTTTTTTATATGAATTAGTTTTGTTCCTGAAGAGGAAAAGTTGAACACTAGAACGGCCGAAGTTGCCATAAGCCTTCAATGGCCAGCAGCGGTCATTTTGACCGCTTCTCCGAAAAACCGTTTCACTAGTATATGCGTGGTGTGGTTGCAACTTAAGTGTTGAACAAATACTCAGGTCATGTAAATCAATCAATCTATCCACAAAAAACAGTTTTGTTTGAAGGGAAGTGCAAAAACTGGACACAAAATTGGAAAATGTTTCATATTTGCGTTGTCGCACATAAAAAGCATTCGGAAAGCTCCGTGGCGGTACACATACAATTATGTTGCACTTGAAACAAAGTTTGCTGGTTTTGTTTTGGGTGCAGTTTGCAGCTATTTGACACTTTTTACGCTTCTCGGCTTTGTTTTTTGTAGAATCTGTCGACAATGAGTGAGGTCTAGCAATAGTAGCGTTTCTGTTTGATCTTTCAACGATGTAGTCTTCACTTAGTTCTGCACCAAGCTTGAACAGGAAACCTTGTCTTGAAACCTTCTCACCTGTTCGTTTTTTATGGAACACAAATACATTGTGTTCTACAATGTTGTAGAAAACAGCAACGGGCCACCGACGGGTGCCAGCTTTGACTGAATACTGCCCGACCATTTGATCAGCCACGTCAGCACCACATTTGTTCTTGTTATAAAATTCCATTCCCTAAGGTTTCTGTTTCTCAGATTCGTTATGCTCAACAGACATATGCAGAGAACTAAGAACACAAACGGTTTTCTTGTGCTGACACTGATACACAGTTGGAGTTTTCATATCTACTGTTTTCATAAGCTTACTAGAATAACGTTGGTGCAACCATTTTGCAGATGCATGCAGCTCCCGTCTAAACTTGTCCGTAGTTCCAACAAGGCTAGTTTTTTACAGTTCTTTGGCAAGTAACAACGACGTAAAAAAGTTATCGGTTGTAACGTTTCTGCCTTTACCCATGAATGGTTCCGTGAGAGTCATGACAACGTTGTCGCTTAGCCTTTGGGTGGATGGATGTGACTCGTCTTTGCCCAGATATGAAATGGCATTTAGGATATACTTGGATTCCACGTCAACCGCTAACCAGAACTTTATGCCAAACTTTTTTGGTTTGTTTGGCATATACTGTGAACCTACAACGAGATTTTGTCGGAAACGGCTTCATCAATCGTAATATTTTCTCCAGGTTTGAAACAACTGATGCTGTTGTCTACAAACCTGTTGCAAATATCCGAGATAAGGGAAAATTTGTCAGTTTGTCTAGCGTGCTGGCCTTGTGCTGCGCAAGTGTAAACGTAGAAAACATGTGATCTCGTGTCAACGATTTCTCGACATGGTTTGTTGAAAAAATAATGCGCCCCATTCTTTGTTCCAGAAATTGCAAAGGGGAAGTTTTTGTCACGATGCGCTCCTCGTACATGTAGCAGTGTAATAAATGCATTGAGCTCACAAAGTGAAACCTCCCTTTCTTCATTGCCTAAGCCTCTTCGAGTTTCTACATTAGTACATTGTTGAATGTGTTTAAGCATGTGGTTATCAAATATAACTTGAAAAACACCAAAAGGAGAGTCTGCCATACTAAAGGCAAAGCGTGATAAACCTGATTGCTCAGTTAGGACATTCTGAGCTGCACGGCTTCCTCGTGTTTCTACGGCGAATTCCATAAATTTCCATTTTGTGCCTGTTCCGCCAATTGCCATGTAGTTTTATGTCAGCGATTTGACTTCATACGGCGTAGTCTCTTGAGAATATGACGCAAAGACTGCATAAGCAATTTCCTACAAAATTGATTGATATTGTGATAAATTAAGTGATCTCGTGATGTTTTGTTTGAGTTTAGGTAAATATAGCTTTTAATTAGACTCCTTTAGCAAACCGAACAATTAGCCCCTACTGAGAAGTAATAGACGTTATAACCGGGCCTCCTACGGACTACTTCTAAAAACCTTCCTTTGTTGCATTGTCTTTCTTTGGTCTTTGCCCTGTGGTTAAATAAGGCCACATGTTTGACTCACATATATGATAGGTGCATCTGCTCATATACATGTTTAGTGACTACGTGTATTTTCGCTATTCTTGTCGAAACATGAACGTGGCGAAACGAGTGGTGAATTTTCGTTTCAGTCTGATTATGCTTCGAATTTCTGTTTGGGACGGAGTTAATATTACTAGCTCTACAGAGCAACTCTACTGGTTCAGTGCTGATCAACGACGGTACGCTTGGCGCGGGAATCAAAGAGTTGAAACTTGGTGCTGCCACACCAGTGCCATCTTTTGCTGTCTCGTGTTTGCTCGAACGTTCAGCAGCACCCGATCCAGAATCATCATCAAAATATGTATTGAATAACAGAATGGGTTTCAACGTTAGCATCAGCAGTTTGTAAATCACCTACATAAATAATTAGTTATTTGGGGGGTAGATTTTCCTTTGAAAGGATGTGTATCATCAAATTGCTCAGTTTCTTCATCGTCGCTCATCTCATCTGAGGAGCAGAGTTCCCAATCTAATCGCCTTCTTCAGTTTCACTTTCCCCTGCAGAATCCCCCTCCTCAATGGTTCTGAGCATAGCAACAACTTGTAGTCCAGTAAAACGTCTTGGTCTTTTAGACATGGTGTAATACATTTGACTATATTATATTTTTAGTCAAGTAGCTTACTTCACCTGTGAAACCAAAATAGGTTAGCACTAATTGGGCACGCACACAATGCTTTTATTACAAAAGGCTATGATCAACTTACTAACTTATGCAAAGGCTAATTGCCTGCCTACTCCGCTAATTTTTCTACCTGAAGAAGTATGCTGATGCTGTTTGGGTAGGATATCGACCAGCATCGTGGGCTGAATGCCGACGAAAACCCGCAGTTGTCAAGAATATAGAATAACCTACTTGTTTCATAAACTCTTTCATAATATGAAGTTAGTCTATTTTCAGTGCTAACTGATAACTGGGAAAATTTATTGTAAATACTTTCTGAGTTGTGCATTCCTTTCCAGTGATTCTATGATGTCACAAATAAAATCAATTCATCGGAAAAAAGAAAGACAATATTTGAAAATGAGTCATAGATGTCATAGCGACGATACGGCCTTATAAAGTAAAGCAGGAGGTTCAGAAATAATGGTGTTTGTATAGCGGTCAATAATGACGGTTAATGGCCGTTGGTGGTAAACCACCTTTTAAAATATTTATGAAAGCAGTTTTTGGCTTGATACTCAGCATCAGAGTTTCTGATATTAATTAGGAAAACTCAAGAAATTTTACACCAATGCGATTTTCGTAAAAGAAATATCTCGCGTTGAAATTCCAAAACGGTCAAAATGACTGTACTGGCCGTTCTAGTGTTAAATGCCAGTGTTTTTCCGACAATTAGGCAATTGATCACTTTTGCTTACTGCAAAACTTAACAATCGCGCTTCACTGTTGGCCTAAAAGTTTAAATGTTTTACTTTAGTTTCAGAACTGTATTGTTAGTTTAATTGTCAAGTTGTGTTGTTATAGTTCTGACTGATGGTGGAATGATTACTTACTTCTTCATACTTTTCTGAAGATGCTCAGCATAAACATCCGAGCAAAACTTTAAAAATAAGTAACTATATAGCTTTAGGCTATATTGGTTTGTTTTCCCTCTATCTGAAGAACAGTTAGCCTAGGCTAACCTAGATAAATTTCAGTATGCTCGATAGCCAGATGTATCACTCTTACTCAATATTTCAACAGTGCAAATAATGCAATGTTATGCCATAGGTTCTGTGTTGTTTAAAATTTGGCTGTAAAATCATAGTTTACTGGTCAAACTTGGGAGAATTTGACCTAAAACTATGTGTGCCTAAGTAGGCCTACCCGAGACCATGGAATTTAAACAATTTACACTGCGCATGCGACAGCTACATTTTTACTATTTCAATTGCAAGGCATAATGTTACACTCAAGCTAAACGTCAATATATATACTGCATGAAGTCAAAACTTGTCGAGGCCAACTTTTTATCTCAAATCTTTTGCAAATTTCGTAGGCCTCCTTCCCATTTGTAAATTATCTAGGGTAAATACTTTTTAATGATATCTTTTCGAACTTGCAATTACGAAAACAGGTTCCTTTGTAGCGAAACAGATTGTCCGATGCAATATAATCTTCTAGTCAGTGATGCATTCAGTGGCATATGTAAAAGCAAATTTTTTTCTTGGGGAGTTAGGCGGAGCATTTTGAAATAGTGAAAACTTTTTTTTCCTGGAGATCAACCGAGAATTTTTCCATTTAAAACTCTAAACTACTGCGATGAGCTTTTTTGAAAATTACCGATTTAAAATTGAGGAATTTGTTTTCTTTGGTCTCAACACAATCATGAAAAAATTTTTTTGACATTTTTATTGTCATACTGCTGAAGGAAGACATTGCCCTTTGTTCCCACCCTGAACAGTCATTGAGTGCTTTCCAGAACTTTTTTTACTCCGCTGTTGACGCTACAGTGATAGAAACGATAGCCGTTCGAATATTGAGTAAACGGAGTTATTGTATCTTACTACATGTTGCTGTTTATTTAAAGACCCCACTAATCACTAATTGTAGCTTGTAATTACTAACCTAAACCCATAGTAATGTAATGGATTTTTATATCAGCTGAGTATTTGCACAACTCACTTTTTTGTATTAGATTTGGAATAATGCATGTGATTGCGACCAACCTGTCAATTTGGATTGCGATGGTAATTGATGAGACATCTGTGGCTTTGAGCCACAATCAAAATTATTTTGAGGACATTGATGCAGCGACAAAAAGCACTCAAAATAATTTTCTCATCAACGCACAGTTACAAACAAAATACTCTGGAAACCTTACAATTAACAATGGAACAGGAAAAATCACTCATTACTCAGGTACAAGTAAATTGTAAATATAAATTGTTAATTTACTAATTTTTTTTTAACTTCGCACAGAGAGTGTAGCGGTCAGAGCGTTTGCTTTAAAGAAACTAGGACTTGGTTTAATTTTCTTGTCGAGGCATACCAAATCGTTAAAAATGGTATTTACACTTCCTTGCTTGACGCTGGGGGTTAAATAAATAGTGTGAAGATTTTACTTGCTATGCTCTGGGTAAGCGACGCTAAACAAAATTCCTCCGTTTTGATGTGGCAAACTAGAGGCGGCTGGCGCGCTCGGTGTGCAACGGCAATTAGATGGCTAAAACAGCGCTACACCGTGCTGTGATCAGCGATTCCATGATGACGTCCTGAAGACGTGTTAATCAAAATGGTCAAGGTGAATTATTTTCAAATGAGCAACTTCGCAGTGAACAGTTTACGCTTGATACTTGAATACTGATCAGAACACCTATACAGTTACCTACAGCAGCTGTAGTTGTCAACAGCTGCTGTTGACAACTAATGTCAAACTTTTGTAAAAAAATCCACAAATTTTACCGTGGGGTCCTGCATCATCCTTTTTCAAGGTTTTTTCAAGCGTAAACTTCCCTAGCATATCATCAAATTTTCTGGAAAACTTGTTGTAAAGTAAACAGAAATTTGTTTCGTTATACTTCTGCCGGGACAAAAGCAGCACTTTGAGTTCTCCTGTTTGGTCTCGATTTTTTCACAGTATACTTTTCTCAAGGCACTTTTAATATACTCTACTTTGGTAGGCAAAGGGTAATGACACGATTATTAATAAATTTTTTCTTGTCACCAAATATTTATACCGGAATTACTTCTTTTGCCTTTTGTAGCAAAGTTGCAAATATGATGAAGAAATGCTTTTATTCAAAAGCAACTTTTACTCAAATAGCTGCTTAAACGTTTTGATGCCACCAAAGAGTTCTTTTTTCATTAGTAGTGCGCTGCCGTTTTTTGTATGCTTTTGTAGGCGAAGCTAGAATTTCTGCTTTGAAAAACGTCAACTGACATTCAACGTCGTTTTTGCAAGCTGAAAGGTTTTGAACTTTGATAACATGCTCTTTGCCAAGGCCTTTCATATTCCGTTGTCAGCCAACAACTTTCACTTGATTCTGAAAGATATTAATTATATGTCATAACGTTTTAGTTATACTAATCGCTGCACGAAGCGAACACTTCATCATAGCTGGTGGTGATTAGCTGACAACTCTTAACCTCAAGCATCAGTTATAAATGGAATTTCATGCTTGGTGAAACGAAGCAAAAATTGATTAGGCACGGTTGCTGAAAACTATCTCATGCATACCCATATACGCCTTGATGGTGAAAAAAGTTTCATAATGCCTAGACTATCGTTACAGCAAAATTGGATAGGCCGCTTTTTATTGGTTTTAAAACAAGATCATCTGAGCTACTGATCAAACTTTTCCACTTACATCATCTAGATCAATATGGGCGGTATAATCTCCTAATTAGTGGATTCATTTGGCTTTAGTGTTGCGAAGCACCATTCATCTCTTCCGCAAACTCATTATAGTATGCTGTGAAATGCGGCTGTAAATGATACAAAGACACTTGTTTTTCAATTTTAAACAAACTCGATTTCCTGTAAATATCCAATGTCTGACACAGTTTGCCAGTCGGGGCTTGAAAAACACGCCCATTCTTGTTTGAGCAAATATTGTTGGGTAAACAAAAAAATAAAAATCTTGCGACCATCATTCACATGCCCTTCGTAGAATCGCAGGTTTTGGCAGAAGGAACATTATTGATGTTCCTGTGATAACGCTCAGCCTCCTCAACAAATTTTTGTTTCTGCCCAGTGAAGGCAAATATATTCCACTGTCAATTGTCGAACTCCTTTTTGACTGCTTTGAATGTTTATACCTTCCAAGAGTTTTTGATCATACATCGGCATGACGACTAGACAACTGTTTGTCAGATTTGAAAACCATCTTTCCAGTAACTTAAGTTCATCTAACTCCGTTATCAAATCTCATCGCGATTAGTGCAAAGCCGGCAGAGAAGCAATGCCACCAGAGCAAAATTTCACATCATTAAAAAATTGCCGTTTTAACACTGAAACCGAGCTCTTGGAAGCGCTTCTAATCAAACATCTTGAGCTATCATTAAACATCAAACTCGGCCATTCACAAGGAGCGAAATCGCTTCTGCACGTGTTTCATTGAGTGGTGTAGTGCTAAAATGTTACCAATTTAATCAATAGTGTCCATTATCTTAATATCATACTAAATTTAATTTTGGCCTTAAAGATTTATTTGTTTAGCCTGCATGAAGTTCCCGAGAGCGGACGAAAAGCTTCGGAGAATTTTTGTTATGTTAATTTTTCTTAATTTAATTTAATTATGTTCAATAACGTATTATGCTGCGTTTTTGTTTGGTTTCTCAAAACTTGGAAGAAAAGTCTCCCCCTATCCGAAATCCAAGAGTTATTGGTTTCGTGCCGCTCCATTTGCTTCCCCGAGCACGCAGTGAGCGTATTAATTAGGTTCCGAGCTTGTGGAGCTTTCTTATCAACTACAGATTTCTTATCAAACGAGCCCTGTGCTTAGAACTTGAAAGCGGACATTTTATTTTGTGCAACGCCACATGCACATAGTCTGGAAAAAAAGAAAAAACAGGGACAGGAACTTCACTGCAATATGGCATTGGCCGTCTAGCAGACTCAATGTCAGGATAATACCACGACTTCTTTTTGTCACGGTTCCTTCCTACTATGCCCACCATGCAAAACCAGCAATCGTCGTTGTGATTCTGAGGCTCTCGCCAAACCAAAGGTAAAACCGAACCTCATTGCTTTCACTTATCCTTGGGTTTCGGTACAATTCTTACCCACATTGTGAGAAGCCCATGACTTAACTTAATCCCTCAGTTTCATGCCAAAGCAAGCTTGATATGCTTGGTATAATTACGTACATTAAAGCATCGTTCTTTTGTCATATATTCACAGCATGTGTAACAGAATGCATCTAAATTGTTGTGACCACACCTACGCTTTGAACTCATTACTTTGTTTTAACACTATCTGCTCTAAATTCAGCTTCTAAAAGAAAAATAGTAAACATAGACAAAAATTTAAAATAAAAGAGCATTTGGCCTGTCTTGTTATTCTGCTTGTGTTTACAAAATTCGATTGACATACCAACTTTATTGCTATTTTGTTTCTAAAATGCTTTTATTGACAAATAAGCATATATTATCGTATTTAACGGCACATAAGATGCACTTTTTCCCAAAATTTTGGCCCAAAAATTTTCACAGCGTCTAATGTGCAAAGTTGAAACCTCCCCCAAGGTTAATTTTTTCCTCGACAAATACTAATTTAGGTTATGATTAGCGCTTTCATCTATTTAAACTACAATACTAATGAGATGTCTCGCTTATTTTTATTGCTTTTCTTTACTGCCGCCTTGCTTTTCCACAGCGATGCTTCCTGCTTGTGTAATTTACTGCTAGATAGCTCTCAATAATATATGCTTGAATATACAAAAAACTTTTTTCCTGAATATGACCTGCTGAAATGGGGTGCATCTTATATACCAATGTGTTCAAAATGCCGCCAATTATGACACTTAACACAGTAGATCAAAGCATATTTTGTTAGACTACCGTGCAATCTGTTTTTCTGTTAGGCTTGTCAAATGCATCTAAAAGCAAGCATGTAAAGTAATGTAAAAAGCTCAAGATTGAAAACGTTAAGATGATGGAGATTGTAGTTGCAATATGAAAAATTATAATCAAGCATAGTAAATATTGTTACTAGGCAAAAATCAAATAACGTAAAAGGCGGAAATGCATCTATGCAACTATTATAACCAAGTTCAATTTGATAGCAGCCACATACCTCCTCACAAATCCTGTGCCTATCATATTTTGTTAAGAGTTTGGTTTTAGATGCACATATTTTTTGCAAACTTTGAAATTTAAATGTAAGCACATGCTTTTAACACCGGCCCTGTCAATATAATTTATAAAAAAATGGTCTTGGTCAAAAAGGTAGAATGTTTGATTACTGGTGCGAGAGGGCAGAATCAGCCTACTTTTGGCAAAGCAAATCGCAGCAACATTTTTTTGTGCCATGCAGTGTAAGGACATACCAACACCATTACCTAAATGTAGTTATTCTATTTGACAGTAGAGAGCTCAATGACCAAGTTAGAGCTATAAAATATAATAAAATAAAACATATTTAAGCTAAAAACACCTCAACAGCCTCTTTCACCTAAGGCAATTTGTCATGAGGCAATTCTTAGTCATAAAGATTCCTATTCAAATTCTATTTGAATAGGAATTTCCTCCTGACTAGCCGCCTTAGGTGAAACAGACTGTTGAGGTATTTTTAGCTTAAATATATTTTATTTCATTGCCTATATGTATAGGCTGGAGTAAGTTCTTGCTTGCAGTGTATAGCGTAGGCATGAACGCAATGGGTGGGCAGATGGGCCCCCTTAGTGTAATTGATCCTTTGTTATAACAATTTTTTATCAGTCGCACACATGTCACATATATAAAATATCAATATAAATAAATAAATAGACTCGGTAAAATATTTAAGAGTGCTCAATAACAAAAACAGTTAGAGCAAATTGATATATATCTTTATTAGCAAAAATACTACAGCCTGTTTCGCCGTTAAGGCTCCTCAGGTACTTCTGCAAAAAAAACGAAAAATGAACCCAAAACAAACAGAGAATGCAGTATTACTTACGGTTGTTCCTGGGGAGTAATCAGAAATAGTATGATAGCCAGCAGAAACTATACTAAAGAATAATCTGCTGGTTCTCCTGCAAACAGTAAACTCATCTGGGTAAATAAGAACTGTGGAGGTTGGTATGAGAGTAATAGTGACGTAACAATGGAAACAGGTATATACTTAATATGGTAAACGGTAAGTTGGGAAAATAGACGGAAAAGAAAGGATAAAGAAAAACGGCAAAAGTAAAAGAACAAAACACGCAAATTACAACGAACCGTCCAATCTGATACTTTTTAATTTAAATTTTTTCCTGTGGCGGCATGTGTTCACTATTTCAGATCGTTTATTGAGCATTATTTTTCTGTCGCCGCTTAAGATGGCAAGTTTTTCAGCCAGGCACAGGTTACATCTGCTCCCTCCGCATTTGTATGATGGTGCTGTAGAAACAATGGACCATTTTATAGACGGCTCAACGACATTATCCTTTGCTCGCCAAACTGTTTGTTTGGCGTTAGTTTGGCGAGCAAAGGATAATGGCGTTGAGCCGTCTATAAAATGGTCCATTATTTCTACAGCACCATCATACAAATGCGGAGGGAGCAGATGTAACCTGTGCCTGGCTGAAAAACTTGCCATCTTAAGCGGCGACAGAAAAATAATGCTCAATAAACGATCTGAAATAGTGAACACATGCCGCCACAGGAAAAAATTTAAATTAAAAAGTATCAGATTGGACGGTTCGTTGTAATTTGCGTGTTTTGTTCTTTTACTTTTGCCGTTTTTCTTTATCCTTTCTTTTCCGTCTATTTTCCCAACTTACCGTTTACCATATTAAGTATATACCTGTTTCCATTGTTACGTCACTATTACTCTCATACCAACCTCCACAGTTCTTATTTACCCAGATGAGTTTACTGTTTGCAGGAGAACCAGCAGATTATTCTTTAGTATAGTTTCTGCTGGCTATCATACTATTTCTGATTACTCCCCAGGAACAACCGTAAGTAATACTGCATTCTCTGTTTGTTTTGGGTTCATTTTTCGTTTTTTTTGCAGAAGTACCTGAGGAGCCTTAACGGCGAAACAGGCTGTAGTATTTTTGCTAATAAAGATATATATAAAATATCAATATGATAGCATTAGCAGCCTCAAAAAACTATACAATGAATGGGTATTGGTATCACTGTGACGAAATAAAAGAAAAAAATTAGTGTTAAATATGTAAGCGTAGTTGCTCTACGGTTACAAAAACTAAGTGGGAACCAGCAGGGTCATAGTTAACATTACTATTGACCAACTGTAAATTCATAGGCCCCTGACAAAAAATGTAGAAAAAATGTAGCCATTAAGCCTATCTTGAAAATAATAAAGATTGGGCAGGATACTGGCATTTAGAAAACAACAATTGGGCTACTCACGTAGCATAAGTAGCAAAAAAAGGCATAATGTTGCACAATTTATAGTTTTGCAGAGCACAAAATATTTTTATTTGAATTTTATGATATCTCCGACTAAAATGAAAATCTTGAATTAGCTTTCTTGCTCACTATCTTATTATTATATTACATGCTAACTTATTACAACGCAGATATCATATACTACCATATTAAAAGCATCGTAAATATATACTTCAACCAAAGCTTTGTAAAAGATATTTCTTATTTTAAAGTGAGTTGGCTCTGTGCTCCATTCAAAATAATTTGGTTCATTTTTGGTTCTGACTGTGGTAAGTTTAAATCCTCTTAATTATTTTGATAACTACATGAAAGGTAAATTTATGCAAGGGCCCCGCTCACTTTCAGAGACAATCATACCTTTCTTGGGCAAATTTTGGTGCTTTTTTTATGGTAGCTTTGGTGCCAGGCTGCTTACCAAACAACAAAATTATACTTCCACCTCAACAACAATATTGTAAAATTGAGACGAAGAAGTGTGTCGGCTAAACAATCTGTCTGACTGAAAACTTTACAGAGACCTTGCTATTGCAGTGGCAAATAACCAATCTACTAGTAGATCAGCACCCTTTCTGGAACGAAACAACGAAAAATATATTCGCAAACAAATTTAACTTCAGCTGTATTACCAACTTCAATCACTAGAGTTTCCACTTTGCCATTACGGCTTTTAGCAATAACTAATTTAGTTATTGTTTTTTGTTGAAGTGATCACTTATAATAGAAATGCAAACGAATTTTGCTTGAATATTATCTTGTTTTATTAAAAAGCAAAATTTTTAGCCCAAGTGCCTACAGCCGGTTTTGTGTAATAATTTGCGACAAGTCTGGTGAGATTCACCGCTAGTATTGTGTGCGGAAATCCTCAAAGCAAAACTAAATTTAATGTAGCCAACGCACAGAATGGATTCATAAAGATTGGAAAAACTAGTTGATCCTAGGTACTACTGTCTCAAAAGTTGGTTAAAATTTCAAAAGCACTGTTAGATTTTATAGCAAAAAAACATTTTGGAAGTTCCATGTTTTTTTCTTCAATTGAAGTTGAATCAATAGTAGAGCGTTAGCACTATCAAATTACTCAAATGCTGCTTCAAATTGTAAAGACCATGTGTAATTGGACTGGACCATTTTGCTTAAAATTTATATAAATATCAGAAAAAATATCCATATGTGGGCTGGTAGATAGTAGGTGCAGCAGTAGTAAAAAAACTAGTGCAAGTAACTTAGATTATGAGCGATATAAGGTTCTTTTTCCTAAAGCGGCCATCTTGGATCGATGTACACTGGAAGGGAGGCCAGGTATGTGAATGTACCTTGGAAGGTACACTGGGGGTGCGATTCTGCCCAGTACATCCAAGATGGCGACCTGGGGTAACAAACGAAAAAGCGCGCCAAATTGCGCAGGTTCTCCTGCAATAGATTGTGGGAGATATCATACCGTGCAGCTGTTTTCCTGTCATCTTTGCTATTTTCGTGATGTACAAAAATTAATTGGCTTTAGGCGAGGATACAACTTCTCGTCACCTAATTAACTAAACATTTGTTTAGCGGCGATGTTTCACGGAAATTGTACTTGCGATACTGAGTTTTGTTCCACGGTTGCAAGTGCTCAAGCATTTCTGTTTCCTTTTATTGTTGAGTTTAGTTTGGTCGCCTCTTGCGTACTCTACATCACATGGAGAAACGTGGGAAAAATGCCGCCCATTTGTCAGTATGTAATAAAACCGAGTTACAAACTTTACAAATCATACAAAGGTAAGAATAAATACAAAATGTGTTTTAATGAATTTATCTGCATGAATTTGTGTTCTACGTACCTGGCACACAACTAAAAGTCCTTTATTAATGGGTTCTGCGGCGCAACAACCTTATGAGTTTAAATAAGCATCGATTCTTAAAGTTTACTTCAAAATTCATGTTTAGAAAATATCGCAATAATGGTAGGTGTTATCAAGAATCAAAATCCAGATAAGGTGGAAGTATCAATGATTTTTACTTGCTGCATAGGCGTAGCCAAGAGATTGAGGGTCAAAGGAGTCGTGTCTTCCCGTTGTTTTCTTGTCTAAATTATGGCGTTCAATCTTCTTGATAGAAGAGCCATATCTGCTTTTTAAAAATCTTCGCGAGCCAAAACTCAAAACCTCAGAGACATTGAGAAATCATAAAAACAACTTAGAAAACCAGCTGCATTTGCAATTCAATCACATCAATGCAATATTTGGTATACTGGTTACGAACAAGACTCATGATATTATTACAATCGATGCGATCACGTAGTGGTTGGAGCGTCAGCTTTGCAGTCAATAGACGTGGGTTCAAATTCCCTGTGTAGCCATACCAAAGATTTTCAAAAGGTATTTGCAGCTTGCTTGCATTAAGCTCAGCTCGAAAGGTGTAAAGAAAAGCATAAAAGTAGTGATCTACGTTTGTATATGGCAGACAAGTGGTAAGTCCAAGCAGTAACCGTCGTTGTTGACCGACGATTGCAATATAAATTTACTGAAAGATTTTTTCCTTTAAAACAATGCTCGTTGATTGCTTGGAGTTCTGTAAATCAAGAAATTCGGTTTTTGCAAAAAATTTCTTTTACAGCAAATCAATTTCCCTTAACTTTATTGCAAATACATCTGGGCACATTATTATTATTATTATTTTCATTATACCAGCGGCAGTAGCTTGGGAACAATGCACAATGCAGAGTCGGCAATTAAAATTTGCCACACCACCAACAAAAGCGTAAAATAATTCCAAAATAGGCAATATTTGTGTAAAAATTTCCAAGACTTTAAAATGTTTGGACACACAAAATGTTTCTTGATGATTACAACGAAAGAGGTCTTCACCTAAAAACTTACACCAAATTCTCTTCTATTTCACCAAAAAAAGTTCTTTCGCTGAATTCATGCGACAAATGCTTAGATATTCGTTCAAAATTAACAACAAATTTTTTCATTTCAGATTGATTATCAAAAAAAGGTTTTTGTCTAAAATGAAATAATTGCAAAGTTCAATCTCAAAAATCTCAAAATTTTTTAAATACTTTTTACAAAGTCAAAATTCAAAAAACAGCCAATTTCTTTGAAAATTGCTAAGATCTTGGGATAAATTTCCAAGGTTGGCAACTGTGGTACATTGCCACAAGCCGGCTTATTTTTTAGGACTTACGTATGCCCATGACAACTTGTACCTTTAAGCAAATACTAAAATAAACAGACCTACATATAAAATTATGCAAAAACTCGAAAACATAACTAGACCGCAAAAGAGATGGCAGACATGATGCCTGTGTAGCAATTTAAAAGACTGAAGTGCTTATAAAAGAAAAGATTTACGATTGAAGAGACGATGAATGAAAATGAAGTTGTAACAGCAGATGTAAAACTTTTGTTTAAATTAGGAATTTTTTGCAATACAACACATTTTTTTTTGCAAAAATATAATTTAATTGTATTTTGCATGCAATGTAAACAATATCCTGTCGTCTTTTTACCAGTAGAACTTTGAGAACTTACTTTTGACAAGAAATAAGAAAACGTTTATCTCAATAGGTCGCAAGTTGCCTACTCTTAGAGAACTATTAAAAGTAGTTTTGTGTAACAAAAGATATGGAAAGTGAGTAAATGAGCGATTCCCATTCGAACTGAATCTGTTATGGATAGTGTACTGGTGTGGGGATCGAGTTTCGTGTATTGGTGCTGTTGTAAGGTTCCCATAGCACGTCTGACTCCAAGAACGAATATATTTTCAAATCATAAACACAACGTCGAATATAGAAATGATCATTTGCGATAAATCTTTTGAATTTGAATCTTTGTATTTGATTGAATTGAATTGAATCAAATGAATCCTTTTAACGTTAAAGCCTCTTTTTATATCCTTGTTTGCTACTTCACTCTGCCGTATGTCAGACGGAACTATGTCTGGCCATACGGCTTAGTCACCCAACATTATTACATTATAACAAGAATGCGAACATTATTTATGATATGAAGCTATGTATGTTCTTTTATGACCAGTTTTTAGGCCAAGGAATGATTCAAGTTTAGGTCAATGAATGATTTTGGTATTGAAGTCAAGAAATGATTTACAAAAGCAATATACAGTAACGAGCGCGCGAACAGAGCGAGAATGTTTATGAGTCACCCACAATGTTCGATTTCAGCAAAACACCGATTGTCCAAAGCTTGTATCTCTTGGGTCACCAAACTGGTATTTCGGAAAATGGTTAGCATTACAATTATAACAAAAATCTATTGCATGAAGAGACTATTTAAAAGCACAAGATGTGTTGTGATTTGAAAAATGTTGAAGCCAGAATAAAGAGGCAGGAGGCAAATGACAGAAATTTACAACAAAACTTGTTAGACATTGGGTTATTGGTACCTCGCAGATATTATTGCATTTACAACTGTATTTTGTTGCCCGTTTGTAAAGCAAAAAAATTAGAAATGTCGGTGGTTCGATATCTTGCTATTCAGTAGCTACATCACACTCAACGTCCAATGACTAGATAGTATAGACGATAGTATAGACATTGAACCAACCTATTCATCAGAATACCTTTTTTAGAGCTCCTAAAGTTAAGTATTCTGAACTTACTTATGCGGTCGATCGGCTCTAGTCAAGTGACAGCTCTGTTACAATGTTTTCAGCAATCTGTTAGAAAAACACAGAAGGTAACAGAGGTATTTCTAAATTTTCTCTCTCTCATTTTTTACTCATCACAAGCGAATAGCAAACTGACGTCAAATTTTATTGGATATATCGAAAAAAGTAGCTCACGTTGTTCCAAGTTCTTTTTTCTCAATTGAATGCCGGGTTTTATTTTTGAGCTATGTCAAAGGGGTATCAAGTTCTATGCTTGTTATAAATACGGAAGGCCCACTGCATATAAACTTGGTTTAAGATAAGCAATCTTATCAGCTTTTGTTTCCACTTCCCAGTGCCTCATAAAGTTTGAGCGGAAGTTCTTGGGCCTTCAAAAGCTTCACAACGCAAACAAAAAAAGTGAAATTTGATGCCACTTTTGACATAATGGTTATGTGAGCCATGAAAATTCTAATTAAGGAATTGTTTTTTCATATAGCAGCAAGAGTAATAGTGGATGGGAGAATGGAGCTGCTAAACTGCTTGAGGATCTTTTTCAAAGAAAGTTATGCTGTGCATGTAGGTACTACCTTTGTGAGGTCTTGTTTCTGCTCTATGGAAATATTTGTGTTGAAGTGAAAAAATGGGACTGGATAAATCTACATTTGTAGCACACTAATCACATTTGAACAGCCTAAATCACTGCAAGCCTATAAAAGATTATTTTGCCATGACTCTTTGAGTTCTGTAACACAGGTTTCTGCTAATTTATAATTTAAAAGAAAAATTTTCCAAATCGATGAAAAATAGTGGAAAGTAGTAGATTTATTCTTTCTCAAAATTTTTTGTCTGATTCTTTTTAAAAGAGCACGTCAGAATAAAGGAAAGTGAAAGTGCATGAGCTTTAATAGCCAAAATGCAATCAAGATGAAAAAAGGGCAAGGAGCTCGAAAACGATTGGTCCGAAACGGGATAATGGAGAGCAGCAGATGTAGTAAGAGCACGAAGTTTTATAATAATTCCTTTTGCTTGCATCAATGTGGCTTGAACGTTTTTATATAAATGCTTTCAAGGATGGATAGAAGAAAAGCAGTACGTCCATGAGCCAGGATTGAGAAATTGCCTGGAGTGTATTCATGCACACAAGACAAATTTTTCTATAGGTGTTGCCCTATTTCTGAAAGAGAAGTTTCAGGTTGACTACCATTTGATTTGCAGAAAAGAAAACAATAGCTGAGGTGCTGTGGAGTGCGTCTTTGCAGGACAAATTTGGGAACATATTGTTTGATTTTCTACTGCAACCTTTGAAAAGTACGACCTACGTACCGACTATCGCAGTGGCACAAAAATTGGTATTCGACCGTGATATGATAAAAGGTACACACAGAAAAATCTTTTTCGTGGTAAAGAATTTTAATATAACTTTGAAAAAAGCTTTTTTAGCCATAAGCTTTTGTGACGCTTTCATCAGTGGTGGTATCGCGTCAAAAAGAGAAGAGCTAGACTGCTAGAGTGAGTAAATTGTTTTATCCCATTAATGTGGACGGTAGGCAATCAAGACTAACCAATAGTAGCGCTAGCATAGCAATGCTCGCCAAAAAAGAAATTTCGCAATAGTAAAATGCTGAAGCAAGTGAAGCAAGAGGCCAAATAAGAAAGCCGTAAGTTATCGAAATAGCTTTAAGAGTAAACAAACTCTTTCTGTCTGCATAACACCGGACGCTGAGTCTTGATACAAAAGCCTCTAAGAGATTTAGGAAGAAAGAGCTGCGTGCTGTGGCTAGCATTGAAAATCATTTGTTGGCATAGTTTCATGGGCATTGCTCATTTTTTGAAAGATGCTGACCAATGCAGAGTCATAGGCCGATTTAGTTTTGATTCGTTTGCACGATCTGTCTAGTTGAGATTGGCGTAGACGAGTCAATTGTTGTCTTAACCATTTTGGAACATGTTGCTCAATGTGATCCTGTGACTCTGAGATAATCGTACGTGCGCTAAGCTCAAAGTATATACGCGTTCGGTTAATGGTTTACCGTAGGCCTACTAGAATATCTAATTATTCTATTTTGTCCATCACAAAAATGGCATGGCAAGGGCCACTAGACGGGGCATGGCAGGCGGTCAGTTTGACAACTCGCAGCTAACAGCTTCTTTCATGCTTTCTGGCCTTTTTATTTCTTTTCTGCTTTTATTTTATTTATTTATTGTGTTACAGTGATAATGCAAAGGTAAAGCATATAATCTATCTATCTACTCATTCCGCATTTAAAATTATGCTTTTTCATTCTGCAAACAAAAAAACTATAATTCAGTAATGCACACTACTGTATTGCATGTTTTTTTTTGTTTTTTTTATGTTTTATTTGCCATATTTATCCTCCATTCACGAGAAAGCGAATTGTATCGCTATACTTTGGACGGGAAGTCCGCACTCGCTTGGGAGTTGCCTTTTTCGAGGTTTATGGGCCACCTGTCTTCCACATAAAGGTGGGGCGTCCCGTTAAGTGCCTTGCCCAAGGACACAACAAGCGAACTTGCCGGCTTGTTCTCCACAACCTCCCATAAATGCCGAACGCCAAACAGGGAAGCTGTGGATGCCATTTTTTAAAGTCTTTTGGTACGACTTGACAAGGGGAATAACCCCTGGTCTACCGACTGCGAAGCGGACGCTCTAACCACTACGCCATGGCGTCGGTAAGATACATCCCTAAGCTTACAATCCCTGATATTACTACTTACGTGGGATAAGTTTTTAATTACCGCACCACCGACATTAGCAGGTTTTGTTTCAAACTGGCACATTGGCTTTAGCAACCCTCCAAATCACTACATTTTTTCTTTTACCATAATCGTTTTTTGAAACAAACTACAAAACCTAATCTGGACCCTATTAGACTTTCAATTTGTTGTCACTTTCAGGCAATGTATTTTCTGTTGTATTAGTCTATCTGTTTCAAGCTGGCGCACGATTCGCGGATTTACAAAACTGCTCTTCTTGTTTGCAACAAAATTAGACGTTTAATTGCTAAAATATATTCTATAACTATGTTGATTCCCTTTGGTGAGCCTGCTCACCACTGGTTAACATAAGCTCTTGCAAACGCAATAGCTGACTTCAATGTGTTGTTCTTTGCCAGTTAAATTTTATTTATTCGATTTCATTCAATTTCATTTGACAGCACACGATTCGCTTTACAAAGAGTTTTCTTTTACAGACGGTCACAAGCCTCATACACTCTTTCACACTACTCAATTAAATTTGGAATGATTTTCCAACCAGAAAGCAACACCAGTATCATCTCAAAGTTTTGATTATCTGCCAGCTCAAACGAAGGCAGCTCAAAGCGAGTAAATCACCTGACAGTAGGCCGAATACATTTAACAAATAACGAATAAAGATTACAGAACGCTGGTTCAACTCTACTGTTTATACAAATTAAAAACGAACAAATAATATATTAACACAACGTAACACCCTATACTTCAACTTATTAGAGTTGGAAATCACTCAAATTTTTACTTTGCTGCATTTTCTACGGCAGCTGTCTAGTCTTTCTACGGCAGCTGCATTTTCTACCCTGAAAATTTTAACGTTTTCATCAACAGGCGCTAGAAAACAATCAACGCCCGAACATTTTTCACACACTTTCTCCACTACTAATATAATTATGCTTCCAGTAAGCGCTGGCTCGCCGCTGTCAATGAGGACTGTAAAGAATTCAATCTAACCTCGTCGATGCTTTGCACATCACCTCTGACCAAAGTATGTGGAAAAATAGTGTAAACTTGATTGGCTCTACGCAGAAGTAAGCATGAGATGTTATGATGAGGACAATCAAAAATTTTTAAGTGACTATCCAGTGTAGCTGTCGCTAGAATAATTTTCTTGCTTGATGTTGAAACATCTACCTGTAATTTCTTTTAAAGGTAGCGCAAGGGCAAAGAGGTTGAGAAATAGTGGCATAGAGTTACAAGTCTTTTCTCAAATTCAAAATGACACTCCTTTTTAAGTTAGAGAAACAGAGCAACCCAATTATCGTTTGTCCAAGTGGTAGTGCAAATCATTTATCAATTTGTCTTTGTTGATAGACAAAATATGCGTAAAAATCCGGTTGGATGAAGAAGTTTGATAACTTTTTTGTTTTATTGCTAAGCCTATTAGTGTATGAAGACCAAATATTTTTTAAAGACAGTTTGTAAGTTTCTTGCCATTGTCATAATTACAGATTTCATCTGTTCACTCTGTATGTCCTGGAGTGACTTTGTCTTATCTGAAATAGTATGTCATGAGTATACGGTGATATCTCAAAAAAATTAAAAGTTTATGCTCTGTTTAAAATGCATTTTTTTCATATTTTAAATTTGGTGACGTTATCAATCCCAACGTCATCAACCGAGACAAGATTTTTTTGTTTGCCCTACATGACCATAAAGTTCTATGATGCTGACAACATCTGTTCTAATGCAGCTTATCGGAAATGATTGTGCTAATGTAGCACATGAATGAACTTGCATCAAAAAAAACTGCTAAACATAGACAATCAACTTCCTTGTAAACAGTTCACCGTATTCTACAAACTGGCTACATATGCACATTGTTAATACACAAGCAAGTTTCTTCAAACAAACACCTGCCTTCAACAACTAAAAGTAAACTAATAAAAAAATGAATGAAACTAAAAAACTAATAAAGTAAATGAAACTAATAAAAGTAAACTAATAAATTTTATGTCAATTTTGGTTTTGTTTGATGAACTAACTTGAAAATTGAAGAAATGCTAATTCAGGCTAGGCGTTTCACAATCTCCATGCATTGCCTAGACACATCTAAGATAGACATTACGAAACGACACATTTGGATGTAGGCTACATAACAAAGCCCAAGAATAAATTTTTCTGACCTAGATCAAGATTAGTGGTTTTCAAGATTTGTACTTCTCAGCCAAGACTACACCTATATGGCACTAAGCAATGACAAGCTCATTTTTACACTTTTTTACAAAAGCAATGACAAGCTCATTTTTACACTTTTTTTTACATTTTTACAACTACAGCTCATTTTTACAACCATATGACACTGAGCAATTACAGTTCCTAATTTGACTGGTAGGATGCTAGTTTCATAGCTTTTTTGGCACAATTATTGTATATCAAACTAGCTATATGAAAGCAATTACAATGAATCACACATAAGTCTGAAATGACCTAAGAGTGATCTGCTTCAGTTTCAGTGTTAACAATGTCCAGTGTATCACGTACTTTTCTGTAAATAAACAGCAATGTTTTAACTATTTCCGAGTCTTCTCTTTTCGTACCTTCCGATTGCTAAGGTTAGATTGCAATTACTAACAAAATTTTCTCAACCTGTTTAGATGAAGAATTACTTAAAAATATTTCCTCAGGCAGCTGACCCCTCTTTGTACTCAACGAATTTTAACTTTTATCTGCCCAAAAATTTTGTGCAACCAGTTTTTAAAACTCACACCCAGTAAGATACCTGCACTTAGTGGACTTGTTGCAACTATAGTACATTTACCACGTGAAAATTACACTTTATTCTTTTCTCATTCAAGTTTAATTTATGAGATTGCTTTTGCCACCACTTAGCATAATTGTTTCCTGTAGCTTTTCATAGTAACAATCGGAATGGTGGGTTTTGCTAGATTGCCTTACAGATTTACGTAAGTGTTGTCCCACCCAATGTCTGGCGTTCGCATTCCTCGTTGCAATAAAAAACTGGTCAGATTTGGACTTAGATTCGAATAAACGATTACATTGATGATCGAAATTTAGAGATTTTTTTACTCAGGTGTAATTTTGGGAGGAATTGTTTTGTTGGCAACTATTTTGGTCATTGTTGCTTTGGCAACAATTACTTCGAGCACGTCTAACTATCACCTGCAATTTCTTAGCATCTACAACATTTTTTACGTAAGTCTTTTATCATTAAACTTTCTTGTTTATGTATTTGCTAAAGCTTTGTTTTTTAAGACAGATCGTTGTAGAAACAATGATGATTTTGTCAACCATGTTAGGATTTTACCAATACGTAAATATTGATTATGAATTCAAAAAAGACGCAGAACATCTAGACGCTATTCTTCTCATCATTTGTTTGGTTGGGCCTCTCGTTTATGAAATGTTCTCGTTATTTGGAATTTCGCTAATCGATGAAGAGCCAAATAGTGCGTGGTCACTGTCGCTTACTCTGCCTTTAATTGACATTTTTCAATGCGTTTCTCAGGTGAGCAGGAAAGAATAATTTATTAGTGTTTAGTTATTTTGCTCAATATTTATGATGTAAAACTTTTTAGCAAATTTGATTTAATCACTGACGTTTTTACAGTAATTTGTCGTATAGATACACATACCTGTCATGTCATGCCATCAGCTAAAAAGTGCAAAACCAATTTTTTGAAGACCGTAACATGTTTATCAAAACTATGGCTTTATCTGTTTTATTTGTTTTTTTCTCAGTAGGGATATGTTGTAAACCAGAGATGCGCAAACTTTCTTGCAGGTGGGGGCCGATTTTTCTGAACTGGCCCAGTGGCCCAAATCTTGGTTTATAAACCTCAAACATTGAAGTTTAAAGTTAGAGGTTTTTTCTCGAAGATCAATTGCATAAAGGCAACATGTTTGACTTGAAAATCTTTATTTGTTTGATATACCTTAAAAGGACGTGGCAAGTCTTTTTTCGGAGATCAATTTCATAAAAACGAAAATTTTAAACTAAACTATTCATATTTGGTATGATGATTTTGATGGGGGATTTTTTTGAACAAAAAGCCGGCACTTTCTTTTCGGCAATCAATTCTTGGTCGCTGGTCACAAGTCACATCCTCAAGCTGACCACACAGTTTAACCTCAGAGGCAACATTCAACTCGAGGCCGCAGCTTGCGCACCACTATTGTAAATTTTAAAACGTAGCAATTTGTCACGATAGAACATGCCGAGAATGACAAACTTGTGTCGAGTTAAATTTGCCGTCAGAAAGAAACACATGCATGTCACAAGATAACACCAAGAGCGAAGAAAATTTTTACCAAAAGGCGACAAAGCAGAACTACAAATACAATTCAAGCAAAAATACATGCAAGCAACGATACATTTTTAATTTTGAACGCTGCCTGTTTTCAAAACGGGTCAGTTTTATTTTCATTCTGTTGTTAGCAATGTTCCATGTTCTGCTTGTTTCAATCAAAAATGTTTACAATAACTTGATTGCAAAGGTTTAATGGTACCATTATGCTAGTGAGCTATTTTTATGCCTTTGTATCCTCCTTTGATCAGCACTTCATCCATTAATGATGCTTGAGCACAAAAATATTTACTTACATTTCACCCAAAAAACTCATTTTTGCCTAAACTTTGTTGGCCTCTAAAACAGGCATTTACTAGATTTGTTTATCCCTTCTTCTCTTTTCAAAAATTACGCTAGGTTATCCTTCTCAGGAAATGCCAGTAAGCTACATTTAGATGTTTGGGAAAAACTTCCAAACCGCCATAAGACATTTGAAGGTTTCGTTAAATTGAAATTGCAAAATTTTTTCCTAAAATTCCGCATTAGGTACCACGATACCTTTGGAGTTGCTTTTATTTTGGCGTATAATCACCTGTTGATTTATTCGCTGACCCTTTACACAATTATTATTATTATGAGCTACAATCTGGTACAGCATTTTTAGTCCTAAAAAACTGCAAAAAACAAAAAAATAAAAATAAAGCAAGTAAAGAGCATAAAAAAATAAAAAGCCACACCAGGTATCGCGATGATCAGAATGCATCTGTAAAAACTGCAGTCAAAGATCAATAGGCTTTCTGAAGTTTTCATGCACTACTACAGTTTTAATGGGACTGTCCTCCAGATAGGCTTACAGACAACCAAGTCTGCTGGCTTTAGATTGTCAAATACGTTATTACTTCAAGAGATACTTACCCAGAAAGCGATTGTGGAAAAACTATAAATACTTATTATGAATGTACACATTAAGATTTTACAGTTCCAAAACTTTGCTTCAGTAATAGCAACCTGCCAGTAGTGTATGATGGCTCATTTGGAAAAGATTGCGGAAGAGCTGCGGTGGAGCTGACAGCGGAGCTCCGCCGCATAGTTCTATGTAAAGGAGCTAACCCTAAGTCTGAGCAGGCTTAGAAATCAATAGTGCAAAAGTAGAGAATAAGCCGATACTTTACATTTCGCAGAAAGTAGACAATATTCCGATTTTGATATTAGTTTTGAAAAGCAAAAAATAATGATTACAACAATCCATGCCACTAATTTTTAAATTGTACAGTTACTAAATAATTTATCTTTTGATTACAGAAAAATTTTTGTGTTTGATCATAGAGCATCTTGTATTCAGGCTTGGCTTTAAAGCTTCCTGAACTATGAATTTTTATTTCAAACATTATGACTCAGCAGGAGAAACCAGCATTTAGTTCCTTTTCCAAAGCACAATACACTTGACATTTGGTAGTATAGCATTTGCCACCTCTTCATCAAGAAACTAGTGTTGAGCTATGATTGCTGACAAAGTCGTCGACAATATTTCAGTTATTTCGTCTAACAATGCCCATGCAATTGCATGATAAGTTTAACAAACCATTACAGTGCGGTGCGACAACGTAGAAATCATCATTAACTTTTTTTATGAACTGTAATCAGTGGAAAAGTTTGTGTTGTTGCACTGAAGAAACAATGCTGATTAGTCCCATACAACAATGCTTACTATTGGTACCAATCAGCTATCATCCATAAAATCCTTTAATGTGGGTATTTTTTAAATTTATCCAAAACATTAATGCATTATAGCCTTCCATGTATCCAGACAATAACATTTACCATTGTACGAGGGTCAGTCAATAAGTAATGAGACTTTCTCAATTGCTTTTGTGTTTTTGTAGCTAAGGAACTCAAATTTTATGTGATGATTATGAATGGAGTTGTCATCTCATTTACAACAAAACTTGTTTATTTTCAGATTACTGTAGGTGTGATGATAAATTGAAATGACTACTAGGCTAGCAAACAGCTCATCGTTGGAACAAAGAGGAATCATCAGATTTCTGTTAGCAGAGAGTGTAAAATCATGTGAGATTCTGTCTAGAATGCAAAGACAATATGGTCCTTCCTGTATGTCTAGAGCAAACTTCTACAAATGGGTGCAAGCATTCAAAGATGGACGCGAAAGCATTACTGATAATCTGAGAAGTGGAAGACCTGTGGATGTCTCTACCCCAGAAGCAGTACAGACAGTTGAAGACCTGATCAAATCTGATAGAAGGGTCACTTTAGATGAAATTGCTACAAAATTGGACATCTCCCATGGCACAGTGTACGCAATTGTGCGTGAGAAGCTGCATTTTTCAAAAGTCAGCTGTTGCTGGGTTCCCAAGATGTTAACGGATGATCACAAAATGCAACGCCTGATGGCTTCCAGAGCATCACTACGCAGATACAGAAAGGAGGGAGATGCATTTCTGTCGAGAATAGTGACAACTGATGAGACCTGGGTTTTTCATTATGAACCTGAATCGAAACGACGATCAATGGAGTGGAAGCATGTTTCTTCCCCAGTGAAGAAAAAATTCAAATCTCAGAAAATTCACTTCCAGACTGACGAAGAAGTGAAGGCTGCTGTGAGCAACTGGCTGAGGACCCAGTCCACGGAATTCTATGCCAAAGGAATAGACAATCTAATATCAAGATGGAACAAGTGTGTTGCAAAGGAGGGAGACTATGTTGAAAAATAAAAAAGCATTTTTTGATTACCAGTCATTGCAAACTTGAGTTATTGAGAAAGTCTCATTACTTATTGACTGACCCTCGTATATAACTACCCAACAAAAAAACCTTTTGATTTTATGATGCCTGTATACGAAAAGGAAGTGCTTAATTTACAATATCATGGAAAAACAATTTGCTGAAAGTTACAGATTAATGCATTAATTATATATAAATCACATTTTGTAGTGCGCAATTATACATAGAATAGTATTAAACAGTAATTGATCATTAAGAATGTGCATCAAAATATGATCAACTACAAGTTGGCAATATTCAGCCATTAGCAACTTGTGTTTTTGGCCCATTCAAAATCCTATTTACATTGAATGCTAGCATAACTGAATAATTATTCTGGTTGTGTTCACAAAATCA
Source organism: Trididemnum clinides (assembly GCA_963675345.1). Taxonomy (NCBI): domain Eukaryota; kingdom Metazoa; phylum Chordata; class Ascidiacea; order Aplousobranchia; family Didemnidae; genus Trididemnum; species Trididemnum clinides. The sequence continues at coordinate 1,727,495 of OY776299.1, forward strand.
CGGTGTTGGAGCAGGTCTAATTTCAAAGTTGCTCCAGCTCCTGCTCCTGGTGCAGCATTTTCTATACTAAATTTTACCGTTATTTGCACTATTAAAAGAATTTTACGTATCCTATAAGTTTGACAAAACACAACATTCAAAAATTTCACTTGACACAATTTAATGACACTTATGTTATTTTGAACAAAGGCCATTTGCACAAAGAGATAAAAATTCTTCAAGTTAGTTCTCTTTCATCAAAGTTCTTAAATCCGACTGAATTATTCAAAATGAAGAGAACAGTCTTTTCACAATCACTTGAATTGGAGTCAAAGTTGTCATTGTGTATGCCACTTATTGCAAAATTGCCGCGTAGCGAAATATCGCAGTCACAACGCTTAGTTTTGTCGTTCTATTAATGATCTCCATATCATTTAATACACTAACAAAATTTATTTTAAACTGTTGCACTGGCAATTTATCAATTGTCTTTTCTTTTTCCATTTTGCGTCATTTTGCTTGCTGATCGAGATACTTCTCAAAAATTCTCATTATCAGAACTAGAAGTTGAAGATTCGTCTTTACTACAGCTTTAGCTTTCATCTACTGGGTGTATGGCGACCTTACGGGATACAAACTGTGGATCATTAATGTTTTGCTGAAATTATGTGGGTGACTCATAAACGTTCTCGTTCTGTTCGTGCGCTCGTTGTTGTACTGTAATCGTTATTATAAATCATCGGTTGGCCTACAACCAGGTCATAAAAGAACATACATAGATATCTATCTTGATGTAACAATACTGGGTGACTAAGCCGTATGGCCAGGCGTGGTTCCGTCTGACGTGCGGCGGAGTGACCTAGTAAACAAGTATATAAAAAGAAACATTGCTATTTTCGTTCAGTTGATTCAGTTGTTTCGATTAAAATTAAAATTCAAATTCATTGGCTTCAATTCAATTCGATTCGCTTAATTTCAAATCAAGATTCATGCATTCAACACTGTGTTGTGATTTAAATATATTCGTTCTTGGAGTCAGACGTGCTGTTGAAATACGATCCCCACAATTTTGGAGTCCGACGCGATCGAAGTTTCATTTCCCCATATTTTGATGACCCCGACGACTCATCCGCCACAATTTTGGTGACCTCGACGAACTTATTTTCCACAGGTGCTTGAAAAGTAACTAGGCATCAAAAATTGTTTGTGATCTTATTATTATTCCTGAATTCTAGACACTAATCATTTTAGGTGAGACAACACTGATAGGGATTACTTATTTTGTTAATTGTATTTATGTTATTTATGGAATATTGCAGAATTTTCAAAAATGACAACTCGCTTGACAATTCAGGAGCGAGCCAAAATTGCCGCACGTTGTGAAGTGTGGAATTTCATTGTTCGGGCGCACAGATGGTGGGATGCATGTAAAGATAGGCATGAAACACTACGTCCAGAGACCATTATTGTCGTGCAAAGCTTGTGATCTGTAAAAGGTAAAAGAAGGAGCAGGTGTCCGTTTAAAAGTCTCAGCGGAGAAGGTAGAAAGAGTGCTGGAAATTTCAATGCACGAGTGCGAGTACAAGTGATACGGCTTTGCAGAGTACTGACAGACCATCCACCAAGTGAATCTAGTATAGATCCCGCAAGTGTGGCGGTCTAAGCTATGCTTTATTGAAAGCCTATAGCTTCTTGTCGGTCACCAACTGCACTGAAGAGACCTAATAGGTCGAAACAGTGTCACTGTCTGCAGTTTTGCTAAGTGCAGTGCTGGAAATGTTTATGCGCAGCCTGCAAAATCAACACAGCAAGCTGCTTGTTAAAGTATTTGAACAAGACTTTCAATGCTCTAAGTGTTGCACAAGGAATTAAATTATCATCCGTGGAATACCGATTATGAGCAGGCGCTTAAGCCTGCAGACTGAGATCGCAGAATGGAATGCAGAGAATTAATGTTGGATTGGCATGGTGTTTACGGAAAAATATGAATGGTGCTTGTGTTGAAATATGACTATTTAGCTTAATTACCCATTTTAAGTCATTTTTGCTGTGCAACAAAGTTCCCATAATAGATTGTACAAATATGCATCATTAACTTTCAATGAGTACAAAGTGAGATTTTGTAATTTATCACAAATTTTTAAGGCCTAGTTACTTTTCAACCGCCCTGTACTTCGTTTGCTCTTGAGTTTTTTTTCTTTGTATTCTTTCATACTAAGAGCGATAGCAAAGCCTTTTTTCTGTTGATCATTGGTCAAAGTAGCCCTATTACATTGGACCAAATATATATTTGGTTCTAGCAGCACATCATTGGCTAACAGAATCTTCTCACGTCTCCATAGATTTTCTCATGGCGTCAGCCACAACACCGCCAATCTGTGTAAACTTAAACAGCATTTATTCCCATTCTTGTAAAATGTTCCACGCGTCAAATCAGAAAGTTTACAAATTTTTCGTGAAAAGGAAAGGATGGCGCAGCAAACATTCAAAATTTTTAACAACGTTACGCTGTGCTTCAGACAAACACACATCTTGATGCGGGATGTCTACCAACGGATCTTTTAGTTTCAGAAGTCGTTCAACCATGAAATATGTGCTGATCTACCTAGTAGCTTGGTCAAGAATGGCTCCTTTGCTTTTTTTCTATTTAATGTGAAATCGATTTTCAATGGTCTTGCGGCAATCGCAATCCGGCGAATTTTGATTGTCAATGAGGCAACTGTGTTTAATTTCAAGCCGTCGCGAATTGCAAGTTGTAAATTATAAGCAGCACGTCTCACATGTGGCATTGTAGAAAACTGCAAATAGTCCAACATCACCGAGTTTATGGATTCATCCAAAGTTGAGGCAATTTTCTGTTTAGTGTCACTGCCATCATCTTTGCTTTCATTAGCCTCACAATTCTCAGATGATTCATTGACAGCATGCGAATTTCGCTCTGTGCATAAACACTCAAAGTTTTGAGCAAGGTATTGCAAAGCCATGCATGCACATTCTCAGTAAGTGCTTGTCAGATTCCGAGTTCATGGATTCATTCAATCTCGAGGCAATTTTCCGTTCAGTGTCACTGCCATTACCTTCGTTTTCATCAGCCACACTATCCTCAGATAATTTCTTGACGACATGCACAATTTTGCTTTGCGCATGAACACTCAAAGTTTTAAGCAAGCTATTGCAAAGCCATGCATGCACATTCTCAGTGAGTGCTTGTCAGATTTTTACAGGCAAACACCACAATTGAACAAAGCCATTTAATTTGGAGCTGTTTGCCAGGACCTCTCCAATAACTGTGCGGCTCCAGCTCCTCCTACATTTTTATTGTGAGCTCCACCGCGGGCTCCAGTTCCGACAAAAGTGGTCTGCTTCTTAGTTCCTACTAGCAGCTCCAGCTCCGACACTCTGCACAAAACTCGACTAAACTTACTAACTACAGTATATAGCAATTTTGTTACTAAATTAGTTTTTCCCACAAACAAATATATATTGCTCAGCACAGTAGATCACAACACACCAGTACTTTTATTATACCAACTCGCAGTCTGTTTCTCTGCTAGGCTGCACTTAAGGTTATGTAAAAAGCTCAACATTGAAAACTATAAGATGATAGGTTTTGCAGTTGCAGCGTGAAAAATTACAATCAAACATAGAAACTATTGTTGCTAGGCAAAAATTACAATGCTTAAAACCGGGAAATGCATCCAAGCAACTATCGCAAGCAAGTTTAATTTCAATATTTCATTAGCAGCCACAAACCTTTCCACAAATCTGGAATCTTTTGTATTTTTTAAAAGTTTACTTTTGGATGCACATAATTTTTTGCAAATTCCAAACTCTTCAGAACGTAAGCACATGCTTTTAACATCTAGCCATGTCAATACAATTTATATAAAGATGGTATTGGTCGAAAAGGCGGAATACTTAGTGACTGGTGTGAGAACAGAATTAGCCTACTATTAAAAGAGCAAATCGCAACAACATGTTTTATATGCTATACAGTGTAAGCATGTACTGACAACATCTCACATGTGCACAGAGACGTAGCAGCCGCCCCCCAAACCCCCAATTGGGGGGGCCCAGGCCAACTTTGGGGGCCCAAGTTAGTCTGAAATTGCTTTTTGGCTACGTGACTATTTTCAGTTCAGCAGACTTGTTTACAACCGATTTTAACTGTAGGAAGAAATTGGCTTGTGACATCATAAGTGAATGCAACGTCATTTTATCTCGCAGAATCTAGAATATTTCGATTGATTTTCTGGTGGAATCTTGAATATTCGATTGACGTAACAATGCCGTTGTTACGCAACAATCATAGAATGGTCTGGAATTCTGTTTGGCTATAAATACCGGGACAATATATATACACTGCAGAGTGCAGATAAAGTATTTTATTGACATTGTATAGAATGAAACGTTCAAAAAGTGGTGCTCAAAAAAGAAAAGAAGCAGCCACTGCTCGAGATGCTGTAGCGAAATTGCCCAAGATGACAGATTTTTTCAAGATTACTGAGCAGAGTAGACCTGGCACTAGTACCGAGAGGGATGAAGAAAACTATAGTGTACAAGAAAAAGAAGACTATGACGATCAGCATCAAAGTGATTGTGAATTTCCAGAAAATGTAAGTTGTGATTTACCTGCCAATACGCAACCTTCAATATCAAAAATATCTGAATCTCAATTTACCCCTATCCCTGATGACCCATGTAAATGGCCTGAAAGTATTTCTGATGCTCAACGATGTGATATAGTAAAGCGTGGACCACATCAACTAATAATGAATTTTCCATATAATAACACAACTCCAAGGCGACGTTTTTCCTCCAACCATTATAAACGTGTGTTACCTAATGGTGAAAGTGTTTCACGGTCGTGGCTAGTTTATTCTGGGGAATCAGATCAAGTTTTTTGCTTTTGTTGTAAGCTATTTGGAAAAACACTGAGCCCCTTTTGTAGTGGTATAAATACATGGGAGGGTTTTTCGAAAAAACTGAAAGACCATGAAAACGGCATTTCCCACCAAGAATGCTGCAGTCAATGGATGTTGCTAGCTGAAGGGATAAGAAATTCATCCACTATCGACAAACGCGAGATGAATATTTTTTTCAATGAAAGACGTTTTTGGAGAAATGTTTTAGAGAGACTTATCGACATTGCCTTGTTTCTATCGGAAAGGAATCTTGCTTTTAGAGGATCTGAAGAAGTCTTAGGATCTCCTCACAATGGAAATTTTCAGGGTATATTTGAGCTTTTGGCAAGAAGAGATCCGATCCTAAAAGAGCTTCAAGACAGAATCAAGAATAAAAACACTAAAGATCACTATTTGAGTCCTACCATACAAAATGAACTAATTGAATTGCTAGCGACAAAAGTTGAAAAAGAAAATTTACAGCAATTGAAATTGGCAAAATATTTTTCTATAATTTTGGACTGCACTCCAGATATGTCACATCATGAACAAATGTCTGTCATTCTCCGTTATGTACTATGTAATGAAGAAGCTGCTGTTGTTAAAGAAACATTTTTTGGCTACTTGAGAATAAGTGACAGTACTGGGAAAGGCTTGTTGGACGCTTTCTTAGAAAAAGCGACCGAACTGCAACTCGAATTGTCTGATTGTCGAGGTCAGTCATATGATAATGGTGCTAACATGAAAGGAAAACATTCTGGGGTCCAAGCAAGAATGCTAGACATCAATCCCAAAGCTGTTTACGTGCCCTGTGCAAACCATACCCTTAACTTAGTTGTTGTTGACAGTGCTAATTGATCGACGGAAGCATTGACATTTTTTGGAGTACTTACAAGGTTGTATGTGCTGTTTTCTTCCTCTGCTCAGCGTTGGGAAATTTTGAAGAAACATGTGGAGCTGTCCATAAAGTCACAATCTGATACTCGTTGGGAAAGCAGAATTAAATGCATCAAACCTCTTCGATACAATTTAAAAGAGGTGTTGCTGGCACTGAAAGACTTGGAAGCCATTTCCATAGAAAGAAAAGATGGAAGAGCTGCCTCAGAAACAAAATCGTTGATAGCTCATTTATCAAAATGGAGTTTTCTTTTGTCGGTGTTTATTTGGTATGATATCCTATTCCAAGTCAATAAAGCAAGCAAGATTCTTCAATCGTATGGAGTCTCCCTTCATACAATGGAAACGGAAATCCAGGCAACTGAAAAGTTTTTGCAAAACTATCGCACAACGGGTTATGACAGTGCCGCAACATCTGCTGTTGAAACAGCACAGGAATTGGATATTGATCCTTCTTTTCCTCCGTCAAGAAGTGGAAAGAAAAGAAGATTGTTTGATTACCAAGGTGAAGGGGAACAACGAGCTACTCCTGAACTGAAATTTAAAAGCAACTTTTTCTATCCATTAGTAGACCAGGCTATTATGTCAATAAAGGAGCGCTTTAATTTGTTACGTGAGGTTTCTTCCGCCTTTTCGTTTTTGTACACACGAGACAAACTTTTGCTTGTGCAACAAGAAAATGCTCTTCTTACTTGCTGTAAAGAGTTCCAAAAAAAGTTCGGTGACATTGATTCTGATGAAATGAGCGCTGAGCTACAGCGGTTTGTTTTAATTTTACAAAAAAAAACGCAATCTCAATACGGCTCAAGACTTTCTGAACTATCTTCTAAAGACTCATTTATTTGAATTGTATCCAAATGTGTACATCGCACTTCGAATCTTACTAACTTGCCCCGTGACTGTTGCCAGCGCTGAAAGAAGCTTCAGCAAATTGAAACTGATCAAAACTTTTAATAGAACGTCTATGACAGACAGTAGACTATCTTCATTAGCCATGTTGTCAATCGAAAATGACTGCGCCCGATCTCTTGATTATGACAATGTCATAACAGCATTTGCGAACAAAAAGGTTCGCTCCAGACTATTTAAATGATACTGTGTTTTTATAACTTTTTCATGTTTTTCAGTGTCATTGCTTTCGTTTCGCAGTGTCTGCATAAATGTCCTACTGATCTCTGGCATCGGTGCCGAATTTTTTATGACTTGCACCTTCGGTATCGGCATACTTTATTCTGACATTAGCCTGTTTACTTATGTACAAATTGTGGTGTGTTTTCTTAATGCAGCTTTTCAATTTTACACCTCTAAAGTGATATGACCTGTGCGCAGGGGCTCTTGCGCTTACTTTGGGGGGGCCCGAAGTTGGAGTGCTACGGGACTGCATGTGCATATGCTGCTTAATACATATGTATTGGTTAAGCAACGTTCTTAACCGATTTTAGGGATAATGAAACTGTTTACTCAGCATGTCATAAGAAGTGACTAATGAGTTCCTACCAATTGCAGTCTGATTGCTAATGGAGGGGTTGCCAACTTACTATCTTGGTTGTGCAACTCACGTCAAACACTGAGGTTGGAGTAAACAAGGCCATGCTCACCGTATAAAACTTTGCTTCAGCAATGCTTCTGAAATATAGGTCATGTTGTTCCACAAGCTACAAATAAAAATGATATCCTAATACAACTGTCTAGAAAAATACAACAGTATCACTACAGTAATAAAAACACATCTTTTAACAATAAAAATGTGATATGTACATTTTACAGTAATAACTTTTGGTATAACTTACCACATATTTTTGGTATAGATAGTCTATAGCAGGGGATCTCTGACTTTTTTCTTAGTGTTTTATTTTTGATGTTGAAAATATTTTGTTGCCCATTTCTTACAAATTCAATATGAATTAAAGCCCATTTCTTAAAGATTGACTTTTTCAAAGTTAAAATTTGTGGCGTTTTCAAGCCAAAGCGAAAGCGAAGACTTTTTTTTGAAGTCTATGTTTTTTCCCACTTTGGGAATCACTGTCTTAAATTGAGCAAATTGAAGCCGTGTATCACCCGAATTTGTGCTGATACCACCAGCGCGGGCCATAGCCTATCGGTTGAGAACCACTGGTTTAAAATAACTTCATAGCCAATGCAACAAGAATAGAGTTTGATAATCGAGAATAGTGCACAATATATGAAACATTAAAATACTACAAATAACATCAAAATACCCCCACAGCACCTGTTTCATCAAAAGGAATCTTTAGATGGTCAATCCAGAAGATTATGTTTTAACTTTTCAGACTGACTACCTGATGAGCCTTTTTGGCAAAGCAGGTGCTGTTGTAGTATTTTCACTCCATTTGCAGCTATATAACTTTGAATGTATTACGTATTTCAAAAGTGCGCATTTATAACTTTATTGTTTTGGGACAGTAGGCTAAACACAATCACTAAACGATCTTAAACCCTCAGACACAAGGTATTTTGTAGACATATATTTCAAAAACTTTTATTTACTTCAGATCACTCACTATTAAAAACATTAAAACATTAACAATTTTTTCGCCTTATTTGTAGAACTTTTACAATTTAACGTCCAATATACTAGACTTCGTAAGGCAATTTCAACAAAATCACAAATTATGACAGTTGAAAAAACAATCGTTTTGACGGTGATAAAGTAATGACAAAAATACAAAAAACTTCCAACAACCAGTTCTTGCAATAGGTTGAGATCATGTGAAGTGAAGCAAAACAAAAGCTGACGCTATTATTTCTTTACTTGCCGGCTCTGCCGGCGTCGTTCGCAGGGCCCTCATCCATTACGTCGCTCGCAGTATTTCGGTTTAGCCGGTCAAGCCGTCTTTACCCATCTGGGTCTTGTGTGGAAAAACAAAAAAAATTTTTGGTTTTTATGTATTTCCATAACCTGTACACGAAATAGTGATTATCTTATTCTCTTCATTAAAACTGGTGATGCTCATTAAATAAGAATGCTGTCACACACTGTCTTTAATACTTTAAAAAAGCGTAACCGGGGGGGGGGGGGGGGGGGTGGAAACATAGTTAAAAATGATGGTGGCGGCGAAATGGTGATTGTTTTCGCAATTACAGAAATAAGCTATTTAGTAGTAAGCCTATTTTTTGATTTGGTGCGGGCCACTTTGTATTTTTATATGTGGTATTAAGTTCTTTGACTGCGCTATTAGCCTTGTTTCTGGCATAATGACAAAATCGGCTATGCCGTTTCTCAACGTCATTCACCACATTCTAGAAGGAGCCCATCAGACTGAGTTGTTTTCAAACAAAATATTCTCTCTAAATTCATTTTTACCATTTGTTTTGTTTGTGGTTTTATTTTGACTTTTTTTCTTAAACTTGGGACTTTATAACAATTCTTTGTAATCTAGATATACATAATTTAACAGGTAGCACTCCAGCAAAACAAATCTTTGCTTTATACTCTACTAACCGGCTTTGCTGGCGTCGCCCGGCAGGGGCCCTCCATAAGTAATGTCGGGGTTTAGTATTTTGGTTCAATCGGCAAAGCCGGCTTGACCCATTGGACTTTTGTGTGAGCAGTAGCGAAAACTTAATAAATTTTATGCACTTTCACAATTCTTGTACACCAAATTGTAATCAACATATTCTCTTTATCATGACTGGCAATGCTCACAAAGAATCTTGCCACAAATTATTGTTAATACTGATATTTGTGAGAGAGAAGGGATTGACACACAATCAAAACTGATTGTAGCGGCAAAATGGTGGTTGCTTTTACAATTACAGAAATAAACTATTTAATGGTAGCCTATTTTTCGATGTGGTGCTGCCCCTTTCCTATTTATATTTGTGGTATTAAGTTCATTTGGCGGCACTATTTGTCTTGCTTTCGGCATAGCAACAAAAGCGGCAATGGTTTCACCAAAATCATTTACCATATTTCAGTAGGGGCACATGAGGCCGAGTTATTTTCAAACAAATGTTCTCTCTAAGTTCAGTTTTACAAAGTGTTATGGAAATGGTTTTGTAAAATACTTTAACATGCAGCGTATCAACGAAAGAAAAACATCCTTGCTTTGTAGTGTAGATACGACTGCGTCACCAGCAGAGTCCCCGTCCGTGACGTTGAGAGTATGGGTTCAGCCGGCCAAACCGGATTCATCTGTCAAGCTCTTGTGTGACCAGTTACCAAACGTTTATGTGTTTTCTGCACATAAGATTTTTTGTGCTTCTTTTCCTAATAGAATATCTCATTTCAAGATCCTGGCTACGCCTTAGGTCTATGCGCTCCGTCCATTGCTGACACAAACCCAAGGGAGCCTTGCTTTTCCCGTAGTTTGGAAGTAGGAGACACATTTCTGATATTAAGCTATTCTAAAGCAAAATAGCAGAAATGTTTTTTCGTGTGGTGCGATCTCACACAGTGACGTTGTTTTTTTAATTTCTCCTAAAACTTTCTCAAGTCCTCGCTGGCTTCGCATTATGTAGCATATTCTTTTCTCCCTGCATGACGTGCCCTGGAGAGTTTAAAGTGTCCTGCTTTTCCCCAAATGTTTGGTTTGACCCCGGTAACTCTATAAAGCTATTATAAAGCAAAATATCAATATTATCTTCCATGAGGTGCGATTTAATGCAGTGACGTTGTTAACTTTTATTTCCCCTCAAACTTTCTCAAGTCCCTGCTGGCTACGCATTATGATTCATATTCGTTTTTCCTCGCTTAGGTATGCTCATAGAAGTTAAATAAATCCTTTTTTTTCCCAAATTTTCAGATTTGATCCCGGTAGCTTTATAAAGCTATTATCAAGCAAAATAGAAAACATGTTTCCACTAACTTTGATACGATTTAACCCCGGCAGGGCGTACTATCACCTGAGCCAATTTAAAACGTATCAATGAATGCAGCTGCGCCAGCTTCACCGTGCAAACATTTGTGAGAGCAACAACGAAATGTTTCAGTAAATATGATCCATAGTTTCTGCACATGTAATGGCGATTATGTTGTTGTTCTATTAATCAAGACTGGAAGTATTCAAAAAGAAAAAAATGATGTCATAAACTAACATTTGTAATATTTAAAAGTGTAAAGAAAAGGGTGAAACATAGTCAAAATTGTTGGTGTTTCCCAAATGGTGGTTGTTTTGACAATAAAAGAAATGAACTATTTAGTGGTAGGCCTATTTGACGATTTGGTGATCCGGTTTTTGTATTAATATTTGTGACATTAAGCTCTTTGCCTGCACTGTTTTGCTTTAATTCGGCTATAGAGTCAACTTCGGATATAAGAGATCCACCGGGACCAGCTAAATCAGTCTCTTATAACCGAATTCTCTTATAGCCGACTTATTAATTTATATTCAAAATCATTTGGGACCTTATGCGTATTCCCTTATAAGCGAAAATCCCTTATATCTGAATCTCTTTTATCCTAAGTTGACTGTAGCATGAAAAGGTGCCGTGCCTTTACCTTAAGTCATATAACCTATTGCAGTAGACGCCTATAAATCTCTTTTCAATCAAAAGCATTCTCTTAATCCAGCGTCACAAATTGATGCTATTATCGTTTAATTTTGATCTTTTTTTATACTTGGGATTTTATTACATTTAGCTTTGCCTCTAATCCAGACCTCCCTACTGTTAAATAAAGATTAATGTTTTGTACCGATATCCTTGCAATTACAAATATCAATAATGGGCTTTACCATTTATGTTTGTTATCAAAATGATAATGGATAATTTTGCTGCCTGTTATTTTTACTAACTAGTAGCAAGCTTTGTGATGTCATTTAACATTATGACCTCAGAGTGCGTTTTAAGCCATTAAATATTAGGATCGCTACTTACCACTTTTTCGTTGTGTAGGCGAATTAATATGAACTAACGCCTCTGAACTGACGGCCATGTTCCTTGGCCCTGTCATAAACGATATTTCAACCAGATCAATTCGTTCTTTCGACAATTTATTCTTCAAATTTAACGTTTCGCTTCCATTAGTTACCGGGGAGCTTCTTCAGAAAACGGTAGATGTTAGTAGAGTAACATATAAACTGTACAACATAAAAATATAAAGACAACCTGCATTACTAAACACTAAAAATTATTTAACAACAGGGCAGGCAATCACTTAATAACGAAAAACATTGTTGCATCACAGATACAGGAGTGGCCAAGTGAAAAGTGTCGTGAGATACATAAGCCATTATTCATTGGAGACAAACATACTATAAACAGTCGGAAAATTTGCACCATCATTGCGATTAATTACATTACATGAACAAGTCTTTTGATTTATCAAAAAACTTTCCGCAACGCGACGTCTGTATTCATGTGATTCTGACTTCAGTATTTTGACATTATCCCAATCTATTCTATGATCGAAATCTATAACATGTTGACTCAGCGCTGACTTTTTAGTGTTAAGTCTTGACCGCATCAGCATGTTCCCGTTTTCTGGTTCTAACTACGTCCTGTTTCACCAACATACACAGTATTGCAATCCCGGCAAGAAATTTGATACACCAAACCACACTTTTGTTCAAAATTAATAACATCTTTAGGTTTGCGAAACAACGAAGACAACGTGTGATGTGGTTTTAAAGCCACTCCGATACCAACTTGGGTCAAAATTCGGCTAATAGGTTCGGAGACATCTTGCACGTAGGGAGTCGAAGTAAACCGTTTCAGTTTTTCTATTTTTTTGATATTATGATTTTGCATGTTATTTTTAAAACTGCATTTGTTACTGGGAAATCCGTTATTTTTTAAGGTTTTTGTTATTTTGATAAAACTCTTCAATCTTTTTTTCGTTGTTGGATGTGATACTGTTGGCTCTGGAGAATAATGCACGAGCCACACTAACCTTTTGATTAACTGGGTGATGAGGCGAATACTGAAGATACCTGTCCGTGTGTGTTGGTTTCCTGTATACTCTTGTTGCAAGGGATCCATCTTCCCTCTGTTGTACGCTTACGTCCAAAAAGGCTAATTGTCCTGATTTTTCCAATTTTTTGGTGAACTTTATTGAAGTAGATATTGTATATAAGTAATCATGAAAGGGCTCGACCTCAATTTTTTCCATAATAGCATACATGTCATCAACATAACGTAACCATAAAGACGGAGGATTCAAATACGTGTTCAAGGCTGTTTGCTCCATCTCTTCCATAACCATGTTTGCTATTATTGGTGACAAAGGAGAGCCCATCGCACAACCAAAAATCTGTTTCTAAATGGCGTCATTGTACACAAAAAACGATGATTGTAAACAAATATCTAATGCTTTCATGATTTCCGGCACTGCAAGGCTTGTTCTTTCTCCCAAGGTGCAATCAACCCTGTTGGTAAATAATTTTTAGTGTTTAGTAATGCAGGTTGTCTTTATATTTTTATGTTGTACAGTTTATATGTTACTCTACTAACATCTACCGTTTTCTGAAAAAGCTCCCCGGTAACTAAGGGAAGCGAAACGTTAAATTTGAAGAATAAATTGTCGAAAGAACGAATTGATCTGGTTGAAATATCGTTACACTCGACATACATAGAATGCCTGCTATATTTAACCTGCCATAAACGCCACCATGCACATAGCAAACTAACTCGAAATGAAGCACTCACAATTGAGCTATAGCAATTATAAGACCCCCAATAATAATATCGAGATGAAGAATATCAAATCAGCTAGTTGCTGTGGCAGCCGCGCCCAATTGCTAGGGAAATTGCTTCAACGTTTAGATCATATGCAGCTCGACACTTACATTTTGTTGCAAAAGATAAGGAAGGACAATTTGTACCAGCTTGTCTTTTCGTTGGGTGATCACCAAGTGTTTTGCTTTCCCAATTAAAATTTGTAGACTTCTTTTTTCGATGAATCTTTTCGAATATTTTGATGGATAAAGCCAAGGATTCATGCTCTCAAAAAAGAATAGCCAAAATGTACTAAAGGACTTAATTTTTTTAGAAATTGCAATTTTGTGAAATGTAGGCATCAAAATTTTGTGTGTTTTTACCGGTTGACTAAATTTGATAAACGATTAGAGACTTCAGTTTCTAATGGATCTTTTTGAAAACGTCTACAGATATTGCAAAAAAATCATGCTTGTTAGGAAAAGTAGTCAAAATGTACTAAAGAACAAACTTTGGTTTAACAATTCAAGTTTGTTAGGTCAAGTTGGTTAATTGTTCAACTAAAAATGAAACATGATGTATGGCAACCAAGTTTTGATCAGCCATTTCAAACTAATCTTTAACCCTAAGTAATTAGGGTCACATATTGCTGGAAAGCAAATTTCCTAAGCTTTCAAAGGACAGTAATTGTTAGCATCTTACTAAAACGTTTTTGTATTGCAGTTACCTCTTCTTACTGAGCTTACCACTTTTTGGGAGGGGTAAAAAGCTACACCACAGGTCTTAAAGTTCGGTTTTGGACTATGAAAACAAATACTAATTGTACATAATATACACTATCGGAATTGCCTGGAAATAATCTTTAGTTTGTTGAAAAAAGTTTAAAAATTAGTTGAGAAATGAGGTCACAAATCAGTTTTTTAGTAAACTAGTATTGCAAAAAGGTTGCAATTTTTGAAAACATCTTCATATTATGATCTTCGATAACGAAGATTTGTGTTAATCGTACGAGGCATATTATGACATCATAGAATCAGTTTTATGCGTGCAAGCGAAACAAAAAAAAATGTTTATAGGGCTTAAAGTGCTTGAATAAAGAATATCTCAAAGCATTGTCAAATGAGCAATTATTGTTGTAAAGTTGTTTTTGTCAAAAGCATCTTATTAATATCTTTTGACAAAACGTTTAATCGCGTTTCTGCAATAAGTACTTTTTGAGAAAGAACAAAAAACAGATTGTGCAACAAAGCATTGATTGTGACGTTATTTTAGACCCTAAACAAATGAAAGTTTTTGTAATGTTATAAGTCGGAAGCTGGTTTTCGTTGACGCAAAAAGCGGTTTTCCTCTGTCAAGTAATGCAAATTTTTAAAAAAATTATTTTTGATTATGACACCATCATGACGTCACAACCCCCTTTATGGCACTTACCACGGTGTGATGATTAATTGTGGCAAGTTTGATGCTTGCACCTCAAGCAGTTTCAGAGGATTTAAAGCGGATAGACAGACAGATTTGCGCTTTATATATATTGGATGATACGTACAAATATGTTCAATACATAGAACAATATGTATGAAGTGGATAACTGAGCTGTCTTGGTAATAGCTTGCTTGTCGAGATCACTTTTTCTCCAATTAACCCATTAATGCCGATTGGGAACATATGTGCCCATAAAAAAAATTGCCTATAAAATATTTGTTTACAACATTTTCATCTTTTTGACGACATTGATGATGAGATTCATGTTTAATACATGTACAGCAAACGTTTCAGAACGATTTTTGCAGTCAGTCCCTCATAGTAGTCCGAGATAGTTGGTGCAGTTAGTTACATAAAAAAATGCTCAATTTTTCTTTTAAATAATTCTCGGCATTAATGGGTTAATCAATTTCTCAGTAGTGCTGTCATTCAACGTTGATACTAGTTTGCCAAAACCAAAATACTTTTCACTTTTAAATCAGCTACTCATTTACACTTGAATTTTAGTTTCATATTTTCTTTACTTACAAACAAAAGCAATCACATAATTTTGCACTGATAATATAGAATACTTGTAAAGTCACTGTGCTCTCTTAGATTTATTACTAGCTGGCTCCGCTGGCATTGCCTGTCAGGGCTACAGTCAGTAGTGTCGAGTTCGTAACTTCGGTTCACCAGGCTTCAACCAAATTATGGTCCATAAGCAATAGTTTGTTACAAATGGGGTCGACGCTCCTATGCCCCTAATTCTGATCATGGTACGATTACTTTCAATTAAGAGAGGTCTTTAAACTCTCTATAATTTCGCAAACAATGTCCGTTTTTATAAATAAGTGTAAGAGAACACAAACAAAGTTGGGAATGGGCGCCGCAATTGCTTTTGTTTACGATAACAGAATTCAGATATTTGTTGGTGTGCATATTCTACGACTTAGTGAAACCCCTCTTCTGAAAATATTATAAACAGTAAGAAAAGAAAAAAATCATTAGCATAAATAATTTCCCTAGTCCTGATTTTTGTGTTGCTTCTTATGCGGCACGCTTCCAAAGGAATTGCCAGTGATAAGTGTATTGGGTTGTCCTACCTACAAGCACAAAATAAAGGTGACGCAGTCAAACATTCATATTGAGTCAAGCGGCAATCCAGTCAGTCAGAAAAAGTAATGGAACTAACAATACCCAATAATCTTTCTTTGCCAAAATGTAGCTGAAAAAGAATCAAAATTAAATTACAGAACTAAAAACGCATTTAAGGTTGAGACACTTACAACTAATTATTCCTCAAAAAGCAATCACTAAGTGGAGGTAAAGGAAATAACTTACTTGTAATATTAAGCAACGAGTAAAACAATAAATCAATTGTTAAAACACTTCACACTTTTTCATGCAAGCTGTTGTCATTTACATGCAGCCTATTAATTAGTTGAGTCTGGTGCTCCCTCTTTTAAGTATAAAAGCGTTTTTCTCCGTCAAAAGATGCAAATTTGCAAATAAAACTGTTCCATTGTGACGTCATCGTGATTTAACAAACCCTTTATGACACTCATCCCGGGGAGATGACAAATTTTACCAAGTCGTATTTGCGTCTTGAGTAATTGGGAAAGAAACAAAAGGTGATTATCACAAACGGCATGACAGAACGTTCAAAATTTTAATCTCCAAGAAAGAAAAATGATAATGTATGTTTGGACACAAATGTGGACAAAATTCTTTTCTTCTAATCATTGACCTCCAATAAAAGGTATTCTTGCTTTTTCAAAGACCAAAATTGGTAGGATTTCAACTTTTATAAAAAGATTATCACCCTTAATGCTCTGCTTCCCCTCCCGCCAAATAATATAATTCAACTTATGCGATAAGATCGCTTGATAATATGATTTAGTTTTCTTTAATCCCCGTCCCTTTTTCAAAAAATCAGATTGTTTCTAACTAACTCACTGATTAGAAGTACCCTGCTCTAGTAAGTATCTAAATTTTGTACTTACATGGAGACCAGGGCGTGGCCAATACCACAAAGACATATATAAACATCGGAGTCCAAGGCCACGTCTTGCTTGCCCTATTATCAGCATAGGCGTATTTAGAATCTGGACTTACTCTCAACTGAACCAGCCAAAGATTTGAAAACGCTTTTATTTGTTCATTTTATTAGGTGCATGGAAGCATAATTTAAAGCTGTGGGGGAGGAGAGGGCATCAAAATGAGTGACATACATTTTCGGAGATTACCTATTATTTGTCTCACTACTTACAACTTTTTCGTAATTGTATGCCTATTTGTTTGACCTAAAGTCTCTGGCTGCGGGCATGTTGCTTGGCATGAGCGTAGCTAGAGAAAGTGAAAACAAACCCGAAGTAAAGCGCTCGCACGACTGCGCGCAGGTTTTACTGAATGCTTAGTAATGAGAACACTACAGAAAATGAGAAGCACACTTAAAATGAGCAGACAAGTTATAATCATCTCTTTAGTTTACTTGACATGAACATTTTTTTACTTTACTTAATATGAAAGGAAGCACGTGCGGTAAGACTATCAAGCATGCCCACCAAGTGTGGACTAATTGACAAGTATTTAATAATTAAAAATGAACTAAGCCAAACATTTTCCACATCAAAAGCAAAATTACATAGGCGAAATCATGTAGCAAAGGCTTCAGATAGCATTTTCTGCAAACGTTCTTTCGATGTTTTCACCAGTTTTCGCAATTATTATGCAAAGCCCCTAATAAAATGCAACAGAGGCGTTGTTGATTATTTTGGGTGGAAGTGCTTCTCACTTTAAATGACAGCTTTCAACTCTTCAAGGTTTTTCAACCGATTGTTGCAAAAAAATATTTCACTCCTGTACAATCCACTTGCAGTAATCAACTCAATTAAGATTTGTGTTGTTGAGGGGCTGCTATGGGGTTCTCAACTAAACTGATGATAGTGTTCAATAC
This sequence comes from Trididemnum clinides, assembly GCA_963675345.1. Lineage (NCBI taxonomy): Eukaryota > Metazoa > Chordata > Ascidiacea > Aplousobranchia > Didemnidae > Trididemnum > Trididemnum clinides. The sequence goes on from OY776299.1 coordinate 1,745,312, forward strand.
TGCATGTAATTCAGTGATGAAATCAGTTGGGTGCTAACAGTTGTTGCACAACAGCTTTACTACATCAAACATTTTTGGCAAAAATCTCATTGTTTTCGGCACATCACGTGGTTCTTCTTAGGGAATAAAAATACCCTGAATATTCTTGAAGTTGAACTTATGAGTAAATATGTAATCATGAACCAAAATGCTTCAAAAACACTTAGAAATTAAATAAAAAGGTAATTTATCGAGGCTGCTATGCATTTAAAAGCTTTGGAAGAGAAATAGTACCTCTTTACCCCAATTCTTTTACGTAACCGATGTACTTTCAAACAATCAAAATAATATTTGCATGTTTGGTGTTCTATATGCTGTAGTTTATTGCAAACTCAAAGTTGTATTATCTCAATAACAGTTTATGAACAATCTCAAATCATTTTTCCATGATTCTCAACTGGACATTTAATCATTAAAGTAACTACAAAATATTTGATTTGTTTACTTTTTTGTAAATGCATCAAGCAGGCTGCTTTTGTTTCGATCATGATACTACTAATCTATTTGTTAACTTAACTAGTACTGCAATGCATTTTTTAAAGCACTATAAAAATGCTTTGCAGATTATCTTTGACGTGAGATGCATAATTTCCTGGTTATTTTTTTATATTTTCCAATGCCTTTGTAGTCTTCTTCTTAAACCAGACAAGTACAGCACCGCACTGTCAGTTGTTTTATGAAATTTTAAGTTATAAAAAAAATGTTACTTGATCAGATGCTGCTCAAAAGTTTAGAAAAAAGATAGACAATGAAACCGTGAAATTTCAGGTAAATGCAAAACATAGATCACAATCAAATGAAGAATGTTTTGATTTTTGCAAATGTTAATTAGGTAGATTTGCTACTGATATAATACGATGTGTACTTTTATTAAGGGAATGAAAATGGAACTTAAGAAAATAACAAATTGAAGAAAAATGCGAGATAGTGCATTGTTGGATGTGGCAGCATTATGGGTCTTTCTAATCTGATGAAAATTAGAAATTAGATTCGTAACATTAAGAACTTTGTCAAGAATCTTTATATCATTGTATTTGCTAGGGTGGATAGAAGAAATAAAGCTGCTCATACAATCTGTTGAAGTACTGTAGTGCTGACCAAAAGCGGTTTACTATTATTACCCCATGTCCTCAGATAATAAACCATGGTAAAGGACCAGGTGACTTCTTGCAAAGTGGACCAGACCAAAGGTATATAACAAATAGAGTTAGATGAGGGTCTGCTGCAGTATCAGATTGAACGAGATAAAAATGTTTTACTCTAGATGGATTACAAAAGCTGCTTTAAGTAAATAATCCTGTTGATGCTACTTCAAACAAGATAGTTTCAAGAACAACTGGCAATTACACATAAAATATCCTTCTGACACATGACAGGCCTTGTTCGTTAATGCATGTGAAAGTACCAGTACTGAAAGTGAAGAGGAACCTATTGAATTGGATCCCTCTTTTCAACATGAGTCTGCGCCATTCTTCATTAATCAGGAACGTTTGAATGACCTAGTGCGAGATTTGTATTTATCTAAAGAGAAAGTAGAAATTTTGTGGTCCAGGCTTCAACAATGGAATCTACTGGAACCAGGAACAACTATTTCATCGTTTTGTAGTCGTAATCAGAATCTTGCTGGTTATTATGCAAGTGCTGAAAACATATGCTATTGTAAAGATATTAGTGGCTTAATGTCCGAACTAGGGTGTGAACATAATCCAGCTGATTGGAGGTTGTTTATCGACTCTAGCAAAATCACATGTCAGATGCTGGCTTGGTCATTAACACCAAGTCAAAAATCCTCCCCCAGTCATGTACATTTGCCATTAATCCGTGCACCTTCCACGTTGGTGCTGCAACGTTTGTTATTGTAAACCGATCTAAGTCCCTAGGCTCTGTCCTCAACAACACACTTGACTTGGCAGACAGTAGCCAACGCTTTCCTCTGTCTAGTCTTAACTGGGTTTGCCTTGTGAGTTTGAATTACCGCTACGTGCCGCGCCTCCAATCACAAGGAAAAAGAAGGGGTAGACGCAACAACAACAGCACAGCCAACTCCGTGATAGTTTTGCTTATGCTACTTGAGTTCGACTATCAGTAGTGTTTCACTCAGCAAAAACATTGGATCAAGAGCTGCTGCATACAATATTGTTTGTGCCTCAATTTTTAAATAATTGCACATTTCAAGTACCAAAAGCTGGCATCACAAAATGTACAAGCAGTTTCATATCTCTCACCTGCTACAACTCATAGATTGAAAATGGTGAAACACCATCCGAAAAGCATAAGTGATATATAATAATTCATTTTCTCACAATTGCAGCAGAGCTATACGACGGAACTCCACTAGAGGTCAGTAAAGAGTTAAAACTGATTTGGTTTCGTAAGTAGCATCACGTTAGAGGTCGGCAAAGATTAAAAAATATTTGTAGATGATGTCACAAAAAATCGGTAAAGAGTCAAACAGGTTATATAATTGATCAATTGCATGTGACGTCATCAGCACTTGCAGCGCCCTTCAAAGTTTTGTTGGAGGACCAAAACCGCATTGTTTGCATAGAATCTCAATGGAGACTTTTGTTATCAGTTCATTTTCTTAGCATTTTATCGCTTAAAGTTGCAATTTTTTTCGAAAATTGCAAAGTTTGATAAGGCAGCTAAATATGACGACACTAACTGTAAGCGAATGTGCTAAAAATATGAGATTTTTAGACTGTATTCGGTAAGCTAATCTAGAACAGTAGGATTAGTAATTATCTAATTTGAAATTTGCCACAACCGCTTGTAGGCAGTTGCGTTGAGAAGGGTCCAGGTAATACCGACAAACTGGGGATTGTGTAAAGAACCCAAAGTAGTTAAAGTGGCTGCAACTTAACTCCTTTTTAAAAAATTATTTCGGCAACTTTGAAAATAAGATTTAATTTAATGTCCTCCCCAAAATTCCATTTTCAGCTAATCTTTAATGTGTTTTTACTAAAAAGGCATTGATTTGCCCCACAGCGGAGCAAATTGGTTCATCAGTTCTCTTAAAAATTAAATGCAACACCCCTAAAAACTGGCCTATTTCACTGACATAACACTTATTGTGTATAAAAGGGGGAGAGGAAAGGCACTTTTGTCTCAAAACAAGGGGGAAGACTTTTTTAGAGATTAAGTTTTTTGCGTGACTGTTTGGCTATACAGTGAACCCTCGTTTATTGCGGGGGATACGTTCCAAAAATAGCCCGCGATAGGTAAAATCCGCGAAGTAGTCAGCTTTATTTTTTACTGTTATTTTACAATGCAATACTGTACTGCAGAATGAAACAAAAAACAAAACCTCTTTTCAGGCCCAAAATGTGTTTAAGAAATAGAAATATTAACGTATATATCAGGCATGGGCAACATACGGCCCGCGGGCCGGGTCCGGCCCCTGAAGGGATTTTGACCGGCCCGCAGACTGTATCCAGCCATACCCTGTAATGTGGCCCGAGGCCTCATTCCTGACAGTTGCCGATCGCTGTGCTCTCACCGAACTGTCGGTGCGAAACACGAGCGGCAACTGGCGTAAGACACTGCATTCCACTAGCACCATTTTAAATGTTACATTTTATTTCACTGCGATTGCTGGAAATTAGGTCACAGCAGAGAGTGTTGCAAACATCTCCCACTATTGTGTGACAACGTGACTGTTAGTGTTAGTTATTCTTTGGCTGTTGTCAGTTAGTGTTTGATTTAGATTTAGAATTTACAATTTTTTACCTTTTAAAGAAATTAGATTTAATATTAAGTTCTGTTAATCATGGAATTTCGCAAGAAACGTAAAGTTGACAGAGAGTGTCGAGCACAACAAAGATTGGATTCCAAAGTATTTTTTTACAAAGGTTGGCAATAAAGCAGTATGTTTGCTGTGTTGAAAAAGTACGACATTAGATGTCATTATGCGACGAAACATGGCAACTATGGCAATAATTTATTAGCAGTAGAACGGCAAACTAGAGTAACAGGATTGGACAGAAAACATGCGAGGCAGCAGAATGTATCCGTAAAAGGCAAATTAGCCCAGAAAGCTTCCACTTATGCCGGCTGTAGAGTCGCATACAACATTGCTAAACTCAGCAAACCATTCGGTGATGGTGAATTTTTTAAAAAGTGCATGCTCGATGTAGCTGATCAAGTCTGTTCAGCACACAGACAGAAGTTTGAAGAAGTAAGTTTATCGAGAAGAACCGTGGCTCGCCGCATTAAAGCAATTGGTGAAGACCTGACATCACAATTGAAAGAGCTTGTACCTTCATTTCAACTGTTTTCACTGGCATTGGATGAAAGCACTGACATCGATGATACTGCACAGCTGCTCATCTTTGTACGAGGTATTACAGAAAACTTTGAAATCACCGAAAAATTGATGTCTATGGAATCAATGAAAGACACAACTACCGGGGAAGATATTTTCGAATGTGTGGAAAATACATTTCGTACAATGGAATTACCATGGCAGAAAATGGTCAGTGTTACTACGGATGGTTGTCCATCATTGACAGGAAAGAATGTTGGTCTACTGCAGTGGTTCTTAACCGGGGGTCCATGAACCCCTTAGGGGCTCGTAGAGGTACTTTAAGGGGTCCGTATGATTGGATCCGCTTTAGTGCTGATAAGCAAAACAGATTTCTTGCAAAAGTCGGGACACTCAGCTTAAGATCGCGCCTCTGTGTTTGGGTGGATCTCTAAAAAAAAAAAAAAACAAGGGTCACCACCTACTCTTTGTCACTTTAGGCAGGCTGTCGATTTGCCGAAAATGACAAGAAACAGATGATGACCTTTTTTTTTTTTGGAGATCCACCCAAACACAGAGGCGCGATCTAACGCTGATTGTCCCGACTTTGGCCAGAAAGCTGTTCTTAAGAATACACCAAGGCAATGATCGAGATGTATTGCACTTGTCTTTACTTTAACCTTGCAAGTAACCAAGTGTCAGCCAATGGCAGGGGGTGCTGGACTGCTTAGCCTTGACCGCAAGGGGTGCTTAGGAAGAAAAAGGTTAAGAAACACTGGTCTACTGAAGAGCTAAGTGACCGTGTTGCAGAGGTCGATTGCACCAGGGAATTAATATTTCTACATTGCATAATACACCAGGAAGTGTTGGGTGAAAAGGTGCTTGGCATGAAACATGTTGTGGATCCAGTTGTAAAGATTGTTAATTTCATTAGGGCGAGAGGTCTAAATCACTGATAGTTTATCACGCTTCTGGAAGATTTTGACTCGGATTACAGTGATGTTCCGTATCATACAGCTGTACGCTGGTTGAGTATGGGAAAAGTTCTGAGACGTGTCTGGGACCTAAAAGCAGAAATCTTACTATTTTTGGAGATGAAAGGGAAAGATAAAGATTATCCTCAACTTAAACAATCAGAATGGCTGTCAGATTTAGCATTGGCAGTCGATCTCTTTGAACATATGAATGAACTGAACACCAAACTTCAAGGGAAGGACACTTTTGCTCACGAAATGTACTCAACAGTGAAGGCATTCAGGGTAAAGCTAAAACTGTTTTCTCGCCAGCTCTGTCAGAATATCACAACACACTTTGCAACACTTGCAACTATGGCACAACTAATGGTGTCACCTGAAAAATACACCAATATGATATCTGCTCTGGATAACGAATTTGGTCGTCGTTTTGCAGACTTTTAAAAACTTGCTGCTGAATTTGATATTCTGTCATCACCGTTTAAAACTGACTTTGAAAAAGCGCCGGATGCTGTACAGCTGGAACTGACTGATCTGCGGTGTGACTCTACCCTAAAAGAAAAATTCCAATCTGAAAGCATTGACAAATTTTATGCATTACTGAATGCATCCAAGTTTGCCAACCTGGGAAAGATGGCCATGAAACTACTCGTTCTGTGTGGGTCCAGATACATTTGTGACAAACTTTTCGACCATGAACATTAACAAGACCAAGCTGCGTTCCAATCTAACTGATGTTCACCTGCAGTTTTTACTGAGAATTTCTACATCAAACATGCAGCCAGAGTTCAAACAACTTGTTGACAACTTTGATCGACTACAAATGTCTTATTGACTTCAGTAGCTATTGAAGTACAATTAGTACATTATGATAAAATAATAAATTCATTATGTACTTTTTGGTCTCTCTTCTTTGTAAAGTTTAAACTTTACATTAAACACGATTTATTATTTTATTTCTTGCATTAGTGAACAAATATGGGATTAAGATATTGAATACGATTTATGTAATAATCCGGCCCACCAAGGACTTCATTTTGCCACATCTGGCCCGCCAACTGGAGAAGTTGCCCACCCCTGGTATATATCAACTTTTTTCACTTTTTTCAACTTTTTTCACTTCTAGACAACAGTAAAGCCCCTGAGCCGATCAGGATTCACTGTAAAAAATTCCGCGAAGCCGCGATAGGTGAAGCGCGATATAGCGAGGGATCACTATATTCAGCTCCAAATAAGCGTGAAAACCACTTTTTACGCATATTTTCAAAGATTCTGCGGGGTGGGAGGCTGAAGGCATTTTAGTTTTACAACAAAGTTGAAAACTTTTTTATGCAAGATATCGTACTACTTGTGATTGATTTCTTTGTTATTTTCAGCGCCAAACAAAAATGAAGATCTTTTTTTTCAACGTATATTGCCTATTTTCGATGATTCTGGAGGACAGAGGTTATTTATATCTCAAAACGAAGTTGAGGGCTTTTTAAAGATCATCTTTTTGATCTATTCTTTTGCTCCATACAATCAAAGTTGAAGATTTTTTTTGGAGATTAATCTTGCGTGAGTTCTTTGCCTAATTTGGAAATTTATGAAAACGAGAGGGCTGACTATTTTGGGGGACGTGCACATACTTCTTTTACATTAATAGTACAGTATATTCAGATCGGAGGTGTAGGAAAAGTGCATGACCGCTCCAACTAACTTTCCCCCATCGAGTCTGAGAACCTAGCTTCTTAGATTATTTGTAAATTTATACTGGTAATTCACTGCGGAGCTTCTACTCGTGACCTGTTGCATTCTGCTATGTTTTTGGTATTGAAACAGTTAGCACTCAAATTTTGCAGTTTCTATGCTCTAAATCTTACAACATATTGTATTAATAAACATGAAGTTATTGTCAGCTGCATAAATACAAACCACAATTGAAAAGAAAAAGGATAAATTGTAAATTGGAACAGCAAGTTTACCAGTCCTTCCAATTAAGTTCAGAGATTAAATCGCGACCAAAATTGTTGGGAGTAGAGGGCCTATGTATAAAACCAGCATAATTCCTATCATTGTGAGCTTCACATCTTCCCTCTTGGTATTGAAACCGATCAGGGCTCAATCCGTAGGTGTACCTCAATGACATAGCACGCAAAAATTAAAATAGTAAAACAATTTAAGTGGAGAAGGAGAAGAAACCCAGTTCCTCGTATAGCATTGACGTAGACAACACGAAACAAAAAATGTTGATCACACGTAAGCTCTTTTCAGATTGAGTCATCGGTCATTGCGCAGCGCGAATTTATGCTCAACATAACTGAATTTCAATCAGCAAAAGTGCTGGTCGGGTATGATCAAGCCAAAGCCATGATATGCTCAAAAGAAAAACATATCCATACACAATTCAATAACACAAATTTCAATAAACAATACGAATATGAACCATTAAACCTATTCTATTTAATTTGACAATATTTGCATCTTTAAGTGTAGCAGCAGAAAAAAGCATAAAATATATGCGAATATGGTGGTCCAGAGTTAGATTTTTTATGCACAATTTTAATGATGAATAAAGAAAATTAGTCCGTAAAAACGAAAAACAAAGTCGTCCTTTTTCTGTGGTCTTGGGCAAACCAATCCACTTTGCCACGGCTATATGATTAATCATCTGGGATCAGATAAAGTTAATGATTGATTGCATCCATTTCTGAAAGTCATGGAATCATGACGGCACCAGTTCTGGTAGATCCTGCAAAGCTATATCTATCAGCTCTGCTTTTTATCAATATTTACACTGCACAAACGACAATGCTTTTTAAAAATTTACAGTTTTCAAAAGTTAACTACGAGTGACTCAGCATATCACATAAGAAGTTCATAATTAATCGGTTGTATGGATACGAAAATGACCGCTGGATCAGCGTAATAAACGAGCAAAAAACAAAAGCAACTCATACAAACCAGTACTTGTTTAAACGTAAATAGCCTTTTTGAGACCATCTCAAATAACATAGCAATCACGCCTTTATGACATCACAGCTTTGGTATTGCACTTCAGAGCAGCAATGGCTGAGTCGAATTTTACATTCAATCAAAACGACAACATGCTACTAGGTAGCAACAATGGTTTTTAGCATCAAATTTACACAGTGCAGTTGCCCTGGTAGGGTACAAATGTGTCATATAATTCTTTCACAATACTTACCTGAAATGAGTAGAATTGCATAGAATAGTGCATAGAAGAATCTATTCCAATTGGTTTTAGATACAAGTAATGTTGCATTCCAGAATTTCTTTATAGAAACTACATAAAACAAACAAGAAGAAAGATTAATGAATCTCATTCCACACATCTGTTCTCGGAAACGGAGATTTAGTCGCCACTTAAAATGGGTAATGCAAACGAAGGTTAAGAGCTAGTGAGTTATTACGCACTATTAAAAAATAGATTGTCTCTACCAGCTAATTACTTATACATCTAAATTACCACTTTTAGATTGCAAATATAACAGCAAAAAATATACTTAAGTAACACACATCCACAGAAAATTAACTTTGTTGCAAAAATGCGTCTAAAAAAATATAAAATACAGGGTATTGGCTGAATCTGTGGGAACCAGTTGATACTTGTGAAAAAAACAATACGATAAAATAGAAAATTGTACTCAAAAATGATCACCAACATCTTATGATACCATACTGTAACTCTATTACATCATATTAATAACTAGCAACCAGTTTCGACCTTATTGGGTCTCATTGCTCAGATGTAAAAAACACTCAGTAATAAAAATTCTGAAAATTGCTAATTAACAACTAGCAACATCCATATTTTGTTAAAAAAAAACAATAAATTCCATAATCGAGAGTGCATCTTTGTGTTGCATTTTAAAAACCTGTTTTTAGGCATTGGATTTATTTAAATAAAAAAATTATGCTGTCTAAAGAATAGATTGCATTTTCTAATTTAGTTACTTTCAAATAGTGGAACCAGTACTCAATTATCTTCTACTGGTTGTTGATGTTATACTAAGCACAGAATTCAAAAGCAAACATTTTGTGCAGCAGGTCAAAAAAGTATTGTAATTTCTTTACACCAACAGCATAAATAATTCGTTGACAAAATCTGAAAAAAAGTTAGGTTTAACTAGCTGGAAATATATTTTTAACCATGTAATGAGTAGTGGATAAATTTTGATTAGTAGACACAGTTAAATAGTAAGTTTAAAAGCAACACTGATTTTTCTACACCATGTCATAAACTATGTGAGGTGCTGAGATTATAACTTGAGTTTGTTGGGGCAGAGCCAAAAATTGGGTCATTGGGGCTTTACTTATTCTGCAGAAAAATGTAGACTTTAGACCTAACCTTTCTTATTACCCAGATTGGAAAGGCAGTGACGCTTGATGCTTAATTGTTTTCTAATTGCAGGTTGATGATTTGCAACAAATTTGATGCTAAGCGAAGCTTACATTTAGAATAGTAATTAAATTTGAATGATTAAAGTCAAAAGGATGGTCAAAAGCAATTGATCAGAATATTGAATTTACCCATACAAGTTTGCAACATATGAGGACAGCATCAGCAGTCTACTGGTTAAAAGACATTTCAGTTATTCAGGCAGCCCACAGGCTTACTAATATTGCAGTGTACAGTAGCAAACTATACCAGTTAAACATTATGCACCTTCTAAAAAATGGTCACTGCAAACTCGAAGGTATGTGTAACTACTCTTTTACATTTCTTTTAATGTTTGAAAGCCACTTGACTTAACTTTTCAACAGCTAAAAGATAAATGCTCAAGCTGCTTTCCTTAGCAGCTTTGTGTATGATTTTAAGCATCAAAAAACCTACAACCTTTGCTAGCACATCCAACAACGACACAAAAAAGACCATTATTACAATCCATCCCTATCAAATCACAGAAGATGAACCATTAAGTTTACGGATGTAAGCCCCTTGATACATTAATGGAATTAAGCTATTCTTTTGTTAGTATGATAAAGGTTTAGTCAGAAGAAATGCTACCTTTTTACAGAATTAAATCAAAATTTGGTAAATTTTCTTTATCTGATCTGCCACTAATAAAAAAAAATTCTCAAACAGCCATATCTGTTTAATTTTCCTAAATTATTGCTTTGCTTTCTATACCTTTGCATAGCAAAAACTAAATTTTGGTCCTCCAAAGCTTTTCAAATATTCTACTCATAACGATTGGTGCAGGCGATTTATGACGTCAACGAACCTGACCTATGTTGTATAACGGTTATGCATTAGTTTATATTTATAATAACAATATATTGCATAATGATTGTGTAATGAACGTTCAGAGTACATAAATCTAAGTTAGTGGACAAGATGATTTTTAGAGGATGATGAAACTGATTCTGCACCAAAAACTACAACGAAACTGTTCTCTTGTCGGTCTCTACTAAAACCACGTATGCACAGCAGCGATGCTCAAATGCGGATTTTTACCAATAATTGGCCTGTGAAGGGGCACGTAGCGCCAAGTGAAATAGCGAATGCTGGTTTTTATTACCTGCGTAACAGCAACTAAGTTATTCGTTTTAACTGCGCCGGAGGCTTAAAAACTGGGAACCGGACGACAACCCTTGTTCAAGCATGCAAAGTGGTACCCAATGTGTGAATATGTTCTGAGAAATCAGGATGGTGAATACGTGAAAGATGTGCGTCTTAAACACATGAAACTACCTACACTAAAAATTAAAAATTGCTGTAAATCTGTTGCTGCAATAAGTCTTCGCAAAATATTGAACGAATACATTTCAGTGGCAGATCTGAAAGAAGCTGTCTTCTCTTTCCTTCTGTTCCATTAGACTACAATGGGTCCCCGGGCACTCGTTTCTCCCGGAGGACGACGCGGCTGATGAGATGGCCAGACGGGATGCGCTTCTTGCGCCCTCCGCAATCCCTTGTAGTCTCTCTCCTATTACCTCTCCTATCCACTCTCTTCTTATCTCGGGCTGGAGGCGTACTGTGTCATCGAAGTATTTTGACACACAGGTTCCCTCAATTTCCACCGAGGAACTTGTGCTCCCTCGTCATGCTCGCTGTGTTCTCTCTCGTCTTCGCTGCAACGGACACAGCTTTCTTTTAGGTTCTTATTTCTCTAGGATTGGCAGAATCGAGAATCCTTCCTGCAGCGCCTGTGGACACTCGTCCCAGGACACCTCTCATCTCATTTTGCACTGTCCAGCTACGGACTCTTTCCGCCACTCACTCTTTGGCGACTCTCTTTCTTTTTACGACCTCTGGTCCAGACACTGGGGAGTTGCCCGGCTTCTGGGGCTCCATGGTCTTCCGCCATGCCCCCATCCCTCGGAAGGAGTCCGGTAAACAACAACAACAACAACAATAATAACAATACATTTTAGGGTCTGCAAAGTTTACCAATCTAAATCAGAAAAGCAAACAGCAATAGAGTTGGCGATGATGGATGTTGGTTGATTCGCATGTAGCCCATGCAGAAAAGATAGTTATTGACAAAAGAAGATTACACGTGTATTGATTTGACGACTCGAAACATGTAGTTCAAAATTTTTCAATCGACGAAATCTGCTCAACACGATTTTGGATCTGTTCAAACACCCGACAGAGGAAAACGGTAAATGTATTAGGTGCAAGAAGGAGCAACGAAAAGATCTGTTCATGCCTTGTGGTCATCTAGTTCTTTGTTGGTCAAGTATGTGTGGCACCGACTGTTGTTGTTCCGTACATACACGACCTAAATCTATCTTTCACCTTTTCTAAACTGAAATCCTACGACCTGTGTCTCAAGTTGCGTCTCGGTTGAGTAAGCTCTTTTTTCCTCTTGTATAAAAGTATGGAAACAGGAACAGTTGCCAAAAGAAAGCATCAAAAGTTATATGTAAAACCTACGACATGGACTTTAGAAAAATAATTTCAAAATATTTCCCCATCAGCATCATTGCAATCTGCCGTGACTTTGCTGAGAAAAGCTGTAGTCAGCGTGAAAATAGAAAAGGTGATGTTTTCACCCAATCAACTTACGAAAGTTGTATCTCCGCTGATGGGAAACCTTCTCTATGTCTTGTTTCGACCCAAAACCAAAACAAAAGACTCTGTACTGCTTCTTTTCTGAGTAACAAGTCTAGACGATTTTGCATGAGAGGTGCAAAAGTGATGTCAGGGCATAGTAGCAAATAGTTTTCAGTTATGCTTCGCTGTCAAAAGTGTACCGACTCCACGAAGTCAAGTCTTATATCTGGTTAACAACTGTATACACCTAAAAACGCAAATGACAATATTTTTCATCTACCCGCATACAATCACGTGCAGCTGATCAGTTTCCTCAAACTCTTAAAAGAACCGATGAAGATGCATAAAATTGACTTTTTTGAACTATGAAGAAAGTATGCTTTGCTGAGAAACTAACTGTACATATCATGTCTAATTGGCGGCAAGCTTCCCGAGAAACAAAAAAAAGTACCTGGATGCTAAAAGCCTGCAATCACCACGTTTCAAAAGGCGAATCCGCTTAAATACTCTACAAATCGAATGGTGCCTGAAGCCTGAGTATCAAGAAACAGTAAGACCGTCTAGAACAGTGGTACTTAACCGGGGGTACAAAGCTCCAAAGCAGGGGGTATGAGATGAGTCGTCAGAATAATGGTTATTTTAAACTATTTGCTAAAAAATTATTTTCAATGTTATTTGAAATAAGAAAACATTTTTGAAGCTTTTTTTAACATCTGCATTTCTGAATGATTTTTGTTATAAGAAAGAGTTACTATGACGTAATAAATAGCTTCTTGTTTGTTCCGACAGAATTGGTTTTGCACTGAATTGGTTTTGTTGTGAACAATATTATGGTTAATAAATATACACCGGTAACATGCTACATTGTGTTTTATTTCATTGTTAGATTCTATATTTACCGATAATTTTGTAGGTGTTTGTTCGATAGGTCTAGGGCTACAAAAACATTTCACAAAATTTTAAGGGGTACGAGCTCCAGAAAGGTCAATAAAAACTGGTCTAGACACACTAACATCACGTTATTTTTGTGTTTTTTCGTGTTTATTGTAAGGATGTGCGATTAACGGTGTAACGCATTAATAAATTGAAGTACACAATGATCGTTTCAGTTAGATTTGAGGTATAAACGTATACAATACCATGCATAGCACGTTGAGTGCCAAGATGCAATTTTGTTTTTTTTTTTGTGCCCTGTACTATGGTGCCATTGCATTTGGAGTAGTTTTTTTAGAAATTTTAATTCAGATGTTATTGTTGCTTTATACTAATCTTAAAACGACCTTGTTTTTTTCTTCACGTTGTGTGACCACCGGTGGGTCACGTTTATTAATTAAATTTTTGATTACACAGGAAACATTATTTGTATCTATTCATTATACATTTGTACAATACTGAAAGTAGGTACTAGTGATGAATGCAAGGAGTTTTTATGGGTCACGTAATCCTCAAAATTCTGCTGAGCTTTTTAGCAGTGAATCTGAAGAAGAATGTGAAGTTATATCATGTGAAGAATCGGGTTCTTACTGTCCTTCCGAGTTGTCTTCCAGCGATTCGTTTGAATCAGATTTTGTTGAAGCATCTCCTGAAAACTCAGATGATGATGATCAAGGAAGCAGCGTTTTTAATGGTAGGCCGCTATGGTCTACTGTTAACGGTAGTTATCAGAAACAGTTTGTGTTTACCGATGACAGTGGCATCTACGGATTTAGTGGGATGTCAGCAGCAACAGTGGAACCTATCGACGTATATTCAATGATGGTAACCGATGATGTTTACAATCTAATTGTGGAACAAACTAATTTGAATGCGCAGCAGACCCTGATGATTCGGCCAATTAGAAGAAGCTCTCGCTTGAAAAAATGGAAAAACACTGATAAAGCAGAAATAAAAAAATTTTTAGCTATTGTGCTCTGCATGGGTATTGTAAAACAACCAACCATTTATTCGTATTGGAGCAAAGATCCCTTTTACAAGAACAATTTTGTTCCTGAAATAATGAGTAGAAATAGGTTTCAACTACTGCTCAGATTTGTTCATTTTGCGGACAACCAAGGAGAAGCTGTTGATGATCGATTATCCAAGTTAGAAAGTTACTGGAAATTTGGAAAAGAACTTTACAAAATGCAGGAGGCCTGGTGAAACTATTGCAATTGATGAAACAATGGTGCCATGGAAGGGTCGCTTGATCTTCCGACAATATAATCCCGGTAAAGCGCATAAGTATGGTGTTAAAATCTACAAACTTTGTGATCCAGAAGGATACACTTACACGGGCCATGTTTATGCTGGAAAAGATGGTTATGCGTCGAGAGGTCGACCTACTGCAACTGCCACCCATAGTACCCAAATTGTTTTGGATTTAGCTGAACAGTACTTGAAAACGGGAAGAACAGTTACCACTGATAATTACTATACATCAGTGGCTTTGGCAAAAATGCCGCTGGAAAACCAAACACATCTCGTTGGTACCCTTCGGAGAAACAGAGCAAGCAATCGGAAAGCTGTAGTTGATGCTCATTCGAAAAAAGAGGAAGTTGTAGGACGCGAGAATGAAGATGGTACAGTAGTCGCAAAATGGAGAAGCAAGCGTGAAGTGCTAATGCTTTCGACCAAACATGATCTGAAGATGGTCGATACAGGAAGAAAGAACAGATGTAATGAAAAAGTCATGAAACCAGAAATTATTATGTGTTATAATAAAGGAAAGCAGGGGATTGACATCTCCGATCAAATGGCAAGCTACTTCACACCGCTTCGAAAAACAGTCAGGTGGTATCATAAAATTTGCTTCGAATTTTTGCTGAACACGGCAGTAGTAAATGCTTTGATTATTTACAATGAAAGACGAGGTAACCAAAAAACACAAATCGCCAAGTTTAGACATGATCTCATTTATTCTCTGGCAGAAATGAAGCACCTCCAAGACAAAAACGTTACTCAAGCAACACGTTCTAGCCGTTCTTCAGCAGTATCAACTCTTCCTCATCATCACCTAGAAAAATACTCAGAAAGGGATTGCAAGAATCGCCTAAAAAGAAAAAGATGTTCTGGTTGCTATTCTGAAATAAAAAAGAATGGCACGCGAGAAGAAGCTGGAAAAAAAGCTAAAAAAGTGTCAACCTATTGCAAAGATTGCCAAGGTCAACCTGCATTCTGCATGGACTGTTTTTACCTACAGTAGCATTGACTATTACTTCAGTGACTGAAAAACTTGATTACACACCAGCTTTGTTGCAATCTTTCTCAATGTTGGATTAAAATTGTTATTAATAAATGTGTGTGAAGAATTTTGTTGTAACTGAGGTGCCACAGACCAAACTACAGATTCCTGTCTTGAAGCGCTGAGGTAACAAATCGTGCATGAAAAATAATGCACTGTGACCCACCGGTGGGTCACGCAGCACTCAACGTGATAGGTATACCTCGACAATAAAATAGAATAAACGCAATAGTGATCACAAACATTCAATAATAGGCTTTGCATAGTTTTGTGGCTGTATATCAAGTCCATCGAAAAATGATTGATGTAAGCTTTTAAACCAAGGATCCCTGGAGGTAGTCCATAGCTGTCAAAGTACTCTCCTTTTCCACTCTTGTTAAAGTACATGGCCACCCAGTGCTTACCTTTTTCATCACTTGGATCGGAGTTTGCAACATAAACATAAGGATAACAATGCGACTCTATTTCATCTAAGGCACCAACTTTTTTGAATATCTATTTTATTATGAACCTTGTTTTCTTTCTTTGAGGATCATTTAATCAAAAGTTTCTTACCAACATCTATGAAGCTTTAACTTTAAAATGTTTAAAGCTTTTATGTGTGATCATAAGCCAAAAAATTTTGATTGCAAGCCTGATACCATTAAAATATAGCATTTTTTGTATCCAAAATCATCAACCAAGAAACACAGTCACAACTTAAACATTTTTTTCAGTGCACATATCTATATAAAACAAACAAAACTACAGCTTATAATTATTATGAATAATTTTTAAAACGTCTTCTTTTTTGTGTAATTAGATTGTCAAATTTACAACTTTATCACTTTTATATATGGCATACAAAACGAAATTACATAAAATTTTAAAATTGAGGTCGAATATGGTAATTTTTTTGTTTTATTCGGAAACCTGTCTCCAGCTATCAACATGTAACTCCAACTCGTTATACGCTGGTACATAAGTTCATGATAGATATTTATCTGAGATCTTACAAGCCTCCATCCGTTATGAAAGATTTTATCACAGTTTATCATCCAAACAATCAATTTTCAAATTTTAACTCTCTGCTTTTGCTATAGACCACAAGTAGAAAGTTGTAAGCAATAACACACGCATCAACACCTACAAAGTTTCAACTTTATAACCCAAATTTGATACAAAAAATTATGTACCGCTCTTGTTCCGGGCGACAAGCATAGCTGATTCTGCGTGCGAGATACTAAAAGTGTGACTCACTTACAAGTATATGCAGTGGGTGATTTGGAAACAAGAAATTATCAAAATGTGTTGCTGAAATTCTGTATGATTTCAAATATACAAGTGCAATGAGCAAGCGTCCGACTGTTAAATAATCGTTCTAGGTTCTATTTCAATTTTTTGAGTTCGTTATTGAGATTTGTTCACTTGATTATCTGAGCAAATATTATTATGAGAATTACATAATCGCATGACAATCATGACAAATGATAAAAACAGAAAGTCTTACTGTAATACTCACAACCACTCTAATCCAAAAAGTGTGTATGAATTGCTTGAAAAATTAAATAATCCAGAAACTATATTCCGGAGAGATAATTTGGAATTTCCATTGACAACTGAAATGCTTAAAGACATCGTAGATTACATGAACAGTTGTTTTCAAAACACTCAAGAAGGCCAAACAAATTGCTTACATTAAGGGTGAAATTAGTGCCTAATAGCTAGCAATTGTCGTGAAGATCAAGAAAAAAAAGAAAGGTATTCTATAGAAATTAGCTTGAATAAAAAAGATGCTGATGATGATATTCCTTCTGAAGAAAGAGTTTCACGAAATATGTTGGCTGCAATTAATCATCTTGAAAAACGAAACTTGGGAGGAGATAAAGGGTTGTTCGAGCTGTAAGAATGTATTCAAGATACATATAATGTGATGAAAAATTTATTGGGTTCAAATAAACTTGGTGAATCTTCAATAGAAAAATGAATGGTTGCCAATGGTTATGAATAAGAAAAATTGAATTTACCTCAACCAATTTAAAAAAATTTTATCTAAATTTCTGTAAAGAGCAATCGAGTTAGCAAATTATCAATTTTTACTGCATATAAACATTCATTTAGTTGAAAGTAAATTTTAGAAAATTTTCCTAAACTACAAAATATTCTGCAAGAAATTCTGCTAAATTGAAAATTCTTTATCGATCGCGATGGCGATGATGGATGTGGGAGTGGGTGAGAAGGGAAGATGTAGTTTGTGGGTTTCGGCGCAGAATCAGTTTCATAATCTTCCAACACGTTTATAGCGACACAAAACTACAATTAAAAATCATTTTACTCACAAACTTAGATTTATATACCCTGAATTGTTCATTACACAATCATTATGAAATACATCGTTATTACAAATATAAACTATTACACAACCGTTATACATTATTAGATTACTTGTTTCACTTTTTCCGACTTTTAGTGACATTATCTAAAAATATTTTTAAATCTTTACCAACTACTAGTTATGCTACTTACGAAACCAAAACAGCTTAAACTCTATTCTGACCTCTAGTGGAGTTCCGTCGCATAGCTCCGCTGCAATTGTGAAAAAATATAGATTATTATACACTACTTATATAGATGCACAAACAGCCAACCAATGGAAACAATAAATAGTAAATACAACTTGACTTGCTTAGCCAACGAGTGGTATGGGACAAAAAGTCTTCGTGTGCTCACAGATAGCGGAACGACTATCGACAGAGCTGCCAAAACCCGTGTTTTTAAATACCAGTGGATTAGGTACAGTACGGCATGGAATAGTTTTCCACAGTCCGTAATTCCAAAAACATATTGCACTGGAATTCTGTACTTTACTAAAATGCCTTTCCTAATAGTACGGTACAAAATTTTTCCGTATGGAAATACCGTACCTTTCCGTATCAATTATGTTGATGAATTTTTGTTCTTACACAACAGAAAATGTGTCCTGAGATAAATATCAACAAAAAAAAGAGAGGCTACGCTGATTTTACTTTTTCTGGAGAAAACCAGGTAACTCAACCGACCTCCAACCAACAACTTCATTCAATAGTAAAAGACATCAGCTCGATAATATACTAATTGAATTTACCCATACGATCAAAATAGCAATAATACTGATGTTTTTAACTTATCAATATCAAAAGCAAAAGCAACAACAAACAAACAAATTACAAAGAAAATTGTTGAAATTTCAAACGTTTTTGAAAGTTAATTCAATGATCCTGCAAACAAATGGTTTAAGTGTTGCAACGCTGATACGTTATTGTCTCAACTAAGTCTTCTTTAAGGCCCAGTCTCAACTCATTTACAATGTACCCTCAACAAGAAAACGTTTTTTCAACACTGGCTTGAGTTACCGATAAAGCAAGAGCAACATTAGCAACTGGTTTAAAATTGAACTTGGCTTGCTTGTCCCACCATTCAAATATGTTCTGTTCCTGAGAAGTCGGGCTTGGTTGTTGAAGCATTTAATCATCTCAATTACATTTCGCATATCTCGTGGTGATTGTGATGAGATGGCATTGCACGCATCTAAAGCGGCGAGTATCTCATCAATAATGTCAAAGCCGCATGGAGGAGTAAATCCATTTTCAGACACTGAGGATGAACCTAGACATTCTACGTCAGTCGTGTCAACTGACTCGTGCAGCGTTTGCAAGCGCCTCCACAACGCTTCCAAATGAGCTTGTGCAACTGTTTTCCGAGAATATTTTAGAAGTGCCTGATACCTTGGATCAACGTAAATTGCAGTCAAAAAAGCAGAGCTAGATAACAAACTTGTTTCTATAGTTTCCATGGCATGAAGCATAGCCAATGCCAAAGCAGAAATATTATTTACGCTCTTGCGCTGCAGTTGGACTTTACATTTTACCACTCACCGAAAAAATCATCAGCAGGTTGATTTCTTCAGCTGAATTGCCGTGGTCATGTTATAAACTGGTTTTAAACATTCAGTAAGTCCTGTGCGGCAAACCTATCAACGTTTGACAAAAGGAGGGATTACTTTGCCAAAGCGATTTGGCCCACTAAATCCCTGACAAGCAACCTACTTTCAAGTATTAAACATTAAATCCCAACGGGTCTCAAAATCCTTTAGGAAGAGCTTTATTGTTGTGCTTGAAAACTATTCTGTTGTGGGTTTTTTGGGTAACATTTTTTACTTTTGACACTACTCTCCTAGCGCTGAAATTAGCTTCCAAAAAATCATGCACACGCAAATGTAATGTGTGAATAGCATGCTTGATGGTAATAACTCCATCTTTAGCAATTATTATCTCTTCCCAAAGTTCACTGTCGAAAGCTTCAGTTGCACCACATTTGTCCACGTAATTCTGATCAGCAAGATTTTCGGGCAGAGCAAAATCACTTCTTATCAGCTTCAGCTTGCCAATTGTTTAAACGTTAGATTCGTTATCTGTAAATTTGATTCTCCAAAATACCAAGTTTGGCCCACCCGCTTACTATGTTTTTAAGTATTGCAGCATCTGTCGCTCGTTTGTGTAACTCGTTTACAACTGCGGTGATAACTCGTAAATTACCGTCCACCACTGCTTGCAAATTTATTCTAACAAAATGACACTTTCTTCGTGTACACTAGTCTACTTTAACCTACACCATTTTACCAGCAAATGCCTGTTTGGTTTTTATCATATTTCTCTAATGAGCATCAATGGTCCATGTTTGTACGTTGGAAATCTTAGGTTCAGTTGATCCAACATCGGAGCAAGTTTCTTTGCGATGCTGAGTTTTTCGAAGATGTAAAGAGGGAGACCATTGGTGGTGACAGCTTTAATTGCCATATCTGTGATACTTTGGCTTGCGATTAGAAATTTAGCCATGCTTTCCACTAGTACCATTGCCTATTTTTTGTAATTGCATTCAAAATATGAAGTTATATTTGACGCCTTGTGCTTTTTTCTTTTCTTTTTCGACGACTTCGGAGTAGAGGTTTGAATGTTTTTTTTCAAGTGATCAACTAAAGGTGAGCATGGACGTCTGAGCCGCTTTTTGGTTTATTATCGTATTGACATCCTTTTACTGAACAAGTTGCAATGTTTACTCCATAACGATTTTTTGCCATGTTTACTCCATATTGCCATACTAATTTGTTGCCAATAAAATTCCTCACGCGATCCATTTAAACAGCTTTCAGTGCAGTTTTCGCAATAACTTACCGCCGCCGCAACTTTAGTTAAAAAATAAAAATTATATTTCTGATCTAAATAAAGTTGAAATATAAATTGGGTAAACAAAAAAAAGAAAATACAATAAAATTTTTACTTCTCATGTACAGTAAAATGCAGCTGGCGTGAAGCGAAGCCAAATTGGAATTCTTGGAATGACAGTTTCAATTAACGGCTCGTAAACCTCTTTTGTTTCTGCATTAACTTTTAGAGACGTTCATTCTTCACAAAAGTAATCAAGATAACACAAATGTATTAAGAAAGCCTGTAAACACTTCTTAACGAGAAGAATATATTCCACAAGTATAGTACTTACCGTTGCCAACAAATCCACGGCTATAAATCTACTGTAAAAATCCAACGCTATCCACTAATATTATTCTCTTTCAGTAATCCACTGGTAACATAACTAAACTCACTAACTCCCAAAATTCCTGGCAAAAACTAATAACCGGCTTAACTACTACTAGCTGCTAGTAACAACCAGCCGGCTTTGCCAGCATCGCCCGCAAGGCCCCATCTGAAACGTAAGAATTAAAAATATCAGTTCTGCTGGCTGCGCCGGTTTCACCTATCGTGCATTTGTGTGAACAGAAACGAAAAAATTGTGTTTTTATGCACATCCATATTCTTGTACGCATAATGATCATAATCGTGATTTCTTTATCAAGACTGGTAATGTCCACAAATAAAGAATGTCTGCCATTAATACTTTTAAAAATGTGAGGGGAAGAGATTGAAACACAGTCAAAAATGATGGTGGCCAGAAGATGGTTGTTTTTACAATTACAGAAAAATTCAGTTTCAGACATTCATAGGTCTATGGATTCATTTTGAATGTTTTTGGAGTTTCATTACCATGTTTTGCAGTATTTGATATGGATACCGTAGCAGGCAGCACATCAGCAACAAAGAAAATTTTGACTTTATGGTATGGATGGTTTTGGTTTAAACAGAAGTTTTGGAAGTCTCTGGCAAGGCGTCTAATTTGCTCTGTTTACTGCATAAGTATGAGCAGAGACGCTAAAGAGGGCGTGCTTTGTGTGAAAAGTTTACCCGTGATCCCGGAACGCCTATTTACGATTTGAGAATACTTCTTTTATAAAGCAAGTAATGGAGTAAATATTTGAATTGGTCTTGGCATCGAAGTGATTGATTGACATACAAAAATAAGAAGAGGGCATAGTGAGGAGTTACCCCAAGTGTATCAAGCCCCTGGCAACGTCTTATTTGTCCTGTTTTCACCAAAGGTGCCCTTAAAAATATCAGGATTTTATCTGTGCAATTCAGCAAGTGCTTGAAAGCACATCAAAACAGCAGTTGTGGTTGAGCGCCAAGTTGATTGGTATGTATTTTCATAAAAAAGCTATTAAATATTTGGCAAACTACTAACAACTTTTTGTCACTGTAGGCGAATTTGTATGATCTAAAGCTTGTCTCTTTGCGCATGTTGCTTGGTCTGGCATAAACGCAGCGATGCAAAAAGCAAACTAACCCGAAATGAAGCACTCATGGTTAAGCTTTTGCAATAGCAGGGCCCTTATGAATAATGTTGAGATTAAGAATATCAAATCAGCTTCTGCGCCAGCTTCATTCAATTGCAAAGAAACTTGCTTCAACATTTAAGTCATATGTAACTGGGCACTAATATTTTTTTTGCAAAAGATTAAACGGACCAACACTCTCTCCTTTTTTTTTTGGAGGATTATCAAGTGTTTTGCTTGGAGTTGGCTACATGGTGCAGTTTTTAGAGACTTGATTTTTAAATGAATCTTTTTGAACATGTTGATTGATATTGCCAAAGATCCATGCTATCGAGAATAAATAGAAAATACAATTTCGGTAGAGAGGTGACTTTTAGTATCCCAGTTGCTATTATTGCTACTAGCAATACACCGTTGAACATAATAATATAATATATTTAGAAAATTCAAACGTTTTCGGCGCTGATGAGGGCGATATGTAGCGCCGAAAACGTTTGAATTTTCTAAATATATTATATTATTATGTTCAATGGTGTATTGCTAGTAGCAATAATAGCAACTTAAATAGAAAATATCTACCAAAGTAGTAAGTTTTTGTAAAAATTTCAACTTTGTGATGTGCAGGTAACCAAAATTTTGATTGTTTCTAACCGGTACGTTACGTTTCATAAACGTTTAAAGACTTCATTTTTTGATAAATCTTTTTGAAAACCTAGACAGATTGCTTGTGAGGAAAAGCTGTCAAAATGTGGCAAAGAACAAACTTTATCTAACAATTGCAAGTTTGTTTGGTCTTGTACAGGGGCGACTCGTGTATGGTACTGCGTAACTGCGGCACCCCCAGTCCCCACTCCATCTTATGGATGACATTCGCTATAAATAATTAATCCTTTTTTTCTTTATTTTTCTTATACTTGTAGTTACATTACATAATACATAAGGTTAATCTCAACAACCATCCAAAGTTTATGAAAAAAATATAAAAATCTTTTTGCTTCAAAGCTCTTGTGATATGGTGTTTGAAATTAGCAGTAGATTGCAATGCAGCTGTAGAAAGAGAACTGTCGCTCGTACAGTACCAACCCTAGTGTGCTGGTGTAATAAGGGTTTCTTTTTCACGGACTACTGGCCAGCTCCGTGTTAAATTAAAAAAAAATTTTTGATTATAACGCCATGATGACCACGCGAATACCCTTATGCCACTCAACCCAAGGTGGCCATCAATCGAGCCAAGTTTGATGTTTGTGCATCCAGTAGTTTCGGAAGAATTAAATCGTACGTACACATGTGCAGACACAATTGTACTTTACATAAATAGAATTAGAAAAAACTTATTAGTGTCTTTCTTTTAATTTAATCTTGGCATAAAATCAATTTCTGCATACCGTACTGTAAATTCTGCAGTCATATCTATTTATCAATATCTTTTCAGGTCGTTTTTCTATTGGTTGGACTTCATCATAAACCTGCCAGATCCTTGGAAGCACAAGAAACTACTGAAGAAGTTGAGAGAAGGTTCGCATGTTAAATCAAGCTAGCTTTACCTAAAATTTTTAGCCCCGCGTAGAGGCTGCACATTTTCATCTATGCCATGTTCCGCTGCCCACACAAGATAACCAATGAGCTATGAAATATGCTTTATTACACAATAACTTAGAGCAGAAATCATTAAATTACAACTTTTGATGTAAGTTTTTCCGGTCTGTCTCACTGTGAATAAATATTGAACAAATGAGTGAAATAAATGTCACAATTATATATCGTATACCGATATGCTCATCAATAATTGAATCATTGGGTCTCCAAGAAATCTGACAACGCAATTATTGCATCTGCCATTGCATGCAATTCTTACCAATGTAAGTTTTGGTAACATAATCTTAAACGTAGTCAGGGGCCATAGCCTAGACTTTAGCCCAAAAATATCTTAAATATGGTCATGATAATGAGCTATCCATACATATACTAACAAAAAAGGTTGCGAGAATAAATACTGCATCGAAATTTTTCAAGTTTTGCTGAAGTAATTACATAAAGTCACTTGTAAGCAGTGAAGGGATTTATTGATATTTTCTGGTGGGTGCGAACCTGTTTTTAGAATTTCTTGAGCTCCACGAACCGGTAATTAAACATTGGCTGATGCAAGTCTCAAAAATATAAATTATTGGATATCTGCATGCTTAGGTACTGGCCTACTGCTGTCAGTAAAGAACTTGTACCGGAATTTAAAATTTTTGAATTCAGTCCTGATTGAATACTGCAGTCAAAGCCATTTTCTGTAACCTGGGATGAGAAATTTACTCAAAACATGCGGATTAAAATACAGTATTATGATCTTGATTAAACTGTTTCTTCGAAGATATCAAAATTTTCGAAAAAAATTAGATCACTATAAAGAGTGTTTTTTTGGCGACGCACGCCCTGTGATATTATTTAATTATGTGATTGTATCACAAACTTTGTTGATACCGTCATTATTTTTTCTATTCATCATTTCTTGATGTTACATCGTATTTAGTTTCTTGTTAGCTTCGAACTCGGATTATCTAAGCTACTCCTCGCACTCGCCAAGACTTGCTGGCATGCAGTCACGCGCTTGGATAAACATTTTAAATCAATCATCAGTGTAATCCTTCGAGCGTTTTTCATTGTGCTTAATTACTTTTTTGTGATACATTTCATGTAAGCATGTCAGTTTTAGTTCATTTTGTAGTTGGATGGTTAGCAATATCATTTAAAGGCATCCTAGTTCCAAAGTAAACGGTAGGTAAATCTTGTGCATTCTGTTGCAATATTTGGTCACAACGTGCTGTTTATCTTCAAAAACCGATTTGGTTTTTCCGCCTATTTTTCACCTTCTGCCTAGTTGCTTATCTGCAAGTCGCTTGTCAGCTTGAGAATAACTACCAATAAATTTTGTCTTGTAGCTGAGGGTTAACCGGACGTTTCGAGTACCTCATTTAGAATATTGTCCTATGCAGGATACTAGGTTAGCTAGGAATCAGGTAAAGTATCTTACACAACACTTGGCTTTGACGAAGATAATCATGACTTTGTGACTGATTTCACGAGTAAAGCAAATCTCGAAGAATTTTCTCCTCCCGGACCAAGTTTGTACCGTCGTCCCTGTAAGCCGATATCCATTGTGGTTTTCCTCTGCAAGCTATAAATATTCGGAAAGCTTGCAAAAACAAATCAGTTTTTAGACTGTGAGCTACTTTAAGGTGAACAGTGCGCATTGATAAACATGTGAATATGCATATATTGCGTTTTACTTGGCTTCGGCCTTGTTTTACAAGAAAAGGACCAAAGTAATTTAATTCCGACACGTGGAAAAGGTGGTTTGTTAAGTTAAAGACAACTTAAGAAAAGATCAGTCATTAACTGTTGGCCGACAGAAGCATTTTGTTTTTTACAAAGAACACAATTGCCTATTACCAGTCGTACTGTCACACTATCTTTCACAATTCAGTACGACTGGCGGAAAGATGCCCACGTGTGGATTACCCTAGAATGCCTTACGAACTGGTGATGGTGTAGAATCAAAAGATCTGTAAAGTACGAATTGCTTGGCAGTATTATGAGATGCCAAACAAGGAATTCAAAAGATGCCTTGTCTAACCCCCTTCAACGCAAAGAACACCATCAACAAAAATTAGATTGAGCTGCATTAAAAAGCGAAGAAATCTTTAATTGAACCATCGTTAGAAATAGCGCTAGTTATGGCAGAAAAATCTCTGCCTTGGATATATTTGATCACACAATTCTGCTTTTTGTAATTTGTCAATAAACAAGGTTAATCGGTGAAATTTAAAATTATTGCTTTTAACCTTAACAAGCAAATATTGTTCTCACCGAATTAGCCATGCAATGCATTTTTCAATTAATCAAAAAAGATGAATAACGATTGATCAGGGTTTCAATTGGAGAAGGCTTACTTTTGCTAACAGCGACTGCTCTGGCTGTGTAAGAAAATGATAAAGAAAAAAGGTCGCATGGTAAATCGAAAAGTAATGGAGGAGGCTCTCACCAATTATCATAAAAAAGCAACAAAAACTTCTTGCCAGTCAACCAAGTTCGGAATTCAAAGAATGCTTCCATAGTGATCAATCTTGCCTCATATCAGCAGGATTAGCTTTAGAGGAAATGTATTTCCTGTTAAAAAAATTAGTTGGATGCTCGATGATGGGCACTCTATTAGCGACAAATACTGGAAAACGTTTCCTCGTGTTGTGAGTGATATGAAACATAGCATTGGAGTCGCTCCAAAAGGCTAAAATACAAGGTGGAATTTGCAACTCTTTTTGGAGTAATAAGTCTAGTCTCATCGAGAGAACAGCTGCTGTGAGTTCAAGTCTTGGTATGCTCATTGTTTTCACATGAGCGAGTCTGGATTTGCTATAACAAGTGAACTTTTTATCTTAACGTGAATAACCACGACACTAAGATAACTGCAGTCATCGTAGGCGTTCGCAAAAGCATCAGCAAAGAGATGAAATTCGTAGGAGATAATTCTATCGAAGTTGATTGATTTGCAACATCTGCTAACAGTATATTTTTGCAATTGTATTAAAGTTTAAGGTCACGCTTTCTACTGCACTGCTTCTATATCTGATATATTATCATGCCAGTTCAATCCCTGCTTGCACAGATTTTCAAGCAAAATCTTGGATTGCAAAATAATAGAGGACTCTAACCCTAAAGAATCGTACAAAGAGCTAAGAGTCGACAAGGTCTCTTGGCGGGTAAAAGAGTTGTGGCGGTATGTTTACTGTAAACTCAAAAATACCTCTGTTTATGCTCCATTTTATTCCCAAAATCTGTTTAACAGCATTATTGCCGAAGTGAGGATTTAGCAAAAGAGAGGAACGTCCTGAATCTGGAAGAGCTTGTAAAACAGATGAATTATTAAATAACCATGCGATTAAGTAAAAGCCGTCCTTCTGTTGCTGATGTGAAAGCTGGGTGACAATTTTTACATCTTCAGCAGACGAAGCAGAACACAAACCATCATTCACATAGAGATTGTGGTACACTGCATTGTATATAAATATATTTGGATCGAATTCACTTCCGTAGCTATGAACTGTTTGTCGTAAACGAAAGGCGGCACAGCTTGATGAAAACGAGTGTATTATCATTTGGTGGACTTCAAGTGGGGATGAAAGGTCGCCTTCAGGCTAACACAAGAATTGGAGAGCATGGCAATTCAAAGAATTGACACGAACTTGGTAGAGCATGGATTTTTTGTCATCGGGAATGGACACTTGCTCTTTCAACAAGCGGACAAAGCCACCAATGAGACTGTTGACTAGACTGGGTCTTTGAATAAGAGCATCATTGAAAGAAACACCGTTTGACTTTACTGGGCAGTCACACTTCAATCGAAGTTTGGATGGCTTGTGGTGGTTCAGCACTTGGTGCTGCGACAGAGGCCACTTTGTAGTATCGGTATTGACTTCATCAGGAGGACTTTTTTTGAGCATGTTTTTTCTTCAAATACAGTTCCATAGCTTCGATGTATTTCCGGTGCAATCACGAAACGTGTTTTCAAACATGCTAAACGCCTCGATTGTCACAGGAAAAAATGATGTTTGTTCTCCCTGGCAAAAGAAGAACGTAGTGTTTTTCTTTTTGTTTGACAGATTGCTTCATCAGGTTGAAGATAATTCAATCTTCTCTTGAAAAAGGCTCGTCTAACATCGACTTTGCATTGCCAACGTAGGTCTCCCATAGACTTTCTCAATTGGGTAATACACAATTTTCTCTTTTGCACTCCCAAGGTTACTTAAGAAATTGTTGGCTGTAGATAAAGAAAGCAATGGTCCAAGTAGTTACCATCCTAAGGGAGTCTCTATTGCGTTCGGTTGACAATTACAACCCACTCGAACGTTTCGAGTGCAGAAAATTTCTGGGTTATCGCCACCAATAACAAGAACGACGGTGACATTTGGAATGCGTGGACAACATAGATTATGACAAACTTGTTGCCGGGAAGCGATGCAATGTTTCACATAAATGCTTGTAATTAAAGAGTGCATAAGTTTCTACTGAGTTTGAAGTATTACGCAATGATAATGTACTCTTAATTGCATTATAACCAGTGATTTGACGTAAAAATAATGCTCGTACGGCCCTCGGGAAAGTTTCTGTAGTCAATGTGGCCCGAGCCTGATTTGAGCAGTGCAGGCCTGCTCCACAAGACTTGAGGCTTGACACTCGTGATGGTCAAGGGACGTTATTTGTGAGAACTGTGAGCAAGTAAGAACTTCGCAAAGCCTTAGTGAAGGTTACAATCCCACTTGACTTTATTTTGCAATGTACGAGGCAGGGCCAACGAGTCCATTAGACAACTTAGACCACTTTGGGTGCAGAATCAGTTTTTGCACATAACGCTTCACCAACTTAGTTTTTTTTAGGTGACAAGTAAATTGCTAAATTAATGGTAAATATTAAATCAATTGCCTACTTTTAGTGTTGCAGCGTTCAAAATTTGATGAGATGAAGATATTTTGGCTCAAGCCAAAAGAATGTGGATGTGCTGTGTGTTAGGTCTAGACTTGATGAAAGCTTATGACGAAACTTTACTCCATAAAACATCATTTATTGTTTACTACTTATAGAATTTATTTGGAAAGCAGGCACCAACGCTGACAAAAGCTGACAAAAGGTAGTTTTTTTTGTAAACTGACAAAAGCAGTCTACATAAAAGACTGCTCTGTGGCGCAATATAGAAGGCAAAAGTAGAGAGAGAGAGAGAGAGAGAGAGAGAGAGAGAGAGAGGAATATGCATCAGTCTTTTGATACCTATTTGACCTGCCAGGGTGTCTTTGGTTACGATTTTTGAACGTCCTTTATGACTTAAAGTACTTCTTTTGCTTTATTAGTGCAACTTTTGCGACTGATAACCTTTGCTACATTTTTAAAGGGTTTTTTGTTACCTTTGGGTAACTTTTGTTACCATTTGTCACTAGTTTAGTGGTTCTTTAGCTACTTTTTATGAAGGTGTTCTTTGCTTCTTTTATAAGGTGGTTTTGTTACCTATTATCGGTTTTTGATACTCTATGGTATTTTTTGTTACCGATACTTAATCTCTAGATTTTCGTTAGAAAGAGAGAGAGAGAGAGAGAGAGAGAGAGAGAGAGAGAGAGAGAGAGAGAGAGAGAGAGGGAGAGAGTAGAGGCCAAACAATCTGAAGTTATATTAAAATTTTTTGCACCAGTCAACATCATAATGAAAAGCAGGAAACTGGTGATAATCAAATGATTATTTACGCAGGTATAATTGATACGATGGAAAAGCAAGAAAATAAAGAAACAGAATACCAACGCACATCAGAACAAAAAATTAGATTTAGTGTTCTATGAGTACCATCCAATTGATAAAGTATAGACCAGTGATAATCAGCGTTTCTTCCACGTTACTTTCTTACAAACATCCGATACAATCATTTCTTTCCTATCACAAAAAGACATTTTTGCAGATACCAATATTTTAGAGTGAACTGACGAGTTTTCAATCCAAATTGGAGGTAAAAATTTTTTCTTTGAGGTATCGTTTACATATCTCAGGAAATCAGCAACGGTTTACTGAAATACTTGGAGTCTATACGTAAATGATAAAACGAAAACTTTAAATTCTCACTTTTCCTCCCCCTTTCTCCCTTCAACAAATTTTACCCAGAAATTGATACTTCCTCTTAGTGAGTCGATTGGCTTCCGGTTGAGAACCATTGGAAATGACGTTGAGAAAGGAAAGAGTCTTGGAGAGAGATGGTAACCTTTACGTAATCAAGAGTAGGGATTAAGTCCAGAGAGAGAAGTGGAAATTCAATGAAAAAAGCCTTACTTGACGAAAATAATGGCTCCACCGCCAGTGTGCAAGTCACTGGGAGAGAGCCAGACCGGTATTGAGTGCGATCAAATTGCAGAGGCATGATCCTGGGGTGCTGAAAAAAGAAAACAAGCATAAGTTGGACTCACTGATAAAAATTTCGTAGAATTAGGTAATCAATTGCCCACAGGAGATGCGTACATATTTGGGCAAGGATAGGAGGTGCCACAACGTTTAAATTAGCTGAAAGAATAATTCTAGAAATACCAGTGTTAGAGCAGAAAGAACAGCTTTATAAATGAAATGCAGAGCTTTAAATTCGATCGATTTTCATTAGAGTTTAAGTGCGAGCTGTGGATTTTGATTTTTTTGGGTTTAAGTTGGGAAAAAGTTTGTTTTGAAAAAAAAGTCGCTGGCGAATGATGCTGCACGAAATAAGCCTAGCCAAATCGGACAACAAAGAACAGCTTCTTAGGAGTGATTTCCATCGTATTCTTCTTTCCTTGATTCTAGCCTTTAGTATTTTTATCTCCTGATACTCAAAAGTATTTTTATTTTCTCTTAAAATTACTTAATTGATAAACTTAAACTGATTGATTGTTTTTGAGTCCAAATTTATCGGTTTCTATTTTTTTCGAGTTCAGCAAAATTGCCAAGTTCTTCCGAGTTCAAGGTCGTTCGCAGCGCTGATTTTGGAGATCTTGCGACCCTCGGGGAGGCCAACAGCCGCTTCGATTAAATCCTTCCGGGTTGCGGGCCGCTTTCACGATGAGGAAACTGTTGATGGGAATAGAACTGGGCGAAATTAGTAAAAGAATTTGCAAAAAAAGGCAAAAATGAAACTTTGACCCAACCTGCATTATCACAGTTATGAGTAATAATTTTGTCATCGCTTTGTTTTGTAACCACGTTTTATTTTGAGAAATAATCCGATTGTTACCTATTGATGTAATAAACTGCAAAAGGCGCCGGAAAAAATTATTTTTATAGTTCACTTTTGTTTTGTGTAATGCGCTGGCACTGGGGACTGGGATCAATAAGATTTCTCTATAATGGGAAAACTTTTTCTATGACGTCATTATTAAAAGCAGAATTGTTAAGATAAGTTTTTTAACAAAGAAGATTTTGATTAATGCCGCCCAGAGTTGGCCTTGCTTTGACCTGGCATAACTGATAGGGATTCAAAATCAGCTGCCAGCACTATAGGGTATCAGACAAAAAAGGAATATTGTTTTAGTTTTACTTTATTAAAATAATTTTTTGAATTCTCACTACTATTTAAATTTAGGGTAAACGAATCGAAAGTGCTTGCCGATCAACAAAATTTAAGAAGATATTCGAAAACTGAAATTCTACCTCAGACTTCTGAATTAAGTGATTCTGTTTGTCAGCAAGAGCAACAGAGCTCTCCTTGTCGATCAAATCTAAGAAAAACTTCATTTTCACTATCGCATAATCCAAATCTAAATACAGTTGTAGAAGAAGATTCTTTAGACACTGGATTGACCGCCTTGAGTCAAGATTTACAACATCAAACATCATCTGCATCGGGTGCTGAAAAGTCTTCCCGCATGAGTGCTTCTGAAAAGCAATCTAAATCAAAGAATTTTGAGCCAGTTATTAAAATCATGGATGAAGAGCATCACAGTGAAAGAAGTCAACCAGTTTATTGCAGATCAAAAACTTCTTCCGAAGCCGGCTCTGTTTTGACATGCTTTGAGCCATCAAAAAGACATCAAGAGAGAGTGAAAGTAGTCACTGAAGAACGTTTAGCTTTGCCGAATAATCAGAGACTTCTTCTTCGCGACGCAGTGATGTTTCTTTTACTTTCTAATGCTTGTTTATGGATTTTCTTATCCTTGGAAGGAACAGCTTTTGATGGAAAAACTTATCAAGATGCATATTTCGGCAACGAGGTATGGACTATAATATCAATGATCTGTCGTCCTCTCAACATTTTCTTTAGAATGCACTCAGCTGCTTGTTTGTTTGAAATATGGTCTTTTGCGTGATGTGTTTCATGCTCTCTGTTTTGCTGAATTACGTTGTAATATAGTGTACAGCAATATAATCATAGTAATGGTGTCTAGCGTATACTCTAGTTAGCATTGCTCTTTGGCCTATTGCCTCTCATTCAAAAACTACCCAATCAGTTCTGTCAAGCTTTCTGCTATTAACCAGCAACCAAATGGTAATATTTGGCCTGCAGAGCAGCAACCAAATAAACAGAAATTATATAACCAAAAGTTGAGGGTGATGTATTTTCTCCATTGTTCACGCAAAACGCGTACGTTTATTCATATAAACATCTCGCATTCAGAACCGTTTTAAAGTCTTCAGAACTGTCGTCTCGCATCCGTTCTATCATGGACACTGCGATCAACCAGAGAGAATTTTTGATAAATAACTTTTTAAGAGCAAACAAAACAACAGCAAACTGATATACCTTGTACCATGGTACATCTGTATAAGCATTAAACTCCTAAAGTTACTGTAGAATTTCACCTCTTTAAGGTTCTAAGTAACGTAGCTTTTTAACAGAGACTAAGAAGGTACGTAGAGCAAAAATTGTGCTAGAATGCCCCCCAAACCAAGTAAATTTTGTTAAATTAATGGCAACCACTCCCAAGTCTTCACATCAAACCTGGTGTAATGTCTTTATATTTTTGTTACGGTAATGTACTGTACGCTGATTTCATTTAGTCTTCTTTTCTCAAGTTGCAATAAAAGCTGCTCACGTAGCTGAAGAATTTGGAACTGCTAAAGTATTTAATCAATGTTACCATCATCCGCTGCAATGAATTTTAAGGAGGCCAAAGCACAAAATCAAATATACAAAGGTATATAAAACAAAAAACATCGTGCTTAATTTTATCTTTTTTGCCTTTCGGTAAAGAAGACGACATTTTTTAGTTTAAGATGTTGGATAACCACGTGATCTTGAGTCGCACAAAATTTCGATCGACACGTAGATTTCGAGGATTATCTTGAAATGTCTGTAGTTGGTAACAATTCAAAATGTGTTGTTTGATCAAACTAGAAGAAGTACTAGTAATAATTTATATTTTCCAAAACAGCTTGATAGTAGGCTAACCAAACCAAACAACAGCAGAGGGAAAAAGGCGTAGATTCCAAAATGATATACAGTGCTCACCAAACGTTTAAGTCTAGCTATGAGAATAATTGGATTTTGTACTAATACATGGTTTCATTGCCGTCATTGCTTCATAATTGTTGTTTTGATTTTTGACACTTACATGGCATATTGTTTTACTGTTGTTAACACCTCAGTGGATTTTTGATCAACTTTTTCAAAGTCTGAAAATAGTGAAAACTGGTTGCTGAAAACCCCTAAATGGGGTTCAAAGGGCCCAGATTGTTATTCTACATGGTGAAGATTATCAGAGTGGCAGATATCCATCAACGTCAGGGTCAGTAAGGCAGCAGTAATGCGATCAAGAAATATCAACTGTGCGGCCTGTATAAGAACACGAAGAGAAGAGCAAGACCAAGGGAGACTTGCATTCGAGACGACCACGTAATGAAACAAGTAGTCACAAAATCGCCCATGAACTGTAAAAAAATTCGAGCGCCGTTAATGATTAGAGACGTTGTAGTAAGTCATATCACTATTTCAAAGCGACATTTAAAAAAATTTGTCCAAAAATCTTTCAAATCTGCAAAACCCTGACTAGCACGTCCATGAAAGCCAAGCGTCTGGTTTTTGCAAAGAAACACAAGCACTGAACTCGACCCCAATAAGTCCATCTTGCAGCAATTCGTCGTGAGGAAAAGAAACGTTTTCAGACTACATGGAAAGCGCTGCGATGAGAAATATATACAATTTCTACGATGAAATACCCTTCAAATCAGATGATTTGGGGCGAGATTGTGGAAAATAGTGTTGCTGTAAGTATATTTTGTGCTTGTGGAAAGACCATGAACGGTACCCGATACTTCGAACTATTGTTAGATGAGCTAAAGATGATCTGCATATCCATAGATGTATGATCTCTTTGCAGGACGGTGCCCGTTGACACCGATCACAGATTGTGACAAATTTTCTAACAAAACAAGAAGATCATGGTCTTGGAAAAGTCGGGGACCAGCCCCAATTTCAACCCTATAAAGAATCTGTGGACAAAAATGTAGGGCATAGTTGCGAAAAAGCAACATTCAAGTGATAAAGATCTGATAAAGTGATTAAAGAAGTATGGTAGAAAAAGTTGTCAAAATTGCAAAAATTTGATCCATGCTCGGGCAAGGCGTCTGGAGGAAGTCATCAAAAGCGGTGGAGGACACAACACGGACTAATGTTTATGGAAAGTACTTCAAACTATGTGAAGTGAACATGAATTAAACATCAATACAATACGAAAACCTGATTTTTTACGAAAAAAAGTGCGAGAAACTTTAATCCAAAAATAACAGCCCAACAACTTGTTATAAACATACTGCGAACGTTCGGCCCTCAACTGGAGCCATTTTCAACGCAAATAATGTACAACAAGCAAGTTGGTACAACAAACATTTTCAAAGAAATGTACAACAAACATTTTCAAAAAACAAATTTTCAACGCAAATAATGTACAGCAAACACAGCATTGTGCAGTGAAATCTACTCTAGAATATACCTTGCATCTACAACTACTCCTTCCATATGGATTACCAAAACTACACAAACCTGGAATTTCCCTGAGACCAATTCTTTCCTTTATTGGGTCCTTTAGTCATGAATGTGCCCAGTGGTTATTGCAATCTCTCGCAAACCTCAGACAACATCCCACCAACATCCCAGACACCACCTTTCTTTCCAAAATCTCAAATCACAATTTAGCCAACCAAACCATGGTGTCATTTGACGTCAAAAGCCTTTTCACCAATATTCATCGCTCATTTACCTTAAGCCTCACAAACGAATCCATTTATTTTGACAACAGTACAGAGTGGAATAGCCTTAACAAAAGCAGATTACTGAAGCTATTGAGCTGGTCAACATAAAACACAACTTTTCAATTTAATAGTAAATTCTATAAACAGCTACACGGTGTGGCCATGGGCTCTCCCATTGGACCCCTACTAGCTGACGTCATGATGAATTATGTAATTGATAAAGCGATTCAACGCACGTCCCTGCGTGCGTGCGCACCCTGGGAGGTGCTTCAGGACCTGGGTCTTACCACCTACCAATTCTTCTATCTGTCCTTCTTTCTCTCCGGTCTTTCGCCCCAACGAGTGTCCTCCTTCCTTCAATTTTCAGAAAGCTCGCTCGGATGACTTTGTCTCCTACTTCCACTGTTCTTCTGCAGAGGAATACTCGTCTCTTTCTCTTTTCTCTGCTGCTGCTCTCTTTACCTCTCTGGCACTGAATGCGGCCAAATCTTTCATTTCTTTCGGCCGCATCAAGCGCCATTCTAAAGCCTGGTGGTCTGCTGAGGTGAAAGATGCGGTTAGTATTATAAAAGACGCAAGGCTTTCGCTGCCGCTCACAGAAGTGATGAAGACTGCCAGGTTTATATCTCCGTTTCTCGACGTGTTTCGTCTGTCATTGCCAAGGTTAAGGCTGAGGCATGGCATACGACTTGCTGTTCTCTTTCGCCCAAATCTAACCCAAAATTTGTATACAGTGAACCCTCGTTTATCGCGGGGGATACGTTCCAAAAATAACCCGCGATAGGTGAAATCCGCGAAGTAGTCAGCTTAATTTTTTACTGTCATTCTACAATGCAATACTGTACTGCAGAATGAAACAAAAAACAAAACCTCTTTTCAGGCCCAAAATGTGTTTAAGAAATAGAAATATTAACGTTTTCTTACAAATAACTATAATAGTTTGTAAGAAAACTGTTGGCATTTGTCTAATGAAAAACCAATATCAACTTTTTTCACTTCTAGACAACAGTAAAGCCCCTGAGCCAATCAGGATTCACTGTAAAAAAAGCACTGTAAAAAATTTCGCGAAGCCACGATAGGTGAAGCGCGATATAGCGAGGGATCACTGTACTCTCTTCTTCACTCTGTCACTGGCTCTTCTTCCTGCTCTTCTAATTTCCCAAACTGTTCTTTTCCCAGGGAGTCGGCTTCGGTCTACGCCGCTTACCCGAGATATCACTTTTCTGTTTCTCAGCTCAAAACTTTTTAAACAAATCATTCTATCCCGTCTACTTTTCTTTCTGGAATCTAATTCCATTCTCTCACTCCGCCAGGCCGGTTTCCGCCCTGGACAGTTTACACAACATCAAATTCTGTTCCTTTCTCAGTCCATTTCGGATGGGTTTAACAAACCCAGATCAGGCTCTAGGACGACCACTCTACTATTGATTTCTCTAAAGCTTTCGACTCTGTCTGGCACCCTGCACTTTTCCACAAACTCATCTGGGCTGGGCTCCCTCCATGCTTTGCTCGTTGGACGCAATCTTTCCTTTCTGATAGGCGCATTTGCGTGGTTTATCAAAATCACAAAAGTTGTTCCTTTCAAATCCGTCGAGGTGTTTCGCAAGGATCCGTTCTTGGCCCTGTTTTTTTCTCTCTCTTCATCAATGATCTTCCGGCTTCTCTGTCTTCTTCCGTCAGCTGCTCTCTTTACGCTGACGATCTGGCCATTTGGTCCTTTTTCCCCTCCGTTTAGTTAACACGTGATGACCATCGCCTCTTGTGCGTTCATTTTTTTAGTGCCAGTATGGCGTAGTTGCTAGTCAACCTGTTTGTTGTACATTATTTACGTTGAAAGAGGCTCCAGTTGAGGGCCGAAACGTTTGCAGTATGTTTATTACAAGTTGTTTGGCTGTTATTTTTAGATTAAAGTTACTAGTTTTTTCCCAACTATACTGTGTGCCTAAAAGTACAAGTATTTTATGCAACATCAATATGCTATTTATTGAACAAGAGGACAAATTTGGGATAGTCGTAAACTTTTGGTAGGCACTGTATGCTAAAGCATTCATAATGGAATTCAAAAAGACCAAATTAAATTTGCATTAGAAGTATGCAGATTGCACCCAAATTAACACGAACAGAAATTTTAAAAAGTTATTGCAGATAATTTTATAACAGGCTATACAGCACCTGCGTTGTTCAGGATATTTAAGCAGAAAACATTTTCCTACTTAATGGATGACAATCAAAATTATCTGACCTAGTATATGATTTGAGGATATCTACTTGAATAAGCCAAGGTCAAGTGATCTTGATTAAGCCAACAAAGATGCAATGAAGAGACATCAGCAAAAATGCTGTGTTTGTCGTCTGTGTGGTGTCAACTTCTCAAACTCCCTTGAGCTAGCGAGACATCACTGCACAGAGAGAAGTGGTCCGAGGTCAAAGCCACAGAAAAGAAAAACTGATTCCAGGTAAGTGAATTGAAATTCCTCAGCATTGCACTGTGTTTATTGCATGCTTTTATTTAGCATTCCAAACCAATCCAACCAAGAGAAGAAGAGAAGCGGTCCGTCGCCAAGACCACAGAAAAGAAGAGCTGATTCCAGGTAAGTGAATTAAAATTTCTCATCATTGTGCTGTGTTCATTACATGTTTTATGTAGCATTCCAAACCAACCCACAGAGGGAGGAGAAGCACCAGTAATTGAAAATGAAGAATTAAGTTAAGCATTTCCCAGATTCTTCCTTAGACTGCTCTAATGCTTTCTTTCTCAACAGAAATTTTGTTATGGAGAAATGGTCTCAAATTCGGACGAGGAGTGTTATTAGACCTGTACACGATATTTTCAATTTCTTTCTCAATTCCAACATAAATGATTTATTAGACCAAATTTATAAGGCTATCATGAGTAATCACAACTCACGATTTAAAATTAATTTCAGTTTTGGGTACATTTTGAAGAATAATGAAAGTGGTGCGATGCGCTTTTTTCACTCTTCTTATAACAATCATTGTGTTTTGAATACTGCAAAGTTAATTAGCAACAGCGATGAATTGTCACGTTTTTTAGACTATCTCAGAAAAGGATTTTGAAAACTTCGAAAGACCTAACACAAGGTGGCAGTATTTGTCTACCACCAATATTACTTTTTATGTGAACAAGCTGAGAAAAGCAGTAATTGGTTAATCTGTTACCTTACCTCACTTTCTTTTGCATAATCATGGTGTGCATAGTTTAATTGCGGATGTTTGTGGAACTCTTTATAGAGATCATTTATGCTTTTTCCGTTGTTTAAGTTTGTGTTGTGGTTTTCACTTGAATAATTTAGAAGCTGATTCTCAAACAAAATTTCGTTTATAATGCCAGAACCGACAAATCGACCCCTCCACCTTTCAAGGGGTTTCTCTGCATGACCTTCTTTTTGTGGAGGATCTCTTCCAAATTAATGTGATGGTGTATGAGCTAGCAGACCGTGAAAATGAAACAGTTTGCCGGCTTATACAAAATTCACGTAAAATTTATCCCAAAACTATGAAGTTAAACCTTTTTGAAAACCATTTTAGCTACATTTTTTATTTTGAGAAGTACTGCAAAGTTTTTCAATGTCTTAAATGCGACGTTTTATGGTATCATCAAAATAATTACAACCATCATATTAAAAACTGTCAAGGGCAAGTGACATATACCTATAAAGGAGGAGTTTTTTGACTTACCCCAACCATTTTTGAAGAATTGGCAGAGCTTGGTATTCATGTCTCCGAAAGTGATCGATTTTACCCTTATTTTTTGGTTTTTGATTTCGAATGCATTCTTTTAAAGGAAAATCTACCCCCCAATACCTCTCTCCTTTAGTATCAATCCGCACATATTCCTCTCAGCTGCTCTCTTTGTTCAAATATTCCCGGTTTCAGATCCCCAACCTGCTACATTTCCGATGGCGATTCTCTTAATTTGGTTCAGAAAGTAATTGAATATTTAGAACAAATGGCATCTGCAGCGTTCGATTTATTGAAAGCCAAATATCAATATGTATTTGATTTTCTGTCTGCTAGCGAAAACGTCAAAAGCGAAAAGCTAATCCTAAATTTTGAAAAATTCTTGAAAAACCACATTGTTCTTGGTTTTAACTCCAGATCTTATGATCTTAACTTAATCAAAAAACAGCTTATTCGAGTGCTTTTACCAAAATTAGATTTTGTGATCGAAAGAAATAATCTTTTTATGTGTATTAAGACAGAAATGTTGAGGTTTCTGGACATCAAAAACTTTATTGCTCCTGGGTTTTCATACGACAAATTTATCAAAGCATATGATGCTAGCCAAACTAAATTTTTCTTTCCCTACGAGTACGTGGATAGTCTTGAAAAATTAAACCACACCCTCCCCAATCATGAAGCTTTCTATAGTAATCTAAAAGAAACCAACATCACGGAGACTGAATACCAAGCAGTAGTCAGAAAATGGCAGAGGAGAACTGGACATCCCTTCGTGATTTGTTGGTCTATTATAATAATCTGCATGTACAGCCCTTCGTTGAAGCTGTAGAAAAATGCGTGGTGTTTTATCAAAGCAAAGGTTTGGATCTCTTTAAGCAAGCATTTTCAGCGGAATAACAAAGAGATACTTATTTAATCAAACTCCATTAAACTCGTAGAAGGGCCAAGTTTAATTTTTAATCGGCTGGCAATCAAAAATGAAACCCCCATTAAAAGTCACTTGTATTCCAATCCGAAAATGTGTAAAATTATTCAGTGGTTTGATGCGAATGCCCTATATCTTTCGTCGTTGGCTCAAAACATGCCTCTGGGGTATTTCGTGAGATATAGAGAAGCAAAGGGCTACCATCCAGAGACTCCTCACAAATTTGGCCTAGCCTCCTATCAGTGGCTAAGCTGG
This sequence comes from Trididemnum clinides, assembly GCA_963675345.1. Taxonomy (NCBI): domain Eukaryota; kingdom Metazoa; phylum Chordata; class Ascidiacea; order Aplousobranchia; family Didemnidae; genus Trididemnum; species Trididemnum clinides. Next base: position 1,785,084 of record OY776299.1, read on the forward strand.
GTTGCTGCGACCGAGGGTAAATTCATTGAACATGGTTTCAATGTCGGTGAGTGTCGTCTGACCCCCAGAAATCTTCCAGTAGATGGTTTTTGTGAAGAGAGTAAGGAGGCTTTCGAGTTCTTGGGCTGCTTCTTCCACGGATGCAGAGTCTGCCAGCCTCAAGATGGGGTAAATCTCCTTAATGGTAAAACCTTCCAAGAACTGTGCCGAAAAACCGAAGAGAAAATAAAGCTACTGGAGGAGTGCCGTTTTCGTGTTTGATTTATTTGGGATGGGTTTGATTTATTTGGGATTTATTTGGAATGTCAGTGGAAAAGATTGTCTTTGGAGGAGGATGTGATCTCCTTCACCCAAACCTTGAAATCTGTCAGACCTAGACGCCGCCTATCCTTTCAAAAAATTTTAAAAGGGGTTCAAAGTGGTGAGTTGTTCGGTTTTGTTTTAGCGGATATTTATACTCCTAACCATCTGAAACCGTTTTTTAATGAATTTCCTCCTATCTTTAAAAATGCTATTGTTGGAAGAGAGGACATTGGAGAGCTGATGAAGGGATTTGTGGAAGAGAACGGGCTCTTAAAAAAACCAAGAAGGATGCTGATTTCTAGCTATTTTGGTGAGAAAATCCTACGGACCACATCTTTAGCAAAATGGTATCTTGACCATGGGTTAGAAATTACCAAAATTTATGAGTTTATTGAATATACCCCCGAGAAACCTTTTGAAAAGTTTGCCCTGGATGTGAGCGATGGAAGAAGAGCAGGAGATTCTGATTCTTCCAAAAAAATTTTGGCGGACACATGGAAGTTGATTGGTAATAGCAGCTATTCTTCGGCTCTTCTGAGAAAAGATAGATTTCGTAAAATCTCCTATCACCAACAGTTCACTGTTGATAAAACTATAAACTCCCACCGGTTTGTGAATCTAGATGTAATTGATGGTGATCTCTATGAAGTGAAAAGTCTTAAAAAAACACGTCAGCTTTGATTTGCCCATACAAATGGGGATGTTTGTTTACTCCTGGGCCAAATTAAAGATGTTGGAATTTGTTTATGGCTGCATCAAAAAATATTTTCCGGATGACTGTTTTGAATTTATTGACGTGGATACTGACTCGTTATATTTCTCTCTTTGTAGCGACTCTCTGGATGAGCTGGTTAAACCAGAGTTGAGAGAGGAGTTTTTTGAAAACCACGACTATTTTTTTCCTAGTCTAGCTTGTGAACACCACAAAAAAGAATTCGTGAAGACCAGAGTTCAAAATCTTAAATGGGTGCAGGCAGACTGCTGTAAGACTTGTGAATTATTTGACTGTCGGATGCCAGGCTTATTCAAACTGGAGTTCTTTGGGACTCGAATAATCTCTCTGGCTCCAAAGACGTATTTTCTGGAGAAGGAGCATGGCCAGGGGGTTAAAAACGACGCCAATCAGATGACTAAAAAAGCTTGCAAAGGCCTGTCTACAAAATTAAACCAATTTCGCTTTGACACCTATTTAGATGTTCTTGAAACAAAACGCAGCGGGGTAGGGGTCAACAAAGGTTTTGTTTGCAAAAACCACCAAGTTTTCACCTACACTCAAAAAAGAAGTGGGTTAAATTTTTTTTTTACGGTAAGCGCAAAGTCTTGGGAGACGGGATTTCGACAATTCCGCTTGACTTATAACCTCACTTGCTTTGTTGTTTTTGAAATTAATTTTCACCTGCTTCTGTTTTGCTGTCAATAGATTGTTGAATTTGTGTCTTATGTTATTCACTCTTGTTGAAATACAAGTTATTCTTAGTCTGTTAATCGAGAACGACCTGAAGTAACCTCTAGCCGTAGTAAAATACGCGTCTGTTGATAAAGCGAATCAGCAAATCGCGACAACCTAATGCGACGCCGCTCTTATTGAATTACTTCATACTTACTAAGCGATCTAAATCGATGACGTCACGCGCGTTTGCAAGCGATAACTGAGACAGCTTTACGTAATTATTATTACTGAGATCGTTTTGACAACTTTTTATTCTCCGAATAACACACAAATCAAAAAACAAACACCCTCGTTAGATTTGAAATAAAAAAGACATCCTTTAGATCTTCAGTCTAACGCTCTTCCAACTGAGCTATCGAGGCAGTAATGGCCAGTACAGGGCTCGAACCCGCGACATTAACACGACACTATAACCGACTGAGCTTACTGACCACTTGTTGAAATCCCAGAAATTTCCCTATTAAGTGAAGCAACTGTCTTTGATGTTATGCGTTTAACGTCTGTAGGAAATAATGATTTTAAAAGTTTCTTGAAAAAGTATTACAGATTTATCTAGTTACAGTGCTTCGCAACAAGTCTCCCGTTTCAAAATCACAATTTCTTTTCCTTTCTTACCTACTTATACTTCTTGAGGGGTTGCTGATAGTTATTGTTTTAGACACTGTATCAGTTCTGATGTGCTAAAGTAAGATATTCATGAAAACGTAAGCTTTAGACCTGCAATAGTTTATAAGGGCAATTAATAAAATCATATTTTCTTTCTCCTGGACAACATGGAATTAAATATTTCACAAGAAAACGTTTATGACAAAGACCTATGTATATTAATTTTTTTAATGTTTAAAGTTTTTCAAATCTGATTCTGGCTCCAACATTTGGAGATTATTCAAAGCTTGCGAGCATGTCGAGTGCAACACGTAAAGACAACAAAACAAACAAAAGTTTTAAAGTGAAAAAGAGATTGTAGAAATTTTAAATCACTGGTAACGCTGAATGAAAATTAAATAACTTGGCAAATGTTTGGAAATATGTAGTTTTTGTCTAAATTGCTTTACCACATTCAACTTTTTACGTCAATACACTTGAATTCATACCAAAATTTTAAAATCTAGTATTCATTGGTTGAAAATGCAGTGGGAGACTTTAACATTTCTTTCAGATTTATTCACTTGTTAAATTCTCACCAAATATTGAACACGTTGAGACAACAAAATATTTTTATCTGACACCATTGTGAAGACCACTAAGCTACATTGTGTGGTTTTCGACTTTAGCACAAATCAGTTCAGCACTTGAATCAATCATTTTTATTGAACAAACTACAAAGTATGAAATGTCAGTTATGTATATGGGAAATGAGAACCACATTCTTTGTGAAAAAAATGATGGAAGATATGTGAATTTTTTGAAAGGTACCAACTTATTGTGAAAAAATGAGAGAAAATACGTAGATATTTTGAAAGGTACCGGCTTATTGTGAAAAAATGATGGAAAATACGTGAATTTTTTGAACGATACCTATTTTTTGGACACACTGTATATCTTCATTATTTGAAATTATTACATCGCATTTACAGATTTTAATTCTTGAAAAGGTCGAAAACGTTTGAAATTTGAAATGTTTATTATTTATTAAACTTGGGCTAAAAGTGCTTATGCAAAAAATCAAAAATGGAAACTTGTGTAGCCTACTGGTATTACAGCCTGAGATTGTATAAAAAGAATTTGGAGAACAACTTTGTTTGGTTACAGCAAAACACTATTCTTACATAAAAAATTCCCGGTAACTTAGAATTACCGGAACAAACTTGAATTTTACCGGGATTGGTTGAAAAATCGGCCCTAAAACCCAACATTTTACCTGGTTATACATGAATTTTACCGGGCCGTAAAAATCCCGGTGTTATACCGGAAACTAACCTGCGTGGAAGGGTTGAAAAATCAGCTATAACACCCAATATTTTACTTGGATGTACATGGATTTTACCGGGCCGTAAAAATCCCAGTTTTATATCTTTATACCGGGAAATGATCTGGGTGGTTAAAAAATCAGCCATATTACCCTACATTTTACGTGGATATACGTGGATTTTACTGGGAAAAATCTCGGTTCTTCCATGTATACCGGGATTTTTTTGTTAGGGTAATATGAGTTCATATATGGTATTTAATGCCAATTGATCAATGCACCTCTTTTGGGTAACCTTAACTGAAGATTTTCTTTTCATCATGTGGTTTACCTCACAATTAGTTGAGTAAGATGTGCTACAATTCTTTTTGTTTTACCCCGAGGTAGGTTGGAACTGGAAAAAATGGCAAAGCTTTACTGTTAGCATACACTTTTAAGCTCACGTTTGGCCTGTCGATTGTGTAAATGAAAGGCTGCCGTCGCGATTTTAGTACGGCTGAGTTTCAGCATCCAAATCTTGAGATAAGCTAAGAGTGTAGCCATGTCTTGGCTAAAAGTTTTCTTTAAGCTCTTCCAGTCCCCAGAAGAATGCAACAAAGCCAGATCATTGGCATAAGCATACTTTCTGGAGGTTGTAGAGGGAAGATTGTAAATATACATTCGTGAACAAAAAATGGGCCAAAATCATTAACTCTTTCGCTCCCGCGATCATCATATGATGATCTTGTATTTTCAATGTTTTCCTCAAATTTTTTTCTGCCAAGTTTACAAAATAAGTTTACTAAAAAATAGATTTTTGACTTTATTTCTCAACCGATTTTCATAAAATTTTGAAAAGATCACGCTTATTTTTTCACGCATCGGATGATGTAAAATTTGTATTTTTACTGTACATCATATCAAGTCAAAACTCCCCCAAAATTTTCGACTTACCTTCACCAAATTAGAATTTTTAGAAAAACTGGACCCTTCAAAAAGATAAAGTAAATTGCAAATATTTGATTATTAAAGTCGTCGTTTTGTATCAAGTTTCCAAGGAGATAGAAACTAAAATGCCAGTTTAAAAGCTGGCAGAAGTTTGGCTTTTCTAAATCAAAATTTGCTGTATCCCCCTTGTTTCTCAACAAATGGTAGAGGTGTAAAAAAGCTTCTGCTTCATTGTTAGTGACAACCAGTGTTTTCTCCAAGATTTTAGTTAGTGCGTAACCGCCGGCGCAAGTGTAAAATTGTTAGCAAATGTACGAAAACCGCCGGACAAGTTTTGGTGGACATTGCTGAACAAACCGTTACACCAGCCTTAGCAATACATGTTGAAGGTGTAAAAATTGATATTTGCGGTAGCCTACTGCTTTTTATTCACTGCTTACGCGAAGCTAACGTTGCACATCGTAAAGTTTACCCATCACAATGGTTTGCGTATAATGATATCATTAGTTTTTCCTTTAGACATTTTTTGTTCGATTATGACACTCTTTAACTATTTCAGTGCTTTTGAAGCGTTTTTGTTATGTGGCCCAATTTTGAAGTGCTCAAAAGCATGTGGCCCAGTTGTATATTTTTCTCATTTTTACGAGCGACCTCAAAAAGTTATCGAAGTAAATTTCAAGGATGTTGTTCACATAACATACATAAAAACAAGTCATCAAGAATAAGTTTTTCAATTTCACTCCATACAAAGGCTAAATAAAATACTGGTCCAGTGAAGACCATGGTCCACCGATTGAAAATCACTAAACTAGGCGACCACCTGTCACGAATGATCTTTTATTTTTTAATCTGATCAAGATGCCAGCTTGCCAGTTGCATCTTGTTTACTCTGCCACATCTTTCGCGCATAGACTTGTGTTAACTGTGCGTCAAAGATCTTCGAAGATGACCCCAAAGCAAGTCCAAACAGCAATTGTACGGGCGTAAGCGCCGAGTTTTCAAAATTTGTGGGGGATGGAGAGGCAAAACTAAAACAACGCGCTTCGGTGATGTCACAACTAGCGTGATATGTCAGCCCCAAAATGTTCACAAACAGGTGGCCTATTGATTACTAAAAGGCAGCGGCAAAATATTCGGCTATTTCTCTTTAATAAGTTATATTAGGCTAAATTTGATCTCTCAAAATCTACGTTCTCTGCAACAGAGATTCGTCAGCGTTTTGGAATGTTAAGGTTAAAGGTTAAAGGCTGGTTTCCATTAGGGGTAGATGGCAGGTGTAGCGTGAAAAATTCTTTGTTTCTCTATTTAGTTTTATGCGTGGAGCGACGCATGCTTGCATAAAACTAAATAGAGAAACAAAGAATTTTTCACGCTACGCCTGCAATCTACCCCTAATGGAAACCAACCTTAGTAGTGCGCATAAATGAAATTGATCCTTTGCTGATGCCCGGCATGATCATGAAAGATAGGACTTTTATGAAATAATGGGATGTTAGGTAGGTTGCATTGATTATGACACAAGAACAAAAATTACTTGCGAACTTTAATTGTTGCTTGATTTTGGTAAATAATTATTAAACAACTTACATTTTTCGATTACAATCAATTAGAGTACAGCAGGGTTTTGCAGCTGCAAGTAAACTTTCAATCTCAAATCGGAAAGTATTTGATGGCGAAAGCCACGCAACTTAAAAAAAACATAAGAAGAAAAAGAAAACCATACGATTTTTGTATAATGTAGTAGTAGTAGTAGTAGTAGTAGTACGTGCGTCTTGCTTTCTTCGTAAAGCATATCTCAGAAAGCAATGTTATTGATGAGCAATAACAAATTTCACCTGAGTGTTGTCAGTCGTCAACCAATTTCAGAAACCACGCATAGAAAACAAAATAGGTTAATTTTTGAAAAGTTTTGTTCTAGATGCAAAAAAACAGCGAACCATTAATTGGATAGGCATTGTGGGAAAGTAATTATGGGTTTGAGGCACTTCTGAAGCTTGTTCACAGAACCCTCGCTGAAAGTAGTGGTAACATAGTTAGCTAAATATTTTTTGGTTCCTATAAAGTTTTATTAAACCATTTACTGAATACGTGAAAAGAGATCGCAAATATTTGATTGGAAAAATTTTGACTTTGCGAAAAACATTCAAAAATTAACCGAAGGAAAAAAAGAAATTTTCGGACTCGAATATTGCCTAGTTTGGTAAAGGCACCTTTCAAGTCTAGCAAAAAAAGCTGAAATGCAAATATTTGTAAGTACAAATAAAACTACAGGGTTTCATTGAGAAGCGCTGGCTGCCAAAATATTCTTTATTTAACACACATACTTTTACTGCATTTGCGAGGAGGCTGCACTCCCCGGAAAAAATTTTTGGAGAACCCCACCTACTTTATCTGGCGCCACTGTGTTCAGGTAGATGCAAAAGACTGCAATAGCCGCGGGTGCACAATTACTTTAGCAAAAGTTTTTTTGACGAAATGCACAAGTACCGTAAAACTTGTGTCAATTACGATTATTAAGTAATTTTTCTTTGCACTGGTAAACCAGATTGGACAACACACCTTAATGTCGAATCAAAAAACAATGTTGGAATAGTCAATTGTGAACGACAGTTTTTTAAATTCCATAACGTCACAGGCAAATTTTATTGAAGTACAAATTACCTTTTAAGCAATTAAAATAGAAATGGCTAAATTTCAACGCAAAACGTTTTTAAATAGATCAAACTACGATTTATATTTTTTTCTTCATATTTTAAGACTTATTTCAATCACGACTGATAAGCTATTGCAGCACAAATCTGCCAGCTACATTTTATCGAAAAAAAATTTCTGGAATTTGAAAAAACATTGAAAAAAATAAAGCCATAACTTTTAAAACTCGTAATAGCCCTCCAGTCCCACCTAATCTTGAAATCAAGGTAAATGGCAACGCATTGGACAAGGTAACATCTATTAGATTTTTGGGAGTAACAATTCACGAGCATCTAACGTGGAAATCTCACATAAAATTGCTGCTGAAAAAATTAGCATGGGCCGTGGCATCATACAAAAAATAAAACCCTATCTTAACCAAAAATCACCTCAATTGCTTTATTATAGCATGATTCAAAGTCACTTTTAATACTGTATTTCTTCCTGGTGTTTCAACAACAAAACACTGATTCACAGACTTCAAAACACAACAAATAAAATCATTCGATTAGTATTTAATGCCAAAAAAGAAGAAGACATAACAGCAGTTATGAAAAAGCATAACATTATGACAATAGAACAAACTGCTCAATTAGAGTTAGTTAAATTTATGCACAAGTATTTTAATAACATGCTGCCAGATGCATTAAATAACTTCTTTCAGCACAACTATCGAAACTGCAATACTGGTAGGTCACGGTCGATAGCTAAGATATTTCCTAAATTTTGCAGAATTAAACTAACCCAGTCATTCAAATACAAAGGTCCTGTGCAATGGAATAAGTTTCCCCCAGCATTAAGAGAAATAAAATCTTTGAAATCTTTTATCAACCAATCAAGGCAGTTCTTTATCACTTCATGAACATTAAATCCACTTAAAATCCACATCTAGGAAATGTGGCTGCTTATGATATAGTCTTTTACAGTGTTATGGTTTCTGTGTTCTTTTTTCTGCTTTCAGATGGAACCTCTGAAGGTTGTGAGAGTGAAGTGAGAACAGTCAACCATGAAAGATCAATTCATAAAGACCATTGGACCACTAAAACTTCATCATTGCATATCAGTTTAGAGTGATAAGTTATTTTCGTCTTTTTAGGTCACTCAGCATCAAATTAATTATTAATTGAATTGATTAAATTTTACGCGAACAATGCAGCTGGGAATACCATACCGTTACTACTAACTCACAGTAACTTCTTTTTATAATAGCTATGTGTTTAATTTAGTCCAAGGTGAATGCCTTGAAACTACAATCAGCGACAGGGTTCATGTGCCTTGAGACGTAAAGAAGCTGTCTCTTAGCTGCGTTGCTCCCAGGTCACCCTTGGGCAAGGTGTAGCATCTGATAGCCTCCCCTGTTAGGGTTACAACGTGACAATTTTTTATTTTTATTGTATCTAGCGACACTTTGTACATACTGTATATGCTTTTCTTCGTGTGTGCTTTTATTTATCTGCTATCTTACAGGTGCGATGACCATGCCACTATCTTCGTATTTAATTTAAATTCTTTTCATGTGCATGTATTAACGTATATCGTTTAGCCATTGTCTCCTTTTTTTGTCCACCGTTGTCAAATTTATTTTCTATGTATGCTGATGTGGGCAAAAATATAATAAAATTTATTGATTGGAAAGGGTTTAAAATTAAGATTGTTGTGAAGTCATGTTCTTTTTTACCTATAGTTTTCATGAGTGGCAAGTGACAAAAGGCTATTTATTTGTAATGTACAAAAACTGAACCATTTCCTCAAAAAATGCTGTTTTTTGTGCTAAACTGAAACCGAGAGCTATGTGCTTTTTTATCCTAACAAGCATGATTGAAGTTAGTGTTGAAACGTAAAGAAAGCATGTAGAATTTAACAAATTCCGCTTTCAAACTTTCCTCGAAAAATGATGTCTTGTATTAATACTGAAGTTTAAGAGCTGCTTGCTATTACTGCTCTTTAGCTACGATTGAAATCGTCTGGGAAAAAGATTAATCTTACGTTATCTTAATTGCTTGAGACAATTTGTAACACAAAAAAATATGGCAATGGCGTACGTGATATTCAAGTCACCGTCACTCGCTGTTGCGTCACAGCTGCGCGATATTTGCGTGAAACATTGCACTGCTCTAAAAAAGTATCGATCCTAACTTTGATTCGTTTCTACTGTCTCCCATGCCTTAAAAACAGTTGGTTGAAGATTTGCTAAAATTTTAACAAAGAGAAAAAATTTTCGCCCACTGTTGAATTTTAGCTGCGAATCCGCCAGACATACGAAATTGCAAAATTTTGTATTTTTTTCACATTTAAATGAAACACTGATGACAACATATGCTATTAAACTTAATATTTTTTTAACCTTAACCCTATTCGGCCCATTGCCCGAGCAATTTCCTCTTAAGTACAGCTTTGTCCACGATGATCCTACAATATCAAGATTTCATGACTTTTCCTAAAAATAATTCAATTTGTTTTTGACAAAATTTGAGTTGACTGTTGGTTGTAGGTCGAAAGTTATTAGCAAATTTATGCACATGACTGCTAAAATATGCACACATATAGCTGAAAGATAAAAAAGATACTAACCTCACTCTGCGCTCGTCGTAGCAGCCTGAGAGCGAAGCGGGCAAGTCGTAAACAAGAGCTAACCAAAGTTTACGAAAAACTACTTAAGGCCAATTGCCATATATAGGATGTACATTTCCCAGAGAAAGCAACTTATTGCCTGGCTGTGACTTGAGAAAATAGAGAACACGCGTTTTTCGCGAACAGACAACGCATTTGTTCTTGAATTGTATCATCACAAGCAAAGTGACTGTTGATGAGTGATGAGCAATATCACTTTTCCATCGCATTGCTAACTTTAGAGTAAATCTTTGTCATACATAATTGTAATTCCATAACACGTGTTGTTACAGTACTGTTTCTACCCCGCAGCTAGACAGATATAAAAGTATGGTTATTTTTTTGTAGTTTTCAGGAAAACTTCACGCAGTAACGAATTGTCAAATATTTGGAAACTTGTTTTGTAAGATGCTTCAATAAATAAATGCCCGCGTGTAAATATATACTGCAACAAACACAATAAATGAGAAAAAAGTCTGTTCGGTCATTTGAAAGCATAAAAAAAGTTTTCAAATTGTGATCTACATTGGTGGTTCCATGTAATTTTCCCAGACTTAATTAAGCAATAATATTCAAAGTGTTAAAACAGCGAAGGATATTTTTCACAAAGCTTTCTCTAGGTCGAGATCACAGAAATGTTATTTCGCAATTTTGACATAAAAGCTTCTCCACAGTTATTCTAATTCTGGTTTTACGAAACCATAAACCGAAAATAACTAAAACAAAGTCAGTCGTATGTTTAGTGTAAACTATGTAATAAATAATGATCAAACAATTCAGCCACTACGCTATATCTCAAAGCAAGTAAAATTTATTGCTAAAATGTTTCATGGGAAAAGAATAAAAAAATTTAGAAAGAAGCTTGAATCGCAAGTTCACGAGCCATTTTCAATGTTTCATAGATATTTAGAATTGACGTTTTGTCAAATGAAATAAAATTTCGCGATGAACAGCCAACGCAGCTCAAGGTCGTCAAACCCCTGATATCTTTCCCCCAGATTAAATTTCAACTTGTGACCAGTCGCCAAAATTAAATTTCACGGTGAGACCAGAACTAAAAATATTAAATGATTTATCGGTACAACGAAAACAAATATTATTGCATTTGTATTTTGAAACTAGATTACAAATAATGCTGATTGTTAAGAAATTCATGTTTCCCATATTCATACGAAAATAGCCTGAAATCTTTGCCAACCCCAAAGAGCCAATTGTAATCAGGGCAGACAGCTGCAAACATTGTTTGCTTGTTCATGAAAAAGTATTTATTTGGATAATTTTACGCAGATGTCAAGTCATTTTTTCAAACATGTTGCTGGATAGACAAGGTTCACTGTTTTAGTAACAAAACTCTCGATCGTCGTTCTTGAAAATTTGTTAGTTCAAAATATGTTTACAGATGGATTTTCTGTTGTTTCTAAAGCGACAAACCGCTAAGTCTGGCAGTGGCGTGCAACTGAAATCTTATTCATTTATTTGTGCGCTATTCTCTGTAGTTGACCGACGCGATGGCGTAGTGGTTAGAGCGTCCGCTTCGCAGTCGGTAGACCTGGGGTTCATTTCCCTTGTCAAGTCATACCAAAAGACTTTAAAAAATGGTTTCTATAGCTTCCCTACTTGGCGCTCGGCATTTATGGGAGGTTGTGGAGAACAAGCCGGCAAGTTCACTTGTTGTGTCCTTGGGCACGGCACTTAACGGGATGCCCCCGCCTTTATGTGGAAGACAGGTGGCCCATAAACCTCGAAAAAGGCAACTCCCAAGCGAGTGCGGACTTCCCGTCCAAAGTATAGCGATACAATTCGCTTTCTCGTGAATGGAGGATAAAAATGGCAAATAAAACAAAACAAAACAAAGTGTCTTGTCAGCATTTGCCCTCGAACAACAACACTGCATTCCTTTGATTTGTTACTGTCATGTTTTTATGCTTATTTGTCAAGTAGACATTTCACTACGCAATAGGGTTATTCATCACGTAAATTTCCAACAAATTTCTTTTTAGCTTATCACTCTTATTTTTGCAACATCCTTTGTTTTGTAATTAGTATGTTTTTATGCATCTACGCATTTATCATGTAGAAAACTGTCCCCACCAATACATCATCACGTGTGTTCTTTGGTTTTGACGTTTGATAGCGAATGATATATAAAAATCTCACTTTGCTTTTCATAGATGCATTGTCGAACAATTGAGTTGAGAAAGCCAAGATCTATGTCAAACGTGAACTGTTATCAATTGTAAACTAAATGACTGATTTGTATTCAATTCAGCTATTTGACTTCATTAACGCGAGTAATGAGTGAGTGTGTCAAAAAGCTGTGTATTTGAAAACCTAATTGGATTGGCTTATAGCATATGCTTGCTTCGAAGATCTATCTTGCGTTGTCAAAATAGTTGAGTGCAAAGCCTGTTTACATACTAAAGAGTGTGCGTTGTGAGTCCAAAAGCAAGCCATAGATTTGCGATTTGCCAATTATAAAGCGCCTATGGTAGAATGATTTATAAAAGATAAAAATGGCGTAGGCCCACTACTTTCGAAACAAAGTGTTTTTGGCGTTTTTATCTTGGTAAACATAAAACTTGTGCCAGGCGTAACTTATACAGAAAAGAAATTGTACAGCTAACGCTGGTGTAAACTCTAATGCTAACAACGTTTCAACAGAGTCCTTCAGTTTTCGTCAAGTAAACGCTTAGAAAAGGGTTTGTCTAATGAAGACCAAAAGGACTCTGACAAAACGTTGACATTGTTAGTATTTTAGAGCCACATTATATTAGACCAATGGTTCTCAACCTTTTTTGTGCCGTGGCCCGGTTTTGAGGAGCCACGAATCCTTGTGGCCCGGTTTCTTGCCGTGGCCAACTTTTTTCGTGTACCGTGGCCCACTTTGATTCCGTCTGTGATGTGATGGTGACAAAGTTGCTGGGATTAGCGTCAGAACTCATAGCAGTGGAGGTGATCTCTAAAAAGAAAAATGATTCATTACCTCCCAATGCTGAGGATGGCCAGTCCGCGGTCGGAGTTGATTTACAAAGGAAAATAAGGTCATTGCGCCTCCCATTTATGGGTGCTGGTCAGTATGGCGATTCATATGCACCACTATTACTCAACCTCATTCGACTTGCAAACTGATTATTAAAGCAAGTAACGCAAAAGTCTGTGGCCCACCCGACTTACGTGCTGTGGCCCACCGGTTGTATTTGAGCTACATGATATTTTTTTCGTTTTGCACAGTAAACTTTTGGCCATTATCAAGAATTACTTTTTGATAAATACCGCTTTACTAAGTGCTAGTCTACAAATTGAAAGACAAAATTTGGTGCTACTATAGCGTGAGGTCTACCACACTATAGCGTGAGATCTACCTCCGGTAACTACTATAGCGTGAGGTCTATCACTGAATTATTTATCCCTCACCCCTCTATAGCTACACACTTACCACTTTAGCTAGAATAATTCCAAACACCACACATACATTCCACACACAAAGGTAAATTTATTCTAACAATACACACTTGGTACATCTTCTAAGAATGACACAAATCATTGGTTAGAGTTAGAGTTACGGTTAGGGCAATGGTTCTAACTCTAACCCTTACCCAAACCTCATGCGGTTTGCACCTCGGTGGGTGCGAGTCCAGCGGTAGACCTCACCCTGCATCTCGGTAGGTGGCTTATGTCGGTAGATCTCACGCTATAGTAGCACCCAAAATTTTATGTAGCGGTAGCAAGTGAACATTTAGCTTAATAATTATTAGGGTGACAAAAATGATCAAATTCTTCAGTTATCACCATTTTCTTATCTACAAGGGAGAGTCAAAAGTTCTTAGACAAATGCCGTAATTTCAAAATGCACAAAATTTTACTTGTTCAAACATGTCTTTATGGTTTCCCCAATTACCTGCAAACGTTTCGTCATTCTATCCAACGGCAATATCAAGATAAATGGTATCTCAAAAGAGCTAATAATTTTCGCTAGTAATAGCCAAAAACGTCAAGGAGAGAGCTGCACAGTCAAATTTTGCTTTTTCACGACAAGGCCCTTGCACATGTTCGTGGAACTGAAGATACAATCAAAAGGCTTGTAACAGACTTGGAAAAGCACACATCACTTTCTGGCAGAAATATATCGTATGACCGTTTGTACACTTCAATTTCACTAGCAAAGTGGCTGCTGAAACGTAATACTGTATCACAACTGTAGGCACGCTCCAGGCAAATGGCAAAGGTATTCCTGAAGAAGTAAAGCACGTTGGCAGTCGGGACTCTAACTCTTACAAAGTTTTTTGGGATTAATCTGGCAAATTGGTTTTAAATTCCTATAGTGTGAACACTAAAAGTTCCGGAAAAAGAAACGTACTGCTGCTATCCACAATGTATCCAATTTTAGGAACAGCCAAGGACAATTTACGATTGAAACCAGCAATCTATAAGCTTTATGACTACACTAAAGAAGGCACAGATATCATTGATTAACGAATGAATTTTTATTCCAGCAAGGCTAAATCTCGTCGTTGGACTATGTCTGCTTTTGCCTATGTACTGGACACTTGCCAAGTGAATGCTTCCACAGTCATCGCACTAAATCAGTCTATTGAACCACGCAATACAAATTCATTCGATTTTGAGATAACTTTGGTTTTACAATTAGTAAACCCATTTGTTGCGCTACGTTCAAAATGGGGCTTGTCGAAAAACATTCAAGATGAAATCTAAATCACCCTTAGTGAACCCAGAAAAGAATCTTACGATTTGTTGCAGTTATGTGCATTTCCAGTGCAGTCTACCAAGCAATGCAGGTGTGAAGTTTGCGCAACTGAAGCCACCGACCGTGAGAGGGATAACATGGGACGTGTTTTTAGCCAATGCCAAAGATGTGGTAAAGCTGTATGCAAATGGCATTACTTCAGATTCTGCAGCCACTGTCAGTAACTGGTCGTTGTTACGCTTTATGTTCTATGGTGTGCTCATTCTACAGAGTTTTTTGAGGCGTTTTTCTATTATGTGTCCCAGTAAAGAGCTCTACGTGGTTTTTTAACTTACGCAGCATAAAGTGCGTAGCAAATTTGTAAAAGTTAGAGTTTCCTCCGTCGAACATGTAGAAATACAAGGTTTTCGTGTACATATGACCACATGCAAGTAATTTCCTACGCTAAACTCCATTATAAAGTGTAACAACGACTTTGGCTTGGAACCCACACATGTAGTGGTCTTGCCGACAATTATATTTGCTCACTGTCGACAAATCAGTGGGGACAAATTCAAGCTGATAACTGGAAGTAAAGCCTTTTGTCTCAAATTTGTAGTTATATCGCTGCTTGTTCTGGCTTATTGCACTGGCACTTCGGGGCGTTTAGCCGTTGCATTCGACTAATATATAAGTCAGCTACAACTTTTGATACTATTGCATGTTCATTAGAAGTGTTCACAGCACCGGTAACCTTTTCAGCATCAATTGCTATTCGCATTGACAAAAAACAACAGTAGTTCCAATTAATATGTCTGCAATTGAATGGCTATTTGGTTGAGGGGATTGCAATTACAAAAGTGTGCCTAAAACTTTAATTCCTGCAACAAAGTCATACATAAAACAGTTACTATAGTTTACTCATAATTTCTGTAGTGAAGAAAGTTAGTATTGGTATAATCATCAAACAAAATAAATTATCCAACCTCCATCTTGTTTTACTTTGTTGTATTCATTAAATAAAAACAAACATTATAAAGAAGGATTATCCACGCATGACCTTAGTGCAGCCGGCCATATTATTATGCAAAGCCTGTGTGATGCACATCGTAATAGAAGCGGTGAAATCTACGTCATACTCATCGTAATATAGAAACGTTTCATAAACTATATCTCAATGATATCAGCCAGGAGGTAGAGGCAAGCGTAGGCAGGCGAACAATAACTCGCAAGGAATTTTGAAATAGCTGAGCACACCAGTTTCATGTTGTTGACTTCAAACAAGTGAGGGAATTTTCGCGCCTTTTGTGGTGTTGTGTAAATTGCGTCAAATCCGTTTCTTGACAACAAAACGCTTTGGTGTGAAAAAGACATTACACTTAGTTCTAAAAAAATGATTCTGCCCGGGTCGAAATTTAAACTTTCGTAGTTGTTGTTCCAGTAATTAATGTTACAGATGCCTACCGGTACTAAAATGTTATCAATTGTTTAGCGGCGATCTATTCTTGACTTCATAGGTTACAAGAGTTCGCTGACATTACGTGATCAGCCAAGCGCAACTGGCCTAAAGTAGTCAATTTGTCTTGCTGTCAGGAGTGGAGAAGTGAATGAGAAATATTTGTTTCTTCTAAATGAGAACCAACGGCAACTATCAAAATTTGACTTGCCTTCAGATTGATTGTTTTCTCTTCTACAAGCAATAATTTCAGAAACATGTTAAACACAAATACAAAATAAAATAAAATCTTCCGTATGTAGGTTCAATCGTTTTTCTACGTGGTGTAGTTCAAAAGATATAATGCTTTAAACTTTTGGGGCAAAAACTACCCCACGTTGGACTTAGCACGACGCAAATCTCTTGGGCTAAATAGGGTTAAGAAATTATCTTTTCAAAAATACTTAATGGTTACATGGTTTAGGCTAACCTTTAGGCAGATAATGACTGATCACATTGTAGGTACTAAATTTAACTAACAAAATTTAGTACTGGTCAACAGAAAAGGTTATGGGCCTCAGAAAGTTGCAAATTGTGGAAAACCTAGGCTTTTAGCTAAGTTTTGACTGATGTACCTGAAAGCTTATTTTCTTGGCATCTTCTAGTGACCATTTCTAAAAAAATTGGTAGAAAAATAAAATTTGTAGTGATCTTTGAGGTAAGGGTACTTTAACTTTGAAGACAACGCAATACCTATTGTTGGGGTAATTTGCATAGTCAAAAAAATTTTTTCAATATGAAATCCTCAAGAAGTGGGGATTTCAACGATACATAACACTTGATGTAGAAGTGAACAGATGAGTAATGCAACTTTTTGTTCAAAAAATGATTATATGCTTGCTTGCTCATTTTTTTGTTCACAAGTGTAGGTATTGAATAGGAGAAGGGCCAAGACAGATCCCTGAGGGATGTTATTTCTCAGACGTCAAAGCCTGCTTTGGTTGTTGTTAGTGGTGAGGGTGAAGCTTCTATTTTGGATAACCTCCAAGATCAGGGACCATGTGCTTATGTGGGAGAAGTCTCAGCAGTTTGCAGGTGAGGTGGCAGTGTCAGACAATGTCATAAGCTGCTGTCAAGTTAACAAACATAATGCTGGCCTTCTTCTTAGCCTCAAAAGAGTGCTTGGTATTTTGCACGACCAAAACACTAAGCAAAGCTTATTGAATCTTCACTGCTGTATGGTCTGTGTTGTGTGCATCTGTGGTGTTTTTTTTTGGCATAGCATTTTTATGTTTTTCTTTTGTGAAGAAGCAATTTGTCTCTCCATTTTTACATATCAGCTTGTGCTCTGTTAGTAGTCCTTTGTCATACTGGGACATTACTGTGCATAGAATGTGTTGCTGCAACACTTGTCAGCCACATAAAGTCAGGTATTTCATTAAGTGCCTTACTCATAAACCCAGCAATTAAACTTGTTAGCTTTTCTTCCTCACTGTTGCATTTGTACTGAATGTCAAGCAGAAATTTGTAAATACTGTTTTTAAAGTGGTTGGTATAACTTGACAAGGGAATTAAATCCAGATTTACTGACTGCTAAGCAGGTGTTGTAACCACTGCACTGGTTTATCTACTCAGCAAGACTAACAACTGGTGCAAATTGAAAATTCAATCCCAAGGCAATAGTGTCCACAACTGTGTATGATTTGCTATACCTGAAAGCCAAAGATAGTTTTTAGTTGATTAATGTTGTAATAGATTTGGATTTTTTGTTAAAATTGACTTGTTTTTTTGACTCTAGCTTATTCTTCAAATCAACATTTGGAAACCCTGGTCCACATAAGTGGCTGTTGTCTTGGTGTGTACCATGTAGGCTGTAGAATATCCATAATAACTGTTTAGCATTGTATCTGACTCAAGAAGATATTTTACATTGCACCTTTTTGCAGTTCTACTTTACTTTGTAGTATTACTAATTAGATCTTCCAATATTGATGCACTGCCTGTAGAATATTGATATTTATCTGAAGACAAAGCAATGGGTATGCTATTGAATTGACTATTTTTAGTATACTGCAATGTTCCATTTATTATCAGTTTTTTAAAATCAAAAAGTTTAAATTATCACGTTTAAAGTTTTGATCAGTGATTACAACAATGACATTTATTATCTTGTTATAATGTCACTTTGAAGTGGCACCCTGCACTCAAAGCTGAGTTGTACTTATTATAAGAGTGTAAAATAAAATGTTTCTAATACTGTGGCAGCAGAGCATGATAAAAGCCACAATCGGTGTCATAATAAATTAGTAGTTGAATTTCTATCATTGGAGGTTCCCTCCATATCTTCTGCGTAAAATGTACAGTATTATCTGAAAAACGAAAATTTACTTGCTTTGGTGCATGTTGTTCTTTATTTCTTTTTCACTGCATTTTTATGCTCTGGTCATGGAAAAAACTTTGCAGTTGGTGTATGTGCAAAACAACTTGTGTTCAGACCTTTTTTGGAGTTTCTAGTTGGCTTAGTCAGCCTGGGTTTCAGCCTAATTCATCTTTCTCTTCTAGTAGTCAACCAAAGCAGCACATTTTTATTTGCTCCTTCAGAAAAAGTTTTGATGAGTTGATGAAATTGTGTATTCATGTTGATAGAAGAATCAAAATTCAGTTTCCCTAGTTCTAATTCAAGCTCATAAATAAAATTACTTGAATTGAAGTTACCCATGTCTTATTAATAATTTGCCTGAAGAACGATCTTTTCTTTTGTGCTGAAATTACAGAGAATATTGGAAGATAATCAATGATATTTTACATAAAAATACCACATATTACATGGCACTTCAGTTGAAACAATAGATGTGGTCTAGCAGAGTTTTAGATAAATTAGAATGGGCTGATTGATGGAGCACTTGCGGGAACAACTTGAAGTGTTGACAATTCAGAATGAGGTAGTGTCGTTTAGTCAGCAAGGATTTCAGCCCAATTCATTTTTCTCTTCTAGTGGTCAGCCTAAGTGGCACATTTTTGCTCACTACTTTAGAAAAAGTTTTGATGAGTTGACGAAATTGTGCATTCATGTTGATAGAAGGATCAAAATTTAGTTTCCCTAGTTTTAATTCAAGCTCATAAATAAAATTACTTAAATTGAAATTACCCATGTCTCATTAATAATTTTTCTGGAGAATGATCTTTTCTTTTATGCTGAAATTACAGAGAATATTAGAAGATGATCACTGATATTACACATAAAACACTGACACCGACTATGGGCATGCTGTGCATGCCTGCACATTTGATTACACTCAACACATGCAAAAACAAAGCAAGTTATACAAAGCTTACTAACTAAGTCATCGTAACAGTATTATAATAAAACAAATCATGATGTAATACATGACCAAATTCCAACATGTGGCACTTTAGGTCCGGTTAGAAATTAAATAGAATTGTTATCTCATTTTTTATCAATAGTGAAAAGCAAAGTTTAGTACATTGATGTGGTTTTCAGTTATTTGCAGCTGTGATGTTGCAATAAGTATTGTATAGCGAAACTTGTATTTATTGCTTCACAGGTATTTACCAATAAACACCCTTTTCCTGCAAAAAATATTTTATTGTGAATATTCTCTAAAAGTCAAAAGCATTAGTTTATGTCTTTACAGCGTGTGCAATTTGCTTCAAGTTATTCAAGTATAGAAATTATTTGCAGTAGAATTCTAAACCACCAAAAAAAGTATGGCTGTTGACCTTAAATGCAATTATTATTGCAAGTAGCATTAGTAACAGAAGCAGAGAGTCTAATGTTTTCGACCAAAATGTAGCGTCCAGTACACAGTCTTTGTCAGATTTTTCAATTGTTAGGCCTGCAGAAAACAAACAACATGAAAGCTCTGGCAGTTTGTGCTCCACCCAAGCTCATCGCCACTTCCTGCAAAATTGGAAAGAAAGCTTCCCTTGGATAGAATACAATGCATCCCAAGATATTATTTTCTGTGAAGTATGCTCATGGGCCATAGCAAACAACAAAACTTCACCTGCATCTAAGTTAGCTTGGGATGGGCAGACTAAAGCTGGGATATCTGGATTTAATGCATGGTTACATGGAAGAGCTGCTTTGTCAAAACATCAGAACAGTCAGCACCACAAAGAATGCATAAACATAAGATGTACACTATTGGGCAACAACAATACAAATGTTTGGAACTAATTGATTTCTGCTCATCATGCAACAGCCATGTGGAACTTAAAAGCTTTATGAGGTATTTTTGATGCTGTGCTCTTTATGTGGTAGGCAAGGTCTTGCATTAAGAGGTCAAACAGATGAATCCTCCAACTTTCGACAAATTATCTATTTAATTGCAAAACACAACAGGGATATGCAAGTGTGGTTGACCAGACAAAATACATACAAATGGCTCAGTCATAATATCATGAATGAAATTCTTGGAATGGCTTCACATGCAGTTCTTCGACATCTTGTGAAAGAAGTTCAGGCAGCAAAATATTTTTCTATTATTTGTAATGAAACAATGGATATTTCAACTATGAAGCAACTGTCCATATGTGTTCATTGCATAGATTCAGCTTGGGCTATTAAGGAAGTGTTTTGGGGACTTCATACCATGCCAATTCTGAAATGTTGACAACCATCGTAAAATCCTGTCTGCTTTCATCTAATATACCTTTGAGCAACTGCTGCGGACAAGCTTACGATGGTGCAGCTAATATGAGAGGAAATATTAGTGGTGTTCAAGCATGTATAAAGGAATCCAATTAAGCTGTCATGTATGTTTACTGCATGGGTCATCAATTAAATCTGGTTGTCCAAGATTGCATTATTGATAAGAAGAAAATGCACTAGAAATTTAAGGAGAAAATGCATTAAAAGTCCTTAATAAAGTGTCAAATTTTGTTACTGCTTCTCCAAAAAGGCTGGAGAGCCTTTGTATGTTTCAACTTAGCCTGTCAGAAACCAAAGGTAATTTAAATTTTCTGTAAGACCACTTTGCCCTACCTGTTGGGTTCTGCAAAAGGCGTCTCTAAGCACTTTTCTCAGCAACTACAAAAAGCTGTTGGATCAGCTATGTGACATGTCTAACTCTACAGATGTAGATGCTAAACTAAAATGTCAAGCCCATTTGTATCGTTTATCATTGGAGAGGTATGAAGTGTATTTTTATTTTTGAACTATGCAACTGCTGTTGTATAACTTTCATGCCATTCATGTAGCCATTCAGAGTTGTAGTTTAAGCATGTGAATGGCAAAACAATTGATTAGCAAGCTCTCAAATGTGTTGCAAATTAAAAGTTTCAGTGGCAAAAATCTGTGGATTTTGGTAAAAATTTGCAAGTAACTCAAAGTGCCAGCAGCATTGCAGTTGGTTTACCAAGCTTGCCACAATGTTCCGGAAGTTGAAGTCAATGACAAATGTCATTACTTTCAATGAACTCTCACTATAGCAATCTCCAGCACACCATTTTCATATCTGTTAACAATCTGCTAACCACTCGATTTTTAATGAATAATATTGGAGGTATCATTGACCTTGAAAATGTTTTCCGTCTTGCTGGAAATGAACAAACTATTCAAAGTATTTCAGAATTCTATGAAAGTGATGTAGATTTATCTATGCTCAAAACAGAACTTGCACAAATTCGTTTATTGCAGAGTAACAACGTGAAATCACCAGATGATTTGCTTGCACAGTTTTGAAGTAATAATGAGCTGCCCTTGTTATTTTCCAATTTGGCAAGACTATTAAGAATATTTCTCACTCTTCCCTTCACAACATATGAAGCAGAATGTAGCTTTGTCGTTGTCAGACTCATAGAAACATATTTGAGGAACACAATGACCCAACCTTGGCTTAATCATTGCTGTCTGCTCAATGTCCATTCTGAAAGTTGTGACAGACTTGACCTAGAACAAGTAAATGGATGCATGGATGAACAAAGCAGTGGTTTGAATTAACACATTTAAGTGATGTTGTTGACATATATGTGCAGTTGTGCGTTAAACTTTTGTTTTGAACTAAATACTTTGTTTCACCATATGTAAATTATCTGTACCATTTATATTCCAATATAGGGCAAGCTTTTTTGTACCAAATATTCACGCAAAATACAGGTGCTTACATAGTATATACGAGGTGTGACTTGTGCATAAAACAATTTTCTTTTGAATTTGCGTCTTTATTCTTTGTGTTATTGCAAGTGCACTGTGTCAGTTAAAGTGTTTACATAACATGCAGTAGATTGTGCTTTGCACCTGCAAGTGCACACGTATGTAACAATGATTGCAAGATAAAGACAAAGATCACCGACTTCTAAATAGTAGCATCGTGCAAAGATCAATCACAAAGAGTGTTGTTAATTACATGATAAATCTTCTGCTTGGCAATTTGTTTGCTTTGATGCATGCATGCTGACAATTGCAAGAAAAAGCAAAAAAGTCAACCACAAAGCACATTGTCTGAGATTTTGTTTGGCTTTTTTTTGTTGTGATGTATGCATTTGGATGATTGCAAAAAAAAGACAAAGGTCAACCAGGAGCGCACAGTCTGACCAGGTCAGATTTAGATGCAACAGATATAATGGTGGTGAGGTATTAATTTGCTCATCTTCACTCTATCTTAGGTACTCAAACGGTAATGTTTTAATTTTGATGTCATAGAGTTTGCACATGCCTGGTAAAATCACAAATTCAATGCCTATGACATAAAAATATCACCTATTATATGGTACTTCAATTGAAACAATAGATGTGGTCTAACAGTGTTTGAGATAAAAGTATAATGGGCTGATTGATTAAGCACTTGCTGGAACAACGTAATAGAGTATTGACAATTTAGAATGAGGTAGGGTAAGCAGGTTCTTATATGTTTGTACTGCATCACAGGGTTGGTAATATGCATAGCTGCTGAAGAACCTAATACTGAAAAGTATAAGAACCTGAAGAGCAATAACACTGTTTGGTTTTGAGAAGTTGTAAAAAAATATGCTTTTAGTTGAGGAATAGCAGTGAATTAGTAAATCGTATTCAAAGCTAGGCTCTGAGAAAGCCAACAAGCAGCTGAAGGTAATGAACAGGGACAAGCAGCCAAGGAGTTAGATAGCAACTAAAGCAGTATAGAATAGCCATTGAAGAAATGCTTACTGTACCTTGAAGAAAGAAAAGGTAAGGCTTGAGGTAGAAGCAAGAAAACTTGTTTTGTTTCAAGATGGTGATTTAATCAAAAGTTTGCTGAGATAACTTACAACATCACCATTTTTTTATGAACTGCAAGAGTGATTTAGATTAAATATCTTGTAAGATTCAAAAGATATGCTTTGTGTTTTTTGTAAATTACTTTGCTTTAGGAGAATACTGCATAAGACAAAGATGATTTTGTTAAACTTTTACAACCAATCAAACTGGCACCATAGTGGTCTAGTGTCTGCTTTGCAGTTGTTTGAGATGAGTTCATTTCCTGGATGAGTCATACCAAAGGCTGTAAAAAATGGTATTAGCAGTTGTCCTGCTTGGCACTCAGCAATAGGAGAAACAGAGGGTGAGATGTAAAACAGAGTTTATGCAGCCATGACTAAAAAGAGTGCTTCTTCTTCAAGTGTCATGGCTGAGGCCAGCCTTTGACAGCTTCCCTGCATTTGTTCCTCCAGCTGTCTCGATGGTTCACGACCCACAGTATCTCTTCAGTTGATCCACCCAACACGTCCTTCAATTGATCCATAAATTTCAGGCATTGTCATCCTCGTGCGCGTTTTCCTCGAATTTTTCCAAATATTACAACATGTTTAAGTATCTGTTTCCTCATGACATGCCCAAAAAACTGCAGTTGTCTATTCATCACATTCTTCAGAAGTTCTCTTTTCTGTCCTATTTGTTGTAATATTTCTTCATTTGTCTTTCAGGTGACGGATGATATTCTTTGCATTCTGTGCAAGCACCACATTTCAATTGCGTTAATCGCTCTTCTTAGTTCCGCGCTCAAGGTCCAAGTTTCACAGCCATATTGTAAAATGGGATGTACATAGCATTTTAGAACTCTCATTCTTGTCTGTATTGACATCTTTTTGTTCTTTAGGATATTGTCCAGTTCAACAAGGACTCGCTTGGCTTGCGCGATACGACATTTCACTTCAGTCACACATCTTCCATCGGATGTTATGTTTGATCCAAGATATTTAAAATTGTTCACCTGTTTTACCATTTCTCCTTTGATTGTAATTGTACATTCTGGAATGCTTTCCTTTTTGGTCATCACCATGCATTCAGTTTTCTTTATGTTCACTTCCATACCATAGGCAGTACTTTCCACAATTACTCTGTCCACCAGTCTCTGTAAATTCACTTGTGAAGTTGCAATGAGTGCTGTATCGTCAGCGTATCAGATGTCGTTTGGGCCTCAAATGGCCTGTGCATGTAGCAGCAAACAACAGCACAACCAGTTCTTGCTGGACATGCTGTACAGGTCTGATAAGAATTAGGTAAATTTATCAAAGCTATGAAGCCATAAAGGACTAATGTAATATGTCCATTATTATCAAATCATGTCTCCCCCTCAAAATAGTCTTTTTTGGCTGTGTCCACCGTGTATGTAAATCTTCTGTTAGTAGATGATGTAGAGGTTTTTCTTGGGAAGTTCTTAATATTATTCCACAAAAATGTGAGTCAGGGTTTTTTTTGATTTTAAATAGCAAATTATGTTATTTTATAGAAGAAGATTCACTCCACCCTCTTCAAATATAAAACAAAGTTAAATTCATTTAGGGTTAACTACTGCAGGCATTTGAATAGGAAGTATCTTGTATGTATGCCGACTATTAATTTTTGTCGTCATGGCAAGTAAAAAATCAATGTTTCTTCATTAGCTTTAGTCTGTTTGCCCATCTTACTGTACACTATTTTTCTATATGATCTCTTAATGGGCATTTTCAGCAAACTTTTGATTTTAGGGGTGTAATCATGATTACATTAGTGCAGGGGTGCAAAAATTTCATTTGAATTTAGTAGCACATAGAAATTTTTAGTGGCACACGCACAATATAGACTTTGCCATCCACAATAAGCATGTGTTAATTGTGTTGTGAAACTGTAAATTCTGTTTGTGCACAAAACTCTTTGGCTGCTTCGAGCATGCTACCATATTTTTACACCCCTGCAGTAGTGAGATATGGATTAGGAGTTGATGTGACGAGATGTTTGTTTTAATGAGGATTAGCTCATTGCCATTAGAATAAAGTGAAAAACTGTTTTTGTCCCAAATTATAAAATCATAATCACCACTCACATACAATTATCCTGAAAACATGTTCTGAATAAATTTTTGGTTGCTCCATTTTAACCCTGCTTGCACATCGAGTTCAAAGGTTGAACCTAGCAAACATGTTCAAAAAAATGCCATAACGTTTAAATAATTTGTGCAAACAATATATTTAGCTTCAAATGACATGTAAACCCTTGTTTCTATGTACTCTGGAAGAAATAAATACTGTAATTCCCTTATTTGTCTTATAACAGGTATTGATATTTGCACTCTTAGCACTGTTGCATGAGATGCAGCAATGTTGGCCATATAATTTTGCATGGAGATATTACGTTTCATAGTAAGTGGGCATTAGCTGTACATAACAGTTTTATGCTATGACCTTTTTTGAGTAATTATATGAGGAGCAGTTGACATTGATATTCAGTTTTTGGAAGTTGGCAAATTTGTCACTGAGGATGGATCACTTTATGTTGCTGGCTTCTGGAAATATGTTTCAAAGAAGAATCCTTGACAAAACCTCGCGATTGTGACTATATATTGTATTCAAGTTTATTTTCCTTTTTGGTTTCAAATTAAATACTTTTGCTCAAGTTTTAATGGTGCAAAAAATTTCTTTAATCATATCCAAAGACATTTGACATTTTCATATCCAAAATTTTGTGAGATTACAAAAGCAATTTTGCATGAGCTCAAGTTCTATTTGCAGGTCTTTTGTTTGACTGGGCTACCTTTTAGACTGGTTAATGCTACCATCTGTCTTTATTAATAAAGATGGAGGTATTTGCGTAAGTGCCTTACCCAAAAAGCAAACAAGGAAACTCGCTGGCTTTTTCTCCACACTAATCCCTTTGTACACAAGAATCTTGTTGGTGGTACAGAATTTTAATATTACTTTGAAAAAGTTGTTTGAGCCATAAGCTTTCCGTGATGCTCACATCAAGACGTGACGCCTGGTGTTATGCAGAAAGAAAGAGTTTGTTTACACTCTCAAACTCTTTCGATAATCGTACTGTTCTTAGTTGGCTTCTTGCTGCACTTTCTTTAGCATTTCACTTGCAAAATCTTTTTTGGCATACTTTACAATACTAGCGCTATCATTGGCTTGTCTTGATTGCCTAACGTCCAAATTATTCACATAAAACACTTATTTACTCTAGATCTTCCCTTTTGATGCCATACCGCCACTGATAGCATCATAAAAAGCTAATGGCTCAAGCAGCTTTTTTCAAAGCTATATTATAAACCCTTTGTGCTGAGCTTCCAGCAGAAAAGCTACAAAAACTAAAAAAGTCATGGGATGACTTGACAAAGGAATTGAATTTAGGTTTAACAACTGTAAAGTGGATGCTCTATCCATTACATCACCATATTGATTTAAAAATATTGGTATCTCTACATTTTTGCTAATATAGTGCATGTCACAAAACCAAACAACCATGTTGACCATTTTAGCCAGAATCTATTGTTGAGGTTAATTGATTGATGAACCAAATAAAGATATTTTTTGCAATTGCCTTGTTTGTTCATTATTTGTGCGACAAAAAGTACCTTTGTCATTTTTCCTCTACAAACCAAGTTGAATTTACATGAAAATGCCCATGTAAAAATGCTATGGGCATAAACATCAATGACTTTTACGTATTAGATTAGGCAATTTCTAGTATCTGTGCTGATTTTACTGCAAAAGTTCTCTTAGAGCAGATATAAGCATGAATTTTGTGGCTGTTTTTAAGCTAGAAATAATTCCCCAACTCTTAACTATGTAAAAGCTATGGCGATGTTCACTGTTCAATCTTTGAACCCAATGTGCTTGCAAGGCAAGGGCCACCACAACCTAACTTGTTGTTCAGAACGTGTGTTTAGGTCAATTGTAGGCTGGTGGTGACTCTGTTTTATTGACATAAAACAAACATTTGTTTTACTCCACCACAATAGCCATTTTTAGAAGATAGATGATTTGATAAAAATGTGTGTGTAAAATATCTTTGTCTAATTATGCTGTGAAACAGATGTTTGGTCACAAAAAGTTTAAGAAGAGGTGTCTGGGTCCTATGTCAACTTTGGAGTGTTAATTGAGAATATTAATTCTGTTTTTGGCAATGAGTTTCACGTTTTTGGTAAAATGCAAGATTAGTAATTTTTTTCGTATTTTTAGCAGCAATAAAATATTGTTATGGCTACTTTGTCTAACATTAAAGGTTCATATCTAGATTAGACCCAAAGCTGACCATCACTCAGTCAGTTATAGGCCAAAAATCACAACTGACAGCGTGTTGCAACAATGGTGCTTGTTCTATCTCCAGTAACTAAAGTTGCTATTCTTTTTCACTTCTAAGTGGTACTTTTGTGATTGAATTGAATATAATACTTTTCAACCTATTTATTCATATATTAGTAATAATTTATTCAAGTAGAATTTTATCCAAATAAAATAAAAAAAAATTAATACATTAACTAAGAACCAAATCAATACACCTTACTATACAAAACTTATGGTTGATCTCGTGCAGGGCAATTCCTGTATGCCAACGAGCACATGCTCAAACTGGCATGTCACATGTTGGCACTAAATTCAAATTACAAGTTTAATACAAAATCATGCATGGAAATTAGCTGTGCATAAATACTGATCAAGTGGAACAACAAAGTAGCACCAGTACTGCATGCATTTGTGGTTAAACTAGGCTGGTACACAGTGCAGATCATGTTGTAATTAAGCTGCTACAGTACATTAAAAAAATTAAACTTTGAAAAGCAGTGGAATCAGTTGAGAAGCAGTAGCATATGTCTGTTAATTCACAAGATCTGTGTTGTTTTGTTGAGCTTTTGCATCATCTTGTTATATCAATCAGCAGCAATTTGCAAGCATGCTTATTTACCATTTTTTTCATACCAGTTTCCTATGGTATGACTTGGTCAAACTGCTTGCCATGTCAGTCGAGAAACATCTATAAAATTGTGTGAATGGTAAAGCCTAAAAAGTTTTTGCATATTTTTTTAATGCTTATCCAGATGTTAAAGTCATTTTCTGGAAAAAACTGTTAAAATTCATTGTTTAAAATCAGCTTTCATGTTCTAGCCCAAGGAATACATCTTTTTTAATTTTTGCATTTTTGCAAAAACTGGATCCATGTGAAGCTTTGTTAAAAGCTCAGTCGTCAGGGTCATAATTGACACCCAACATAGAAATTGATTTGCAAATGCATTGCAAAAACAAAGCTGTCCATCTTTTGAAAGTAACTCAGATTGCTGTTCAGATGGTTGACAATACACTGGGTGTTTCAAAATTAGAGCCCCCTCTACAGAATAAACGAAACTACAAAAAGCCAAGAAAAATTTATAAAGCAAGTGCTTTTATTTATTTTTTTATGGCTTTGGGAAGGGATATTTTTCAAATCAATTGTTGTTGCCTACTGATCAAAATTTAGGATACAAAAATGGATCAAAAAGCCTGAAATAAAACCGTTCTTTCATTTTTGGTTGTTTTTCAGGTTATTTTCATCGATGCATGCAGTGCTTGAGATTGGTGCCGTGGGGCTCACTAATAGCAACAGTGTTTTGCTGGGCAGGTGTAGCATTGTTTTGTGGTGGTGCACATGAAGCACTTTCTATGACACTTCAACTACTAAATGACACGAGTTTACCTGAGTTTAATGATAACTCTTCTGCAGCTAATGTGTAAGTTGACTTTCTATATCATACTGTTATATTAACCTGTTGATGTAGATTTTAATGGTACCACTGTACTATTATATTACAAAGAATCAAAAATAAACAGTTTGCTTAAAACAAATAAATATTATTCTATTTGTCTAGTGAACTGAACTTATTTTTATCCATTTCTTAGCAGACTTTTCTTGAAAGGCCTAGATATAGTGACCTTAAAAGTTTTCTGCTGACCTTGCAATCCCAGCTTTGTTGATTCAAACCCCCTTCTGACATCATTTATTATCAAGGGCAAATTGGTTACATGTGCTCAGTATATTTGCAATCTTAAGTGTCTTTTACAGCAACACAACAAGTTATTATAGTAAGTCATTAGCACACAAGAAAAAAGAAATTATTCCCATATTCTTTTGCATAATTATTTAGTTTCTTAAAGCAGAAAAAGTGTAACGTCCACAGACGCTTGGTGAATGTTTGTGGGGGCAAGGCACTGGATGTCACCTCAGTTAGAAATTGGTTTGTCAACTGCAGAGTGGTGTTAGAGACGTGAGTCACAAACCTTACTTCAATTTTCTTACCATAGCAACCAATCAAGAAAATAAAAGCAACCTTGATCAACTGATCAAGTGCAGTTGGTGAATGTCAGTAAATAAAAAGTGTGCAGAGTAGGCAAAGTATTCGAGCAAAGTGGACAGTTTGAATGCTGTGTTGGGTACAGCAAAATTTGTGCCAGATGGGTTCCACACATGATTCTTTAGAGGAAAACAGACCTCTTCTGATTGTTACATACAGGCACAACTAGAGGTGGATGTTTACCATGCCATTTTTCTTTGTTTTGACAAATAGACTTCAAAAATGTAACTTCATAACATCTGAATAAATTAACTTCACTCTATGCAGCAGGCACGTATTAAACCAAATTCCCCACCTTTAGAAGAATTTGCGTGATAATTCAATAGAAGATCCATATTAGACTGATTGTGATACACTGAGCATCAAAAATTGTAATCCAAAATTTTTGTTTTGACGTCTATCAAACTTAACGACTCTGTTGCTGTTTGTGTAGTAAATTTTTAAGAGGATGTTGTGAATTGAGGACCTGCAAGAAACATTCACGAGTACAAACATTGTCAAAAACCACCAAAACATCGTCAATGTACCAGAGGTATAATTTGGGCTTTGTTATTTCAGAATTGCTAAAATCTTTTTCATTGCTAAAAATGTATAATAGATTATACAAACAAACAAATAAGGTTACAATGGATTCCTTCTGGAACCCTCTTTTTGCCAATTTCTTTTGAGGATGCACTGAAGAAAAGATTTTAGCAATTCTAAGATAACAAAGCCCAAGTTATACCTCTGGTACATTGATGATGTTTTTGTGGTTTTTGACAATGTTTATACTTGTGAATGTTTCTTGCATGTCCTCAATTCACAACATCCTCCTAGAAATTTACTATTGAAACAGCAACAGAGTCGTTAAGTTTTTTAGATGTTGAAACAAAAATTTTGAGTAACGGCTCAGTATATCACATGCAGTTTAATATGGGTCTTCTATTGAATTATCATGCAAATTATCCTAAAAGTTGGGAATTTGGTTTAATAACGTGCCTGTTACATAGAAGTTAATTTATTCAAATGCTATGTTGTTTAACATTGAGGTCAAAAACCTGCACAAAATGCTTTTGCAAAACAGTTATGCTAATTATTTCTTTGATCTTACTTTAAAAAAAATTTGAAAAAATGGCTGACAAAACCAGGCATGAATCACCATAATATTTTTTCACACAAAATTAGCATTTTGTAGTTTGGAAATCAATCACATAAATTTGGCTGTAATTTCACAAAATTAATTAAGAGAAAATTTGATATTAGTTAAGGTATTCATTACAAAGCTGCTTTGTGTTTCCAATTAAAAAGTAATACTCTTACCACTCTTGTGTCTAATGTGGTTTATAAATTCACTTTGTTGCACAATGCAAATATGCCATGTTGGTATGACTTCTTGCAAGTTAGTCGCTAGAGCCCTGGAACATGTACATTCAACGATTAATGAAACTGCTATTAACACAATATATTAATTCATGCTCATCTTGTGGTAGAGGTAACCTAGGTGCAGCTCCTTTAAAATACCAAGACATTGCAACAATGGCTATGAAGCTAAAATTCAAGAAGCATTACTGATAAAGAAACAAACCAAAGTTGAACTCACAGTTTTATGCTAATGGTAGTTCTTTTTTTTTCTTGACACAGGGTTTCTCAACCAAAGGTAATTTACCCTTTGAGGAAAAATTTTACATACTTAAGGGGTAAATTTGGTGAGTTTATAAATGTTGATGCTTTTCAAGAATTCAAACCATTGAAATAGTAATGTCCAAAAAAATGTCACAATTGCTATTTTGGATCAACAATACATCCAATTGCAATGTGAAAAATTTGATCTACAAAAGAAAAGGCCTTTACCTACATAATGGATCGAAAATGCAGCAAATGGGTCCTTTAAAGAAATATTATAAAGAAACGGCTATGTCTATCTGACCCATATAAATATATCAAAGGTGGTGTGCTTTTAGACACGGTAGCTGGATGCCATCTGCTTTGGATGGAACAAATAAGGGGGTAAAGTTCACTTCCAAAAACTGTCAAGGGGTAAACAAGAACAAAAAAGTTGAAAACGTGTGGTTTAACATGTTATGATTCATAGCTGGTTTGTTTTGCTTTCGCATTTTATGCCATTAATCATTCTATTGTGTCACGTTTGGTTGGTATGCTTTATACCATTAATTGTTCTATTACCGTGTTTGTGTGCTTTTGGGAAACAATGATTAATTTTGTGTATACTCTACTTATTTATTTTCTAGTTAATTTTCTGGATTCAGCAGAGTATTCATATTTGCTAAGGAGGGCAATGTGATGTGCTGAAAATGTTTAGAATTCAAATAAATAAGAGTAGAAATATGATAGCCAGTAAACTAGTTCACATTTTATTTGAAACTGTTTCGCTTAGTACTTAAAGTGTCATCAGTTATAATAAAAATTCTACTTAGAAAAATTTAACTTGGCCTAGTAGGTTGCATTTTAATAATGACTGACTAGCCAGTGTCACCTGGCATAGGCCCTCCATTAGTACTGTCCAAGTTTAGTATTTCGATTCAATCGGCCAAGCCAGCTTCACCTATCTGGCTCTTGTGTGAGCAGTAGTGAAAAGTTAATGAATTTTATGCACTTTCAAAATTCTTCTACACAAAATTGTGATCATCATATTCTCTTAATCATGACTGGCAATGCTCATAAAGAATCTTGTCACAAATTATTTTTGTTAATACTTGTGAGGGAGCAGGGATTCTACAATCAAAACTGATTATAGTGGCGAAATGATGATTGCTTTCACAATTAAAGAAAAAAAACTATTTAATGGTAAGCCTATTTTGCAAATTGGTGCTGCCACTTTCCTATTTATATTTGTGGTATTGAGTTCCTAATTTGGCTGCGTTATTGGTCTTGTTTCCGGCATAGCGACAAAAGAGACTATTGTTCTCTCTATATTCAGTTTTACAAATTGTTATGATTAACTTTTTGTGTTGATTTTTTTTTAAACTCGGGATTTTATTACAATGATGTTGAGTATAGGCATAAATACCATAACAAGCAGCATACCAGCATAAAAAAATTCTTGCTTTATAGTATATAAGATGGTGTCACTTGCAGAGACCCGTCAGTAATGTCGGGATTGAGAATGTCGGTTCAGCTTGCCAAGCCGGTTTTACCTATCAGGTTCTTGTATTAAGAGTTACCAAATGTTTATGTGTTTTCTGCACATAAGATGTTTATGACTTTTTGTGCTCCTTTTCCTAATAGAATATCTCATTTCAAGATCCTGGTTAGGCCTTACGAGTATTATCTATGTGCTCTGTTCATTTCCTTGCGTTTCCCGTAGTTTGGAAGTAGGAATCACATTTGTGATATTAAGCTATTCTAAAGCAAAAAGAACAAAACTGTCTTTCTTGTGGTGTGATTTCACACAGTGATACTATTTTCATTTGATTTTCCCTTAAACTTTCTCAAGTCCTCGCTGTCTACGCATTATGTGGCATGTTCTTTTCTCCCTGCTTGATGTGCCCTGGGGAGTTGAAAAGGTCCTTGCTTTTTCTCAAATGTTTGGTTTGATCCCGCTAGCTTTAGAAAGCTATTATAAAGCAAAACACCAATAATATCATCCATGTGGTGCAATTTAACACAGTGACGTTTTTAATTTTGATTTCGCCTCAAACTTTCTTAAGTCCCTGCTTTCTATGCATTTTAATTCATATTTGTTTTTCTTTGCTTAGGTATGCTCATAGAAGTTAAATAAGTTGTTGCTTTTCCCAAATTTTCAGGTTTGATTCCAGTAGCTCTATAAAGCTATTGCTAAGCAAAATAGAAAAAATGTTTCTCCTAAGTATCGTGTGATTTTAACCTGGCAGGCCATACTATTACCAGTGCCGATTTAAAACGTATCAATGAATGCAGCTGCGCCTGCTTCACTGTACAAACATATGGTAGAGCAACAACAAAATGTTTTACTAAATATAAGCCATAGCTCCTGTACATGTAGTGGTGATCAAGTTGGTTTATTAATCAAAACTGGAAGTATTCAAAAAAAAAAAGAACGATGACACAAACTACCATTTGTAATTTTTAAAAAGAGTAAGAGGTTGGGGAGGGGGGGAGATGAAACATAGTCAAAATTGATGGCATTGCCTAAATGGTGGTGGTTTTGACTCATAAAGAAACAAGCTGATTGGTGGTAAGCATGTTCTATGATTTGGTGGGCCTGCTTTCATATTAATATTGGTAACATTAAGATTTTTGCCCACGCTGTTTGCTTTAATTCGGCTATAGCATGAAAAGGGATCCTGCTTTTCCTTTAAGTCATAAAACCTATTGCAATAGGCGCCTATTAGCTCTTTTCAAGCAAAAACATTTCCTCTTAATCCACTGTTATAGATTGATGCTATTATTGTTTAATTTTGATCTTTTCTTCAATTTGGGATTTTATTTCATTTAACTTTTGCCCCAAGTCCTCCTTACTTCTAAATGAAGATTAGGGTGTTGTACCGATAGGCCTATCCATGCAATTACAAATATCTGTAATGGGCTTTACCACTATTTATGTTTGCTATCTGAATGATAGTGGATAATTTTGCTGCGTGCTGCTGTTTCCACTAAATAGTGGCAAGCATTGTGATGTCATTTAACATGACTGCGCAATGCGTTTTGAGCCATTATTATTGGGATTGCTACTTCTTAAGACTTCTTCGTCACTGTAGGTGAATTAATATGAACTAACGTCTCTGGCTGCATTCATGTTCCTTGACCCTGGCGTAAATGCTGCCATGCAAAGAGCAAACTAATTCACAATGAAGCACTTTCATTTCAGTTATGGCAGTAGCAAGAGCTCCCATTAACAATGTCGACGTTAAGAATATCAAATGAGCTGGCTGCTGCAACAGCCTCACCCAATTGCAAAGGAAATTGCTCAACATTTAGATCATATGTAGCTCAACACTTACATTTTGTTGCAAATAGTATGAAAGAACCATCTTTACTCCTTCGTTTTTTTCTTGTGTGATCACCAAGTGTTTTGCCTTGAATGGGCTACATATTAAAATTTGTAGACTTCCTTTTTTGATGAATCTTTTTGAATAATTTGAATGATAATGCCAAACATCCATGCTATTGAGAAAGAATACCCAAAATATACCAAAGGACTTAGTCTTTCTAGAAATTGCAATTTTGTGAACTGCAGGCACTAAAATTTTGTGTGCTTCTGACCAGTAGACTACATTTCATAAACATTTGGAGACTTCAGTTTTTGATGGATCTATTTTAAAACATCGACAGACAATGCAAAAAAACATCTTTGTGAGGAAAAGTAGTCAAAATGTACCAAACAGCAAACTATGTTTAGCAATTGCAAGTTTGTTTTAGTAGGATAATTGTTCAACTAAAAATGAAATATTATGTATGGCAACCAAGTTTTGATCAGCCATTATAAGCTAATCGTTAGCCTCAAGTAATTGAAGTGACTAATTGCTGGAAAGGAAATTTCCTATGCTTTCAAAAGACAGTAATTGTTAGTATCAATGCTTTATTATGACGTTTTTGTATTAGAGCCACCTGTTTTTACTGAGTTCACCAATTGGAAGGATAAAAAGTTACACCACAGGTCTTAAAGTTCAGTTTTTTCAGTATATAAACTAGTATTAATTGTACATACTATTTACTATCGGACTCACCTTGAAATAATCTTTAATTTGTTGAAAAAAGTTTGAAAATCGGTTGAGAAATGAGGTCACAAATCAGTTTTTAAATAAACTAATTTTGCAAAAAGGTTGCAATTTTTGAAAACATCTTGATATTATGATCTGGAATAGCAAACATTTGCATTATACGTACGAAACATATTATGATATCATAGAGCCAGTTTAAGCATGCAAGCGAAATAGATATGAAAAAATGCTTAGATAGCTTGAAGTACTAAAATAAATAATTGCTCGTAGTGTAATCAAATAAACATTAATTGTTGTATAGTTGTTTTTATCAAAACCACCTTATTAATATCTCATTAAAGAACGTTTAATTGAGTTTCTGCAGTGAGTACTTTTTGAGAAAGAACAAAAAACAGATTGTTGAATGAATCGTTGATTGTGACGTCATTTTAAACCCCAAACAAATAAAAGTTTTTGAAACGTGGTTGGTCAGAAGCTGGTTTTCATTTGAGCAAAAAGCGGTTGTCCTCTGTCAAGTAATGTAAATTCTAAAAAAATTATTTTTGATTATGGCGTCACAAATATTCTTATGACACTTACCACGGGGTGGTGATCAATTGTGCCAAGTTTGATGGCTGTACTTCTAGCAATTTTAGAGGAGTTCAAACAGACAGACAGAATTTTGCTCTATATATTAGATGATGCTTTAAGTATAAAGCGAAACGTTTTCAAATGAAAATGTTCACTAGTTTACTGGCTATCATATTTCATGAATAAGTTTTGATCATTTCAAATTTATCATGGATTTTAGTTTTAAAGGTTTGAAATATTTGATCAAATGTTTTATATGTTTCAATAAATACAGTAATCAAACTTTATAGTAACATAAACTAGACCCATGATTTCTGATTTGGTTGCTGATGTTCAATTAAACAAAATCTTCAAAAAAGAGACTAAACATTGATTGAGTAAAATTAGCTCTTTATTGCTCTGAGATCTAAGTTTCTTGCTGCATGTTACCATGTACAATTTATTAAATGTATAAAATTTCATTTTGATCAGGTTTCAAGCAATACGTTACTCTACTTATGGAATTGCTGGCTACATGTTCATACTTTCATTGCTTTTGTTTGTTGATGGAATACTTGCTACACGGACAGTGAAGAGAGATTTTGATGATGGCTGCAAGTCATCATCATGTGGTATTGGAACTGGAGTATTGGTAAGTAGTGATTCAGTTTCCATCCGGTGTTGTTCCTTCAGCGGAGATGGCCGGATTTACCCCATGCATGTGGATTTATTGGAGCAAAATTTTTCTACAGGGAGCATGCGCTTGCTTACCCCCAACCTCAGTTTTTTGACATGAGTGGTCCAACCAAGCAATTAAGCTGGCAACCCCACCATTAACAGTCAGACTGCAATTGGTAGGTACCCAATAGTCGCCTCTTACGACATGCTGGGTAAACAGCTTCACTATTCTTTAACCGGTGAAGCACGGTAAAGTAAGTATTAATAAAAACGGTAAGGTAAGTACTAATAAAAGCTTGGCGTGTCTGCTGGTCAAATGTAGTTTCGTAAGTGGCATTGCTTGTAACACATTTATTGGTTATATCAGGAAAAGATCATCAGTTCAGCCAGCTATTCCAGTTTCATCTCATCAACAGCTGTATGAATAGTAAAAACTTTTTATGTTTGTTTTTTGACGTCCGAGTTAATTGTCATCTCTACACCAAGTGCACTTTGAACTTGGCTTCTGCTATAAATAGACCCCATATAAAAAGTTTCTAGTAAATGCAGTAACGCATTTTGACCCTAAGATATTGTGATCAGTCTAATCGTAATCATTGAAATTTGTGCTTTTTTTATGCAAGTAACACTTGTGATTTGATTTAGTGCCTACGATTGTAAAATTTTACTTCAAAGAAACAAATGTTTTTCTACAAAACAAAGAAAATGTCCTAATAGACATAAGAATATTACCATGAACAACAGAATATTTCTTAGCAAATGTGATTTAAGTCTGAGCAAAAACTGGCTTTTTGAAAAAACGCGACAATAACATTAGATAAGTCAGTGCTGTTAAGTTAAAAGAGAACTAAATTTGTGCAAAACGCTTGTTAAAACATAGAACATATTTTATATAAATTACAGATGTTGTGCACTATTTAGGTATTTGATTCTATGTGTTTTTGATATTCCATTTAAATAATTTGTTCTATTTGGATGTGATCTTATGTACGCTTGATGAGTCTTCAGGCAAAGCAGTTGTTGTTTAAGTATAAATTAATTATTTAATTTTACAATTATCTTCAATAGTAAGTTATGTAGTTTTTGATCCCTGAGTCATCAAGCACTCCTGCCATTACTTATGAAATCACTCTCTCTAAATTTGAGATAAATTAACGCTTATTCTAGATGAATAAACAAATTTCTGTCTGTAACAACCTACAATTGTACTTAACTATAAACACAAAAAGATCAGTTAATTGTTGCAGTTGCAAGCTCGTTTCAATGACTACAAGGTTGGACAAACACTGTAGAAAACTATGTGGCAAATTGCTTTTATGCGATAGCAATGAAAAAAGTCATGAACTACAAAAATGTTATGTAAAATTCTACGCCCAAAGTGGTAGTACTGTGTGGATTACCTGAATTGCATTATGTTCCCTAGCTGTTACTGTATTAATTGTCTGAATTACAATATGTTTACTGACTGGTGCTTCATGTTTGCAAAAGTTTATCAAAAGATGTGTGAGTGAAGTGCCTTTGTGGTACAGTCGAATCCGGTTAATGGCATAGTCAATTTTCCAAGCCTTTTTATGTGACTAAGCGAATTATGCATTTATGCGAAAGTGCAAAGTCGAACTGCAGCGCAACGGTCGTTACGCATAAGAATCTCTGCACGTTATACTTCAAAGCAAGTGCAATGCGATTGTCTTATTCTGGCTCAAAAAGTAAATAAAAACATGCAAATTAAGGGTTTAATTGAATTTTATTTGTTTCAAGCGAAATACTGCGCGATTGTTGTTTGTTTAATTTTATTTTGCATGCCAACTTGCATTTTTCTTTCTAGCCAAAGAAATGTGTCCGTATTCTCCCCTTCAAATTGCAGTAGTCATCTATCTAATTATATCAAGTGCGTGAAGCATTTCTTTATTTTTTGGTAGAATCACAGCAGTTGTGTCAGTAAAGTTTTCTTCATTACCGTCGTCGTTCTCAACTTAATGGTTTTGTAAAAGTTTTTCACATAAACGTGATATACAAGTGCAAGATTTGCATCACTGAACATCGATCATATTGCATGTTGCGTTGTTTTTGATCTCTAGTCGGAGGCAATCGTTTCCATTTTGTGACCTTGGCAACCGACGTTGTTCTGTACCTTTCAGTTTGTTTCTGTTAAAACTTAGAAACAATGGTGTTTTTGTCACTGAAATTTTGCAACCTTTTGTTTAGTAATCTAATAATTGTTTTCAATTTTATTCAATTAGGCGGATTATGCAATAAACCGCTATGCATTATTCAAAATATTTTCTCACCAAATGATTGACTGTGGTTTGGGATTTATGATTTCAATGCGATAAAACAGATTACGTGATTATCCGATATGCAATTAACTGGATTCGACTGTAGTATTTTCACATTACATCAGGAGTAATGATTCTTTTTAACATGTGCCTTAGTTCTGGTTTCCTATGTTAGTGGTCCAAAACTGGTTACTAAACAAACATACATGTTGTAAATTTGTACTTGCAAGCAACTCTTTATCTGCTCTGTTTTGAAATTTTAATAGGAACATACTCTTATACCACAAAGCTGCAATAATCAGCCAACAACATACTGGTATATTAACATTATATATTAAATCAGAACGTTTTTTGCTCATCATAGTGGCTCTTGTAGAAGAATCAAATTACCATGCCAACAATTAAATTAAAAATTGTTTTGTAAACAAAACCAAATGACATGATGATACTGCTCACAGTATAATAAACAAATGCGTTTGTAATAGGTGAAATTAAAACTTGGATATAGTATAGGCCAATCATAAAAACGTAAAAGTTTACAAAAGATAGCAGGTGAATAGTACAATGATAAGCAGTAATTTTATTGAAAGCAATTTTAGTAATATATTGATACTTAGAAATTCTTAGAATACTTAGAAACATGTACATGTACAAGAGTGTTGTCAGACCAGCCATGCTTTACGGAATGGAAATGGTGGCAGTGATGGAAAGACAGGTGGGAAAAATGGAAGTTGCAGAGTTGAAAATGGTGAGATGGGCACTGGGAGTGACAAGAAAGGACAAGATAAGAAACAAATACGTGAGAGGGACTGCAAAAATCACAAAGCTAGGAGACAAACTTCGGAATGCAAGGCTACGCTGGTATGGCCACATGAAAAGGAGAGAAGAAGGCTACGTGGGAAAAATGATGATGGAGATGGCGGTGCCAGGTAGAAGGAAAAGAGAAAGGCCAAGGAGAAGGTGCATGGATTTGGAAAGAGAAGACATGGAAAGGGTTGGAGCTAAGGAAGGAGACGAAGTTGACTGGGAGAAGTGGAAAATACTTTTGCGCTGTGGTGACCCCGAATAGGGAGAAGCCAAAAGAAGAAGAATTGATACTTAGAAACTTCAAAGTAGGTTTGGACAACTGTCCGTTTCTGTTAATCTGCAAAATTTTTGAGGTTTGAAATCATTCAGCAGTTCCTAATGCATTTTTTGTCACTGATTTCAAAAATACAAGTAATTTTACTGCATCAAGTCTCGTTTGTTGCACATTTTATTTGGTAAATGTAGAAGACTGTTCCAAGTTTTTCAGATAAACATGTTTAGCAAGTTGGTTTATGACAGTGGTTCTCAACCTTTTTGGCCCAAGGACTATTCTCAAGCTCGCCTATATATTTGCAGACTCAAGCTAGTATATATTAATGAAAAATAGGTTTTTTGATTTCTATCCAAGAGGAAAACCTCTTGGCGAAGGATGACGAAATCCTAACAGTGGAAAAGCATTGTTTCCTAACGTGTTCGATACAGCAGGCTAAATGTAAATACAGCTTTTCCTGAAAAGTTTTTTTTAATTGTTTAGGTCCTAAACGCAAACACAGTATTTCTCAAAATAAGAGAGTTTAATAAGGCATCAACAAAAAAAACCAAGCACTGTTTTTGATTCAACACACACTCAATGAGAGCCTTTTCCTTGAACTTGCTTAACAAGTTTATCGAATTCCGGAATTATGGTTGCTAATGCACATCTGATGTCATCTTCCGGTTGAAGTCTATTGCGATACCTTGTTTTGATCATCGTCAGAGTTGAAAAGCCAGATTCACACAGGTATGTGGTTGGAAATGGCAAAAGAGCCGTTGCAGCTTGCTTGCAAAGATCTGAAAGACTAGGCTCCATCGACTGCACATTTGCCCAAAATTGAGTCAAAGAAGCCTTTTTAAACTTGTCTTTCCACATCTGTCGACTTTGCAATTCAAGCCACTCTTCAGCAATGCAGTCCATATCTGATTGAACTTTTAGTGCTGACACCTGAAAAGGATTTCAAACCCAATTAAAGATCCTGCAATAATCATTGGAAGGAATATAGCGATCCAATTCAGAAAGAAATGTGTTGAGGTGCTCAAGAAAGATGGGAAGAATGATGCCCAAATTGATATCTTTCTCTTCCACAAATAAGTTCAATCCTGGGAAAGCAGCTAACCTCCTACTTTTCATTCGATGCATCCACAGCTTTATTTTATCTTTGAATGCATCAATACTTTCCAAAACATCAAAAAATAGTTTCTCTTTTCCTTGCATACAACTATTCAGTTGGTTTACATGGCTGAAAACATCGGCCAAAAATAGCAACTTTGCAATCCATTCATCATCACGAAAGCGATCAGCAAGTTCATGATTTTGCTCTTTTAAAAAAGCATGGGTTTCCTCTCTAAGAGTAGCCACTCTCTCAAGCACCTTTCCTTGTGACAACCAACAAACAGTTGAATGGAACAGAAGCCCACTGAGTTCCGCTCCCATTTCGTCACACAAAGCACAAAATAAGCGAGTGTTCAAAGGACGAGATTTAATATAATTTACCACAGATACAACCTCTTTGAAAACTATGGCAAGATTTTCTTGTATTTCTTTTGTTGCCAAATTCTCTCTGTGGAGAAGACAATGAACAATCGAAATGTTATTGTTTTTCCTTTTCACAAAACTCATGAAGCCTTTATTACTTCCCATCATGGCTGGAGCACCATCAGCACAAACAGACACGCAATTGGACCACTCAAGCTGATGTTCTTCAAAGAAGAAATCCACTTTCTTGAATGTTAACCTTAAGTTAACCCTGTAACTTACCGTACCGTACCGTACACTGATCAACACACTCAGGCTGATAAGAAGAACACAATAAATATCTTTATTATGACATCACAAAGATAAAGTTGGTGAAATAGGAGTATTTTACGTTTTATTTGTAATACAATATGAACTGACTACTAGTAAAAGCAACTGTGCTCGCGGACTCATTTGAGTCTGCGGACTCGGGGTTGAGAAACACTGGTTTATGACATTACTTATTCTAGCTACATGTTAATTTTAAAGTAGTAATTTTATAGATACCTATGCTATAAGTTTAGTCATGCAACCAAGTTTCAAATGTGTGAGGTCAAATGTTTCAACTTTTCCTAGGCCACGCTTTCAATTACACATTTTTGTGCAGTATCACCAAATTGTTGACATAGAATCTCTAGGCCAGGTTGAAATCTAAAGAACATAATGGGGAAAGGTAAAAAGGATCTTTAGGATTTCCACTACATTTGTTGCAAATTCACTTCCTGAGCAGAAAAATACTACTGCCTTTGTTAAGAAGTGTTATGCTGCCTCTTTTGGCGTAAAACTTGGAGGTTAGGATAAGACTTTTGCACCTCACATTTACTTCTAAGTTGGGTGGAAACCTGAGAAAGGGAGCAAAAGAAAATTGAAGAAACTCTTGATCAAATTGTTCCTACTATTGTGCTTGTAGAATAAGTTGAAATGCTTGTATGAAACAGCA
Organism: Trididemnum clinides; assembly: GCA_963675345.1. NCBI lineage: Eukaryota > Metazoa > Chordata > Ascidiacea > Aplousobranchia > Didemnidae > Trididemnum > Trididemnum clinides. The sequence goes on from OY776299.1 coordinate 1,827,315, forward strand.
TTTGATAATTAACTGGTATAAATTGAAAAAAATATATATGTTACATATTCAAATATATCATTGGCCATTAAACCAGTCACACAGACCGAAAATTCCTAGTTTACAAAACCTATCACCTAATTGGTAACGCAACATACAAGCAAAAAAGGGCATTAACAATTTGTTACACTAGGGCTGAATATACAAGGAAACAATAATGTGTATACCACCCAACCAATTTTGACAAGACCATCCCTGGATGCATTTTGTTCTTTTGGACTCATCACCAGGGCCCTTCCCGTCACAAGCAAAAGGAACCCAAGTTTTTTTGTATATTTAGCCTTAGTGTAACAAATTGTTAATGCCCTTTTTCACTCATATGCTGCATTACCAATTAGGTGCAAGGTTTTATAATTTCTGATCTTCGCTTATGATTTTCAGCATTTCTACTTTATAATTTCCTAAAACTTTGCAAACCTTAAGTGCATTTTTTTCATTAATGAAATTAATGAGCTTTGAGATCAACAAATCGGTGATGTATCTAGTAAGAAACAATCACAGCTTTTGACTCAAGCTGAGCTAAATTACTTAACTAGGGATTTAGATTTGCCAAAAGAATTAGTTGGGAATAAAATTTTGAATGAGAGGTCAGGAGATATTTTATGTGTGAAGAGCAAAAGTCTTTTGTACGCTGCAATGGCATTGATGAGCTTATAGCAACTTCAGGTATATAATACAATGCTCCAGTATAGGGCTGGTTTTTTAATTCTTCTGACATAATATTGACATCTTAATAAATTTTAAACGGAATTGAAGAATTAGAAACTGTTTTAATCTTGTTTGAGTCATCCTAAAGAGATAGAATCTTGTCTGTACAGGAAAATGAATTATGTTCAGATCTTTGTAATGTAAAATAAGGACATGCTCATGGCTTTTTTTATGGGTTAGTGCTCTTCAAAATTTATATTTGATTTTTTCATAAGCATGTGAATAACTAAGAATTAAATGTAAAAGATTTTGATGACTAGGTTAAAGTGAAAAAAAGTTTTGTCCAATTTAAACGGCATATGGTACTACTGACAAAATCAGTTTATTGCATACCACTTAAATGCATATATCGTTTTATTGCATACAATTCTGAAATCTTGAACCAAATCATATCTATCATTAAATTAAAAACGTTGGTTAATTGCATACCACTTAACAGAATAAACCAGATACTTACATAGAGTTTTTGTCCCAGATGCTACTTTTATTCACTTAATTGCATATTTTCTTTAAAGAAACATTTCCAAATCAAAGGACATGAGCATTGAAAAACAATTTACGTTTCTAGGTCATAGTGCTTAGTGACACCGTAATTTAGTCTGTGGTCAATTTCATTGCTGGACTCCTCGTTGCACAAGGACAGACAAAATAATTGCAATGCAATTGACTTCAACACATGGTGTGATTCAAAAAGAAGTCACTAAAAATTAATTATGTAAATGCGAAACAAAATAATCGTAATGCAATTGACTTCAACACATGTGCCATGCAAAAAGAAGTCACTAAAAAGTCATTATCTAATTGGCGAACGATTGAAAAGAAGGAAACAAAAAACTCAAATAGAATAATGGCAGAAAGGGTATACAGGAAAACGAAGTTAGCATTTTGTTTCATTACTTTTCACCAGCAGTCATCTCAAAATGGCAAGAAAATATATAAAGCGAAAAGATTTGCCTTTAAATGATAATTTAAGTGTCTAGTTTTAAAAGAATTCCAAATGGGCAGTTGCAGTATTGCTTAGTCAATCACGCAGCATCTGTTCATGATAAATCTTTTTTCTAGAAAGTGTTGCTTAAATGCTTGCATCAGATAATCTCATAAAAATGCCTGACAAATTGGATATGTGATTAACCAATTTTGTCTGTATTCTCAAAACTTGACACTTGGCCCAAAAACACCACAAAAATTGAATTTGGGGAGAAGCCTCCCACTTTGGCAACCAGCCACCGAGTAGTCAGCAAAGTCAAAAATCTTTAACATGGCAATAACTCAAGAACCAATGGTTGCGGAAACATGGTTTTAGGTGTAAAAGATTCAAAGTAATTTGTAAATACACAAATAAAAGAATTATTGTTAAAAAAGGTTTCTTTTATAGGTTTCACAAAATTGTTCCCACTTAGTTTATACATTTATAGTTTTATACACACGTCACAATTAAAGATACAATTTTAATTGCATTTTTTGTCAGAGAAAAAGCAATTTTAGTCTTAAACAAAAGCCAGCACCCAACTGGCCAAGGTCACATCATTATTTAACATTGACATTAAAATTTGTTTTCATCAATTTCTTAAACAGCACTGACCATATAAGTGTGGTTGAAAGCTTTTTTTGCAAGATATTAACAAGGTGCTTCCACTAAAAGTAATTCCTTAAAATTTTACACTTTCTTGCTTTCTTGCTTCAAAGCTTTTTGCTTTAAAACTTGCTTCAAAGCTTTGTGTTGGCTTGTCGTTTTATGACAGAATTTTAGTGATGGCTATGATTTTAGTGGAGCACCAATAATGTTTTTCGCTTAAGAGCAGGAGGTGTATTCATCAGTCACCTGTTTTGATTGAAAACATGTAGGGAATTAAAGTGATTTCAAATTATGTGGTAAAGTTTACTTCATGTAATCAGAGCTTTAGCACAGAGCTAAGAAGCAGGGTATTTTTGTTGGAACCTGCTGTTTAATTTCATATTCTTGTCGAGACAGAGCCAAGAAGCAAAGCATTTTTGTTGGAGCTGATTCTCTATTTTCTATTCAGGTGGAGCCAGAGCCAAGAATCCTGACATTTTTTGTAGGCGCTGCTGCTTAATTAATTTTATATTCATAAGGAGCCAGAGCAAGAAGGCGTTTTTCTGGGAGGCTGGTGTTCTGTTTTATATTCAGATGGAATCGAAGAAAAAACCACATTTGTATAATATACTTCACTCTAAAAGTTTTTGCTAAGCTGCTATTGCTTGGGAAACATTTTTAGTTTGTGTACTCATTCAAACATGTGTGCTGTGCTGTCAGCTGGAGCTGGATCAATATCTTCACAAAAGTTAGCTGTGGAGCCGAAGTATGAGCAACTTCAAGATGTTAGGCTTGCTCCAAAGCACTGGTTGTGATTGCACCTTAACTAAACATTTTAGTTGATATTTGGGTATGTCAAAAAGACATTAACTTTTTGTTACTGTTTTTACAGCTATTTATTGTGTGAAGCCAGCACAACTGGCTGAACTTAGATTTTGAACCACTACATTACTAATGGGGGCCCTGCAGGTGACACCAGCAGAGCTAGCTAGTGATACCATATAAAATAAAATTACATTTACTGTAGAAGAGATTTCAAAATAGATGGTAAAGTTTACTTAATGAACAATGGTCACAATTAGTCAAACAAGCTACATGAAAAGTTTTTTATAACAGCCACACGTTTTCCACGATTGAAAACTTTACCAGAAAGTAGCACCGAACAAAATGAAATGTCACTGAACGAATATTTTGTTTCAAAAACAATTTTGGAACTGTGCCCATTGCAGGCATTGTAACCAAAGAATTGATTGGATTGTGGATTTGGTGCGACATTTACCTTTTAAGACATTTTTATTGTGTTTAAAAGAATTTGCAAGATGATAAAGAAGTTTCCTCAAGATTTTGGTTAGTGCAAAGCTGCAGTGCAAGTGCGAAATTGCTAGCAATTGTATGAAAATCACCAGACAAATTTAGGCAGATATTGCCGAGCAAACCATTACATCAACCTAACTAACATATTTTGAAGTTGTGAAAAGAATAGTTTTGGTAGCCTACAGCTATTTATTTGGTGTGTATGCTAAGCTAACAAAAGATATCGTTTAACCTAATTCAGATCTCACATTCTTAGTCCTAAATTTTTTTTTGAAGGCAGCCAAACGTCTCTCATGAGAGTAACACTCCAGTGATTTACAACTACACTTGCACTGTTTCCATGCTTTTATTATACAGTAGAATTAGTCTTACAGCTTTATTTTTTATGTCATCTTGCCTGTGATAATGTAAAGTTTCATTCAGTCCCTGCGTAATTCCAATTTTTTGCATACATTCAAGTTTGCTTGTAACATTGACTAGTGTGTTGTGGCACAATGGCAGCCCTGATGCCACGTGTGGACAGTTGGGTGACATGGCCACCAAGCTCCATTTGATACAAAATATTGAGGTCAGCTGTTGATTGTTGTCAGTTGATCCCTCCCAATATCTTTTTTTTCGGTATAAAGTAAAGTTAGGTTTCAGTTTTAGTATGCCTGGTTTGTTTATCAGAGAAACTGCAAAATTCTGAATTTTTATTTATGGGAAAAGCATAGTCACAAAAAAATAATGAAATTTGATTTTTGTTGTTGCCTGCTTAACCCATTGTCTTTTATAATTTGAAATTCTTAATTTTATTTCATAATTTTCTGAATCCTATCATAAATTTGGAAGGCAAACACATCGCAATAATCAAAATTTCTTCATGTTTAAAAATACGCAAGATACAAGATAATCTCATATGAGACAATGGTATCATAAGGTTTCAAAGCTCACTGTATTCAAAAAGCTTTGTTAAATATACGAGTGTAGAAAACTTGAGACATTGGGGTAAACATTGCAATACAGAGTCAGATAAACATATATAAAACTAAAACAACAGTATAAATTCAAGGTAAATTTTATACAATGCAAACTAACAGTATAGAAATCAAAATATTCAGTACACAAATATAAACAGAATATAGATATTTTTATATATGCGACACATAAAGTATTTTCCTCTTTTCTTTGAGTAAGATTACTTCAGCTGTTATTCCTATGATGAGAAGAGAAGCCATCAACACATAATGTAGCATTGCAGTTAGAACATTATGTCATTGGCTTAGCAGTACATGGCTTGTTTTGATGCCTTCATTGTTCAGCTTGTTTCAATGTCTTTTGGAAGAAAACCAAACATCCAAGGGATTGGACAAAGGTCTTGGAAATATCGCTTTTTATCAGATGGGACTCTGTTAGTGCCTCAATATCTGCAACATCAATGTCTTTAGTGCGGTTATCATAAATATCTTCATTGTCAGTCAATTCATCTGTATCAAGCAGAAACACCACAACATATGCAGACTCAGCATTTCATAAAGTTTCATCAATTGTTGCTCCATCTCTTGTAATGATAGGAATTTTTCTTGTCTTGACATCTGTTGTGTTGAATAGTATTAATATATAAAGTGCAATTCTGTCTGTTTGTGTGTCTGTTTTAACTCCTCTGAAATTGCCAGAGGTACAAACATCAAACTTGGCACGATTGATCACCACCCCTGGTGAGTATCATAAGGGTATTGGTGACGTCGTCATGACGTCACAATCAATTTTTTTTTTAGAATTTGCATTACTTAATGGAGGACAACTGCTTTTTGCTCAAACAAAAACCAACTTCCAACTTACCACATTACAAAAACTTTCATTTGTTTGGGGTTTAAAATAGTGTTACAATCAACAATACATTGCACTATCTCTTTTTTGTTCTTTCTCAAAAAGTACTGATCGCTGAAACGCAATTAAATGTTCTTTTAGGAGATATTAATTAGTTCCTTTTGATAAAAACAACTATACAACAATTATTGCTTATTCGACTATGCTACGAGCTATTTATTCAAGCACTTTAAGCTCTCTAAGCATTTTTTCTTTTCTTTTTCCCTTGCACGCTTGAACTGGCTCTATGATGTCATAATATGTTTCGTACGATTAACACAAATCTTGGCTACTGCAGATCATAATATCAAGACGTTTTCAAAAATTGCAACCTTTTTGCAAAATCAGTTTACTAAAAACCTGATTTGTGACTTTATTTCTCAACCGATTTTCAAACTTTTTTCAACAAATTGAAGGCCATTTCAAGGCGATACTGACAGTGTATACTATGTACAGTTAATATCCTTTTTTTTGTAATGAAAAATTGAGCTTTAAGACCTGTGGTGCAACTTTCTACCCCTTCCAAAAAGTGGTGAGTTCAGTAACAACTGGTGACTTTAATACAAAAACGTTATATAAAGTACTAACAATTACCATCCTTTGAAAGCTTAGGATCTTGCTTTCCAACAATATGTGACTCCAGTTACTTGAGGCTTGGGATAAGTTTATAATTGCTGATCAAAACTTGGTTGCCATACATCATGTTTCATTTTTAGTGGAACAATTATCCAACTTGACCTAACAAACTTGCAATTGGTAGACAAAGTTTGTTCTTTGGTACATTTTGACTACTTTTCCTGACAAGCGGGTTTTTTGGATTATCTGTTGACGTTTTCAAAAAAGTTATCAAAAACAGAAGTCTCTAATCATTTATGAAATGTAGTCTACCGGTTGAAAACACCTAAATTTTAGTGCTTGCAGTTCATTGCAATTTCTACAAAAACTAAATCCTTAATACATTTTGGGTATTCTCTCTCGATAGCATAGATCTTTGGCATTATCAATCAAAATATTAAAAAAATTCTTTGGCATTATCAATCAAAACATTTAAAAAGATTCATCAAAAAATGAAGTCTGCAAATTTTCATGTGTAACCTATTCCAAGCAAAACACTTGACACAACAAAAAAACAAAGGAGTAAAGATGTTTTTTTCTTATCGTTTGCAACAAAATGTAAGTGTCGAGCTACATATAATCTAAATGTTGAAGCAATTTCCTGTAAAATTGGATGAGGCTACCACAACAGCCAGCTGATTTCATATTGTTAACATCAACATTATTGATTGGGGGCCTTGCTATGGCTATAATTCAACTGTGAGTGTTTCATTTCGAATTAGTTTGCTCTTTGCATTGCAGCATTTATGTCAGGACCAAGGAACATGTATGCAGTCAGAGACGTTAGTTCATATTAATTTGCCTACAGTAATGAAAAAGTGGTGAGTAGCAATGGTAATAATAATGCCTCAAATCACATTGTGCGGTCATATTGTTAAATGACATCACAATGCTTGCCACTACGTAGTAAAAACAGCAGCAGGCAACATAATTATCCACTATCATTTTGATAGCAAATATAAATGGTAAAGCCCATTACAGATATTTGTAATTGCAAGGATATCAGTACAAAACACTAATCTTCATTTAGAAGTAGAGAGGTCTGGACTAGGGGCAAAGTTAAATGTAACATAATCGCAAATTTAAGAAAAGATCAAAATTAAACAATAATAGCATCAATCTGTGACACCGGATTAAGAGGGAATGTTTTTGTTTGAAAAGAGCTTAATAGGCGCCTATTGCAATAGGTTATATGACTTGTGGGAAAGCCATGGTCCCTTTTCATGCTATAGTCAAATTAAAGCAAACAGTGCAGGCAAAAATCTTTAATGTCACCAATATTGATACAAAAGCGGGCCCACCAAATCATTGAATAGGCCTACCACCAATCAGCTCATTTCTTTATTTGTCAAAATGAGCACCATTTGGGCAATGCCATCAATTTTGACTATGTTTTACCTTTCCCCCTTACATTTAAAACATTACAAATTGTAGTTTGTGTCATCGTTCTTTTTTTTTGAATACTTCCAGTCTTGATTACTACTAGACCAAACATGATCACCATTACATGTACGGGAGCTATGGCTTATATTTAGTAAAACATTTTGTTGTTGCTCTCATAAATGTTTCTATGGTGAAGCTGGTGCAGCTGCATTAATTGATATGCTTGGATTTGGCACGGGTGATAATATGCCCTGCCAGGGTAAAACCGCAACCATACTTAGGAGAGACATTTTTTATATTTTGCTTGATAATAGCTTTATAAAGCTACTAGAATCAAACCCGAAAATTTGGGAAAAGCAAGAACTTGTTTAACTTCTATAAACATACCTAAGCGAGGAAATACAAATATGAATCATAATGCGTAACCAGCAGGGACTTGAGAAAGTATGAGGCAAAATCAAAATTAAAAACGTCACTGTGTTAAATCGCACCACATGGAATATATTTATTGGTATTTTGCTTTATAATAGCTTTATAAAGCTACAGGGGTCACACCAAACAATTGGGGGGAAGCAAGGACCTTTTCAACTCCCCAGGGCACATCAAGCAGGGAAAAAAGAACATGCCACATAATGTGTAGCCAGCAAGGACTTGAGAAAGTTTAAAGGAAAACATGTCACTGTGTCAAATTGAACCCCACAAAAACATTTTTGCCATTTCACTTTGGAATAGCTTAATATCAGAAATGTGTTCCCTACTTCCAAACTACCGAAAACGCAAGGCTCCCTTGGGTTCGTGTCAGTAATGGACAAAGCACATAGACCTAAGACATAGCCAGGATCTTGAAATGAGATATTCTATTGCAAAAAGGATCACAAAAAATCATGAAAATCCTGCAGAAAACACATAAACGTTTGATAGTTTTTGATACAAGAGCCTGATTAGTAAAGCCAGCTTGGCAAGCTGAACCAACCCTCTCAATCTCGACGTTACTGACAGGGGTTCTTTGGGTGGCACCATCATATATATATACTATAAAGCAAGGATTTTTTCTTACACTGTTTTGCTGCTTGTTAACACTACAAAGACGGCAATTTTGCCCAAACTAGAAAGACGGCTGTGGTCATTTGTGATTAAAACAGCTTTTAACAAAAAAAGCTTCTTATTTGTTGGTTGCTAACTGTTTTACATTTTTGAAAAGTTGTATTATCAACAAAGCATTAGCAAACAAACACGATTGCAGTATCTTTACTCTAATTGACTATGCACTTGTTTTAGCACAAAAAGAGCATGTTGCAACGGTTATTATGGTTGAAGTATGTTCACCACAACATGATTTGTGGCATTGGTGACTGTAATGGTTGAACTTGTTTCTGCATTGCTGCAACTGACATTGATTTCTCTTTCAAGAGACTTGGCTGGAGCAAGCCACGACTGATTTAGGAAGAGGAGCTGGAGCGCTTTCTGCAGGAGAATTGCAGCACATCTCTTTTATCAGCTGCAGTAAAAATTTCCTTCTTGACAAGCGTTGGCCTGTTATTTCACAATAGATTATGCATGCACGGTTTATAATGTTAAAAACATGGCCACTGGCCACCTTCTTATGGCACTTTTATAGGTATGATATTTCTCCATTTTGTCCAATGCATCCACACCCACTTTAGACAAGTTGTAATACTTTGTAGTTTCGGGCAATTTCTTTCAGTGTGCTTGGTAAATGGAAACTATTTTGTGCCATGAGCTTAGCAGATACACTAGCTTTGCTTTCTTGGCTCTTTATATTGTCAACGTGGCATTAGACGAAGATAAGTACACTTGTGATGAATGCAATGGCTTGTCTTTCATGATTGCCTTAATTTTTGGAACCTCCTTCCTTTGCTTTCTTATCGCACCAAGAAGTCTCGTTTTTTCTGCTAAATTAACATTTGTAAAAAAGTTGTCCATTGTCACGTTGTAGCCTTTTTTGAAGAAGGGTCTCGTTAACCATAAGCAGACATCTGCAGGTAAATTGTTTTCTTTGTTTCTTATGGGGTCTTTACCAAGATAAGGCTTACCATTACAGAGATATTTGGAACTGGCGTCAACCAGCAGAATTTCATGCCAAATTTATCAGACTTATTTGGCATGTACTGTATAAAGGGGCAACAGGTTTTGCATGGAAATAGTTGCTCATCAATGGTGAGATCAAAACTTGGTATGTAACACCTTTTGCAGTTTTCTGTAAAGTCTTTCCAGGTTTCTGCAATAAGGCACAATTTATCTGCCTGTCTTCTTTCATGGTGGGTAGAAAAATTGTCAAATCTGAAATACTTCATCAGCTCCTTGTACCGATCTCTACTGATTGTTTTGGCAAAGATTGGGTGACTCCATTCCCTACCCCACAATTGATAAATTGAGGTGTTTTTTCCGACCAAAACACCAGGTGCTATTTGAAGACCAATAAATTTTTTCCACTTCCTGAAGTTGTAACGAAAAGCTTGTGTCATCAGCATGCCCATGTTTGATATTGAGTTTCAAAATAGAACGGAGCATAGGCTCATCAACAAATAAACAAAATGCACTGGGTGGACTATCTGATTTGACACCTCTTTGAGAATGTGTTGGTCCTGATCTTTCTGAAAATACATTTTCAGCTGTAGCTCTGCCTCTGTTTGTAGTGCTGCTGACGCGCTTCCAAGTAAACCTGCTCTACTAGAAAAAGTGTCCCATTGATTGCTAGAAGATTGTCCTTCATAATCATTTCTGGAATCCAGTGGATCACTATCATCGCCGTTATTGCTATCCAATAAATAAGAATTTTTAAAAGTTGCCTGCATTACAGATTGCGCTGTAGTATCGTCATCTTCATCACAGGAGCAACCACTATATTTGTTCTCATTTTTTTTATTACTCAAGGCATTATTCCACTCCAGAAAGTAGAGTATTCATTCTCGAAGCTTTTTGTCTGATGCTTTTCAAGAGAATCCATCAGAAATAGAGTGAAAAGGTGAAGTGAGTCACTTATATAGAGACACAGTTGACGAAAAAGAAAAAACGAAAAAAGCTCCATCGTGATTGGTAAAAGAAGCGACCAGCAGAAGGAGCAGAAACTAATGTGTGATTTTTATACCATAAACGAATTCCTTTTGTTTGCATAAATTTGGTTTGGATTTTTGATGTGCGTGGCTTCAAGGGTGGAAAGATGAAAAGAAGTATGGCTGTGGGCAAGAATAGAAAATTTGTTATCATTGTATTCTTGTGCAGATGTAGGGTTTTGTAAAAGATGTCCAATAGCAGAAAAGGAAGTTTCAGCTTTAAAGCTTCTGATTGGCTTGCAAGAGCAGGCCAATGTGCTTTGGTCCTGAGAAATATGCTCCTGAAGAATGGTTTTAGACACGTGCTGCTTATTCCTCTGTTGTAGTAGTAGTAGTAGTGATTCAGTTTTTATCCGGTGTTGTCCCTTTAGCAGAGATGGCCGGATTTACCCCATTCCTTCTGCAATTGCTCGCACTCCGTCCGTCCACTTGTCTCGTCTCAGGGCATCCTCCTTCTTCAAACCAATCTTCTCTGTCTCCTCTTCCACTTGCTTCTTCCAGGTCTTCTTCGGTCGTCCTCGCTTTCTCTTGCCACTCACTTCAAGATTCAGAGCAACCCTCAAAACACTATCGTCATCCCTCAGCACATGTCCATACCATCTAACTCCATTTGCTGTTGCTAACGACCCTATAGTTTCCTTTAACCCCAACATATCCATCTGTTCTTCAGTCGTCTTCCTGTCTACCACTTTCTGATTGCACATGGCTCTCACCATAGCTCTTTCCGTTCTCCTCAAGATTGCTTTTTCATTTTCTTTTAGACACCATGTCTCACTTCCATACATTATTGCTGATCTTACACAACAATGATAGATTTTACCTTTCATCTTCAGAGGAAACCTATTTTCAAGCAACAACTCTCCACATTCTCTGAATCTTACCCAACCTATTCTTACTTTTGCTGTAACTGCCGCTTCACAACCACCACTAGCGTTTAGTCTGTCTCCCGAATAACTAAATCCATTCACTGTCTCCACTTCATCGCACAACTTCTCAATCGAATCCATTGTCCCTTCCATTATTCCTTTACATTTTGAGCAAACAAAATGCATTGCCAACCTAGCGGTAGCTTTCTTTATTTTTGCACATTTGCCATGAACCCAGTTTCCACATTTTGTGTACAACACTGAATTGGCCATGACTCTCTTTCCACAAACTCCACATGGATCTATCTTGCTTTTGTATAGGTCTCCTTCTGACCCGCTTACCATCAATTTTGTTTTTCTGGTGTTGATCTTCAAACCTTTACTTTCCAGTGCATCCTTCCAATTCCAAAACCTTTCCTTCAAGTCTTCCATGTCTTCGCTTATGATAACAAGGTCATCTGCATGTAGCAGTTTATTAATCACACCCCATCTTGCATTTTCTGTAATTACGTCCACCACTATTGCAAACAATAGTGGTGACAGCACAGATCCTTGATGTGCACCAACTTTTACTTCAAATTCCTCTGAATATGCAGATCCCACCCTCACTCTTGTCTTTTCACCATCATACAGGCTCATAACTGCCCGAACTATTACTTCTGATAGACCCTTCTTTCTCATGGCCCACTCCATCACTTTTCTTGGCACTCTATCAAAAGCTGTTTCCATGTCAACAAAACACGTATACAACTTGTTGTCCTTCTTTTGATATTCCTCCTGCATTCTTCTCACAATGAATATCGCATCCACTGTTCCTTTTCCTGGCATAAATCCAAACTGCATCTCATTCAAATTGACTAGTGTTCGTATTCGCCTTTCTAGTACCCTTTCAACAATTTTCATGGCATGTTCTAGCAGTTTCACTCCTCTGTATGATCCACAGCTCATCACATCACCCTTTCCTTTAAAGATAGGTACAATCACACTTGTTTTCCACTCATCAGGCATTCCTCTACCATCCAATACATGCTGGCACAGTTCCATCATCACTTTAACCCCAATTTCACCACTTGCAACTATCATCTCCACACTTACTTCAGATGTTCCAGTTGCCTTTCCTGATTTCATACTTTGCATTGCTTCCTCAATTTCATCACGAACCACTTTTTCCACTGGTCCTTCAACTAAATCAGTTTCCACCATGCAGTCCCATTCGTTCTCTTCATTCATGATCTTTTCCATGTGCTCCTTCCAAATTTTTGCCCTATCTTCTTCAGTAAAACCCAACCGTCCGTCTCCTCCTCTCAAGCACCTTCCTCCTTCCACATCCTTTCCTTTCTTTTTCATTCTTCTAAGGAAGTAGAAAACACTATTAGAATTCTGATATAAATCATTCAATTCCTGATTAGCTTCCATTCTCATAGCTCTAGCCACAATTTTTCTCGTTTGATTTCTTATACGTTTGTATTGAGTTCTATTTTGTTCTGATGGGAATCTGCACAGCTCTTTAAATGCTGTCTTCTTTCTTGTTATGGTATCCTTGACCTCTTCATTCCACCACCACATATCTCCTTGATTTCTCCTAGACTTCTTCTTCCCACACAGTTCGTCACATGCCTTTAGAACACCATCCCTAAAAATTTTCCACAAATCAGGCACATCTGTGCTCACTAGTTCTTTTACCCTTTTTTCAAATTTCACTCTTGTTCGGTTTTCATTCAACTTCCAAATCTTTCTTATGATCCGTTCCTTTTTCACAACCTTTTTTAGAACCTTTTTATCTAGATCTACAACCACCAGCCTGTGCTGAAGTTCCCATGGAATCACCTTTACATCCCTGATATACTTTTTGTATTTTCCCCCCACAAGCACAAAATCAATTTCTATTCCACATCCACCAGCACTATAAGTGATTTTCCTTTTGTCTGTCTTTTTAAACCAAGTATTTGCCCCCCACAGCTCTCTGTCATCACAAAACTCCAGCAATCTTCTTGTTGTAGCCTTTGAAAAGTACGACCCATGTATCAACTATCGCAGTGGCACAGGAATTGGTAAACAATGTAGCTTTGATGAAAAGCGGGTAGTACATCCTTTTTGGCTGCAGGCAGAAGTTGTCTGGTGGTGTAGACCAGTGCTCCGCAACCGCTGTGCCGCGGCACACTAGTGTGCCGTGACACGATCCTAGGTGTGCCGCAGAATAATTATATTTTGAACCACTAAACTGAACTGAAAGGGGTTTATAGGGTTTCCCGATCTATTTCAGAATTGTACCGACCAATCTCAAGAAATCTTTTTTTTCAAGTTTTGCTTATTAGTGGAAGGATTATCAACACCCTTAATTAATCTCCACATTTTTCTCGTATAGCAAAACAGCCAACAGACCCGCACGTTGTACAACAGATTATTGTTATAACAACCGAACCTTTTTCTTGAATGTATCTAGATTTCCCCGCATTCCTGATGATAAGGAGCGTTTTATTGCCAATTACGAATTATTCACTTTGTCTTTGAAGTATAAAGATAAACAATTCTAGCTTTCACTTTCTCTCGACTCATCCGGTTGTGCTAACTTCTGGAAACCGCTTTTGTTTGATTTCTCTTTTCGCGCAGCTGGAAGCTGATATTTCAACTGACTTTGCTTATTTTTGAAGTGCGAAAAACCTTGAACAACGTTAGTTGTGAATAAAAGCTGCCAAAAAACACCAAGCTAAATATTTCAATATTTCAATGCGCTAGTAGCAATAAGCAGTTGTTTTAGCGAACATTGGCAACTGGTCTATCAGGCAAGTGAAGTCGGAAGACAACTTGCCCGAACTAATTTCAGCCGGTCTCAGACTGGCGGGCAGGCGTTAATGTCAAACCCTGTTTTAGTTCGTTTTTCAGGATGATCATTATTAGCCCTTAAATAAGCTTGTTTCCGTGTATTTTAGAGCTACTGCCTAGTATTTTAGTAATAAAGAAATTGTTAAAAACTAAAACTAACAAGCAATTGATAAGTTTTTGGGGATAGCAACAGAGCCAGAAACAGATCGTATACCTAAGGCTAATAACACAATCGGTGTTGCAAAGAGACAGAAACCTGTAAAGAGAAAGTGCAATGCTGAATATATTCGGTATTGGTTCACTTGGTGTGATAACGAAGAGGCTCCAAAACCACAATGTGTAGTCTGTGGAGAACAGCTTGCAAATCATGCAATGGTTCCAAGTAAATTCATTCGCCATTTAAAAACAAAACATGCCAATTATGCTGACAAGGATAAGGAATTCTTTCAGCGAATGTCAAGTCAAAACAAAAAACAGAAGCGCCTTATGAAATCGTCATTCACACTCTCAGAAAAAGCATTAGCAGCAAGCTATCACGTTGCCAAATTGATTGCACAACAGAAAAAACCGCATACCATTGGAGAGAAGCTATTAAAACCTGCATGCCTAGATATTGTGAGATTGATGCTCGGGAAAAAGGAAGTTGAAGAGATCAAAAAAGTGTCACTCTCCGCAGAGACCATTAAAAGGCGAATTGATGATATGTCCAGTGATATTCTTGAAACTTTAACTAATAAATTGAAAACATCTGGATATTTTTCTCTTCAAATTGACGAAACCACGGATATTACTAAAAAAGCACAGCTATTAAGTGTTGTGCGTTTTGTCGACGGCGATTTCATAAGAGAAGAGTATTTGTTTTGCAAAGAACTTCCAGAGCAAACTACTGGCCAGGAAATTTTTAGAGTTACCCACGAATTTTTTACAGCCCGTGGTATCGATTGGAATAACTGCCTCAACGTTTGCACAGATGGTGCTTCAAATATGGTGGGAGAAGGAAGAGGTTTTGCTGCATTGGTGAAACGTCAAAATCCAGCAATTGAAATTACCCATTGCTGCATACATCGGGAAACCCTTATGGTAAAAGTTTTACCAATGGAATTGTTAGAAACGATGAACGACTGTATTCGTGTTGTAAACTTTATCAAAGCTAGAGCCTTGAATTCTTGTATTTTTTCTTTGCTTTGCGAAGAAATGGGATCACAACATCAGTCACTGCTATTTTACACTTCTGTGCGTTGGCTTTCACGTGGAAAAATGCTCGCAAGAGTCTTCGAACTGAGGCATGAAATAAGTCAGTTCTTGTTAAGTCAGAACAGCCATGACCTGTATGCACTTTTTGAAAATGATCGTTGGATTGCAAAACTTGCATACCTGGCCGACATATTTGAAAACTTGAATGAACTCAATATTAAAATGCAAGGAAAAAATGAAAACATTTTGACATGTTCAGACAAGCTGAAAGGATTTAAGGAAAAAGTAGTACTCTGGAAAAATGAATCAATACGGGGATCACTGGAAATGTTCCCCAGAAGCAACCAAATCAGTGCTGTTGACAAAGATTTGGTGTTATATTTGTCTCAAAAGCATTTAGCTTTGTTACATCAAAAGTATGACCACTACTTTTTTGCAATTAACTCGGAACAGTATGATTGGATCCGAAATCCTTTTTCCGCTGATGCTGAAATTTCAACGCAAAAATTATCATTGCCTGTGAAAGAAAACTTTCTTGAACCATGAAATGACAGAACACTGCGATTGAAATTCCGTGATATTCCACTCGATGAATTTTGGATAGCTGTTGGAAAAAAATATAAGCAAATTTTGAAAAAAGCTCTCGAAATTCTTCTCCAGTTCTGCACCACATATTTGTGTGAACAAAGTTTTTCGACGTTGGTGCTGATCAAAAATGACAAACGATCATGCTTGAAAGAAATTGATCAGGAACTTCGAGTTGCCCTTTCAAACATTGAGCCCAACATACAGCGATTGAGCTCGTTAAGACAAGCCCAAGCATCTCATTGATCTGCTGATAGCGTTGGTGTAGTTACTATCAAACTTGACTCCAGTTATGATTAAATGAAAACTCCAATAACATTACAGTTACTTTGATTAGTTTCGAATTCATCCTCATTTCCCGAAAAGCAACTGCTGTTGCACTTTGCGTAGTGACTAGCCTGGTTATCTTATTAAGTTTGATTGTTACTTGTTTAAATTCACCAGTATCTTATCCAAGAGTACAACAACGCAACTTGGGTAAGTGTTGAAACAAGAACTAGTAATTGCAATTGCCGTTAACAACACACCAATCCATTCGACATAGAGCAGGTGCATTTTTATTTTCAAACTCGATATTTTCA
This sequence comes from Trididemnum clinides, assembly GCA_963675345.1. Taxonomy (NCBI): domain Eukaryota; kingdom Metazoa; phylum Chordata; class Ascidiacea; order Aplousobranchia; family Didemnidae; genus Trididemnum; species Trididemnum clinides. The sequence goes on from OY776299.1 coordinate 1,843,900, forward strand.
GTCAACAAATAAAAAGCCTCAGTTTGGGTATACGCATAACACATTTCTTGAGGAATATGTGGTTGTTTACTAGTAGGTTTTGGAGCATGAGAAGTTGCAGTTGATTTGCTTTGCGTGATATAAAATTTACCTTTTGAGTCAAAAATAATTAATGCAGTAGATTTGATGTGTAAATTTTCTGCGCTTTTTGCTGAGGTGTGCCGCGAAAATTTGGACAGGGTTTTAGTGTGCTGTGAGTAAGAAAAGGTTGCGGAGCACTGGTGTAGACAATGCATGGTTCAACTGCAAAGTAACAGCGTTTGACGGCTGTTTTAGTTTGCATTTCATACCTCATTGAAACATTGCCCAGCCATGGCAAGTGAAGATACACTGGGCATTTCTTCGGACCTAATTGCATTGGTATGCAAAACTGATTTAGTTTCTTAGTTATAGCAGTGTTGATCACAGCTTTAGGGTAACTGCTGTTGATAAGGATTGAACGAATGTTGGTAAGCTCATTTTGAAGAGTAGATTTTAAACAGATGATTAGAGCTCTGTGGACAAGAGTTGAAATCAAATTGGTCTTCTGTTGTATGGGGCAAAAAGAGTTCTAGCAAATGTATTGGCCAGTGAAAATCGGCTTTTTGTAAATGGACTTAACAAATTCATGATCATTCTTTTCTGCCAGGATGTCAAGAAAGGGCAAAGTTCGTTTGCATTTCTTTTCAAAAGTAAAACGAAGTGATGGATGGAGAGAATTTAGATGGGAGAAAAACTCATTGCATTTGTCTTTGTCATTAAAAACTGCAAAAGTATTATCGACGAATCAACAATACATAAGAGGTTTGTTGACTCTTTTGAAAAGCAAAGCTTCGTAATATCCAACAAAAATGTTGGCAAGAGATGGACCAAGAGGTGAACCCATAGCAATGCCATTAATCTGTCAGTGCATTGTATTGTTGAAACTGAATTCAACAAAGGAATTAGCTGTTTGCATCAGCTCAACAAAAACTGCTTGAGGAAAAGGAGGCACAGTAAGTTTGTCATTATACATAGCATCAGCACAGATTTCAATGGTTTCTTCTTCGAACATTAGTAAAAAGGCTACAGACGTCATAGGAGCAAAGAAAAACAGATGGAGGAAAGTTAAAAGTTTTGACTTTGTGAGCAAAAGTAAAGGAATCGGAAATACAGTAGGTAGAATAAAGTGAAAGAACAGGATCAATAACTGATGTAAGCCATTGCGCTAATTCATGCTGTGCTGAGCCAGTCATTAACAATATCTAATGTAAGGGTACATCTTGCTTTTGAATTTTCGGCAAACCATATATTTGGGGCCGTTGAGAACCAGTTGGTCGAATCTTGCTGTAGATCTTGGATAGAAGAAGGCAAGTTGAAGCAACCGTCTTTGAATATGAGCTTCAATCTTTGCAGTGTTGTCAAATTTGGAAGAGTGCCAAGATTTTCAAATTTAGAGTTGTCTTGCAAAGTAAAATTCATTTTTGAAATGTAATCACTTTTGTTCATTATGACAACCCCAGAACCCTTGTCAGGCTTAGTGACATGGATATTTTCATTGAATCTGAGGGATCTGGTTGCCTGGATGCACTCTTTTTTAAAATAAGAAAGTCACCAATGTCAATTGAATTACCATAGTAAGCATGAGCGAGGCTGTTGAATCTGGCTTTCAGGGCTGAAAATTGCTCGGAGGAATGAGGAACATGATGAAGCAATTGACCAATGAGCACCTCAAATTCGGAAAAGATCTCTTCTCATTAAACACTGTGAGGAGGTGAAAAAAAATTCAGTCCAAAGGAGAGAACAAATTCTTTCATCGGGGATAATTTGTAATTAGAGAGATTGATAATAGTGTCCTTGTTTAGTTTTGCCATGTTGCCAAATCGTTGTCATGAGTTTCTGTTCATTCTTGATTGAAAGTTCTCATTCTTTCTGTTCATCAATGGTGGCTATATATCTGCAGAATCGAATGAAATTGAAAAAAGATGGGAATTGTCTGACTTCTTGCCAGAGTGCAAACAACTTGCCTTTTAAGAATGTTGTCAGTGATTTACTCTTCAATTTCATTGTAATGCACATTCTATATTTGGTGTCTGATGCACTGGTGACTTATCTATTTGAAACTTTACGAGCTTAGAGAGCGTTCATTGACCAATGAAAGCCTTTAGAAAAGCTGTTTGTGAGGTAGCACTTCTAATCTTTTCACGAGTTTTGACCAGCTTGTTGAGGATTTTCGGTTGCTGGTCGCTGTATCGTCTTCAGAAACATTTAATGAGTTGATTGGTGGTACAGATTTGAAAATTGCAACAAGTATAGTATTCATTCTCAAAGCTTTTCGTCTGACACTTTTCAAGAGAATCTGTCAGAAATAGAGTGAAAAGGTGAAGTGAGTCACTTATATAGAGACACAGTTAACAAAAAAGAAAAAACGGAAAAAGCTCCATTGTGATTGGTAAAAGAAGCAACCAATAGAAGCAGTGGAAACTAATGTGTGATTTTTATAACATAGACAAGTTCCTTTTGTTTGCATAAATTTGGTTTGGATGTTTTGATGTATGTGTATGGCTTCAAGGGTGGAAAGATGAAAAGAAGTACGGCCATGGGCAAGAATAAGAAATTTGTTATCATTATATTCATGTGTGGATGTAAGTTTTTGTAAAAGAACTCACTTCACCTTTTCATTCTATTTCTGATGGATTCTCTTGAAAAGTGTCAGATGAAAAGCTTCGAGAATGAATACTATACTTGTTGCAATTTTCAAATTCTGTGCCACAAATCAACTATTCCCCTCTAATTTGAAAGTACCCAAAATGTCCAGACCTAACCTTGATCTGGTAGATGACAAAACTAAAGCATGTTGTGAAGCAGTCACGTCTAAGTTTACAAACTTAAAGCCATTGGTTGAATTTTCCTTCAAATATAGAAACATATGAGCCAAGATATAAAAAGCAATTTTGAATACCTTAAGAAACTTGTAAAGGATAGAAAGATATTTATTTGTCATGCAGATAAAGGTGGAAAACTTTTAGTCCTTGACTTTAAAGATTACAACTTAATTATGGATAGAGAGTTTGGGAATCAATTCCAAGAATTGACACATGTTGATTTGACCACAGTACATCATGAGCTACAACAGATAAAGGATAAATTTGATAATTTCTTGAAAAACTTGCACAGAGCTGGTGCTATTGATGATAGTATGTTATTTCATGTGACTGGTTTAAAAAAACATGAACAAAAATATCACAAGTGCTCTGGAAATTTAGCTAAATATTTTTCTGATGTAGTTACTGTGTATGCTTACTTGGTCTTCAAAACACATAAACTAGACCAAGAAAGTCTTCTATCTGCTAATATCACTGACATTTGTGTTCGATTATTACATTCTGCTGGCCACATCATGACTTCACAATTCACTGCATTCTTTGAACACTTGTTACAACCAGTTAGTGTTGAATTTTGTAAAAGTACCATTAATGAGATTTGTAATAGATAGTAAGTGCTATTTGCAAGATTTGTGTGAATGGAAAAACATCATGATGCCTCAAACAGAAACAATGACCTGCTTTATTTGGTTGCTGCTGACGTCTGTGCTCCGTATCCTAGTATTAAAAGAGAGATGGTAAAAATGGGGTTAGAATTAGCTCTTAAAGAGCATTAAAAGTTCATGACAGGTCAACGTATTTTGGTCAATCTTGCAATGCACTGTTTAAACAGCATTATAATTCAATATACAAACAAATTTTTATACAAAAGCAAGGCATCATTACAGGGGACAATAATTCGGTATTGTTAGCTAATATTTTGATGCACTTTGTTATGCTTAAAATCAGAAACATACTAGATCAAGCACAACTTTTTAAAAGATTTGATGGTATCATTTGGCTGTCATATGGTAATCAATTAACTGAAAAAATTAGGCAAGCACTGACGAATACATGCATGGAGTACGAATTAAAACTCATTTTCAGAAAAGCTAGCACTAATGAAACAGGAAAAAGTCCAGAGTTCAGTGATGTTTTTCACATGATTGACAATTCTAACAAATTCAGATTTTTTACTAGTAGTTTTATTAAAGAAACAGTTACCAAAAGATTATTTTCAAATGGCAATTCTTACCATCCTCCATGCATTTTCAAGTCTATTGTTTTCAGTGAATCTACTAGACTACCCAGATGAAATGAAACAAATGAGTTGTACCTTAAAGATTTAGAAAGGCTAAAAAGATAAATGTATAGACTCTTCTTTCAACAAAAAAATGGTGGAGAAAATCATTAATTTAGCAAAAACATGGATTGATCATTTTGGACCAAAACCATTTAATGAAAACAAGACTACAGATCCTATGCTAATATAGGCATCTGCTTTTTCCAATTTACTCCAACTTACTGCTAAAGAAGAAAAGCCTAGTTAAAGCTGACGTTAAAACCCATGTGATGGCATAGTGGTTAGAGTGTCTGCTTTGCATTCGGTAGACCTGGGGTTCATTCCCCTTGTCAAGTCATACCAAAAGACTTTAAAAAATGGTTTCTATAGCTTCCCTGCTTGGTGCTTGGCATGGGAGGTTGTGGAGAACAAGCCGGCAAGTTCACTTGTTGTGTCCTTGGGCAAGGCACTTAACGGGATGTCCCACCTTTATATGGAAGACAGGTGACCCGGAAATGGCAACTCCCAAGCGAGTGTGGACTTACCGTCCAAAACATAGGGATACATCGTTTTCTTATAAATGGAGGATAAATATGGCAAAAAAACAAAAGCTACCATCGTGTATAAGCATCCACCTACTCTTGCCAGTATGCTCACCAATTATAAAAAGATAGCTCATTTAATCACTGAAAATACTGGTCAAGAAAGATTTTAACCTTACAAGAAATGTTCCCTTTGCAGCCATTTTAACCATTATAAATCTATGGTACATCAAACCAGTACCATCACAGCAGCTAATGGTAAAATTGTTGCATTGAAGCAGACCTTGGATTGTTTAAACTACGACATATACATGGCTACATGCCGTTTATGTCACAAACAATATATTGGTCGAACCATAAACAAATTTTCAAAACGCTGGTGCCACCACAGATTTATTTGGAATCAATTTAAATATGACAATATTGACGATAAAAGCAGCATTATCACACCATTACCACACCTTCCATAGACTCACATTACAGACAAAACCAGATATTGTCAATTGTTTTTTTGTAACGTTTATAGATCAACCGCCCAAACATCTTTTGTCTATTTACAAAAACATTTGGCTAGACAAATTAAATGCCACTATTGACATAAATAAAATGCTCTTGCCCTCAATTAAGTGATTTTGTAACTACTTTTTATTTTTGAAATATTGTTTTAGTTTTATTTTCTCTCATGTCTCAGTGCATTATTTATCACTTACGTCACTGCATCTATAGATTATGACCTTTTACTCATTGTTATGATATACTGCCCTTTGTTTATCTTGTAATTAAACGTCTCTTATTATCTCACATCTATTTCTATATAACTTTAACCTATCATATTAGTTTGAATGTATTTTGAAAGAAGTCCGAGCTAGTTTTATGATCTGTAGTTTTGATAGCTGTTTATTATTATTCTAGACCCTGTGCAGATAAATATTTTTGCTTTTTGTTAAGTTTTGAAGATTTTATTTTCGTAGTACAGCCTTTTCTCTGGTTTACCAATAGTTTGTTAGAAAATATTTTATGTTTTTTTTGTGTGATTTTTATCATTTTTTTTGCAGAAACTGAGGATGCGTTAGCAAAATTAATTTTTCTCATGGCAAATAAATGTCTAAGCTGGCTTTATTAGTAGCAAACTCTTTTTTAACATTTTTTTGCATTGTCCACTAGTGGTTTGTCTGTAGTTATGTTTACTTGTATAGTGTACAGTTGATTTCTATACTGTTCATAATACCCCAATGTGGTTCATAATGCTCCAGGTAATTTTTTTGTGAAAAAGTGCAATATTTACAATGATGAAAAACTTAATCAACTGCATTTTTGAGATGTTAAGGGTAATGTTAATGACTACATAACCTGAAAGTTTCAAGGCTCAATGTCAGTTAGACAATGGTAGAGGCTGTTACAAATTTTTCTGGTTCATATTGCCCCAGTTTCTTCTATCTTAGGTAAAAATGCTAAAAAGGAATGCTTTTGCATAAGTCTAGTCATTTGATTTTACAAACCAAAAACAAGTAGAAATAGTAAAACATCCATTTCTGGCTCAGTATTTTGGCAAAAATAATGACAGAGTTTGAGACATTTTTACTGCTCGTTTGCAGAACCCTCAAAGGTAGTTATAGGAAAATTCTACTGTTTTACAAATTGAAGAGTTGAAATTGAAAAGTACTCAAGTCACAATTTGATCAAAGTTGAGTTAAGTGTTGCAAAATGTTTTAGTCCTTACCTTGATGTATCAAAAAAATGGGATCGAGAAAAATTATCATGTGTTAAAATTGACTAGCCATAATTTTTAAAGTGACTTGGTTTCTGTTTAACAATTTTCTAAATCAGCTGTTTTTAGTCAAGAAGTACCTAGGTCACAAAAGGTCATTGCATGATTTTCAAAATAAAGCTGCTATACAGGTTCGTGTATAATTGCAGGTGTAAGTGATACTAATTGTCGTATGTAGCTTTGTTCTTTGTTTCTTGGGTTTTTAAACAATGCAATGCTTTATCTGATTAATATTCATCTGCAATGAGGTGCTAGGTAGCTATTAGCTAAGTGGTCTGGTTGCAACTTGGAGATCTAACTGTTTTCAATTTAATAACTCTTGAGCAATGATTTTTGCTGATCATAACTTTGCAAGTTTCATGGAAATATCTTAATACTGGTTTAATTTGCAGTGTTGAAAAGCAATGTGGTTGAAATTAAATAACATTTACAGTCTTCTGCAAATTAATTCACTAAAGAAGCAAAATGCACTCATCAACAAATTATTTTTCATTAAAACATTAAACTTCTCAAAACTAAGTTTTTGTAATTGTTATGGTCTCCTTTGCTTTTTAACATTTCCTTTTCTTGCTTTGACATTGATTCTACCAGTGTTTGACAGTTTTCTTTGATTTGAGTGTTGCAATATCATACTTGAATAATGGCCTCTATTGTTTACTTGGTGATGGTTGTGCCATCCAATTTTCACAGCCAAGATTTTGTTATTGCCCAGAAATTCTCAATGAGGTTAAGGTATGGCAAGCTTCAAGGCATTTTCAACACATTTATTTTGTAATTACAGAAAATTGCCTTAACTTTTTTAAGACAAATGACGTGAGTCAAGACCCTATTGAAATATTCCTCCAACATCAGAAAATACTGTTTTTACATCTGGAATCGCTTTCCTTTCCATTACATCTGTATTTTTGTGAATTTCTCATACTCTAAAGTGACATAGGAAATCTTACTCCAGAAAGCTAAATCTGCCCCAGAACATCTTTTTTGGGAGTGTGTTACTATCAGGGCTGCAAACTCAAACGAACTTGGTCTTTTTGCCAAACTTGAACTTGAAACTCAAGATTTTGTGGACTCGAACTTGAACTCTAACTCAAAAATATTTAAAACAAATTTGAGTTGATTTTCATTGATACAATATCATTACTACTGAATTTTGAAAGAATGAAATCTTTTTATTGGAAATTAAAGATCTCATGCAGAAAGTAAGCTTAAGATAGGCTTTTTCTAAAATTGTCTCAGCCCAACCTGAGTCATCGATTTTGTATGCAGAAAGAAGTTTTGGGGTTAAATCATGCTCAACTTCTTATTTAAGTCAGCCTTTTATAAGTCATCAATGTGGCTGGCTTAAATCGTGACTTATATGAGCAATGAGGCAAAACCCTAGTTGTTGTATTGCTGTTTCTAAATTTTGTCATTGGGCCCCAGGTAGCCTAAATCAGTAACACTGTTATGCAGTATGCCATATCACTTACTGTAACTGCTTTAACCAAATCTTTTTGCAAACAACAACTTTCATGTGTATCACGCCATAATAACATACAGTGTGTCACTTGTCAATATGATGCCACAAAATATATGATATTTAACGACAGTGCCGCAGTCCCATTATAAGCTGGGTTTTCAAAAACGATAGTGTCATAATACAACGAGCCTAGCTTTCAAAAGTCTCATTAAAGTTTAGTTTTTGCATACCACCAAGTCTCTCTTTGTAAGCCAAACTTGCATAAGTTTGGCTTAGGCTTAAGCTCGACCTAAACTAAGTCTGCTTTTTGCATAAGACTCTAAATGTTTTATCAAAACATTAAGGCTGTTGAAAAGAATGCTCTTATTACATTTTATAGTTTTGCAGTGTAGGCAGTCACAGTGGAGAATGGTGATCTAATTGACAGTTAACTTTTTCTTTGTAAACAGTGAATTGCAGATAAAGCCTTTGTTTTGATCAAAAGCGCATAATCACAACAGCCGTGTCTAAACTGCAATTGTTATTTAGATTCAAGAATAAAACTTTGTGTGGAAAGTTAGCAAGAGAGGATATGTAAGCAAAACAAAGTTAGGTGAGAGAGCATGTTTAATAATTTAACAAGAATTAGGTAAATCTGACCAGCAGAAGTGTTTTCGTAATGTAGCATTTTTTATTGTCAGTGTGTTTATTTCTCAATTTATTTAGTTGCTTGGCTGGTAAGTTGGTAGTGTTCATTCATGTCAACTTTTTGCTTAGAGAAGATTAATCAAAACTTGTATCTTGATTACTTATTGTATAAACTTGGCAAAATGCCACTTGTTCAGTCTAGTCATGTGTATGTTTGTTTTGAACTTGGTGATAAAAATAAAACTTACAAATGCATCGAGAAAAAGAAAAATGGTGGAGAATGCAGAAGGATTATAAAGGTAGGCCTGTGGAACCCATGTATCAATTTGAAAGGCCATTTAGAAAGATTTCATGCTGAAAAATCAAAAGAAGTAAAGTAGGCAGATGAACAAGTCCAAGCAAAAGAAGTTGGAATTAAGCAACCAGTCTTCAATTGCATCTCATTTCCAGCCCCAATATGTAACTGTTCCAGTGAACAAGGATAAGTTTATTTGCAGCATAATCCAATTAATTATATCTGGTGTAGCACTACGCTTTTTTGAAGCCCAGAATTTCAAACTTGAAATAAAGAAATGGCTCAAAAACTAGAGGTGGCCATTTTGAGAAAATGAATTGGATGATATCTAGTTGATGCAGCAAACAAGACACGAGAATCTTTGATTAACCATTTTAAAGGCAAGTTTGTATTTTTTATGTTGGACAGTGCAACAAGACAACTTCAAAGCTTTTTAGGAATCAACATCCAATATTATGACAAAAATAAAGACAAATCAGTGGTAAAAATGTTAGCTTGGGCACACACAAAACAAAACAAACTATTCAACAAATGTGCAACTTATTCACTGCAACAACGCAGCAATTTGGCATTGCAAAAAATGTTCTGGGTTTGGTTGTTGACAATGTCAGCAATATGACTAAAATGGTAGAACACTTAAACAAAGATGACCCAGATACCTCACAAAATGAAGCTGCTAATGAGTCTGAAGACTATGATGGCATAGGAGACAATTGTTCAATGCACGTTAACATTCACCACTTGCTCTGTGCTGTCCTCACCCTCCAACTTGTTAGAGACGGCCTAAAGCTACCACACTGTGCTAAATTACTGATTAAAACCAACCATATAGTTTCCAAGTTACGATTTCCAAATACTTTGTGACTAACATTCCAACATTTTCACCAGCTTCAATTGCTAGAAATACCTTGCAATCAACACCAGGCTTCATTCTAGCACTAACTCCTGAAGAGAGCTAGACAAAAAGGTTACAGAATTTTCACTTGTTTTTTTTATAAAAGAGTACAATGAAATGATCAATAACAAAAGCTTTATTGAAATTTTGTACCACTTCTAATCTTTACTGTTTATTACTCTACATTTTTTAACTTTAAATGTAGTAATTTGAAGATAAGTGATCATGCATTTGCATTTGTACACCAAAGCTTAGAAATTAATTACTTGTCACCTTAGGATGTAAAATCAGTTTGTGTAAATTTAAACATGGTTTAAAGGCACATTTATTTTGTTGTGCATACTGATTTTTGGACTCTTCAAGTTAAATTTTGAAACTATTAATATAATTGCATTTTTTTCTGCTATGATTTTTACTAGTTAATTGTTGAGCGTTGTTTTTATTAAATACTATTGCTACCCCCACAACTGCAGAGCAAAGGCCTGTCATTGTTACCCAGCAGCAGTAGTTAAATACTCGTTATTGTTGTTAGCATTTTTTGTACCTAAGCACAAGTCTTTCTGGTCCTTAAAATGAGTGCCTTAGCATAGGCTTTTTTTGTTTGTATGATTTTTTTACACATTGTGATGAGTGTGAAAAAACAATAAGAGCGTTTTTTTGCTCTACCAAGTTGTCAATGATAAAATCTTCAAGCAAGTTTGAAACTGGTAATGAAAATAGCTGCTTTACAATAAACTCATAAAAAATTAAAATAATCATTGCAAATACTTTGACTTGATGCAACAAAATTGATTGTATATTTAAATTTTGTGGAAAACGATCAAAATTTTGCTAAATTTCTTTCAACCTCAGAGAAAGTTTTTCAGTGCACACCAGTGTTATCTTTAGCACTACTGTTACTGTCCTGTTAGAGTCTGTAGGAAAGAACTGCAAAAAATATAATCTGGAGCTAAGTAAAGTGTATTGCAATTGCCCCTAGAACTGAAATTTCAGTTGGACTGAATTGCTGTAATTATGAAGTGCAAACAGCAGTGTGACGTGGCACCTAAAATAATGATGCCAAACAAAAAAAAAAGCAGAAAAATAAATGCTGCTACAAATAACTGCTTATTTTTGTTGAGATTATCATTTGATAGAATTTTGCTGAAGAGGTACTTTTTTTCTTTGTAATCATTGAGATGTATAGCAGTCTCGATGTATTAAACATTTTTATTTAAGTTCTAAACATTTTTGGCACATCATATGGCCCTCCTTGGAGAATACAAGTACACAGCTTATTTTAGAAATTACACTTGCAAATGAAAAATGAATATGCAAAATAAACTAATTTTACCCTAAAAAGTGTATAAACACGCTAATAGAACAATTGATAATTGGCGTGTTTATATGCCTTTGGGATAAAATTAGTCGTTTTGTGTATACATATTCATTTAAAAGTGTAATTTTTAAAATAAACTGTGTATTTCTGATATTCCCTAAGGAGGGCCATATGATTTGTCAAAAACGTTTAGAACTTAAATAAAAATGTTTAAAATATGAGACTGCTATAGATCTTATTGCTTTGGAGGATTTTCATTTCTGGGAGAGTGACTTGCCATGATTTACTTTATCTAAATCATAAACAGCTTTTTGGTATATTTTGTAAAAGCTTTTAAAATGTCACTATGGAAAAAAATATTAAAAGTCTAAAAATTTGTTCAAAGTAAAGGTAACATTTTGCCTTTTAGGGTGTTATTTTTCTTTTAATGATAAAGCACTTCCTGCCTTGTTCTAAAATCTTTTTGTTTTCTGTTAAAAGATTAGTTTTATGATATTCATTTCTGGAAATTAAGTTATCCATCTTGATTATCTTGGGGTAGTGAATCGTGCGAGGTTTTGCTATTTTTAATGCAGTATGGGTGGTTTTGGAAAAGTTAAAACACACACATGCATTAATGTCAGAGAATTCTACTCTAAGGTTTTTCTGTGACAGGGCACAAAATTATTGTGGTGTTGCTGATTGATCCAAGTAATTTAATAAGATTTTATTTTTTTAGTACACTTTCATCTCATATGTGACAAGTGCTGCATGGTTTGTGATGACGTGCTTTGCTGTCCTTCCTGTAAGCTTTTTTGTGATGGCCCAAAACCAGTGTAGTTACATCAGTTCTTGTGACCAGACTCAAAATTGTTCTTACATTTGCATCGATTTCATCCAAACTGGTAAGCAATTGTCCTGCTGAAAATGCAGTCCAATATTTGTAGATCATATTGTAGGCAAAATTATTAGTTTAATTATGAAATGTCTCACGTTTACTAAAAAACTAAAAACAGATAAAAATTTCTGTTTTCTGCTTTAGTATGTACAGGTTGACCATCACTAATCCAGCAATCAGTTATCCAGCACTAACTTGACCTAGAAAACAATACTTGCACTCTGTACTGTAACTTCAAATTTTCTGGGTCACCACACCAGCTTAGGTTAGTGGCCGCTACTGTTTTGGTGGCGTTGTTTTCAGCATCAACAAACTTGCAAGTTTTTCCTACATTGTACTTTATTTTTAATCTTTATTTTTGTAAAAAGGTCACTTTATTTTTAACCTTAATTTTTTCAGCCATGGCTCCAGTGAATAACAGAAATGCTTCTCTGGGTATAAAGTGTAAACACAAGTCATTGTATATTTTACCTGTATTTCATTAACATTTCACTTGTCTTTTCTTCATTAACCAACTTGTACTGATTTAGAGGATATTTTAATGTTAAGATGAGGTGGTTAGCAACTAGGTTTGTGTTTTCTATGATAATAGATGGCTAATCTGGCAAAATGGCTGATCTGGCACCCCCAGGTCCCAATGATTCCAGATTAGTGACGGTCAACATGTATTTGTAAATATATAAATTAAACCATTGATGGAATTTTTTTGTCAAAATATATCATCTCTTTACCTGTATTAGTTTGTGTTAAACTGTTGCGTATTTTATAATCACATTTTTGGATTGTATCCAACTATCTGATCACATTATATGAATGAAAAAGCAAAGTTGTCCGGTGTAGTGTTACAGTTTTAATTTGGTTCTGTATGCATTTCAGTATTTGTTACTTATTTATATCACCCAAGCATTTTACCAACAGATGTTTTGTACAGAATGGGTTTTGTTTCTAGGTATTTCATTATATAAATTTCATGCTTTTTTTGGTGAACTAATCTACAGCAACATTCAATTTTGCAAATAAAAGTATTTGCATGATCCAATTGTCTTTTTACTATACTGGCAGTTGTTATTAAAACCGTGTTTAACGTCAGATTTTCAATAACAACCAATTTTTAAAAACAATTAAGATCATTATTGAAGGTTTGAGTAAATAATAATATGTAGGTCTATTTATTCACTTTTAGTGTTATGAAATAGTTTTTGAGAAATTATTCACTCAAACATGTGGCATGCAAAAAATTCTTTGAACCTGAAAATCAAGTTGTGTGTTTTTGTTACCAATTTTGCTTTTAGTGACAATAGATTTGATGCTCTTCTTTGTCATACCAGTCTATTCCAGCATATTGAGTAGAATGTACTGAGTGGGAAGATATCATTTACACTTTTATCCTGTGTTTTCATTGATCCATTCCATATATTCATCCTGTGTTTGCGTTGTTAGATATATGACTTTGCATGATGATTCTGTTTGAATATTTTTCTGGAGTCAAATTTGTGATTTAGATTTGCTGAAAGTAGGCATTATGTCACTGTATGTATCTTTCTGGACTTTGCGAAGTGATAAGTCCCCCCCCCCCTTTTTTTTTAGAAAATCTTGTGTTGTTGTGTATCGTCTAATTGCTCTTTAAGTCCAATTCTGGTGAGGCAGATACATTTAGATTTGAAGCAACCATAACTGAACTGCTCTTGACTTTTAAGATTACGTATACATATCCTCAATCCATCACAGATCTTTTGGAAAATTTGTAATGATGTGCAGCCCATGACTTGAGACTGTTTGGAATAATGTATCATTCTTTAGTGTTATTTTTAGATTGTTCATGTAGTGCTTGTAGTAGCTCAATGCAGACTGTCTGCCCTTCTCCAGTTTGCCTATGTGTAAAAATGGGGTAAACAGTTAGAGAGCATTTGTATGAAATTCTTCTGCCCATTTAAGTTAGCATGCAGCAATTGTTGCTTTCAGTTGTTTTGTGTGCCATCAATGGGGAACTGTGTTCTAGCAATGCAGGCCGAGAAGTTGTTGCACACCATAGAAATGGAACTGTTTTAGCCTCCTGACATAATGCCAGTAGAGCACCCACAACTTAAAATCACTGACTGGGATGGAGGCTCAGATCACATTATAAATGTCATTCATGTGTTGATGTTGGTGTTATTAAGGAAAACACGATTGGTGATCAATTATAGCAAAGTCAAATACCTACTACCTTGAACAGTGTTCCCTTCAAAGCAAAAAAAGTGCAAATTTGCAAAATTATGTTCGGCGGATTCGCAGTTAAAATTCAACAGTGCGTAAAAAAAGTCCGGCGGTTTTTGGTAACTTTTTCACTTTGATAAAATTTTTGCAATTTTGTTAGCAAAATCTTAACCAACTGTTAAATGCATGGGAGATGGTGAAAAGAAATCCAAGTTAGGACAGATGCTTTTTTAGAGCAGTGCAACGTCTCGCGCAAACATCACGTGGCTGTGACACAGCATCAAGTGACGGCGACTTGAATTTCGCGCACGCCATTGCCTCACTTTTTTCTATAACAAATTATCTCTCCAGCAGTTAACCTGAAGTAAAATCAATTTTTTTGTTTACTTTTTCCCAGCCGATTTCAGTCGTAGCTGAAGAGCAGTAATAGCAAGCAGCTCTCAAACTTCAGTTTTAACACAAGACATCATTTTTCGAGGGAAGTTTGAAACTAAACTTACTTAAAATCTTTATGTTTTCTTTACGTTTCAACGCTAACTTTAATCGTGCTTGTCAAGATAAAAAAGCACATTTTCTCGCTTTCAGTTAAGTACAAAAACACCATTTTTGAGGGATTGGTTCAGTTTTTGTACGTTACAAATAAATAACCTTCTTTTACTTGCCATTTATAAACACTAAAAATAAAAAAGAGTACAACTTCTAACTAATTTAGTTTTGAATTCCCTTCAAATACTTTCCGAACTGAGATTGAAAGTTTGCTTGCAATTGCAAAAACCTGTTGTTTAATTGATTACGATAGAGCAATGTAAGTTATCTAATTAATTTACCGTAATCAAGCAACAGTTAAAGTTCACAAGTAATTTTTGTTGTGTCATAGTCGCAATAACCTATCTAACATCACATTACTTCATAAAAGTTCTATTTCTGTTGCTCATGTCGGGCGTCGGCAAAGGGTTAATTTTATTTACGCGCATTTTTAACCTGTCATTCCAAAGTGCTTACGAATCACTGTTGCAAAGGCTGTAAAGTTTGAGACCAAATTTAACCACAATTAACTTACTGAAGAAAAATAGCCAGGTATTTCGCCGCCATCTCATAGCAACCGATAGGCTACCTTTTTGTGAACATTTTGGGGCTGACATAGTCACGCTAATTATTACGTCACGGAAGCGCATTGTCACAGTTTTGACTTTCCTTTTCCTGCAAATTTGTCTGGCAGTTTTTGTACATTTGCTAGCAATTTCGCACTTGTGCCGACTGTTACGCACTCACTAAAATCTTAGAGGGAACACTGACCTTGAATATGCTGGCTAAAAATTTTGCAAACAGAAATTTTCATCAAGCTTAGAAAATCCTGTGGTGTATTTTTTGGTAATGCGGCACTCTAGTCTCACCTTCACGAACATCTTAACCTTCTTCTACCCACTTCGTTACTCCTCTCTTTGTGCCTTTTCCACTTCCTATGTTTCTGGCTGTTCTTCTACACCTCTTGCTTTCTTTTTCTCCCCTGACTCGTTTAGGGTTTTTTAATGAATGCCAGAGGTCTTAAAGACAGAAATGCTAAACTTCTATTTATTTCACTTCATCCTGTAGATCTTATTGGTATCCGGGAATCCAACCTCTACTCGTCTTCCTCTTTCTGGATCCCTGGATACTGTGCAATTTGATGGCACTCACTCCCAGTCTGGCATTCTTTCTCCTGGTGATCAAAGTTCCCTCTAAGATTTTAGTAAGTGTGTAACCACTGGCGCAGGTGCAAAATTTCTAGCAAATGTACGAAAATGGCTGCACAAACTTTTGCAGATATTACTGGACAAGCCGTTGCACCAGCCTTAATAACATATTTTAAAGGTGTAGAAATAGATATCTGCTGTAGGGTACTGCTATTTATTTAGTGTATACTCTAAGCTAACATTGCATACTGTAAAGTTTACCCATAACTTTGGTTTGCGTATAATGGCGACTTTGTTTTTCCCTCAGTGTATTTTGTTTTATTATGACATCTTACCTAGTACAATGCTTTTGAGCCGTTTTTGGTGTGTTACCCAATTTTGAAATGCATGGAAGCATTTGCCCCAAAATCATCAAAGTAAATTTAAAGGATGATGTCTGAATAATTTTTGAAAACAAGTCGTCAAGAAAAAGTTTTCCAATTTTACTCGATATCAAGGCTACTTAAGGTACTAGCCCAAGGTCCATCGATTGAAAGTTGCTGATTTAGGCAATCATCTGCCACAAATGATCTTTATTTTTTAATTCAGTCAAGACACCAGCTAGTGAGTTGCATCTTGTTTACTCTGCTATGTCTTTTGCAGCATGGACTCAAGTTAACTGCGTGTCCAAAACCTTCAAAGGTGACTTAAAAATAAGTCTGAACAACAATGGCATGGGCATAAGCACCAAGCTTTAAAGTTTGCAAAGAAAGGAGAGGCAAAATTGTGACAATGCACTTTAGTGACATAATAATTAGCATGATTATGTTAGCCCCAAAGTGTTCACAAACAGGTAGCCTATTGTCTACTAAAAGGTGGCCGCAGCAAAATACGTGGCAATTTCTTTTTAGTAAGTTAATTTAGGTTAAATGTGGTTTCTCAAACTCTACGGCTTTTGCAACAGTGATTGATCAGCATTTTATAATGGCAGGTTAATGGTGCACATTAATAATATTTATCCTTTGCTGACGTCTGACATGAGCATGAGAAATAGAACTTTTATGAAATAGAGGGGATGTCAGGTAGGTTACCACGATTATCACACAAGAACAAAAATTACTTGCAAACTTTATTGCTGCTTGATTATGGTAAATAATCAAACATCTTACATTTCTTTATCATAATCAATTAAACAACAGGGTTTTGCAATTGCAAGTAAACCTTTAATCTCAAATCGGAAAGTATTTAGTGGCCAAAGCGGCACAACTTGATGGGAAAAAAACTAAGATTTTTGTATGATGTAGCAGCAGTAGTATGTGCGTCTTGCTTTCTTCATAAAGCAATCTCAGAAAGCAATGTATTGATGAGAGACAATAAATTTCACTTGAGTCTTGTCAACTAATTTCACAAACCACTCAGAAAAACAGATTGGTTAATTTTTAGGAAGTTTTGTCTCAAATACGAAAAAACAGCAAATGGTCATTAATAGGTATTGTGACAAAAGCAATGGTAGATTTGAGGCACTTCTTCAGTTTGTTTATGAAACCCTTGTTGAGAGTTGCAGTAACTTAGCTAGCTAAATATTTTTTTGTTCCTATCAAGTTTTAATTGACCATTTACCAAATCCGTGAAAAAAGGTCGCAAATATTTGATAGGTAAAATTTTGTGTTTTTACTGTAAAATGCATTCAAAAAATGATCGAAGGAAAACAAGAAATTTGTGGCCACAAATATTCACGAATTTGGTAAACGCAGCTTTTACCCCTGGTCTGGTACCATTAAAAAATCATGTTAGCAGTACCTATGAGTCAATACGACCCCATTACTGAAAGTACATTTAGACACGAGTAGAAAAACTCAATTTGTAATTGATCTGAGTTTATTGTTTGAAAAATGCAGTGGAGTGCACAAAAAACGAATGTTTTACTTCTGACACTGATTACAGACCATCTTGCTGTGTTTTTTGCAAGTGATGTTATGACATCTAATGCTGGTGAGTCTGTACTTTTTGTTCTTCAACCTCGGACAAAGAAAGCATCTCTTGCACCCTGATGGTCAATGCTAGGTGATGTTTTGAATAGCTAGATGTGCTTCTGGGTAAAATCCCACAACTGCAAATGATTTGTTTTACAACCTGACTTGTTTGAGGTGTCATCAATCTCTGCTTAGCTTGTGAAACAACCAATGATATGGACATTTCTTCCAAAATTTTAATCATGTCTTTCCTGTTTCCCTTAAGCCAGGTACATTATGAATGAAAATGGCAAATGCATTGAGAGCAGAGCTGTCCACAATCTTGTAAAAAGCCCTCATTGGCCAACAGTTTGTCTTCCTTGCTGTTGTATACAGACCGCACATTTGATCATGTCTGTCGCACTGCCTTTTTCGTGGTTATAAAACACATTGATTTCTTTTTTTCCCAGTACCCGTGTCCTGGCTTCTAGCTGCCTACATAGTGGACAAAAATACTACTCTTTTGTTTTTCTTTGGAGTAATTAAGAGCAAAATGAAATCGATGGCATGGTCAAATGCATACTGAATTGTGCCTGAATCAGCTTTGGTCAAAAAGCTGGAAAGAATGCATCGTTTGTTCTTTTTCATTGTTGGTCTACTAGATTAATTTCATTTACTAGATTAATTTTGTTGGATTTTATTCTTTAGCCAGAGAAAAAGAGGTGCAATAATTGTCAGTGATAATGTTTCTATTTGTACCTATGATTGGATGAATCAAATCCTGAACCACTTGTGTTGGTACAGGTAATCCTGGTGTGTGGGTGCACACTCCTGCATATATTTTAGAATTAATCTAGTAAAATGATTGATTGTCAGTAAGAAAATCACCTTGATCCCGTATTTGCTTGGCTTGTTAAGGATATATTGCTTGAAACCACACCTTCCTCGGAATCAAAGCTGACTTTCATCAACTGTGCAAATAATTCCCGATGTATAGTTTTCTTCACATGCTGTAACAAATCTTTCGTAGACTCCACAAACAGGTGCTGGTTTGTCAATTGCCCTTTACTGGTCTCTTGTGGTGGAATTGCCAAAGCGTAGACAATGTAGAAGAAAAAGAAAAACGCTTCTGGGTCATCACTGCAATGCATATTGGCTTTCCAGTACCATCAGTCGTTCAGACGCTTACTTTGTCCAAGCTACAATCTCTGATAGCAAAGAATATCAAAAAACAGCTCAAATGATTTCAAGGGCATGTCTGCTTCACATCATTTACCCTTTGGACCTGGTGTGCCAGTGACGATATTTCACCTTGGTGTTCTTCTGGCAGTCTTTAGTTCCATTTTCCATAAGTATCCATCTTTTACACAAACTTCTTGACTAACAGAAACATCTTCAGGTTCTGTATCACTTCCATCTGTTTTGCTGTTTATGTATGACAAGGCATCAAGTTTGGTTTCACTTTCATACCACCTCAATTCATCTTCAATATCATCTTTATCTTCACTGCTACTCCCATGATCTGTCTCAGATAATTTTTCCATCACTTGCAGCAATGACAATTTTTGTCTTCTGGACATAATTTCTTATTTTAAACAAAGAATAACTAAAATATTACAAAGACTTCTGTAAAAGAAAATTGGATATATTTGTAACGTTAATGGTACAATGGGGTCCATATGACCCCAAACAAATAAAATGTGAAATTTACAAAAAAGGCTACATTGAAATTAAAATTGCATGAATGAAAGCAGTTAGCAAAAACCTCCAAAGAAAATACAAAGTGAGATGAAAGCTTATAATCTCAACCTGTGGAATATAGCCTATCAAAAAAGCCTGGGGTCATATTGACCCCATGGTACCAGAGCAGGGCTAAGTGTAGTAAAAAAATTGAAATGCTGATATTTGTACCTACACATGAAACTACGGGGTTTCACTGAGAGGTGCTGACTGCAAAAAATATTGGTCTATTCATTTTGAACCACGTAATTTTACTGCATTTGAAGGAAGATTGAACTCCCTAGAAGAAAATTTGGGGAGACCTCACCTACTTTACCTGGCGCCACTATGTACAAGTAGATGTAAAAGACTGCAGTAACCATGCGTGCACAACCACACTTTAGCAAAAGTTTTTTCAACGCAACGCATGAGCTTCTGTTGTTATTTAGTAATTTTTTTTACACTGGTAAACCAGATTGAATAATACACCTCGATGTTGAATCAAAGACAATTTTGGAATGGTCGATTGTGAATGGCAGTTTTTTTTAAAAATCCCTTAACGTCATAGGTAAATTTTACTGAATTACAAATTACCTTGCAAGCAATTAAAATAAAAGTAGCTAGATGTCAGCATAAAACGTTTTTAAAAAGATCGAAACTACAATTTACATTTTTTTCTTCATGCTTAGTTCAATCATGACTGGTAGCACATATCTGTCAGCTACTTTTTTTTAGAAAAAAATTTATAGATGGAGTTTAAAACTAAAATTAATTAGAAAACGTATTCTTTTTTATTTTTAGTTTTCATAAATGGCAAGTGAAAAAAGGCTATTTATTTGTAGCGTACAAAAACTGAACCATTTCCTCAAAAAATGGTGATTTTTGTGCTAAACTGAAACCGAGAGTTATGTGGGTTTTTTTTTTATCTTAGCAAGCACGATTGAAGTTAGCGTTGAAACACAAAGAAAACATATAGAATTTAACTAATCTTTCAAACTTCCCTTGAAAAATGATGTCTTGTGTTAAAACTAAAGTTTGAGAGCTGCTTGCTATTACTGCTCTTTAGCTGTGATTGAAATCGGATGGGAAAAAGTAACAAAAATAGACAAATTTGATTTTAGCAAACTGCAGACAGTGACATTGTTTCGACGTATCAGGTATCTTCAGTGCAGTTGGTGACTGACAAGAAGGTAGAGGCCTTTAATAAAGCATAGTTTAGACCGCCACACTTGTGGGATCTATACTAGATCCACTTTGGTGGAAGGCCTGTCAGTAGTCTGCAAAGCTGTATCACTCGTGAATGAGTGGTGGTTGTCACAGATGCACTAAGTTTAACAACTGCTAGAATAATAGTGCTTCACAGCCTAGTGGTCACAAGCTCTTATAGTAATGTAAGAGGCTAGGGATGCACTTGGCAGACTGCAGACAGTGACACTGTTTTGACCTATCAGGTCTCTGGTGACCGACAAGAAATTTGATTTACTTTAGGTTAATTACTTTAGAGACAATTTGTAATATATAAAGTGAGGCAACAGCAAGCTTGACATTTTAAGTCGCCATCATTAGCTGTTGTATCACAGCTGCGTGATGTTTGCACGTGATGTTGCATTGCTCCAAAAAAGCAAATATCTTAACTTGGATTTCTCCCACGTATAAAACAGTTGCTTGAAGATTTTTGTGGTGAAATTGCAAAAACTTACAAACTGGAAAAGTTATCAAACACTGCTGGACTTTTTTTTTACACATTGTTGAATTTAGCTGTAAATCCGTCAGACATAATTTCGCCAATTTGCACTTTTCTTGTGTTTAAAGGGAACACTGCTGGTGATCCACACATCTGCCCTGGTGTCCTCGTTTTTGTCAGGCGGAGCCTACTATTTTTTAAAATCTTTATCTCAATCCCTTTGCCTGACCTCGACCCCTACTATGGCTATGTAAGGGTCAATATCTCACAAAATAGCTCTTTCTTGCTCTCTTTCCTTAACGTCTAATGCTCCCCCTAACTGCTTTTTTTTTGATGGATACTAGGACTAACTTCTTTTCTTCTTCCATTCTTCCTCCAAAAATTTGTTTATTCTGAGAGACTTCAATTGCTATCACTCCTTCTGGGACCCAAAAGGTACCTCTTATGGGAAGAAGGTATTCAGTTGGGTCATCTCTTCTGACTTCCTTCTCCTTAATGACGCTGACCCCCCCTACTCTTTTTGGTTATTCCTCTGGCGGTTGCTCCTTTTCTTACATCTGCTTTGCTCCCTCTCTTGCTCCTAGAAGGTGCTTTAGAACTTGTGCTTTTATCACCTCCCAATTCTATTAACTCTCTTCCTTTCTTCTCTTTTTTGCCTAGATAAACCACCCCCTTCCTGCAATTTTCCAAAAGCTCATTGGAATGACTTTGTTTTTTACTTTGACTCTCATTGTCTTTCTTCCGAGAAATATTTCTCTTTCTTTCCTCTGCTTTTGGTCTCTGTACTTTTCTGGCACTGAATGTGACCAAGTCTTCCATTCTTTTTGATCATGTCAAACACTAAACCCATGCCTGGTGGTCTTCTAAAGTTGAAGAAGTGATAAAACAAAGATGTAAGACTTTTGCCACTGCTCATACAAGTGGTGAAGATCATCAGACTTACATCTATGCCTCGTCTGTCATTGCCAAACCCAAGGCTGAGAAAAGCTCGTATCTCTCTCCTAAATCTGATCCTACAGTCTATCTATTCTCTACTCTGTTCTGTAGCTGGTTCTTCTGCCTCAACTTCCTCCTAAATTTCTCATCTACTCTTCTCTCAGAGAGTCGGCATTGGTCTGCACCAACCCCCTTAGATCTCACTTTAATAGGCCATGTGCATATTTCTTTTTCTGCTCTTCTCTCCCACTGAATTTTTCATAGCTGCCCCAAACATCTCCTCGTCCACTGTCACTGGCCCACCCAAAGACATCTATCCAATGCTAAAGCACCTTCCTAGTTTTGGCAGGCATTTTCTTTTCACATTTCCAGTTTTTGCTTGTGTTTACGTTTCTTTCCTTCCATCTGGAAGAGATCTATTATTCCCATCTATAAGATGGGAAAGTCTCTTGGCTCTCCTGCTGCATCTTACCTGTATCTCCCGCCTCCCGCATCTCAAAGCTTTTTAAACGCATCATTTTATCTCGTCTACTCTTTCTGGGGTCTAGCTTGATTCTCTCTCCCCACCAGGCTGGTTTCTGCCCTGAATGGTCTAGGCTCAATCAAATTCTTTATTTTTACCAGTCCCATTTCAGATGGGTTTACCAACTCAAGCTTGGGGTCTCGGATGATTCTTGCTAAGGCTTTCAACTGTCTGGCATTCTGCTTTTTTGTATAAGCTTATATGGCTGGCCTTCCCATCTTACTTTGCTCGTTTAACTTTATTTTTCCTTTTAACGAGCGTGTTTACATGGTTTTTCAAAATTATAAAAGTCTCTCCTTTCGAGTCTGCCAAGGTGTTTTTCAAGGATTTGTTCTTGGCTCTGTTCTATTCCAACTTTTTATCAATCATCTTCCTGCTTCTCTGCTTTCTTCTGTCAGTTAGCGGCCTGGCCATCTCGTCCTGCTGCTATGGAGGCTACACAAGGAGCTCTGATTAGATTGGAGTGCTGGTCTAAGCACTGGTATCTTCCTATCAATCTGAGCTAATATGAGGCCTTTTTAGATGATTTCCATCAAGCTAACCTTTAGCCCCACTTTTTTCAACATCCCTTTGCTTCAATTCCATTCCAACTTTTCTTGGAGACCACACCCTTTTCTGCTCATGCTTTTTGCTGCAGGCCAAATTTTTTATTCGTTTCAAAGCCTCACACTGTATCTCTGCTTCCTCGTGGGGCTCTTCGATGGAGGCTCTCTCCTTTGTACAAAGCTTTTCTTCTGCCACTTTTCACCTAGGCTTCACCCGTTGGTTTCCTTTTTTTAGCGTTACCCAGTTGGAATGTCTTTACTGAGCTGCTGTCCATGCCGTCATCTTCCCCTATCCCACTTTTGATCTCTGGGGCATCTCTACTTCCACCATGAGTCACTGTGACTCATTCTGCCCTGTTTTCTTTTGAGCATGCCTTTTGTCTCCCCATCTCTTTTCCCATTTCAGATTTGGCCAAACTTGGAGTGAAGCCAAGACCCTCTAGGACCTCCTACTTCAGGTCATTTTGCCAGATCCTCCTGGAGACTCTTTGCAGCCACTCTTCTGCTTATGCTTTCTCCTCAAAAGACTCTATTTGCCTTCTCCTCCTGGAAACTGGTCTTCCTTCACTGTAAAGTCTTCCCTTTCCACTCCATGCTCCCACTCTGACTTCTTTTTTACCAAGATGTGACTCTTTTTCACTTTGATCCTCTCCTTTCTCACGGCCTTATGATTTGAACTGATGGCTCTATTCCTGTTCCTTTTAGCTAAGGCAGTTCTGTTGTCCTTGCCAACTGCTTTCTTTGTGGTGCTGAGGCCATCTTTTACTTTTTGCCTTTTTTACTTTTACTTCACTTAGAGTTTGTTTACACTCTCAAACTCTTTTGATGGTCACGGTATTTTTATTTGGCCCATTACTGCGCTTTCTTTGGTGTGCTTTACAATACTAGCTCTATCATTGGCTTGTCTTGATTGCTTAACATCCAAATTAATCACATGAAACACTGACTCGCTCTAGAGTTCTTTTGAAGCAATATCACCTCTGATGAGAGCATCACAAAAAGCTTATGGCTCAAACAGCTTTTTTCAAAGCTAAATTAAAATTCTGTACCACCAACAAGATTTTTGAATTTTGTTATACCTTAAGACAACTATTGGAGGTGGTGAAAAAATGTAATTTCAAGTTTAGCTCACTCCAGACTAGCCAAATTTTTTGTTCTGGAAATTGGTGTTGATTTTTTTGAGGTGCATAGGTTTCGTCAAATTATCCATTATTGCCTTTTTATAAAAAGATATCAATGAATCTATTTAATTGCACTTTACTTTATAAGAAGCTTTGAATGAAAATGTGGTTTCGACTATGTCTGTAAATGAACAAACTGAAATTTTTTTGAATACCTTTTCCAATACTGTAAACAAACAAGCTCCATTCAGAAAAATGATGCAAAGAGAAAAGAGGCTTAAAAGGAAACCCTGGATAACGTGTGGAATATTAAAATCAATTAAAATAAAAAACAAGATGTTTAAAAATCTACATTCTCGTATATTAAGTACCTACCCCAATGACTCGTTTAATGATGTTTATCAAAGATATAAAGCATATTGGAATGCTTTAAATCGTTTGATAACTAACTCAAAAAGGTACCGGTATTTCTATAATAAAATACTTGTTGAGAATAGAAGCAACCCAAAAAAGATTTGGCAAACCATTGATCTACTACATAGTTCTCAAAAACAAAAAGATCAAGACGAGATATTTAAACTACAAACGCCTTATGGGATTGTTACTTCGCCTATAACCATTACTGAAACTCTTAATAAATTTTTTGTGAATATTGGTCCACAAATGGCAAAAAAACGTACCATATGTTGAATTTGATGCAAAAACAACTGTTAATCTGCAATCACACATAAGTAGAACCTTCTTTTTTTCTCCAGCAACTCCACCAGAAGTTTTTGGTTTTTCAAAGGCATTTGTCATAGTGGACCACAAAATTTTAATATAGAAACTGGAAAATAATTTTGGATTTTGATATAACGCTAAACGATTCCTAAGTAATTATTTAAGTAACATATATCAGTATGCAAGAGTTTCCAATTGCAGATCAAGTATGAGAACTGTCACTTGTGGGGTGCCTCAAGGGTCTGCTCTTGGGCCGCTACTTTTTCTTTTATATGTTTATGATTTACCTTCTTCAAACTTTAAAACCACTTTATTGGCTGACGATACTTTGTTACAACTATCTGACTGTAATATCAAAAAGTTGGAAAAACGGGTGAACAATGAACTAATTAAATAAATGTTTGGCTGAGAAATAATAAGATATCTTTAAATATATCTAAAACTAATTATATGCTCATTGACAATTATATCAATGCCTCAACTAATAAAAATTGTGAAATCAAATTGCAACAAAATGTAATAAATAGAGTTAGAACCGTAAAATATATAGGTGTGCTCATAGATGATGGTCTTAATTGGGAACCACATATAAAACTACTTTCTTTACAACTTTTGAAATCCTCAGCTATAATATTTCGCTTACGTAACTTTGTTGATACTGAAACTCTCAAATTGTTATATTATGGTAGTTTGATTTACAGTCGTGCTAAATATGGTATCATTTTATGGGGAACAGCAACCAACACTTGACAAAAAGAAATAGTTCTAAGACTTAACAACATTGTTCGGATAATAACCGGGAGTGAGAAATTTGATCATGTTAGCGTACTGTATAAACAACTTAAATTTTTGAAATTAGATGACATTTACAAATTAGAATTATCAAAGTTTATGCATCAATTAAATTGTAATATGACTCTTAAAGTTTTTGAAAAAATTTTGTTAAACTAGAAAGTGTACATTCACACATTACAAGACAAAAAACTAAAAATGATTATTTCTTACCCCAGGTCAACAAAACAATGTCATTTTTCAACCAGATCAATTCATTCTTTCGACAATTTATTATTCAAATTTAACGTTTCGCTCCCCTTAGTTACTGGGGAGCTTCTTCAGAACACGGTAGCTGTTAGTAGTGTAACATACAAACTGTACAACATAAAAATATAAAAACAACCTGTATTACTAAACACTAAAAATTATTTATCAACAGGGCAGGCAATCACGTAATACCAAAAGCATTGTTACATCACAGATACAGGAGTGGCCAAGTGAAAAGTGTTGTGAGATACATAAGACATTATTTATTGGAGACAAACACACTATAAACAGTCAAAAAATTTGCACCATCATTGCGATTAATTACATTACATGAACAAGTCTTTTGATTTATCAAAAAACTTTCCACAACGCGACGTCTGTATTCATGTGATTCTGACTTCAGTATTTTGACATTATCCCAATCTATTCTATGATCGAAATGCATAACATGTTGACTCA
Source organism: Trididemnum clinides (assembly GCA_963675345.1). Taxonomy (NCBI): domain Eukaryota; kingdom Metazoa; phylum Chordata; class Ascidiacea; order Aplousobranchia; family Didemnidae; genus Trididemnum; species Trididemnum clinides. The sequence goes on from OY776299.1 coordinate 1,870,372, forward strand.
GCGCTGACTTTTTAGTGTTAAAGTCTTGACTGCATCAGCATGTTCCCGTTTTCTGGTTCTAACACTACGTCCTGTTTCACCTACATACACAGCATTGCAATCTCGGCAAGAAATTTAATACACCAAACCACGCTTTTGTTCAATGTCACAAAATGTCACAATGTCACAAACCTGTCACAATGTCACAAAATGTCACAAACCACAATGTCACAAAATCAATTGGCTTCTCGAGGTACTAAATTGTTGGCAACTCTAGACGATTCTAGAAAAACGAAATCATTACCAGTCTTCAAAAAATTATTAAAAGAACGAATGATTAAGAGATTATTAAATTGAAAGTTCTGCTTAAATTCTAGATTTATTTTATAAAAATTGTTGATGCATTTAATACGTGGCTTTCACCTTGTGTGCTTTTGTATTAAATTTAACTTCCTCTCTTTTTTTTTACTTCTTCTTTCCTGTCTTTATTAAGTTTTTGTTTATTACTGGTAATTTTTTTGCTGTCGGTAGGCACTGACTACAAAACCTTTGGGTTATATCAGTGTCTCCTGGCCCTTTGCACGAACGTACTATTTCATCTTTCTATTGTTCTCCATTAAAACAATGAATATTATATGATATTGTTCTAGTGTAAATTTCAAATTTTTTTTTTATATTGACGTTTATGGAGTATTATTGGGCAAACAATAATAAATTAACTACTAACCTTTCTTCATCTTTGGGAGTTTTTGTTGAACATTGAGCTTGCAACGTTGTTGGTCGCTGTAAAACTTTACCGTGTGGACTGCAAGATGTACTTAACGTTACTATCAAAATAGTAAATTTTGTGAAAAGTAACGCTTTACACACACGTCTATTTAGAAAACTTTCCGAAGATATGGGATCTGAGTATATAAAACTTTTGTATTACACAAAGGTCTGGTGGCTTTCTAAAGGGAACGTTTTTTCCAGAGTGTTTGAGCTCTGTGATGAGCTGAAAATTGTTTTAAATGTTGTAAAACCTGAGTTAGCAGTTCACTTTTATGATTCACTATTCATTGCTTGTTTGGCATACTTGGTAGACATCTTTGATTCTTTGGACACTCTAAATCAAAAAATGCAAGGAAAAGAAAAAATATTATTCACTTTGTGGATTTGATTAATGGGTTTATCGAGAAATTGTCAAACTGGAGACGTAAAGTACGGAAAGGTGATTTTGAACTATTTACTAATTTGGTTGATATCTCCAATTTGGACGATGAGCTGAAGACCAATGCTGCTCAACATCTCAAAAAACTGGAATGTGAATTCAAATCATACTTTTTCCCAAACTTAGTAGAGGTGACCTGTCACTTTTAAGAAATCCTTTTCGGCTTTCCTCTGAGAAAGTAAAAGAACTGCTGCATCAACTCATTGGCATGAAAAACAACTCTTAGCAGTCAAGATGTGTTTGAAACTTTTTTAGTCACGGATTTCTAGCTAAGAATGGCATTGTCGTATCCAGAAATAAGTAAAACTCTAAAAAAATTATTGCCATTCAGCTCTACATGGCTATGTGAATATGCCTTTTCAACACTTTTGAATGTGAAGACCAAGTAACGGAACCGTTTTGAAGTTGAGGAAGACATTCGTAGTGCTCTCTCGTCAACAGAGCCAAAAATTAAGAATCTTGTAGCAAAAGTGCAGCCACATCCATCTTATTGAAAAAAATAAATAGTTAGCTAACATTTTGTTTAGTTTTGTGTTACAGTTTCAAATTTAATCTTTTGTGTTCATACAGTTTGTTAGTTTCGTGAATAGAAGCATTTTTAAATAAATATTTGGTCCACGAATCATAAAAGTTTGGGGACCCCTGACTTAGACATTGATGCATGATTCAAGCATAAACGATTCGTTATGTGACAGTCCTGAGGCCTTTCATGACAATGTAAGTCATGAAAGTTATCAAGAGAAATTCTTGCCTTCAATGAATCAACATCAGTTACCGACCCGATGGTGTAGTAGTTAGAGCGTCCGCTTTGCGGTCGGTAGACCTGGGGTTTAATCCCCTTGTCGAGTCATACAAAAAGACTTTAAAAAATGGTATTCATAGCTTCCCTGCTTGGTGCTCGGTATTTAGGGGAGGTTGCGGAGAACAAGCCGGCAAGTTCGATTGTTGTGTCCTTGGCCAAGGCACTCAGCAGGACGCCCCCACCTTTATGTGGAAGACAGGTGGCCCAGTTTTTTTTCCGAAAAAAGGGATGGTGGCAGGAAGGGCATCCGACCGTAAAACAAATGCCATGTTATAAAAATGCAGATTATCTGCTGTGGCGACCCCTAATCGGTAAAAGCCGAAAGATAAAGAAAAATGAATCAACATCAGTTGAAGTTGCTGGTACCATGGGAATAATCTGTAGAGTTAGCAACCATTCCTTTTGAGATACGCAATGAGTGCTCAATCTGAGGCCCGCAGAATACTGTGGTTTTAAATAACTTGAAGTTTGTGCCACTAATTCAGAGATAATTAATGTCAAATCTTTTTCACAAAACGACTTGAAATACCATTTTGATAATTTGTGCGATTTGCAATGAAACTGCATCATTTGTTTTGTGGCAATTTTGAAGGGGGAGTAAAATGAGTTGCACTCTTTCTTCTCCAGAATTTATTAGACTTAATCGCGGTATTCAGCAATTTGTAATAGGTTATAAGTTTGCAAAAATTATATACGTCTAGAGTGCCATTGCTCAAAAAGATGTTTTCCTAAGATTTTTCTTTGAATTATAAATGCAGAATGTCATTAACTTTTCCGTAATTTATTGTCTTATGAAACGAAGTTATTTAATTTATATTTCTATAAAAGTTTTAGTCGAAGCAACTGCCACTTATGATGTGTTTCTTGCCCCACTTTTTTACTATTTTACAAGCATTTGTTTAGATTTTGTTTGTTCTCATTTCATTTAGTTAAAACCAAACTTTTTTTTTAAACCAATTTTTTTTACATTCTTATAGTTCAGTAACGCAAGCTTAAGATTTCACTTCCTGATTAAATTTATTACAAACCTTAATGTCACTAATTAAATATTGACTTAGGCTGATACGTTAAATTTAATGCTAGCCCTTTAGCTGATTTGTGATACTTGCCTTTTTCCATCGGTTTATCACTCTCAGTATTTCATGCCGAAATATAAAATACAAAAAAGTGAGTGACTTTTCTTGTTTTATAGGTTTGATTCAATTAAGTAACGAAACTTACAACTACGGAAGGCTTTGTGGAGAAGAACTTGAAAAGTTTTGCAGAAACCCAATGGTTTGTTTCCTTTGCTAATACAAATAACTGTTTTTATATGCCTCTGTTTTCATATGCTTGAATTAGTTGTGATGTTGTGTCTGATTAGCGCGTTTTTTATTTTAGTTTTCTTTGACATATCAACTGTTCGTGATAGCTTTAATTGGAGCGGGCGTTGCCGTACTTAGTCTGGTGAGTAGGATAATTGATTTCAATTTTTCAATGTCTCTTAGTTTTTTATAGAGTTATTGTATCTGAACTGGCAGTAGCTTAACAGTTCGATAGTTAGCGAGACAGATGTTTCTTTATTCTGAACTATAAAGAACCGACGTCATTCCCTGCTGTTAATAGTTCATGGGCTAATGCTGGTGATGTGCAAGTAAATAATTATTTAATGAAGCAATTCGCATGAGATTCTGGCACGTTTACTTGTCATTCAAGTTATGTGATATTACGTAGACTTTGTTGGCACAAGTGACGTATGCTTTGCTGTAACCGCGGGCAACAAATCAAATATAATCGTTTAACTTTAAATGCTGTCGTCTTTAAAGTCTCATTTCTTACAACATCAAACTTGTTAATATAGAAGAAAAAACTGGCGTTAAATGAAATGAGATGGCATATAAATGAAATGGGATGACGTTCGATTTCTATCAATGTAATTAGCTGCGCGTGCATTGTTTTGACCTGTTATCTCACCTAACTAATCACTTACGATTTGTTACAGAACCAGTTTTTGATGTGTCTGTCGGCAAATTTTGCATACGTTAAGATGGCAAGAAAGCTTGCGGTTTATGAGGATGCGAAATACCGAGAAGAGATGGAACTCAATGATATCATAAATACTGCTCGATCGAACGAGCGACTCACCCACTAACTCTACACAAAGTATTTGTCGAAGGTCATTTTGTCGTTTTCACGTACTTGGAATTTTCAGTCGTTCATTGTGGCAATGTTGCCCACTCATTGTCTCTTTCTTTAAAATTGCTTGCTGATATATCGTTGTAGCAACCTAACATTGTCTGCGTGTGGGCCTCTCCTTTTCCTTGTGAAAAAGGCGCGTTTTGAATCGGTCATTTCAGATTACTCCTAAAACCCAATCAAAATAAGGCTTGGAGAAATCGGCGGTCTATTTTGAACCAGACTTGAATACAAAATGGAAACAGGTAGCCTCACTACCAACTAATCCGAGTGTCTAAAAGTCACCTCCTAAACATGCTGGTTAAGCAGCTTCAATATTTTAACTTGGTGAAATAAGGCAACACTGTACTCTTCCATCATATTATGTTGACTAAGCGTACTATATATGTTACTCGTCTGGTACAGAAAGCCTGCGCCATTTTTCCATTTTTTGCCCATAAATAACTTTAACGTTGTTTTTAAACAACTTTACTGAAGAATACCCACGTTATCTTTAAACTTGATTTCTAGCAGAACATGAGTGATCGTGACCCGTCTATTTAAATTTGATTAAGAAATTTATATCGACTTTTTATAAACTGCATTGAACCAGCTGCAGCAATTTAGGCTACATCACAGTGTTGATACTTTTCTTTTTTGTTAGCTGTATGACGTTTTGTAGGATGTAGGCGGTCTACCTTCTTAGTATTATTTATGGTGAAATTTATTTTTTGAAATCATTAACTCGTTGTTGTTCAGTTTACTTTACGCCAACCATTCTTGACATTTGATGACGTAGCAATGAGCTTGATCAAATTTTTGTGCAAGCTACACTTTGGTGCTTTTCGAATCGTGTTTCAATGATTTACAGCTGCGATAGAGCTATATGATCATGTTGCAACTATGAAATTCAAACGATAGAGCTATATGATCATGTTGCAACTAAGAACAAAATCAAATGGGTGTCCGATAATTGAAAAAAAATTAAAGGGAACAAAGGGTTCTATAATTCTAAGTGGGAGGACAAGTCACTCGTGTAGTGGTTGCGAAAATAGGTTGTGACGGTTACAGCTGAGGATAATTCAAGAAGCTTACTTCAAAAGCTCTGTAAGACCTAGGAATTGACTCGTGATTGTAGTTGTAGTATTCGTTCAGTACAGCTTAACACTGTTTAAGTGCAGTTATTTTCCTTACCAAGTTGAATACATGAAAGCTAGCCTAGCTTATGTTGTATCTTGTTACTATCAACTGGTTTGACCTAGTTGATTTGTGTTAAATTGAACTCTACTATAGAATTAATTAGTACGAAATTTACCTGTGGCAATACTATTAGGCCTACTAAGTACTAAATAATTACCCCAAACACCTAACTATTATTTTAGCTTTAATCGACCAAGAACCTTCAAGCATACACTTCTTGAAGTAGCATAGCTGCATTCATGACTTGCATGCTTTTGAAAAACCCCGGTTTCATTATTTCCCCGCATTGTTTTGTACAAACTTGTTTGTTTTGAGTAGAATTATGTTAGCCAGTAAACTAGTAAACATTTTATTCAAAACGATTCGCTTTATACCGAAGGCATTATCAGTTGTAATTAAAATGTTACCAACTGGCTATCATCTTTCTACTCAGATGTTGTAAAGAAAGCTTATTTTCATGCTACTTTTTTGTTAAACTACAACTGGTTTTTTCGTTTTTTAACACCCATTTGATTTAGCCCATTGGTACCCTTTTAACGGCGATTTGTGCATGGTACTAGTGTATATATGTGGAATTTTTTGTTTGCTTAATATAGAATTCCGAAATCATTTTCTTCAGCTACAGGTAAATATTGATTCTGGGATTCCGATCTGATCTGTAGCAGCTTCTCTTTTTTTTCCTGTCATTGTGTTTTATTTTTGTTTCAGCACGACAATAATGACCATTTGAACGATTTTATAGGAAGTTGTCTATGTTTTGGGCAACAAACTGCTTTTTGCTGGACAGCTGGTTCGTGGCCGAAACCGGCGAGTCCCTTTTGGGCCATCTAGTCTAGTTGTTCATATTTAACAAAAGGCGTAGCGAAGTACCCATGGCGTTTAAAAGAAGCAGTGACGTATGAGAAATTCCGGAGCCGTGCATTTGCTCAATGTTATCAAATGGCGGATAAATGCATATTGGAGACCAACAGCCGAAAGTGTTAACTGTAGATCGCGTGTTGATATTGTTGTTTCTGCCTATTCATTCTGTTTAAACAAGCCATAGGTTCTAAAGATATGATCATAAAACTTTGCTGATGTATATAAAGTTATATAAAGTATTTCTGCAATACTCCTGCTACATTTTCAACATGGTTGCTTCTGTTCAGTCTGAATAAATGACTGGAAGCACCAAAAATTTAATTCCAACTCATGACCGCTAACTGACAAATCTATGAACAATCGTGAAACAGCCGATCAAAACAGTTAAAGACGTTCTGGATAAAAGAAGTCTGCCATATTAATACTAAATAGGAAGAAAATCGTGAATTCTGTTTAATCTTTGCGGCTATTTATCTGAAAAAAAGGTGAAAATTTCAAGCAAGTTATCACTAGGACGGCAAGAAATAAAATTTTAAAAATCTAAAACAATTGGGGCAATACTTAAGTCGGTATTGTGTGATTGTGCTTGGGTTATCAGGAGGGATGTGGAAGCGGTTATATTTCAACCGCTTCCACTAACAAAAAACGAGAAAACCGTTGACAATTCTTTTAACTTCTGTGGGTCTGTAGCCTGCCTTCTTTTACACTTTATCATTTTGAGGGGACAAAAACCTTCATTTATTGCTATTATTTTACCTACTTCGCTTGAGCTTATTGTTCCGAACTACTTTGTATTTCTTTTATTTAGATATTAGAAGTTGTGTTGAATGTAGAACTGTGCGTTCATTCAATCGGGTCACCTCTGATCTCCTCCCCCTCAATGACTTTGACATACCAACTCTTCTTCATCGCTCCTACCCTGACATCTCCTTTGCTCTTCTCTCTCGCCCTATCTTGCTCCTGGGAGGTGCTTCAGAAACTACCAATTCTACTAACCGTCCGTCTTTCGCCCCAACGAACGTCTCTTTTCCATGAATTTTTGGAAAGCTCGTCAGGATGACTTTACTTTTTACTTTGACTCTCAATGTCCCTCTGCAGAGGAATACTCGTCTCTTTTTCTTTCCCATGCTGCTGTTCCCTTTAGTTTTCTGACACTGAATGCCCTCCTTACGATCTGGTGCTCTGGACTGACGGCTCTTTTCCTTTTGGCAATGGCGGCTCTGGCGTACTTGCCAACTGCTCTCTCTGTGACACTGAGGCCACCCTTTTCTTTTTAGCAGGCCCAGTATGTTTAAGTTTTTCCGCTGAAGCCTGCGCCATTCTGCACGCTCTTTGCTGGTCTCGGCAGCACCAACAAGTCTGCCATTTTTCTTCTCTTTTCCTTCTATCTGACTCTCGCTCTGCCCTGTCCTCCATCTTTCCTTTTGCCTTTAATCTCTGTCAGAAACTGTTTTCTCTCTTCTCCAGTTCTGTCAGGCTACAATAGGTCCCCGGACACTTGTTTCTCCCGGGGAGCGATGCGGCTGATGAGCTGGCTAGACGGGGAGCGCTTCTTGCGCACTCAGCAATCCCTTGTAGTCTCCCTATTATCTCTCGTATCCACTCTTGTCTTTTCTCGGACTGGAGGCGTACTGTCTTATCGAAATTCTTCGACACACAGGTTCTCTCGATTTCCACCGAGGAACTTGTGCTTCTACGTCATGCTCGCTGTGTCCTCTCTCGTCTTCGGTGCAACAGACACAGCCTTTTGTTTAGCTCTTATCTCTCTAGGATTGGCAGAATCGAGAATCCTTTCTGCAGCGCCTGTGAGCACCCGTCCCAGGACACCTCTCATCTCATTCTGCACTGTCCAGCTACGGACTCTTTGCATCGCTCGCTCTTGGGCAATTTTCTGTCTCTCTACAACCTCTGGTCCAGGCCTTGGGGAGTTGCCCGGTTTCTGGGGCTCCATGGTCTTGCGCCATACCCCCATCCCTTGGAAGGGGTCGGGTGACAACAACAGCAAAACTGAAATTGCAGACGCACTATTACGAAACAAAGGGAGTTGACAAATTCAGACGTTCTTAAAGTTGTAAACAGAATTACGTCACAATATGCAACTTGCTATCCTAAGATTTCAATACTATTTATATACACGGAACACCGCTACATATAAGAAATCAATACCGGTATACTGAAGTAAGAAATAAATACTAGCAATAAACGAAGAACCTTCGCGGTCCTCTAACGAAACCCTTAAAACTCACATAACACAACTGCATGTTTTGCCAAACCCTTGTTGAAGAGCACTGATGTGGAATGATCAAGTTGTTTCCGTCGTGAAAAATTTCTTTTTCAACTCCCTAACCAAGGTTATTTAAGTGTAATCAAATCATCATTTTATTACCTACGTTTCATTGTCCAAACTACTTTTTTCTTACCCGTAATCTATATAAAATGTGATGCTAGTTAATACTTTCTTGTTCTCTCGCACTACTGATATTGCACGTTCGTTCAGACTTGTGCAACTTCACCGTTTAATCCACATTGGGAAATGGACGAAACTTTTTCGCCAAGTTGCTCTTCAAGTCAAATAGCCTATGCGGAAGCGGTAGCTTTTTCGCGCTTTCACATCCCTGGTTATCAGGTGATTCAGGCAAAAGGGAAACACCGATAGAAAAATTATTGACTTTATTAACAGGAAGATTAGATTACCAATAACATTGGTGGGCATTGACAAAAACCATAGGCTTAAAGACTTTGGATACCTATCGTAACAAAGTTAGTAAGTCACAACTTGCAGCAACCGCTCATTCAAACAATGAATAGAAGGAACCACCCTTACTGAATCGCTGAACGGCTCACAGCGTTAGGAGAATTGAAGAACTAAGTAAACTAGGTACAGTTACAAAATCAATGACGGCAGATTTTATCACAAATCAAAAGCAACCCAGATAAAATATTGGTAAAGTTATTCAATCAGAAGAGTATTGCTTGCTTTGGTATGTTGATCAGTTGATCACGTACTAAACCATTTAGATCTGTGTTGCTTTAATTGCAGATTTGGCATAGTAGACACCGGAATCTAGTGCCACATGATAAAAAAATTTCTAGAAGCAGGCTAATCAAAAACTACGTAAATGTACCTTTTGTGAATTCTTTAATGTTCGTCAGTATCCTAAGCTAAATTGGGAAAATATGTGCTCCCAGCTATTGTCTGAAGTATGGAAACATCATATCTCAAAGTTATATGTACTAGTCTCTGTGGCCTGCAGAGCCTCCAACATTAATGTCGGGGTTTTAAGAGAATCTTCAGCCGACTTCACCCAATGGCTAATGTTTTTTTGACATAGACAATTGTTACAAAATCAAATAGAGTGCCATTCTTTTGAAAGGGAACATTGCTGTGGGTTCGCCGAGCTGCAGTATTTGTCAAAAAGTTTTTTGAGTCTCTGGAAACGTCTGGTGAACTGGTTGCAGCATAGGCGTGTTTGAAACTTGACTTGCAATTGAAACAGCCAACGACTTTACAAACGTTCTTGCGTTCGTATTCACGAAGCGCATAAGTTCAAACTTGTGGGACAAGGCCAATGTCATTAATATGTATTTTCAGGAACGGGTTATTAAAAATTAGCTCCATTATTTATAACCTTTTGGTAACTGTAGGACTATTTGTATGGCCTAACTTAATTGTGTTCGTGCGTATATTAGTTTGTAGTAGCACGAGTGCAGCCCGGCAAAGAGCAAACAAGCTCGTCGTCGTTCGTATGAAGATTTAAAACGAAGGGAGTTCTTTCAGCCATCTTCGGGTTGGTTCATCTAATTGCATGAGGCCCCTTTTGCCACTTGGAGCTGGGTTTTAAGGGACAGACTATGACGTGGTCCGCAGTTTGGTCAATTGAACCACAGCTGCAACTAGATGATGATCTTAAACCCCACTTAGATAAGCAGTAGTTGAAACGTCCGACTCTTGTTCGAAGACGATTCAAGGTAGACCACTCCTTGCGGGAGAGATCTGACCCTGGGGGGGAGTTTGTTTGCAGGTGACAAACCAAATTTGACAAGGCGGGAACGCGCAGAGCTCCAGATGTTCATCCAGGATTCCATGATGTTGAACTGTGGTATACCATGTAATAGCGCTGCATGACGGGTGAAAGGTTGTTGGGAGAGGAGCCGTTGCCTGGGAGACTGGAGCCGTTGCTCAAAGAAGAAAGAGCAAACAAACTCAATATTACGCACTTGCATTTGAGTTATTACAGTTGCAAGGGCCTTCACCGGTAATGCTGGGCTTAAGAATATCGGTTCATGCGGCTGCGCTGGCTTCACTCCATTGGTCGTTGTAACAACAGCAATGAAAAGTTTATGTTTCTTTCGCATAGCCTTTGTTCCAAAAACAAAAGCACCGCACCGTTCTTTGTAATGGAAATTGAGTCGAAAAAAATTATTGGTGATTATGCCTAGCCGTTTTATTCCCTTCTTGAGTTTTTAAGAACCCTGGCTGCGTCTTGTTGAGCACTTTGGAACAGGATTCGCTTACAATCAAAACAGGCAGTGATTTTACAGACTTTTATCCTTTTGTTTTACCGCTTGCTTGAAAACATAACTGCAGCCTAGTTGTGGAAGGGCAATAAAGTGATTAAATTTTTTTTTTAATCCGCAGTTAAATATTCGACTTAACCCATTTGTGCCGAAGGTTGAAATACTTAAGATATTTTTATAAAAACTTGAAGATTGCTTAGTGAACATCTATAAAATTTTTTCCGATTGATTTTTTAAAAACTTTTTGCGTACTTTTTGAGATAAAAGCCGTCCTACATGTAGGACGCTAGGCAAATCCGTTAGCAAAGTGGAAGATGCGTGAGCGACTGAGCGTAACGCGTACGTGTTGTGTAATCAGGTTTTATTGCTTACTTTGTCTGTTTCGCTCGAAACTGTAATGTTACAACCATCAGCGTATTTTATTGAAGTCTTGATTTCGATGAGTAACCAAATAAGCACAACAAAGTTTTTACTAAGCATGAAATTGGTAAGAGCATTTTAGAGTTCTCAAAACACTTCTCTATGTACGAAAATCACAGAAAAGACATTACAGACTATGATAATCTTTGAAGCATTTTACGTGCAGGCCAACATCGCATTTTTCACATCTAGTTGTAGTTTTCATGTGACAGTGGCGGCATTTTGTTTGTCCATTTTGCGGTATTACCCAATGCTTATATCCATCATAACGAATATCCGATAAAACATCTTGAGGTTTTCCCCGCATTCCTTTTTCCGGCGGCTTGCCATATTGAGACAAATACGTTCTAACAATATATCGTCGAAATTGAAGCATATCCATTGGATTTTCATTGTTGCAAATTTTCTGTAATTGCCAGGCGTTGTTGATGGAAACATCGAGCATATATGAAATCAGACACCAGTACCACTTTTTACCTCTCAAACCAATTCGATACTTTGAAACATTTTGATCCATTCTATCGACACCCCCCATATGTTCGTTGTAGAGCTTGATCAAAAAAGGTTGGTCAATTTGCACCCGCTTCTTTTCAGAAGAAGAATATCGAGAGGCTTTAGATATGGGATGGACCCCAGCAGCATTTGAGCATAAATTTACCACACTATTGTCATTCCATTTGCAAACGAGGACGTCGTTTTTGGTGTCAGTTTTGAAATCAAACTTTCCACGTCCTTGCTTTTTCAAAGCATCGTTTGAGGTCAGTGGACATTTTTCAGTCCTGTTTTCACGAATTGTACCACTTGCTTTTACTAATTTGTCTTTTAGCATGGTAACGAGTTTCACACTATTGAAAAAGTTATCATAGCATAGGTGGAAAAACTTTCTACCACATCCGGTTAGAACATATGCAAAATGGCTGACAAGATTTCCTCCAAGCCCTAATCCGTTATCTTGCGGTCGAGATGATGCTGATTTTCCTTGATACGGATCAAACCAAATCAAGTATCCCAGCGGCGTAGTTCCACACCAAATTTTAAAACCAAAACGTATCGGTTTACCTCTCAAAAACTGCTTACATCCATGGCGCCCGTAATATTCACACATTGATTCGTCAAAACTTCAAAATTCTTCGTTTGGTGAGTGACGTGGGAACTTTTGATTCAAAAGTTTTATTAGTGGTCTGAGTTTTGCAAATTTATCCTCTTCATCTAAGCAGTTGTTATCAGCTAAATGAAAGCTGGGATCGCTGCTGGAGATTGTGGTTTCTAGTGCGTGAGAATAGCGACTTGCAAACTCTACTTGAACATACTCGCAGCGGCGCACATTTTGCTATCACGTGTGCCTAGCGACCTATATGTAGGACGCCAATGTTTCAAATAAAATTTCTCGGAAACTATAAGTTCAGAAAAATTTTAAGATTCACCATAAAACAGAAGAATTACTAATAAATAAATACACTTGACAATTTTTTCAGTACTTCTTTGGAAATGCGTAGTTATTGGCTCAACTCTATACGCACTCTCAACATTTTCAAAAAAGCGAAATCAGACGATTTCAAAATGGCGTCACGTCTCACCTGATAAAGCAATTTTTAAAAATACTACTGTCATATGTGTCAAATTTGCTCATAAATGTAGTCCAACTTCAGCTATATTCAAAAATATAATATACGAAGAGCAATCCTAAATTAAGTAGGCGTCCTACATATAGGACGCCAGGCACAAATATAAGCATATTGTAAAACTTCTGGCTGCGCGTATGTTGCTTGGTCCTGGTATAATCACAGCTAGAGAAGAAGAGCTAACTCGAAGGCAACCACTTACATTTAAGTTGTCGCTAGGGCACGTAAATCGACAGACTTGCAATACGAACACCTTATACAAGCAGCCTTCTCTACAATTGCCAGGTGCAAGAAAATGTAATTTTCGACCTTAAACTTCCTGTTCTTGGCTATCAGTTTTTGCTGCACGGAAAACTGTACTGCGGATGCAGCCGCCAGCAGCCGGAAAACTGTACTTCTACGGATGCAGCCGCCAGTAAACTGCAAACAGCCGATGAAATGTCTGGTCTTTCCAGGTGTTTTTTGACTTGTCATTGTTTTGCATTCTTTTTCAAGTGTAACGGTTAATGCTGCAAGTGTCCTCTTCAGAATCAAGTTTTTGCAGTGCTTTTTGATTGTGTACCTGGCGCTTTCCATCATTTATACAAGCTTTATAACTAGGCATTCATATTAGTCTTAGATTTTGAATGGTTGAGTAGCTAAACCAGTTGCTAGTGAGCTAACTTTTGGTTCAGTTAATGAAATAACAAACCCTTCAAACTTTTCCGCAATCGCCTTGACTTCAATTTTTTGCATAATTTAAGGCAGCATTTAACCAGCTTACCCATCTTGTAACAATAGCCTTAGGCAGCTCAACTAATAGTGCGAATTTTGCTTAGCTGTTGGCCTTAGATTGGGTCAAAATGGCTGTTGGCCTTCCCGAGGGTCCCAATTACCCCGGACACTCCCCTTCATTTTTTCGCTATGTTACCCTCTAAACCACTGCGGTAGAGCAGCACACAGCTTCTTCAAAATAGATCGCCAGTTTTCTCTACTCCTGTCCTTCTTCGTCTCATCATTCTTCTTCTTCTCTAGATGAGCGGTAACGTTCATCCCAACCCTGGCCCTATCTTTCCTTGCTCAGTGTTCGCTGGGAATGTGACTTGGCGGGGCAAGTCACTGCAATGCTGCACCTGCTCCAAATGGGTCCATCTAAGGTGCTCGCAACTTTCCCTCTCCAAATTTAGAGCTCTTAGTGCTGCCCCCCTGCCATAACACTGTGACTCTCTCCTCGGACTCCTCCGACATGTATACCTCCACTGTACAATCTGGCCCCCCTGCTAATGCTGAACTCCCGAGCCACTCTCGTCTCCAAACCTCTTATCCCCCATCTACTCATTTTATATCCTCTCCCTCTGCCCCCTCGCCATCGTCTCTTGCTCCTGGCTGTCCTTCTACGCCTCCTGCCTCTTCTCCCCCCTGAGCCTCACAGAGTTCTTCAATGGAATGCTGGAGGTCTTCGAGCCAGGAGCACTGAACCACTTCACTTTCTCTCGTTCCATCCTGTCGACCTTATCTTCATCCAGGAACCCAATCTTAACTCATCTTCCTCTTTCCAGATTCCTGGATTCTCTGCTCTGCGTTCTGATCGCACTCACTCCCGGTCTGGCGTTTTCTCTCGTGAACCCACGCACGCTAGCGGCGGCGTCGTCATTTTCGTCAGGCAGGCCTATCTTTCTTTGAACTTTCTACCTCCTCTTTTTCTTAGCATGATCCCTACTCTAATTATGTGGGGTCAGCATCTCTCTTAACAACTCCTCCTTGCTGTCATTTCTTAATGTGTATGCCCCACCTATTCGCTCTTCCCCGACGGATGGCAGAACCGACTCCTTTTTTCCCTCAATTCTTCCCTCCTCCAGAAATCTCTTCGTTCTGGGGGACTTCAATTGCCATCACCGCCTCTGGGACTCAAAAGGTACATGCGACCCCCGCGGGGAGGAAGTATTCGACTGGGTCATCTCCTCTGATCTCCTCCCCTCAATGACCCTGACACATACACCCTTCTCCATCGCTCTTTTCCTGACATCTCCTTTGCTTCGTCCTCTCTTGCCTTTTCTTGCTCCTGGGAGGTGCTTCAGGACCTGGGTTCTTACCACCTACCAATTCTTCTATCTATTCCTTTCTCTCTTCGGTCTTTTTCCCCAACGAGCATCCTTCTTCCTTCAATTTTCAGAAAGCGCGCTGGGATGACTTTGTCTCCTACTTCCATTGTCCTTCTGCAGAGGAATACTCGTCTCTTTCTTTTTTCTCTGCTGCTACTCTCTTTTCTTCTGTGGCACTGAATGCGGCCAAATCTTCCGTTTCTTTCGGCCGCATCAAACGCCATTCTAAAGCCTGGTGGTCTGCTGAGGTGGAAGGTGCGGTTAGTATTATAAAAGACGCAAGGCTTTCGCTGCCGCTTACAGAAGTGATGAAGATCGCCAGGTTTACATCTCCGTTTATCGACGCCCCTCGTCAGTCATTGCCAAGGTGAAGGCTGAGGCATGGCATACGACTTGCTGTTCTCTTTCACCCAAATCTAACCCAAAAGCTGTATACTCTCTTCTTCGCTTTGTCGCTGGCTCTTCTTCCTCCTCTCCTAATTTCCCTAACTGTTCTTTTCCCAGGGAATCGACTTCGGTCTACGCTGCTTCCCTGAGACCTCACTTTTCTGTTACTCAGCCAAAGACGCTGCGTAGCAGAGCCAGAGGCTACCTCTCTGAGCTCCACCGCGCCACGTGTCCTGATGAGTCTCATTCGTCCTTTTGCTCTCCCGCCGAATTTCTTGCGGCTGCCTCCAACCTCTCCTCCTCTACTGCCATTGGCCCAGACAAAGTTGCCTATCCCACGCTAAAGCATCTTACTCGCTCTGGCATGAATTTTCTTCTTCACATCTTCAATCTTTCCTGGACTTCAGGTTCGTTTCCTTCCATTTGGAAGACATCTTCTATTATTCCCATCCACAAGATGGGAAAGCCTCTCGACTCTCCTGCTTTCTTTTGGCCTATCTCTTTTACCTCCTGCACCTAAAAGCTTTTTAAACGCATCATTCTATCCCGTCTACTCTTCTTTCTGGAATCTAAATCCATTCTCTCACCCCGCCAGGCCGGTTTCCGCCCTGGACAGTTTACACCACATCAAATTCTGTTCCTTTTTCAGTCCATTTCGGATGGGTTTAACAAACCCAGATCAGGCTCTAGGACGATCCTCTCTACTATTGATTTCTCTAAAGCTTTCGACTCTGTCTGGCACCCTGCACTTTTCCACAAACTCATCTGGGCTGGGCTCCCTCCATGCTTTGCTCGTTGGACGCAATCTTTCCTTTCTGATAGGCGCACTTGCGTGGTTTATCAAAATCACAAAAGTTGTTCCTTTCAAATCCGTCGAGGTGTTTCGCAAGGATCCGTTCTTGGCCCTGTTTTTTTCTCTCTCTTCATCAATGATCTTCCGGCTTCTCTGTCTTCTTCCGTCAGCTGCTCTCTTTACGCTGACGATCTGGCCATTTGGTCCTTTTCCCCTCGGTCCCCACTGCTGTGGAAGCCACACAAACAGCTCTGTTTCGATTGGAGGGCTGGTCTGAGTACTGTTGTCTTCCTCTCAATCCGAGCAAATGTGAAGCCTCCTTCTTCTCAGTCGATCCCAACCAAGCTAACCTCCAGCCCAACCTCCTCTTACTCCGCTTTCGCCTCCGTTTCAATCCCAACTCCAACTTTTCTTGGGGTCACTTCAACCGCACTCTTTCCTTTACTAAACATGTATCTTCGCTGAAGGCCAGGTATTTCCCACGTTTCAAGGTCTCATGCGGTATCTCTGCTTTGTCATGGGGCCCCTCTAAGGAGTCCCTCTCTTTTCTGTATAAATCTTTTCTTTGGCCCTTTCTCACATATGCTTCACCCGGATGGTTTCTTTTTTTTAAGCGTTAACAACTTCACCAAATTGGAACGCCTCCATCAAGCGGCTAGTCGCGCCATCACCGGCTGCTTCTCGTCCTCCCCTATCCCACTTCTTCTCTCCGAGGCTTCTCTACCTCCCCTACGTGTCACCCTGACTCATTTCACTTTTTCATCGTATGAGCGGGCTCTTCGTCTCCCAACCTCCTTTCATATTTCAGGTTTGGTCAGACGTAGAGTGAAACCAAAACTCTGCAGATCGTCCTGGAGAGTTTTTGCGTCCACTCACCCGCTCATGCTTTCTTCTACTTCTCCTAGGGAGGTTCTTCTTGCTTTCCCTCCCTTTCCTCCTTGGAATCTTCCCTCCCTCACCGTGAAGTCCACCCTTTCCTTTTCATGTTTTCGCTCTCATCTCCCTCTCTCTCGCCTCCTCTCATGATCTGGTTTTCTGGACTGACGGCTCTGTTCCTTTTCCTTTTGGCAATGGCGGCTCCGGCGTACTTTCCAACTGCTTTCTCTGTGGCACTAAGGCCACTCTTTCCTTCTCAGCAGGCCCAGTATGTTTAAGTTTTTCCGCTGAAGCCTGCGCCATTCTGCACGCTCTTTGCTGGTCTCGGCAGCACCAGCAAGTCTGCCATTTTTCTTCTCTTTTCCTTCTATCTGACTCTCGCTCTGCCCTGTCTTCCATCTTTCCTCTTATCTCAAAGTCTGTGGCAGATCTGGCAGGAACTGTCTTTTCTCTCTTCCTGTTCTATTAGACTACAATGGGTCCCCGGACACTCGTTTCTCCCGGGGAACGACGCGGCTGATGAGCTGGCCAGACGGGGAGCGCTTCTTGCGCACTCAGCAATTGCTTGTAGTCTCTCTGCTATTATACTGTCTTATCGAAATTCTTTACACACAGGTTCTCTCGATTTCCACCGAGGAACTTGTGCTCCCTCGTCATGCTCTCTGTGTTCTCTCTCGTCTTCGGTGCAACGGACACAGCTTTCTTTTAGGTTCTTATCTCTCTAGGATGGTCAGAATTGAGAATCCTTCCTGCAGCGCCTGTGGGCACCCGTCCCAGGACACCTCTCATCTCATTCTGCACGGACTCTTTGCGCCGCTCACTCTTTGGTGACTCTCTGTCTCTCTACGACCTCTGGTTCAGACCCTGGGGAGTTGCCCGGCTTCTGGGGCTCCATGGTCCTCCGCCATGCCCCCATCCCTCTGAAGGGGTCTGGTAATCAACAACAACAACAACAATTTTTGTTTAGCTGGTTTTGTTTTTAACTGTTGCTGATTAGACTTGTGTGATTACCTAATTAACATCGTCAAAGTGAGATTTGACTTTCATAGCACAATTGTGCAATAAATGTGTTATACCTTAATGTAAATTTGTAGCGCATCAGGTTTCATTTGTTGTTTGTAATTTGTAATTGCATGACAACCGGGCGTTACTTGACTTGCAGTTCAATGCTTGCCTGATGCACTAGGATCGAATCATTGCCATTTTTATTAAAGTTGTGTTTCGTATCTGTACAGTGTTAAGTCGCTTTTGTTAGTCATACTAGTGCTTTAGTTAATACGTTCTTGTTTCTATATGCCCTATTTATTTTATGGTTTTATATATTTTAGTTTTGGCTAAAGCCGAATTAATGTAGCTCTCGTAATATACGCATGGAGAAATTTTATATCAATATTAAATTGAGATAGCTAGAACGCAACACACATGTCACATGAAACAGACCGGGATACAGAAATGTTTGTATTGCAATTGCAGCATCACACAATAAAAGACGGAAAGAGCTTCTGTTGATTCCAAGTCATCTAACAGCATCGTCAACTGCTTGAGCAATGCTGTTGCAATTTGGCACTCATGATAAAGGTTGACAGTCACACAAACAACTGACGTGAAGTGTTTATAAGGCTTCAAAAACAATATTTAAGTAGGCCTATTGTATGCCAGATAGAATGCTCTCATCAGCAAACAGAAAAATTTGATATTCCTGTGCAGCATTCTTATCCGCTGAAACTCATTTGCACTTAAAAGTAATTGAGCTTAATGCAAAGTTAGGGTATATGAAAATTAAATAGAAGATGTGAAATCTTTAAATCGGTAGAATAGGTAACAATCGCAGCAATGTTTTTCTACAAGTAGCTTAAGGTAGCAAACTGTGACCAATGTCATGAGATAGGTTTTTGATATGCTTAGCAGACAAAAATGTCTAGATCATCTTTTTTTACAAAATTGGTGTTGTTGCTCCTCAAAGACATTTACAAAGTGTGTGGGGTTAGTAGTTGAGATCTGCTGCCAAACGCTTTTTGGTGCTAGGACGTATCATTTAAAAACCGAAATCTCAAATAGAGCAAAATCTACATAAAAATGTCATGTCACCCTTTTGATTGATTCAACTGTAAAATAGTGTAGTACTGGTACCGTCAGTTAGTGAGCTTGCTCACTGGACCTTCGTAAATAAACTATTTGCTTCTTCTTATTTCACCTTAAATCAATGGTCTGCAAATCGGGGCCAATTACCCCGGATGGAATAGAATTAAAATTTTAGGGGGTAATATTAAGAGTTCGTGATGTTGTAGATTCGCTAAGCCTGCATTAAAGAAAACGTTTTCGAAAATGTGTTTTACAATACGAACTACTGTAAAAATGGAGCGCCAGAATGGTCGTAGTACGCACATCTGATGGACTGTAGGCTATACGTTTTTAAACGCTGTACTGTATTTATTACGTGAAAATGGTGCTTTGTTTTGCATAAACTGTCACAACTTGCAATCCTGTCACAACTTCCTTCAACTTGCAATCCTGTTTGTTTTGTTAGGAAAGCAGCGTAGTTTGGTGGAGACTGTTATCATCACAGGACTGTTAGACTGATAATTGTGAGTAAGATTGGAGAGATATGATTTCTCCACTGATCGCAAAACGGTGCTTACGTTTGTTGAAAAAACAAGATAGTTTTAATCTGTTTACAACCCTAGCAAAGCTAAACGTTCAAATTGTCTGTATTTTTGTACCAAAAGTTGTTAGCTTGCCATAAGTATGGAGTATTCTTGTCATTCTAGTGACGCCACTACCTGTAATATCTATGCAAGTAAAATTTTTTAATATTTCGTATACTCTTTTCATAGTTACTATGCTGTGTGATCAGCCGATACCGTAGTAGCCTCCTGCTTTACAGGGAAGTGTGCCTCTGTAGGTAGTTGCAATCAAACAATTCTAAGTTATTTTATTCCTACCATCGTAGTGCCATCAAACAGGAAAAGAGCTTATCAAGCTGAATTCTTGAAATACGGTTTCACTGAGATTTGCGATCGAGGACGGCCGAAACCCCAATGCTTCGTGTGCTGAAAAGTAATAACCGCCGAATCTTTCAAGAAAAACTAGTGAAAAAACACCAGAACAAAGCTCATTATCATCTTTCATCGAAACCTTTGGCGTATTTTAAGAATTTGGAAGCAGGCGTGAAGAAGCAGTGGTTAGAGAATATGAAAAATGTGACATTTGATCAACGAACAGTTGTGCCAGTCTGGAAGTCGCCTGGCCAATTGGCAGAGAGAAGAAACCAAACACTATTGGTGAGGAACCGATTGAGCTAGCTGCAGTAGAAATGATGGAAATCCTGTGTGGGGCTGAATATTACAAACGATTGAATTCTGTTCCTTTCTTTATCTGCCAGAAAACTAAGGTACAGAATTTTTAATCTTGCACAGAATGCGCGAGAACAAGAGATCGCTTCCGTCAAAAGTAGCGTGCATTTTTCTTTGCAACTCGATGAAACTATGGACGTGAGCAATGATTCCCAACTGATGGTGTATGTGCGATACGGAGGCGTCAATAGAATTAAAGAAAAAATGTGATTTTGTGCTACTCTCGAGTTACACTCTCGAAGAATTAATAAGTTTCAAATGGTAAGTGCTTTTTTTAAATCTGAAGAAGTAAATTTAAAGGGGAGAAATTATCTTGGGCTGTCAGTGGATGGTGCTCCATCAATGCTTGTACATGTTAACGGTTTTGCCGCTTTGTCACAAAAAGAGAATTCCAGTATACAAGTAATTCACTGCATGGTACACCGACAAGCGCTAGTTGTAAAGGAACCGGGACCAGAACTTGAAACAATCATTAATGTGATAAAGGTAAATTTCGTAAAATTCAACGCTCATACGCAACTGTTGCGTGAGCTTTGTGAAGATGGTGATTTTGACTATTCTAAGGTATTCTTTTACTCTGACGCACGGTGGCTTTCTCCTGGCAATGTTCTTGATCGAGTGTAGAATCTAACACATGAATTTAAGATGTTTTTAAGGAAGACAAGACGCCTCCTAACAGAAAAATTTCACGTGGGTGACTTACCTGGCATATTTGGTTGACATCTTTAATCACGTGAATTCATTAAACAATAAAACTGCAAGAACAGTATATGGACATAATCTTGGCAACGAAAAATATCTCTGCATTTAAATCAAAACTTGCTTATTGGCACCACATAGAAGAACAAAATAACTTATCTGCGTTCTTCAGCTTCGGAGACTTTGAAAGATTCCGATCAAATTAGTTTCGATGGAGCAACAAAAGACGTTGACGCCCTCTTGTCAAACTCTTAGAGCGCTTTTGTCGGTAATTTCCTAATCTCGACACTCAAACTGCTAGTTGGATAGTAAACCCTTTTTTATGCGACATCAGCAGAGTGCCAGAGAAGCCGAAAAGCTTGGCGGAGGAGTTGTTGAAATTGCGCTATACTAACGAAGCACAATTTGCATTTGAATCTGAACAGCGCTTGAAATCACTTTGGATGTGCAAGGCTGTCAGAGCACTCAAGATTGTGCAGCTGGAAGCCACCAAACTCCTGCTAGTTTTTCTGACAACTTATCTCTGTGAGCAAGATTTTTCTTCTTTAGCAAACTTAAAATAAAATATCGCAATCGTTTGAATCCTGAAGATGATATTCAAGTTGCTTTAGCAGGCAAAGCAGCCAGTTTTCAGGCGATTTTGGGCAAAATGAAACAGTACCATTATTCGCATTGAGCTTCAATGTAATCGAACCGTATTTTAAGAACATAAAATGTCATTCTTTCAAAGATTTTACAATTTAATTGTCTTTCCAAAGAAACGTTTTTTAGTTTTTTATTTTTATAAATTTGAGATTATTTTCTTTTGATAATGGTAACAAAATATAATTGCAGTATAACGGCAAACTTTTTCCCATTCCCAAATATATGACAGAAATAGACGTATAAACATTGGTGCAGTATTTTACAACATTGGGTTAAAGGCATCCGTAACAGTATCCGTAATGGGTAAAGGAAAAAAAAGGTTTGCCGACAACTGGTCAAGTGTTTCTTTCAAATCGGTGAGAAAAATCGAGTGGTAACTCTAATAAAATTTACTTAACTTGTTTGTTTAAACTTGCGGTGTTTTTTGCCAATATTTTTGTACGGTAGTTGGTGCGGCAACATCAGTTTTTAACTTTCTGATTCCCGCCCCAAGCGTAAGATTTGTTGGCACTGAACCAATTGAGTTGTTTTGTGGGGCCCAGCAATACTAGCACTGCGGATTCTTTCTGCTCTATCAAAAAGAAAAAAGGAAACAGTTGAAGTTTTCTTGCAATTTTCATTTACAAGTATGCGCAGCTCCGCCCGGCGTGCGCAAAACGAAAATTCCACGGTAGTAAAGGCTGCCACGCAGCTTCAACAACGGTCAAGCAGGGGAACGAACACGCAGTTCCTAACAGAAATCCGAAGCATATATAGTTTGAAACGACAATTCACCACTCATTTCGCCACGTTTAGGTTTTGACAAAGAATAGTGAAAATACATGCGGCTAGTATATACGAAAGATGGACGTGCCACGTATATGAGCAGGGCCGGATTAAGCAATGGGCAAGCTGGGCAATTGCCCTGAGCCCCGCGCTTTTTAGCGCTATTAACTATTGAATTGAATTGAATTAAAATAAATTTATAGCCTTATAATCTACATTACCAGCAAACTTGAACTGAAGAATCTAAATATTTAAATACCGGTACAGGTATTATTTGTACGAAAAAAAATTAAAAACAGACTATCAATGACAAAGTAACTGTGACGTCACAGCAGAGACTGGTATAATCAGTGGTGTATTGCTAAATAATAAAGTAGGTGGACGGTTGGAACTGATTTCAAACCTTATGGTCGGAGAGACATGCGCAACGGCTCACTTCGCTACAGCTCAAGGCGGGAAGCATAGACAACATATAACTGAACTGTTCGCAACAAAGAGTATACCAATTAAAACAAATTTATTTACAAAAAGGTATATTTGAAAACATGTTTTAGAAACAATAATATAAAAAAAAAAATTTGAATATTAATAAAATGTGCCTTCAGTCAAGCGTTTTCTAAAAAAAGTAAGTAGACGGCGATCCCCCTGATCCCCCTTCAATACATTCCTGGGTACAATAGTATTTAAATTAATGGCTGCGAACGACTGTCAAATGTTAGAGCAGTTTTAAGACATCTTAGACGCCACTATAGCCCTCAAGAAAAATTTTGTTGAGTTGAGACAACTGTTACAAGATTTTACGTTGGATGACAAAGTAACAAATAAAACCAAATTAAATTCATCGTATTTGAAAAAGAGTATAGATGCCTTAGAAACAACCATATTATGTGTTTTATGGCAAAAATCCTTCAAAGGTTTCACAGTACAAGTAAAAGTCTACAGCGTGCTGACATATCTTTAGGAAGTTGCGTAGCACTTTACAATGGAATAGAAAGTTTTTGCCAGCATTTATGGAATGAATTTGATACAATTGAAAAGGATGGTTTGAAACTCACACCTGGTATACAGAAAACCTATTTGTCTCCAAACAAACGAAACCGAAAAACGAAGAAGACTTTTGATTATGAAGGAGAGGACACTGGATGCACTACAGCTTTGGAAGATGCTCGAGAATCCTTTAGTATTGGAACTTACCTTCCAATCATTGATACCTTAATTGCAAAAGTAAGAAGACGAAAACCTATGTACTGCACATTGCAACAGAATTTTAATTCTTTTGCTGGATCTGAACACTTGGGCTATCAGTGATATAGAAAACGCAGCAAGTAAGTTGTTAAAAGTAAATGCGAGCAATTTAGATAGCGACTTTCCTTCAGAAATTGTGCACTTCGCTTTTCATTTATGTTCGTCTCCTGATCTTGGTTCGAAGACAAATACTGCGCAAGCACAGCTGTCATATTTGAAAAAGAACTGCTAAATTCAAACTTTTCCAAATGAGGCTATTATTCTTTGTATATATCTGACCTTGCCTGTTGCAAATACGGAAGGTGAACGTTCTTTTTCGGCATTGAAAAGAGTGAAAAACTATTTGCGCTCATCTCTGACGCAGGATCACGTCTGTGATTTCTTTATTATGGCCATCGAAAAGAGTTTCACAAAATCTATAAGCTTTGAGGGTATTATTGATAAATTTGCAGGAGCGAAATGCCGAAAATTTCAGTTGCCTTAGCTTTTTCTGTGTTGCTCCCTCTGTGTTGTTTATTTTTGCCCGGTTAATGAAACAGTGCGAAAATTTTATTCTATATTTAACCTTTTAAAATAAATTTCAAAGTAAATTTTTAACAAAATTAATAAAATTTACTTTTTTTAATAAATCAAAATAACAAGTTAGACTCAACCCCTTTGATCTAAATGAATAATATTCAAAATAGAAATTTATTTTTTAGTTTGAATTTCCATCAAACAAAAACACAAATAACGCAAAAAAATCAATTTTTAGTTTAAAATAAATACTGTACAGTTTAATTAACCATTTATACTTCACCCATTTTAAATATCAAGGATTACGTCAGGGACACCTTATTCCCGGAAGGTAAAGAGGTTATTATGTCTTCTATTATTAAGATCTACTAAATCAGTGGCTTCCAAATTTTTTCAAGGGCGACCCAAATCTAAGTTAGTTGTTTTCGCGTTCCATAATTTAGGGGCCCCGCACTCTTATTTGCCCCGGGCCCCGCGATCTCTTAATCCGCCCCTGTATATGAGTTAAACATGCGGTCTTATTTAACGACAGGGCAAAGAACAAAGAAAGACAATACAACAAAGGAAAGACTTTAGAAGTAGTCCGCAAGAAGCTCGTTGTAATTGTCTACTACTTCTTAGTAGGGGGCAATTGTTCGGTTTGCTGTAGAGGTCTAAATTTGAAGCTATATTTTACTTAAATTCCTGACAATACAATACGAGATCACTCAATTTTTTTATCGCAATATCAATGAATTTTGTAGGAAGTTGCTTACGAATTCTTTACGTTACATTTTCAAGCGACTACGCTTCATGAAGCCAAAATTAAAAAAACTACGTGGGATTGGCAGAGCATTAGTGCAGATTGCTAGTACTTGTTTCAATTACACAATTGTGGTGCAATAATCACAGTCAGACAAATTTACGTGCGACTGTATTGCAATCAAATAGTTGCGACAATTGGGGGGCGCAACACCGCAGACTACATTTTTTGGGTAAAAACGTTTGCAGCCTTATCGAAGAGGCATCTACGAAGCCAGTACAGAATATCTTTTCATTGTACAAAGTAATGATGGCAAACCTTTTTTTTCCTTTACCCATTACGGATACTGTTACGGATGCCTTTAACCCAATGTTGTAAAATACTGCACCAATGTTTATACGTCTATTTCTGTCATATATTTGGGAATGGGAAAAAGTTTGCCGTTATACTGCAATTATATTTTGTTACCATTATCAAAAGAAAATAATCTCAAATTTATAAAAATAAAAAACTAAAAAACGTTTCTTTGGAAAGACAATTAAATTGTAAAATCTTTGAAAGAATGACATTTTATGTTCTTAAAATACGGTTCGATTACATTGAAGCTCAATGCGAATAATTGTACTGTTTCATTTTGCCCAAAATCGCCTGAAAACTGGCTGCTTTGCCTGCTAAAGCAACTTGAATATCATCTTCAGGATTCAAACGATTGCGATATTTTATTTTAAGTTTGCTAAAGAAGAAAAATCTTGCTCACAGAGATAAGTTGTCAGAAAAACTAGCAGGAGTTTGGTGGCTTCCAGCTGCACAATCTTGAGTGCTCTGACAGCCTTGCACAACTAAGAAATTTTCTTGGCGATCTAAGCGTTGATGACGTTTTTAGGATAGCCATTGTTCAGTAATATTTTCTTGATCCGTTCTATGTCTCCAGTGAGTCTACGCTTGGTGTAAATTATTAGTGCACCAATGTAGATCTTAGACTTATTTTACGTTTGAGAAGACAAAACGACTCTCAACGCAAATACTGGCCGGTGAAAGTGGGTTTCCGATATACACTGGTTTCAAAGCCAATATCTGTTCTTTCGACGTAAACATCAAGAAACGGTAGACATTTTTCTTTTTCAAAGGTGAATTTGAGGGATGGATGAAGGCAGTTGAGTTTGGTCACTAATTCATCTGCTTCAGCTTTGTGATCGAAGATGGCAAACGCGTCGTCAACATATCTGGAGTATATTGGAGGCTTCTGTGTTTCAGAAAATAACTTTTCTTCATAATATCCAACAAAAATATTATCCAAAGCGGGACCAAGTGGTGATCCCACAGCTACTCCGTCTGTTTGCTTGTACATAGTGTTATTGAAGCTGAACTCAATCGAGGATGTAGCCCTCTTCATCAATTCAACAAACGCGTTTTTTGTAATGACTAGTTGTAAATCAGACTCTTCATAAAGGGCTTCTAAACAGAATTTGATGGTTTCATCAAGGGGAACGTTGGTGAACTAGCTGGACACATCAAAAGAACACATGAAGACATTAGGGTCGATGTCAAAATTTCGCATGGTCTTTGCAAACGTAAACGAATCTGATATGCAATGTGACGAAAACCGCTCCAGCACAGGTTGTAATAGGCCGGCCAAGTTCATAATGGGACGAACATGTCATTAACAGTATAGGGTGAAGTGGAGTGCCTTCTTTGTGTGTTTTCTGTAGAACATACATTCGAGGTCTTGGCGATCCAGTTGGTTGTACTGCGTCATATATCCACTTCGGCACAAGATCGGCTTTGACTAAGTCAAGTAACCGCTTCTGAAGGCGCGATTTAATGCTTGCCGTGTTGTCATTGCTGGTGCGGACCAAGTTTTTTAAATTTTGATTGATCAGCAAGTATCTTGTTCATTTTTTCTACGTAGTCGCTTTTGTTTAAATCAGCGTTTCTTAACCTTTTTGGGGCTTGTACCACTTAAAATTTTTTGAAATGTTTTTGTACCCGTAGACCTATAGTACAAACACCTACAGAATTACCGGTAAATATACAATCTAACAATGAAATATAACACAATGTAGCATGTTACCGGTGTATATTTATTACCCATAATATTGTTCACAACAAAACCAATTCTGTCGGAACAAACAAGAAGCTATTTATTACGTCATAGTAACTCTTTCTTATGACAAAAAAATCATTCAGAAATGCAGATGTTAAAAAAGGCTTCGAAAAATGTTTTCTTATTTCAAATAACATTGAAAATAAATTTTTAGCAAATAAGTTTAAATAACCAATATTCTGACGCCTCATCTTGTATCCCCTGCTTTGCTGCTTTGTACCCCCGAGGGGTACAGGTACCCCCGGTTAAGAACCCCTGTTTTAAATGGACAACACCGAAGCCTTTATCAGGTTTAGTAATAATGATATTATCATTCTTTTGTAAGCTGTTGATTGCACGAAAGCACTTTTTGTTCATTGTTAAGTCACGTGAATCTATCGTGCTGTCACAGTACAAATGTGCAAGGTCGGCGAGTCGGGTTTTTAAAGCAGTGCGTTGTTCAACAGAAGTGGTACTGTGATGTAAAAGCTGTGCCCACAGTGACTCAAATTTGGTGAAGATTTCTTCTTTGCACAAATATCTGGGTGGCAACCCAAAGTTGAGGCCATGCGACAACACGAAACTTTCAGTGTCAAGTAAGTCATAATCTGAAAGATTCAGAATATGTCTTGTGCTATTGCCCAAACGGTCACGTCTGAGTGGAACAAGCAAACGCTCGTTTTCAATCTTGGATTTCATTCATTCATCAAGTAATGCCCGGTATCTGCAGAATCTGATTGTGCCGAAGAATGCTAGAAATTCGCGGGCCGCCCACCAATGGGATTGGTAAACTGTTTGCAGTTTTCTAGATTGCTCTGTTAGCTTTTCAACATCATGTGTTAAAAAAGCGCGTTCCATCTCTGGGCTGTGCCTGGCTCGTAATCGTTCAATACGAGCCACAATGTACTTAAAATTAGATTTGCAAAGCGAACATCGGAATTCCAGGCTATCCGCTTTTCGTAAACCAATGAATTTAAAATGCTTTTCGATATGCGGCTAAGGGATTGAGTTTGCAGCTCTGTCAATTGACTCATCACCTGCGACATTCGCTACAGTAGTCGAAGAATCAGTCTCGTTTATTGCTGCATTTGCAAGAATATTTAAAAACTCTCCATTATAAATACGCTTAGCCCAATATGTTAATAGCTAATCAAGTACTATTTTAATGCAAAGCGGGTGTGTAGATGTCATGGACAATAATTCTATAGTTGCGTTAGGAATCCCGAAAGCTTCGAGACGAGCTTGTTTGAAGGTACAATTATAAAAAATCACATTTTTTATTTTCCGTAGTTTAGAAAGAACCAATATTAACAGTAGCATATTGTTATATGCAACGTGAAGCATAAGCACACTGCATAGAATCGGCATCACCCTATAGCAAAACGTATAGATTTATTTCTAAGCCACCTCACAAAAATAGTACAGAATTACATGATCAACCAAAAGTTGTATATCAACAAATTTTACCCGCTGGTATAAGGCTATAATTAGTAGCCGTTTGTGCAGGGATAAGCTGCTAACATAGGCCTACATTAAGCTTATACAACGTAGGCTACTGTCGTTTGTTTCTCCAAGGCCGCGTTCGCATATAGCGGTTTTTGCAATCAGGAATACAACTTTTTGACAATATTTAGACCAAATTTAGAAAAGATAAGATTTCGCTGCTTGATATTGAGTGTGGTGTCGCTCTGTTTGCACCTAGTATCAAGCAGCCAAATGCTGTCAAAAAACCTGTTCTAAATATTGGTAAGAAGTTATATTCGTGAATGCGAATACCGCTATGCTTAAAGAAGCCTAAAAGCCCTCCCTATTCATAGACAAAATACTCTCACACTAAAATAAATCCCCATTGAAAGAGAAAATTAGTTTTTAATGAAATTAGAAAAAAAGAAGTAAGCAATAGATGTGTAGCTAGGTCTGTTGTACATGTGCCCAGCTAAACATGTGATGTTGGTGATTGTTTTTAAGCAATTTTTTATTTTATCCTAGAGTGATGCTGAAGGCAGATTCCTCTTGAATAGGAGATCACCTGAACTTTGCTAGCTGGCAACTAGCACTACCTATTCTAAATGTATACTGATAAGGTCTTAATGGTGATCTCACACTCCTACTAGGGCTTACCGATGTGACTTTTTGCCCATATTATGTGTGTGCTCTTAAATGAGGCTCCCTCGCTGTATTGCATCATTGTTTTGCACACAATGGCAAATCTGTTACAATTTAGGCTTAACATTTTTATTATTGTTCGCCTTTTGCACCGGCCTGATGTGACCCAATAAGGTCGACACCAGTCGCAGGTTATTGACACGTAATAGATCGTTGTATTGTATGGAATGATGCTGGTGATTGCTTTTAAGCAATATTTCATTTTATCTTGGTGTGATGCTGAAGACAGATCCCTCTTATATAGATCACCTGAATTTTGCTATCTAGCAACTAGCCTTACCTATACTAAGTGGTAATATTTTGATTTAATAAAATATTGTTAACAGTAACGGTAGCGACATTATCAATTCCCCAAAAGTAGCAATGCTACTGCTACCGCTACCGCTACTTAGTGAAAAAAAGTATCGGCGCTACCATTGTCCCTGCTTGGAAAGTAGCGCACTATTCCCCCTCAGGCAGCACTGGAGTGTAAGACCTTGAGACAACGGAAGAACTTCACTTTGAGTGAAGCTACATGTTTGGAAAAGGAAAGAGTGTGGTCAAAGATGACCCAGAAATGGTGGGAGCGACGTTAATGCGGGAAGGGCAGTTGAGCTGGGAGAGACAAGGTTGAAGATTAGCCTAGAGGTGATTCAACAAAAAGAAAAAATCTTCTCATTCACCCGGGTTAACAGAAAGACATCACTGCTCATATACCAGCGGTCCAGTTTATTCAGGGCTTATTGCATAGCGTCAGTAACAGCAAATGGGTTACTGAGGGGAGGGAGACCAAATGGCCAGGTCGTCAGCATAAAGAGAGCAGATTAAGACACATTGGCGTAGCTATGGAATGAGAGCACAGAAACTGTACCTCTAAATATCTTTAGTCAAACCTCAATTTTGAGGTATTGTCAGACGTGTTATTTTTTCATTGCTGCAAATTTCACCTCTGCCCTTTATTCAACAACACTGTGTAACAATAGCGAGCAGGGGGATTAGGCAAACAGCGGTAATTTCAACGTCGGATTGGAAATGGGTGCTCTTCAAAAGAGAAGAGGGCATTTTATTACAAGTTTGTAAAGAGCTTGGAGCTAGTGGGACGTGAACATTCTTCGTTCCACATTAAATCATCAGTGCAATTGAATGCTGTTGCACATATTCGCCCGTGAAAGTCGCGATAGCACATCATTTACATATTGCCACTTTGCAGTAACTAATTGTGGGCACCATTTTTCAACAAAAGACGCTCAAATGCTACCGCCTACACGCCTTGAATCGTTTGGAGTACAGCAGCGCTGCCGCGTTTCTCAGCCTTTCTTTCTGTAACTCAAAATCATTTGAAAACACAGTTTGCAATAATGCCTTGGACCCACACAAACACACATACATGAAAATACAGTCAAATTATATGGAAGATAACCTCGCAACCCATCCGTGAGGTTATCACGACCCACATTTGGGCGTAAAGACTTCAGAACTAGGGTTTAAGAACCGGGATCCTGGGCTTTAGTGCGTGTTTGAATTTATCGTTTCCTGGTTTTACCTGAAAAATTTGTGGTATTTCCCTGTTGGTAAGCAACTACTGATAACTAGGGCAATTTTTTGTCATTAAAGTTATATTTTTTTAGAAGGTCTGTTTTTTATAAAATACCCAAAAATTCAATCAAAACTTTCGTACGATGTTTGATAACGGAGTTAAAAAGTCATATTGAAGTCATATTTTACACCATAAGTCATAAAAAATATTTTTGGTCATAAAAGTCATAAATTTAGTCATTGCTCCCATATTCAGTAGGATATTCATGGTGCAAAGACAGAACGTTAGATTAACAACGATTGCAAAGCTTTGCTATCTCCATTATTGTTATGACTCTGTGACGCCATAGTTATCTTGCTCAAAAATATCGAATTAATTAATTTATTTCCTTGTATAAGTTCTAACGAATCAGCTACACTAGTTTGCAAGTTGTAATTTTAGTCTCAAGCACAGATACTGCTCTTTTGCTACAACACCATCAACTGTCGAAATAGTCGTAATGCTTTTGAAACTCGTAAAAGCGCTAGGCTAGAAGTCACAAGTTAGAAAATAAATTATGTCGTCATAACCACAAGCAAAAGAAAATTATTTTAACACGTGCGTGTTCCTTAACGCATTTTAGCTTATTTAGCAAGCGTATGAATTAGCAAGTGTTCCTTAACAGCAAGTTTTAGCAAACAGTATGGAAAAAACTGCAGAATCAAAAGTAGTAAAAACAAAAAGGTATGTAAAGCAATATCCCCAAGAGTTTTCTTGCAATCCCCAGAATGATCTTTATTGTCAGCTTTGTGCCACCATCGTCAGATGTGACAAGCGCTTTCACGTGGAACAACATCGAAAATCGGCAAAACACCAAAAGAAAATTGCACTGGCAAAAAAGACCTTAAACAAACAGTCTTTTGTCCCTATTTGCCAACGGGATTTTACAAAAAAGGTTGTAACGGCATTCTTAGAGGCTGACATCCCACTTTATAAGCTTCAGCATGCCAGTATTAAAAAGCTATTAAACTCAGAGTTGGGGAAGCATTGCCCTTCTGAATCAGCATGTCGAAGCATGTTAAGGAATTGGCTGTTAAAGAAACTGAACGCTTTAAGGAATTGTTTGCTGCAAAAGTATTGTTTGTGGTCGTAGATGAGGCTAAGGTATTTGGTCAAAAGTATGTCAATATTTTAGCAGGGCTGATGGAGGAACCTGAAAAAACATACTTAGTCAACTGCAAACCATTAAATGGCAACTCCAATAGCTCCAATATTTGTACAATTGTTGACGACACCCTCAAGAACATGAATATTGCTCGTGAGAAGTTTTTGCTGCTACTCAGTGATGCCGCAAGGTACATGATAAAAGCAGCTGAAACATTAAAAATCCTGTATTCACGCCTGCTCCATGTTACTTGCATCGCACATTTGCTGCATAATTGTGCTGAGCATATACGTGCACATTTTAAAGCTGCAGACAATTTGATATCGTCTATAAAAGCAGCAACCATAAAAAACAAAGACCGACATGCTTTGTTCACCGCAGCTGGTTTGCCGGCACCACCACAACCTGTTTTGACTCGTTGGGCCACGTGGCTGGAGGCATCTTTCTACTACGCAGAAAACTTCCAAATTATCAAAAACATTGTTGACAATTTTGAAGATGGTGGAAAACTGGTTGAGCGGGCAAAGGAAGCCATAGCAGAACCTGCAGTTTTCGTCGAATTAAGGCAAATCTATGGTAACTACCGAGATATTGCCATCCTAATCAAGGGAATTACCAATTCATCGAATACAATTGTTGCTGCTTCGGAAGCCATTCAAAATCTCCACTTTGGTGACGACCCATGTGAGATAAAAAATTATGCTCAAAGTCGTCTAGCTAGAGGTAGCAACTTCCTTAAAATTGCCGCCGGTAGTGGTGCACAACTACCAGATCATTCTCCTGCTGAGGTAGCGCTGCTTCAAAGAGCACAGCCAACTTCGGCTTCTGTGGAACGCTCTTTCTCTATACTGAAAAAAATGCTATGTCCTGGACGTAATTTTGACAAAGACAATGTCCATTCGTACTTGATTATGCGGTTCAACTGTTCGGAATAAATGATAATGAGTTCAATACTCCGACTCGGCTGCATAGTTTTTAAGAACCAGACAGAAAAAATTAGGTCATATTTAAAGTCATATTTTAGGAAATATTAAGTCACATTTTAGGAAAAATTAGGTCATAAAAAAATTGCCCAAATCATAAGACAATGTTATCAAGAACATGCGAGCGTCACGATCGTGTTTTAGGGCGGAATGAGCCAAACCATAGTTATAAATGGCGATTATGGAGTTGAAATAAACTGAATTACCAGCGGGGCTGGAGTGAGCTTTAACAGGTGATTGAAAGTTAAGACCTGGAACGGCTGCCCGCATTAGTTCGAAAAGGCTGATCGAAAAAAAAGGAAACGAAAAGTTCATAGATTTGTAAGCATATTAAGGCAAATCAGTAAGTCAGCAGGAAGCTGGCTCTAAAGAGGGTCTAGAGTTGGTACTAAAATTTTCAGTGAAAGGATAGGAATCAGAAACCAATAATTTCAAAAAGTTATTTTTGTCGCAACAATCAATATTTTTGTTTTTGATCAACAAAATTTTTGTTTCACGCAAGTCAACAGCTGACTGAAAATAGTTAAAGGCCTTTAAATACCAACTTTTAATCTGTTGCTTTATCTACCACATCAAGATTTCCAGTAATTTGCAGTTTTAGTATTGCAAGTTTGGTCATTATGATGCTACAAATTAAACTTCCATGACGTCATTAACTTGCCTATTAATTTATAGTTGCGGCAAGTAACGATTGTTTTTGCCCAAATTTGAAGCATACTCTGGGCACTTCATCTCCTGTGCGATAAGAAATATTTAGCTATGAACGTAAACTATTATGTACATATAAACTTTTCGAAGAAACTGCCTTGCTTCTTTATCTTACACGTGATAAAACAGAAAAAGATACAGTTGAGGCTATCCTAATCATGTTTCGCATTTGTTCAAGTGCAGATTCAAAAGGTGTAGTTACTTAAAATACTTAATGCCTGTTTAAAAGTCCAAGTATATAGCGAGATATTTTATGTTACGGAGAATTGCAACGCTTACACGAATAATAATGAATAGTCAAAACTAGCGCTAAAACATTTGTAACGCACTGTAATTGTAAACAAATAACAACCTTATTGTGTCAGATAAGATTGAGTAATACAAAAGAAAGTATTGTATTCAGCGTTAACATCGTATATTTACAGCATAGTGATGATTCTATTGCAAAGATTAATAGGGCAAGTTACTCAAAAACTTGAAACGAGAGAGAAAAATTGCATTCAATATGAACTCAGCGCATCTGATATTGTTTGGAACAGGCAATTGTACTTATGTAACATTGAAAAAGCATTATCAATGCGGAACTTTAGTTTACATCACTACTAGCACCAGCAAATAACCTACTCAATGGCACCACTAGAAGAGGGTTCTCCCTGGTAGACACTAATTTAAAGATTAAGACTCTTACCGCTCCAACAGATTGTTTTTGACTAAAAGCTTAGGATTAATCATTGATATATGGTTGTTAAAATTATCGTTTTTTAAATTTGCGAATATGATATACATATTGATATATGTCACGTAGTTTTTTGGCGCTTTTTAAATACAACGGCGTTTTTAGCCCCACGACAATTCTTTAATCATGGCTGAGAAAATTCGGTTTCACATATCATTCTCTACATTAATCCTTTTGCTGAGCGCTAAGCCGCAGATCTGTCGCTATAAATTTTAAGGCCTTTGGTATGACTTGATCAGAGAAAGGAACCAGGTCAACCGCTTGCAATATTTTGTCGCATATTGAACAAAAAAAACAGCTGATAAAATTTTAAATATGAAATCTAATCAAAAAGTCGAGCAACCCAGGCGTCATCAATCATAGTAGCAAAACCAATTGTCAAGAGACGGTGCAAACTGATGATACAGTAGACGCCGCTTATTATGACCACCTTGGGACCAGACCATTTTGGTCATAATATCCGAATGGTTATAAAAACCGAAGCCGCCATAACAGCTCCCGAATCGACGCCGTTAGCCACAAGAAGTCCAAATACCGTCAAATTCATCGTTTGCCCGTAGTAACAGTGTGACGTTGGCAGTAAAACAAAGTACAGTACTTTAACAAAGTGATGGTAAAATTTAGTACAGTGTGTAACAATATGTTGAAAAAACGAAGTTATAAGTGCGTGGTGGGAAAAAATACTGTATTGTAACAAGAAAGATGGAGAAAATGTTGGTCATATTATCCGAAATTTGGTCATTTATAAACGGAGAATTTTAAATGGAGAAATTCCGGACCGTACCTAATTGGTCATTATAAGCGGCAGGTCATATTATCCGTGGTCATAATAAGCGGCGCCTACTGTATTGTGAGAATTTCAAAGGTTACTAAGGAATTGAATCCAATGCAGTTTTGCATATTATACTTGATGCTATTGACGCTTAGCATACCCAGAGCTTATCGATTTGATCTTGCAACAACTTGTGCCGTGTTGGTTGCTTTCATTCACAGTTGGTAGACCTCAGCTCGATTCCTTACGCGAGTCATATCAAAATTTAAACAATCATATTTACAGACTTCTGCTTGACGGTCAGCAATTAAAGTACCGTATTTTTCGGGCCATAAAGCGCACTTATAATTCTTTAATTTTCTCAAAAATGGAACGTGCGCCGTTTAGTCCAGTGCGTTTAATGTGTGGATCAGGTTGCGCTTGGTCACCAAGCTCTAAACAAGCGCTACCAACTCAGTTGTACCTACCTCAACTCCTTCTTTCTTAAGAGCAAATTGCGAATGTATTTTTCTCTTCACTTTACGTGCGTCAACACACACATGCTTCGCGCATGTATTGCAACATGTACCGAGCAACTAGCCGTGCACTTTTCACGGTACCGATAAAATGCGTTGAGTTTTTGTTTCATTAAATGCGCCTTATAGTCAGGAGCGCCTTATGTATGAAAATAAACGCGTGAGAAAACGTTTATTGATACTGCGCCTTATAACCCGGTGCGCCCTATTGTCCGAAAAATGCGGTAATATGGAAGTGGAAATGTGAAGCCGAATTTACTCAGTCATAAGGAAAATGCCTCAGCGCTTAAACAGTAGCAGCTATAAAGTGTCAAAACCCTCCCTATTACTGCACGAGCTTACTTCGTTTCTCT
The DNA here is from genome assembly GCA_963675345.1 of Trididemnum clinides. NCBI lineage: Eukaryota > Metazoa > Chordata > Ascidiacea > Aplousobranchia > Didemnidae > Trididemnum > Trididemnum clinides. The sequence goes on from OY776299.1 coordinate 1,906,216, forward strand.
CTGATGAGCAGCATTAATCTCGTCCAAATGTTGATGATTTTAGCTTCAAATTTTGCCAGGAAAGCTATTTTTTTCATTTTGAACCTCATCTACCAGGCAACTGAGCTTTGTTTAAAGATACGGTGCACGTACTTAACGTAGCAAGGAAATGTCGTTAAAAAGATTAAAAAAGCAATCAAGTGGAGGGAAGACGTGCCGGCCCGTGCATAGCTTTAAAGTTGCAGTGCTTGGTCAAGATGGAGTTGGCAAAACAGGTAAGCTGTATTTATACTTTTAAGCTATGGGGGCATGTTTAGTAGGGTGATTACTTTTTACAATGATTTATATCGTTTTAGTTCCTAATGATGTTTTTTGGAAAATATTTTTTTCCATTGCACTTTCAATGCAGTTATCCAATAGAGCAGCTGCAACAATTACTTTATTAATCATTTGCCAATTATGCTAGGCCTTTACGAGGGGGCAAAGATTGTATCCAAATTTTTTCAAGAGTGTAGCCAGTTGTACCGGATTCATCCAGCGATCACTTGAGAGAACAGCAGTGAAATGTCATGAATTGATGATTTTTCGACATAGCCACCACCCCCTCCAAAACCAAGTGTAATCATTGAGATTGAGTTGGAAACATTGGCGAAGAGGCGCATAGTTCCTGTTTTCTTATTTTGATTCTTCTTTCATTCTTCTTTATAACTAAAGAAGCATAAAAACGAAAGAGGGGAAGGAGGTCGTCAAGGTGTGATCGTTTTTATCATTATAGAAACAAGCTATTAAAGTGTTGTGCCTATTTTATAACTGGCTGCTATCTCATTCCTACTTCTTTTTGTAACCTGAAGTAAATTGCTATAATCACGAGCTTTGGTACGGGTATTGAGGTAACCAAGAAGAGATCCCAAGCTAGGAAAGGGCTCGATCCCTCCCCAAATTTTTGGACCCAATCTAGGTAGACAAGTTAAGTTTTTTTAGGAAAAATGCAAATTTTTAACTTCTATAGCAATGCGATACCACACAGGGATATCGTTTTTTTAATTTTTTCTTAAACTTTTAAATTTGAAAGCTTTTTCTTACATCATCTAAACCAAAACTTTTAAATTCATTTGTGTAAAATCAGTTGCAAATTGCAAAAAAGGGGTTCCTGCAACTCAGAATTCAAAATTTTGTTAAAATATTAGAAATTATGAAAAAATTTGCCCTCCTAATTATTGTTTGTGGCTATGCTTTTGGACTCCTACGCATTTTCAATTGATTAAAAGCTCATCTTACTCTCTTAATAAGCGAACGAAAATTGGCGTCATGACATCTTGATCGCATTATCTTTCGTGACTACATTTGTGCTTTCAACTCGACATTAGGTATTCATTTTTTGTTTTTTACGAATTGCTTCCTTTACCTATTATAATAACTAAACTACGCGCCAGACATTGGCTTCCTGTTAATTGCAGTACCGGCATATCTACGCTTTATAAAAAACTGTAAAAATTCTGCTGTATTTGCTAAAACATTACCTTGCAGTGTGATGACGGAGTCGGTTGCAAGTTTATGTTCGAGAAAAATTGCTCTCCTTTGTGAAGACTGAAAGACACAGATTCAAACAACTGTTTCTATTATCTTGACGTCATTATGACTTCACCAACCCCGCTATGACACTCACTCCTGCGTAGTAATCAATCATGCTAAGTTTTATGTTTTAACGCCAAGTAGTTTTGAAGGAGTTAAAACGTAAGTATAATTATAGCCTATGTACCTATACGCACAGGCAGAACTCTGCTTTCCATATAGCTAGCATTTTTTTTTGGTTGCGAAGTCAATTATGGCTGTCAGAGAATTGGAAAAAAACGTAACCAAACGCGCACAAGTAGATTGTTATTACCAGCAAAGTTGACTGTAGCCTTTGAAATGTCTTTTTTGAAGTTCTTGAAATGTGTTCAAGTTTAACTATGATTTCAAAAGCGTCTGACGCTAAATTATTGCAGTTTAATTTGGTTTTTGTCCTTAACGTTAGGCCCTGTGTGAAGAAGATTGGCGCCAAAGCATCAGCTGAGATTATTTCTATAAAATTAACTTCATTTGTAATTATTCGTTCTTATAATTAGATTATCAAATTAGGAGAATCATAATAATCGTTGTTAAATAAATATAACTTGGTTAGTTTCCACGTTGATCCTCGATTCTTGATCTTGATCCTCTTGTTGATCGATTGTTTCCATTTTCATCAAGTACATGTTGATCCCCAAGGTGCGACAGTCTGCTTTGACCTATATACATTGCACTTACAGTAGTTCTGCAAGAAATATTTTTGAGCACTTAGGGTTGTTGATAGTTTGCCCTTCCCAACGACTTGGTTTCATGCTTGATCGAAAACACTCACCACCTTAACCAGCCAAAAACTTCGGGGAGTAAAAGGCAAGAAAGTTTTTATGCTGGATCACTTTTGGTGATGTACTTTTCTTTAGAGACTTGACAGGATTTTGGTTAGAACCTAGGACATTAAGCGAATTTTTGTGGCGTTTTCTTGGGTTAAGTAATGGATTTTGTTAGAAGCACTTACGAATGCAGTCAAAAGCAACGTTTTGATAAATCTTTGGAGGAAGGGTACTTCCTCCTTAGCCTCCTGGCTGTACTCCTAAAACCATCCATTCCTATCATTAACAAAACCGCCGTCGACGCAGCATCAGCATTCACCAACAGTCAATAATTAAACGAAAGGCTATTTTTACCAAATAAACAGAATTTTATCAACTACAACTGAAGTAGGTAGGTCTATAACAACAGCAAGAAGCTTTTATCCCCTCGCGGAGACTTCAGCATTGTAAACTAGTTTAAAAAAATAATCTATAAAATAGATTTTGCCGTTAATTGCAAAGCCAGATGGCTCCGATAAATTCCAATGCTATGACATTATTCCTCTCAATGAAACGCATGCAGAAGCGACTTTGGCACATGTGAGTAACCAAATTTTACTTAACTCTTTCAATCCCCCTCTCAAATGTTTTGTGGCAACGCCCTAGCTGAATTCCTAGATGTTGCTTATTTTAATCTTTAAAAAACGAACATAAAATTCCTTTCAAAAATAAGGCGTTAGAAGCTTAGACTTTAAAGTCGATAGTGGCAAGCCAATCAAAAATGACGTCACAGAATCTTGGATAAAAACTCATACTTTTCAGGTTCACTCTCTCCAATAATTCTTGCAGGTATACGCCACTGGCACTAGCTCAAGCAAATGGTAAAATGCAACAGGTTATGCAAAAACAGAAAGTACTTAGATTTTTGTTAGATGATGCGATATTAGATAAAATGCTTGCTTTCGTCTAAGAGTTTGCTCCAATTTGTTTTGCTAGCAATAAGCTATCGATGTTGACTAGCTTGGGCTATTTTAGTGTAAGACCTTTAGGGTACAAACGTATAATTAAATGTAATAACAATCTTAGCAAAGTAGTGCATAACAAAAAAAATTCTTGAATCATTAGGTTGTGCGGTAGTTTCGCTCAAAGTTGAAGACTGAAGCGGTTTTGCGAAAGCTTCTTTAATTGGCTGAATCTTCAACTCCCACATCCTTTCGCATACGCCACTAATGGCAATAGCATCTGCTTGAAACAGAATCGATGCAATAATGTAACTGCCGCTTAGTAATTATTTTGGCTGAGTTAAAAATAAAAATCAGGGGGCGCAAGTTCTTTCTTTTCTCCCTCCGAAGGTCGCTTATATCCACAGCACAAGAATCAGGAGGAAATATTCGCTTAAATGACTTAACAGCAGCATTTTTGCAATCTAATCTCCCTGCAAATGAAAGAAATGCATATGACAATCAGATGAAGGTTTTTGTCAAACATGCTAGGATAATAAACTGTATAACTCTCCTGAGGAGTAACTGACAATTTTTTGCAGCATTTGTCGTTCGTTTCGCAACGAGGAAGTTCATCGGAGAATACGACAGAGATAAAGGTGGGTTGCTGAATTTTCGTTATTGCGAATCTCTGCTTCTTTCGTTTGGCAACTTAGACTATGATGAAAATATTTGACTACTCGTGAGAAAAAATAACCAAAACGCATATTTTGGGAAATTACGTTTTTCTGTGCATGCAAAGCCAAGAGGTGTGATTATCAGTTGCGTACCATGGATTTTTGATGGACAGGGAGGAAGCAGCCCCCAATTTATAGTTTGGTTGGAAAGTAATCGTCTTTTTTCGATAGAAGCTCTTTTTTCTCTGTTTTTGAGCCAATATCAAGGCGCAAGAGGGATAAGGCAAGACGCAATAAATCGTCTACGCAAAATACGCTACTTTTGGTGGGATGTTCAGCTAATGGCTTCTATTTTAATTTTTTCAAGATCGCGGAGAGGGAGCGTAAACTTGAAGCTTCTCGTTGGCAATGCTAAACAATAAATATCACAAGCAGCGCAAAATTGTTTTCTAGTATTGAACCGTCTAACTGCAATCGGACAGTAGTTTGGTGAGGAAACTTGGAGTAGGGGGAGAGCAGGACTACTCCTCTAGCAACGACTATCGTTTTCTCCAGTAAAGACAAAGCTTGATTCGAGTTAGAATGTCACACCATCTTCTATAATGCTACAATTTTTAAGTGGCGATTCTGCGCTATAATTTTTTTAAACCAGGAATAGCAGTATCTGTATTGAAGAGGGATTTTCGACTTGGAAATTCCGCGTTGAATTAAAACTACCGAACAACAGTTCAAAAATTTCTTATTATTTAAAATAAATATTTGACCGCACTAGCACACATTTTTCCGAGTACTGAAGAGAGGGTCGGAGCAAATGTTGAGTCTATATGCGATAATTTTAAGCACGGCAATTTCCATGATTTGTCACCATGCTATACTAATTCTGATTTCATTTTTGCTTAACCGCATGTAATTTACGCTACTAATTTTAAGGGTTTTTTACTGCATAACCCCAAAGCAATTAACTCACTTTTAACCCTTATTTTTACTCTAACCGCCCAGCACTACTCCATATTACAAAAACCCTCGCTTTCCGATGCTAAAACATAATTACTACAGCTACAGGGAATGTTGCGTTGCAGCAAAACTCTACAGAAAAACAGAAACACGTAAACGTGACGCAACACAACACAAAATACGTAGCCCTTGAATAAAATTGGTAAATAGAGGTACGGTACAGTATGTTTCAGAATCGAAATTACTAAAGCAGCGAGCTACACTGAAAATGAATTCGCTCTATCTAATAATTGGTACGGTAAATGCCAAACTAAAATAGTGTTCAACCAGTTGACGTTGTAAATGAAAATAGATTTCGTGGTTACGGCATCTTTGTATACGTTGAATTCACGATGGCCGGGAGTCGAAATATGTCTTCATTTATAACGTCAACTATCTAATTACTAGAGTAGTAACGCGTTTACCAATAAAAAAAATTGAAATTTTAAGCTATAAAACTGATACGAAAATATTATCTAGGTTTCAAATGGTAATATGTCGATCACATTTTGATACTAGCTTACCGAGGATTTTTGCAGGATGTAGGAGAGCATAAATTATTGATCCAAAAAAACCTGGTCAGCAGTCGCTCAGGATTTTGCCTAAAACGAGATTTGGGAAAAAATTTAAAAACCAGGTTTTTGGAGGATCTTTGTACGTGGTTTTAAGCTGCGTATTTTCTTTGCTCGGTTGCCGGCACCAAGGGAAAAAAGAGGCGCAATGCTTTCTCTCCTTCCAAAAAATAGGTTAGTGCATCCTAACAATTGACACTTAGAACTAGCAGTGTCAGGTTTTTGCGACATGTTTTTTTATGTCGTATGACTTGTCGTGATATTTGTGTACTGGAACCATAACCTTATCCACACAACTTTGCTCCTCAAAGAATTGTATGCAAATTGTATGCAAATTCCTGTAATATCACATTTTGCAAAGGTGGCCTGGTAATGGCATCTGAATTACAAATTGTAGGACTTCCTACTTGGTCAAATTTAATGACCGTTCATGGCTGCTCTGAATGGAAGTGCCGAGGTTTTGAACCTTGGTTATTTATATACAATACTTAGACTAGAAGTGTGCAACCTGTAGCATAGCTGGACGAAATACACCAAATCGTATGATACCATTGGGCAGAATCAAAAGGCATAACCACTAAAAAATTGGAGTAGCTCGAATTTTTCCATATATGTTTGATATTTTAAAGAAAAATTTGACCAAAATTATGAAAATATTATTCAGGTCTTTTAGTTTTTTAAGTAGCCAAATTCTCGCATCCTAAGTTGCAGAAAATGAATTTGAATGCAACGTGCGATTTTATACTAACAAATAAATCAATATTTTCTGTATGATAGCACTTTATTTTACGAACACAAATAGTACAATTTAAAGTTTAAAGGGAAATTCAAAGAAAACAAAACTTTAGAAATGAAAATTTCACTAAAAAAAGTTTTCTTGCGTATTTAGGTCCAAAATTTTTTGTGGAGAGCGTGGTCTCTCACGAATTTTCTGGCTTCGCTAATCATGAATTTTTATCAACTTACCATTATTACCTTAAAAAACATCTTGTTCTTATTACAAATCAAGTATAAAAACAAAAACGTTTTGAAGCTTAAATGTAAGATTTAAGTTGATTTAAGCTTGTAAGTTATAGCCGGCCCTGCTGGCGTCGCCCGCAGGGCATGATGTCGAGGTCAAGAATATTGGTTCAGCCAGCTGAACCGGCTTTTTTGGCATAGCCAAATTTCGTTCCGAAACAAGACTAACATTTTTTTGGAAAGCATTCGATAACAAAAAAACATGATAGGGGGTTGCGCGTAGCCGCTATGTGTCTCCAAAGTTTCTCAAGTTCCTGGAAAGGTCTTGTTTCCTTTTTTTGAGCATAGCTTTCCTTAAACTGTACAAAATTTTATCCGTTAAATTGAGCAAGTGCTTGAAAGTATAAAAAAGTTGTGGAAGGGTGCTACGGCGATTGGTATATATTTTCCGGATTAAGCTATTGAATATTTGGCCCAATACTTAACACTTATTCGTAACTGCAAGCGAATTTATATAAGCAAAAGCCTCTGGCTTTGGGTATGAAGCTTCGTCTTGGCATGAACGCAGCTAGAAAAGAGGATATTAACCCGAAGTAATACACTCACAGTTAAGTTAATAAAATAGCAGGATCTCCCATCAGTTGGGTCAAGGTTAAAGATATCGAATTAGATGGCTACTCCAGCTTCACCCAATTGATATTTATGCGAACAGTAATAAATAGTCAGTGTGTTTTTAACATAGCCAATTCTTTTTCTAAAATCAAATTGGTTAAACAGAACATTGTATGGGGTCCCCCATAGCCGCTATGTTTCTCCCAAAGTTTCTTAAGTCCCTAACTACCTCTTGTTTGCCCTAATTCCAGCGTAGGCGTAGTTAGGAACTGAACTAGCTCACAACTGAAATAGCCAACGTTTTCACAAACAAAGAGACTATTTCTAAAAGTGCTTAAGTCACATTTTTACAAAAATTGAGTTGTCATATGCCAGGGCATCGTTTGGGTGTTCTGAGTCATTTGACGAACAAATTGGTGTAAAAAAAGTTTTCAACTCCGTTTACCAGAACAAAATTTTTAAAAATTGCTGTTTTGATCATTCTAAAAGTAAAGCAAATCTCGTAAAGCAAACTAAAGGTATTTAGGACAAATTTGGCCAATTGTAGCATAGGATTCCAGTCATGTAATACATTATTTCAAACTATTCAATCATTTGTGACATGCTAGATTTAGACTAGCCTGTACCTGTAGATGTTTGCAAGTTTTGTAGCAGGCTATAAAGGTGGTAGTAAAGTGGGTTAATGCACCAATAAGCGATCGATCGTCGGCTTAAATCGCGCTCCAACTGCAATGCTGTGCTTTTGGAAAAGACGCTTTGCGATGATTTTCTATGATGGCCGGTATTAGTAAGCAGAAGATTTTATGTCTGAAGAAACTAATGGGTATCAATAAGCCAGCCAGTTTATTTCAGAAGAAATTACATCAAGTAAAAAGGCTATGGTGCGTTAATGTATCCAATGCCAGAAAAATGAACTAAGAATTTTGCAGTTACAGCTGTGAAATGTAATTATTACAAAAAGTGTTGACTCTGATATTACATACAGAATAACTTTAGACTTTAGCCAAATATATATTTTATTCAGTAGGTTTACAGAAAATGTTTCTTAAAACTCGGTAGTTTTGGCAAAACGTGGTCGAAATCGCAAATAGGTAAATTTTCAGTTGAAAGTTTTTATTAAGAGTGAAAAATAGCTCGGCAATTAGTAGATTGGACGTGCTTTTTAGGTTGTTAAGCTTTCATGGCTCAGTAAATATATTCATCTTCAATGTGCATCAGCAGGTTGAGGCTTCTAGCTGTACTGAATGTGCTGAAACTGCTTACAGAAAGTTGCCTCAATAAGGCCCATCGAACCTGGCTGTAGGCCTTATTAGGGCATGGCAAATATATACTTGGTTGATGTCAAGAACAAAAACACCAAAGCAATGAAACGGCATGTTGACATTTAATAAATAGGTTGTGTTTTTTTGAACTCAGTTCGATTCCAAAGCCGGTCAAAACGCGCCGGTATACAGTTTGTATTACTGGTAACTGATGTTATTTTCATGGTTTAGAACAAAATTTATTCTCTTGTCAAAATATCTTTGCAGAATAATTTTAAAACTTTATTATCTATGTGTTGAATTCGAGAAAATGGCTTCCAGTGGTGGTAAATGAACAACGGATGCTATAGAAAATTGTATGAAAGCTGTAAGCCGACAGAAGATTCCTGTTGCCGACCTTAGACTACCACTGACTGCTAAAGTGATCCGAAGCTACGTTTTGGAGTACGTGGAAAAAATGGGTTGGCTCATCTCTATACTACTACGACTGGCGAAAAATGGTTTTGTCTTTTCATGCAAAGATGACCAGAACTGCGACGGCACAAAGCTCAGCATATGAATTCAGCTCGTGCACAAAAATTAAATCGGTTTATTGTGAGAGACCATTTTTCAAAGCTCAAAGAAACAATAGAAAGCATGGAACTGTTTGATCAGCCGCAAAAAATTTATAATTTAGATGAGAAAGTTTGTCGCTTGGCTTTACATCACTAGCAAAGTGTTATCGCCAAGAAAGGTCAAAAACGAGTTCATCTTGTGGCGCCAGAACACTGTGAAAATGTGACGGCGGTTGCTTGCACAAACCTTGCCGGAGGAACGATTCCGCCCATAATAATTTTTTAGGGTAAAAACAGGCGAGAAAATTTGGGGATAGTTTCCTCTTGCATACTTTGAGATGGCATAAAAGGGTAGAATGACGCATGAAGTTTTCGTAAAGTGGCTCAACATTTCGCAAAGTTTAAATTTCCTGGCAAAGCTTTTATCTTGATGGGGCAAAATGTGATCTGTCTCCGAGCATTGTGGATGAAGCAGACAAACACGAAATCACCTTATTTTGTCTACCATCAAACACAACCCAGGAGCTTCAGACCTTCAGGCAGTTTTTAGAGCATTTGAACACTATTGGATGAGGGGGTTTTCAAGTTTTGGAGACGGCGGCCAAACAGGACACTTGCTGTGGAGCTTTTTGGAGAAATATTTACACCAGTTTCGAACAAAACGATGACCATTTCCAACATTCAAAGTGGTTTTAGAGACTGTGGAATATATCCGCTTGACGACAGCGTTATTCCAGATCATGGTTTTGCTCCTAGCGATCTAACACATATTGCAGTTAGTGATGAAAGTCAGCAAGAAGTGCCTTTTTAGCTGACACTATCGACTCAAGAGATGTTAAATATGCAAGAACCATCAGCTAGCCAAGACGTGTCAATGCAGCTATCAGCAAGTCAAGATGTATCTCCAAAGCAATCGACGATTTACAAGATGTCTGAAGAGCCATCATCGAGCAAAGATAGGTATTCACTGCCAACTGCATCAACATCGTTCTGCAGCCTCATTTCTTCGCCTAAAAAGCACCCATAGAAACAAACGGGCACAAAGAAAAAAGAGTATCAACTGCAAAGCTACAGTTGCAATAAAATCTCTATTTTACAGCAAAAAAACAAGAGTGAAAAGAGCAAAAGCAAGAAAAAAAGCATAGTCTTTGGAAAAAGATCATCTGCAACAAATTGGTATTGCCCAATACATGTATGTAGAGAGAATACGATTTCTGACATGCAGCAGTGTGAAATTTGCCTAATCTGGTTTCATGAAGAATGTGTTGGGCTGACAAAAGATGATGATGAAAGATGATGAATTCGGTATGGTTTATGGTCGGTTAGCTTTTAAAGATTGTTTTGAAATATGTCCTAATAATTGTAGATTACAACAAAACACAAATCATGGACTTTTTCGTAATTTTGTTCGAGTTATAACAAAAAATTAAAATTGGTTGGGGTACCTTACTCAAATCAGTAAATCATTGAAAAAATGCTTAAGTCACTTTTTAATTTCTTTTAAATAACGCTGTGAAAATTATTTTGGGCAAATCTTTTTCTGTTATTATGTTTGTAGTCATCACTGAATTGGATTCAGAGTGGCTAAACTTTTGAATTGTACAGAAACGTATCTCAAAAATATTTGAATGCATTTATCTCAAAACTCATTTGAACGGACTTAAGCACTTTTAGAAATAAGTCTCTTTAAATGTTTGTTCGTTCATCTGATAAAGTGCTAAAAAGCATAATTTCAAAGTTGTGGGAGGGTGGCAACGTGATCGATACGTATTTTGAGGAACCCATTAATATTAGAACCACAACTTTTTTGTAAATTTATGCCTATTTGTATGACCTATAGGCTCTGGCTGCGAGCATGCTCCTAGGTGCTGGCATAAACGCCGCTAGGCAAAGAGCAATCTAATCCGAAGTGATGCTCTCACAGTTAGTCAGTGCAACTGCAGTGCCCCAATCAGTAATGTCGACGTTGAGAACAAGGGTATTTGTGAGAACAGTAACGAAAAGTCGATGCTTTTTTGACATAGCCAATTCGCATTACAAAATCAAAAATACCGTGTTTTTAATTGAAATCGAGTAGAAAACATAAAGGATGGTAGCGCATAACCGCTATATTTCTCGCCAAGTTTTTAAAGTCCCAAACAACGCTTTATTTGCCTTGTTTCCTGCATATACTCAGTATCTGGACTTTCGAGCAATTGAAGCAGACATAATAATTTTACAAAATGTTATCCGTTTATTTCAGCTCTGGCATGGAATCATAAATGTAAAGTTATGAGGTAGGGAGGGGGGATGGGAGACGCAAAAGTAATTGCAGTGTAATTTCTGATATAAGCTATAAAATACTCGGCCTACTGCGATCAACTTTTTGTAACTGCAAGCCCTATTCGTATGACAAAACATCTCTGGCTGCGCGTATATTGCTTGGTCCTGGTGTAATTGCTGCTAGAGCAAGGGCAAACTAATCCAAATTCAAGCACTTACAATTATTGCAATAGATTAGGTTATGATTTTGAGAGTATAATCCATGAACCGCGTTCTTGCAAAAAAGAGGCGGATGATTTTTGTGATTCCTGTAAGATTTAGCATAAAAAATCTTCAATTTGTTTAACTTTGCTTTATTTGATTAATTTGTCTTAAGAGATTAAGATCTATCAGGCTTTAGATACGACTGTACAAAAGTATTGTAATTTGCTATTCCAATGCTAAAAAACAGGTTTTTTGACCTCTGATATGGTAATTACTTTAATGTATCATTATTGTTTAACAGGCAGCATAACACTTGCTTGCTTTCGCAATAATAGTGAATATATTTTTACGCGTAACCTGCTTCCTGCTATTTTTTCACCTTTTATCACTTAATTGCACCAGACACATTGTGACAATATAACGCAGTTTGAACCATGCTAGAAAAAAAGAAAAAGCTTGCTCAGAATGCTTAAAGTCTAAAAAAAGAATCGCTTGCTATGGTCAATTTAAGTTAAATTGTTGTAGAATTTTTTATGGGAAAAACCTTGTAAATATTTCCCAAAAACGTGTTTTCTATGATCAGTACCTATTGAGAAAATACAGAGAACAAATTGTGCAATCAAGCGTTGGGTGCGACGTCATTTTAGGTCCCAAAGTAATGAAATTTTGCAGGTTGGTGAGTTAAGGGCTGGTTTTTGTTTGAGAAAAAAACAGTTTTCTTCTGTCAAGAAAAGCAAATTAAAAAAATTATCTTTAATTGCGACGTCATCATGACGTCGCAAACCTCCTTATGACACTTGGCCCGAAGAGGTGATCAATTGTGCCGAATTTGATGTTTGAACGCCCAGTAGTTCCGGAGGAATTGAAACACACAGACACACACACGCGCGCGCGCGCACACAAAAAGAATAGTGCTTTATAGCGTAGATTTATCACAGATCGTAGCAAGAGCCTCACTTTATTTTAAAACTACAACATTCCGCAGGCCACAAAATTTGTGATTTCAGGTCACATTTGGTTTGTGGACTGCAGGTTGTATACCCTTGACATAGACTATTCGAACTCTGGGGGGGGGGCTATGTTCCGCCTGACCTATTGGCTTATTTGTTTTTGGCTTATCATGTGCGTTAAGAGTAATTATTGTGGACCTCAACAACATGTTAGCGTAACTGCTGGTTCAGAGACAGTTGGGTCATTTTGCAGTCCACCCAAAGTCTTATATATTCCATTCCAACAAAGTTTAATGAATTAAACACCGGCACAGTGTTGCATTAGTTGGAGCCTACACTTTACAGTCGATAGACCTAGGTTTAATTTCCCAGTCGAATTACATCAAAAGACTGCAAAAATGGTATTAGCGCTTAGGCTAACCGCTTGGCGCTCAGCATGAAAAAGGCAATACGGAGCAAAAACCCTCAAGTTTGCTTCTTGTGTCTTGGGGTAGAGCACCTAATGGGATACCTCCATCTTTATGTGGCAGACAGGTGGTCAAGTACTCAAACAGTCTACTCAGCGAGCCAATTCTGAGTAACAAAAGACTTGCAAATAGAGCAAGGAGTCATACGCATGATTAAATTAAGTTTAGGCGACTCTCATATAAACAAAAATCAAAATCTGCAAGCACTTGCTACCCAGTGCAAATTCATGTCGATACAAGCCAATAATATTTTGTCGCGGTGATGAATTTTGAATTCGAGTGCGCAATGAAAATTTTTGTAAACAGGGATAGCCTAACAAAACCTATAATACTATTTTTTGTGCCAAGTTGTGGGTTGTCTCCATAGAAGTCTTTACTCATTTTCATCTAAAGCAACACGGACAGGGGGAGTAAAAAAATGAGAACTTAATTAATTCTGTGAACACAAAAAGAAGAAAAAATTTGGAAGTTGCGGAATAACCTTACGTTCTTCGGGCCAACAGTTATTCTTGCGTGTCGTTGCGGTCAGCACCACTCATAGTTTAAAACTGAAACTTGAGCTGTAAAGCTAACACGGCTTATTTCGCGCGGCCATGCCGCATGCAACGTAACACCGTGAGCCAATGATCCATAACTTTTTGTCGTCATTACCCACTTTCAAGTTTGACTAAATTTCTATTTTTTACAATCCTATTCAAATTTAAACCGTTTTTATTAGTTCAGCCATGTGTTCAACCCGTGTATAAAAATGAACGACTTATGCTTGAGTTGATCTTTCAAAAAAGTCATTAGTTTAAACTCGAGGACAAAAGGACTTTCAAAACAATTTGTTTTCCAAAAAAAGGTTATCAAGTCAACAAAGATTGAGTTCCAAAAATGAAACCTCAAAGATGTGAGCTTGCCGCATCCTCGCTGTCTCAACGCGACGGCCCATTTGAGAACCTCTACGTTGAGATGATTTCTTAACGTAAGAACCCTACTCTGGGGGGTTAGCAGATGGGATAACTGAATTAGCAGTTATCCCATCTGCTAACCCCCATCTGCTAATTCAGTTATTCCGCTCCAATGCAAAATTCTCCTTTGGCCTTATGCTAATTATTTGGACAAATATGTCACTTTTCGTTAAATACCCACAGTCAATCGTTCGGATTTTTTTGCTGCTAAACTTTTAGGGGGTTAGAGAACATTTTGATGTTTATTTTGAAATAAATTTTGTTGGCAACCCTGGTGCAAAAGTTTTGTTATAGCCATTTTGAATTGTGATTTTGCAACCAGCAATCAAGCAAATATTTTAACCCAGAAAAAGTTAGTAAATTAAGGGTTAAGATCCCTTGCTTTGTGCACTCAGCACGCGATCTTTCGATAACAAGCTAACGCTCTGTCTATCGCTCCACGATGGGGGCGGGTTTCAACACCCTTAGATACTCTCATTGCGTTCCTTTATTAATAGGTAGCACGGCATGGTAAAAATTAAATTTGTACAAATTTGAAAAAGCTATATCACAGGCGTACGCGATGACGTAGCCAAAATTAGAAACCTCTTGCGAGTATCGATTTATTGAGTTATAAAGGTGAACTACGCGCTTTGTATGCATGTTCACACGAATGACGTGGTTGTTTCACAAAGTAATAGTATGCAAATAATAAAAACCCCCTCCAATATTTGGACGAGACCATCCCTGGACGTGTTTCGTCCTTTTGGACTCATCAGCAGGGCCCATCCCGTCATCACCAAAAAACAAAACCCCATATTTGCAATAACATAAAAAATGCAGTATTTTTCTATTACAAATTCCTTCGCACACATCACGCGCGCGGCGCATGCTATCACTTTGGCTCGGGGATCCAACCCGTATCGAAGATGAAGTGTACTACTCGAAGAGTTAATAGTAAGCGAGATCGATTTAAAGCCCATAAACATAGTACGTGATTACCATAACCGTATCATACAGGACAGGTCCTGCTGATGAGCCTAGAGATAGTCTCGTCCAATTATGGGAAGGGGCTTTACTTATTTGCAATACTATTACTGTGTGAAATGACCACGTCATTCACGTGAGCATGCATATGAAGCGGGTAGATTACTTTTGTAACTCAATAAATCGATGTATGATACGGTTATAGTGATCACGTGCTATGCTCATAGAGGTAAAGGTTTTAAATTGATCTCGCTTACAATTAACTCTTCGAGTAGTACACTCCAACATCTTGCGAGTATGTAACTTTGCCTTTTCTTATTGAAACACAAGTTGATAGGACTGAGCACACACGATGGTAGTTGCTTTATTCCAAAATGCCCTGCAGTTATTGCGTGACAAGTTTTTGATTTGATGATCTTATGATCACATCGTTTTATTGCCCGTTTAAATCAGCTATTTTTACAAAGAATTTTTTACAAGTACCGGTAACAAGTTTTTTGCTAGATCGAAAGCAATTAACCAAGCATGCTCTTGTAATGGGTAAATGTAAAAATGTAAAGCCAGAGAGAAAAATTCGACCTTGATAATTGGCTTTATTGAAAAAATAGACCAAAAGTCTTTCCATACATTTTGGCGAAAAAGACCAAAAATCTAACTGCTGGTGCAAAAGCTTATTTTATCCGCCAAAGGCACAGCTGCATAAACACTTTATGGACCCTAATTTTTTATAATATTCTAATTAAGATTTTTTTGATGAATTTCGCATTCTAAATTTCATGAAATATTTTTTCATGCAAAATTTGGTTAACTTTATGATGGTCAAGCAAATTAAATTTCAAAGGTAGGAAAATCTTACGTAAAAACACGCTTGTTTGTTTTCAAGAAAGAAAATCTTAACTATTTTACTAAAAAAATGCTTAGTGTTAGAATTAGATACAAAAAAATTAGAGGAAGTATCCTCTGCGGCTACGTAATGAATATATGTAACCTACAAGCTTGCATTTGCAACCGTTGTTGTAGCTTAGCTTTCAAGCAGTTAACACTTTATGCTTGATCGCCACTTTAGCATGCCGTTTCTGGCAAAAGCCAAAGTTGTCGAAGCGTGAAGAATTCAGAAGTAGGCCAACAATAAACTTTCATTTCAAAATGGAAATCAGTCTAACCAATACAATGAAAACATATATTAGTGCTCGCCATAATCCGAATGAAATCAGGCTGTCATTACAAAAAATAGCAGCATATTCATCTTATTTACGAAACAGCAGGCAATCTCTGGAAAAATTTGGCGGCTCCACATGAGGTTGCGACCAACAGTTCGGGGACCACTGCGCTAACCTACTGTGAAACGTCTACTGGTAACACAATTTTCTTATCTAAAATACAGTACCGTGAATTATTTAGCAGAAAAGCATTCCAAGCGTTCAATCAATCAAAACTGCTCAAGCTCTTTTCAAAACGCAGAACAAGCTCCAGTAACGCATAGCCTAGAACGTCATACTTGTTGGGCTAAAACTAGAACCATTGTAGTGGAAGTTATGTTAGTAAATTTGCAACTTGAAACTAGTGTTTGCGTCATGACAGGAAATCAAATGGTGTGACGTCCGATGACACTGCACAAAAAGTTTAAAAATTGTATCTTGGGCAATCTGGTAAGATGATGTTTCCATGATTTTATCGTGGTCAGAAAATATTTGAAATAAAGTGTTTAAAGAGTTGCCTATGACACAAATACCTACGAAATGGTAAAACATAATTTTGGTTGGGTCTACTGAAGGCTGGAGATGCTATTGCACTGTTGCACACGCCAACAAGCCGCCCCTGTTTACACCGACCCCCGTCGCCATGTAGTTACTTCTCGGCCACCACTGTTAAAGTATATTTCGAAAGATGTTTGACTATATAAAAGTTTATTGTTCTGCAATTAAAATTAAAGAAAACATGAATAAAAAAATGCATTCTCTAAAACGACTCCAAAATTGTTTTTTTTACATTCTTAAGCTTGCATATACGATAATCACAAAAAGTATATCACAAATAAAAATATATGATGGCATTAATCTTACAATGAGCATTGCAAGAAGTATGCAGCGACTAATCAAACATTCTAGCAATTATAGTGCGTTCAAAAAGGTGTAATTAATCGAGTGAAAACATATTCGCCACCTTGCGCTAAATATAGTTCTAAGTTACGCAATAGCAATGTCATGCATGCACAAGTCAAGTACTTGTGTTGGAATCTGTAGCAGAAGTTTGTTTGTCCGTCCGTCGTCCGTCAGTCAGTTTTTACTCCTCCAAAACTACTGGCAATCCAAACTCGAAACATGACACGACCGATTGCGTCATTGAGTTATGTGTCATAAAGGGCTGCAACGTCACGGTGACGTTGTAATCAAAGAATAATTTTTCTAAAATTTGTTTTCTTCAGCAGAGCGCAGTTCTCCTTGAAAGAAAGGTGCCAAATATTATTGATTCACGCAAGACTGTCAATTATTGAATGAAAAATGGTTGCGTCACAATAGCCGATTCTTTTTTGATTGATTTTTTCTAATATTTAAAAAAATGTCGTTGGTAGAACTTTGTTTCCGAAAACAGCCAATAAGTATGCAAAAGCTGCATCCTGTGCCAAAAATTTATAGAGTCAAGAACTTTTGCAACCACACAATTTTTATTTTCATTTTCAACCTAGTTTGCATATTCTGCTTTGTGATATCACTATACGTCCAATTATTTGACGTACAAACTCAGAGCAACAGCTCTTTATGTCGTCATAGTATGCTTATTATTTCATGGGTATTTTCGGCGCCTGTATCAGAAATATCCCGTTATTACGCTATTTAGAGAAATAATGATTTAATCCAACTCTAGATCTCATAACTCCCAATCTGTTATAACAAAGCTGCTGGTAAGGTTCAAACCCATTCTCATAGTAACCGGCCAAACAATGATCAATGGCTTATGCGTGTACTGAGTAGAGCAGTGGTTCTTAACCGGGGGGCACGCCTCCTCTGGGGGGCGTGCGTAAATTTCAAGGGTGCGCGAGCCCTGATGTGTTTTACAACACATACTTTATTAATTTTGAGACTTACGTTTTCTCGCCTATTGCATGGTTGTCAGTAATTGAAGTAATTGAAGCCTACCACCATTATATGGTAATCCTGTTTCGTAAACTGAATAATGTGTGATGTCATCATAGGCGTAAAAGTAGGGGGGCTTTGGGGCTGCAGCCCCCCAGGCTGTTTTCATCCGCCCATATATTTCGGCAATCATCAGAAAAAAGTGAGAAGTTCTAACTTTGAGATTATCCGCGCTTGGTCAAAGGGCGTGCAAATTTCAATTAGTGAAAACCTTTTTCAAAGAAAGTCGTTGGTGCGTAGAAGAGTATCTTTATAATCGCAACCTGTAACAATCGTCAGAACGGCTGCTGATACTCGATTGTAATGTCACTTACGAGATTATTCGAATTAGTTTCGCTTTTCGTTCCACCAGCACAAAGCAAAGTAGCGAAGACCAATTTGGATTAATCTCGTTTTTTTAAACACCGGCAGTAGGCAACTTGGCTAGCAATTAGGCTTGAGCGGGTTTATAAACGGTAGGCCAACGAAATATATGGGGCTTTACTGAGTTAAGTGTAAAAATTTTACAATAGGCTACTAAAAATGAGCTATGCGATAAACTAAAACGATATTTATTAATTAGGACAAAAATAGGAATTAGAGGTGTTGTTGGTATTACTAGTGCGGTATATTTTGACCAAGTGTCATTATTGAGAATTTATTTAATGATATTGATAAATTTGTTGTCAGACTTCAGGGTAACGGGACACGTGATCCACCATCTTGAAATGCGGACTATATTGCCCAAAATACTCTCGAAAAGCCTTGTCCTAGAACAAAGCAACAAGTGCCGTGTTTTTCCCGTAATGAACACGAACTTTCTCCGGCTAGGCAAAAGCAAATTGTATTAGATGCAAAAAAAGGGGGCAGTAGGAGAGGTCATTTTAATAAAACATTTCAAGTCAAATGGAAGGAAACTTACGCGTGGGTTTGCCACAATGCAGAAAAGACAAAGCATTTTGTTTAGTTTGCAAAGCTACAAGAAGGCAAGTAACCCAAACAAAGGTGTCGCTACATCACAGGAAACGTGATTTTTTAAAAGCATTTTTTTATGAGGGATTCAATAATTGGAAAAAGGCGTTGTCTGCGTTTGATCGCCACAAAAAATCAGAATTACAGTGGAACGCTGATTATCCGAACTAATTAAAACCAGGGTTGTTTGGATAAGTGATTTGTTCGGATAATCGAACAACATGCAATATTACGAAAATACATCATATACAGTTCACAGACATCGTGATGTATTGTATATCATTAGCACTGGCAGTATAGTAACTGGTTGCAAAATTTAAATAAATACAGCACAAGTCAATTGCTTTTTGCGTTTTGGATGCATTTATTTTCTCTAAACACAATTGACGTTTTAATGCTTCTCACCCATTGATATTAGGTTCTAATGACTTTTGTTAAAGACGTGTTCGGATAATAGGCTTTCGGATAATCGGCGTTCTACTGCATCGGTCTGCACTTCAGCTAATACCCAACCAAAGAAACGAAACTGTCCTTGAACTGTTACACAAACGAAAATTGAGTTCTACTGGTTGACCGAGCAATGTCAACCGGACAATCGTTGGAGAGCTCTAATGATGTAGTTGAACTCCTAAAACGTGAAAAAATTTTTCGTGAACTGCTACCGGAGTTGACCAATCTTGTCAAAATTATGCTTACGCTGCCTGCATCTACATGTACTGCTGCAAGGTCATTTTCCGACTTAAGACGTTTAAAAACTTATTTGCAATCGGAAACGATGTAGCGGCGACTTAATTACGTGACAATCATGAATGCTCACAAGAAAGAAACCAAAGCCTTGTCTATTGCTACACTCAATTGATGATTTTGGGTGTCGAGCCTGTGTTCAAAAAAAAACTTTTTACTCAAGCTGTTACCTGTTACTCAAGCTACTTTTTACTCAATCTGTTGTTTGTTTCACCAAGCTGTGACTTGACGTATTGGTAATACATTGTTTAATTCGCCTTTAATTTATTTTCTTAATTCGTAAACAATTGATAAACAAGTTTAATCTAACTGCTATGACTTTTGTGAAAAAGGTAAACTTGCAAATTCAATCCAGTTAAAAGCTAGGTTTATTCACAGGAATAAAGTACAGAAAAAGGACTAACCTTAGAGTAATACAAGAGGTCAGCGATGCTCTTAGTCCTTGTTTTGCGATAGATCATCACAGGCAGACTGCGATCGATATAACATAAAAACCATCACGGGCAGACTGCAAAATACGGGAAAAAGGGAAACACGCCCCTCCAGTAAAAGCAAAGTACCCCAGTATCCCCTCGCAACAATTTGATTTCCTTAAGTAAAAGCCACTTTCTCTCTATAATTCATTTGTGCATTAAGAAATTTTGGAAAACAGTGATATGTCCTGCTTTTTTAACTTCACTTCCTGCAAAAACGCCGAAATTACTAAAATCTAGCTCCGATGATGATAAACGACTTTTGTGGTTTTCACTTTTATTTCCGGGGCGAATTTAGGCATACAAGTTTCTAAGCTTTTGGTGTATACCAGAAGAAAACAACCTTTTTTTCGCAGATTACATTTAATTTCGAGTAAGAATTTTAATTTCTTGGGAGGCATAGACGTAACAGTAGGGAGGCCGAGGTGCTGTATCTCCTATATTGTTATCGGCCCCCTCTTCAGAATAATGTCAAATCCCCATTGCCTGCATTTCAAAAAGTTGATCCCAAACAAGGTCTCGTGACTTGCGATGCAAAACAGTCTTTTCTTTGTCAGCACCCCTCATAGAATACAAAGTGTTACTCCTATAAATGCCATAAAACAACTAAATTGTCAATCGTGTTTACTTCATTTTGATAATTTAGCAGTTGCAAATCTACATTGTAGAGTAGACTGTAGTCTACCATGTCATACTAAATTCGGTCAGTGACAAATCCGAATGGATTAAGGCAGTTATTAGTCAGTTTGTTGAAGTGGTAGAGCGGTATATGTAAACTTTGTAAAGCAATCTAGAATAGACCCAATCATACAATTGACTAAGTTTATGTTTTTATCATGTTTGCAGTGCCTGCGTAGCTAAGTAATAAATTCAGATAATCAAAATGGCTGGGAAAAAAGAAACTATATTGAGGAAATGCAATTCAAACACTGCCTTTGTATTAATTTATAAGGGTGGGGGCGTAAAGCAGGAAACCATCACTCAAGGGAGGCACGGTACCAAAAAGGTTAAGAACTGCTGGTGTAGAGTATTGGTGTGCAGCTTGCGGCCCGCGACGTAAAATTTTGTAGCCGGTGGAAAGGATCCCAAACGTGGCCTGCAACGTGAAATTTGTAGGCCTTGGTTGACAAACCCGTCACTTACATCTCAGATAAACCATTCCTCCCCCCCCCAGATTAGGTCTTCCTCTCCATTTTGGCTGAACCTTGCCACCAGCCACTGCTAAAAAGCTTATGTGTGCGTGAAAACAGCATAGGCTACGAACTTTGACTGGCTCCAGAAATTTTCAAGAAGTCTAAGCTTGGCTCGCCTGCTAAAAAATTGCACACCCCTAAGGTAAAAGATGACTTGACCGGAGTTACCTCCTAAACCAACTTGGTCATCACAACTCTACGTTTGCATAACTAATTTTACTACGTGAATTATACCGGATTTAAGGAAGTTGTCGATCGATAGACTACATGGGCTCATCAGAGGCAATATCATTTTTTTTCAATGTCCAAAGTCAAAATTATGCAGATGCCATCAAGAAGATTTTATACTATTTAACTAATTGTGTCAAGTTGGCGCAAACGACTGAGCAAATGCGATCTGTTCCTGCGAGTCCCTATTGGGCCGAACAGGGTGTTACCGAAGAATCTAGCTAGCGCTAAACTGAAATACTAACTATCAAAAATCCTTAGTTGTGAATTCATGCTATTTCACTTCTTACAGAGTTTTTGTATCAATGCACATTAATGATTCCATCGGCGACTTCTTCTCACTCGGTTCTGTTTGAAATACTCGACACTCCTTGTCAGGTAGTAGCAAATAATCGCCCTCCAATGTCTTAGTCGCGCAATTGTTCGGTTGAACACAGCAGCTGTTGTAACGGTAGCTGTAGTTGTAGTTGTGTGTGAAGTGGAGCGAAAGATATGTTTTGTTGTTTTTTGTTTCTCGAAATTGTTCTGACTATATTCTGGATTTTTTAGATTAATGCCGCGTACGATGCTCTAATTAAAACTTTCCAATCACTTTACTTCACGACTCAAACTTCCTTATCTTCGGCTTTCTTCCTCGTTTGCTAGCAGCACTTGCCTTATTCACAAAATTCAGCATATGTATTCTTCTATGTCTTCACTTTTTTTGTCATGCTGCCTTCTATAACAACTTATCGTGTTGAAGAGTGTGCCTTATCCATTAATGCTGCCTTCTTATTGTTTTCAAACATTTCCTTGTATCAACTATCTTTAACATCCTTCCCCCATTGGCATATATATCACTTTAATTTTTTATCTTTGTTAAAGAAAAATATGAACAATGACGAAGTTTTGAAAGAGAAAATTAAGTGGTCTGATGCTTTCGTCCTTCTCTATTCAGTTACTGATGTGGTGAGCTTCACAGAAATGCACCGACTGAAGTTCCTTATATCTCATACAAAAAACAATTCTCTAAAGGTAAAGGTGCTATTCGTGTATTTCGACGTAGTACTTAGTACGTAGCAGGCAAGTACTTACCAATTGTCAATTAAAGAGTGGCGGTGGGAGAGATACGGTGTTGAAATGATTGAAGTACCCTTCGATTGATTCCAAAACGTTTTCAAATATCAAGCACAACTTTGTTAATTGAAAATCGCAACCAGTTCACATTCAAATGAAAATTTTTGAAATAATGTTATTTGCGTGACCAAAGTCACGGCTGTAGAATATTGTAATACAGCAGACTTGCCACGGCTTGTCACGTTTATTCAAACTTCGTAAACTACGGACCATTTTAAGAGTTATATCAAAGTAATAAACTCTTCTCCCGTTATTTGCTAAAACACATAGTGGCAGCTGAATCAAGTCGTTTAGAATCAGGTAAAATGATAATGCAAATTTCATTCACGATTTGCGATGAAGGTAAAGTTATAGCGAAAGATGAGACCGTAATCATCATTGCATTTCTTCGTTTTCTGCATTATCCCTAATTCTAAATGACTTCTATGAATTTTACAATAACAAAATTTAACATCTTGTTTGATTCTAATAAGCTTTTTCACGGAAAAACAAAAGATTTTCAAAAACCTTCAAGAGATCGTAAACCCTAGTTTAAGGACCTTTGGTGACCTGGTTTGTATGTAGGAATTGAGGACATATCCAAAGGATAAAAAAAATGCTAATGTATAGGATGTGCCATAATAGGTAAATTAACCGCAGACCTCACCAAACAATCCTCACATTTTTTTTTGTTAGACAGCAGAACTTTAGATAGTTTTGCAGTATTATTTTCACCGATGGTAGCAGCTGCAAACTTGCTTTTATATCTCGTCGACCGGCAGGGCTACCAGTCAGTATTTCGGGTTAGAAATATTGGTTCAGCCGGCCGTGTCGGCTTCCCCCAAACAACATTTCTGAAAGCAGTAACAAACAGTCCGTATAAATAGGGGCATAGCCCCTATTCCCCAAATACCAACAATCATCGTTCTTTGTAATAAGATTGGTTTTACTCACAAACTCTTTGTCATTTCCAAAATTCTTTCCGTCCCTTCCGATAAGGATAGGAGCATGAAATCAAAGTTAGGGATGAGTGCATCAATGTTTCTTGTTTTGTGATTGCAGAAATTAATCACTAGTTGATTATGGGCTTATTTCACGACTTATTTCACACACTCCCCCTAGAAATGTTATTAGCGATACCAAGTTTCTTGACTGCACCTACAGTATTTACCTTGGTCCCAGAGTAGAGCAAGAAAGACTATATCTTTTCCCAAACGTGTTGCTTTCAATCACCCGGTTAGCTTGACAACCCATTTTTAAAAATATGCCCTCCATAGCAACAATTGTATATTTGGTGACTAGGATTTCACACAGAGGTGTAGATCTTCTAATTTATTTACTTTTTTGTTGGTTTTTCCTCAAACTTTGCTTTCGTAAACTAGACCCGTAATACCAACCTCACTACTAATAAATGAAAACTGTGCTTAATTACAAAATTTCGTGGGTTCATTTGACTACAGAGTGCTTCACAATTGTTAAAACAAAATGATTGAGCACAAATCAAGAATTTTAAATGGTACAAAAATGATGATTACATTTATTGCAAGGTAAAAGAATAAAATTTTAGAATCTCCAACAGTTTATCTTCAAATCTGTAGTAGAATGTCAACAAGAGTCCTAGAGCACGTGCTCTAGATATACACCGTTTAGTCGAAGGCATTCTTGAACGTGGAATGTGAAGTTGTCAATAACGCACTTACATTCCTCCTGTGTAGTGGTTTAGATCATAGCAGTATGGGTTGCTTTTAAAGCACCAGTGGTGCGTGGGTCATCCTGGTAAATGTTGTCCTTAAAGAATTCCACAAAAAAAGTCTGGAGGATTTAGGTCCGGCCAGTGAGATGCCCATTTCACTTCAGCTTTGCTGCTGATGAGAGGCTACCAAAATTTTTCTCAGAGCCAGGCTGTGGTGACATGAGATGTGTGAGGAAGAGCACTGTTTGGATGGAACCGGTGTTCCCTCGCATCAAGGTCCTCACATTTCCCGAGCTCTCCAAAGAAATGCTCAAGCACCGGAACGCAACCCTAATTGTCACGGTTGCTACATTACCGTGATCATCTTCAAGGAGAATAGTTCGATAATAACATGCCTAGAAACGGCAATCCATACTGTGCACTTTCTTAAATGCAGAGAACATCCAACGACTCTCACTTTCCCAAAACACCCAGTTTTTAGAGTTAACATGACCATTCAATAGGAAGTGAGCTTCACCGGAAAACCATAAATTATTCAAGAATTCCTTGTTATTGCCCATTTTTTCCTAAAACCACTGGGATATGGCTACCCTCTTCCATATCAGCTTTGGCCAATAGATGCTTTATCTGGATGCGGTAAGGGTAAAGTTCCAGATTTGTAACCAAAATGCGCCGTACAGAAGCGTAGAGATGCCAAGTTCTTGGTTCCTGTGTCGCAGAGATTTGCTCGCATTCCGATCGACTAGCTCTTGAACCATGTGACATTGTCGCGGCTTAGGATTGTTATCGGAGAAGCCCGTTACCCTACAATCTTCACAAATGCTGTGAGCGTCAAAGTTCTTGGCCAACTTGCAAATCTGACTACTGCTTGGAAATGTGTTTAAGTTCTCTTCCTTCTGTACCTAAACTTGATTTCGCAATATGGCTTCACACAAAAAAATCTTCTGCTCCTTCGATCAAGACATGATTAGACGAATTTTGTTAAATGTACAAAAATATTAACCGCTTCGCAAAGTAGCACAAATAAGCAGACGATTTATGTTGAGCAGTTTATATTAGAGCTGAACGTTTTCGGCTCATCAACATGGTCCTCGTCTGAGTATCATAATTACATGTTCAACTTACAACTTAAAAATTAGAAATGAATTTGTATGTAAAAAAAAATTGGTAGTGATACATCAACAGCACATAGATAAGACAAACATGATTTAATAATATTGTTGGTAATAATGTCTTGATGTTGTCGTAATAGACAATGGTATGCAGGTGATATTAGAACTTAACATGGGCGATTCATAAAATAAATGAAAGTATACACGGAGACAGCAGTTAAATAGTAAGATTAATTATAAATTCTAAAATACATTTAGCAAAAACGAAGAACCATTGGCACATAGCTGTTTGTTGAGTTGTGGATTGATTTTCTGGATTTGTAAAGCTTTATGATATCAGCTTCACGATTTTTTGATTTGTAAAGCTTCGATTTTATTATGGAACAAGCAAAAAAAGAGGAATTCCTGTGAGCACTTTTCGTATGTTAGAAAAGCAACCGGTAAAAATCGGATTAGACATAAAATACTTCAAAAGATGTTTAGATTTAGATATTTTTTCGGAATATTTAAAATTTAAGCCCCCAATTTAAATGTGAACAGAAATGCTAAAGACCCGCATCAATTTGTTTTTCGGAAAAAGTTAAAGGAAATACAGCGAATTAAAGAAAATACATGAAAGAAAGCTGTTTAAACTGTAGAAACGTCAATCAGTAAGATGCCCGGACTGTGTAATGAACCTAAATCACAAAAACTTTAGCCTAAAGGAAAAGAATATACTGCGTTTTCGTTTAAATCATCTTGTTTTATCACAGAAAGTGAAAAAAGGCAAAATCAAAATCAATTTGAAAAAGTCAAATCAATTTGAAAAAGTCATTCTATTTTTCTAAACGAAATCCTGTAAATCACATAGACACCGAGTTTCAAGACGACTTAAAATACTTACGCAAAAAGTTTATAGATAATAATAACCAGGCTTGCAATACGAAACAAAACCAGTCGCTTCATAGCACTTTGAATAATGTGGCGCGAAATAATAGCATGATAATATGCCGGTTTGATAAAGGAAATGGAGTTGCCATCTTGAATTAAGATGGTTATTTCCACAAACGATATACAATTATTATGGATACCTCAAAATTTGTTGAAGTTTGAAGTTCCTGTCACTGACAACTACGTTCACCCAATCCTGACAAAGGAAAATTTGATTGGTTACTATATCAGAAAATATCCAAAAGCCTAAACCACAATCTGCTCAAAACGGTGATCCCATCTGGAAGTTCTCTTTATAAGTTGTACAGAATGGCTAAAGTACATAAGTCAACTGTACCTTTGCGTCCTGTGCAATGCTGCCACGCCTTGGGTTTTGCCCCCAGATCTTGGTTTTGTGTACCTTTCTGGGGTTCTGGGTTTTTTTGATAGTGATCTGGGGTTTTTGAGCAATTTTTTGTTTGAACATGTAAAAACATAAAGCTTAGTAATGAACTTGGCATGGCTTTTGTTAAGACTAGCACATGAATGTCTTTTCAGCTTGTTTTCGGTTTAGCGTCAGTGGTAATCTTAACCCTAACTCAGCCCTAGCCCTAACCGAAAACTTCACTCTAATCTAAAAAGAAAAAAAACGAAAATATACTTTTGTGCTAGTCTTAACGAGACCCCTTTAGATTTCGCTTATTCAATGTATGTCACAGGAAAAAGTGCTCACTGCAGTGGTAAAAAGCTTAGTTTAAATTGCAAATCTTAGAGAAATGAGTTTAAGTAACGAAAGTAACTCTCCAGCATCTCCACAAAAAAGATAAAATGGTATACACAGGTATTTAACGTAAAGTGGCTGACAGATACACAGCTGAAAGATTGGCTACAGCAGGATAGAGACAATAAAGATTACAGTTGCGGCAAATGTTGTAAAACTACCCTTAAAAATGCAAACAAATCCATGTTACTTCGACTAAAGAATCAGAACGACACAAAAGGAGCTATCAAACTGCAAAATCTTCTAGTAGCATATCTCAGTTTTTTGCTTCGAAAAACTGTGCAGAAGATGAACAGATAGTAAAGAGTGAGTTGTTGCTTGCTGGCTACTTTGCTGAGCACCACATACCTTTCTCCCATGCTGACCATATGCTGACTGTATGTAAACAAGCATTTCCTGACAGTCATATTGCTTCCAAATTATCAATGAAAAGAACCAAAATATCTTATGTTATGCAAAATGGCATTGCTTTTCATGAAAAATTAGAAGTGAAGAATATTTGCAAAGAAAGCAAATTTTCGATTATGATTGATGAAAGCACTGATATCTCTGTTACGCAAATATTAGCAGTGGTTGCACAATATTTTGATTCAAACAAGCATGATGTAGTAGATGCTTTGCTTGATACAATTGAAGTTGAAAATGGAACAGCTCAACATCTTTACCAAGTAGTCAAATCTCTTTTAAAAAAAAGAGGCATTTCTTTTGAAAACATGGTTGGATTTGGCAGTGATAACTGCTCAACTATGATGGGTGAAAGAAGTGTTTGTTTTTTTGTTTTATTTGCCATATTTATCCTCCATTCACGAGAAAGCGAATTGTATCGCTATACTTTGGACGATAAGTCCGCACTCGCTTGGGAGTTGCCTTTTTCGAGGTTTATGGGTCACCTGTCTTCCACATGAAGGCGAGGCGTCCCGTTAAGTGCCTTGCCCAAGGACACAACAAGCGAACTTGCCGGCTTGTTCTCCACAACCTCCCCTAAATGCCGAACGCCAAGCAGGGAAGCTGTGAATACCATTTTTTAAAGTCTTTTGGTATGACTCGACAAGGGGAATGAACCCCAGGTCTACCGACTGCGAAGCGGACGCTCTAACCACTACGCCATCGCGTCGTGGCTTTAAAAAACTGTTGAAAGATAATATACCTTCCGTCTTTATTATGGGATGCATATGTCACTCAATGGCACTTTGTGCTAGTCATGCTGTCAATGTTTTGCCCTCTTATCTTGAGACATTTTTGAAGGATGTGCCATCTTATTTTAGCAGGAGCATTAAACGCAAAAGAGATTTTATCGCTATTCAACAAGTTGTCAGAGTTGTGCCACATCTTCTTCTTCTTTCGGCTTCTCCCTATTCGGGGTCACCACAGCGCAAAAGTATTTTCCACTTCTACCGGTCGACTTCGTCTCCTTCCTTAGCTCCAACCCTTCCCATGTCTTCTCTTGCCAAATCCATCCACCTTCTCCATGGCCTTCCTCTTTTCCTTCTACCTGGCACCGCCATCTGTGCCACATAAAATGGTGAAACTGTCTCAAACGAGATGGCTTTCTCGAGAAATAGTTATTAGTACTGTTATTGAACAATATGATGCTTTAATTCTGTATTTTGAAAAATAATGCAAAACTGATAAAGTTGATGGTGCCAGAAAAATTTTTGACACTTTAACAAACTCTGGAACCAAACACATGCTTTTGTTTTTGCAATATATTTTGCAAAAAGTAAATGCAATTAACACTGAATTTCAGTCAGAGCACTTTCGATTACATCAGCTTTACACAATGATTACATCTGAGTACAAGAGCATTCTCAATTGTTTTATCAAAAAGGGAATTCTATTTGCAAAAAATTTGTCAGAAATTGATCCACAAGATCTAAGAAGCCAAAAACCTATTAGTGATGTATACCTTGGAGGACAATGTTTTTCTCAGTTACTCAATGACCCATTACAAGATGAGAGTGGCACCATTAGATTCAAAAGTAATTGCTTTAAGTTTCTTTTAGAACTTTCCTTACAGATGAAGAAAAGATTACCTTTAGATGAAAATGGAATTATTGCCAAATTGAATGTGTTAGATATTGAAATTGCATTGGATCTTAAGCGGTCACCAACATCTATAGTTCCATTAGCTGTTCACTTCCCACATATCATACCACAAAATAAACTTAATGAACTTGATGATCAATGGAGAGCCTTCCCTATTTCTGCAAAAGAACTTGCTGTTTCTGCTAAATGTGTTCCGGAATATTGGCACAATTTAGGTTTAGTAAAGAATAGTCCAGATAATTTAAAATTTTCTTTGTTATCATATTTTATGGCAACTACGACTGTCTTACCACATTCTTCTACAGCTGTAGAAAGAATATTTTCCCAGATCAATCGCATGAAAACTAAATCAACTAGTTCTTTAGAAACAGAAACAGTGAAAAACAGACTCCTTGCAAAGCAGTCTATCAACAGAAAAAATTAAACATGCTGCTGCTGGGAACCAAATCAAAAACTAATTACAGAGATGATGGATGGTACAGTGAGGAAGAGATACCAAGAACGGCTTGTAAGCCAAAAATATAAACATGTTTGTTGTTATTCTGAAAGTGACAACAAAGAAGAAACTGTTTTAATTGATGATTGAAATATCTTGACTCATTTTTTTAGAAATTTTGTGAATGACCCACCTGCATATAACTGCTTTAATGTCTTGTAGTTTTGTTATCATGTTTTATGAGAAAATGCCATTAAAACTAACATTTCTTTGTATTAGGTAAACAATCTCAAAGAAAATTTTGGGGTAAGGTTTAGAGTGGGGATTAGTTAGTATTAGAAACATTGGAGTAATAATTAAAGTCAGGGTTAGGGTTGAAAACATAGTTTGAATTAGAAGATTTACAAAATTACAATTAGAGATCTAAAAATTTTGTCATATAAAAAGGATTTGCAAAGTTTCATCATTTTAGGTATCACTGCTCTTATCAATAAAATAAGGCCATTTTAATGTTGCACATTTGAACAAAAAAGTGTGTGTTAAGACATGGTGACCATTTCAATAGCAAAAAATTCCTTTTATTTCTGTAATTGTTTTTCTGGGGTTTTTAGTTGTCATCTGGGGTTTTTTCATGGACCAATCTGGGGTTCCTTTTAAAATCTTAGTGGCAGCATTGGTCCTGTGGTGTCTATGATAGGGTCAGCAGAATATAACTTGGCTAAATTTTTGGATAATTTAATTAAACTACACCTACCAGATACATATTGCTAAAGTCAGCAGCTCAATTTATGGATCACATAATGCAATTTAAGTTCAATAAAAATCAATTTGCGGTTAGTTTGGTGCGATATTGCTTTTTACCAATGTTCCACATTCCGAAACAATTGAAATAATTGCTAATCGTCTATATCCACAGAATGATCCACTGTTAAACCAGCTTTCATCCAAGAAAGAAGTATTGAAGAAACTGA
Organism: Trididemnum clinides; assembly: GCA_963675345.1. Taxonomy (NCBI): domain Eukaryota; kingdom Metazoa; phylum Chordata; class Ascidiacea; order Aplousobranchia; family Didemnidae; genus Trididemnum; species Trididemnum clinides. The sequence goes on from OY776299.1 coordinate 1,936,691, forward strand.
TATTTTATGCTAGCCAAAAACTTTTTGTGTCTAAAGATCGCTTGTATAAACAAATAGACGGTGCGGCAATGGGCTCCCCTTTGGAATCGACAATAGCAAATTTTGTTTTAGGACATTTACAAGAACAAAACTTTTGGCGTCTGCTTGTCTAAACTGTATTTAAAGATATATTGATGACGTATTTGCTATTTTTGATAATGATAATGATTGCAATAAATTTTTGAAAATACTAACAAGCAGTGCAACAACATCAAATCTGCAGTTGAAAAACTACAAAGAGCTTTCATTCTATGGACCTTGAGTTAGAAATTTCAACCATGATTTTAATATAGTTAAAATCTAGTTAAAGCCATAATTTAATATAATTATTGCTCTAGCAGTTGTTAGACTTAGTGCACCTGCGACAACCGCCCCTCATTCACTAGTGATACGGCTTCGCAGAGTACTGATAGACCATACATCATAGTGGACCTAGTATAGGTCCCACAAGTGTGGCGGTCTAAGCTATGCTTTATTAAAAGCCGCTAGCTTCTTGTCAGTCACCAACTGCACTCAAAAGTGATAGGTCGAAACAGTGTCACTGATGCAGTTTGCTAAGTGCATCGTTAGCCTCTTGCATTACTATAAAAAATTTTGTTTGTCATCACAAACGAAAAAAATGCCTTTACTGAATCTGAATTTAGCATCAAAACCTGACAAAGGCTGAATATTACATGTAGGCTATAATAAAATATAAGTAGCCATTGAATCCATAAACAATCCAATGATTATCAGATGGCAACTGCTTGTTGTTGACCATTTCAATACCATCACATATGTTAATGCAAGCTATATGGCTTCTTCCAAACTTCAAACAAAATGTTATGATGCTGTTGATTCAGGAACCGCCAATAGTTGTTGTTGGAAACAAAAAAGATATTGAAGTTGAAAGGATGGTGACGGAGAGAGAGGGAAGAAAACTGGCAGAGAGTCTTCATTGTTTGTTTTATGAGATATCAGGTAAGAAAGTTTTGGATTTTACAAAAATGGTACCTAATCCAACTTCGCTGCTTCAATAAAAACTAATATTCATGTAGGCAATGTAGAAAAAATAGGTCTAATTTATCTAGGGAAAAAAAAATCAAAAGTAGGCTGCATTAGCTAATGCTGTAGCATAAGCAATTCCCAGTTGCAATTAAAATCAATGAGCAGCGTAAATTTACACGCAATTGCAAACATGTGGCCAATTAGTCGCGCGCCATAATTTAAATTTACGCTCCATTTAGAAACCAAACTGCTGTCAGGCGCATCATAGCTCACCGCAGTCAGACTATGTTGCTGGCAGTGAGTCAAACTAAATCCCCTTTTGATGGGTTATTAACATTTTACTCCGTGTAATTTTTCCAATATGGCCCACGCAAACATTGACATGCATTCGCAGTTTTACATCTCTTTCAAGCGTTGGCAAGCAAACTATGCATGAAGAATTTGCCCAAGGTGATTCATTCGCTATCTTTTTCTCTACCCGCCTTTTACTCCGATGTTACGCTAAAACATATTAATGGATAAACCACAACAGAACTGATCTTCTCTTACAACATTCTTATCAACCACATAGTTGTGTGTGTTTGAGTTTAATCTACTAAAATTCGATCGTAAAGAGATAGCTTTGGTGTTTATTAAACACTCAAATCAAGTGATGTTTTCATCACTCGAGCTAATTAAGAGCGTCATAACTGGATTTATACTAAACTCGAACCTTCAACGATGCACAACTATCATTGTGACGTGATCCAACTTTTACGATGTTTGAGTAAGAAACATATCCAATTTCAAAAACAGGTATAAACGTTCTTTTTGACAATTTTATTTTTAAATAATAATAATACTAACAACGCCTAAAATTGTATATCGGACTCTTACAATCGACACAAATATTTCACCGGCCAGTTTACCAGGCATTAAAACAGAAATTAAATTCTGCTTTTTTTCGTCTGCTGATAAGTGTTAATCACACAATTTGCTTTAGTGGTGCCTTTGTTTATGCTTACATTGCGTCAGACAGATCGCCAATATCAATGCAGCACAAATAGCACTTTTTGAAAAATAACTGCAATATTTAATGCTCTGGTGATGCTATCTGCTTTGTCCGACGAAACGTCAGCCTAAATAAAGACACGACCTAAGCAATTTATGTGGACAACACCCACAAGCAAAACGAAGGGTGGCAGGATTTAGTTTTACCGACTCCAAAGTAAGCTCTCATAATAGAAGTGACTAGACGCCATGGCGAGGCACTCTTTTGACAACGAACAATCATTTAGACGCCAGCCGCAGCCATACAAAGTAATATCGGTGCTGAACAATTTACTCGCTAGGCTGGATTGTTCACCATGTCGTTGACCATACAGTCGGTAACCCAACGCAACCTAAGACGAGTGGATGAAAGCATAACAGAGTTCTTGGATCTTATGTCGTAGAGTGTGATAAAGAAAAAACAAGGAAGAAGTGGCAAGAACTTAGAGAACAAAGTTTTTGTCAGAAAAAAATGACAGCAGAAAGCCGACGTATCTGTTAATGTTTCCTAGATTACCAAAACGCTTGTGAGAGAAACTGAAGCAAACTGCGCGTGCAAGAACCAAAGAGGGACATGAATGTCACAGAGTGACCCAGCGTAAAGAATGATAGAATCATCATAAATCTTGGTTTAAAAGGGAGCAGAATGCGAACGTGAGAGAAGAGGACTTGAGCAACAGCACGGACTGGAGTAGGGAGAGTAACGTTTACACTAAAGAGAAAGGAATTATAAGGAAGAAATAATAGAAGGTAAGCAGTGCCTCTCAAAGAAAATAAAGAGGAAGGCACGAGCTATTTCAGAAACTCTGCTAAGCTTTAGTTTTATCTTGCGGTTGCTCGGTGAAGGAGCTTCTACTTGGCGTTAATGACAACGAATACGAAAGAAAATCATCCTCAAGAAGCACAGCTAATAACGAGCCAAAGAAAAACTGTATGGCAGAAAAAAGATTTCTTCAAAGCCCCATTAAAAAAAAGCAAAAATATTGCGTTAGTCTTAACTTCAAGCGAAAAGATGATTTTACAACAATGAAGTTAAACAGAAAAAAGCTAGGGAGAGAAATAGAGAGAAAGAAAGAGAAAGAAGAGATTGTTTACTGGGTGACGCTAAAGTTTGGCCTGGTAAAATTTTTTTGAAAGAGGTAGGTTTTACATTTTTCGGGTTTAAAACAGTGGACATCGAGCCGAGACCAGCGCTGTAGTCTGACCAGAATTCCCAGCAGATGCCTTTGCAATATCAAAAACAAGAGCAAAAAATCTGATTACCAAGTTGTAAGCATAAAGAGAGTAGCTGACAGTTAGAGGAAAGAAACATGAAACTATAGAACAAAGGTAAGAATTGTTTCATATGAAGCAATTTTGGCAACCCATAAAAAACGACTTTTGTAATTGCCTAAAAACAAGCAACAGCGCGAGTCAGAAAAAAAGATTGGTTTTACCAAAGAAGCCGAAGAAGCTTGCGGAAAAGTGTCGGGTGCTCAAAAAAAGCTAAATGCCTTGAGAGCTTTACGGTAGTGCAATATGATTGGTATTTGACGTTGCCATCAACAACAATGACATACAAGATATTGTATCAAATTTTCTTTCCATTTTGTTGGTTATCTCGAATATGTGATTTCGTTTTTTTATAGCCTAACTCGCTAGGCTATAAAAAACGAAACATTCAGATAAATTCTCTTTGCGGTGTTGTCGAAATGTCTATTTAACTCCATTTTTTCTACCCAAATTTACTCATGATCTTTGTACACATTTTTTACCACGTGTTTGTCTTTAGAACATATGTTATGCTTTTCTAGTGGAGCGGTTGATTCGAACGTAATTATCTAACTCATATCCACACCAAGATTGGGATTATCGTGCTCAATATTATTCTAATGATTAAAACCCAGGAGAGGGTGTTGAGAGTTCAAGCCTCTTGTAAAATGTGTAGAATTTTTTTGATAAATGTTTTTACTTAAAGAGACAATTCACAACACCCCATTTTCCTTAGATTGTTGGGAAAGGAAAGCCTTTTGAAAAAAATGTGTCTTCTCAAAATAAAATCTCCAAAAAAATTTCTGTGATTGCTGATGGAAGTAAATTACGTTTGACAATTAGCCAATTCACTGCTCACGCACAAAACTAATACAATTTTCTGTTCTGTTTGATTACAGTTCGTGAATCTTTTGAAGAAGTAAATCAAGTCTTTCGAGCGCTTTACAAAGCACAACAAACATCAAAGAAAATCGAGTTGTTGCGGACAAAAAGCGGTTCTCATCTGGATCGTCCTCATTATCTTAGCTCTTCACCAATTAAAAAATCATTCAAGCATATCAGTAACGTTCCCCGGATGCAAGGCTCTCCAGAGTTTCGAAGAGCTTATTCGGAAGAAAAGCCCAAAAAAACACAACTAGCTTTACCAGATTCTGATCATTCTGACAAGGACGATGCGACGACACATGTTAACGACTGCTGCATACCTGTCATCGTTGCCAACTACGACGATAGCAAGCCAAAGCAGAAATGTGATAAACCCACTTACGAAACTGCATCTGATGAGCTGGCAGGATTGATCCAACCAATCACGGCTAACCCCTATTCAAAGCAAGCTCGACAAATCGCAGAAGATTTTCAAAAAAAAACCGTAATTCTTGATTTGAAATAAAATGATCTCAAATTTAAAAAGTCTTGGTGGCTTTGATTAACTTTGGTTGAATGTTATTCATTTTTTTAGCAATTTGACTGCTACAAATTGAAACGAACTTAACCCTAATCGGCTATTGCTTGTCAGTTTCCTCGATAAATTCTTAGCTCTTTTCGAGCAGACGCTTATCTTGACTTAGCACCGGCCTAGACTTAAGAACCTGACTTAGCTTATAACCCGTACATACGATTAATAAAGCGATTAAATTTATTCGAGTATCTAGCGCAGGACCTTTGCCACGAAAGCTTGCTTTTATGTTAATCAAACCATTAGTACGAACGCATACTGCCAGAATCATTGGAAACTCTGAAGCAGGTTGGAACATGCCGATGTTCTGTACATGGCCTTTGAGATTGTTTGAGAAAGAAAGATGAAGATATTTTCCATTTTTTTTATTGTGAATCAGAGGTCTTTCATATTCTCTATATCAACTATTTTATAATTTTGCTTTAGTCATGTTTACATCTTGGCATATTTAGATGCACTTCTGCCATCACACAGTGTTAACGGTAAGTTTGCGCAAATAAAATGTTGCATTTTACGTAGTCACTCCGCATTGCCTTATTGCAGAACGCAAAGCAGGAAATTTTTGAAAACTATTTTTAAAGTCTTTGATATGACTCGATTACGAAATTTATCCACATTTGCCGAATGCAAAGCGGACGTTCTAAATAGTGTACCATCGCTCCTGTTTTATGTCATGGATTTCGACTATAACAAAAGATGCTTTTGCTTACATGCAGTTAATCATAAACGCATCTGATTGGTTAATCCAAAGCGTACTTTATGACAGAATATGAGCAATTTTTGCGGTGTAGTTTTGCGTTCAACAGCTGCTGTTTTGCCGTAAAATATGTGATGGAAATACACGATCTGTTGAAAATTTTTATTCAAAAGAAAAGATTCAAAAGCGCAGGGTTGCTACACTTAACAAGCATTTGCGGTGAAATTTTGCGTTGGACGCGAAATATTAGGAGGCGGCCAATTTAAATATTTTAGTAATTACCAGCTGTTTTTGTCTGCTAAAAGCAGTGTTTATTCCGTGTTCAAATATTCCAATTGCAATATTTCGTGTTAAAATATTCCAGTTGACATTATTGCTAGCAGGAAACGACATAATATTTCAAAACTTTTTCTTCCTGCATCTGAGTTTTCAGGTATGGCTCAAGCGGTTGTAGATTTTATTTGAAAAAGGTTTTAGAGAAAACTGAGGCTAATGGAAAATTTGTTAAATGCGATTGCACAACTTGTAAAAGCTTTTACATTTGTTCCGTCAAGTTCTTTTCAATAGCTGATTGAAGGCAAATATTTTTACAAATGTTAGCGTAGCCGCTAGGTGGGAAATCGAAATCGAAAAAAAAGAACCATTCGACGCGATATTAATCCTAATAAAGAAAGTATTAGACAAATTTGATAGTTATTCAAAAAAGAGGAAAATGGCAATTGCATTCGAAACCGAATATTTGGTGACCGATAAAGAGTTAATTCACAAAAAATTGGAAACCACAAAAACCAGGAGTGTCAAAATCGTTTATTGGTGCGGGCCACATTTACATACCTTGATTTTACGCTGGCCAAACTAGTTTGTTCAATTCAAATAATGATACAATCGCTACTTCTTCAACTAGAAATGGACATTTCTTTCCCGCAGAAAAATGTCCAGCTTCTTTGGATCAACTTAAATTTTTTTGGATTAACGTGATGCGGGCCACAAAACGAGGCATGGCCTACTAAATGTAGGCAAACAGCTTGACACCCCTGCCAAAAACGGAAAAATAGTAACTACTTTCCCAGACAATTTTTAAAGATTTTTCATGATTTTCTTGCGATAACAAACACGTACGTATAATATAATAAAGCACTCGTGTCATCTTTAATTCTTGATAGAATCAGTGGGATATTTAAAAACTTTCTTTTTGGGGGCAAGCATTAACCCAAGTGAGGGATATATGTAAATTTGTATTTAGGAGCCAGAAATTTTTTCGTAGATCGCAAGCTCAAATTGAAATCTTTCCTTTTCTGCTTGAAGATATCTTTTTTTGAAAATTAACTTTTTAAAAGCGATTGTTTTTGGTGTCCGGTCATTTTCTCCCCGAAAACTTTAGATCATTTTTTCCTGGCCGTGTTCCTCCCGAAGTAATTTCCTTGTCTAGTTCAATTTCCCACCAACTTATTGTCTTCAAAATCTTTTGAAGTATATCGCAATCGCTTACATGCACGCAGCTTCTAAAAGTATTTCTTTCATTGCAGATCGTGCGCAATACCAAGCAGTCAGTCGGTCATGTTTCTATTTTCAAAATTCTGTACAGTGGATTATGTTTTTAAAACTTTTTTGGAAATTAAAAATGCCTGATATGGAATAAGATGAACTTTTTCATATACATCACGAATTTGAAAATGACTTCAAAATTTCTAAAAAAGGGCACCCATCAAATGATATTTCTGAGGTCACTGTGGCATTTTTGAGGTGTTTTCCGACACTCATAGATTACTATGACAGAGTATATACTTATTAATGCTTTAGAAAGATGCGCCATACCATCGGAAAACTTTATAAAAAAAATTTGTTTGAATCAGACAATGGAGTCTGCAAATATAAACAGTTAAGTACTTGTTTTCTCAAATATGTCTCCAGAGGCAGAAGAGAAAAATAAAAGATCCATAATGTTCGTGTGCGATTGGAGTAAAATTTGTGACTAGTTCTTCATTTTCGATGCTGAGGAGCTCATTAATCGTGTTGGTTTGCTACATTTTTGCCTTTAAATGGCAATAATCCCAAATTATAATTAAGTTGCGTCATTTACTTTTACCTTTGCTAGAAGTTTTCTTGGTACTGAGAGAAATTCTTAGTGATAAAGTTATGGTTATAAATTTTTCCATGTTTTTCTCAAAATCGATTTTCTGGGTGTCGATTGGCAAACTTCCGTGGAATAACTCATTTTACACCAGTATTTCATTTTAGAATAAAAAAAAACAGGTGCGCCAATTACTTGAAATATTTCCAGTTTTTACCATTTGCAGGTGCCAGCCAAACGTGCGTAAAATGAGCTTCAAAAAGCGCTTCGAAAACGACAGTTACCCTAACCAGCTGACACTCGACAGAAGCAAAAAGCATTACATAAAGATGTTTTTGTAGAGCAGCTTAAAATTGGATGTTGAGAAATATAGGTGTGGGCGTTGTGAATCAGCAAACAAATGATCGCAAAAATATAGGACTAAATTTAACTGCTTAACTTCATTTTTAATTAGCCCACTGTAATGGTACCAACTGCAATCTAGCCAGTCCCGTAGCACTCCAACTTCGGGCCCCCCCCAAAGTAAGCGCAAGAGCCCCTGCGCACAGGTCATATTACTTTAGAGGTGTAAAATTGAAAAGCTGCATTAAGAAAATACACCACAATTTGTACATAAGTAAACAGGCTAATGTCAGAATAAAGCATGCCGATACCGAAGGTGCAAGTCATAAAAAATTCGGCACCGATGCCAGAGTTCAGTAGGACATTTATGCAGACACTGCGAAACGAAAGCAATGACACTGAAAAACATGAAAAAGTTATAAAAACACAGTATCATTTAAATAGTTTGGAGCGAACCTTTTTGTTAGCAAATGCTGTTATGACATTGTCATAATCAAGAGATCGGGCGCAGTCATTTTCGATTGACAACATGGCTAATGAAGATAGTCTACTGTCTGTCATAGACGTTCTATTAAAAGTTTTGATCAGTTTCAATTTGCTGAAGCTTCTTTCAGCGCTGGCAACAGTCACGGGGCAAGTTAGTAAGATTCGAAGTGCGATGTACACATTCGGATACAATTCAAATAAATGAGTCTTTAGAAGATAGTTCAGAAAGTCTTGAGCCGTATTGAGATTGCGTTTTTTTTTGTAAAATTAAAACAAACCGCTGTAGCTCAGCGCTCATTTCATCAGAATCAATGTCACCGAACTTTTTTTGGAACTCTTTACAGCAAGTAAGAAGAGCATTTTCTTGTTGCACAAGCAAAAGCTTGTCTCGTGTGTACAAAAACGAAAAGGCGGAAGAAACCTCACGTAACAAATTAAAGCGCTCCTTTATTGACATAATAGCCTGGTCTACTAATGGATAGAAAAAGTTGCTTTTAAATTTCAGTTCAGGAGTAGCTCGTTGTTCCTCTTCACCTTGGTAATCAAACAATCTTCTTTTCTTTCCACTTCTTGACGGAGGAAAAGAAGGATCAATATCCAATTCCTGTGCTATTTCAACAGCAGATGTTGCGGCACTGTCATAACCCGTTGTGCGATAGTTTTGCAAAAACTTTTCAGTTGCCTGGATTTCCGTTTCCATTGTATGAAGGGAGACTCCATACGATTGAAGAATCTTGCTTGCTTTATTGACTTGGAATAGGATATCATACCAAATAAACACCCACAAAAGAAAACTCCATTTTGATAAATGAGCTATCAACGATTTTGTTTCTGAGGCAGCTCTTCCATCTTTTCTTTCTATGGAAATGGCTTCCAAGTCTTTCAGTGCCAGCAACACCTCTTTTAAATTGTATCGAAGAGGTTTGATGCATTTAATTCTGCTTTCCCAATGAGTATCAGATTGTGACTTTATGGACAGCTCCACATGTTTCTTCAAAATTTCCCAACGCTGAGCAGAGGAAGAAAACAGCACATACAACCTTGTAAGTACTCCAAAAAATGTCAATGCTTCCGTCGATCAATTAGCACTGTCAACAACAACTAAGTTAAGGGTATGGTTTGCACAGGGCACGTAAACAGCTTTGGGATTGATGTCTAGCATTTTTGCTTGGACCCCAGTATGTTTTCCTTTCATGTTAGCACCATTATCATATGACTGACCTCGACAATCAGACAATTCGAGTTGCAGTTCGGTCGCTTTTTCTAAGAAAGCGTCCAACAAGCCTTTCCCAGTACTGTCACTTATTCTCAAGTAGCCAAAAAATGTTTCTTTAACAACAGCAGCTTCTTCATTACATAGTACATAACGGAGAATGACAGACATTTGTTCATGATGTGGCATATCTGGAGTGCAGTCCAAAATTATAGAAAAATATTTTGCCAATTTCAATTGCTGTAAATTTTCTTTTTCAACTTCTGTCGCTAGCAATTCAATTAGTTCATTTTGTATGGTAGGACTCAAATAGTGATCTTTAGTGTTTTTATTCTTGATTCTGTCTTGAAGCTCTTTTAGGATCGGATCTCTTCTTGCCAAAAGCTCAAATATACCCAGAAAATTTCCATTGTGAGGAGATCCTAAGACTTCTTCAGATCCTCTAAAAGCAAGATTCCTTTCCGATAGAAACAAGGCAATGTCGATAAGTCTCTCTAAAACATTTCTCCAAAAACGTCTTTCATTGAAAAAAATATTCATCTCGCGTTTGTCGATAGTGGATGAATTTCTTATCCCTTCAGCTAGCAACATCCATTGACTGCAGCATTCTTGGTGGGAAATGCCGTTTTCATGGTCATTCAGTTTTTTCGAAAAACCCTCCCATGTATTTATACCACTACAAAAGGGGCTTAGTGTTTTTCCAAATAGCTTACAACAAAAGCAAAAAACTTGATCTGATTCCCCAGAATAAACTAGCCACGACCGTGAAACACTTTCACCATTAGGTAACACACGTTTATAATGGTTGGAGGAAAAACGTCGCCTTGGAGTTGTGTTATTATATGGAAAATTCATTATTAGTTGATGTGGTCCACGCTTTACTATATCACATCGTTGAGCATCAGAAATACTTTCAGTCCATTTACATGGGTCATCAGGGATAGGGGTAAATTGAGATTCAGTTATTTTTGATATTGAAGGTTGCGTATTGGCAGGTAAATCACAACTTACATTTTCTGGAAATTCACAATCACTTTGATGCTGATCGTCATAGTCTTCTTTTTCTTGTACACTATAGTTTTCTTCATCCCTCTCGGTACTAGTGCCAGGTCTACTCTGCTCAGTAATCTTGAAAAAATCTGTCATCTTGGGCAATTTCGCTACAGCATCTCGAGCAGTGGCTGCTTCTTTTCTCTTTTGAGCACCACTTTTTGAACGTTTCATTCTATACAATGTCAATAAAATACTTTATCTGCACTCTGCAGTGTATATATATTGTCCCGGTATTTATAGCCAAACAGAATTCCAGACCATTCTATGATTGTTGCGTAACAACGGCATTGTTACGTCAATCGAATATTCAAGATTCTACCAGAAAATCAATCGAAATGTTCTAGATTCTGCGAGACAAAATGACGTTGCATTCACTTATGATGTCACAAGCCAATTTCTTCCTACAGTTTAAATCGGTTGTAAACAAGTCTGCTGAACTGAAAATAGTCACGTAGCCAAAAAGCAATTTCAGACTAACTTGGGCCCCCAAAGTTGGCCTGGGGCCCCCCCAATTGGGGGGTTTGGGGGGCGGCTGCTACGTCTCTGAATCTAGCCTAATATTATTTTAATTAATTTTTTCATGAATTATAGACTGAACTGAGTTGTTTTATTTATGTAATTTCAAATTTATAGGTAATGATGTCAAAGCTTTCAAAAATTGTTGTTGATAAAATGTCTGTAAATAGAAAGAAAACTTGAAAAACAAAGTAATTTCATTGATAACTGAAGATTCGTGAAAATGCCAAAGAAGAAGCAGATAATTGGTGAATATTTGGTTTTGTTTCAAGATGGTATTAAAAATCAAAACAAAAGCGTAGCAAAAGTTACTGAAGAATTGATACATCTTTGGCAGTTGAACTTTCCAATTGTGACAATACAGCAAGCTAACGCAAAAGTGTCTCACTAAACCCTTTGAACCCTGCAAGCCGGAAAACCGGCCTAACTGAGAAGCCTTATAGACTCGAAAGGCCGGTTAACCGGCCTTCGGGTCTACCGTCATTACCCTGTCAGCCGGTGTAGCGTCCTGTGAGCCGATGTACTGTACTGTGCCGGTGTTAGCCGGTGTACCGTTATTACCCTGTAAGTTCGGGTTAACGGCGGAATGGTCAGAGAAACCAGATTCAAAGGGTTGATAAAAAACTACGTCAATTACTGTCAAAAAAGGAAAAATTAGTAAAAGATCTTTAGAATGTTCTTGATGTCACCAAAGTTGACGGTGATTGGCAGAGCAAAGAAGATCAAAAATTTTACAAAATGCAAATTGAATCACAAGGCCTCGTTGGTTATACAGTACAATGTCAGAAGTTGCAGGTATTTTATTCATACACCATAAAAACCAAGAGCGACCATTAAACTATCTCATAGTAACTGGCAAATTTAATATATCTTCCACGAATGCTCTTCAACAGAAAGCGCAGACACAGATTCTGAGCATATTATTGAAGACCAAATTCCGTAATAGAAAAATCGGTGTTCTAATTCAGCGTCGAGCAAGTTCTCAAAATTTTTCTTTTCCACAAAGCAGGCTACAACGGTTTGTACCAACTTAACTGATGATGCTGTACATTTACCTAATCAATCTCAGACAGCAATATGAAGAAGCGTTACTGACACAATGAAAAAATGAAAGTTGAAAAAATTAAAAACCATGTTGCCACAGGAAAAACTTTTGGCAACCTTTTGATGGAAAAAGATCAGAAAACGGAATACCAAGTAATGTATCTTAAAACTCTCATCAGAAATGTCAATCTACCAACTGTCTGTTGGGCTGCGGATTTTTTGAAGATATTTTTACAAAAATAAAAAAAGTTCTTGATCAATTTAATGCTTAGTCCAGTATTGAAATAGTTGTGTGACATTACATCAGTTAACACAGGAAGAAAAAATGTAGTTGTCACTTGTTTGCAAAGAGAATTTCTTTGTGAAAATCTTCAGAAACTGCAATATGTTCCTTGTCAAAATCATGTGTTGGTTCTCATTCATCGTCATTTATTTTATTACCACTTTCCAACTGCTTCAAAAAAAACAGTAATAAACTATGATTTTGTTATTATTTTATTTATTTACGCGTATGAGCTCATGCTCTGTTTGCATGTCTTTCGTCAGACTGGGCCACCACGACGGGTAGACTGCTTGGCCCCACCATCTGTCTGCCACATAAAGACGGAGGCGTCCCGTTAAGTGCCTTGCCCAAGGACACAACAAGCAAGCTTGCCGGCTTGTTCTCCACACTATCCCTTATGTGCTGAGCGCCAAGCAGGGAAGCTGTGAATACCATTTTTTAAAGTCTTTTGTTATGACTCGACAAGGGAAATGAACCCCAGGTCTACCGACTTCGAAGCGGACGCTCTAACCACTACACCATCGAGCCGGTATGATTTTGTTGATGATGTTTTAATCCGATACGAAAAGTTGCACACTGACTATAATGGGCATGATCACTACGGCTGAAACTGAAAAATTTGCATGAAGATATGACTACAAGCTTTTATTTGAATTATGCGAAGCCTATAAATTAACATTGAAATTAGGCCAATTTTCAAAAATAAAGTGGGAAAATTTCCATCACTTTACAATGCTAGATGGAATTAAAGAGCTACATTAGCACTCATAGCATATTTTTGCCTTCAAATCATTGTCCGAAATTGAAAAAATATGTGGCTATATCTGTTGCGTGGGGAGAGGCTTGGTTTAGCAACTAACTTTACCAAACCTCAATTTACCAAGTTCTACTAGCCGGTTTAAAACAGATTGCATGATCCAAAACGTTAAAATACTCTAGGGCCCATTGGATAAATGCGCCATTAGCAACTTTTGCCTCTGGAGACATATTTGAGAAAACAAGTACTTAACTGTTTGTATTTGCAGACTCCATTGTCTGATTCAAACAAATTTTTTTATAAAGCTGTCCAACGATATGGCGCATCTTTCTAGAGCATTAATAAGTATATACTCTGCTATAGTAATCTATGAGTGTCGGAAAACACCTCAAAAATGCCACAGTGACCTCAGAAATATCATTTGGTGGGTGCCCTTTTTTAGAAATTTTGAAAAGTCATTTTCAAATTCGTGATGTATATGAAAAAGTTCATCTTATTCCATATCAGGCAAAAAACTTCCAAATAAATGTTATAATCCTACTGCACAGTGGATAACATTTTTGTCCAGTATTTAACTCTTCCTTGTCTGGGCGTTTTTATACTTTCCATGTCCAGGGGTTGATTTGATCCTGGCACTTGGGCTGCCTATAACTTTCAAACCGCTCAGAATAGCGATTCCGTATTTGCTCAGACAAAATTTATTCTTTAATCTTGTTATATCGAACAGGGAACTGCTGTGTTTTATTCAGACGCTATCTGTGATGAACAAAAGTGATTTTCTTGAATGCGAGATATGATCATGTGCGAATATTTTTCATTCATATATGTCATGTACATTTATGACTAACACTTTATATATAACCTTTATTTAAGTAAGGCTCTAGTAAACTAAAACACAGCACATCTAAATCGAAATGAAATAAAGTAAATTGTTAATAATCCTAGACTTATTTGACAGACTTTTGAACAGAATGCTTCTACCACTTCAACTCCATCACTTTACGAAAGACAGTTTAAATTACGCAACATGCAAGCACTCAATTACGCAAAACACCTCTAAGCAATTTACATAAATGATCTGGCATACCAAAATTACACAATTGAATTGGAGTGGTTCTGAGTTCAAGTCTTGGGTTCAATTCTTAGAAGCGTTAAACATATAATATATAACATTCTCCCCCACCAAATAAAATGAAAACATTAAGCGTACATCACAGTTATCAGTCAGTAGTACATTAGTCTGTCAGGAGCTTTTCGTGCTCGCTGAGAGCGTCTCGGCCTAGATTGAGAGAAATCAGGGGACACCTCAAGGTCACATTCGTTCATAGGCGAACATTGTACATTTTCACGTTCAGGGGAATCAGTAAGGGGGATATCATTATTGGCATCGCCAGGTGAAGTCACCTTGTCGTCACGGATATTTGGAGTTGGTGCATGCTCTTCTTCGTTATCTTGCGTAGTTTTAACATCATCCATATTGTCAGCATCGGTTAATTGCTGACCCAATGATTTGTATGGCAGCCGTTCACCAGCTGGGGCATACTTGGTTGCTACCGTGTCCTCTCTCCCATTCCGGTATCTGATGTGAGCGTATTGGGGATTGACTTCAATCAATTCGACTTCTTGCACCAGTGCGTCGTATTTGTTACTTCTGTTGCGCCGTTTTGGCAAGACGGGTCCTGGTGCAAGAAGCCATGTCGGTACGGCAGTTCCATTTGTTGAACGTCGTTGATAATTAAAAAGTCTCTCGTGAGGCGTACAGTTAGTGGCCGTGCATAACAAGGATCGGATTGAGTGCAAAGCATCATCTAGAACAAGTTGCCAATAAGTAATAGGAAGTTTTCTTGATCTTAAGATCAGCATAATCGTCTTCCATAATGTATTGTTCAGCCGCTCGACTTGCCCATTGCCAGCAGGATTATAACTAGTTGTGCGACTGGTCGCGACTCCTTTTTGGTACAAAAACGTTTTTAGTTCAGAGCTCATAAATGAAGAGCCGCGGTCTGAGTGAATGTACGAGGGCATACCAAAAACTGAAAAAAGAGAACACAGATTCGAGATTACGGATTGAGCGTCGACGTTCTTGCAAGGGTACGCAAAAGGGAACCTTGAATATTCGTCGCAAACTACGAGCAAATACTCAAATTGGTTGGTGCTCGGTAAGGGGCCTTTAAAATCTAAACTTAGTCTTTCAAACGGCTGGGTAGCTTTGATTAAATGAGAAGGCCCAGTTTGAGCATACTGTGGTTTTAATTCGTTACATACTCTACATGCACGGACTATCGACTTAATGTCGTCAACTGAAAAGGGCAGATTTTTTTGATTTAACAAAATGGAGCATACGAGTAACACCCGGATGGCCCAAAGCTTCATGAAGTTCGTAAAGCTTATCCACAGTCAAACTCATACACCTAATCCTTGAAAAGGTGTCAGCTGGGATATTTTCGGCTCCGCATCTGTAAAATATATCGAAATTGTACGTCGATAATTCGATTCTCCATCTCATGATTTTGTCATTCTTGATTTTGCCTCTATGTTTTGAATCGAACATATAGGATACTGAATGCTGGTCTGTGATCAAAGTAAAATGTTTACCCCTAAGGTAATGCTTCCATTTACGCACTGCCTCAACGATAGCAGCAGCCTCTTTTTCAACGGCAGAGTGTTTCTGCTCAGTTTTACTCAATGTTCTTGAGAAAAAGGCTACTGGTCGGCCCTTTTGGCTTAAAGTGGCGGCTAAAGCAAATTCGGACGCATCTGTTTCCACTTGAAACGGGGCTGTTTCATCAACAGCACAAACAACAGACAATTCAATGTCGTTTTTTAATTGATAAAACGCTGACAATGCTTCTTTAGACAATGGAAAACTTGTGTTCTGAACCAACGGTTTTATTTTAGCTGAAAAATCTCGTATCCATTGCGAGTAGTATGCAAACATTCCCAAAATCCGCTTTTGGGAGGCCATATCATTTGTGGGCGGCAAATTTTTAAGCGGTTGTAGTCTTTCCGGATCAGGTCTGATTTCCCCTTCAGAAACCACATAACCCAACAACGCTATTTTTCTTGTAGAAAAGACACACTTGTCTTGATTGAGAGTAAGATTCCTACGAGTAGCTGCATCTAAAAATTTTTTTTTAATTTTTATCGTGATGCTCTTGGTCGTTTCCACATATAGTTACATCATCGAGGTAAGCAAAGGTGTCTGTCAGTCCTTCTTCAGCTATAAAGCTATCAATGGTGCGTTGAAACGCTGATACCCCGTTAGTAACTCCAAAAGGAACTCTGCAGAACTGGTAGAGTCGGCCATTAGCCTCAAAAGCCGTGTACTTTTGTCTCTGTTTTGCAAAGGCACTTGATGATATGCACTTTTAAGGTCTATAACACTATCAACGCGATATTGGGCAATAGTGTTGACAGTTTCATTTAGGTTTGGTAGTGGATAAGCGTCGAGATAAGTGAACTTATTAATAGTTTGAGAAAAGTCAATAACTAACCTTTTCTTGTGCCGTTCGTTTCTTGTTACTACAACTTTTTGACCAGTAGCCTTTTTCTCAAGAACATTGAGTAAAACTGAGCAGAAACACTCTGCCGTTGAAAAAGAGGCTGCTGCTATCGTTGAGGCAGTGCGTAAATGGAAGCATTACCTTACGGGTAAACATTTTACTTTGATCACAGACCAGCATTCAGTGTCCTATATGTTCGATTTAGCAAGAGGGTGTGTTTTCGCACTACAGGTTAGCAGAGTAGCTAATTGACTATTTTCAAGAAACGCGGAAGATTTCTGTTTTGTAGATTGACATACTCGAGCGTAGTGCCCAACTTTCTTGCATAAGTGACAAACAGCCTCTTTGGCAGGACATTTCGCACGAATGTGAAATTGAGAGCCACAGAAATAACATTTTCTGGCTTGACTTGGTGATGTGACAGCAAGTTCATGTTTGTCTAAACCTTTAGATTGGTCTGTTTCTTTAATTTCTGCTGCATTAAAGTGCATAGACGTGGATTTTGAAGTTGACTGATAAAACTCCGAATTTTGCCGAGCCAGATCCATTGCTCTAGCTTGACCAAAGGCCGTTTCCAAATCCAGAGTTCGGTTTTCTAGCAATCTTTGACGTATTTCCGAGTCATGCAGGCCATTTATAAAAGCATCACGAACCGCTTCCTCACGATACTCGTTCGCGGAAACCGCACGAAACTGACAATCTTTGCTAAGATTTTTTAACGCTTGCATAAACGAGTCTAGAGTTTCTCCGTTTTGCTGTTTTCGAGTGGAAAGCTTATGGCGCGCGAAGATTTCATTTGGTTGTTTGTCGTACGTTCTCTTCAATGTTGCGATTGCAGCATCATAGGTATCTGCGTCACAGAATAGTTCATACACTTCAGGAGAGACAAAGTTCGTCAAGACGTCGAGTTTGTTCAGATTTTGATTCTGTCCATCTATAGAGCGTAGAAAGTTACCAAAGGTCTGGCACCAATGCCGCCATTGCTTGGTAGCCTTTTCATCATTCGGTTCAACGTCAAAGCGATCAGGTCGCAGAACTTTGTCCATTTGCGTTAGTTTGCTAGATTGTCATGTACATTTATGACTAACACTTTATATATAACCTTTATTTAAGTAAGGCTCTAGTAAACTAAAACACAGCACATCTAAATCGAAATGAAATAAAGTAAATTGTTAATAATCCTAGACTTATTTGACAGACTTTTGAACAGAATGCTTCTACCACTTCAACTCCATCACTTTACGAAAGACAGTTTAAATTACGCAACATGCAAGCACTCAATTACGCAAAACACCTCTAAGCAATTTACATAAATGATCTGGCATACCAAAATTACACAATTGAATTGGAGTGGTTCTGAGTTCAAGTCTTGGGTTCAATTCTTAGAAGCGTTAAACATATAATATATAACAATATAATATTTGCGAAATTCTATATCAACACTGAAGACAGATGTCGCTGTCTTCTATGTCGATATAGGATTTCGCAAATATTATTGCGGGTCTCAATATGTCTTCTAAGATGGTGGGGTAAAATCCACTCTATCGAACTTAAGAAATTTGCATTCGCTTTTGTTTGGAATACTGCGAAACCACGATGTTGCAGAGGAAGTGTTGTGCCAATGGTTAAAGCTACTTTGTGATCAAATGATGTTGTTGATTTTTTTCCAAGATCTGTTTACTAACAATTCCAATCTGGGATTTATTAGGCGGCACTTGAGGTCCTTAGGAAAAATTTCTTTACGGTCTTTTATGGTGACAAAAGCGTTCTTCTCAGAGAACCGTTTAATCCTGCTGTCTAGTTGGAGCTCTCTGGCAATAGCTTTTGCCTCGTTGTTGATGGCACTTACAGCATCGGCACTGTTTTTTTTGTATTTGGCAGTGATGTTATCGTTCAATGGTTTGTTGTAATGTTGTAACGCATTAATTAATTATTAATATTAATTAACTGATCCGCATTAATTAATGTTAATTAACGCATTAATTAATGCTATCTTTACTAAGTTTTTCATTCGTGGTTTTTCATTTATGCACTGTTCTGATTTTATATTTATTTTAGCTTATGCAGTCGTTTTGCCCGCACTCTTTCCCACGCTTCACTAACCTTCCGCCTTACAAACACTATCGCGCGCAATAACACCATCATCCACTTGCCAGTTGTAGCGAGCAGTGCTTGAGTGAGGCAGATCTCTATAGCTTACCTTGCCACGATTTTCGAACCTTGTATTTTAATTTTAATTTTATTTAATTTTATTTTTTGGTTTTCACCCACACTATCTTATGCCAGTGTTGTGTTTTAGAACTACCTCCTGACGAGCCGCCTTAGGCGAAACAGACTGTTGAGGTGTTTTTAACTTGAATATATTTCACTTTAATCTTGATATATAGTCATGATTATGATTAGATTAATAGCGTCCAAGTTATCGCAAATTAAATCCACAGCATTAGTTTTAGGTATTTGACCGTAATTTAAAATAAAGAAACACTCGGCAAATTTTCTTTTTTTCGTATTGTTCGCGGATCGGCGTTGTAGTTTTGCGATCGCCTGAATGCAATTTGTCACTGGCAGTTGCCAGGTGAAAAGTTCAATCAATCTGCCATTTTCCCTTTTACAAGGAATTTAACAGCCGTGATGTTTTTATAATGCTTCTTAGACTACTTACCTTATGCCAAGTGCCTGCTGTCTAGTTTTTTTGTGATTTGAGTTGATTGTTCGAAAAATTGTTTTAAAAGAGCGTGTGAAATTGAATTTTGACAGCATAAATTCTTGAATTTATAAAATTATTTTTTTCGTTTAGAAAAAAATGCGAGCCATGCTTGTTTATCACGGATAAATGTTTTTATTGATAAAGACATAGATCTCATTTAAAATAGGGAATACCGGTACTTGCAAAAAATGTGACCCATTTTTTCTTTTCTTTTTTTTTATGCGACGCAGTTCCATGTTTTTGTTAGTCCTTGCATCCTTGGGTACAGACTTGTCAATTAGAATTTTTTTGGCGTTTTCAAACTGGATTAAAATTGAAATTAGAGTGTTAAAGCTTTTCTCAAATTAGAGTAGAATAAAAGTAGAGCATTTCTGCCTTTTACAAGTTAACGTACTGTAGAATTGGAATTAGAGCTTTTCAGTTTTTCTAAAATTAGATTGATATTTTAATTACCAAGCAAATTTTGATGCAATTTGAACATTTTCGCGATATCACTTTCTATTTGCCACAATTTTCATTTTTGTCACCAAATTATTGTAAAGGCCTTTTTTTCTTTTTGTAGATCACCTGATTTCCATCTCGATTTTCGGTCAAACGTTTCGCAAATGCAGGTGACCCCTAACAAAAAAGGTTTTCTCATCTTTCAGACCGGACTCTTTGATTAGGAATTTTTCCAAAATTCAGTTGGAATAGGAATCAGAAATTTTTCAGATTGGATTAGAATTAGCGACTTTTTGCGTTAATTCACCGAATTAGCCAACTAGAATGATCTAGTTGTCCAAGTGTGACGAGCCGTACGAAAAAAGTACTCAAGCAAATTAAGTTTTGAATTTGCTACAAAAGCCTGTTACCTCAAACGATTGTAAACTTTAATTTTTTTTAATAGCAAGTTTGTGCTACAACGATATACATCTTATCTTTTATCCCTCCCACCATTGTAGCACCAATATGGCAGTTTTGTTTCTCTCTGGAAGCATCATATAATATTTAAAAGACCCTTACAGTTTTTATATTCAACCTGGATTACTTATAATGTCACCAATTTGAGCTTTATCATCATCGCTTGCGCTTTGGCGCGTAAGTGAATCTAAAGCTATCAATTAAAAAAGCACTTGCAATTAATAGAATACATTACAAATGCGAAACAAAATAGGCTGTTTCTGGACTGGCTGGTATATTACAGTCATACACCATGCTGTTTGTGCTCATAGTTTTTCATCTGATAAGAAAATACTAAAACACTACATTAAATTAACGTGTAATTTCTACAATACGTATGGTCACAAAAGCCGCAATATGCTTGTGTATTTCAAAAACGATTTAGGCAGTGCGATTTTGTCCATAAATGTAAGCCTTACAACAGTTTAGCCTTTCAAGCAAAAATCACAAATGCGAATAAGATGCTCATTACACAAAATTTTGTTTACTTTTGGCACTACATCAATTGCTTATAAATTTTGTTTTTCTTTTCTTTTGCTGCATTTCCTTTAATCTTACTGATACATGTATTGCAACGTCTTCGTTTTTCACTTTGATGAGGAAAAAAGCCACTTGATTAAGTTTTACTTTTAATTAATGGATGTTAAGGCATATAGGCTAACTGCAATCAGTTGAATAAAACACCACTTCCACCACCAGTTTCGTTCCTATTAGAACTCGTCAGGTGGACTCAGGTATTGAACCGACGGTCACATGAATTGCTTCATGCGTTTTATGCCACTCCACAATCGGTCCTTTCAACTGATGCTGTTAATTTTAAGCTTATATATGGTGCACGCTCACTACAATGAGCTTGATGCGATATATGCTTTTAATTCCCAGCCAAGCCAGTGCCTTTATTATGTTATAATACGAATTATAGGAGCTGGTGTTAGCCTGTTTAAGATATTACTATTAATTAATGGATATTAAGGCATATAGGCTAACTGCAATCAGTTGAATAAAATACCACTTCCACGACCGGTTTCGTTCCTATTAGAACTCGTCAGGTGGACTCAGGTATTGAACCGCATCAGTTGAAAGGACCGATTGTGGAGTGGCATAAAACGCATGAAGTAATTCATGTGACCGTCGGTTCAATACCTGAGTCCACCTGACGAGTTCTAATAGGAACGAAACCGGTCGTGGAAGTGGTATTTTATTCAACTGATTGCAGTTAGCCTATATGCCTTAATATCCATTAATTAAAAGTAATATCTTAAACAGGCTAACACCGGCTCCTATAATTCGTATTATAACATAATAAAGGCACTGGCTTGGCTGGGAATTAAAAGCATATATCGCATCAAGCTCATTGTAGTGAGCGTGCACCATATATAAGCTTAAAATTAACAGCATCAGTTGAAAGGACCGATTGTGGAGTGGCATAAAACGCATGAAGCAATTCATGTGACCGTCGGTTCAATACCTGAGTCCACCTGACGAGTTCTAATAGAAACGAAACCGGTCGTGGAAGTGGTGTTTTATTCAACTGATTGCAGTTAGCCTATATGCCTTAATATCCATTAATTAAAAGTAATATCTTAAACAGGCTAACACCAGCTCCTATAATTCGTATTATATTGATTAAGTTTGTTTTTCTACACGCGGACAAATCAAAGATCTAGCTAAATCCGAAATGTACAGGTTTTATATTTTGAGGATGCAGATCATTGTTTATTGCTTATGTCGCACTAGCGTTCACTCGATAAGTGTGCAAAACGTACGTAAATGCATTCATAACACAGTGCTTTGATTTTGATTTACAACTGTAAAATCTCATTCTTTAATCAACAATGTCTATTTCGCGTTTTGAACAATCGTATAGTTTGTAAATAGCGGGCTTATTTTCGTTGTCATCTTTTGTAGTTCCAAGAAGCGGTGGCATTTTTAACAATAATAAAACATTGCGCTTTTCAGAAATTATGGTTTTTACCACATATGAGTGAAGATTTAGTATGCCGTTATCCTTTTCCGAATAAATCTCATATGAGTTTGTTTCGCGCTTTTTGATTTCTTTAATTTCTGCGAAAATTCCTTCGCAATTTGATTGTAAAGTTACTACAGAAGTTATTCCACGGTCAAGCAGTCACTATGCCATTGGTATTGAAGTATACAATCTGTCATATAACATCTTTCTTCCCACTAAATTTGTGTGGCATTTCAATTTTTGAATTAGGCATTTTACTGTTTGTGTCGTCCCAGAAGTATAATAAGATGTCGACTCTGCTTTTGGCTTACTAGAATACACTGCAGTTGAAGAGGTGTCAATTCATGAGAGTAGGGTGGAGTAAATGAGATAATTTTTTAGAACCCTGTGTTTTCTATGGCTATTTTGGATGCTGAGTTCGAATCCGTTGGAATTTTTGACCTATGACCTCATCTGACCCTTTAAAATGCTAATTTATTCAAAATGGAGGCTAAAATCGAGATTTTTGGAGTTTTTTCAGTATAACTTAGAAATATATCGTGTAATATGTCTATATATATGTCTTTTAGGTCGTAGATTACGAAAATGACACTTTCGTGGGGCTCCCGTGCACGTGTGGCTTTCTGTGTCGTATTCTTACTGATTTTTGCTTGTTATGTAGCCATGTTTGTGATATTTGATGCTTTTATTGCCTTACTCTGATCCTACTTATTTCAGATACATTACTACTAGGCATGTAAAGTGGGCTAACTTGCTTTTAGACCTATTTGTTCTACAGGATTAGAGCTGAAAATTTGGTGTTGTGGTAGGTATTAATGTATCTAATGATTTGTGTGCTTTCAGATAGATAAATTTAAATATGGCTGAATCCAAAAAAGATACTCGAAGCAGCATCACTACTGTAAAATTACAACTAAAAGAATACAAAGTGATAGACACTTACGAAACTAAATCGAAACTACCATCTGGACAGTACTTACTTGGACGTATGATACATTTATGCCAACCTGTTTCCAAAGGAGAAAAACAAATCAGTAAAATGATGCTAGTAAGACTGTCGCATTTGAAATGCGTAATGATTGGATATTAAAGAACGTCTACCCATTGACTGAGCGTGCGGTGGCGAAAAAGATTAGGGACGATTATGAAACGTTAATGGCGCTAGTAAGATACAAGCGCACAAGTCATAAAAAAGATGATAAGTGGACTGAGAAGGCTAAAAACTTCAATGATGCTATGTATGCTCATGCGTATGATATTAGAACTAAGAATATAGATTT
The DNA here is from genome assembly GCA_963675345.1 of Trididemnum clinides. NCBI lineage: Eukaryota > Metazoa > Chordata > Ascidiacea > Aplousobranchia > Didemnidae > Trididemnum > Trididemnum clinides. Next base: position 1,960,313 of record OY776299.1, read on the forward strand.
TCAGAGGAGCCTGGAAGCAGAGACTGGAGTGAAAATGACAGATGAAGATGAGATTTTTTATCTTGACAACTGCTATGGTGATTACGTAGAAATATGCACACCTACTGTCCCGAAAGCCTGGACTAGAAAAAAGAAAAGAGAAGAAACTAGGAATCTGTCAGCTGAAAGAAAGAGAATGAAGATAGATGAGCTGAGAGATGCTGAAAGTTTTTCATATGAGCCTGATGTTGAAGATACTATTGATCATGACCAAGACGACCATGATGAACCTTTTATACTCACCAAGGTAATACCGACCACACCAACTAGTTCTAGACCGACAAGAAGCAATCCAGTGACTCCGTCTTCAGCCTCTCATGATGATAAAGCTGAACTCAAATACTTTCCTGACGTTAAAATCAGAACAGGAAGAAGGACTCTGAACGAAGCTTTGGTTAGGTGTATAGTGCAATGTGTGTCGGAATTCAAAGTTAGTCATGCAGATATTTCTGGCATTATAGTTCGCTCAGCAAACATGATATTTGGTCAGAACTGGCAGATATCATCTGATGAAAACGTTGATGAGGACGATGAGGCTAATCAAAGTGATGATGATTCTGGAGATGAAAACACAGCTACTAGTAATACTATCCTGATACGAAAGCGAAAAACCGTTGGTGATTTAACATATATCTTCCCCAGTAAACGATGCATCTCAATGTATCTACAAGTTGCTTACCTTCTTAATATAAAACACGTTGCGTCCTACTTGACGAATAAAGGCGACAATGTCATAACAGTTGGGTTGGACGATACGACAAAAGCCGCCGGCCATAAAATGTACGACATAAAAGCTGATCATATAACAGTTCATAGACCAGAAGGTAAAAAATCTCTCACTACTGATTTTATGGAAAGCATATCGCATTCTGGTCAAGATAGTGCTGCAACATATGAAGAAAAACTTAAAATCTTGGCAATTTTGGGTGACTCTACACTTGATGAAATAAAAAACGAAGTTGATTTTTGGATGAGTGAAAGAGCGGGAGATAACGAAACGTTTAGAGAAAGTATGGCTATTCCAAAATCTAAAAATCTTAAATGCTGTGCTCATATAACACTTGGTGTTGACAACGCGTGTGATAAAGTGTTCAGGGAGGCCGAACAGAGAATAGGTATTCATAATCTAATAAGTGTGAAAGTCGGAGAAAAAGCTTTCACTTCATCCGGTTCTTCTATCCACACCCTAGGTGAGATAGCTATATCCAAGTTGTTGAGTCCAAGTCATGCAGCCCACAGTGTTTCGTTGTGCTCTGAATTTGTTCAATGCATGGAGCAAGAAGATATTGAGAGACAAGGTTTCAAGGGCTTTACAGCAAATAGGTTCGGTCGTATAGCTCAGATAGCAAATCAATTCCTAAAAATGAAAGATCAGGTCCTAAAATTCTTTGACTCTGTGGTAGACATTAACTCGAATAAATTGGCCCTGGCTGTGTCCGTTTATATTCAAAGTGACTGGTTCAGTTTGTGCTGCGAACTTTATAGGAAAATCGCTGATCTAGTAATTTTTTCCCTAATGGACGTGCTAGGAATTGATGAAAGAGGGAAAAATCTCAAGGATGTCAGAGACTGGTATGGTGTGCGAGATTTCTTTAAGCTGAAACTACCCGAAATTGATGACCTATGTGAACAACTAAAATCTGGTAACGATAAAGATCGTCTGTACTCTGCCATGCTTAAAGAAAAGTCAGAAACTTTAAGGCGACAGCTGTCAGCCATGCCACTTTTCTACGACATTCTGGAACATGATGAAGCACAAAACGACGAACTACCAGATCCGAATAAACTGACTTATGCTCCATTAACTAATCTAGGCTGCGAGAGCGAGTTTGCTTGTTTGATAATCGCGTAAAAATTAGCGGTGGGACAGAATCGGTCCAATCAATATCCAGGAAAAGGGTGATATGTACCAATGCACTCCTTGTAGATTCATCATTCGACAACTTAAGTGATAAAGAAAGATTGGATAGTTGGAAGTGGGCGAGAACCTCCGAAGAAAGGTGAGAAGTAAGGAAGCTAGAGAGAGATTTCTTGGCCACTGTGAAGATGTCAAAAAAACTTGTTCTCGCTAAGAAAGAAAAACTAAAAAGAAAGAAAAATCTAAGGTTATTGCAAACTATAGATATTTGTAAACAACATGGAGGACCTTTGACTGACAATAACTTGGAGTTGGTTGAATCGTTGTCTGAAAAACAATTCATCTCTGAAATTGTGTTCCTGCGGCTCACCGTAGCGCCAAATATTCATCAACAGAGACGTGTCAAGGACTCTAATACTGGAAAATTCGTGTCGAAAAATTTACTACCGAAGAACTTCGTACAAGCATCAGAAACGCAATAAAACCAGAAGATGAGGTTGATAAAAATGTGGACGGACTGCTCCTGAAAATTTTCACTCGAACATTTGTTATTATATCGGTATGTTTCGGCTTAGTCAATGTAATCTCAGTGCTTTAACGATATATAAATATCCTATGTGTCAGATATTGATAAATTGAGTAGATATTTTAGAGAAAATTTTCATAAACATCGTCAATAGTGTATGTGAGCATCACGAAAGTGTCATTTTCGTAATCTACGACCCAAAAGACATATATATAGACATATTACACGATATATTTCTAAGTTATACTGAAAAAACTCCAAAAATCTCGATTTTAGCCTCCATTTTGAATAAATTAGCATTTTAAGGGGTCAGATGAGGTCATAGGTCAAAAATTCCAACGGATTCGAACTCAGCATCCAAAATGGCCATAAAAAAACGCTAAGCTTGTCTGAAAGTTTTGCAAAAACCCGTCATTTACCCCACCCTATCCATAGTGGCAAGCGTTTATTGATTTGTACAGTATTCTATAGTTGGCTAGTTTGCTCAGATTACATTGTTTGAAAGTGATTTGCACTCTCATCGGATAAAGAGTTTCATCCAGCGACAAATGATCATCTGGAATTAGAAATTTTCCACATTTTTTGTTACATTCTTCAAAATTTTGTGAAAAGCTGCAAACCTATCGTATTGCCAACGAGTAGCGCGTTGTACGGTTATCAAACGATATGTGAGAAATTAAAAATTTAAATCTATTCCTGGAGATAATTGCACTAAAAACTGGATTGCCAAATATTTCGTTGAAAGTCGCATTAATTAGTGCTTTGATGCGTTTGTCCTAATGATCCTCGCATGTAAATTATTCCAATAGGAAGGTTGCATGTGACGTCACACATTTCGCGCAAAAAAAAGTGGCTCACCAAAAACTGTAATTTTTGCTGGAAAGGTATAAGACGAACACTAACTTTAAAAGTTATTTTGAAATCTAATGAGAAATTAATTAAAAATTTGAATGAATTATTGCTAGTTCGCTACTTGGAAACAAAGAAATTTAATCAAAAGCGATTTGGTTGAGATTAGGCCGTTCAGTTAACTAGTCTAAGCTTAGTACGGTGTGCCAATTTGCCAAAACATCGACCCTAAGTGAAGTACCATCTAAATACCATTTGCTTCTCAGTTGAAAATAACTCTATGCCAATTAGATACTCGTAGATACACTAGCAAATACAACCATTATCAGATAACTACTACCAGTACCGTAAGTTTTTTAATTGCCCTTGCAACAGCAGCCTAGGCAATAGCTCGAATAATTGTTTAAGGAATAGTGAAAGCCACAAAATTATATCTGACATATCAATATAACTGGTCTGCAAGCATTATTGACAAAAAATTTCAAAGAATTACTGATTTTATCCATTAATATCTGATCCAATCCAACATATGACAAACGGTACAGAAATCTGCCCTGTCATTTAGGCTACAGCATAATTTAGATCTACAACTTTTCAGTATGCTTACGCAATTAAATATACTGTATAAGTTGCACATTACTATTAACTCAAACTCAGTATTTCCAAATACGCTAATTAATGGAATATGAAACTCTAACACAGCGTTTCTCAAACCAAGGGTCGCGACTCAAATGTGGGTCGCCAAGGCTTTAAGAAGGTCGCGAAAGACTTTGCTTATAAATTGGATTATCCAAAATGACGTCTCCAAGCAGGTTTTATCGCTCCTTTCTTGAAATTGATAGCAACTGTTACATCATAGAGCGAGTTAAAATCATTCCACATTGAGCACACTAATGTTACATCATACAGATAACTTGTTTCTGTAACTGGGTACTTTCAATGAGTAACTTTTACAGGCCTGTAGAAATCCTTATCCCGCTCAAATTCAGACCAGTAGGCAAGGCGAGACGAGGACAGCAGTGCTTGTATCTGCATTCCAAACTCCAGTAGACGAGGAGAAGCTTGCCCAACTTTGTGTGACACAACTGTTCTGTTCATACATGTAAATATGAGAGATTGAAGGCAATTGAAATACTCTGCAATAAGTTTGGATAACTTCTTTCTGTTTCCAGAAATGTCAAAACGTAGCTATATGACTGAATTTTTGAAACATGGCTTTACAGTACATGCTGTTTGTTTCCGTTGACCGCTTTTGAAGTCCCCTCGACACGTCGGAGATTGATTAACTTGCCACTTGTTTTATTCTTCGATTGACGATCGCAATCAACGCAGCGATGAAGGCACCAACAAAAGCAGCAGTTTTTTTCTATACACAAGTAAAATACAATATTGCTAATATAAAAGTAAATAAGAACGTCATGAAGAATTAAAAAGGCAATTTATACACTTGACTTAGAAACATTACACCGCGCTTACCTTACTAACAATTATAATCATATAAACAACAATAAATTTATTACAAACCAATTTGTTGACGGACGATTCTTTACAATAAATCCAAATCACGTGTGCTTAAATCTAATGAAATACAACTCAGAGACACTTCGACGAAGTTAAAACGAAATCCAAAACAATGGCGGACTATCAGTAAATTTTCTTATATATTAAATTAAGTTGCCCTAAAAGCAGTGGTGTTGCCAATTTAAATTCTAACTTACATTACAAAGAAAATGCTAGGTCAATAACGCAACTAAGAAGTGACTTATAGCGGGTCTGCGGCACAGCAGGGGAAGGTGAAAAAACACAATTTAGAAACAACATAGGAAGTTTCAATAACTGAGGAAAAAATAAATAACAGTACGTGTATTCGCAGTGAGGGCGCTGAAAAGCCACAGTGGGTCTTGTGTTTTCAAGTTTTGTCAAACGAATCGTTGAAAGAAAACAAGCTTAAGAGGTACCTTAATTCATGCCATCCTAACCTCAAAGAAAAAAATTTAGATTTTTTCAACGAAAGGAAAATGCGCTAAAAAAGCAAAGGCTCGAAAATACAAGTGAAAATGAAATCATTCTCAGTAAAAAAAAAGCCAGTGCTGCATCTTACACTGCTTCGCATACTCTTCAGCGAAGAATCGTTGAATTGTCAAACAACAACATAGACTAAATTGTTATAAAACTGGAAGAATCCGTATTTTTTAGCTGACAGTTGGGTGAATCGACACATGTTGCTCGCTTCTCGTAACTCCTTGCATATATTCGATTTGCTAGCAACAAAGATAATGAATAACATTTTCTGTTTTGCCAACCACTTTTAACCACAACTGGTAAAGATATTTTTAATGTAGTGGACAAGCTTTTTGGAAAAAACATGCTATGATCAGGCCAAATGTTTTAGTGTTTGTACAGATGGCGCTCCTAGCATGATAGGATGTCGCAAAGGTTTTGCAGCCCACGCTAAAAAAGTTGATCAAAGTGTTCAAGTAATCCACTGCACGCTGCGCAGAGAAAATTTGGCGTCTCGCGAATTAAGTGCAGCTCTCCATGACGTTATGAAAGAGGTTCTTCAAATTATCGCCTGCTTCAAGCGTTGTGTTCATCATGTGGATCTTCGCACCAGCCGCTATTATTTCATTTCGAAGGCAGGTTTTTGTCACACGGCAAAAGTTTACCTCGTGTTATAGAACTAAATAGAGAACTAGAAACTCTTTACGGTAGAGACATTTCACGCTGGGCCAAAATTTTCAATATGAGAAATGGGTTTTACTTCTCTCTTACTTGTATGATATGATTACAGCGCTGAATACGTTGAATGAATTGATGCAGGGAGGGTGTTGCACAATGATTGATTTCGCAGACAAAGTACGTGCTTTCAAAGAAAAGTTGGAATTGTGGAATGTCAAAGTGCAAAACAAAAAGTTTACTTCCTTTCCAATTTTAAATAGTTCCATTGGGGACCTTGATCCAGAGCCCAATTTAATGACTGTAGTTTCGTTTGCTATTTTGGAACACCTTCACACTCTGAGAAAAACTTTGAAGAATACATTCCAGAAAACATCAACAACTTATGTGTGGATAAAAAAATCCATTTACCGCAAATGTGGCCAATTTTAATGCAGAATTTCCTTCTGGTTTTCAGGAACAGTTGACTGATCTCAAAAGTGACTCGTCGCTGAAGTTATCTTTTGGGGAACTTTCATTACCGAAATTTTGGTGTCAAGTTCCAAATGAAAATCCAATCTTGTATAAAGAAGCCTTGAAAACAACAATCCCTTTTCCAAATTTATGCTTGTGTGAAATGAAATTTTCAATACCGGCATTTATGAAAGACAAATATAGAAACCGTTTGAATGTAGAGCCTCGCTTGCGTTTGGCGTTGAGAGTGATGTCGTACGATCTCAAAAACTTGTTGAAGCAAAATACCGTTGAACGTTGTTGAAAAAGAGTTCTGGTATTTTGTGTTGTTTAAATTTAATTTATGTACGCTCAAATTTACTTGGGTTGCAGCTATTCTGGCAGATAGGGTACTTAAACGATTTTGGGTCGCAGAAGAAAAGGGTTAAGAAACGCTGCCCTAACGGAAGCTGGCTACAAATAAGCCTGCATGTTTAACCCATAAAATTAGCCGAACTACTGTAGTAGCTATAACAAATAAACCTTAGCACCTCTTACCATACTTTGACTTCAGATTCATTCCATAATATCAGTAAAACAACATATTTAACGTTCATTTGACAACTATCTAGTTTATCCATTTAATGTGCAAAGAACGGTATCACTCCTATTCAATTCAATGCAAAAACACCGAAAGTGGTCTGCCACTTTTTTCAAAGGCGCATTTTGATGACGTTTGATCACGTGCGTGAAACCTTCCTATTAGTGCCAATCTGCTGCTGCTATCTGTTGCAAGCATACTCTGAAGTTGCGCATTGCCTCTTCTATTTTTAGATCAGCTATTATTACTATAATGTCTAGCATTACTTTTGTGAAAAAAAGCATTCAAGCTTGTGAAGGAGATTTTTTGTCTTTCACTTCTTCTCGAACACCGTTATTATCTTTGATAATATTTAATTGCGTCTGGCGGCCACGGTTTGAATATACATTTGTCCAGGTTATTTGTCATCCCAAATTTTATTTGGAGGCTTTGGTTTTTTAGACAACAAGTAAAAGTTTTTTCGGTGGTTGGCAAACTTACTGGGTTGTAATTTTGTTCATCAAGAGCACTTTTCAGATCATGAAATAATCTATTACGGGTAGGCCGACGTTGCTAAGTAGTTCCAGCAGAATTACTTGCATTGTCATCATTGCATTGTCATCGTATTATTCTATTCCGTTTACGTCGTCAAAATCATCAAAATTAAAAGATGTTGACGGTGCAACATCTATTTCATCATCGGAAGCCAAAGAGGCTATGTCTTCAATGTCGTCGTTTTCTTCATCAGATACTTTGTTCAAAATTTTACTTAACACTTCTTCAGGTGTTACATTGTGTCGCGTTCTAAATAGAGTTTTGAATCTATCTCAATCTTAATTTACTTCTTAAAATTGACGCGACTTGCAGTATCGATCGCATAATTAAGTTTGGTTGCAACTTAATAGTTAGGAAAAGATTGGCTTCCACTAAGATACTTCAACCCGCCCACTCCTCGATCAAGAACAGAACAATATATTCATAAACCACTTTATAACTTCAAATTCCTTCGCTTGCCAAAAACACCGAACTAAAGCACTTCAATAAATAAATATCAGAGACTAACTAACACTAAAACCACCGAAATAATTGCTTGATTCCTGTCACAACAATCACCACAGAACAAAGCCTTTTTACTACACTCTAGTATCTCGCTCTGAATTACACTCTGAATCTCTCTCTCTCTCTCTCTGAATGAATAAAATCTCGCCGATTTATATATATGACGGAAAATAATCTAGAAATTGCTAGAACATCAGGTGACACAGGAAAAACACTGTGAATAAATTACGTAATTGGTAATAATAATAATAAAAGGAAAATCTTCGAGAAGAAGCAAGAATCACTAGAATATGCTGGAAAACTAAGGCACGTAGACACCCATTGTGACGTCAGAAAGGCTTGTGAGTTACAAATCTATTTATAAATCTGAAAGAAAAAACGTCTTTCTTCGAAAACAGTTTAGCAAGTTTAATTTACAAATAAAAATAATCACTGCAAAATAAAACAACAGATTACAATAACAATACATATATAAAAACTATTCCTTAACGCAAATTTACGTATTCGTGACACATTGACATGGGCCATTTAATATTGCTTTCACTCGGGATTTTTATATGTCTGGTAAAAGAAAGTTATGTATAGATTCGTTAGATATCATAAAATCATCATAATCTTATATACAAGTCAGAAAATTTAAATTTTAGTGGAAAATAGCAATTTGAACATTTCCAACGTGAAACTAAAATGTAGTTGCTTCGTTTCCGATGTAATAAGGTCAATTAAAAATCATCGATGCCCTATGTGCCAATTTGTTCATCAAGTACCGTATATACTCGAATATTAGCCGACTTTAAAACTCAAAAAAAATTATCAAATTAGGGGATCGGCTTGTACGCGCATACATCTGATCTCACACAAACGAAATGACTTTACCCCACTTCTTAGATCACGCAATGTCATCGATATCACCATTCAATCATACACACAGCCATAAAAATTGAGACTGCACCAAATAAAGTTAATTCCGACAAACTACGATACAACTCAATTTTAATATTAATTTTAACCCTGAAATAAAATGCATAATAATCATGTCTATTTCTAAACAAATGCTTTGACAATAAATCTTCATCAGTGCATTGCATATTGACACTCTTTTGTTATTGTCCCAAACAACACACCATGGTATTTGGGAGGGTCAGTTTATATGTGAGTTCATCAAAATTCCTCATTTTGAGCCAGTTTTTTGAGGGCCAGCTTATACGCGAGATCGCCTTATATGTGATTATATGCGGTAGTAAAAACTAGCTGCTCGCTTTTCAGTTACACAGCCATGCACATTCGACGCTGCTTTTGACTTCTTAGCTGTTCCTATATTGAAGTAGAACAATTAGAAATATAACTTACCGAACGTAAGATGAACGTAGTCTAGAAGATTGGAAATGACAAGTCAATATTTTAGTCAGCAGTCACCCTTATAACGTTGTGTTAGTTGACGCAAGCTGGAGGTTGAACTTGAAACGTAGGCTTCAATGCAAATGCGGTTCTGCTCGGCCATGCAGCAGGCAACGTAAACATCACTCAACTCCTAACATTTTAATTACACTTTTGACGCTTCTTTCACTTCCATAGAGCCAGACTGTACTTTGTTTTTTATTTTTTAATAAGAAAACACACAATTTCAAATGCTATGCTTTTACCAGTGGCGTCTTTATGAAAGTAGATAAAAGACCACGGAAAGAAAAAAGGTCTTAATTTGCTTTTGAAAGCGTATAGAATACAAACACATTGCTTCTGTCATGCGATGAGCAGAAAAAAATTTTGGTGTTGATCACAAACTTAGCAAATGTTTCACAGTTCATTTTTCCCTCAAAAAAATTAATTTTTTTGATTCACAATTGGCTTTTTTCGTTTTGAATTGGTATTTGCTGATAATATTCGGTGTTTAATTAATTACTAACAGCCTACTCGTAAAGCAACGGAAATCAGGTTTCACACACTCCCTAAATTAAATTTTGCTGTCTGTCGCCACTGCCTCCTTTAATCTGCCACTGTTGCTTATTTTTCATCCAATAAGAATAGCAAGTGCGCTCGTTGCTCTCCCAACTACCAATCCCCAGTTTTAACTAGTAACAATATTATTGCATTATTATGAAAAGCGAAAACTATATATCACACCTCCAAAGTTATTTTCTGGCCTTGCGCTCGGGAATACTTCTATTTACATAGTTGCATTTGTCAAGTATCAAAATCATGTAATATTGTCTTGCATTATACTATATTCGTGAGTTACGGCTTAGCATCAAGAAGGTACTATTTATTTGACAAAAAGTTACAAAATAGCTATGTATCTGAAATCACTTTAATGTTTTTGAGTTGTGAAATTAAAAGTTGATATTCACAGCGAGAAAGTTTTGAGAAAGAAGATTTCAGAGAATCAATAAAGCTTTATAGTCGTAAAGTCACTTTTCAAAAATTCTGTGGTTTACGCGACGCGTCACGGCCTTGCGTGTGCGCTCTATCTCTTTTTTTCTTTATTATATAAAAGCAATCTATGAAGAAATTTACTGTAGTGGGTTTCAAAATTGCTATGTTTAATTTAAAACTACTCTGAAAGTCTTGGTCAGTTTAAGACTAACCAAAAGCCAGATAAATTTTAGAAAAAGATGAAAAATTTCAAACGTTTATCTCAAACGGTCGCAAAGTTACCACAGTTTTAATTTGCTGGGCGTCGAATCGATCCTCCTTCCCGGTCTGAATAGGGTTAAGAAACCAAACAATAATTGTAAACCGAAGCTTATTTCTAACATTATTAAATTTGTAACCAACAAATTCACCATATAAAGTACAAAAAATACCCAAGTTTTTGTTCCCTCACAAGGCTCCATCAGGGCAAATAACAACATTTTTTACAAATACTCTAAAAATACGTTGTTTTGTTAATATTGCCCAACAATTGTTTTCGGAGCATTTATGTTTATGTTTAATCGATACCAGATATATTAAGAGAATCACACACATTGTATATTACACAAAAGCGGTATAAAATGAACAATCCGCTACAACCTTGTTTTGACATTTAGAGGGTTATCAGGCGAATGAATTTGTTGACTTCTCAGTGTCCAATCAATGTACAGAAACGCAAAATTATACTGCAATCTTGCAATGATACACACAGTAACGAGGACCACGTTCAAAGATCTTGAAACAACTACTTGAACAAAGCCACAATGGCGTCTGTAAAACGGGTGAGACTTTCAAGAAGCTTGTTGTGGATTGTTCATTTCATAACGCCTTTGCGGAATTTGTTGTGTTGTAATGTTGGAGTTAAGATTTAAACTGAAGCAGTCTACCTGGCTAATCATCACTATTTCTAGTCCGAAGTTCTTCTCTTACATAATTCCAAGAAATCAATTAGTATAGCATGAGCTAGAAATATATTTCAGTAAATTTAAATAACCATCTTTAGTTTCTTATTCATATATACCGTATTTATTTGATTATAAGACAAATCTTCGCTTATAAGACGGGTCCCATTTTCACCTGGGAGGTTTAGACTCGTTTATATCTATTTTCTATTATCTGTCGAACTTGCCTATAAGGCGGGCCCCCAATTTGAGCGCGAAATCTCGAGGAATAATCCCCGTCTTGTAAGCGAGTAAACACGGTAATAAAGAACTAACGATGATAATTCAAATCAGAAAATATTATGTTGATTGATTGCTTGGAGTTATGTAAGACAAGAAGTTTTTGTTGGATGTATAATAAAAGTGTTTTTTGCTAAAACATTTTGCATTTGATTGAAATTCCCGGGAAAAAAGCTCTTGAAGTTGAATTACCATATGGACTGGTCTTCTCAAACATATCCTGTTATTGCGGGTAGGAAAATCATTTCCTCTGAGGTGACTAAGTGCTTCGGTGCTTTTTGTATCAAAATGGTTAGCCATTAAAGTCTGTGGCATCATACAATTTTATCTAAAACATGGGTTCTCAACCTTTGTTCTATCATTTACTTCTTGGCAAATATCAAAAGTAAAATTTACCCCCAAAATCTTTTTTTATATTTTCACTCCTACAAATGTCTACTGTAGTAGGTTAAAGTGTGAAATTTTGCTAACAAAATTTACCCCCAAGGCGGGTCAAATTTATCTCCAAGGGATAAATTTACCCCCGTTTGAGAACCCCTGATCTAAGACAAGGCCAAAGAACTGTAAACGCTAACTATATTCAGGGGCGTATCTAGGGGGGGGGGGCCGCTGGAACCGCCCCTCCCCCCCCCCCCCGCTGAGTCAGTATACAATAAATTTCTTTGTGAAAAACTTTTAAACTTTTCATAATTCACGATTTGCCATTAACTTCAATATTTTGTGAGATTTATGTACTCAAATTTATGACTTTGACGTAACTAACGAAAACAAGCTTGCCAGGAGAGAAACAAATGAACAAACCAGTCACGGTTGCAAGTTTGTAGTCTTGGTACCGATTTACTGAAGTTAATATAAAAACTTAGCGTACAACCCAGAAGCACTAAGATGGAATAATTAGGTGATAGTTCAAGCTAGTTGTTCAAAAAAGGACTTCAGACAAGTAGTTTATCACAGGAACTTTAGTACAGTAGAAGGTACAGAGGGCCTAAGCTACTGTATAACCGGGCGTTAGCTTAGGCTAGAAGCTATAGCCTAGCTGCTAGCAATCAAATATATAGCCGGCAATCCAATTTACTAAGCTACCAGACCAATATTTAGCCTAGGATGGTATCAGATTGGTGAGGTAGCGAACTAAAATAAGTTCCCCACAAAATCTAAAAATATATTTTTCTTTACAAGTTGTAAGCGCAAGAAACAGGTTGTTTACATGCTTTAAGGGGACTGCAAAATTCTTAAAAGAAGCGTTAAGGCATATTTAAAACCTAATCAGGGTCGAAGTATGCCTATGCTGATGACTTAGCATTGCTGTATGCTTTTCGAGATTGAAAGACTGTAGAGAACACTCTAAGCCAAGACATGACTACACTTTAAGCTTGTCTTCAGACTTGGAGGCTAAAGCGCAGCAATACGAAAACGGTGACGGCGGCTTTTTATCTTAAGAACAGAGAGGCCAAACGTGAGCTCACTGTTTACGACAATGGCAACCTATTGCCACTCTGTCCTGTCCCAACGTATATTGGGGTAAAGCTGGATAGGTCGCTTACTTTCCGTCACTACCTCGAGGCTTTGCTCAAAAAACTCTCCACTCAAGTTGCGCTGTTGAGGCGACTTGCGGGATCTGGATGGGGTGCAGTGCCAAGACATTGCGCATCTTTGTTCTTTCCTTGGTCTACTCCACCGCTGAGTACTGCGCACCAGTTTGGTATCGTAGTACGCATACTCGCCTCACCGACAGTATTCTCAATAATGCTTTGCGCATTGTCACTGGATGCTTGCGTCCCACACCAACGAAGGACTTGCCTGTGCTCGCAGGCATCTAGTCAGCTGAGCTCCGCCGATTAGGAGCGACACTTTTCTTGGCGATCCATGATCCCGACCATGTACTGCACGGACAGTTGGTTGGGCAGCAGGATGCGCACCTGGGAAGATTTAGATAAAAACGCCCATTTGTACCTGCTGCGTGGAAACTATTAGGTAGTTTGTCTAAACTGGACATCCGCGTGAAGTAGTGGACGAAACATGAATGGAACGCGGACTACTTGGAGAGTACTTCAAGGGTCCGTGCTTTCATTCCCAGGGTCTGTTCATGGCCATTTGGAATGAGTCTGCCCAGAACATCTTGGGTAAGGCTCAATCGCCTGAGGACTGGTGTAAGACGTTTTCACTCGTCCATGTACAAATGGGGTCTCGCTCCATCACCGAATTTCGAATGTGGCGCCACTGAGCAAACTGCAAATCACATTATATCTTCATGTCTTATACATCATGTACGAAGAGGAACACGAAGTCTGCAGGTTTTGGATGACGCAGCTCGATGTTGGCTGAACACCACTGCCAGCATCTAATCTGGGCAGCACAGCAGCCCGGGGTGGTAAAAGGATAGACCCTCGGCCCTGGTTTGATTTGTGCTGGCCCGGATTGAGTTTGGGTGCCTGACCAAACGAGGACGACGAGTGTCGAAGTGGCGCGATGGTGTAGTGGTTAGAGCATCCGCCTCGCAGTCGGTAGACCTGGGGTTCGTTCCCTAAGTCGAGTCATACCAAAATACCAAAAGACCTTAAAAAATGGTATTCACAGCTTCCCTGCTTGGCGCTCAGCATATAAAGGAGATAGTGTGGAGAACAAGCCGGCAAGCTTGCTTGTTGTGTCCTTGGGCAAGGTACTTAACGGGACGCCTCCATCTTTATGTGGCAGACAGGTGGCCCTCCCGTACTTCACCGGATTACAATTGTGAAGTTGCTAACCCACCATGTCACACGACTCTTGGGTACCCACCAGTCGCAGTCCGCCTTGTTGGTGGTGGGGCTACCAGTCACTCAAGACTGGTTCGTAATGGGCTGCCATTTTCCCCTAGCCTAATTCAATTAGGTTGACGACATGAACCTGAATTGCCGTTCATGCCGTACCTCCATCCCGAGGAAGAGGAGGGGTAATCACAACAACAACAACAACAGTGTCGAAGTGCATACAGAAAATATTTTCGTTCTTGACTAAATAAAGACAATGATAAGATTGTAGCCAGTTGCTACCTGATAAGCTGCTTGGCGAAATAGCTGTAGTGGTTTTATTATTTTATCCTGATGTGTACTGTTTTCGATTACATACGTATAGCTCTAACCTTGGGTATTGATTTGAATATTTAATAAAGGACTAGTTGTTATAATGACTAACTTGTTTTCATATTAGCACCTAAATATTGCGTCACAAATTTGCCATTGTTAAAAATATTTTCTACTGCACAGCAACTTTTCGGACACCCTGTATTTTTATAGGCTGTTTGGTTAACCATTTTTTGCAAAGGGCGGAATTGAAGTTGTGCGATTTTGGCTGCGCCTCCACAACTCTGTTTCATACACAAGTTACTTACAGCATCATAATTCATATACTAACTTCAATCTGAAGATAGTGTTGCTTTAGCAGCCTATGGTTGACCAAACTAAAAGCACAACCATATTGAAAGGTCACCAAAACGTAAAATTGTAGGTGGAGCTTAGCAGATTTAGTTCCATTATTTTCTTTATAATTGAATAAGTATGAATAAAACAGTATTTGAATAAGGTTAATGTACCGTATTGGTGTAATGTAAGACAATGTAATTCCTTCGCACAAGAATAATGTGCTTTTAAGTTAACAGTGACGTTGGTGACCACTCTACTGTAGTATAAAAAGGGTATGGGCCTAAAAGAGTTTTGTGTGATTGCTCTCGCTGCTGTGCTATGGCAAAACGACAGCCTACTATGCTAATATTTTTTAAAAAAGCTGACGGAGCAAGTGCCTGATTCTTTGCATCTTAATTCGTTGCATTCTTTTCAGAATGCTCGTTAAGTAGGCCTGTGGCTACTGCCTACAATCCCTCATCTCCAATGCAATACTTCGAAAATTCTAGGCATATGGCACATCTTTCAATTCCTTTTTCATATGTTTGTTGGGAGTTATCATATAATGCCACTGTACAGATTTATTCAGCTAGTGCTGGTTGCACCAATTAATTTTTTCAGCTGGAGGAAGCTATATGGGTGTAATTGATTGCTTGTGTGTATGTGTTTTGTTTTGAGGTTTTTTGTAATATGGACTGTTTGAGTCCGAAATAAATAAAGTGTAGCGTTAAACTGCAGCACTGAGCAAACGCAGAAAACTACCGAAGGCGTAGATACATTAATATAAAGAAAATGAAAGTATTAAATGGTGAAATGTAGCGAAACGCACTGGCTGGAAGGCGAAGCCCTGCATAAACTGATACAAGCAAAAAGGTTTCAACTGTTTAAGTTTTAAATTGCTGCCCCCCTCTTTGAAACTTCTGGATACGCCCCTGATATTTATGAATTACACCCGAGCTTTTTCCCTTAAAACTACTGCTTCTTCAGGTGCTCTTATTGAAATAACGTCATTTCTATAGTTTTAGCCTCAAAAGCTCTTGTGTGTTCACACTTGTTATCAGCCTTTTCAGTGCAATAGTGAGCTTGTTTTAAATTAATCGTTAATTTAGATATGCTAAGAAATTTACGATTTACGATTCTTGTGTCGTTTGTTTAGCACTAAAAAAAGTTTCCTCGTTTCCGCAAATTGGATAATATTCGCCAACATTTTATTGATATTTTCGGTGTCTTGGAGTTGATACCAGCAACTTCAACAACTTATTGCTCTTTTTTGAAACGATTTCAAAAATCCCCTAATGTCTGAATAATGTGCCGTTATAAATAATTGTAAGTGACCGGTAATGGTCTTCCTAACGGGGGTTTGGAGAAAGAACTTGAGAGGCCTAGTTTGTAAGCTTTATTTAAAACCTCAGCTGGCACAATTAATGACTAGACTCAAAATAACTTGTAAAAACTGGCTGTTTTTTCACAGTTTGAACAGACGAAAACTTAATCAACGCTTATCGTTTAAAGTGAACGTAATTTTATTGCATGAAAACCATAATCTAAAAAACACAATAATATACCATTTCTTTTTCTTGCCATTTTTATCTCAAGACATGCCTAAACTCCGCAGCATAAAAAGGATAGAAATTACAGAATAAAATAAATTTTGCTTTCTAAATCATATTTACATGAGATTAAATTATAAATTTCATTATCTTATTTCATAAAAAACAATGCGTTTTGAAAATTATTCATCATAATAATAAACTGTAGTTTTGTTTTACATAGGTATATGCATTGAAAAAAATGTTAAAGTTGTGACTGTGATTCTTTGTTGACAATTTTAGATATAAAAAGTGGTATGTTTAGATGAGCTTTAGAAAATTCTGGTCTGAATAGTGTCTAAACAATCTGTATCTAATGGGTATTAGTAGAAACAAGATGGTATGCGTGTGTGTTAATGGAAAAGTTGCAGAACGATAGTATAAGAACACGACACAATTTTAGAAAAGTGGTTAGGTATTTGATATGGACCATTCAGGAAAACGGTAATCGTGAAAGGCAAATTAGGAGAAGAATTTAAGCAGATCAATATGTTTGGGTGAAAATAACTGCAGTAATATGTGACAAAAACATATCAGCTAAACAATGGACACAATCGTCAACGTTTAGAACTAAAGTATCAGGTTTTGTTAATTAACCAAACTAATGTAAACTATAGCCTAGTTATGGTAAAAATCAACTTTTGAAAACAGTGTTTCAAATCTTTAAAATTAATTTAGTTCAAAGCGACGTCAAATTTACACAAAGTTTTCTCAAAAACACAGTTTTTATGTCGCCTTGATTTTTTTCAATGTTAAATGCTTCGGTTGTGACTCCTTGTTTTATCAAGTTTTTTGAGTTTTACTAGGAAGGTTTAACCCTTTAAGGATCATAAGATTCTGATTGATAAAATTTGAAACAATTGCATAATTGTTGGTAACAAAGGGAAAATAATAGATTTTAGAAAAGTGGTTATTACATCATAATCGCATAACAATTAACAATCATGGGACATATATGTCCCAGTATCCGTCAAAGGGTTAAGCATTAAAACGTTTAGAATTAAGACACTTTACGTTGTGTTAATTAACTGAAAATTTATGGGAAACCAATATATGCAAGGAACAGTTATTGTAAAAATCAATTTTTGAAAACAATATCTCAAGTCTTCAAAGCTATTTTAATTCAATAATAGGTCATACTCAGACATCATCTTCTTCAAAACGCAGTTTCATGTCACCAGAATTTTGACCAAAATATCTACAACAATCGGTATCTGATGAGGTTTACTAGAGAAAGAATAAGGTACTACTACATTGTAAGGAACTTTGGTGGTGATGCAAAATTTTTTTAACTTCAATGCTGTGGGATCTGATCTGTAACACTGGTCAAACCAATTGTGGTATGCACGTAAATAAGTAACTTTGAATAATCAAAGACCATTCAACTCGAATCTTTGATCAGTTTTGTTTTATTACGTCAAGATTTTAAGCATTTTTCAGTTTTAATATCGCTAGTTCAGTTATTGCTGTGGTACAACTGGGTCTGTTAATGCAAGCTACAACGCTTTTTTCGCATCCATCAATGGTCTGTGATGTCATAACGTTACTGTAATACTTTGCGATTGCAGTAAGTATCGAATGTTTTGAGCATGTGAATAGTACTTTATCTCCTGCATAATGGTAAATAATTAGCTATAAACATAAATTCTGATGCACATGATAACTTTTCGAGTAAACGGTTACGCTTTTGCGTTTACATGTGATTAGGCATGAAATTAAGGTAATTGAGACTATTCCAATCAGGTTTTGCATCTATTAAAGTCCATAAAAAAACGTTGTACATACACAAAATATTTAATATAGCTTTGAAAAAAGCTGTTTGAGCCATGAGCTTTTCGTGAGGCCCTTATCAGTGGCAAAATCGTGTCAAAAAGGAAGATCTAGAGTGAGTAAGTGTTTTATGTGGTTAATTTGCACGTTAGGCAATCAAGACAAGCCAATGATAACGCTTGTATTGTAAAGCGCGTCTAAGAAATATTTCGCAATAGCAAAAGTTAGAGAAAGCGCAGCAGGAGGCCAAACGCCGCGATTATCGAAAGACTTTGAGAGCATAAACAAACTCTTTCTCTCTGCACAAAACCGGGCGCTGGGTCTTGATATAAGCAGCCTTTAAGACAGCGTGATCCAATTACTTTTGACCGACGGGCTACTTTACAAAAACATGACGATTATCGGGGTTACCTCAAACTAAATGTGATAAGATCAAAAACTGAACAAGAACAGATTCAGATTCACAAGTTCTTTATACGAAGAACCGATTCACAAGATTTGAAATAAAACAAACGGCAAAGATAAGTGAGTGCGAAAAGTAGCCAATTTATTGCTAATCTCTATCAATGAGCATTGATAGAGATTTATAACAAATTAGTTACTTTTCGCACAATAGTTTCTTTATCAGTATCAATGCAACTGGTAGCAAGTCGGAGACAATTGTTTGGTTGGTTTGCCATTCGATTTCTGTTTCAACATTTGTCCAGCTTCATAGTAGAAAATGCACTCTCACACACATATGTGCTTCCAAACATTGAGTGCATTTTTAGTGCGAAATCTTTCAGTTTGGTAAATTTATCTTTGCTGACTAATTTCGAGAATATCTGGTAGGTTTCGTTTTATTTTTGAAAGCAAGAATAGACTGCACTAAAGCTCACAGAGTTCGAGCTAAAATTTTGGTAGCTGTGTCTCCACATTAACATCCACAGGATTGTTATACAAATAGAAACTAGGTTTTAATCTATCGAAATCTTTAAATCTATTCTCAAACTCATGAGATAAAGCCTCAATATCTTCCACAAAATGAGAGCATTCTACTTCTACATCATCCGCCAGAAGCTCGTGTAAGATTATTGTTTTTCAAACATGTAGCAAGCAGGCGCAGTTTCATTTTGAAAGCTTCAACGTGCCCAACCAAATGCAAAATATTTGATCCAGTATTTTTCCGGTCATAGTTTTGCGCCATCAATTACGATACTTGAACATTTTTCATACCCTCCATAATCATGAAAAACAGACTTGAGGGAAGCATAAATATTTGAGCCCTTTGTACCTTCATTTAAGGAACACACTTTGACCAGTTTTTCTCGCACAATAAAATTCTCATCAACATTGCCCATAAATATAAGAAGCTCACTTGTGCCATTTATATTCGTACTCTCATCCAGTGCCAATAAAAACTATAAGCAGTTTTCTACTATACTATTTAGTTTTAATGATACATGTTTGCCAAGATCACTTACACTTCGCGTAATAGTTTGATGAGACAATGATACAGTTTCAAATTTTCTGGCAACCTTATCTTTCCCAAACACATGTTTCATTTTTATCGCACATTGTTTTACCAACTCGCCATCCCTAAACGATTTACTTTTTTGTAACAACATCAGAGCGATTTCATACGATGCCACTGTACTTGTTGTTTGTGGTTTTATTTAACTGCTTAGAATTTTCTTCTGTTTCTGATATTCTCTTTTAAGACGGTCAGCAATATCAATTCATGTCTTCTCATAATATTCTTCATATTGCATTTTGTGTTGCGTTTCATGATGTCGCTTAACATTTTATTTCTTCATCACTGCATTTACTTTCTTGCAAACCGGACGTAATGGCTTGCCATTATCTTTCATCATAAAATGATTTTTCTACCACTTTTCATTAAACACTCTGCCTTCGTTAGCTAGCCTTCTCTTCTTGTTTGTTTCTATAATGTATTAATAGTGTGTTTATCCTTTTCACCAAATTTAAAATGTTTTCAAATTATTTTTTCGATTCTGGATAAAGCTTTAATTTCTTCTTTCAGATTATTTGACTAGAAACATTGACATACTATTGTACGTATTAAGCGTCTCGTGAGGGAAACCAAGTCGCGTTCGTATACTGTAGTATTGACTTTCTTGTTTCTCTTTATCACCATGCAAAAAGCGAGTTATCGCAAACTATTTTATGGGTGGCAATTTTATGAAAAATTTTCTGCCAGTGACATACACTCAACAGATTATATCAATACTGACAAAGTTCGCGGGCAACAAAAATTTTGTCGGCGGGCCTGTAATTGGACCACGCTGCTCTAAGAGATTAGGGTGGAAAGAACTGCGTGCTGTGGCGAGGATTGAATAAAATAAAATAAAAGCTTATGGCTCCAACAGCTCTTTTCAAAGCTATATTAAAATTCTGTACCACCAACAAGATTTTTGCGAACAAAATATTTAGTGTCTACTCAGACGACTACGTTACGTAGTCGGTCGATTTGGCAGCAGAGAGCTCAATGATAGAATCAGAGCAATAAAATAAAATGAAATTTATTCCAGTTAAAAACACCTCAACAGTTGAGTGGTTTTTAACTGTTGAGGTGTTTTTAACTGGAATAAATTTCATTTTATTAGACGACTACGTTTGTAGATAAATACTTCATATTATGGGGAAATGCAAGAATTATTCATATGCTCAAAACTCACTGCAATTGAAACTAATAATCAGTCTTATGATATCGCAGAGATTTTATTGATTCATTAGAAGCGTGGTATTAGGCATTAACAGACACACTATAATTAAATAATGACTTTGTTAAATATAGCAGGCATTTCTGGTTTGTCTAGTGTAACGATATTACAACGAGATCATCTACCGTATTCTGAAGAAGCTCCCGGTAACTAAGAGGAGCGAAACGTTAAGTTTGAACGATAAATTTGTCGAAAGAACGACTTGATCTAGTTGTAAAATGACTTTGTTGTCAATGCTAAAAAAGCAAATAATCAAAAAACTTGAACTGCTAGAAGAAAGCATTTTTTATAGATTATAGAGGTTGCTAGTTGTTAGGTAGCAATTTCCAAAGCGATCTCCTATTAAGAGGGATCTGCCTCCAGCATCATACCAAGACAAAATAGAAAATTTTGCTCAAAAATGATCACCAACATCATACGGTACCATACAGCAATCTATTACATCAAGTCAATGACCCGCCATCGGTTTCAAACTGATTGCGTCTCATCATGCGGGTGTAAAAAACATTCAATAATAAAAATACGGAAAAAGGACAAATTTGCCATTGGGTGCAAAAAAAATGCAATACAAAACAATATGACACAGCAATAACTATTATGGGGATCTCATTTAAGGACTCACACAGATGACATGGACAACAAGTCACATCGGTAAGCCCTAAGAGGGGTGTAGGATTATTGTTAAGACTTTATCATTCTACAAATTATAGAAGTTGCTAGTTTCTAAGCAGCATTTTTCAAGGCGATTTTCTATTAAGAGAGATCTGCCTCAAGCATTATAAGAAGGTAAAATAGAAAATTTTGCTTAAAAATGATTGCCAACATCATACGGTACCATACAGCAATCTATTACATCATGCTAATAACCCTCGACTGGTTTTGATCTTATTGGGTCTTATCAGGCGGGTGTAAAAAACGCTCAATAATGTAATAAATTGCTGTATGGTATCGCAAGATGTTGTGATCATTTTTGAGCAAAATTTTCTATTTTACCTTTTTTGTAGCTTTATACTCAGCGAATTCGACACCGCCAAAAAAGTAATTTTTCTTATTCAAAAGAAAAAATTTAACAACATCAAGTTTGATGAGCTGTAAAATAATGCCATGATTTTTTGTTGGTCAACTCATGCATTAAACTCTTAGAATTAAAACATGAGGTTGTGTTAATTAACCAAAGCTAAATTTAAACAATTTGTATCCAAATTATTGTAAAAATCGTTCTTTAAAAATGCGTTTCAATTAGTAAAACATATTTTAATTGAAAAAGACTTCAAATTTACAAAATTTTTTTTATAACATAGTGTTTGTCAGCCTTGGCAACCAATACCAGCTTTTTGGGTATACTGAGTAGCAAATATAGTGAATAGCATCCGCACATCACAAATGTTCTGTTGTTGTTACCCGACCCCTTCCGAGGGATGGGGGCATGGCGGAAGACCATGAAGCCCCAGAAGCCGGGAAACTCCCTAAGGCCTGGACCAGAGATCGTAAAGAGACAGAGAATCGCCAAAGAGTGAACGGCGCAAAGAGTCCGTAGCTGGACAGTGCAGAATGAGATGAGAGGTGTCTTGGAACGAGTGTCCACAGGCGCTGCAGGAAGGATTCTTGATTCTGCCAATCCTAGAGAGATAAAAACTTAATGGAAGGCTGTGTCCGTTGCAGCGTAGACGAGAAAGAACACAGAGAGCATGACGAGGGAGCACAAGTTCCCCGGTGGAAATCGAGGGAACCTGTGTGTCGAAGAATTGTGATGAGACAGTACGCCTCCAGTCCGAGAAAATTGAAGGTTGGATACGAGAGATAAAAGGAGAGAGACTAAAATGGATCACAGAGGGCGCACATTCCCCGTCTGGCCAGCTCATCAGCCGGGTCGTTCCCCAGGAGAAACGAGTTTTCGGGGACCCATTGTAGTGTAATAGAACAGGAGGAGAGAAAAGATAGTTCCTGCCAGATCTGCCAGAGAGATTGAGTTGAAAGGAAAGATAGAGGAGAGCACAGAATGGCGAGAACAGACCGAGAGTCAGATAGGAGGAGAAGTGAAGAAAAGTGGCAGACTTGTTCGTGCTGCCGAGACCAGCAAAGAGCGTGCAGAATGGCGCAGACTTCAGCGGAAAAACTTGAGCATATTGGGCCTGCCGAAAAGGAAAGAGTGGTCTCAGCGCCACAGAGAGAGCAGTTGGCAAGTACGCCAGAGCCGCCATTGCCAAAAGGAAAAGGAACAGAGTCGTCAGTCCAAAGCACCAGATCATGAGAGGGGAGAGAGTCAAGGTGAGCGAGAGCCGCACTTTGGCAAGAAAGAGGGGAATCAGAGCGAGAGCATGGAGAGGAGAGGAGGGACTCCGCAGTAAAGGAAGGGTGCCCGAGGAGGAAAGGTAAGGTAAGCAAAAAGAGCTTTCCTAGAGGAAGTAGAAAAAAGCATGAGCGAGTGAGCGGTCGCAAAAGCTCTCCAGGAAGATCTGCAGAGTCTTGGTTTCACTCTACGTCTGGCCAAACCTGAAATGGGAAAGGAGGTTGGGAGACGAAGAGCCCGCTCATAAGACGAAAGAATAAAATGAGTCAGGGTGATTCGTAGGGGAAAAATGAGAAGCTTCGGAGAGAAGAAGTGGGATAGGGAAAGACGAGAGACAGCCGGTGATGGTGCGACTAGCCGCTCGGCAAAGGCGTTCAAATTTGATGATATTGGTAGCGCTTAAGAAAGGAAACCATCCGGGTAAGGCATTTGTGAGAAGGGGCCGGAGAAAAGCTTTATACAAAAAAGAGAGGGACTCCTTAGAGGGGTCCCGTGAGGAAGCAGAGATACAGCATAAGACCTTCAGACATGCGAAGAATTTGGCCTTTAGCGAAGGCACATGTTTAGAAAAGGAAAGAGTGCGGTCGAAGGTGACCCCAAGAAAAATTGGAGTGGGATTGAAACGGAGGCGGGAGTTGAGTAAGAGGAGATTGGGCTGGAGATTAGCTTCGTGGAGATCCACCGAGAAGAAGGAGGTCTCACACACTCACTCTGCACCAATCAACAGCCGCCTCAACGTCGTGGTGCGGTCCTTCACCCCATTTGGGTTGGGTTAGAGTGGCTGCTGGCCTTCCCGAGGGTCCCAGTTGACCCGGACACTTCCCCCACAAACGTCCTCGGGATTTTTTTCACCGGCTTATAGTATGCATTGTTCTTTAGAGAGAATAGTATTAGTTGATCATAGCAAGCTTACGATCAAAATTTTGTTAAACGTTGTAAATTCAATTATTTTCAGTTTATGTTTGTTTTAACCCAGCTGTGTTAAGTAAAATAAAAAACTCAAAATAATTTCAAAACCAAAACTTTACCTTTAATCGAACTTAAGATTTCATGCTTAAACCGCGGCACACATGCAACGATTCTTTTTGACTCTTAACTGATACCTAGCGATATGATATCTATACAAGTGAATAATAGGCCCATACAACCACAAAATTGATTGCAAAACCTGTTTGAGTAATAAACCCAAACAACAACAGCATTAATTGCAAGAGGTTTTGAGTATCAAATGAAAACAGTGTCAAGTAGTATCGAACTCAAGTTAAGTAAAATGTAAAAATGATTCTAAAAATATGAATCTTTCCCAAGAATCGATATTAAGATTTCATGCATTCTAAACGATGTTCTCAGAATCTGCTTGACTCTTAACTGATACCTAGTAACATAATATCTAAGTACGAGTATAATATAATATCTGATATAATATGTGAGTACAAGTGAATAATAGGTCGACAAAACAACAAAATTAATCACAAGACGTGCTTGAATAATACGTCTATGCAACAGCATTGATTGCATGAGGTTTTGAATATCAAATAAAAACAGTGTCAAGTAGAATCAGGCTCAAGACCATTCAAATGGTAAATAGGACATTTTGAATTCTACGTAAAGCTTGCAGCTGATTCATTGTTACCGTTTTAAGGATTTGAAGAGTTGAGTTGTGGTACAGAATCAGAAAATTGCAGAAAGTAGAGTATTCATTCTAGAAGCTTTTCGTCTGACACTTTTTAAGAGAATACGTCAGAAATAGAGTGAAAAGGTCAAGTGAGTCACTTATATAGAGACACAATTGACGAAAAAGAAAAAAAGAGAAAAGCTAAATCGTGATTGGTCAAAGAAGCGACCAATGGAAGGAGCGGAAACTAATGTGTAATTTTTAGACCATAAACGAATTCTTTTTGTTTGCATAAATTTGGTTTGGATGTTTTGATGTACGTGGCTTCAACGGTGGAAAGGTGAAAAGAAGTACGGCCACAGGCAAGAATAGAAAATTTGTTATCATTATATTTACGTGCGCATGTAGGGTTTTGTAAAAAATGTTGTCCAATAGCAGAAAAAGAAGTTTCAGCTTTAAAGCTTCTGATTGGCTTGCAAGAGCCGGCCAATGTGCTTCGGTCCTGAGAAGCATGTTTCGGGTAAATCTGAACTAGTATCATCAACATTGACTCGTTACGGATCTCAAGTGACACAACTCAATGCAAAACTAAACATTTAACTCGTTTACGACCTCAGAATTAGGGTTAGAATTAGGCTGCGGATTAGACCTAGGGTTAGCTCCCTCGCATAGACCTTGGTTTAGGGACCTTAGAATTCATCACCTCCCCACCAACAACATACCCAGTATCTTATCAACAAAAATCCCCTGCAGGCTAATAACGTCACAACACGCCTAATTACATATCTTCAAAACATTTTAACTCTCTATCGACTTTTAGTAACACTACTTACAAAACAAAAATAATTTTAATTCTCTAGCGACTTCTAGTGACATCACTTGCAAAACAAAAACAGTTATAACTTTCCACCAACCTCTAGTGTCCTCCTAAGCAATTCTTCCTCTGCAATCTGCGCAAAATGGGTCATTATACCGGTATACTGCTGCTGTCTAACAGCACATTACTCTTACTGTCATTGGCGGCTTGCGTCAGATCTGCATCATCAGTTCCTGCCCATTAATGCTCGGCTGCTACATTTGGTTGAGCCTTTTCTTAATAGACAATAATTTAACATGATGTAACATAAGACGTATCAAATTAAGGTTACAGAAAAAGTTGTCCAAACAAAGTGACATCAATTCAAACTTTTACTGGAATGGCTGTACTTAATCTCATCAAAAATATCAGATCATGTGTAGAACACGAAAAGATAATTACTCGTACTTTACAGTGCTGTTCATAACGATGTCTTTACTTTTCTTGATTTTATGCATTTTTGTGTTTGTTTAGTCAACGTGAGCTTCAAGCAGATTAAAGCAGAAACAAGAGAGAAGATAGTTTATCTTTGTAATAAAGGGAAATCACAGAGATTTATTGCAGAAGAGACGAGGACATCTCACAAAGTTATACAAGGAGTGATAAAGCGGTGGAGAGGTCTGGCGAGTCTAAATTTCAGTCTCAATCTAGAAGAAAGTGAAAGTCCTCAAAAAAATCTGATAGAACTCTGGTAAAGCTTTCTTTCGCAGACAGGAAACTGATTTACAATGAGTTGTCCAGAGAGCTAAAGGACAGTACTGGTGTTGAGTTGCCTGCGTCAATAGTTAGAAAAAAGTTGCTGGAAAGTGGTGTTCAAGGATGTGTGGCTAGAAAGAAGCCATTGTTAACAGCAAAACGGAAGAAACGTCGATTAAAGTGGGCGCGTTCTCACGTTTAATGGCCCAGTTGAAAGGTGGAAAAGTTTTGTTCAGCGATGAGTCGACTTTTACCATAGACAATCACACTGGCAGCAACTATTTGAGAAGAAGACCTGCGGAAGAATATCGGCCATATTGGATCTCAACAACCGTCAAACATCTTCAATCAATTATGGTATGGTGCTGCATGGCAGCAAACGGTATTGGTAGGCTTAAACTAGTCTCTGGCATGATGAATGGCATAAAGTACGCTGATGTGCTGGAAAAGAAAACGCTGCCTAATGCGCGTTCCTTGTTTTCTGATGACAACTGGATTTTCAAGATGACAATGCGCCATGCCTCCAGCCAAAAGAGTGCAGCAATGGTACAAAGCCCATGAAGTTGAAAAAATGGATTGGCCCATCTAATATACAAATTTAAATTCCATTCCAAGTTTGTGGTATCGAGTAAGCTGTGGTATCGAGTAAACCGACGCGATGGCGTAGTGGTTAGAGCGTCTGCTTCGCAGTCGGTAGACCTGGGGTTCATTCCCCTTGTCGAGTCATACCAAAAGACTTTAAAAAATGGTATTCACAGTTTCCCTGCTTGGCGCTCGGCATTTAGGGGAGGTTGTGGAGAACAAGCCGGCAAGTTCGCTTGTTGTGTCCTTGGGCAAGGCACTTAATGGGACGCCCCATCTTCATGTGGAAGACAGGTGACCCATAAACCTCGAAAAAGGCAACTCCCAAGCGAGTGCGGACTTACCGTCCAAAGTATAGCGATACAATTTGCTTTCTCGTGAATGGAGGATAAATATGGCAAATAAAACAAAACAAAACAAAATATGTCAAAACAACCGAAAACAAATAAGGGACCTTATCTAACAAGTTATTTCGGCAAGGTTTTAAGTAATTTCACCAGGAGAGCGCTCGAAACTAGTCGAGTCAATACCTTGATGCTAGTGTATCTACGAGTATCTAATTGGCATAGAGTTATTTTTTACTGAGGAGCAAACGGTATTTAAATTGCACTTCACTTACAGCCGATGTTTTAGCAAATTGGCACACCGTAGGCCTACTAAGCTCAAACTAGCCAACCGAAAGGCGTAATCTTAACCAAATCGCTTTTGATTAAATTTCTTTGTTTCCAAGTAGCAAACTAGCAACAATTCATTCAAATTTTTAATTAATTTCTCATTAGATTTCAAAATAACCCCTAAAGTTGGTGTTCGCCTTACCCGGTATACCTTTCCAGCATAAATTACAGTTTTTGGTGAGCCACTTTTTTGCGCGAAATGTGTGACGTCATATGCAACCTTCCTACTAATTGGCTGCATTAGACTTTAGAATGTTTGTTGTAATTTTCTAGTACAACAAAAAAATTTTGTTAGTTGTTTGCTTGCAGTATTTTTCAAAATACAAGTAAAAACTTATATACGAGTAGTTAATTACGTTGATTGGCATAAATTTGATGCTGTAAAATAAAGTCATATTGTCAACATAAACTCATATATTTCAATTTTTAGAACATAAAAAAGTGGTCCTACTCATCAATGAGAACTACAAAACAAAAATCTTTGACAGCACTATGAATTTACTTTCCCCCCGAGCTTGACTTTTAAAATGTTGTCAAAGTAATCGTTCTGTTGACAACAACAAATCCGAGTTTTCTCACGCTAACGCGATCATCAACATGTTGACGGTGATGCTCGAGAAGATGAAGTAAGCAATTTTGCCGCGTTGTCGTCGTCCTCGTTTGGTCAGGCACCCAAACTCAATCCGGGCCAGCACAAATCAAACCAGGGCCGAGGGTCTATCCTTTTACCACCCCGGGCTGCTGTGCTGCCCAGATTGGATGCTGGCAGTGGTGGTGTTCAGCCAACATCGAGCTGCGTCATCCAAAACCTGCAGACTTCGTGTTCCTCTTCGTACATGATGTATAAGACATGAAGATATAATGTGATTTGCAGTTTGCTCAGTGGCGCCACATTCGAAATTCGGTGATGGAGCGAGACCCCATTTGTACATGGACGAGTGAAAACGTCTTACACCAGTCCTCAGGCGATTGAGCCTTACCCAAGATGTTCTGGGCAGACTCATTCCAAATGGCCATGAACAGACCCTGGGAATGAAAGCACCGACCCTCGCTATGCAGTATGGAGCACTTGTCATTCTTCTTCAGGAGACCCACTGCGCTTGTGCAGATAAGCTAACAATACCAGGCTTTGCACAAGCTGGGTCTTCTTTAAGCAGAAAGCATGGCCTAGTTACGCTTGTCCATGACCGGCTAATGTGGAACCTTGCTAATCAGTCTCCAGCTACATCGAAGACTGAGTGGTTGTGCGTGGAACTTGATGGTTATAGAATCGTCTATGTCTCCAAACGTTCACCTACATGACTGCAAGCATCTGATCTCCCAGTGTTCCCTCACCCCGTTCTCTATGCTGGCGATTTTAATTGTCCGCATGTCAACTAGGGTTATAGAACCAGCAGTACCGATGGAGAGTTCCTTGTTGCTTGGGCAAGGCTTAACGGTCTTGTCCCTCTCCACGAAACAAAGGACGTGGCCACCTTTCATTCTGGCCGCTGGAACACCGGCACCAACCTTGATATGACATTTGTCAGTGTTGGTCCAGATAGCTGTGTACCTGACAGACGCATCTTAGAAAAGCTTCCTAGGTCACAACTTCGACCCTCGCTTATTGTTCCACCAAGAATTGCTTTGCCTGTTTCGAGCAAGCCTGTTAAGCGATGGAACTTCCGCAAGGCCAACTGGAGTTACTACAATGCATTGACCAACAAACTTGCCAATTTTGCCGCAATACAACTGTACTAGCAAGCAAATAGTCTTTGGGAGAAAACTGTTTGTGGACAATTATTTTTGTCAGCCTACGAACCTCAACATTATTGGACTATTCACAGCGGCGAGATTCAAATTTTTTATGAACAGGTTTTCTCATTTCAGGATTCACCAACAAAAGGTTCTCTCAATGTCACAGTCTCCAGAGGCAAGCCATAATGGCTGGCCTGATATAAGTGCAAAGGTTGATCTTTGTGTTGCCAACTGCTACAGCTTGGCAAGGGAAAGTATTGATTTCGGTTTTTTCCCAACTTTAACTGGTCCATGGCAGATTTGCCAAAATAAATTATAAATGAAAAGTGTTCAAGGGAAAAATTGAAAACCCCCACTTATGCCAAAAACTGGTTCTCAAGATTAAAGAAATTCCAAGAACAGATTCTTAGGAACCGGTCGAATCCCATCATTGATTATTCATATCCATCAGCCTTACGTACATCCACAATATCACACAGAAATTGGCTCAAACAATATCAGCAATGTCTGAACATGTAAGTGTTGCAAAGTGACGACAATAGCTATCAGCTGTGTAAAATGTGTGTGGACGAAGCGTTCAGCAATAGTTTTCTCTATAAAATGACCAATGTACGAAATTGGTGTTATTCTTCAGGCAGGCATAGGTTTCACATTTTGGTCAGCCACTTTTTTCGCGCCCAAAGGGTGAAATTATACAAATCCTCGCAATTATTAAAAATTTTAGTTTCGCATAAAGGGAGTTCCCCAAATTTTCCTTTAATGTTTTTGCCTGTGTCATGCTTATACTCCTTTTTGGTCAAGATGGCAGTTGGAAAGAGTAAACGAATGACAAAAGGGGGAAAAAAAGGTGGAAAGAAGAAAGTGTAAGTGTGTATAAATATGAAATTGATTAAAGAGGGGTTTATGTATTAAGCAATGCTTAAATTATTATTTGTTTTACTAACTTAACAGTGATGGTAACGGATAAAACTTTTGCCTAGGTTGATTCCAAATAGACATTCTAGCTGTATGATAATTATGCTGTCAAACCCACGTTCGTTTGTAGTATCAAATTACATTAAAATATTTCCTAATATCTTAATATGATCTGATTGCATGTTTAAAAACCTAAAGCAATATTAACGCTAAATAATCACACACCAACCAGTAGTTAGCTTCACAGTGCATTTGCTTTGAATGTCTTGAGTAAGGAAAAAAATGTTATTGTATTGTAACGTTGCTGCTGTGAGCTTGTCTTAGGTGATTCATATGAGTAATCAACTACCAGTAAGTAATTTACTAGTATTAAGCATGATAAACTGAGGTGTCACACTCTTCAAGAGACTGTAGGATGAGTGCTCAAATCATCGCCATGACATTGTTAGCAGCCAGTATTTAAATAAAGGAAGTAGCCATTTTTCTGTCACTATTAGTGTATGTATTAGGCAGTGGCTATTTTGCTGTTGACAGCAATTTACCCTCAGAGACTATTTTGCCGTGAGTTATTTGTGATTGGTCAATCTTAATGACGTACTAAACATGTGACTTTTGATCGTTTCTGATTGGTCAATTTGAAAAACCAATTTAAAAAATTTTGCACCCCCAGGTATCTATCCCCCATCTTGTGCACTCCCTTCCAGTGTACACTGCCTCGTACATTTACATACCTGGCCTGCCCCTTCAGTGTACAGTGCCTTTCTTTTAAAGCCCTGCCAGCTGAGGTTCAAACCCGCAGCCATGGTTTCTTTAGACCAGCGCTCTATCCACTACACCACAGTGTCACTGGTGCAATTATAGCACATTTGGCTATATAAACACATGTGAATGATTACGGCAAAATAGATTCCAAGGTCAAATTGCCATCGACGGTGAAATAGCTACTGCCTATGTATTAATAGGCCTATTTGTTATGATTGTGGTAGTGATGCTGTGGTGCAGTGAATATACAGCTGGGCAATCCTAAGTTTAGTGTCGGAAACTCAAGTAAAAAAATTCTATCGAAAACTCAAGTGAAAAAAATTTGTAATCCAAGCACAAGGTGGGGTTGAAGTTAGGGTTGTCTTAATAATGTAAGTGTTTTGATTACTATAAATTTATAGTTGAGTTTTCGACCCTGAACTTAAGGATTACCATACAGCTGCCTTCAAATGTAGTGGTTATGGGTTTGAATCTTCACTGGCAGGGTGCAAAAACAAATGCAATGTACACTGGAGGGGGTCCTGGTAGGTGAATATATTAGGGAGTGTACACTGGGCTGGAGTGTGAAGTGTTGGGGAGTGTACCTTGGGGGGACTGTTTTTGTTTAATTTGTCACAAAAATTGACTAATTGGAAGTAACCAAAAGTGGTGTGTTTAACCCATTAAGTGCGACATTAATTTTTCTCTTTTCAAGTTACAGTGCGTATGTCATTGTGCGTTTTGCATTTTTTTCTGCCTCGATTACTTTTGCAACAGTGAAGTTTTGTGGGAAAGTCCCTGATGGGCAGTTTTAATTCACGAGAGCAAAATTTTGCATGCAAGTGTTTAATGAAGTATACATTTGTTGCAGTTTCTGTAGCTGCTGTGTGGAATGGTTAAGGTTAAGATTAAGGCGCATGACATTGAATCTTGCTTATTTCGAGATCAAGTTTGATCCTGCTTGAAAGCACCATTGATAACCAGCAGGAAAGGTATATTACTACTGCATGTTTCTTTCTGCTGGTAAATGCGAGAAAATTTTGCTTTCATGTAAGTCAGAATATAGAATAGGCCACGATTTGAACAGTAATTTAAGGATATTACCATTTGGGTCAAACTACTAATTGTTGTTGAAATGGAAAAATTTGCTTAACAAAAAAAGGTGATTTTATCCATGACCTTAGCAAAAAATGGGCTACATAATGATGCTTTTTTGCTGAAGTAGTGCTGCATTTCAGGCTTGTAATTAACACCTTGGATAAGCAGCAATGCTGGAAAACCCTTATTTTATTGCTGTCAGTGTCAATCCACTCTTTCAAACGTGAACGCGCCATCAAGTTGGCCAAGTGTTCCTCCAAGAATTGCCTTGCATATCGATTGGTGTCTGTAGCAATTAGGTCTACAATTTCATTGTCAAAAAAGTTCAAAAAATTCCAGTGGGTCAGTTACATTGTTCAGGCTACTTACATGCCTGGGTTGCCGGTAAATGAAAACCTGCTTCATACTTGGCCATAAACAGTCCACTGAATATTATTGTTGTTGGGAGCACTGCTGCTACCTTGATCACTGTCGCTATCAAGTTCGTCGGCATTTTGCAAATACCCTATATCAGCCCTGTCACTTTCTGAGTCATCTAGAGAAGACAAATCATCACTAGCATCAAGAATATGCAACAAAAGATCATCGTCTGAGACTTGAAAAACATTGCTTGGCATTGCCATTTGTATCAGCTAAAATACTCTTATAAATATTTTTGGAAAACTAAAAAATAAACCTAGAATGATATATTGTAAATATTTATCCAACAAAACTTATACTCTTGCACTGATCATTACGTTAAAAGTTGTCTAAATGCTATTACAGTATTGTACCTTTAGAGCATTTGATAAATTGGTCTGAACTCAATGAATAGATCTAGCCAAGAAAGTATTTCACGCAATAAAACTTCTATTAGTACAAAATGCTTACTCAAGATTTCCTCACCCTGGCACAGGAAAAACGCCATGCGAAAGCAAAATAAAACGTGTAGTTAAAAGTGGTGGCGACTCAAACGGATATATATGCTTTATGCACTTAGACAGCAACATGCTTTGACGGATATACACGTCTTACGCAGTGAATGGGTTAATACGTCATAAAAATTGACCCAATCACAAATGTCTGGTGGCAAAATAGCTTCTAAGGGTAAAATGCTGTTGATAACACAATACTCACTGCCTCAAATACAAGCTAATACGTTTTGTTTGAGTAGTGTACAACCCTAATTAATAGCATGACTTGTTTCCTTTCATGTTAGATAAGTTATTATCATTAGACAGGACTTTGTAAAGGTCATGCATTCATGTAAAAACTAATAAGATTCTTTTTGTGGACTTATTGTGCTTTACCACCATTTTTCCACCAAACATTCGGTGTCTTATCAGTGATACTTTTTCATATGCTGTTTAGTGCTATTTTAAATAGTATTCTGTGTTTTTTTTGGAGAGAATTTGGTGAGTTTAGTCATCTGTATTCATTTCAGTGCATTATGTTAAATGGTTCATTATCAAGTCGAGTTGTGAGAAGTGATTATACTTTAAAATTGTCACATCGTTTTCTTTGTCATAGCAATGTACTCTTATTTTTGTAAATGCTTTCCAGGAAGAAATGAAATTCTATTTTTTCAGTTAGCATTAAGGATGCTATTGTAATATGATACACACATCACTTTATTTGCTTTAAATACTGGTTTTTTAGTGTTTAGAAAGCTGATACACTTTTTGTTCAATCTTGTCACTGTCTCATGAGTTACTGTTATTTGCATATTGGTGCTTAAACATTTGCTTTGTCTTTCCCAGCCAATTGAATTTGGCAAAGTTGAGTATAGGTAATCGTTTTTTACTGTTTGGCTGCACTAAATATACTCTGCTATGTCCATAGTTTCAAAACAGTTGTGAGGAACTTTGCTGTAAGTCATTTGGTTCAAGTTACAACAACATAAGTAGCATCTAAAGTAAAGAATTAGTTGATCAAACAAATATTACAAGCAACACTGTTGAATATAGGAAAGTCAACAAAATTTAAGAAAACTAACAAAAAATGCAGAAGATGTTTGTTCCTTTGCGAGGACTTTTTTGGGGCAAATACTTAAGCACAGATTTGGAAATTCTGAAAATTCTATTTAACATTGTACACCAGTAACAATAGTTTGTATCGTTTTACCACTAAGCCTTTCAATGAAACACGTGCAGAAGTAACTTTGCTTGATATAAGTAATTTAATTTTCTATTTAAAAATGGCTTAAGGCATTTGACTAGCCATGCTTTCATTAGCTTGGTTTCAGTGTTAAAATGATATTTTTTGAAAAAGTTTTAGTATTGAAAAAAGCATTGTTAATCAAATGCCTTAAACCATCTTGAACTGTAAAACTCGGTTACTCACATAGAGCAAAGTTTCTTCATGTATTTTGTCAAGATGCGCAGTGTTTAAATAATACAAACTACTGTGTTTAGTGTACATTTCTAAAATTAGTAATGTTTTAGATCTGTGCTTAAATGTGAACAAAAATCTTTTAGAGTTTTTTCTACTTTTTCTATATGTTTTGCTAATATCATGTTCTTTTGATTGACTAAAACATAGAGAAAAAATTTGCTTAATGAAATTAAAAATAAATCAAAAAAATATCCAGACCAATGCAAAAATAATTTTCAAGGTTTTTCAGGATATTTTGATGGCAATGTTGTTTGCCGAAAGTGCCTAGCACTACCAAAATGTGGTAGTGACCATATCACGATGAGTTAGCAGATTTTTAAAAACATATCAAACTATAAGTGGCCATTTTGCCATTCAAGAGAAATTTTACTGTATAAGGCTGTTTTAAGCTGAATGTTTTCAGTTTTTGCTTAGTCAAGTGGATCAAAAGAGCAGATCATATGACTACCTTCTGCAGCAGTAATTCTCTACTCAGGGGTGAAAATGTCAATGTCAGGAACTGTTAGCCACAGCCTATTTGCAAGTAGACAATGATATTGTGAAAGCTGGCTGCTTTGATTGAAAAGCTTAGTTTCTTTTAGGCCATCTTTATGTCACACCTGATGGTTTTAGAGTATTAGCAGATGCACCTAGTCAATGGAATATGATTTTTTTTTGCAGTTGTAAAATTTTTTTTTTCTACTGTTCTTTCAAAAATCGTCAAAGGTTACATTCAGATAAAGCTTGTACAGAATAAATTTGCTTGTAAAACTGATTTTAGCGTTTTCAAAATTTATCTTTTACTCATTTCAGAAGCTTGCTCCAAGGTGAATCTGTAACGAATTCACTCAAATTGGTTGGCTTAGGTTGTTTAACAAGGCAAGTAATAATAGGGCTACTTTGCCATATACTACAAATGGGAAAGCTCAAAGGAAAATTAGAGTTGAAATTTAAAAAGAATTAAAAACTTGCTTGCAAGTGTTTTTCCAACAAAAAAGACATGTATCGATGCATGTAATTTTTTTTGAGATCGGAGAGTAGTGGTAAAACTCACAGAACAACAAAATGTGCTGCTTACATGGTTGCTTTCAATTTAATTGATTTTTGTTATATTACAGTTTTTACACCGAAGGTCCAAAGCACGTCAGAAAAGAGGTTTTTGAATTGTGTGTCAAGTCTAAACGTTCTGGTGTATTTCAAATAAATTTTCAAATTTCAAATCAAACTTTTTCAAAAACCAGAATAAGCCTTAAATCAATTTAATAGCTACATGGCAAAACTATTTCACAGTTACTGTAAAGACAATAACAGAAGACAAAAGTCTTGAAAATTTTTATAAAATCAGCATGGAAGAAACCAACAAAATTTTGAGAGCAACGAAAGAAAACTGTATAGCACTGATTCAATTGACAAGAAATGGCTAAACACTGTGGAAAGACAGTTAAAACAAAAGTAGGTTTTGGAAGTGATAAAAGATAAAAGAGGCAAAAGAAAATCTATTTAGTAGAATGGATTCAGATGAAAGCGCGGAAATTCATACAGAAGAGTAATTTGATTCTGATTCATTTTGAAAATAAATCAAACTTTATCTTAACTTCTTTGAAAAGAAGAAAACTGGTAGCAACTGAATGCAACTGCGATATTGATAACTCTATGCAGGAGTTTTTAAACGTATTAGAAGCAGCATTAACGTGAAAAGACCAGAGTTTTGTTGCACCGTAGGTTTTGCTAGTTAGTAAATAACACTGGTCTACAAAAGTGCAAGCAGGAGCTGGATTGGATGAAACAAGAAGATTATCGTTTGGCAGGTGGTATTGAAAATACCACACTAGAGACCCAGCTTGTCTCTTTACAATACAGCACTTCACTGCAAAAATATTAGAAGATATAGTAAAGCTATTTGTGCCCTAAGCTTAAGTTGTCTTCTGGAGGAAATAATGGAGATTGAAGGTAATGCAGTGAGCACATACCATACTGGTGGGTCTCTAGCACAAGGTGTAGGAAGCTATTCTGTTCAAGGCATCACTATCAATGGTAAGTAGGTTATCAGCATTACCAATCAGTGATGAATACAGTGCCAGTCCAGCTTAGCTAAAAGACAAATGCTGCAGCCCACAGTTTTAAAGTAGATGATGTCATTGCTTCTGATTTATCAGTAGACTACGTGCCAAAACACTTACTATGTCAAACCCACTGCTTTCTTGGCATTGGACATGAAAAAATTAACTCAAGCTTTTGGCAAATGCAATTACAAGCCACGACACTGTTTTTCAACAATATATTGATTGCTTAACGCACTTGTTTCTCTTGATTTTTATCATAATTTTTTCAAAGATTTCTTATTTATTTCTGCAAGAAAAAATTAAGCCAGTTGCCTAATACTAAAAAGGTTTTATAGATTTGTGTATCTGTGCAATTGTTGTGTATGCAAAAAATTTGTCTATGACGTTAATTTGCCTACAGCGTGAATTCAAGTATAGCCTCGTTCTTTTTTATTTGCTTGCTATTTTCGCTTATAACGGCACTCTAGGTCCTCATCTTTGCCACAAACGGTCAAACGCGATTAAAATTACTGGATGCGAGCTTGTTTATTTTGCTACATCTCGCTTTACAAGCAGTCATTGAAACCAGTTCTAAGGACTCCCGCTGGCGAGGTGTTTTTTGTTTATCATTGTTACGTCTTCGCAGCAGGCAATTCGAAGTGATAAGTCGATGAATGAAAACATTGTGAAAAATGATCTTCACCTATTAGCTTACAAAGATCTTTTAACTCATTCAGGCATATGTGGTGCAAACTTTTATCGGATGAATTTTGAAATTTTGGGGGTTAGTGACTCTTTTGCCCTCCTGTGCTTGCTTACTGGATGTAGTAAAGCTATATTCAGTGGAAAATATACTCAGCGTTTAATTTCTTTTAAAGTTGTTTTACTTATGAGAGAGCAACTAGTACACTAAAATATTAATGCTAAACTGAAACAGGTAATAGGTTTTTTGAGGGGGGTATATATGGCGATAGTTGGTCAGAAGTACAAAATTAGCCATTTCATTTTTATTTGTTGTAATCATAACAATATTTTCTGGGCCTCATTTCAAATCTTTTTAATTTTAAGCCCCCTTACCCCTACTAGTGCTCCTAGCTCTCCATAAAAGTGCAGGTCTATTTTATTTTAGCTATAATGGTTTTACTTTGTTTGGTATTGCTGATTGAGGTAGTTTTTGCCTCAGGCTGAAGCTGCGACCAGAACAAAAATAACCGTTTTATATTATCTAGAGTTGATCCGTTTGCGAAGAAAGATTGGTATGATGTCAAGGCTCCCGCTATGTTTAAAAACAGAAAAATTGGCAAAACATTAGTTTCAAGAACAGTTGGGACAAAGCTTGCCGCGGATGGATTAAGAGGCAGAGTTTTTGAATGCAATCAGGTGAGAATAGTTTATTCAATGCATTCAAAAATTAGCAGCGTTTTTTTTGGTGTGATATTTTTACCAATCTGTAAACGCTAGTTCAAAACACCTCAACAGTCTGTTTTACCTAATTCAGCTCGTCAGGAGGTAGTTCTAAGACACAACACTAGTATATGATAGTTAGGGTGAAGCCCAAAAATTAAAATAAATTAAAAGAATAGAGGAATCAAACCACACATATCCTGGTCCATCGTATGCAAAGCGGCTGTATTCAAAAGCTGCACCAAGTGCAGAAATCTCTGCCTAGCTGAGAAACTGGCTATTTTGCGAGCTTATCAACGTACTCTCCTTAACAAACAGTCTGAGTTCATCTCCAAGTGCAGACACCGGACCAAATTCAAGCTGAAAAACATTAGCTAATGCTATTTTTACTAATGTTTTCATTCGTGGTTTTTCATTTGTGCACTGTTTTGATTCTATTTATTTTAGCTCCAATCATTTTGCCCACACTCTTTCCCACGCTTCACTAACCTTCCGCCTTACAAACACTATCGCGCGCAACAACACCATCATCCACTTGCAAGTTGTAGCGAGTAGCGCTTGAGTAAGCCAGATCTCAATAGTTTACCTTGATTTTGAAGCTTTGTATTTTAAATTTATTTTTTGGGTTTCACCCATAATGTGTAATACCAGTGTTGTGTTTTAGAACTACCTCCTGACAAGCTGCCTTAGGTGAAACGGACTGTTGGGGTGTTTTTAACTGAAATACAGGGTGTCCCAAAAAATATGTACCCATTAAAAATAATTGTAAAGTAGTGTTTTATTAGAATTTTATTATTTTAAATGTGTAAAATATTCTACAAATAACAGCTTATTGTTTACAAATAACATTTTTTTGTTTTTTTCGCAGCATTTTGACTACATTTTAAATAATTGTAAATAGCCAATAACTAAACTGTTTGTGTTTTTTTGCGGATTCAACCCCTGAAGAAAAGAATGACAGTCAGACTTAACTTCGAAGAAAGAAAATTTATTCTAAAACACTGGTTGTAAACAGTAGCTCGTTAAAATTCTCTCCTAAATTGTCTTTGCACTTCAACTGCGTTTTCACGCTTCCAGTAGTATTTTAGAATAAATTTTCTTTCTTAGAAGTTAGGTCTGACTGTCATTCTTTTCCTCAGGGATTGAATCCGCAAAAAACAAACAGTTATTGGCTATTTACAATTATTTAAAATGTCAAAATGCTGCGAAAAAGACAATAAACTGTTATTTGTAAACAATACACTGTTATTTGTAAATATTTTTAATGTGTATACATTTTTTTGGGACACCTGGTATACTTCATTATTCCTGTTACTCGATCATTGAGCTCTGTACTGTCAAATCGACTATCTAAACGCTAGTTATGTGTTCCATAAAAAACGATTAAAAAGAATGGATTTGCTTAAAAAGTTTTGTGCATGATTATGGATTGCATTTAAACAGTATAACGAAACATGTCGTCAAGTTGTTGATATTAAACTTGAATTTTGTAAACTACAAAGCTTAGCAAGGTAAAAATCGGTGCTGTTTGAAGGTGAAATTTCTTGCTTTTTGATGTTGTGGTCTTATTAAGTCATTACTGCATTGTAACAAATGTTTGTGCATTTTTTAAAAACTGGTGGTCTTTTAAAACCTACCACAGGGTGGTGTGTTTCACTTAGCGTGCAAGTTTTTTCCCTGTAGATCTTTTTTGTAGATCTTAACCTCAAATGGTTATTTTTTTCACTGAAAACCGGATATTAGTATTATTTATCTCTACATAGTCATGTGGGGCATGGTGCTTTTTTTGACAAAAATGTGGGGTGAAGCAAAACATAGGTTAGGAAACACTAATTTGGAGGTAGATCTAATTACAATCATTTCTTTGTAACTAATCTTATGTGGTTGTTACCCGACCCCTTTTAAGGGATGGGGGCATGGCAGAAGACCATGGAGCTCCAAAATCCAGGAAACTTTCCAAGGCCTGGACCAGAGGTCGTAGAGAGACAGAGAGTCCCCAAACAGCGAGTGGCGCAGAGAGTCCATAATTGGACAAGTGTCCTAAGGCACTGCAAGAAGGGTTTGTGATTTGCCAATCCTAGAGAGATAAGGGCTTAACCGTAAGCTGTGTTCATTGCAGCAAAGACGAGAAAGCACACAGTGAGTGTGACAAGGGAGCACAAGTGCCTCAGTGAAAATCAAGGAAACTTGTTTGTCGAAGAATTTAGATGAGACAGTATGGCTCCAGTCCAAGAAAAGAGAAGAATAGATAAGAGGAGAGAGACTACAAGGGATTGCAGAAGACATGAGTAGTATTGCTCCCTGTCTGGCCAGCACATCAGCTGCATCGTTTCCTGGGAGAAACTAGTGTCCGGGAGCCAATTCTAGCCTGATAGTGAAAGGAAAGACAGAGGAGAGGACAGGGTGGCAGTACGCCAGAGCTGCCTTTGCCAAAAGGAAAAGGAACAGAGCCATCTGTCCAGAGCACGAGATCATAAAGAAAGGAGAAAGTCGCACATTTGTGAGAGAGGGGGGGATCAGAGTGGGGGCATGAGGAGAAAAGTGTGGACTCCTTAGTGAAGAAAGGCAGGCTCCAAGGAGGAGAAGATGGGCAAGCAAAGAGAAACCCTAGGAGAAGTAGAATGAAGCATGAGCAGGTAAGTGGATGCAAAAGCTCTCCAGGAAGATCTTCAGAGGTTTCACTCCCAAGTCAGGTTAAACCTGAAGTGGGAAAGGAGGTTGGAAGACAAAGGACCCACTCATAAGATGACAGTGCAAAGTATGTCAACATGACTCATAGGGGAGGCAGAGTCGCTTCAGAGAGGATAAGTAGGATATGGGAGGTCAAGAGGCAGCCAGAGATAATGCAACTAGGTGCTTGGTAAAGCTAATCCAGTTTGGTAATATTGCTAATGCTTAGAAAAGGAAACCATGTGGGTGAAGCATAGTGAGAAGGGGCTGAAGAAAAGCTTTGCATAGAAGAGGGAGGGACTCCTTAGAGGAGCTCCATGAGGAAGCCAAGATACAGCATAAAGGCCTTGAGATGAGGGAAGAACTTTGCTGTCAGCGAAGATACATGTTTAGAAAAGAAAAGATTACAGTCAAAGGTGACCCCAAGGAAAGTCGGAGTGGGATTGAAATAAAGGGAGAGTTGAATAAGAAGAGGTGGGTCTGGAGGTTAACTTGGTAGGGATCCACTGACAAGAAAGAGGCCTCACATTTGCTTGGATTAAGAAGAAGACACTGTTACTCATACCAGCACTCCAGTCGAATCAGAGCTCCTTGTGTGGCCTCACTGCAGCAGGGACCAAATGGTCAAATCATCAGCATAAAGAGAGCAGCTGACAGAAGGCAGAGAAGCAGGGTGATCATTGATGAATAGAGAGAAAAGTACAGGGCCAAGAACAGATTCTTGTGGAACACCTTGACAGACTCCAATGGAGCAACTTTTGTGATTTTAAAATCATGCAATCATGCCTATCAGAAAGGAGAGATTGAGTCCAATGAGCAAAGGAAGGAGGGAGGCCAACTGAAGTAAGTTTATGTAAAAGGGCAGGGTGCAAGACAAAGTCGAAAGCTTTGGAAAAATCAGTAGTTGTGAGAATCGTTGGGGAGCATGGCTTTGGTTTGTTAAGCGATTCTGAAATGGACTGAGAAAGGAACAGAATTTGATCCAGAGTAGACCATCCAGGGTGTGGCAGGGACAGAGAATAGATGGACTCCAGAAAGAAGAGTAGACTCGATCGAATGATGTATTCAACATGCTTTGAGATGTAGGAGGTGAGAAAGATAGGCCCGAAGGAAGCAGGAGAGACGAGAGGCATATTATAGATGGGAATAATAGAACATGTCTTCCAGACTGAAGGAATGGAATGTAAAGACCAGGAAAGATTGAAAATGTGTTGAAGAAAATCAATGCCGGAGCAAGAAAAGTGCTTTAGCTTGGGATTGACAACTTTTTCTGTGCCAGTTGCAGTCGATGAGGAGAGGTTTGTCGCAGCTGTGAGAAATTCATCAAGGGGGAGAAGGGGAAGGAGAAAGACGAATGAGATTCCTCAAAGCAAGTAATGCGGCAGAGCTCAGAAAGGTGGCTGCTGGCTCAGCTAAGCAGGGCCTTTGACTGGGAGGCAGAAAAGTGGGATGTAAGATAGTTGGTGAAGATCAAAGCTGACTCCCTGGGAGAGGAGGAATTGAAGAAGTTAGGAGAGGAGGAAGATGAGGAAGAAGGACCAGCAACAGAACAAAGAAGAGACTACACAGATTTAGGGGAAAAAGAAGAGCAAGTCGCCTCAGCCTTGGCAATGACAGATGAGTCATGTCGGGAAGCTGAGATGTAAGTCTGATGATCCTCATCACTTCTATAAGTGGCAGTGAAAGTCTTACGTCCTTCACTAACCGCTTCTTCCACTTTAGTGGACCACCAGGCATGAGGTTGGCGTTTGATGCGGCTAAAAAGAATGGAAGATTTGGTGGCATTCAGTGCCACTGAGGCGAAAGAGAGCAGCAACAGAGAAAAGAAAAAAAGACTAGTATTCCTCTGTAGAAGGACAGTCAGAGTTGAAGTAAAAGGCAAAGTCATCCCAACAAACCCTCTGAAAATTGAAGAAAGGGGTAAGTTTGTTACAGTCAAAGATCTGAGAAAGAGGGACGGTTAGTAGAATTGGTAGATGATCAGAAAAAGAGATGTTGATAGAAGTCTCTCCTAACTAACCTTATCGTTAAATAGATCAGGGCTCTTCAACCTTTTTTTGTCTGGTGCACCCTTGGAAGATATGCTATCAATTCTATGTACCCTTGTGATAAAATTGAATTACCTTGATACACACATCAAACCTTACGTTCTTTTTCTCTGTCATAAAAGTTGAAGAACAAATTTTATCAGTAACTAATGATAATCAGCTCTTCGCTACCAGCACTCAAGTCTCAATAAAAGGACATTTACTTCGCAAATATGGACACAAGTTCAAATCAAGATAACTTACAGTCTTACACATACAGATGCACATAATACTAAATAGATAATAATCAGGAAAGGCAAACCGTCATCAAGCAACAACTGTAACATAGTAGGTGTGTAAAATAAAAGCAAAATTTACAGAAAATAAAAAACGCTTCGAAATGTAATCAAATTGGGTTCAGTAACAATCCCCTTAATTGAAAGGAAATAAGAAGAATATTTGTCACAAGTTAATGACTTTTCTGGTTTTGCAATTTTCCCACTAGTTGGTCATAGCGAGGAACAAGTTCAGTTTCAAGTGCTCCCCGCATCAAATGGTCGATCTTCACAATTGAATTCCTTTGCTTGGTCTTTATTTGACTTAAAGTGGAAAACCCACTTTCACACAAATATGTTGATGGGCTTTGAATGAGCAGGGAGATGGCTTTTTCAGCTAGTTTTTTATATTCTGGAACATGCCAAAGTTGCACCCAAAAGTCGGCATATGGTGTGCCTTCAAACAAAACTTTCTGAGAGAGATCTGTACGGAGATCAAGCAGGTCTTCATCTTCCGTGGGTGAATCGATAAAGGGTTGCAAAACCCAGGTATTTGCTTCTAGATAAGAACTTTGTTCTTTTGGAAAGTAATTTTCAAAGTTTTTCTTGTAGTAGCTCCAAATGTGCCAGTATCAGTGGTACCAGATCAGTCATTACAGATTCTGCAAAACCTTCTTCACATTCGTCAATGAAATTATCCAACATCGGAAAATCAGAAAAATTCTGTGACATGACCCTTTTATTCCAGAGAGGAATTATCAGTTTCAGAGCATCAACTTTACCAATGCTTTCAAAAACATCGCTGTCTTTTCCTTGCAGGCTGCTGTTGAGTTTGTTGAGGTGCTCAAAAACACACGCCATGTAAGAAAGCTTTGCTAACCACAAATGATCGAAAAATTTTGTAGCACGTTGATCTTTTTCCCCGAGAAAAAATGCTCCCAATTCTTTTCTTAGTTCAAACACTCGACTGAGAACTCTTCCTTTTGAAAGCCAGCGAACCTCACAATGAAAGATCAATCTTTTATGTGATGCTTCCATTCCTTTACACAGCTTCATGAACATCCTGTGTTTTTTGGCACGGCCCCTGATGTAATTCACCATACTAATGACATCGCCAAGAAAACTTTGAAATACAGCACTCGATTCATTATTAACCGTTCCTTTCAACTTGTTTGCAACTAGTGCTTCTCGGTGGATAACACAATGGATTGAAATGCAGTCTGGAGAAACATCTTTTATTTTTGAGACAACACCATTTATCTTCCCTTGCATTGCGGCAGCACCGTCTGCTGTAACCGACTTACATTTTTTCCAACTGAGGTTGTTTTGCTTGAAATAATCGTCAACCTTTTAAAAAATAGCTGTAGAATATGCATTCACCCCTAGAGGTTGACAAAATAAGTAATGCTCAGAGATTTTGTTCAGTTCAACATCAGGAAACCTACAAAAAACAAGCAGCTGAGCTTCTGAACCTACATCTGTTGTCTCATCCAACTGAATACCAAAAGAAGGAGCTTTTCTCAATTTAAGAAGTAGCTGATTTTCTAAGTCTTCTCCTATGCTTAAGGAGCGACGATAGACTGTTGTGTCAGAAACTGAAATTTCTTCAACTTTAGCAACAGAATTTCTTCCTCCATGAATTAAAGCTTCGGCAATTTTGAGGCACGGTAGGACTACAGTCTGTAATTCAGTATAAGGTCGCTTGGTTTTCAATAGCACATGAGTCATTTGGAATGAAGCCAAAGTAAGTTTTTCAGAGACTTTTTCGGGTCACTCGTGCTTCAAAATCACGTTGTTCTTTTACATATG
Organism: Trididemnum clinides; assembly: GCA_963675345.1. Classification (NCBI taxonomy): domain Eukaryota; kingdom Metazoa; phylum Chordata; class Ascidiacea; order Aplousobranchia; family Didemnidae; genus Trididemnum; species Trididemnum clinides. The sequence continues at coordinate 2,005,164 of OY776299.1, forward strand.
CAGCTAGCTTTGATTGAAAGAATTTTTGAGACTTATGTTCATGTTCGGGATGTTGGTTTTTTAAGTGGGAAAGGAGTTTCGAAGGCACAAGGTTCGAGTTGGCATATTCCACAAGGCAAAGTAGGCATTGAGCTGTAGGATAAAGATTGCTCTGCTCACTTTTTGGAAGAAAAAAGCCATACTTAACATAGTCGTCTTTCCATTTTCTACGTTTTTGTGTGGGAGAGGGCGGTGACTGATGCTTTCTCTTTTCACCAATTTTGGAAACAAAAGCTTGGATTTTTTGTTGCTTTACATTATCATTACAATTTTCAACATCTATGTTTTGCATTTGTCCATCAGTTTCATTATCATTGTTAATGTTTGAATCTTTAGCAGTTGAAGCTTTCTTAAAGTATTGCAGCAAAGGCATCACTAAACTTTCTGCCACTACACGGGTAGTTTATTTAACCAAATAACTTGATAAGCAAGACTGCAACTACAAAATCCAGTAATTAAACTTTACTACAGCATTACCTCATCCTCTTTGTTCGTGCACTGCTAACACTAGCCTCGTTTACTGCTTAATAATGAAAATTTTTGGCATCAAAACCGCAAAAATCCCAGGCAGTAAGCATAGCGGGGAGTGTATCTGTTTCTTTGCGGTTACCATTACGTCATATCTGAGCGCTATAACTTCTTCCAAATGTTAAAAATGTGTTTGATTGAAAATAGCTTAGATTTACCATGATGGAATTAACGTCATCACAATGCACAAGTGCGCATCTACAAATTTCGTGGTGAACCCTTATGTACCCTTTTGAACTCATGTACCCCTGAGGCAGATGTGGTCCACCCTAGAGTGCACCATGTACCCTGGTTGAAGAGCGCTGAAATAGATTGATATAGTACTGGGATGGTTAACAACCAACCCACGAGACTAGTATTTGAGCGACTATAGGTAGATATGTTACCACGGTATCAGTCCGTTGAAAAGACGTGAAAAAAGCAAATAGAAGAGGATACCGAGAAAATTGATTTAAAGAAAAAGTTTTTCTAGAGATTTAGCTACAAAGTTGTTAAAAACGTGACCTACTATCATTAACTTAATTACCCACTTATGACGTATTGTTAAATGACAAGATTAACCCCTTAAAGCATTATATATTTTGGAAAATTATATCCATTCTGCAACTAAGTTTTTTTATATTAAATATCAAAAAAATATTTTTATTTGAGTAAACAATAGTAAAAACTGTAAAATGGTTGAACTTAATTTGGACGAACATACACGGGAAAATGTAAGCGATAGACGAATATATTCGGGTTAATGCTTCAAGGGGTTAAGATCTGAGGTGTGATTCATTCAATTAGAAAGATTTGCCATTTCCTAATTTAGTAGTTACTAGAAAAGCATGGGATACTGCTATTGTGAAACGTTTAATGCAGTTTTTTCCACACTACCACCGAGTAAACGTTTCTCACAAAAGTGGCCTGCAAAATTAAGGTGTTGATGCTGTCAAAATAACTGATTTGTAGAAACTTGATGAGTACATTTATATCATCTATTTTTGTGTTCAAATTTTTGCCACATTAATTTGAGATCATTAGCTTTCAGGAAGCTAAAGTTAATGTGTTGTATCTACAACAGTTATTGAGATAAAACGTCTCGCATAGTCGTAAGGTGACAGCATTACGAAACACCCTGTATATATTAAGGTAACTTATTCATCTGGAAAAAAGTTTTATGACAAACTTTACACTCGCGTTTTTTGTTTCCATGTTGTCTTTAGGCATCATAAATCATACCAGGTGTTAGTTCCGAGATCACTTTATTGCATAGCAGATGATTCTTTTCAGGCGGATTTACATGGTGATGAATCAAGTTACAGAAAAATGAAGTTGATTGTTGAAGACATTCAAGGAAAAGTTTGTCTTACCAATTTTCATGGAATGTCTCTCACAAGGTTTGTTTTTGTTTGTGGTTTTTGTAATTCTGTAATCCCTATTTTGTTGGTAAATACAACTTCATACTGTACTCTTATTTTTACGCACATGACGTCATGTACTTGACCAAAATTCTGATAGGTTAGTGGTATTCCGCGCATGAGCAATAACGCTGGACAAACTATTAGCTCGTAATCCAATACATATTAAAAAATTTTGACACGAGGAGTAGACCAAATGAACAAAGAATGTTGATTTGCACCAATCAACAGCCGCCTCAGCGGGGTGGTGCGGCCCCGACCCTGTTCGGGTCGGGTCGAAATGGCTGTTGGACTTCCCAAGGATTGCAGTTACCCCAGGCACTCCCCTTCATTTTTTTGCTATGCTGCCCCCTAAACGACCGTAGTAGAGCAGCACACAGCTTCTTCAAAATCGGTCACCTGTTTTTTCTTTTCTCCTGCCCTTCTTCGTCTTCTTATTCTTCTTCTCTTGATGAGCAGTAGTGTTCACTCCAACCCTGGCCTTGCTCCAAATGGGTCCATCTAAGGTGCTTACAACTTTCCCTCTCCAAATTTAGAGCTCTTGGCAGCTCTCACTCTTGCAGCTGTCCCCCTCATGTAACACTGTGACTCCCTCCTTGGACTCGTCCGACATGTATATGAGAGATTTTTTATTGGCGATACGTATGATTGAAAAAACTTAGTTCGAATGAAAGGCCATGCAAATGCAAATTTTTGTTCGTTCTTGACACTTAGACACACTGGTTTTGCCTTTTCTTTGTTGCTAGTTTTGCTCTATCTATTTTGCAATAAATTCCAGTCATGAGTGGCGTTTTTTGAATTTCATCTATTTTTGCCCATGCATTATTCTGGCGTACTTTGAAGTTGCGTCACTTTTATACAAGCCGAAGTATTTCCTGCGCTAATTTTTCGTTTTGCATTAAAGGTACTAATTTTGTATCTTTCGTAGAAAGCCCCATCATTTGCAATAGGCGTCTATTAAGTGTACACTGGAGGGGGAGGCACGGAATGTGAATGTACAGTGGAGTGTACCCTGGGGGTGCAATTATCAGGAGCTGCTTGCCTTACTGAAAACCCCTCCAATGTACACACAATAGGCGCCTATTGCAAGTGGCGGTGGCTTTCTACAAAAGATCCCTAATTTTGTTTTGCCGTTGACTAAAAATAGTAATATACTGACCTTTCGCACCAATGTAAACTAGCACGTTAAACTTGCTTAAGATCTCTGTCGCTGCGCTTTACTCAGGGTTACAGTGGTAAACCTTAACCGTGGGAACGCAACTCGCAACTGGCGTTTTCACCCCATTACATCCCTGGCTTCACTATTACTGTCTATGTCACGTTCATAAAGCAAATTAACATTTTTTACTGGTTTCTGAATAACAGTTTCAGTGGTAATATATCAAATCCTTTCGATGAATTGTTTCTGAAATTGTTTTCATGATAACCACTCATATAGACAACAGGAAATTATCACCGATAGCTCTATCACTGACAATTCAAAATAATCACTCCGTAGTAATCTGCACTCAGCGACAATTTTCAGTGCAAATTTAGCACTTTCGACGATAATTTTTAAATTGTTACTGGTAAAAGTATGGCTGACCTGAAGGTAAGTGTAGCTGTGGAGACAATGTAAAATTGCTTTTAGTGGAAGCTTTAGCTTAAAAGATAAAAGCACATTCGGAACATGATATTTGATCAAATTGCTATTGAAAGCATAAAATTATGCAAACTATCCGGCTTTCCGCATATTCGCGCGGCAGTTAGGTTTTTGTGGATAAATGAGTATTTTGTCAAATTTGCTACGCAGCTCAGACCCTTGATCAAGCTTGATCAGCCCAATATGGTGTGTAGCTTTTACTCGAGTCTACTTTGCATGTGGCATTTTTTGCTCAATTTTCAATGTAAATATGTTTTTGTTTATTAAACATCTATTTAACAAGTTACGCATTTTCTGATTCTAAAAAATTTCAATTTGTTATGGTGAAATTTTTTGGAACTTTCAAGCATTAACTCTTTCGCTCCCGCGATCATCGATTGATGATCTCGTGTTTTCAGTGTTTCCCTCAAATTTTGTTAAATTGAGTTACAAAATTAGTTTACTAAAAAATAGATTTGTGACTTTATTTTTCATCCGATTTTTATAAAATTTTCACAAGATCACGCTTATTTCCTCACGCATCGGAAGATGTACAATTTGTGCCCTAATTCTTGGATTTTTATACCCAAAAAGGGTTAAAAACACCAACAACCCAGTTGCAGACGACAAAATCGGCCAAATTCTAAGCACGTGCCAACTACGCTAAAATCAAATTGATATTACATCTTTACCACAAAACCAAACCCTTCATCATTAACACAGTCTGAAAACTACTCTTTTGGGGCATCATTTGACAAAATTTCAAGCAATAATAATAAATTTTACTTTTTTAAATTTCCAAATTTTTTAGGGGTCTCAAAACCCCCCCAAACAAATTTAAATGGTAAGTAGATAAAAGTAAATTTAGTGCGTAAAAAATACCATATGTTGCTAAATATCGTTCTCATTTGAAAGCTTAGGAAATTTGCTTTCCAGCAATATATAACTTTAAATAGTTTAGACTAAGTGGTATATGATATTTACTGATCAAAAATGAGTACTGTACATCATGTCAGTTAAAAACCCCCCAAAATTTTTTGACTTACCTTCACTAAATTATAATTTTTACAAAAACTACACCCTATAAAAAGATAAAATAAATTGCAAATGTTTCACCAATAAAGTCGTCATTTTGTATCAAGTTTCCAAGGAGACAAGAAGCGAAATACAAGTTTAAAAGCTAACAGAAGTTTGGCTTCTCTAAATCAAAGTTTGCTGTATCCCCCTTATTTCTCAAGAAATGGGAAGGGTGTAAACAAGCGGCTGTTTCATTATCAGTGACAGCATATTCTATTTAAACTTGATATTTTCTGAATCTTGAAGAAATTTCCTGTTCAAAAATACATAATGTTACATCAGGGGTGCTCACACTTTTCCAGCCTGAGAGCTACTTGTGACATGACCAAGTCAAAGAGATCTACCACCTACTACAAATGCAAAACATATTATTAATAAATAGTAACTGTTCAGTACGTGATGACCTTCTTTTTTTGGGAATTGAAAAAAATTAGGGTGGTCCAAAAAAAAAGGGTCATCACTGTCTGCAGGGCAAATTTTAGCCATGCCTAGGTCTGAAAACGACAGGAAACGTGCTTCACAAAGGGTTATGACCTTTTTTTTTTTTTTAGAAAACACCCCAACTTTTTTTTTTCCAAAATTTTTACCCGTGCCTCGACATCCGAACCTGAGACCGCATCTCAGCGTCCCGCTTGTTATAACACAGAAGTTGAATAGGCCAAAAGATTTCGTAGAGTTTAAATTTTCCATCCGATGTCCCGATTTTCGCTTTCAAAAATATGGTAACCCTATGCGATCTACCCACAGTTCCTTCGCGATCGACGTAATGAGCACCTCTGTGTTACATGGTTTAGGCTAACCTCTAGCAGATAATAACTGATCATATTTTAGGTACTGAATTTAACTGCCAAAATTTGGTACCGGTCGGTACCGGTCAAAAAAAAGGTCATGTGCCTCAGAAAATTGCCAATTGTAGAAAACCTAGGCTTTTGGGTAAGTTTTGATTGATGTACCTTGAAAGCTTATTTCCTTAGCATCCTTTTGCGACCATTTCTAAAAAAATTGGTAGAAAATAAAATCTGTAGTGATCTTTGAGGTGAGGGTACTACTTTAATTTTGAAGACAACTACCCCCCAGTTGGGGGGTTCATTTGCATATTTAAAAAAAATTGTTTTTTTCTATTTGAAATCCTCAAGAAATGTAGATTTCAACGATATATCACACTTAATGTAGAAGTAAACAGCTGAGTAATGATTTACAAACAAACTTGAGGTACATAATTATGATTGATTATGACACTTTTTCGTGCTGCCACCTTACGGACATTTTTTTCGCTTTTCACGCGGGAGCAAAAGAGTTAAAAGCATCACACCCATTTAGGTAGAACGAGAGAGTAATCTTTTGTATGTGGCAGTATACGTATTGTCGCGGGGTTATTAATAGAGTAAGAACTATTGGCGCAATAAACATTTGATTGATTTAGAGATAAGTTGTGTTCGATGGTGAAGAAATGGCAAACACTCATTGAAGCATTCGCTGATGTTAGTACTACTGATGGTTACCGTTTGAGGTTGTTCTGTATTGGATTCACTCACAAACGTAATAATCAAGTGAAAAAAACAGCTTATGCTCAGCAGACACAGGTCAGTGACATTACATTATATTACAATGAAAACCATTAAACTAAATTTTGTCAACTCGTCGTACTAGCAGTGACATTTAGTCGCTACAGCTAGAAATTTAGCCAAGAGAATTCAAGGCCACTGTTTTTTGTTTTGGATTTACTAGATTATTGTTTATAACAGGCAATAAATCAGCGCTGTGGTCACAATTTTTAAACCTATAATATATATAGTGATTGGTCACTTTTTAACTTTTCCTCTTGGTGACTTTGGCACAATCATTACCTTGACGAAACTATGGTTTGCACCTAGCACGACATATTTTCTTCACTGTTACGTTGACAGAAAATAGAGGGAACAGCTGTTTTACTGTAAACTTTTATATAAAATTTACAATGTTAGTAACGCAATGCTGTTAGTTTTTGTGTTTGCTTCCGTTTTTTTACTCTAGTTCTCATTATATACATTTGCTTAATTTTATTGAATCGTAAATACTCATTCGTGCCTATTTGATACTTACGTTTACGGTTGGGCGAAGAAATATCTATGCAAGCATTATTCGAAAACTTGTTCAAGAATGCATAAAAATGCTAATTTTTAATATAGTTTTCTCAAATTTCCTAATAGGCCATGCCGCCAGACCCCCTTAAATAATTGTGCCTTTGGCACTTATTAAGAAAAACAACTAAATAAGAAACAATAAATCTAAATTAGAGCCTACCGCTTATACAGGTTTTTCACTCTTTTTTCGTGTTTTTAACAGGAACTGCAGATGCTATTTGAGAAAACCGTAATAAAATTTAAAGCTGAATAATCGCCAGTATTTGATCATATTAAGGATGAAGGTGCGGTCATTGAAGTTTTTCAGCTATAATTGCCTAACTTTGGGTCGGTCAAAACCTTTGATTAGATCTGGGGTTCTTAAGCTGCAAAGTTAATTGCTGTCAGACCATTGTTCAACGGCGTTGCCTTTTTCGTTTGTTGAATTGTATCCCCATTGGATATTATGGCTGTTAAAATTTCCAATGACAATCCTGTTTTTGTGCAGTTAGAACGGTGGTGAGAGCTTGAAAGGAGTTGCTGGTGGGTTAGGCATTGATGTGATAACAATGCTTTCTAGGTCTACAGAGAGGATTTCAATATTATTTTGGTCATCTTTATGTATTGATTCCACGGTTGTTATGTAGATAGAAATTTTCTTTGTAGAAGGTGTTATGGTCGGTTCAAACAGAAGAGGTTAATTTAAAAAACTGGAGTTAAACGGTTTACTCAAGTTAAGCGTAGTGTTTAGAACGGTTAACTCGTTTTGATTGGCTGTTTATGCACATAACGGTGGCGTACTTACTCATTGCCAGATAATTTAACGTATCCAGCTATTCTAGAAATCCGATTTTTTAAAAATTGCCATTGTTTATCACTTGTATGTATTTGAAAAAACTAAAAGTTTCTCCTTGCGAGTTTCTTGCTAGCTCCACCAAATTGCATCATAGCCCCACGTTGACAGTTTTGCTTGGTAAAGTACTAGACAAGGGTAATAGGTAAAATGTGTTCCGCGAGTTTTTTTGGCTAACGTCAATGGAGCTGCGGTTTGGAAAGTCAGATTATTCCGTGTTTGGAAAATCATGCATGACCGTGACATTGTGACAATATGTTGCTGTTTTTTTGTACTTTTGTGTATGTATTATTTGGTTGAAGCCACAACAATTTCTTTTGGTTCATTACTGAGGGTTTTTATTTAAGTCAAGAAAAGTAAGCTCCCTAGTTGTTGCCGGCATCTTATTAGATAACGCTTTCTATCCAGCTAGTTTCCGGATATACGTTGCAATTCTAGTTGAGATGTAACTAAATAATTTTTTTGATGTGCCGTTGCTTTTTTGTTTTGGATTTTAAATAGAAAGTTTACTGCAATACAAAATTGTATTACAAGATTTATTTCATTGGCAAAATGCTTATTTCAGGTATATAATATCCGTGCCAAGATGGTGCAAATCATGACCCGGGAAGTTAGCAGCGGAGACTTGCGGACGCTCGTCAACAAACTGATTCCTGACTCGATTGCGAAGGATATTGAGAAATCATGCCAAGGAATCTATCCCCTGCATGACGTGCACATTCGTAAAGTGAAAATGCTCAAGAAGCCAAAACTTGACAGTGAGTTGGTGATTAATTGGTAGAACTATTGTTGCTGATTTGTCTTACAATCATTTTTTGTTAGATGGTGCCTTTTGTCTTTTTCTGGATTTAAGGCATGTGCTGCTTGACTTTGGTTTCATCGCCATAATATTCTTGGCATAATCTCCAATTTTCCTAATTTTTTTCCGTTTCAACAAACCTTGAATGAATTTTCAGCGTTTTTGTCCTGTATTGGCTTGCTTTTTAGTTCCCTTCTTTATATTATGATGTTTCACCTACACCTTTGAAAAAACAAGACTTCAATGATTTCAAAAAGTGAAATACGAGTTTTCTGTTCATTCTCTTGTGCTGTTGTTTGACCTGTGAGACTGAACGTGGCCAAGTAGTTGGCTCCAGTCTTACATTTTAATGGGCATTGAATATAAAGCCGTGACTAAATATCTTTTCCAAGCTTCACTTCAGCTTTTCCCCGCAAGTATAAATTAGCTTTATGTTTTTACTATTATCTTTTGCTTCACTCTTCTGCTTTTCTAGACGAAGTTCTTGCTTACAGTTTATGGATTTCCCCTAAGCTATTCATGTTGCTTTTTCTTTTGCTGCGAAATCAGAGCAGTCGTTCCATCAATGCGTTTCTTTTTTACTTTCCTGCGTTCTTTGCTCTAGCTAGTGGCGTCGACTCATCAAGTTTCTCTGTGAACGAATTGTTGATATTGTTTAAATTAATTTTTTATGTCACCGTCTCAATACGATATGGGCTATGCTGCAAACTCATTTTAGGTTGAAGCAACCAAAATTTCTTTGTTTCTGGGTAGAGGGCATTTGTGTTAAAAATTTATTGTTTGAAGACTGTCCTCCAGTACTTGCAGATTAATCGTTTTTTCGGCATGGACAAATCTTTGGTCTTTGCTTATTATTCTGATTATACCCTTCTCTATATCTCTTCGCCTTTTGCAAACACATTAAGCCGATAATTTTCACTAGTTTGCGCGATCTTGATTGGACTTTGGATGGTACAGTTCTACCAAGATTAACGGTATAGTCGGTAAGGCATTAGCCGATAATTACCGTTAAACTTTAAATCGATAATTTTCCATTTTAGCCTGCACTAGTTAGCGCGATCTTAGTTGGACTTTAGTGGTGCAGTCCTTCCAAGCTTAGGGGTACAGTCTTTTTCTGTTAAGATCCTTTCCTGTTTTGGCCATACTCGATGTTTACCTGGCCTTCCCCTCCCCCCACAAAAAAACTTGTCGAGCAGGTTTTTTCTAGAGTTCGTGGTTGACTTGAATGTTGGGGTAGTGATTTTTTTAGACCAGCCTAGTTTGGTGTAAATTAGTGTTCTTTAATCCTATTCATTCAGGCATGTGAAGGCTGACTGCAAATGGTTGTGAAAATCGGTGCATCTATGTTATTTTGCTTTTTCTTTGTATCAACGATAAATGACTGGGGTTTCACAATTTTGAGGTTACTGATTTGTGTTTAGAAGAAAGCCGTTTAATATGGGCCCCCTTCGGATAGAGATCCAGTTTTTTAAATTTGGTTATGTCTGCGTTAACGTAGGTTCCCGAATTCACCTCGCGCTTTTGGATAGTTCGTAAATACCATTACGCCACTTGCCACTTCACTCTGTCAATAGCATCCCTTTTCTGTCCAATCTGATTGGTATGCTTCTCCACTTGTCGCTTCCACGTCATATGCAGTCGCCCACGCCCTCTTTTTTGTGCCACTTCAAAGTCCAACGCTCTTCTCAAAACACCATCATTATCCATTTTTAAAACATGCCCATGCCATTGCACTCCACTCGCCCTGGCTAGTCCATTCAAAGTATCCTTTAAACCCAGCAAACTCATAAGTTCTTGGCTCCTTTTCTCAATGATCTTAACTCCATACATTGTTCTCATCGTGGCTTTTTCAGCTCTTCACAAAATTGCCATCTCATTCTCTCTTAGACACCATGTCTCGCTCCCATAGAGCATTGCTGATCTTACGCAACTCTGCTAAATCTTTCCTTTGATTATTAACGAAAACTTCCTCCCATAAAGTAACTCCCCATATTCTCTAAATTTTATGCATTCAATTCTCGTTCTTGCTATTACCGCTGCTTCACTTCCACCACTGGCGTTCAACCTGTCGCCCAAATAGCAAACGTTTTTCACAAAGTCAACCTGGTCAAAAAAATATTTCTTCACCTGGTTCCACAATTCCTTCCATTGTATCAACACATAGTTCACAAACTAAACCTTTTGCCAGAGTTAAAGTCACCCTCTTCATTTTCGCGCATCTACCATGTACCCATTTACCACACTTTGTACACATCACCGAATTTGCCATCACCCTTTTGCCGCACTTGACACATGGATCAACTTTACCTTTGAGTACCTCACCTTTCGAACCACTCATCATCACTTTGTTTTTGTTGAGATTCAACTTTTGGCCCCAATTAAACGCCTCTTTTCATTTTAAAAACTTGACTTTCAAATTCTCTAATTGGATAAATGGTGCTAGTTTCATTAGTTGACATTTTCAATTAAAATACTTGATTGATATGTAGTGTTCGTACAAACCTTTATTTCTTGATTAAACCCATTTGAAACAACATGTACGAAATGCGCTGTTCTCATTTAACATTTTTTTTAAAAAGGGTCCATATTACATTCCTAATTGGTAATACGAAATCATCCTAGATAACAACATATTGATACCTCCGTTGGAGCTGCATGTAGAAACATATTTACCAGACTTGTATCAAAGACTGGCGTATGTTATTTAATATTATATCAACCAATCAAACTTTTCTGGTCAACACAATCATATATGGCACCTTCAAAACAGAAGAGATTCGGTCGTCAAAAATTTTGTCATATTTTTTTGATATCTTATTGTAACCTAATATTAATACAGGGTGTCCCAAAAAAAAGGACACCATTTTAAAATGAAATAATTATGTTCATTCTTACTCAAGCAGTGTCAAATTCTAGCTACATGAACAAAAATATATTATATGTTTTCATGTTTTGGTTTTCATGTATTTCTTATTTTAAACCTAGAAATGCCATACATTAGTGTACAAAAAGCATTTTGTGTTCTAGAATATGCTAAAACACAGTCGTTCAAGACAGTGCAGCGGGCATTTGCACAACGATTTGAAAAAATAAGATCTGAAAAAGGTTGTTTATAGTTGCGAAAATACAAGTCGTTAGATTGATCCTGGAAATACGGATAAATCACCTTGGCGCTTTTTCACAACTTTGGATGTGCTCTCAAGTGCATGCTGAACTAAACGGTGAAAAGTTTGTTCAATTTGAGGATGGTTATGCTGAAAGCGAGGCAATTAAGACGTTTCCAGGGACTCGAGAAATTTGGGATGCATGTGCTGGTTGTGCGCAACCCCCAAATTTTTTTGAATTGATTCCATTTCTAGACATTAGATTCGTTTTGGAACTAAATTTGGTTATGCCAAAACAACAAGCATGTTATTACTGTTTTTACAACTTTAATCAAGCCGTCTTGGTTAGCTGAACCGACATTCTTAATTTTGACATAACTAGGGGGGAGGAGGCTGCAGGCGATTCCGTTAGAGCCAGCTTGTAATGCAATAAATTATTGATTTGAATGTCACAATACATGTAGTCGAATTGCTTTTGTTTTGTGTTTGTTTCTTTTTGATGCGCTTACTTTTTGATTTGTCATTGTAGTTGGTCGTTTGATGGAGATGCACGGTGAAGGTGCTGGCGGCAAAAACAAGAAGGATGGCGGATCAAAGGTGTCGCGAACTAGCGACAAATATGAACCTCCTGTGCAGGAAAGCGTGTAAATGACGCGATAATAAAATTTGTTAACTACCATAGTAGTTCATTGTGTTATAGAATTCTTAAGCTGCAATAAGTCTCCAGTCAGAGCTACCACACCAGTAGATATTCAGTTTTCATGCATTGTTGTTCCCTTAGCAAAGATGGACGGATTCACCCCATTCCTTTTGCAATTGCTTGCACTCTGTCTCTCCACTGCTCGATTTAGGGCATCCTCCTTCAAACCAATCTTCTCTGTCTCTTTCACCTGCTTCTTTCAGGTGTTCGGTTGTCCTCGCTTTCTTTTACCACTCACTTCAATATCCAGAGCAACCCTCAAAACACTAACGTCATCCCTCCTCAGCATATGTCCATACTATCTAACTTCAGTTGCTGTTGCTGACTGGTCTATAGTTTTCTTTAACCCCAACATGTCCATCTGTTCTACAGTCAGCTTTCTGTCTTCAACTTTCTGACCGCACATGGCTCTCACCATAGCTCTCTCCGTTCTCCCTAAAATTGCTTTTTCATTGTCCTTTAAACACCATGCCCCGCTTCCATACGGTATTGCTGATCTTACGCAACAACGACAAACTACCTTTCATCCTCCGAGGAAACTTATTTCCAAGCAATAACTCCACATTTTCTGAATCTTACTTAACCGATTCATACTCTTGCTGTAACTCCCGCTTCACAATTACCACCAGAATTTAGTCTTATCTCCCAAATAAAATCCATTCACTGTTTCCACTTGCCAACTACTACCACTACTTCATCGCTCAACTTCTAGATCGAATCCACCGTTCTTTACATTTCGAGCAAACGAAACGCATTGCCAACCTAGCGGTAATTCTCTATTTTTGCACATCTGCCATAAACCCAGTTTCAACATTTTGTGTACAACACTGAATTGGCCACGACTCTCCACCCACAAACTCTACATAGATCCATCTTGTTTTTAAATAGTTCTCCTTCCGACCCACTAACTATCTAGTTCAGGAAGTGCGAAGCTTCAGATTATCTACCGGGTGTCCACAAAGTGTGGACTATTAGGACAATTTAATATTTGTCATGTAATTGCAACGAAGCTTTATTTTTACTATTAATTTTTTTTAAATAACATTTTTAATATAATTTGCAAGGCCAGATGTTAATGCGTTTTGCAAAATTTCCACGAACTCTATTCGAGAAATCTGCATTGCCTTCAATTTTGGTACATTCACTGCTTGTTCGTTGAGTCAAGTGTATTAAATCTGTGATTTTTGTTGAGTATACATTCTCTAGCATACCCTAGAAAAATATCAAGTGGACTAAGGTCTGAGAAGTACCAGCTCAACTCTCTTCTTTTGACGAAGACTTAAGGTGGCAATAGGGTTCAAATTACTTTTTCTGTGTTTCTTTACCTACGGGATTGAGTCTGTTATGTTATAAAAGCCCAATAATGGTTAAAAAAAATCTTGACCCCTTTTTGCCGCCATTTTGGCCTCGATTTCGGACGCCATCTTGAAATTTTATCCTATTTTCAAAATGGAATTTCGGGCAAAGTACTACACTTAGAACCATAATTCTTTTTATTCAACACCTCTGATTAAATGGAACAAATATTTGGCATAGGGCTTGTGAATTTTAGTGGACATTTCTGATCAAAAATATTGAAAAATGTACCAAAATGTCGTGTGCCCAAAAACCATCAGTTCTATGGGAAAAGTGAACAATTAATTCCCTCCGGCGTCGTGAATTACATATATAGCCGAAATATCATCGTCTAAAAACCCTACAACTAGCGACAGTAGAGCATTTCAAAGTTCAAAAATCGTCATTTCGGGATTGAAAATATTTTCCACTAGGGTAATCAAACACGGACTCTAATCTAGAGCTCATTTTTGACGACTCCGAGCAATTTTTGACAAAACAGCCACAACATTACGGAAGAACATAGACTGAAGTTGCTTTTTCTGCAAAACTCAAATTTCGATGAAAACACTGATATTCCAGGTTTCTGAACCCTATTGCCACCTTAATTAACCTGTGGATTTAAAACTTAAAAATTTTGAATCTTGTATTAAATAATAAGCTTATTCAATTTTTATATGTGTCCGGACTTTACAAACAGTGGGTGGGTATAAAAGTTATTGAGTAGAGCAGTGCTGCGCAACATTTTTTAAAGCTCGGCACCCTTGTAAAACTTGCTAAATTTGGCGGCACACCACCACAAAAACTGTAAATAAAAACACAAGACTTGCAACCAACTATGATTTACGCTGGTGTTTCGATGAGATATTTGTGCTTGTTTTAATAAGCACAATCGCTCTATAATTGGCTTAATACTTGAAAAGAGGGACTTGGAAGTTGTTGTTTGCCCGACACCTTCCGAGGAATGAGGGCATGGCGGAAGACCACGGAGCCCCAGAAGCCGGGCAACTATCCAGAGGTCGTAGAGAGACAAAGAGTCGCCGAAAAGTGAGCGACGCAAAGAGTCCGTAGCTGGACAGTGCAGAATGAGATAAGAAATGTCCTGGGACGGGTGTCCACAGGCGCTGTAGGAAAAATTTTCGATTCGCCCAATCTTTGAAAGATAGGAACTTGACAGAAGACTGTGTCCGTTGCAGCGAAGACGAGAGAAAACACAGGGAGCACAAGTTCCTTGGAGGGAACCTGCGTGTCGAAGAATTTCGATGAGACAGTACGCATCCAGTCCGAGAAAAGACAAGAGTGGATACGAGAGATAATAGGAGAGAGACTACAAGGGATTGCAGAGTGTGCAAGTGGCGCTCCCTTCTGGCCAACTCATCAGCCGCGTCCCTAGAAGAGATAGAAAGAGGTAAAAGCGAGTGAGTGGACGCAAAAGCTCACCAGGAAGATCTGCAGAGTCTTAATTTCACTCCAATCTGGCCAAATCTGAAATAGGAAAGCAGGTTGGTAGACGAAGAGCCCACTCATAAGATGAAAGAGTGAAATGAGTCAGGGTGATTCGTAGGGGAAAAGTAGGATAGGAGAGGACGAGAAGCAGCCTGTGATGGCGCGACTGGCCGCTGGGTGGAGGCGTTCTAATTTGGTGATATTTGTAACGCTTATGAAAGAAAATCATCCTGGTAAAGCATAAATGAGAAGGGCAGAAGAAAAGCTCTATGCAGAAAAGAAAGGGACTCCTTAGAGGGGCCCCATGAGGAAGCAGAGATACAGCGTAAGGCCATGATTTGTGTAAAGAATTTGGCCTTCAGCGAAGATACACGTTTGGAAAGGAAAAGAGTGCGGTTGAAGTGACCTCAAGAAAAGTTGGAGATGGGCTGAAATGGAGGCGGGAGCCGAGTAAGAGGAGGTTAGCTTGGTGGGGATCGACTGAGAAGAAGGAGGCCTCACATTTACTCAGATTGAGAGAAAGACACCAGTGCTTCAATCGAGACAGAGCTGCTTGTGTGGCCTCCACCGCAGCGGGGACCGATGGGGTGGAGGACCAAATGGCCAGATCGTCAGCGTAAAGAGAGCAGCTGACGGAAGAAGACAGAGAACTCGGAAGATCATTAATGAAAAGAAAGAAAAGTATAGTGCCAAGAACGAATCCTTGCGGAGCACCTCGACGGACTCGAAAGAAGCGACTTTTGTGATTTTAATAAACCACGCAAGCGTGCCTATCAGAAAGGAAAGATTGAATTCAACCGGCAAAGCAAGGAGGGAGCCCAGCCGAAATAAGTTTGTGGAAAAAGGCGGGATGCCAGACAGAGTCGAAAGCTTTGAAGAAATCAATATTAGACAGAATCGTCCGAGAGCCCGGCCTGGGTTTGTTAAACCCATCCGAAATGGACTGAGAAAGGAACAGAATTTGATGTTGTGTAAATTGTCCAGGGCGGAAATCGGCCTGGCGGGGTGAGAGAATGGAATTAGATTCCAGAAAGAAGAGTAGACGGGATAGAATGATGCGTTCAAAAAGCTTTATGTGCAGGAGGTGAGAGAGATAGGCCGAAAGAAAGCAGGAGAGTCGAGAGGCTTTCCTATCTTGTGGATGGGAATAATAGAAGATGTCATCCAAATGGAAGGAAAAGAATGTGAACTCCAGGAAAAATTGTAGATGTGAAGAAAAAAATCTATGTCAGAGCGAGGAAGATGCTTTAGCATGGGATAGGCAACTTTGTCTTGGCCAGTGGCAGTGGAGGGAGAAAGGTTGGAGGCAGCCGCAAGAAATTTAGTGGGAGAGAAAGGAGAGGAGAAGGACGAGTGAGACTCCTCCGGGCGCGTGGGTCGGCGGAGCTCAGACAGGCAGCTTCTGGCTCTGCTACGCAGGGTCTTTGGCTGAGAAACGGAAAAGTGAGATCTCAGGTAAGCGGCGTAGACCGAAGCCAATTCCCTGGGAGAAGAACAGTTAGGAGAGGAGGAAGAAGAGCCAGCGATAGAGCGGAGAAGAGAGTATACAGACTTTGGGTTAGATTTGGGCGAAAGGGAAAAGCAAGTCGTATGCCATGCCTCAGCCTTGGCCTTGGCAATGACTGATGAAGCGCGTCGAGAAGCGGAGATGTAAGCCTGGCGATCTTCATCACTTCTGTGAGCGGCAGCAAAACCCTTGCGCTTTTCACTAACCGAATCTTCCACTTCAGCAGATAACCAAGTTTTAGATTGGCGTTTGATGCGGCCGAAAGGAATGGAAGATTTGGCGCATTCAATGCCAGAGAGATAAAGAGAGCAGCAGCAGAGGAAACAGACGAGTATTCCTTTGCAGAAGAACAGTGGGAAACAAAATCATCCCAGCGTGCTTTCTGAAAATTGAAGAAAGGGGGACGCTCGTCGGAGCAAAAGACCGGAGAGCGAGGGATAGATAGAAGAATTGGTAGGTGATCAGAACCAAGGTCCTGAAGCACCACCCAGGAGCAAGAAAGAGCAATAGAAGAGGGAGCAAAGGAGATGTCAGGGGAGGAGCGACTGCCAGAGGAGCGATGTAGAAGGGTAGGTGTGTCAGGGTCATTGAGAGGGAGGAGGTCAGAGGAGATGACTCAGTCGAATACTTCCTCCCTTTGGGGGTCGGAAGTACCTCTTGAGTCCCAGAGGGGGTGATGGCAATTGAAGTTCCCCAGAATAAAGAGATTTCTGGAGGAGGGAGAAAAGGAGTCGATTCTGCCATCCGTCGGAGAGGAGCAAATAGGTGGGGCTTACTGATTTAGAAATGACAGCGAGGAGGAGTTTTTAAGAGAGATGTTGACCTTTACATAATCAGAGTAGGAATCGAGCGAGGAAAAAGAGGAGGTGGAAAGTTCAGAGAAGGATAAACCCTGTCTGATGAAAATGACGACACCGCCGCTAGCGTGCGTGACATTAGGAGAGAGAATGCCAGACCGGGAGTGGGTGCGATCAGAATCCACACCAGAGAATCCAGGAATCCGGAAAGAGGAAGATGAGTTAAGATTGGATTCCTGGATACAGATAAGGTCGATAGGATGGGACGAAAGAAAGTGAAGTAGTTCAGTGCTTCTGGCTCGAAGACCTCCAGCATTCGATTGGAGAACCCTGAGAGAGTCAGAGGGAGAGGAGACAGGAGATGTAGAAGGACAGCCAGAAGCAAGGGAGGGGGCAGAAGGAGAGGATACAGAATGGGCAGACGGGGGAAAAGAGGTTTGGAGACGAGAGTTGGGCGAGAGTGCAGTATTAGTAGACGAAGGGCTAGATTGTACAATGGAGGTATACATGTCGGAGGAGTCCAAGGAAAGAGTCACAGTGTTACGAGTGGGGACATAGCAGGGGGACAGCTCCAAGAGTGAGAGCTGTCAAGAGTTCTGAATTTGGAGAGAGAAAGTTGTGAGTACCTTAGGTGGACCCATTTGGAGCAGGTGCAGCATTGCACTGACTTGCCACGCCAAGTCACATTTCCAGCGCACACAGAGCAGGGAAAGATGGAGCAAGGTTTGGGATGAACGTTACCGCTCATCAAGAGAAGGAGAACAATGAGCAAACGAAAACGGGCAAAAAAAGGGCAGGAGAAAAAGAGAAAGAGAAAACAGGCGACCGATTTTAAGAAAGCTGTGTGCTGCCGTTCAGGGGGCAGCATAGCGAAAAAATGAAGGGGAGTGCCCGGGGTAACTGGGACCCTCGGGAAGTCCAACAGTCATTTCGACCCAACCCAAACAGGGTCGGGGACCGCACCACCACGTTGAGGCGGCTGTTGATTGGTGCAGTAAGTCGAAGTTCGTGGTCAACATTTTTTATGCAGGATCGTTTTACTTTTTTGATTAGTAATAAAGATAAAAAGCTTTGTTTGCACATATAAGTCGTGCAAAATTTTAACAGCTGTGTGGGAAATTTCCTTAAATTCTTTGATTAAAATCCGAAACGTGTCAAGTTGAACTTCACTGAATTTCAATCTTAGTGTTCTGTCGTTTCTTACTTCATAGAAATTCTTTCTCGAATACTCTGGGACAATTCTTTCGTTGACATTTCAGCATTAGCTGAGAAAGGATTTCTAATTTAGTCATATTTTTCAGTGTTAATTGCGAAAAAGTACATGTCATTTCTTTGCTGTATTGATGTAAGTACTCTTTAACCAAATTTAACACGAAACCCTTTTCGACCTTTTCTTGATTTTTATAGCTTCTTGGAAGCATTTCCAGAGACCTTAGTCTTAACTCATTTTGCAAAAGTTGTAATTTTTGTTCGAACCCATGTAGCTTGTTAGAGCATGTCAATATGTTTTCACTTAGTTCATGCATTTTTATATTGAGTTCATTCATGTGTTCAAATACGTCAGTCATGTATGCAAGTTTAACAAGTCAATGATCGTCTTCCAAGATGTTTATACTACTCTTGCTTGTTCTGGTTTAATTAGAACTGCTTTACTATGCATTGGAGCTCAAATAGTCTTGCGAAAGTTTTCCTTGTGAAAGCCAACAAACAGCAGTGTAGAATAGCAATGACTGATGTTCTGATCCCATTTGTTCGCATAGTATTGAAAAATTACGCAAATTTAAGGCTTTTGCTTTGATGAGGCTGACAATTTTGATGCAATCATTCATCGTTTCCGAAAGTTCCTGTAGTAAATGTTTGATCATCAGAGCTTACCTGCGTATGCAGCAAAGCGTAATTTGTATTGCTGGATTTTGAGGTTTTACCCATGTAGCAAAGCCTTTGTCTGCGCCCATCATCGCTGAAGCTCCATCAACACTAAAGCTGATGCAGTTACTCCAATGGATATCATGGGTTGCAAAAGACTCGTTTGTTATGCGAAAAATTTCCTGACCTGTCGTTCGTTCTGGAAGTTCTTTGCAAAATAAGTATTGTTCTGTTATGGATTCACCATCTACAAAACGCACCACACTTAACAGCTATGCTTTCTTGCTAATGTCTGTTATTTCGTCAATCTGAACGGAAAATTTTGGAAACATTTTTATTTTTTTTATTAAAGTTTCAAGTATATCATTTCACTTGTCGTCATTTCGTCTTTTAATAATATCCGCAGACAATGGCACTTAACTACCTTTGGTCCAAGCATTAATCGAAAAATATCCAGGCATGCTGGTTTTAATAGTTTCGCCAATAGTATGCGTTTTTTTACTTGCAATCAATTTAACGACATGATCATTGGCTTCTAATGCTTTTTCTAAGATAACTTCATAAAACAACTTTAAAAGATAACTTTATAAAACACTCTTGCGTTATATTTCGACTTATCATCCGCTGGAAATAATTTTTATTTTTGTGTGCATGAACGGCATGATTCGTGTTTAAGTTCCAAGTTCACTAGGAACCACTGCTTTATTTGCAAGTTGCTCCCCACAAATAACCCAAAGTGGTTTTGGAGCATCTTTGTTACCACATCAAAAAAATCCATACTGAATGCAGTTTTCCCGGTATTGTCCTTTGACAATTTTTTTGTTTCTTTACAACATTGCTTGTGCTAGGTACATTTTCTTGCTCATTATTACATGTTTCAAATATTCTTTTCAGAAATTTATACATTTTACTAAACTTTTAAATACCTTGACTTTTAATTAACAACCAGTTAGAACTGACTTTGCAAATGCACACTTCACTTCGTTTAATTAGATTACATGTGCTCTGTTTTGCCTCGCCAATAGAAAGATGCCTATGCACAAATTTATCGCATATCTCTCTTACTACATCACAAATGCACAGTGGAGAGTCTGAAATTTGGATTTGCGTGGCTCAAGCAGGGAGAATAACGTTTAAATTTTCAAAGAATGAAAAGTATTTTGCAAAAAGAAGAGAAAGGTTACAGTTGCTCTGCAGCACACTGGTGTGCCGCGGAGCACTGGAGTAGAGGAAGGTCTAGATCAGTTCTCTATCTTTTGTTCTTGCCCCCTTGAAGTTCTGTATACATCAGTTTTTCTGTTTTTAATTCAAATTAAAGGCAACGTCTTTTTGGTGATAGACTTAATTTCAAAGTAAATTCTTTATTTTTGCCCACTTTGGAAACCATCATCTTAAAACAGTTAAAATTACAGCTGTGGCTCACCCGTCAGTGATGTATGCGATGGTCCAGTGGTTCATAACCACTGCTCTAATAAACAGTTATATGACAAGCTGAATACGTTCAGTTTCAATAATGTTTTTACATATATCGTCTACTAATGTTGACTACTTTATGGTAAAAAAGGAGTCTAATCATCTCAAGCAAAATTTTAATACGGGTTATCTAGAACAACCCTGCGTAATATTTAAAAAGTTATGTAAACATAACCGTACCTTAATTGGAAATTGGCTTTAGCGTAACAAAGATCGGTTTGCCAGTCTAATCAAAAACCACCAAATTAGCAAAGCTCGCCCAGAAAAATGTAACAAAAAACTCTTGCAGTCAGTGGTGGTCTTCCCAATTTGAGAATGGCTCACACCCCCCAAAAAATATTTCGGAATAAACTCCAGCACTTGGTGAAAACTAAAGGTCCAATGAGACGTTTTATGAATTACTAAAAGGATTACAAAAACTTCAGATCAGTAAACGCTCTATTGCGACCGGGACTTTTTTTTAAGTTCGAATTTGTTGCATGACATGACTAAAATTTTTTATCTTTGTTTAGTACATTTATTTTTGGCCAGCAAAGAACTTACAAAGCAAAAGAACTCAACAAAGCAACAGCCAAAAATAAGAACCTGCAACAGACGCCTTACGTTGACTGGCACAATTTGCAAAACAAAACAACGAAAACAAAAGTATTTAGTGGTGGCTTGGAAGGGAAGAGTGATGTTCGTTTCTTATTATTACAGTTAATTGGATGGCCAGCATCTGCAACAAAGTGGATCTTGCTAAAGTTATGATGCATGCTTCATTTTGTTAGTACCCGTATACCCCTTACTGAATCGCGATATAGTATTAGGAAGGTTTTAGTGGTTTATAAAACCTTTATAACGGGTGTAATGTTTTTGATTGAATCCGGTAGCTTATTCCACATTATAGGCTCTGCATGCTTAAAAAAAGATTGTTTGGTTAAATTTAATCGACGGTGTTATTGCAAAAAACATTTTGACCATTTCTAGTATTGCTTTTTAGAATAGTTTGATAAAAAGTATGCACAAACACTCGATAAGAACGTAATTCATCAGGACATGTAAGGCGTAGGCCCTATAGTACATCTAGCAGTAGAATCGATTTGCAAAAGCTAAATTTAGTACAAAATTCGCCGTACTTCCTTGAGAATCAATGCAATTTAATGAAAAACTGAATAACGGGTTCTTGGAATAACGGATTCTTGGAATAATCTAGCTGCATAGTTATGAGCATACTGTCGTTTACACACAAGTGAAGTGTTAATTCTACAAGGAGTTACAGTAATCTAACTTAACACTTAAATTGTAGTTACGGGCCTGGGAGACCTGGTGAGAGAGAAAACTTTCATAACTTTTGCTGGTTGATGTTGAAAGCTGCTGCTCTTGAAATGTTCAAATAGTTCCTACCAGGGATGGGGAAGCGGAAGGGCGAAAATTCTACCGCTTCCGCTTCCACATAGGTTATTTGACTTGAAGAGTAACTTGGCGAAAAAGTTTTGTCCATTTCCCGATGTGGGCAAAGCGTTGTTGCTACCCGACCCCTTCCTAGGGATGGGGTATGGCGGAGGACCATGGAACTCCAGAAGCCAGGCAACTCCCAAGTGCGTGGAAAAAAGGTCGTATAGAGACAGAGAGTTGCCAAAGATCGAGCGACGTAAATAGTCCATAGCTGGACAGTGCAGAATGAAATGAGAGATGTCCTGGGACGGGTGTACGCAGGCGCTGCAAGAAGGACTCTCGATTCTGCCAATCCTAGAGAGATAAGAGCTTAACAGTGGGCCGTGTCCGTTGCAGCGAAGACGAGAAAGAGCACAGCGAGTGTGACGGAGAGCACAAGTTCCTTAGTGGAAATCAAGGGAATTTGTGTGTCAAAGAATTTCGATTAGACAGTACGCCTCCAGTCCAAAAAAGAGGAGAGAGACTAAAATGGATTACCGAGGGCATGAGTAGCGCTCCTCGTCGGCTAACTCATCAGCCGCGTCGTTTCCCGAGAGGAGTGAGTGCCTGGGGACCCATTGTAGCCTGATAGAATAGAAGGAGAGAGAAGACAGTTCCTGCCAGATCTGCCACAGAGATTGAGGTGAAAGAAAAGATGGAGAAGAGGACATAGTGGCAAGGAAAGAGCGAGACTCAGATAGGAAGAGAAGTAAAGAAAAGTGGCAGACTTGTTGGTGCTGCCGAGACTAGCAAAGAGCGTGCAGAATGGCGCAGACTTCAGCAGAAAACCTTGAACATACTGGGCTTGCCGAAAAGGAAAGAGTGGCCTCGATGTCACAAAGAGAGCAGTTGGCAAATACGCCGGAGCCGCCTTTGCCAAAAAAGAAAGGAACAAAGCCGTCTATCCAGATCACCAGATCATGAGGTGGGAGAGAGTCAAGGTGAGTAAGAGCCAAACTTTGGAGAGTTAGAGGAGGATCAGAGCGGGAGGATGAAGAGGAAAGGGTGGACTCCACAGTGAAGGAAGGCAGATTTCAAGGATGTGAGGGAGATCAAGCAAAGAGAGCCTCCCTAGGAGAAAGTAGAAGAAAGCATGAGCGGGTGAGTGGACGCAAAAGCTGTCCAGGAAGATCTGCAGAGTCTTGGTTTCACTCCAATCTAGCCAAACCTGAAATGAGAAAGGAGATTGGGAGGCAAAGAGCCCACTCATAAGATGAAAGAGCGAAATGAGTCAGGGTGACTCGTAGGGGAGGTAGACACACCACAGAGAGGAGAAGTGGGATAGAGGAGGATAAGAGGCAGGCGGAGATGGTGCGACTAGCCACTCAGTGAAGGCGTTCCAATTTGGTAATATTGATAACGCTTAGAAAAGGAAATCATCCGGGTGAAGCATAAATGGGAAGGGACCGAAGAAAAGAAAAAGCTGCACCAATCAACAGCCGCCTCAACGTAGTGGTGCGGTCCCCGAACCCGTTTGGGTTTGGCCAAAATTGCTGTTGGCCTTCCCTAGGGTCCCAGTTACGCCAGGCACACCCCTCACACAAACGGTAAAGTTGCACCATAAATCTGAATGAACGTACGACATCAGTAGCGCGAGAGAACGAGAAAAAGTATAACCAGGATCACATTTCATATCGATTACGGGTAAGAAAAAGGTAGTTTGGACAATAAAACGTAGGCCATGAAATGATGATTTGATTAAACTTAGTTGACCTTGCTTAGGGGGTTGAAAACGTTGAAAAAGAAATTACTCACAACGGAAACAACTTGATCATTTTTGCTTTTTTGCTTGCTCTTTATATTGTATATACCACCGAAATTTCGCACTTCACTATCCAAAAAGATTAGAGTCAATACGTGTTGTGGGGACGGACAGAAGGTCCGTATTGATGATTAGAGTAGTTAACTCAAAGTTAGAGGCAGTTGAGGATAGAAGGGAAAATTTGCGCTATATCGTTGTAATCTGTTGTTAAATTCATTTTATTTAGCTCTTCTGGTAATGTAACGTTTATTTAAGTTGATACAAGTTCTTATCGAGCATGCAAAAAACTTTAATATCCGTCAACGTTTCGAACAGCTATACAGCTGTTCTTCATCAGGACTAATAATAAGCGAAAGCACGAGTGAGGCAATATAAATAGTTTGCTACGCAATCGAAAGAAAAAGGCAAAACAAAAGGTTTGAAGGCGAATAATAAACAACTGTAGATTACGACAAATTATCATAAATTTCAGAATAAAAACAATTTTCTTTATCATTGATTGAATTTTCAGAATTATGAATAAAAAAAGATTCAAGAAATCGGCGTTTGGTAAAATCTGTTTCAAAGGTTAAAATTTTGCTATGATCCCAGTCAACTCGGTGATCTTTGGTGATGACATGCTTGACCAATGCCGTTTTTTTATTAAAATTGTTGTCATCAACTTTTGCCAGATTTGCTGGCTTTAAATCCCTTTTATGTTCAGCCAATCTTGTTTTGTAAGCCCGTCCAGTTTCCCCAATGTAGATACCAGTGCAATCTCGACAAGGAATCTGGTAAACTACACCAGGTCTAGACGACCTTTCAACCGAGTCTTTTGCCTTTGGTAACATGTCTTTTAAAGTTAAATGCGGTTTGCTACTAACCAAAATTCCCACGTTTCTTAAAATTTTTGACAAAGCCTCAAAGTATCTAGGAACATAAGGCAGCACAACACGTGTTTTAATTTCCTTTTTATCCGCTAAAGATAAATTTGTTTTTGTTTTCAAACTTCTAACTGTGCGTTTTAGAAACCATTTGGGATAATCATTCTTTTTCAAAGCTTCCATAATTTTTGAAGTTTCTAATGTTTTATTTGCCCGCTTGGAATTTAATTGTGATTGAGCTCTTTTTAAAAGACACTTTACCAGTCCTTGCTTCTGACTCATAGAATGCGCTGAGTTGAAATTTAGATATCTGTTAGTGTGCGTTGGCTTTTTATAAATCTTTGTCATTAACCCCCCACTAGCTTCTCGAGTAACACAGACATCCAAAAAAGGTATGGAATTGTTGGTCTCATGTTCTGTGGTAAATTTTATACTGGCTTCAATGTTATTAATATGATTGTGAAATTCATCAACCTCTGTTTTTTAATAATAACAAACGTGTCATCAACATATCTCCTCCAAAATTTGGGTGGGTTTAAAAAGGTTGACATTGCTTCTTCCTCTACATTTTTCATCACTAAATTTGCGATTATTAAAGTTTGATATTAAAGTTTTTTGCATGCTCGATAAGAACTTGTATCAACTTAAATAAACGTTACATTACCAGAAGAGCTAAATAAAATGAATTTATCAAAAATACCTGGTAGCCAGAATAACAGTGTAATCTGTTGTTGTGACGACAGGTTATTGTGAAGAGTTGTAATATGTGGTCATACGGTTTAAATCTGAGATGCAATAAGATAACTGTTGTAAAAGTGGTTGTAAGTAGTAAAAGAACTTGCAATAACTGTTTATTTGTTGAAGTATTTAATTATTTTTTGAAGTTTAGTAACGAAATATTTGATTTTCTTGCAAGCAATTCGTGATTTCTAAATTTTTGTTAGTGGGGGTTCCGTGACAAACGCGAAAGCACATCAGGAGTTCCGCGATGAAAAAAAGGTTAAAAAGCACTGATCTACATTCAACACAAGTTCTAATATCTAAGAAAAAACAAACACAGAGTAGCTCGGAACAATAAGCTTAATCGAAGCAGGTAAAGTAAGAACAACATATGGATAGGTTTTTGTCTCCTCAAAATGATAAAATGTAGGAGAAGGCAGGCTACAGTTCCACAAAAGTTTAAAAAAATTGTCAACGTTCGTTTTCTCGTTTTTTGTTAGTAGAAGCGGAAGCAATTGACGAAATAGCCCCTTCCACATCCCTGGGTTCTACTGCAAAACTTAAAACCAGAGTTCAGATTAAGAAATTCAAAGAAAAAATTGAGAACACAAAAAATGATTCAGCTGAAATTGTAATTACGAGCCTCCCATGCCCGGTTGTAAGCCACTGTAAGCAAAACTTTAGAATTCGATCTACATGTTGCATATTTTACATAAGACAAGTTCTTGTCGCCACTACAAAATTTTGAAGAGCAGTTTTTTTTTAGGTGCTCTTTATTGTTAAATTTTCAAGATTTTAAAAATTCATAAATGGCTGGCAGAAATTTATTTCAAATACTTCAAGCTGAACTTAATCAACAAAATGACAGTGATAGCGAAATGTCGTCAGGTGACGAATATGTGCCCTCTGACACATCTGACTCAGATGTCAATTTATTAGAAGAAGATAAAACTGAAAGAACAGAAAAGGAAGAAGCAAGTGATTCAGACAAGGAAATACCAACACAAGTCTGTGGCGATAAGAGTGTAAACTTTTACTGCACGGGATGGAACTGTATGGCAGTCCACACCACCTCAGAAAACTATGATGCAGAGGCACAACATTATTCGCTCACGTGCAACGCCAACCAACTTACCAGAAGTGATAGCGGACATTCTCTCAATTGTACATTTCTGATAAACTTTTAGACATCGTTGTAACTCATACAAACACAGAAGCTGAAAGGGTGTATGCAGAAAAACAGAAATCTAGTATAAATGTGAATAAGAACAGTGCAAAATGGAGATTGACAAACAGGACAGAAATACCGGCATGCATTAGACTTGTTACCACTGCTGGTCACTTGAAGCAGAACCACTTGTCACAGAGTAATTTGCGGGACAAAAAGTATGGACCTCCAATATTCATAGCTACAATGCCACAGTATCGTTTTATCGCCTTGACACGCTTCATGCGTTTTGATGACAAAGGCACAAGAACAGTACGGCACGCTAATGACAAGCTTGCACCTATCAGGGATCTGTTTAACGAAGTCAATAAACTGCTGCTTCGATACTACACACCAAGCGAGTATCTAACCGTTGATGAGCAGCTAGTGCCTTTTCAAGATTGTTGTACTTTCCGCCAGTATATTCCGAGCAAGCCAGATAAATATGACATGAAAATATTTTGGATATGTGATGCAATGTCTTTCTATTCATTGCAAGCTGAGCCTTAACTTGGAAGAGAAGAAGGTAATCCTCAACAAAATGTAGGCCAGAATGTTGTACAGTCAAACCTCGGTTATCGAACGATTCTGTTCTCGACCAAGTCTGTTTTCGACCAAAAAATTCGAGATTTTTGGTCGAAAACAGACTCAGACTTCGAACATAAATTCGGGTCACGACCAAACCGAGAGAAGCCGAGCAAACACGAACGCGCTTACTCAAGGTAGAGAGAAGACGAACGCGCCATGATGCTGCATCCGTCAGTATTCGAATTCAAAGTTCATTCGGAGCAGACGTGTTCGTTGTTATCTTACTGATTTCTTTTATTGTTTTACATAGTGTATTAGCCCCTAATCATGGCTCCAAAGAAAGTTAGTGGGAGTAGTAAAGCCGGTGAAGAAAAAAGGAAAATAGTGCGCAAAACTATTGAATTTAAGAAAAAATTAATAGCGACATATGAATCAGGCGTGCGTGTGTCTGTGTTGGCTAAGGAGTTTGGCATGGCGAAATCGACCATAAGCACCATCCTAAAAAACAAAGACCAGCTTAAAGCAAGTGATGTGGCTAAAGGATCTAGTGTTTTGAGCAAACAAAGGCCACAAGTATTGGAGGAAGTGGAAAAACTTTTGCTTATTTTCGTAAACGAGAAACAGTTATCAGGGGATACTCTAAGCGAAGATGCGATTTGTGCTAAAGCAAAACTTTTGTATAAAGATTTGATAAAAAAAGATCCTACCATTGTTCCTGAAGGGTTTGATTTTAAAGCAAGCAGAGGGTGGTTTGAAAAGTTTAAGAAAAGAAGTAGTATACACTCCGTTGTTCGTCATGGGGAGGCAGCAAGTTCGGACAAGGCAGCTGTCGATAAGTTTAAAGTGAAATTCGAACAATATGTCAATGCCGAGCAATATGTTCCCCAGCAAGTGTTCAATATGGACGAAACAGGACTTTTCTGGAAGAAAATGCCACGAAGAACGTACATCACTCGCGAGGAGAAGTTGATACCCGGCCACACACCAATGAAGGATAGGCTAACTCTCTTGTTGTGTGGGAATGCTAGCGGTGACTTCAAAGTAAAGCCTCTTCTCATTTACCATTCTGAGAATCCAAGGGCTTTCAAGGCTAACAATGTTATTAAGGGAAGATTTCCTGTTATGCGGAGGTCAAACACAAAGGCTTGGCTGACCAGGCAAATTTGTACTGAGTTGGTGCATGAGGTGTTTGGTCCAGCCGTAAAAAAATATTTGGAGGAAAGGAAGTTGCCACTACGATGCTGTCTTCTTATGGATAATGCTCCTGCCCACCCTCCAGGTTTGGGGGAAGACTTGACAGAGGAATTTGATTTTATCAAGATAAAGTTTCTCCCTACAAATACCACACCTCTGCTTCAACCTATGGACCAGCAAGTCATCGCGAACTTTAAGAAGTTGTACAGTAAATTCTTGTTTTAACAATGTTTCGAGGTGACTAGTGACACACAGCTAACCCTTCGAGATTTTTGGAAAAATCATTTAATATTTATCACTGCATCACCCTCATCGACAAAGCCTGGAACCAAGTGTCATACAGAACTATGAGCTCGGCATGGAGAAAATTGTGGCCCAATTGTGTGACTGAACGAGAGTTTGAAGGGTTTGACAGTGTTGCTGGTACCAGCACAGCTGCTGACGTTGAAGAGGAATCGCGAGAGGACAGTCAACTGGTCGATAAAATTGTCAGTATGGGCCAAAATTTTGGTTTAGCAATGGACGGCGGCGATGTCGAGAAGCTACTCGACGAACATCGTGACGAGCTCATGACCGAAGAACTCCAGCATCTTCAGGAACAGCAGAAAAGGACGTTGACAGAGGAGATGTCTTCTGATGAGGATGAGGGAAGGAAGGATGCCTCTACTGCGGATATTAAAGAAATTTGTGCAAAATAGAATGACATCCAAAATTTTGTGGAACTCTACCATCCAGATAAAGCCGCAAGCAGTAGAGCTGTTTATATGTTTAACGACGTTGTTATCAGCCACTTTCGTAAAGTTCTTAAACGGAGGCAGAAGCAAGTTACGCTTGATAGGTTCTTTACGAAAAGGAAGGAACAACCTGTGACAACTTCTCCCCAACCGAAGAGATTGACTAGAGAGACAACACCTCCAGCTGAGTTACCCGGCGTTTTTATGGAAGAGGATTCTCCTTCAAAGAAGTGATGTAAATGTGCTTTTGCTGTTGTTTTTTTTCTTTTTTCACACGATCTTTGATGTAACTGAGCTGTTGTACAGTATTTTTTTTACTGTTTCATTGTTAATTTCTGCAATATTTTCAAAATTTTTTGTACTGTACGGTGTATCTTAACCTTTAATGTTTTCGATGTTTTAAAAATAAAAATACAAATGGTTTACTTCATGTTTTTTTTCATCATCTTAGATAGGAAATCTTATTAAAATAAAGCACAATCTATTTCTACCCATTTTTAGTTATGGTATACAGTATAGAGTACAGTTTATGGTTTAAAATAGTAAAAAAATACTTTACAAAAGTTGTTTTCTAGACTCGGTACGGATTAAAATTATTTACATTTATTCAAACGGGAAAAATTGTTTCGGATTTGGAAAAAATCATTTTTCGAACAGCCTTCTCGAAGGGATTATGTTTGATGACCGAGGTTTGACTGTACTTGAATTGTCTGCTACTTTCAAACACAGTGAGAGAAACATCTCGATGGACAACTTTTTTACGGACATGTTTTTAGGTGCAACTCTACTACAAAATGGTTTGACTCTTGTCGGAACCGTGAGAAGAAACAAAACATTCATTCCAATCAACTTCCTCTCATCAAGAAAGCGAGAGAGGAAAAAAGTTCCATCTTTAGGTTTCAGAAGAATTCAACACTTGTATCTTATGTTCCAAAAAGGAATAAAAGTGTATTATTACTCTCAACTATGCATTATGATGATAATGATAGTGGATGATGAAGCAAAAAAACCTGAAATGAACATCTTTTACAGCCCACAGTGGTTTCTCTCTATCTTTTCTTAAGACCATGTTATGAAAAAATGCAATGCGCTTGGTTTTGTTTAGTGCATAAAATACACTGCGCGAGTAACTATGTAAAAAAAGTAAGTGGAATATTTTTTGTTTATTTTTTGCGTTTTTGTACAGGTAGTTGTATAAAATGAATAGATACTTAGCTATTGATGAAATTAGAGCTTTATTGCCATTATTTCTTCATCTGATAAAGAAGAAATAGGAGACGAAGAGAACGATGATGAAAAGAATATCACGAACGAAACTGATCATGGCACATACTCAGAAATCGAAATTGATGAAGAAGATGGGCGTTCTGACTTGGATGTGAACTCTGAAAGCTTTAAAGATCATGATAATAATGACAAAAACTTTATGGAAGCTCAATCAACCACAAAAAGCCTTCCTGCTGATATCCAAGGCTTTTTGGCCAAGTACAAACCACAGCAAGCAGTCATCATAGATGAGTTTTTTCCGAAAGTTCGTAAACGTTGTCAGCTGTGCGGAAGGACAAAAAACAGAATGACCACAGAGAAATGCTCATCCTGCTATGACTTTGTGTGCAAAAAACTTTGGCCTGCTAATGCTGAAAGCATATCTGCGCAAGCCCTGTTATAGACAAAAATAGTACTGCAAATGATGAATGAGTAACGCAAAATTTGACAATTTGCTTTTATATCCAATTCTTTGTGCTTTCGTTTACGTTCTATTTAGTTCTGAGTCATTAAGTTGCGTTTTATAACATGTATGTTTGATAATAATTGAAATACTAAACATCTCTACCCAACAAAATGTAAAAAGATATTTATTTATTTACTATTGGTGTACAAAATACACCGCGTGAGTAGTTAAGTCATGAAATTGGCCCGAGTAGTTAAGGGTTAAACTAATTTTCTTTTTTTAAATCTTCCGAAGTTTTGCAGAGATCTAATTCTTTCTGTGTTTCCAATTCCTTTTTACTGCGATTTATTGCTTCGGTAATATCTTGTTGTTCTTTACGGTTTAATTTGTCGTCTCTACTTGGTTTTGAGAGCTGATTAATACAAAGGGCAATTAGGAAATTGAGACGGTACAAGTTCTGGTATGAGTCTTGAATGCTTTAACTTATACGGAACAATTTTTCCATTTTTGTAGTCAAATACGGAGCCTGTTCTTTCAATCTCATGTGAGTGAAAATGCATTTCGCAAACTTAAAAACATTGAGTGTTATTTTAATATCAAGTTCATGCACCACTGGACTGAACGGCAGATGCTTTGTCGTAGCCCGGTCCGTGAGTACGCCTGTCCTCCGAACTCGAATGACAAACCGAAACCAAATCTGCCCAAACGGTGGGGCATCTGCTGTTACTGATGTTTTGGGAAAGGCCTTGTAAGTGGCAAACACCCTTTTCAGATGCATTCAAACGCATCGTCAACAAGTTTCGAAGGCCTGCCATCCTTCAGCTGAACATCGAAGGCCTCACTGCAAGCAAGATGAGCGTTCTTTATCATCTTGCTGCACAGCGTAAGGCACTCGTCATTCTACTCCAGGAGACCCACTGCACGTCTGCACAGAGGTTAGTTCTACCGGACTACCAATTAGCTGGGTTGTCCTTAAGCAGGAAGCATGGTCTTGCTACGTTTGTTCACAAAAGACTGAAGTGGATCCTTTTCGACCAATCTCTGCCTACGTCGAAGAATGAGTGGGTGTGCGTCGACGTGGATGGATATGAGATAATCAACGTTTACAAACCTCCACCGATTCGTTTGCAAGTGTTGGATCTCCCAGTATTCCCACATCTCTGTCTCTAAGCTGGTGACTTTTTGTGTCTGTCTCTAAGCTGGTGCTACTCTCGATTTAATCGAACAAAAACTCACAACTATTTTAGTTCGCAATTTTGTCGTTATTTGCATTTCGAAAATGAACAAGCCTCGGTTGATACGCTTATCAAATTCCTGCAAACTGAAGCAGAGTTGGAAGAAAGATTCGCAAATGAGTTATCTTTAAATGTAACCAGTAAACCGAAAAGCTCCACGATCAATCAAGTGCGCTCAAATTCTGATGATCGTTGCACTATATGTAACAAACCACGTCATAAGTTTGTTGAATGTGAAAAATTTATGAGTTGTTCACCCCAACGAAGAACTGACGCAATGAGACGCCTACATCGGTGTTTTACTTGTCTTTCACCAATGCACAAAGATCCTAGAGATTGCTATTATCGGCGCCGATGCACGAGTTGTAGTCGATCTCATCACACTTTACTAGCTTGCGTATCCAAACCTGAGCAAAACAAGATTCGCGTTGAAAATACTCAGCAAAACTCTTCGCTAAATGCCAATGCTTCAAGCTTTCAACCATCTCAGCCTTTTGTACGATCGACAAATGAATGTGCACCTAACTTTCGTTACTCGCCCACGGCTTTGGTAAAATTATTATTATTATTATTTTTTTTTGTATTGTTCATATTTATCCTCCATTCACGAGAAAGCGAATTGCATTGCTATATTTTGGACGGGAAGTCCGCACTCGCTTGGGAGTTGCCATTTCCGTGATGTCTGGGCCACCTGTCTTCCACATAAAGGCGGGGGCGTCCCTTTAAGTGCCTTGCCCAAGGACACAACAAGTGAACTTGCCGCCTTGTTCTCCACAATCTCCCATAAATGCCAAGCGCCAAGCAGGGAAGCTGTGGATATCATTTTTTAAAGTCTTTTGGTATGACTCGACAAGGGGAATGAACCCCTAGTCTACCGACTGCAAAGCAGACGCTCTAACCACTACACCATCGTGCCGGTAACTTGGCACTTGGGATAAAGCCGTAGCTCTTTTTGACTCCGGAAGTGATATTACTTTAATTAAAAAGGACATTGTTAAAAAACTTCAGTTAGAGCGTCATCCAAAAACTTTTAAGTTTGGTGTAGCTGGTGGCGGCTATCGCTATGAAAAGTATGCTATCGTGTCGGTTTGGATTCGTCGCTTGGACAAAAGGTCTTGTTGATACAACATTAATGCTTTAGAATTAGAAAAGCCAGCTCACCCGTCTCCTGTTTAAAAAACGAGTTGTTTGAAGACCATTCTTATCTAAAAGCAATCAAAAAGTATTTGCCTAAAGAAAACAGCGAAGTTGACATATTGATTGGATATGATTATGCGAATTTAATGGCCCCTATGTCCTATCTAAAATATTCTACTGAACCGCACAATTATCCTACAGCTGCAGAAACGTCTTTAAGGTGGTATTTTTTTGGACCTAATCAATCAGAATCCCTTCCTAAGGGATTTGTGAAATCGCAACATGTCCGTTTGGTTGAGAATGATTTACTTTGCATGAAGTCTTGGTATGAAGCGAATTTATCTGGGGTCAAGCCAACTGAAATATGTACTTGTTCTAATAACGATATAAAAGAATCCCAGTTCTTAAAGCATGTGAAAAAGACTATTCATCTGACTGAAGATGGACGTGTCGAAGTGTCTATGCCCTGGAAAGAAGGCTTTCCTGTTTGTCTCAAATTTAATAGGCATCAGGCCTTGTCTAATCTAAAATTGCTTGAACGGAGACTCGTGAAATCCACCCAATCTATTGCAAAGCTACAACGAGGAGATGAACCAGGTTATCAAAGAATTCGCAGAACCTGTTCCAGAAGAGGAAATTTCTCGGCAAAATGGCTGGTATTTGAATCACTTTCCAGTTCTCAGTCCAGGAAAATTAACATCCTGCAGAATTGTGTGGAATTCCGCCGCGAAGTACCATGGATTTTTACTCAATGATGGTCTTCACAAAGGACCAGACTTGCTCAACAACCTATTTCATGTCCTGATTGCTTGGCGCAACAACACTATTGCTATTGCTGGAGACATAAGGAAGATGTTCAATCAAATTGAAATGAAGCCCGTTGATAGAATCTATCACAGATTTTTGTGGAGAAATGAAAATATCCGTCAACCACCAAATGACTATCAATGGAAACGACTTCCTTTTGGAGACAAACCCGCACCTGATCTTTCCATTAGTGCCCTCCATTATCTAGCTGAAAAACTGTCATCAATGCATCCCATTGCCTCGCAAATTATCAAGCATCACTGTCACATGGATGATATTGTCACTTCTCTCCCCTCTGAAGATGAAGCGATCATAGCCAAAGAAGGTATCAATGTGATATTGGCTAGGGGAAAATTTTCTGTCAAAGGTTGGCACTCGAATTCATTAAAAGTTGATGAGTTTCCTGACCAATCAACATTGTGCGTGTAAGGTCATGATTGGGATAAATCTAATGATATGTTCAAGCCCAAAATTCCCGATTTAAAAAATAAGTAATTCTCTTACTAAACGAACTATCCTTCGGGTTATCTCAAGGTTTTGGGATCCTATTGGAATTTTCGCTCCTGTCACCTTGCGGTTACGATTATTACTTCAATCTTTGTGGCTTTTGCGTATATCCTGGCACGACCCTGTAAGCAAAGAAATTGAATCAAGCGTATTGTATATAATCGAAGAAATGCAAGCTCTCAATCGAGTGGAACTGCCACGATCTGTAAAACCTGACAATGTAACTGGCAATGCAGAACTCCATGGATTTTGTGACGGAGGAGAGCAAGCATATGGTGCCGCAGTTTGGCTGCGGTGGCCTACGTCAGATGGATTTGTTCTTCGATTTGTTGCTGCTAAATCCATTGTAGCGCCCATCAAACGGAAATCTACACCCAGACTGGAGCTGCTGGGTGCACTCATCCTCTCTCGTATGCTGACTTCTATTAAAACTATCGTTTTTGCTTTTGATGTGTATATGTAGACTAATACCGCTGTTGTTCTTCATTGGTTATCTAAGCCCTCATCAAAATTTAAGGCCTTCGTTTCAACTCGTGTACAAGAAATTCAAGAAAGTTTGTCCAATATCCCTGCATGTTTTAAATACATTGATAGCAAATTAAACCCTGCTGATGCATTAACAAAACCTATTCATGTTTCTAAGCTAGCAAAATGGCATTTAGGGCCTCAGTTTCTTGTGTTGCCTCCAAAAGAATGGCCTCTAGGTAAACCCCCTTTGGATAAACTTTCCTCAACGGCACAAGATGAGGAAAAATGTCCTCCTCCTTTTGTACTGTACAGTTGATCGATTTTACATCACATTTATTAGCACGTATTTCGTCATGGCAAAAATTTGTTCGGCTAGTGGCATGGTTAAAAAGGCCTTTAATAAATCGCGAGAATAAAATTTCTATTTTAACGTCACGTGAACTAACCAATGCAAAATTGTGTTTGTTTTGGATTGCACAGGATTATTTGAGAGAGCCTGAACAACAACGACTTCGTAAGAGAATGAATCTGAAGGCTCTAA
Source organism: Trididemnum clinides (assembly GCA_963675345.1). Taxonomy (NCBI): domain Eukaryota; kingdom Metazoa; phylum Chordata; class Ascidiacea; order Aplousobranchia; family Didemnidae; genus Trididemnum; species Trididemnum clinides. Next base: position 2,040,602 of record OY776299.1, read on the forward strand.
ACACTCAACCTGCCCTCCTTCGCATGTGTGGACGTTTATCAAACTTTTCGTACAACGAAGAAGTAACCAAACCTATTGCCCTGCCTAGCAACAACAAACTTGTGGTATTATACGCAGATTATATGCATCGAAAGCTCGGGCATCAAGGTTATCGTGTAATTATTCTTAATTTGCGTGTAGGAGGTATTTACATTCTACGTGGCAAACAACTATTGAAGCAAATTGCTGCCCGATGTATAACTTGTCGAATCAACAGACGCAACTTGATGAAACAGCAGATGGGACAATTGCCCACATTCAGATTTAAAGTAAACCAACCCCCTTTTACATCAGTTTCTATGGATTTTTTGGCCCCATTAAACTTCGAAAAACAAGAAATGTTGTAATTGATGAATGTGTATTGCTGATAACTTGCAACACCACAAGAGTCTTCACCTTGAAGTAACTGAAACCCAATCTACAAATGATTTTATCTTAGCTTGGCGACGTTTCGTATCTAAACGAGGTACTCACCCTGTTCATGTTTTTAGTGATCAAGGAAAGGCGTTCATTGGTGCTGAAAACCCCAACAGACAATGGATTAGTGGGTGGAATAAAACGATCATAGGTGACTTTATGGCCGCTCATCACATTTCGTTTATGTTCGAGTGGAAATACAATATTTCACAAGCCAGTCATATAAACGGAGTGGCAGAATCGTTGATAAGAAGCAGCCGCAAAGCCTTTGATGCAGCTTCTAACTACCGCACTCGAGCATACACTCGAAATGAGTGTGAAACTATTGTTGTAGAAGCTAATTATCTTTTGCATTCCAGACCTTTGTTTCCTAAATCTGTTGATGATCTAGATGAAGAACCCTTCACTGGAAATACACTGCTTTATCCGCACGGACAACCCTCAATTCCACAACCTCAAATGATCGAGCCATTGGACCCCCGAATATCCTATAAATCCGTTCAATCTTTCGTTAAACAATTTTGGGAAGTATGGATTCGCCACATGCCACCACATTTACTTTTTCGAAATAAATGGTTCCGGCCACGGAAAAATGTGAAAACAGGAGATTTACGTAATAATACTGGAACCCGGGATGAAAGGCCGAGCTGCTCCCCGTGGTTTATGGGAACAAGCCATTGTCACTAAGACCTTCCCTGGAATTGACGGACTGGTACGAAAATGCGAATTGCGTCTCTCTGGTCAACGAACGCTAATACGACCTATTCACAAACTTTGCTTAATAGCAACCGTTGAAGAACTGAACTATGATATTTAGACCTACTGTTTTGTTATTGCGTGTAATGTATATTTATTCCGAGTGACGATGTATAGTTTATTTGATATGCTTATTGTGTTTTGACTCCACCTTGTTCTCTCTGGTTCCGGATTTTACCCAAAATAAGTTTTGTTATCGCTGCTCAATTTCTTTCCGCGTTTGGTGGGGAGTGATTTGGTTTACTCGTGCCTTTTGTTCAATCTTTTTTTTAATGATTTTGCGTGCTTGCCTGCGAATCAAAAATGAGTAATCAATCCGGTTTGCGTAGTTTGCCTAGCGCATTTCGCACTGCAATCTATTTGGACCTCTTTTGTTGCATTAGCTTAGTAGTAGTAGTTTTTTCTTTGTTAAGGAAGCTGGGCACCTGTTTAGAATTATTTTAGTTTTCGGACAGCACTTATAGCTTTAGTTAGAGTTTGTATTAATTAACAACATTTTTTATTTGATATATATATATATATATATATATATAGTGTTGGATCTCCCAGTATTCCCACATCTCTGTCTCTAAGCTGGTGACTTTAATGGCCAGCTTGTTGATTGGGGTTATGATGCCAACAGTGCAGATAAAGAATGCCTGGTTGGCTGGGCAAATACCAACAATCTTGCCCTGCACCATAACCCAAAGAATGCCACCAGTTTCCACTTTGGCCACTGGAATACAAGTACTAACCTAGATCTTGCATTCGTCAGTATCAATTTGGACAGTCGTTTACCTGACAGATATGTCTTAGAAAAGTTCCCAAGGCTTCAATATCAACCCTCGCTTATTACTCCGCCCAGGTTTGCTTGTTTTGTACCAAGCAAGTCTGTAAAGCGATGGAACTTCCCGCAAAGCCAAGTGGAGTCACTATATTACTCTCACAAACAAACTTGCCAGGACTTTGCCGCCACCTGATATGGATCAGGCATACCAGTGTTTCTGCAACGCCATCAGCACTGACGCGAAAAAGTGTATCCCACGTGGCCGGCTAAATAATCGTATACCATGTTGGGATGCCGAGTGTGAGAACTTCTACGAACATTCTTGCACTACCCTGAAGGGCATGAATCTAGCAGAGCTGCTACAGCTTTGCTTGCCAGGCTTGACAGGAAACGGAGGGATCGATGGTCTGAGGCTGTCAAAAACATCAACTTTTTACACGCTAGCCGGGTAGCATGGATTACGTTAAAGAACTTTGGTATGTCTATAATGTTCATAGTTGCTGGCCCATAACTTAGCTACAAAGATTGTATTTCTATACGTCACAATAATGCACAAAGTCAGTAATTGTATCTAAACGATTCTTTCAAACATTTTATCTTATTGTTTCAATATATAACTCCCATCTTCTTTGAACCAATTTGGCTACACCCCTATAATTCGTAAGTAATGTGATTAATTTTGAAAAAAGCTTTCAATACAACAAAATCACACCGACAAAGGCGTTCAGAGCAATATTAAAGTGAACGCAATAATCATTAAACCATATCTTCGCTTCACGCTCGCACCGACCTCTATCAGCTCCTTGATAAACCAACCAGACACCGAAAAAGACATAAATTATCATCACCTTTAACGTTTGACGCTCCTGCCCCAAGAGGATCATCTTCCAGATTGTTCACATAAAACGCAAAGTTTGCAATTTGCACCACCTTCTGTTTGGTATCAGGGTTTAGGCAAGCCGTCTTAAAAAATGCCTCAGCCAGTGGAATTTAAAGTGTTTAATAATTCTTTTCAATTACTTGCTAACAAAATTGTTTCCAATATTTAAACTTTGTTGAAGCTTGAGTGATAATAACGTGACTTCTATTTTTCTATGTTTTTAGGTATAAATGCAAGACTGTATTTGATTTTAAAACAGTTGGTTTGATATTTCATGATTCGATGGTAATCTTTTTGATTATACACGACACTTTGTACATACTGTATTTTGCGACACTTTGTACATACTTGTACATACTGCGACACTTTGTACATGCTGTATATGCTTTTCTTCGTGTGTGTTTTTTATTTATCTGATATCTTACAGGTGCGATGGCCATGCCATTATCTTCACATTTGATCTAATTCTTTTCATGTGCATGTATTAACGTGTATTGTTTTGCCATCGTCTCCTTTTTTGTCCACTGCTATCAAATTTATTTCTATGTATGCTGATTTGGGCAAAAATAAAATTGATTGATTGATTGATTATAACATTAAAATCTCTATCATAGAAAAATTGAGGATATTTTGTACTTTTTTGTAAATGTGTAAATACTTGTCCAATACTTTTGCACGAGCGCTCTTATTTCAGAATTGTCTTCCGCTGCTTGTTTGTTTTCGTCTTTTTCGATGTTTCCATACGGTTTGGTTTATTAGTATGTTTAATTTTTAGACTCTTTCTGTTTGGAAATCTTCGCGCAGTTTGTAAAAATTTTCTTTTAAACGTTTTTTTTTTAATAGATGGTTCATCAAGTCGAGAAGTTTTGCTAGGAAACATATTAACAAGTCTTGTCGGTTGGTTGTTCAGTTGCCGTGTCATTTGAAGGTGCTTCCTTTGAATCAGATAAACAAGCAGTTTCTTGATCCAAAACAAGTTTACATTTATTTCTCTTCAGATTGTTTGCTCTAGTAAACGTCCTCTTACATTTTGAACACTGCTTCTCAGTAGACCTGAAGTATGTAGGCTACTTGTCTTATGTCTACGCAAATCCTCGGTTCACTGGAAAACTTTTTTGCATAAATCACCTATGTATTACAACCAGATCAATTCGTTCTTTCGACAAATTTATTCTTTAAAATTAACGTTTCGCTCCCCTTAGTTACCGGGGAGCTTCTTCAGAAAATGGCAAATGTTAGTAGTGTTAGTAGTTGTTAGTAGTTTAGAAAACGGTAGATGTGTAGATGTTAGTTAGTCACACTACTAACATCTACTGTTTTCTGAAGAAGCTCCCCGGTAACTAAGGGAAGCGAAACGTTAATTTTAAAGAATAAATTTGTCGAAAGAACGAATTGATCTGGTTGTAATACCGTTACACTCGACATACGAAAAATGCCTGCTATATTTAATCACCTATGTATTTATTTTTTGACCATATGTACATATTTTTCTTGGGTCTTGATAAATATCTTTTTTCATTAAAAAACTTTTATCGCGTATGCTATATCCATACACTTCTATTTAGAATTGATTACGTCATAATGGATTGCACAATAGAGATGCAACTACATTCCACGGTCTGGTTTAGTATAGAATCGATTACGTCATGAAGCGTTGAAATAGGGAATCACACCCTGAAAACCAATATGTAATTGCGTAATAACTAATAAGTAGGACAAGTACCATAAGACGGCAAGGATTACACCAAACTTTTTGAAATATTCTACATGGCATCCACACCGTGTTTGGGTTAGAACAGAATCAACTCCCTTGCATAGCATTAGTTCCTTCAGATCTAGGATACAATCACATTCCACGGTCTAGTTGAAAACAGAACCGATTACGGTGTGATAGATTGCTCAATAGGGGTGCAATCGCAGTCTGACTAAACATAGAATCAATAATGTCGTGATGTATTGCGCAATAGTTATGTAATCACGTTCCCACGGTCTAGTTAAAAACAGAATCGATTACTTCATGTTTAAATCATTGAAATAAGGAATCTCACCCTGAAAACTATTACGTAATTGTTTAGTAAGTAGGACAAGTACCCCAAGGTGGCAGGGATTGCACCAAACTCTTTAAAATATTCTAAATAACATCCACACAGGGTTAGGGTTGAATTAACTCCCTCACATAAAATTAATAGATCTATGGTTAGCTCCCTCCGACTTCCTTCAAATAATATTAGTGTCCTTATACCTAGGGTTAGCTCCATTAGAACTATGGTAAGCACTGTCACAAAAAATTAATATCTTTACTCCTAGAGTTAGCACCCTCATTCCTAGGGTTAGCTCCCTTACAAAAAAATAACAGACCTAAGGCTAGCTTCCTTACATAGAGCTAGAATTAGGGTAAGGGTTAGGGATAGGATTAGAGTGAGGGTTAGGGTTAGGGTTAAGATGAGCACCGCCGCCAACATCGCCACCAGCACCCCCGCAACACCAACCAAATGAGCTATCATATACTACTCCGGTAGCTCTCTATTCTCGTACCAGTTGTACGATTCTCTTTAAAAACGTGGCTGTCACTAGCCACTCTGCAGAAAGCTGACATTTTGCATAAGTTGCAGAGTTAATTGATCAAATATCTCTTTTAAAATAGTGGTTTGTGCGGCTATATGTCTTCCCTCTACAAGTTTTGTCTGCCATCTACAACTCTTATTCACTTTCAAGAGCATAACAAATTTTGATAACTGTTTCACTTTAACCAGATAGTCCAGTCCAGATTTCTACCAGCAAGTGGTCTGAGTGACGAGAGATTTTTCATAGGAAAATCGAATTCCAGGGCTAACCCTGAATACTCGCGAAAAACCAGCTTTGCTTTTGCTTTACATTTTTTTCATTTTTAGGGTCTGAGGGGGGCCATGGCACAGTTGCCTCCCCCTCGGTACGCTAGTGAACAGGATGCTGTAACCACAACAAGATACGGTAATAAAAAATCTTTGAGATTTTTATGACGCCGCGCTGTAAGCCTTCTAACTAATAAGCTTTATTCTTTAATGCGATTGCATACTATAATGATATCAGGTGTTTTTGACAGGACACCGTTCAAAAAATTGTAACACTAATATTTCAATTGATCAATCATTGATTATAATTATTGCTAACAGCTGTTCATACACTCCTTTAGAATTCGCATTTCTATCAGCCTGTGATACCCATAATTAAGTTATTACGTTACAAGGGGCAATATTAATGCAGCAAGTTGCAGATGACACTCAAAATTTCCAAAAATCCCTTCTGCAAAAGTTAGTAAACCCTACATGTCTCTTTACCGTTTCCATTTACATAGAAATAGGCACACACCTACGTATATACAATCTCCGAGTACACGGCGTATAAGTTAACATAAGTAAAAGCAAGTCCCTAAAACTATATACAGGGGGTCCTCGACTTACGACGTTGATGCGTTCTTAAGACGCGCTGTAACCCAAATTTCAGTGTAAATCGGAACATCATAAATAAATTACTCTATACGTACTGTACTGTAAAGTATTGTCCACAATAAAGAGTAAAAAATAATGTAAAAAAAGTATTTTATCAGAAAAAGAGAAAACAATTCCATACTACATGGGTAAAAGCAAATATTAATAAGATGGTGGAGAAGCTGGAATAGTAGAGGCAGCTGAGGTAGACGGTAGAGGCTCTGTAGCAATAGAGGCAGCTGGTGTACAGAGTTGTTGCCTGTAATGCCATAGCAATTGTTTTTCTGAGGTAGTAGGCCTTGAACGAAGCAATTACTCCTAGGCCCATAAACTGCAAAAGAGCCGTGGTATTAGGTGGAAAGTAAACTACTTTGACATTAGGGTAAAAGTCTTCCAGCTGGGCAGGGTGTCCAGGAGCATTTTCCATTTTGTGGGGCGCGTTCGTAACCTCGAAACAGCGTAAGTCGGGACCGTCGTAACCCGAGGACTCCCTGTACTACCGAAAGGAAATGAAAAGGAATCCAACTATACAAACCATTTTTCTCTATAAAAATTTTACAAAAAAATTTTTACCTGCAATTGCAGTAAAAATTTATTCAACAATTTTGTAAAAAATCTTAAAAGTACACAATTACAAATAACACTGTGCTGCGTTTAAAAATTTTTTCTCAAAGGTCAAGGATGTTTTAACTGTTTCTAATTTAATTTTTTGCGCGGAACTCAAAATTACAACCCGTTTTTTCCAATCAGGTCAATTTTTTTCTCTATCACATTTTTCATCATATGCCAGCTTTGGTCAGTATTGTGTTCATGTCACAAAGAAACTAACTTATGTGATAGTTTATTTGGCCACTCATATGATTATTTTTTTGCTAGTAAGATGGTATTTTTATTTGCATGTAAGATTCTTGTAATAACAGGCATTTTGAATGATATAAAAATTCATTCCACCGCTGAAATAAAGACACTTAAAAGTAACAAAGAAATTTTCTTGACATATTATTTTGTTCAACGGCACTCAATTTAACATTTTAAGTTAATACTTTACACTACAGACACGTATTCCCTTAAGATCACAAATTTGTTCTAAAGGCTCAAGACTCGCCAACCTCAGAAAGCAAAACAAAAGCAAAGTCTTTAAAAAATGTCTAACACACAAATTATTGTGCGGCGCATGGTGATACTTCGACGATAAATTCCTTGCCGCTATCAATATGATGACAAGAAGTGTCGCTTCAAAGATTTTCTTCTATGCGTGGAATGAGGAAGATCTCTTTTTAAGCACCATCAGTAATCTGCAAGCATGTTTACGCCCCGATATCCTTGGTACCTTTCTTCTATCTGGCGAAGGTCTTGGTGTGATCTCTCTTCCTGTTCTTCGCTGTAGTCCCCACAATTTTTAGGAAGTTAATCCAAATGCGAACACAAAAAGTGCATTTTCACAGACATTCGGTTTCCAAGGGCTTGAAAGCTTTCAAGTAGCTCTTTAATCTGTTCTTTGTAATCAGGACTTCTATGCTTTCCATGAAAGTTTGAAATTACTACCCAAATAGCTGCTCATGCTCTTTTTTCTACTACACTCATGCATGCAGTAAAACCTTCAACTTTGGTCAGCTCACAGATCTATGGCCCATCAATGACTCCTGCTCTTAGCTTCCCTTCGGAGATACGGGAAAATTTTACTTGTAAAAGCTTGAAAGTTGGGTCATCTTTATCAAGTGCTTTGGTGTAGTTTTTCATGAGACCGAGCTTAATGAAAAGAGGTGGCAAAAGAGTATTTTGCGGATCGACTAAGTAAGTAGATTTTACATTTTCGAGACCAGGTGTAAAACTTGTTCTAGATGGCCAACTAATTTGTGTGTAATGGCAATCATCTGCCCTTGAATCCCACAGACACAAAAAACATGGATGTTTTGTGTAACTGGCCTGTAGCCCAAGAATTACTGAAATCATTTTTACGTAACCACATATTTTCCAATTGTGTTGGCTATACAGAAGAGATTCCAAAAGAAATTTCAGGGCATTAATAACATTCAATGAGCTTCACTGAATGTCCAACAGGAACAGAACCAATCGTATTTCCATTGTGCAGTAATATTGTCTTTAAACTCTTTACAGATGAGTTCAAAAACAATCGCCATTCCGCCGGAATATAGACTATACCCAAAGCTGATGTTAATCCTGAAATATCTTGACAGTATACCAAGAAAGGATCTTCGTCATGATTGAAATACTTTCTAAACCCTTCATCTCTGTTCCGATACCAGAAATATGTGGTGCTTGGAGCTATTAATATTAAGTTGTTTTCATGTAGTCGTGATCTAAGGAGCTGAGCGGATTCTTTGGTGAGATTTAAATCTCGTATTAGGTCGTTCAATTTAAGCTGTGTTAAAGGCTTCGGTTGGTTTGTACTTTGCTCCGCATTCCATTTTTCTTTCTCACTTGCTTCGCTTTCTGCAGATGAAGAACACTCCATTTTACTTATATCTCCAGTTGCTTCTGGAACAGGAATGCCAGGGCCATGTGGTACTGATTTTATGGCTGAAGGAACACCAGGGTCTTTCTCATGTTTATTTGTTCTTCCGATTTCTTCCTAAAATGAAAATAAACACTTCTACTACTAAATCAAATAATAAATAAAAATACCATTATACCGTAGGCCTACAAGTATCATCATACCTTGTAAGTTGGTCATGCAGAAATAACAATCTGCACCATGGCTTTTTACTTCTCTCCACACCATAGGAGTACCAAAAGGAAGACTTTTTATCTTCCTTATGCTCCATAAAAGCTTTCAATGCATGTTTTACAACACATGGGCGGAGCAAATGCCTTGTCCTGATCGCCTAGTTTTAATCCAAAAATGCATGGTATGCTCTCTTTGCGAACTGTGTAATTTTTACGTGACGACTGGGTAAAGTGAGCGTGCAGCATATATAACAGAATCTGTTGGGATCATTTTTGCACTTTCTCATTTTGAAATTAAAACTTGAAAGTATTATTATGATCCAAGCCTGTCAACTATACTAATGGAGTAAAGATTGATAGGCAATATACTATTGTGTGCACATCAGTCTTTGTTTATTCCAAGTAAAACATAACAACTTCAGTTAAATTTCACGCTAACCTAGGCTGTAACAACCAGTTAAGCGGTTTAACTTTTCATGCATGAAGTGCATTCGTTACGTTCATGCCATTGTGACATCACTGTCACTTCATTACAATGTCACCGAAGTTACACCAAAACCTAATTCAAGTGCTGTAACATTTTTATGACATCACAAATCTCAATCAGAACGCCAAAAAAGCACTAGTTGTCAAAAATTTCAAACGCAATTTGCCAGAAAACTAGACTTTTTTAAATTAATATAACAGCTAAGGCTATTTGTTAGTAAATTTTTTATTTTGTTTTGCTTAGAGTTTTTCAAGTTTATGTATGACTTTCCTTTTTTATTGTTTATTTATTAAAACAATGGCTAAAACTTTCTCAAGCAGCCTCCCCATTAATTTTAGCTACGAGCCGCCCCTGTCATCAAACCAATAATATGCACAAAAAGCGAGCAATAGCAGCTTTTATATTTTGCTTACCGTAATTTAGACAAGAATAATTACCGTAAACCTCTGCGGAAAATGTTTTAGTGCATCGTTTTATGTTCTGCATTGTTCTAAATATGTTGTGGATATAAGCTAGGTCCGATAATGGTTGCCGGAGGCTTAATATGGTGATCGATGATTTGTACTGATAATAGTAGCCTATAAGTTAGGCCAGAGGTATGTAACATGGGCTCGCAATCTGGGGCCTGCAATCACAGGCTGCATTTTCTGGTCAACTTTTTTGGGGATTCAGCTCTGTTGAGGCTAACCTCATAAGTTGATCTTCCAAACAAAACTTCTAAAATGTTTCACTTGTATTTATAAAAGCATTCACAGGTATTAAATTACCATCAAATTTGGCCTGCGCGTCTCTGGCATTAGAAATAGCATTAGAAATCGAGTATTGACATTTCAATACAAAAATTGGCATTTTGACAAAGTTTTTCTGTTACAAGAACCACAATTGACTGCTGCAATATTAGTTTGCAAACATCTTTATTAGTTTAGCAGGCGTGCATCCCCTTTTTTATAATTAAATTTTCCAAACATTTTTAGTCAATTTACTTTTTGGATGCAAACGCTCTTTTTACATTTTAACATTTAAGGAACAAATCTAATTGGATGACAAAAATTGTCTTTAGGTTGAGGCTGCAGAGAACCGGTATATTTTTTCCCGGGCACTTTTTGCGTTTGAAGAAGCACAGCGAGTTAATGGAGTGGGGCTATAACCAGGGTTGTCCCAATTGGGGTTGTACCTAAGACTACATACGAAACCACAGGAGTTTGTGTAGTCGATTCCAAAGTGCCATATTTGAAGAGAAATTAAATTTAATCGGAAATGCAACAGTTCCAAATCTCACAATGGTTGAATTTTCCACAAACCAGGGCGGTGCTGAATACGTTTTCTTCCGGGTCACTGCTTCCGTACGGGGGGTACAACCACTAACTTTGGGCTAGTATGCTTTCAGCTGATTTTGGGTGACATTTTGGGTCTGGGAATACTTGCGAAATTTTGTCGTAGTCAATGAGACTAGATAAATAGCCCATGTTTACATCTTCGCATATGAAAAAGCAATTATACGTACTATTGCATGAAAAGTACTATTGCAATTATACGTACTATACGTACTATTTGCATGAAATTGGAAAAATTTGACCCCTAGAAAAAAGGCTGAATATTACCAATCCACTAAATCATATTTATCTAATTTATTGCTACCGTTGGAGGTTATTAATTGCAATAATGCTGGGTGTAATGATTCAGCTCATTTGGAGAGTATATCGACATACTATCAGGGCATCATTAACAGCCTACAAGCTTCTCTACCCTTGCAAGTATACAACTCTCGGCGCAACCTGCGTATACCTAACTGGTCTGCAGTCTTGAAAAACTCTCATAAAAAAGCCAGAACTAGCTACCTGACTTGGATCAATTCTTCAAAGCCTAAAACTGGTCCAGTATTTGAACTCATGAAAAAACACAAAAAAGAATTAAAAAAGTTATTCCGACAGCATAAAAAGAAACTGAGAAAACAAGCTGCCGATACCTTGGCATGTAGTTTTATTGACAATCATCCAACAAACCAATTTTGGAAAAATATTAATATTTAGTTATCTCCTAAAACAACTGCCCTGCCTGCAACAATCAATGGAGTCTCTGGCACACAAAATATTGTTAATATGTGGGAAAATCATTACCAACAACTACTTAACTCTACTAACAGCAGTAAGTCATCTGATCTGAGTACCACTCATTTGAAAAGCAAAACAATGGGACCACACAATAAAACTGACAAATTTGATGAGGTGAAAAAGTTCTTATGTACGGTAGATTTAGCCCGGTCTCTATCTCAGAAACTCAAACCAGACTGTGCTGGAGGACTTGATGGCTTATCAGAAAATCACATTATGTTTGCACATGAAATAATATATCTTCATATTAGCATATTTTTCAACCTTTGCCTTGTTCATAGCTACCTACCTGCTGCATGCACTAATTCAGTTATCACACCTATAACGAAAAACAAACATGGTAATGTCTCTGCCATCTCCAACTACAGGCCTATTGCTCTACCCACCGTAATTTCAAAGTATTTTGAGCATTACATATTATTTATGACCAGTAATTTCTTGTCGAGTGTGGATAACCAATTTGGCTTTAAGCCTGCACATAGTACTGACATGCGCCACTTTTTACTAAAACAAGCCATTTCGCAATACAATACTCATGGAAGTCCAGTCTTTGTTGCCTTTTTGGATGCCTCTAAAGCATTTGATAAAGTTAATCATCATATTTTGTTTAAAAAACTTACTGAATGCAATGTTCCTGAGATTTTTGTAAAACTCTTAGCTAACTGGTATTCCAGTCAACTTCTCTGTGTTAGGTGGGGTACTACTTATTCTAAGTTTTTTACCGTCTCAAATGGAGTGAGACAAGGTAGCATTTTGAGTCCCATTCTATTTGCTGTCTATATGAACCAACTTTCACAGACCCTTAACAAACTTAACATTGGTTGCTTTATTGGTCAACATTGTCTAAATAATATTTTGTACGCAAACGATATATGCTGTATTGCACCTAGCTGCAAAGGTCTTCAAAATTTGCTAGATGTTTGCTATGAATATGCACAAAGCCATGATATCTCTTTTAACTGCTCTAAAACCAAAATAATGATGTTTAAAACTAAGTTTTTGAAGTTGAATTTTGTGCCCAAATTACAATTAGGTAACTGTGTAATTGATTATGTAGAAAAAGTGAAATATTTAGGTTTTCTTTTAACATGTGATTTGCAAGATGACATCGACATGTACCGACAGCTTCGCTATGTCTATGGTACAGCAAATAGACTTCGTAGTAAATTCTCCGACTGTTCTAAAAACGTAAAAAATTATTTGTTTCGCACGTTTATGTACAGTTTCTATGGCAGTAGTATCTGGTCGTCCTATCGACAATCTACCTTTCACCGTCTCCGGATAAGCTACAATAATGCTTACAGGATACTATTTAACTTGCGTCATCGAGTAAGTATATCTTCGACTCTTGTACAGAACAATATATGTACTTTTCAAGCATTGATTCGAAAATATGTCGCTTGCTTTATGATTCGATGTGCAAATTCCTGTAATATCTGGATTTCCTCACTGGTAAATTCGGACGATTTCCTAACCAGCCAGTTTTATAAACACTTTCTCCTCCTTCATGACCGTTAGGCTTTTGCCTTCTTAGGGATTTCAAACATGTCTACAACTCTGTGTTTGTTTGTTGTTTATGCTCTGCGTTTGTTTGCTCTCGTTGAGCTATTCCAGTGTGATTTATGCTGGACTAAAGCTGACTTTGCTGAAAGTTAACGGGTCTGTAAAATAAATAAATAAATAAATAAATAAAAAAGAGCTCTTGGAAATCTTGGGAGTATTCAGTTCCCTCAAGCACTTAGCTCATCCTAGCCCTTAGTCTCACAATACACAGCTTTACTTTGATATTTACTTCAATAACTCTGACGAAACCATGGAATCTTCGATTATTGTGAAGTTGGCCCGTCAGCAAAAAAGATTGCACACCCCTGGTTTAAGAAACAGTTGCGAAATTTGTGGTGGCGCTTTGCAGATTTATAAAATTGATTGCATAATTTGCGGTTGTGTTAATGTGATTTAAAAATTCAGCTGTGAAATTTGCACTGTGCCGCGTTTTTTTTTCGTGTGCCCAGCTCTGCTCCATAGGTTTGCCAGATACAAGCAGTTATCAATGGCAGAATCTACCAATCGTTCACCCAGCTTGTTTCGTTCATCATATCCAAAATGGCCGACGGCAATTTCGTTGTGATTGCTTTTTACATTGGCCTTTCAATCTTCCATCGCGATTCACATCTCATTGTTTTTTGCTTTCTTTTTGAGTTGTTCAGAGCACCCATAGGCATCTTCCACTTCATTATCTGCACAGGACAATATCTTATAGACCTGCACGATGCTTAAATCAAATCTGTAGCCGAGATTCTGACCATTATGATTTTCTCACTGACTGCTTCACAACTACTCAAATGCTTTGCAATCTTTTTCGCAACACTTTTTCGCAACAGTTCGCAACTTATTCTAACTCCTCATTTGTGTCATGTGTGGTTCACTGAATGTCAAAGAACAAATAATCTTAACTTGTTTCGACGATCGGCATGTAAAAGCGATTTCATGCGACTTATGATCGAAATTTAACTGCAAATCTAAATAATGTGACCTAAAACATCATAACTTTGTTTAAGTTTTTCCTTTTGAACAATTGAATATTTTTTAAAAAATCTTCCCTTATATTTTTTGGCTACGCTTTTGTTGGATTCCTACGTTTTGCTAATTTTAATCTCTCGAAACGAAATCACTAAGCTTTTAGTTCTGAGGGTTATTTTGGTGGGTTTCTTAAACAAGTACAACCATTACATTTTTGTCAGTAGCAATTTTGTGGAGGACTTCATTTTTAGAAGATGCTTTGGAGTATATTGAAAGAGGATTCGTTTGAGGTTGGTTTGTTGCCAGAATCAGATAATTCTTGTCCTAAAAAGGACAATTTCGCTTAACTTGATGCTGGGCATCGCTGTCTTTCACAGCTCCCCGACTTAGTATCAGTTACTTGTTGGTTCATAAAGCGTAACGAGAAGAGACGAGATTATCAAGTTGCTGCAAAATTTGCCAGTTTACTAACTGCTCAGGGTGGACGACGAGAATGCAAAGCAGCTTCCTCCACTACACAGCTGATTTCCCGAAAACATCTGGCAACTGCTTTATGTATGCAGACGACGTAGCAATCATCTATTCCGCATCAAGTATTGCTAACGTCGAAGAAAACCTATCTACTGACATGAAGACAATAGGCCAATACCTACATAATTGGCGCTTAAAGCTTTCCCAATCAAAAACGGTGTCAACACTGTTCCACCCTAACCCTTTCAATACCGATTTGTGATAATGCGCAAGGAAGTTTAGTTTTCATTCAAAACAATGCAAATTGAGTTTATATCTATGCTTGATATGGATTTATGCTGCTCCGCATTATATTTTAATTTTTTCTATTTTGGGACATATGTGTCCCAACGGTATTTGTTGATGGGATTAAATTGTCCCAGTGGGATTGAACAACAGAAATCCATATAGTGTGAAATTGAAGAACAAGTACTGTCTGGGAATAAAATTTGCCGAACTCGGTCAAGATGGGCTCACAAAGGTCCATCACTTAGTTTTCTAGCCATAGTGTGAAATCAGAAAGTACATGACGAAAAATTTCAATACCATTGGAATAAAATGGTCCCGATACACAGCACCGTTGGGACAATGGCGTCTCACAAACAGCATATTTAGTGTTACATATATCATACTCAAAAACCTCCACTTGTATTACCTAACAAGGAATACCTAACAAGTAATCCATTTTTCACAAAGTAAAATAAATGGCAATTGGTGTCCTAAAATTCCAAAATATTGAACAATTTCCCCCCCAGCTTAGCTTTCTGCCTACACCTTTTTGCAATCAACCGTCTAAAACTATGTGACTGCAGTGGCAGACATGCTGGCGGATGAATATAAAAGCTAGCTATGCTGGTAGAATACCGCCTTATCCTATCCCGATGCCATTTCAGCGCGAATGTACCAAGAAGCAATGCTTTGGGACGTATATGTCCCGACGGGATTGAAAGGGCTATGAGACATCTGACCTCAAAATCCATTAAAGTAACCTTGGACTCCAACACAATTTTGAACTGTGAACGATATCTTACATACCTTGGAATCACCCTGGATCGGAGTCTAACATACGAAAACCATTTGCGCAAACCAAAACAAAAAGTTCTTCCCGAGTGGCACTGGTGAGGAAGCTGTCGGGAACTGACTGAAGTACCTCATTTGATACTTTATGAACCTCCGCTACAGCACTTGTATTTGCACCAGCTGAGTAGTGTGCCCCTGTCTGGTGCCAAAGTACCCACACAAAAACACTAGACGTACCTTTAAATGAAGCAATACGGATTGTTTCAGACTGCATCCGCCCTATTATTTGGAATCAATTTAAATACAGCAATATTGACGATAAAGCAGCATTATTACATCATTACCACACATTCCATGGACTCACATTACAGATAAAACCAGATATTGCCGATTGTTTTTTGTCACGTTTGTAGATCAACCGCCCAAAAATCTTTTATCTATTTACGAAAACATATGGGTAGACAAATTTAATGCCACTAAACATAAATAAAATGCTCTTGTCCTCAACTTTGTTGACTTTGTAACTATTTTTTTGTTTTTGAAATATTGTTTTAGTTTTATTTCCTCTCAAATCTCAGTGTGTTATTTATCACTTACGTCACTGCTTTTGTAGGTTACGACCCTTCACTCATTGTTATGATATACTGCCCTTTGTTTATTTAGTAATTAGACGTCTCTTTTATCTCACATCTATTTCTATATAACTTAACCTATTGCATTAGTTAGAATGTATTTTGAAAGGAGTCGGAGCTAGTTTTATGGCCTGTAGTTTTGATAGCTGTTTATTATTATTGTAGACTCTGTGCAGATAAATATTTTTGCTTCTTGTTAAGTTTTGAAGATTTTATTATCTTAGTACAGCCTTTTCTCTGGTTTACCATATACATTTTTGTGCGAAAAAAATATTTAATATTTTTTTTGTGTGATTTTTATTATTTTTTTGCAGAATCTGAGGATGCGTTAGCGAAATTAATTTTTCTTATGGCGAATGAATGTCTAATGAATGTCTAAGCTGACTTTATTACTGTTTGTTAATAGCAGACCCTTTTTCAACATTTACTGATATGGAGTAAAGTCGCTTGGATAGACCATCCTGCTAGGGTTTGATTACTGTTTTCCAATTTTAATTGTTACAGTGACTCAATGATGAAATAGGGATTTGATGATGACAATCTATGCCAATGTGGAGAACCCCAAACTGCATACCACATTGTCAATGACTGCATATCAGCAGAACCTCTTTGCAATTTAACAGGTGTTGACAACTCTATACTCATGCAATATCTGATGAACTGCAACTTCTGATAGATTGTCATACGAATAAATGAATGAATATCCCCAAAAATAAATTTCTTTCGAAAAATTTGACTTTCGGAGCATAGACTTTAAAATCGATAGTGGTAACTCAAACTAAAATGATGTCATAAAACTTGGAAAACTCAAATCTTCAGCGTTCATCTTCACAGTATTACCTTTGGATTTATACCACTGGTATCGGCCGGCTTTGCCGCATAAGAAGTATATTGCTATGATCAGAACATCGGGCATGAGGATCAAGTTGCTTTTTACTTTTGATAGGCATAAGTTTAAGCTTCTCCTTTAGTTTTCCATATATTAGTTAACCAAAATAATAAGATAAACAACACTTTTTGAACGCAGGAAAGTTAAAAAACATAGAACTACATAAACACCAAAGCTTTTCGTCCCCCCTCGAGGACTTCGTCAGGGCAAATACTTAGCACAGATTTTAAAATTCTGAAAATAATATAAATTTTAAATTTGTACACCAATAACGATAATTTTTGTCGTTTTTGCACTGCACCTCTCAATGAAATACAGCTGCAAAAGCAACTTCGCTCCATGTAAGCGAGTTTTGTATTCAAAAATGGCTTTAAGCGTTTGATTAAACGCGCTTTTATTAGCTCGGTTTCAGCATTAAAACGGCACTTTTTTAATGACGTAAATTTTTGTTCTGCTGGCATTGTTTCTCTGCACTGATCACGACCGGATTTGATTGCTAAATTAAAGGAACTTTTTCTTGCCACAAAAACATGTATATTGGTAGACAGCTTTCGAGAAATAAGAAGGGGTGGGATATATTTAAGGCTGAAGTACGAATATATTTTAAAGAATTGATAAGGAAGTTTTTATGTCAGTGCTCGGTCGGTCGCGAAACAATGCTGCAATGCCTTTCCTTAATTAATTAGATGGGGTTCCAATGTATGAAACAGTTAAGTAAGAATTTAATTTTGGGGTATTGTTTGGGGAGTCGTTGGGAGAAAGTTTATTATATTTATTGAATTTGTTTATAAACCCGTCAATCACATTTAGAAAATAAGATGTTGGGGAATAATGAAGTTGTATAAGTCATTTGATGAATATGAATTAGCATGATGTGATAAACAAGTAATAAGGCTTCGCTTCCAATCAAAAGCGCTATGTCGTTGAAGTGCAGAAGCACACCGATAAAGTTTAGTTTGCAGAAAACACTGATATCAAACTCCCTGTGACCAGTCGTTGCCTCGACATCGAGAAATGATTGTAACGATGGGCATAAGGCTTCCACTCATGGAAAATGCAGGCTATTGAGCACTATTGAAAACGATCGAACATCTGACGATAATTCAAAGAAGGAAAAAACATCATTTACATATTGTACATAAAATGATAGATAGAACCATAGATTCTGATTAAAAATTTTCTTTTCGATCATTCCAAGAAATTAATTAGCTAAAGTAGGTCCTGAAAGGAAACTCGTGGCCACTCCGTTCATTTGTGAAAAGAGTTTACCGTTATGTGTAAACGTAGGCCACTTGTTAAATGTTGTCCACGCGTTGTATTGTGCTGCTGCGAGTGAGTTTGAAGTCTTGGCCTTTTCCGTTGTTATATAATTGGTTGCAAATGAATTGTGTCATTTTGACACCTTTCTCGCCTACTTGAGCTTCAGGCTGCCTCCAGACCGCTGCGGTTATACTTGTTTTTTGGCTTTGTGTCAATTGCTATTTTGAGTTGCCAGTGAGCGGACAGCAGTTTTCACTTTTTTGTTTCAAGATTTGCTCCTTGCCCTTGACAGAATCTAAAGGAATTTGCGCCGTCTCTGCTGCTTGGGTCAAGTTCTCTAGAAGTTTAGTTGGGTAAATATTTATATCTATCATATTCTGTTGCAGTCAAGTTAGCGCTTTTCCCCTTTATTTCCTGCTTTGTTTTTTGGGTTGACAGAAACTGTTCGAGAACGCTCTGTGTCGTCAGTGAGGCTGTCGCATTCGTTTGGCTATAAAGGAGTTGCATTTACCCGAACAACTGACAAAGCAGCGATAAGAGAGGAGAAGCAAACTTGAGATGCGTTGGCTAAAAGCTTCAACTAAGCGTGTGACGGATTCAGCGCTCGGCCCAAGCTGAGTTAAAAAATCTGTTACAGTACCCTCGGTACCAAGTTTTAACAGCTTTTTGAAAATGTTTTGCGTAGCTGGTTTTACGGAAAATAGAAAAGGTTACTTCGAGGCGACGTCACTTCAAAATTATTGGTGAGCAATATCATCAATTACGCGGTCGACTGGAATGTTGGTAAAAAGATATAGTCACATCGAAACTCACTAAGTTTATAGCATTCGTAAATTTAAGTTTTTTAATCTTGTGAATGAAACTCGAAGTTAAAGAGAGGGAATATCATCGAGATTGTAAATTTTGATAAAATTTGGTTAACTTTCCTATGTTCAACGAAGTGTTGCTCATCATATTTATTTGGTTAACTAAAATATGGAAAAAAGTTATTCTTTTTTGAAATCCTTGACATTCCATATTCTAAATTTAAATTTCTGTCAATTCCGTAAAGTATCACAAAGTGTGCTCTGCAATGGGTAATTGTTCACTTTTTGAGCTTCTGTCTTCGCTTCTACTTCCTATAAAAATTATGTTGTTTGTTTGTTTGTTTGTGGTTACCCCTCCTCTTCTTCCGGATGGAGGTCCGGCATGCCGTCAACCTAATTGAAATTAGGCTAGGGGAAAGATGGCAGCCCATTACGAATCAGTCTTGGGTGACTGGTAGCCCCACCACCAACAAGGCGGACTGCCACTGGTGGGTACCCAAGAGTCGTCTTTTACGACATGCTGGATTAGCAACTTCACAATTGTAATCCGGTGAAGTACGGGTGGGCCACCTGTCTGCCACAAAAAGGTGGAGGCGTCCCGTTAAGTGCCTTGCCCAAGGACACAACAAGCAAGCTTGCCGGCTTGTTCTCCACACTATTCCTTTTTTATGCTGAGCGCCAAGCAAAGAAGCTGGAAATATCAGTTTTTAAAATCTTTTGGTATGACTCGACTTAGGGAATGAACCCCACGCCTATCGACTGCCAAGCGGACGCTCTAACCACTACACCATCGCGCCGGTATAAAAAAAATTATCGTTTCCACCAATTCAGCTTCCACGTTTACAGCAGTTTCTTTTGGCGAAAGCAAAGAAAATAACCATCGTGAAAAGAATTTATCTTAAAAGTTGATATGCGCACACACTCTCGGAGAAGAAGGTGGGAAAACCTGAGCACCTAGCGGGATTATATCTGCGTAAATTATCAACAATTTGAAAGTTTGTGTTAAAACAAGGGCAAATTATCAAGTTTATTTTGCAACACATTTTTACTAAAGTTTAGTGCAGATTATCATGATAAAGCCCAATGTATATGAGATTTGAACCCAAGTTGAGTTCAATTGCAACTTTTTTAGGTAATTTTAATCAATCATCAAACCCATTTGCTATATACAGATTCGATTGCGAATGACCAGTGATTAAATCTGGTCCTGATCTTCGAGGGGACAACCGTTGAAATTGATGTCGCCATGAGTGGAGACAACTGTGTTGATATTGACCGGCAGAAAGTCGATCTGCATTTCTCTCATACATCCAACGTACTGACTGTTTGTAAGCAAGCCATCAATGCTGCCTTCTTCTGTAAAAATAAGATTGAATGCAGTCACTGTTGAGCAAAGTCTGTTGATTCCTAAGACAGGTTTTTCTAAAACAGCTGTTAGAAGCATGAAAACGAATTTTCTTTACTAATCTGAGCAGAAATATGATAGCTAGTAAACTAGTGAACATTTTATTTCAAAACGTTTCGCTATATACGGTACTGAAAGCATCATCAATCGTAATTAAAATGTTACCTACTAGGCTAAGTTAAATTTTGTGAGCTGTTGTACCGCTTAGATAACTAAAACTACCACGATTGTCACGTAAGAAAGGAAGACTATTACAAAACCATTGTAATAACTTGGCTACGAGAATTCTACTCGCGATTTAAAATTTAAGAAAACAGTAGAAAGTACTTGAATTTCAATAAAGTGCAGGTATTTACAATCATGTGTATTGAATGGTTACATTAATTTACAGCCAAAACCAAAGATAATGGGTAAATCAGTTACGTATTAAATAAATAAATTGGGTTGGACGTTTCATTTAGGTTCAACAAGGGCTTGTATTCTTGGATAAGTAGGCTAAAGTTTCTTCAACGTGTAGTTTTCTTTTGTTACTGCTGCGTTCATTTATTTCTGGAGAGTTAAAATCAATGCTGTGATTAGGATTCAGTATGATGGGCTTTGCAACGTTCGATTCTTGATTGGATTTTCCATGTGGTTTGTGGTTTGTTCATTGATTCTTGTGATAAGGTTACAGCGAGTTTGACCGATGTAGGATTGACCACAAAAGCAGTTTAGTTAGTATACAACTCCTGAATTGTGCAAGAGTGCTTTATCTTCTTTAAATTTAAAATGATTGCCAATAATGTAAGTGTCATGAATTAAACTAAAGCGAAATTTTCTAGGGACCTTTTTATCTACGAATTTTCGGATTTCTTTTTCAATTTGAAGTGATACTTTGCCAAGTTAGGGAAGTCGCAGAAGAAGAAAAATTTCTTTTTCTTTGGCAGTGGTTCCAAGGTTATAACAATTTTGTTTGTAGCACAATTTGAAATGGAGCTTTCGGTTGATTTATATCGCTTGTTAAAAAACAATCGCATTTGTTTATTGATGAACCAAAGAGGATAACCATTGCTTTTCAGTACAGAAACAATCTTTTGAAAATCTTGATGAATTTAATTTAAAATCTTCATGAAATTTAAGTAAGAGTTTACTGCACGAGGTTATAGCATATGCAACTCGTACAATTTAATTCATCAAGATTTTGAACCTAAATGAAACGTCCAACCCAATATATTTATTTAATACGTAACTGATTTACCCATTACCTTGGTTTTAGCTGTAAATTAATGTAACCATTCAATACACATGATTGTAAATACCTGCACTTTATTGAAATTCAAGTACTTTCTACTGTTTTCTTAAATTTTAAATCGCGAGTAGAATTCTCGTAGCCAAGTTATTACAATGGTTTTGTAATAGTCTTCCTTTCTTACGTGACAATCGTGGTAGTTTTAGTTATCTAAGCGGTACAACAGCTCACAAAATTTAACTTAGCCTAGTAGGTAACATTTTAATTACGATTGATGATGCTTTCAGTACCGTATATAGCGAAACGTTTTGAAATAAAATGTTCACTAGTTTACTAGCTATCATATTTTTACTCAGTTTTCAAGTTGTTTTTCATCACACTTATTAATGGTGGTGTTTTGTTGTTGTTGTTACCCAACTCCTTCTTCAGAATGAAAGCGTGTCGTAGACCATAAAACCTCATCAACAGGTAATTACCCACGACCTGGACCACAAGTAGCATGCTGTAAAAAAGTTTTCAAAATAAGAGTGTGACGTAGAGTTCTTAGCTGGACAAAACAGGAGAAAAAGAGATGAGAGGTGTCATGCAGTAAATGGAGAGACTAAGGGCGCTGAGCGAAGAGCTCTGAATTCTGTACAGAAAAAAATTGAAAATGCTGTGTCCGTTGCAGTGAAGACAGGTGAACACAATGAGAGTGATGAGGAAAAGCAAGTTTTTTTGGGTGGAGGCTAGGCGACTTAACTGTAAAAAATTTTGCAAGATCAAGAGAGTGCCTCTGCAGCCGGAAAAGAGAGATGAGTAGATATGAAATAAGAGACTGCACATGAATGTAAATGTCTAAAATAACACTCCCAATCTTGATAGTTTACCTGGCGTTTTGTTACCCAGAAGAAATGAATGACTAGAGATGCATTGCAACCAGAGGATGGTGGAAGAGGAGAAAGTAAAAAGTTTCTACCAGATATGCCCGAGAGCGCGAGAAAGAATTGTAATGAATATGCTAGGGAATGCCCGCAAAGAGGTAATGCCAGTTTCGAGTTTATTTGACTTAAGAAAAAGAGGAAAGAATAAAAATGAAATAAATTAATACTTTTCGGTTGTACAGGCTAACACTTTAATTTTCCCTCCTGATTGTTTTTTTCATCATGTGTTTTCAGTTTTTGTTATGTTTTGACTGTGCAGTAAATTCCGCTTAATTAGAGCGCCGATTAATCGAAACAGCCGTTTAAAAAGACCAAATTGTGAAGAACAAAATTTAATTAAAGAAAATGCACTAAGTTTTGTCCGCGTGATCGAACCACCGTTCCTCTTAATCCGGCCACAACTGTACCGAGACATACACCTGTGTAATTCCAAAACCGCCTTTGTAATGTAAAGAGCTCAATATCCCAAAGCCAACTTTTTATGTAACAATTGACCGCGTGATAAACAACGCAGGCGCAACTTATTTTGTCATTACATGCCCTTGAACACCGTAATTGTTGCGTTTCTTGCAAATTCTGTGAAGTGTGCAATTCTACCTAAGCAGAAATGCCACGAAAAGATTTAACATTTGCTGAAAAAGTTGTTATTCTAAGAAAATTAAAGAACATCCTTCAAACACTAGTCATGGCCAGCTAGCTGAGATAACTGATATACCAAGGACAACACTGGGACGATACTGCAAGACCGAGACAAACTTGAAGTTGAGTGAAGCTCACACAAAGAAGGAGAACAAGAGAATTCGCATAAAAAAAAAGAGATCAGGAAAACATTCAGACATCGAAGAAGCTCTTGGTAAGTTGTTTTCTGTTATAACTAGTTGTGATGCGAGCGTCAGTGGCCCAGTGTCAAAAAGTAAGAACAAAGAATTTGCAAAGAAGTTAGGTTACTTTGACTTTAAAGCCACTGATGGATGGCTATCTCGGTGGAAAACCAGGTCTGGCATAAAGTTGAAGAAAGCTCACCATAAAAAGTCAAGTGCTGATGTTGCAGGTACTGAGCAATGGAAATCAAGGTTGCCATCTTTGCTTCAAATATTCTGACCAAAAGATATTTGCAATGCGGATGAAACAAGCCTATTTTACCGTGACACACGGAATGGATCTCTGTTATACAAACACGAAGCACTTTCTCGTTCCAAGGAGGCAATGAATCGTGTAACTGCGTTGTGCTGTTCGGACATGTTGGGAGCTATAAGTGCATGCTTTTAGTCTTTGGGAAAAGTCTTAAACCTCGGTGTTTCAAAGAGTTACGAATCGATAATTAAGCGGTGAAGTACCATGCTAATAAAAATTCTTGGATGATATCTGTAACTATTGAGAAATGGCTGACGAACTGGGACAGATAATTGAAACTGACATCAAGAAAAATTTCGCACCCTAATTTGGATTGCCTAACAAACATTCAGTTGCAGTTTTTGCCACCTAGCTCTACAGCCTTGAATGCTATTATAAAAAATTCAAAATTATGGTATCGAGGAATGCTGGTTCGCCACATTCTTGTAGAAATTGAAGACAATATGCTGACATCATCTGCAACAGCGCAAGAAACAACTGCAGTTAACATTCTCCAAGTAGTGCAGTTGCAGCTATTGCTGACAGCTGGAGAGCAGTGAGTTTTTAGACCATTCAGAATAGCTTCCTTCATTGTGGTTTTGAGCAGCCTGAATGGGAGCTTGAACATGATAGTCAAGATTAAGGTGTTCAAGAAGTTTAATGTGTCCAAATCTATAAACAATTTGACTTGGTGGACAACGCTGTTTTATGTTACAACAAAAATGATCGGTGCAAAGATGACATTTTGGACCAGATGGCAGAAAAAGACAAAACGCTATGCGAACTATAGAAGACTAGAATGACACGCCGGAACTTTGACATGCGGCTGAACTAACGTATTCAAAGCGAAGTTAGCAAGTCACTTAAAACCAGGTTAAGCTCCGGGCCCTGACTCTATTTGCCCAGAGCTTTTAATCCATGCTGGTCCCGGTTTGAAGTCCTGGATACGTGGCTTCCTTTCTTCCTGCTTTCACTAACTCAAAATTCCACAAGTCTGGAGAAGAGCGCTGGTAGTCGCAATCTCTAAGCCCTCAAAACCTGTGGAGGACCCAAAGAGCTACCGTCTCATCTCTCTGCTCTGTGTATCTTACAAGATCCTCGAACGACTAATCTACAATCGTGTCAAACCAATAGTTGACCCCTTGCTTCCAAGGGAACAGGCTAGATTTCAACACGGAAAGTCTACCGTGGACCAGGTTGTTTTGCTTACGCAAAACATTGAGGATTCTTTTGAGGCAAAAAAGAAGGCTGGTGCCGCGTTTGTCAATCTGAGAGCTGCTTATGACACTATCTGGCACCGTGGCCTCACCTGCAAGCTGCTGAGACTTCTGCCGGACAAGCACATGGTCCAGATGGTCATGAAACTTGTTCGGAACAGAAGCTTCACACTGACCACTGGTGACAGCAAGCCAAGCAGGCTCCGACGCCTGAAAAATGGTCTCCCACAGGGATCAGTCTTGGCTCCTCTTCTTTTCAACATATACATCTACGATCTGCCTTCCATAACCTCCAAGAAGTATGTCTACGCTGACGACTTGGCGATACTTCATTCATCTGGAGATTGAAGGTGTTGGAAAGAACTTTGAGCAAAGACATGACTACACTTTCTGCATATCTCCAGACTTGGTGGCTAAAGCTCAGCCATGCTAAAACGGTGATGACAGACTTTCATCTCCACAGTCGAGAGGCTAAGCGTGAGCTAAAAGTTAAGAACAATGGTAAAATCTTACCACTTTGCCCAGTGCCGACCTATTTCGGTGTGAAACTGGACAGAGCGCTCACGTATCATCACCTTGAGGCATCGCGCAAAAAACTATCCAAGCGCGTTTCGCTGCTGAGGCGACTTGCGGGTTTAGGATGGGGCGCTGGTGCCAAGACATTGCGCATAGCTGCCTTGTCCCTGATCTATGCAACTGCTGAGTACTGCGCACCAGCTTGGTGTCGCAGCGCGCATACTCGCCTCATTGACAGCGTTCTTAATGACGCTTTGCACATTGTCACTGGATGCCTACGTCCCACTCCAACGGACAATCTTCCAGTTCTCTCAGGCATCCAGTCAGCTGAACTTCGCCGCCAAGGAGCAACACTCTCCTTGGCTAATCGCAGTTCTTTAGACCCTGGCCACATTCTCATGGAGAGGTTACTGAGCCACGGGCTGCTAGCAAGGAGAGACTAAAATCTAGACGCCCGTTTGTTCCTGCCGCGCGGAAACTATTGAACAACTTATCTGAGTTGGGCATCCGCGCTGCCCAATGGACGAACTTGACATGGGACCCAGGGTACTCCAAGAGTATGTCAGCGCTCGGGGTGTCTACATTCCTAGGGTCAGCACAAGACCCATTGGAATGAGTTTGACCAGAAGAGCTTGGGTTAAACTCAATCGCCTGCTTACTGGCGTTGGGCGTTTCGGTTCGTCCATGCACAAATGGGGTCTTGCTCCTTCAGCAAAATGCGAGTGTGGCGCTAGTGAACAAGCTGCAGACCACATTATTTTAGCATGTCCCACACATCGGGCAACTCGAGAAATAATGGGTCTGACAGTTTTGGATGACGAAACAAGGTGCTGGATCAACTCTATCACTGCCAGCATCTGATCTAGGCAACACAGCAGGTTGGGGTGGTAAAAGGACAAACCCTCGGTCCCCATCCTTTTGTTGTGTCTGACCTGGATCATAGATACCCTGCCATACGACGAAGAGAAGAGCAAGTCGAGTGCTGCCTTTTTTTAGCTCAAAATGGCACTCCTCTGAAAAAAATGCAACTTTTGAAAACTTTATTTTTGATTGCGACGTTTCATGACGTCATCAAATCCTTTATGATCCTCAACCCAGGGTGGTGATTAATCGTACCAAGATTTATGTTTGTACGCCCAGTAGTTTCGGAGGAGTTAAAGCGTACGTATGAACGTATATATGTACCTACATATTTTATGCACGTTTGTACATACAACTGCCAAAAAAACAAGAATGCCATCTGAAAGGCATGTGCAACATTGATTCCAATGTCTATCGAGCAACCATTACGTTACCAAGCAATGTTACAACTATCACCAACAAAAGTACTCTCCCCGCCACAGCACATTGCTACGGCTCATGTGAAATCTAAATTTGAAGCAAGATTGGCAAATTGCAATAGCACCTTCGAGCACCAGAACAAAGCTGCATCAACAGAAATATCAAAACTATATTGTCTTTCAAAGAACGAGACATTCAACCTAGCAACACATGGAATATCGAAGTTAAAGGATCAAAGTATAAAAGTGGAACAAGAAAAGGTAATATATGTACTACGGAGAAGACGGTAATACTGATGGCAGAGAGAAGCAATAAGGTGAACAAACGATCAGATATTCGCGCCAAATGCAGACACAGAAGAAAATTTAAATTGAAAAATTTTAGATCAGGATAAGATGTGTTGTTTTTTTGGCTTTTTACATTGAAAAAACGTGTGATTATTAGCGACTAGCCGGCTTTTCTGGCGTCGCCCGGCAGGGGTCCTTCATCAGTAATGTCGGGGTTTAGTATTTCGGTTCAACCGGCTTCACCCATTGGGCTCTTATGTGAGCAGTAGCGAAAAGTTAATGAATTTTATGCACTTTCACAATTCTTCCACACGAAATTGTGATCATCATATTCTCTTAATCATGACTGGCAACGCCCACAAATTATCGTTAATACTTGTGACGGAGAAGGAATAAAAACAAAATCAAATGTAGCGGCCGAATGGTGGTTGCTTTTACAGTTACACAAATAAACTATTTAATGGTAAGCCTATTTTTCGATGTGGTGCTGCCTCTTTCATATGTTTGTTTGTGTTATTAAGTTCTTTCGGCAGCGCTGTTTTTCTTGTTTCCGGCATAGCAACAAAAGCGGCTGTGGCTTCCCCAAAATTATCCACCATATTTTAGTAGTGCCCATCAGGCCGAGTTATTTTCAAATTATTTAATGGTAAGCCTATTTTCCGATGTGGTATTGCTCCTTTCCTATTTATATTAGTGGCATTAAGTTCCTAATTTGGCTGCACTATTGGTCTTGTTTCCGGCATAGCGACAAAAGTGGCTATTGTTCTCTCTATATTCAGTTTTACAAATTGTTGTGGTTGTGGTTTTATGCTGATTTTTTCTTAAACTTGGGATTTTATTACAATGCTGTAAAGTATAGACATAAATACCATAACAAGCAGCACACCAGCATAAGCATTGTCTCCCAACCGGTCGACCGCGAAGCATTTTCAGGTGAGCAGTAGATATATTCAGTAAATCTTCATTATTATTATAAGCTTATTACTATGTTATAATCAACGGAGGAATATTTAGTTCTTCTTGCCCTATAATACATTGATTTCCTATTTTATTCATTTTATGTATTTCTCAGGCTTATGCTACAGACATTATAAAATATTAAATTATAGATTTTTAAGTGTTCCCCAAAAATTTGTGATTTTCTGAAGTGCCACGGCACGAAAAAGGTTGGGAAACACTGCTGTAGAGTATAGACATAAATATCTTAATACGCAGCATATAAGCATAAGAAAAAATCTTTGCTTTATACGACGGCGTCACCCTAAGAGCCACCGTCAGTAACGTCGGGATTGAGAGTGTCGGTTCAGCCGGTCGAGCCGGCTTCACCTATCAGGTTCATGTATAAAGAATTACCAGAAGTTTAGGTGTTTTCTGCATATACGATTTCTGCATATAAGATTTTCACGACTTTTTGTGCTCCTTTTCGTAATGGAATATCTCGTTTCAAAATCCTGGCTATGCTTTAGGTCAATGTGCCCTGTTCATTGCTGACATGAATCCAAGGGGGCCTTGCATTTCCTGTAGTTTGGAAATAGGGAACACATTTCTGATATTAAGCTATTCTGAAGCAAAATATCAAAATTATCTTTTGTGTGGTGCGATTTCACACAGTGACACTGTTTTCTTTTGATTTTCCTTTAAACTTTCTCAAGTCCTCGCTGGCTTTGCATTAGGTAGCATGTTCTTTTCTACCTGCTTGACGTGCCCTGGGGAATTTAACACTAGAACGACCGGAACTTCAAACTACCTAGAACGACCGGAGTGGCTTTTTTTCCAATTTACTGCATTAAAATAAAACTAAAAACTAACCTAAAGATCAGAAATGATGTCAGAAAAGCTTTTTTTATTTATGTCACATTTATTTGACACATTTTAGGCACACATTTGTGGAGCACTTTCCACAGATTGCCTGTTTACAAATGCAACATATCATCACCATTCTGTTGCGGCATTTGGTAGTTGAGCAGGTTCTTTGCTTTTTCCTTGGGGCTTCCCGTTCGCTTTCATCTATTTCGTCGGTTTCGTTGTTTGGTGGTGATCCACAAAGCTCTTCAGCTATGGGTTGCATGTACATTCGACGACTAATCTTCAATTTGCATGTTTCTTTATACAGTATCCAGCTGCTGATAATTGCTAGATCAATCACTTTGTACAAAACACGTACTGGCTACCTTCGACTTGCTGCTTTCACAGAATACTTCCTTGTCATCTGATCCACAACGTTTAATCTTGTTTCAGTTTTATTGTAAAACAAAACAGTCTCTGGTTTCTTTTTGGGATTGTTTTCTGAAGAAACAGCTACGTCTGGGTGAAGTGTGCTCAGTATCATTACAGATTTAGCTTTTTTGCATTGGTAACATGCCAAAGCTGCGCTTGTTGACGATATGGTAGTTTTGAGCGGTGTAGTGTCATGCAGCTGTTGCATCGCCTTGGCAGCCTGTGGCAACTCTCTGCGATTGTGGCGAATGGTGCCAACTAGGCTGCCTTTTTCCTTAGCTAAGCGTGCAGCGACATCCAGAGATGTGAAGAAGTTATCGCAGGAAACATTATAGCCATGCTTGAAGAGTGGTTTCATCAGTTTCATTACAACATTAGAAGGCACACTCATTGAAGTGTCTCTGATCTCATCTTTTCCCAAATATGGAAAGCCGTTGTACAAATACTTTCTCTCATTATCAACCACCATCCAAAACTTTAATCCAAATTTATCTGGCTCATTAGCCACGTACTGAATGAACTGACATCTTGCCTTATAAGAAAGCAACTGTTCATCAACTGTCAGGTAAACATTTGGGACATATGATTTTTGGCTGTTTTCAATGAAACAGTTCCACATGGAAGAGGCAAGGCAAAGCCTGTCTTCAACCAAGTGACGCCTTCTATCACTCTTCATGTCAAATCGAAGAAAGCTCTTTATTTCCATTAACCTGTACCTGGAAAGTGTTTTATTGAACATTGGACATCCCCAAGACGTATTCCACAGACTAAAGCATGGCAGGCCCCTTTGTCCCAATACACCCCTTGCAATAATAAGTCCAATAAACTTGTTAAATTCTTCTAGCGTCACCATCCAATTTGGCATTCCCAGTAACACGTTAAGCTTCAGAAATAGTACATTTCTGAATATTCCGGAATATGAATATGAATATTTGCCAAACATAATTTGGAAGGAAGATAATGGCCTGCCTTCGACTACACAGGTTGTTGCAAACGCAGTTGGCCCAGGCCTGATGTTAACGACGTCTTGTTGCTGCAACCGTCCTCTCTGCGCTTGAAAAGTAAATAACTTCTGTCATAAAGACCAGGGGCGGCTCGTCTAAGGGGACTGTGGGACTGCAGCCCCCCCAGATTTTTGCTGTTCTATAGTAGATTTAGGCTCGTATTCAGCTTTATTTTACTTCTGGATTCAAATGTTTGAAATTTTCAATTTAAATCTATATTTTTGTTTTGGCAACAGTGCCAAAGACTGCAAAATTTGTTGTCTCGACTTTCTCAACCTGCTACAATGAAAAAACGACAATCTGACGTCATGTACAGAAAAATTTCCGCTTCACTTCCTCTTGTATGCTTTTCAGAGAAATAGCAGCTACTTGGGCCGAAATTTTTGCAGTCTCTATCTATGGCATTCCTGCTTGGTAATGTTTTGAGTAAATGTCTAGTCAAGTTGGACAAGCTGCCGAAAGTGGCATAGAACGGAAAATGAGTTGTAGGCGTGCTATAGCAAAAGTGAGCCACTGGCTAGTTTTATGGTTTGTTGTAAGGCTTAGATAACTGCTACAATGAAATGAAATAGTAGCTAATATAATTGACTTAGCTTGTGAGACTATAAATGATGATGTAAAAATGGGAGTTTAAGTGGTAGGTTAAATTTAAGTCGCTGGGTTAGAAGTAAGGTTAAGTCTCGTGCAGTTTAAGCTCTTATGGATTATATCAGTTATCACAGGGTTGGTGGTTTGGAAATTGAAAGTAGTGTAGATACTGACTAGTTCAAACCCAAACCTAGCCCTATTTAACGCCAAACCTTAACATCAACTTTAAACCCCAATATTAGGTTTACAAATCCAAGAGGGCTTTAGTTGCATGAGACCCAAATGTACTAATTTTTAGTGGTAGAAAAAGGCCCAAATTTATTTTTGGCCTATATAAAAACTAAAAAATAACCGTTGTGCATATGAAATCATGGTAAGAAAAAAATTCAAAGAATGAAAAGTAGTGCAATTTGACATTCTTAAGCGTATGTTTACACTTCACACAAATGCTCTTAGTAGCATCAGAAAAAAGATGTCCACATAACCGTATTACCCAATCTGTCTGACTGCAGGGGGAATGTGAACAGGCAGAGTGGTAAATAAAAGTTAATTTACTTAATTTTTTAAAGAATCTGAGAATGTCAGTTTGAATTTAGGTGGGAATTTGTAGCTTAGCATGAGCGACAAATTTACGTGCATGCTACATTGCATCTATTGTAGTATTTGGTCCTATTGGTACTATATGCAGCCCATTTGGTCCCATTTCCCTTTAATTTTTAGCAATGCTTTTGTGTTGTTGGGGTTGGTTTAATCCTAAGTAAGGTAGCCTCAACCCTATTTTACAATGATGATAATCAGTGAGGTTAGTGTAACCTCAACCCCAAATCACAATGTTAAAAATTAAATACATCAAAAACAGTGAAACTGGCATAACGTATGTTATTGCTTTTACATGTATTTAACATGGGTTCAACCATGTAAATCAAATATTTTTAAGTGAGCACAAGAGCAGGAATAATACCTGTACTTACTTAGCCAGGTCAGCATAAACTGATAAGGTTGCCAGTGAACTAGAAATAGCAATGTCAAACTTAAACCAATTCCATTATTACATAGGTATGGCATGCTGAGCAAATTTTCCAATCAAAGCAAATTTCAAGGTTTGCTTAATGACGTATGAAATAACTTTTATGTTGAGCACTAGCCTACCAGAAACTCTTTTCTAAAACCTCAAAAATATTTGGTCTAATTTTCTCAGTTAATTAAGGTAAGCAAAAATACTTCATCCATTTCGTGATATTTCATTCTGGTCTAGCTTTGAATATTAAAACTAGAAAGTGGATCTTTTTTAATTCTAACTATCATTTCCTCCAATCTGAAATCTAATCCTAACTCTAATGCTAACTAACTCGAAATTTGGGTCTATATTTAAGACTGGCAATGTCATCAGCAATGTTTCAGTAAGAACAAACATCCACAATTTTGTTGTTTGGCACTAAAGACAGTTAAAATTAAGTTTTGTGAGACTATAACTTACACTTAGGGTAGCCTACAGCTAAGCTAGATGATAACTGGCATTTTGTTGAATGTAGTTTCCATTTTGCAGTTGTATAGTCTAAAGAAAGCTTACTAACTGTAACATGAGTGATTGCAGTTAAGACTACATTTATCCAATAATTATTATCAGATATGATTGATATGTTTGCAAATTATAGCTGTTTTTTAGGTAGTAGATATTAAGCAATCGAGTTCGTATCTGTTTATCATGTCTATAATTAATTCTGTAAAATATCTTCAAAATGTAAAATTCAATCATTTATCTTTGCAAGAAAAACTAGCTATCAAACAAGGTGGAAGGCCTACACCAAATTTGCAAATTTCACAAAGTGCAAAAAGCGGAGACAAACAATACACCAGACAATTCAATGCAAGTGTTTATCAGCGCTGTGAGTGGATATGTGGTTGTGAACATTCAAATGCATTATTTTGTTTTCCATGTCTTTTGTTTGGATATGACAATGGTGATAACTGCATGGACTAAAACAGGACAAACTGATTTGAAGAAATTACCAGAAAAAATTAGAAAACATGCAAATGAAAGACTGTCGGCTCTGGGCATGCTGTCAATAGAAAAAATATAATTGCTGAAATCAAGGATTTTAATGAAAAAGTGATGGATCATTTTGCAAGTGTCAAGAATCGTCGGATGGAATTTATATTTAAATAGATTATTTGCTTTGCTTATCTAATTCATGTAAGGTAGTGTACTATGTAATACTAATAATGTTCTTTTTTCCAGTTCATTGTTGTTTCTAAGGTTTGTTGACTTTTAAAGACTGCTCTCTAGAAAAATTTCTACAAAAACAATAAATCACGATGTCTATTGCAGCACCCCCATTTAAAACAGGCACGGGCCGCCACTGATAAAGACCCATCTTTTCCGACGAAGTCCTGCATTTCATCATCACTATCATCCGAATCAATAACTTCATCGTCGTCTTCACTATCTTCATCACTTGAATCATTTACAATGAGTTTTTCATCACTCGCTAACGTACATGGAAATGCATCGTTTGCCCAAGGATCTTCACTGTCAGACAGTTCACCATCAGAGCAATCTGGTTCGATATCTTGTAAGTATCGTAAAGCCTGACGAGCGGTCAACCTTCTCACCATATTATAGTACGTTGTTGCAGTACGGTATAGTTTCCCTTCCACTACACGTGCAGCTAAGTTGATAGAAAATTTGAGCTACTTCTGCACTTATCAGTAGGCTTACCTTCGCAAAATATCCTACGATACTACAGCAAACTCGTAAACTCAATAGGAGGAATAACTCTGCTCTACTTTTGAATTAACAGCGTGATGTTGCTGAAGCCTGCTGTCTTGGAATTAAAACGGTACAAAACCAAAACTGCTAGTGTTTTGGCAGTTGGCACACAAATAATGAAGTTCGTTGCATCGTTGGCCCAGTTGCATTGTTACATCACAATGCAGCAGTGCTGAATCATGGAAAACCTCGCCTATTGCTTCACCAAAATTGCAATGTGTCAAAAGAGCCAATTGGTCGTTGCAGGTAGTTGCGTGTGTAACTTTTTTATTTGTACTCGACGGGTGACAAAATTCACACCTAAGATCAACGTCAAAGAAAAAATAATTGTCGGGAAATTTCAGGCGAAACAAGTAACTTTTCATTGAAAGACAATGAATCAAAAATTGAAATGGGTCAAAACAGCGGTCTGGTCGTTCTAGTGCTAAATTGTCCTTTGCTTTTACCAAATGTTTGGTAAAAATATCTTCCATGTGGTGTGATTTGACATAGTGACGTTGTTAATTTTGATTTCCCCTCTAACTTTTTCAAGTCCCAGCTGGTTGCGCATTATGATTTATATTCGTTTTTCTTTGCTTAGGTATGCCTATAGAAGTTAAATGTGTCCTTGCTTTTCCCAGACTTTCAGGTTTGATCCCGGTAGCTCTATAAAGCTATTATCAAGCAAAATAGAAAAAATGTTTCTCTCAAGTATGGTGCGGTTTTACCCCGGCAGGGCATACTATCACCCGTGCCAATTTAAAACGAATGAACTAAGGCAGCTGCACGAGCTTCGCCGTACAAACATTTATGAGAGCGACAACGAAATGTTTTAGTAACTATAAGCCATAGCTTCTGTACATGTAATGGTGATCATGTTAGTCGATTAATCAAGACTGGAAGTATTCAAAAAGAAAGAATGATGACACAAACTACCATTCGTAATTTTTAAAAGAGTAAGAAGGGGGAAGGTAAAACATAGTCAAAAATGGTGGTGGTTTTGACTCATAAAGAAATGTGATATTTAGTGGTAAGCCTATTTGAAAATTTGGTGGGCCCGCTTTCGTATTAATAGTTGTGACATTAAAATTTTTGCCTGCGTTGTTTGCTTTAATTCGGCTTTAGCATGAAAAGGGGCCATGCCTTTGCCCTAAGTCATGTAACCTATTGCAATAGGAGCCTATTAAGCTCTTTTCAAACAAAAATATTTCCTCTTAATCCAGTGTTACAGATCGATGTTATTATTGTTTAATTTTGATCTTTTCTTAAATTTTGGATTTTATTACATTTAACTTTTCCCCTTATTCAAACCTCCCTACTGCTAAATGAAGATTAGTGTTTTGCACCGATAGGCTTATCCTTGCAATTACAAATATCAGTAATGGGCTTTACCATTTACCTTAAACTGCGCAATTAACTTTAAGCAGTTCGCTGATCCAAGGCATTAGTAGCTATGCACTCGTTGTGCTGTGTTGCATGCATTGTAGCGGTAGTTTTGCATTAACAGCTTATATGTCAGGATTTGTGTTTTTTTACAGATGTAATTTGTTATTATTGTGCTGAGTTTTAAGTGAATAAAAGCCTAAGTTAGGTTCTTGCAACACCATTTATGTTTGCTATAAAATTGATAGTCGATAATTTTGCTGCCTGCTGCTGTTTTCACTACATAGTCGTAAGCATTGCGATGGCATTTAACATTATGACCTCACAATGCGTTTTAAGCCATTAATTATTAGGATCGCTACTGATCACTTTTTTGTTACTGTAGGCGAATTAATATGACCTAACATTGCTGACTGCGTGCATGTTCCTTGGCTCTGGCATAAACGCCGCCATGCAAAGAGCAAACTAACCCAAAATGAAGCACTCACAGTTAAGTTATAGCAATAACGGGGGCCCTCATTAATAATGTCGAGGTTAAGAACATGAAATCACCTGGCTGCTGCGACAGCCTTGCCCAATTGCAAAGGAAATTGCTTCAACATTTAGATCATATATAGCTCGACGCTTGCATTTCGTTGCAAACGATAAGAAAGGACCACCTTTACCTCCCGTCTTTTTGTTGAACGATTACCAAGTGTTTTGCTTGGAGTTGGCTACATATTAAAATTTGTAGACTTCATTTTTCGATGAATCTTTTTGAATAATTTGATGGATAATGCCAAAGATCCATGCTATCGAGTAACAATAGTCAAAATGTACCAAAGACTTAGTCTTTCTAGAAATTGCAGTTTTGTGAAATGCAGGCACTAAAATTTAGGTGTTGCTAACCGGTAGACTACATTTCATAAAGATTTAGAGACTTCAGTTTTCAATGAATATTTTTAAAAGCATCGACAGATAATGCAAAAGAACCATGCTTGTGATAAAAAGTAGTCAAAATGTACCAAAGAACTAACTTTGTCTAACAATTGCAAGTTTGTTTGGTCAAGTAAAATAATTGTTCAACTAAAAATGAAACATGATGGATGACAACCAAGTTTTGATCATCCATTATAAACTAATTCTTAGCCTTAAGTAATTGGAGTTACATATTGTTGGAAAGAAAATTTCCTAAGCTTTCAAAGAACAGTAACTATTAGTACTTTATTGTAACGTTTTTGTATTAAAATTACCTGTTTTTACTGAGCTTACCACTTTTTGGGAGGGAAGAAAGTTACACCACACGTCTTAAGTTCAGTTTTTTCATTATAAAAACTGATATTAATTGTACATATTATAAACTATCGGAGTCGCTCTAAAAAAATCTTTAATTTGTTGAAAAAAGTTGGAGAATCACTTGAGAAATGAAGGTCACAAATCAGTTTTTCAATAAACTGATTTTGCAAAAAGGTGCAATATTTGAAAACATGCTCATACAATGATTTTCAGTAGCGAACATTTGTGTTAATCGAACGAGACATGCTATGACATCATAGAGCCAGTTTTAAGCGTGCAAGCGAAATAGAGAAGAAAAATGTTTATAGGGCTTAAAGTGCTTAAATAAAGAATTGCTCGTAGCATAATTAAATAAGCAATAATTGTTGTAAAATTGTTTTTCGAAAGCAGCTCATTAATATATTCTTAAAAAACGTTTAATTGCGTTTGTGTAATGAGTTCTTTTTGAGAAAGAACAAAAACGGATTGTGCAATGAAGCGTTGATAGTGACATCATTTTAGACGATAAACAAACGAAAGTTTTTGAAATGTGGCAAGTCGGAAGCTGGTTTTCGTTTGAGCAAAAAGCAGTTGTCCTGTGTCAAGTAATGCAAATTAAAAAAAAATGATTATGACGTCATGGTGACGTCACAAACCCTCTTATAACATTTACCACGAGGTGGTGATCAATCCTGCCAAGTTTGATGCTTGTACCTCCAGCAGTTTCAGAGGAGTTAAAACAGACAGACAGAATTGCGCTTTATATATTAGATGCATACGTGTATACAATCCACAACCATATTTGGTCGACACATAGCTCGGATAATAATTAGTCGTTTTGAGCAGAAGCTGCGCTTTTACCCCACTATTTTCTCATTAGCTATATATTTTCCCTAACTAAATTTTTCATTTATCTTTCTATTTCTCAACAATCCCAGTTATACCATCACCCATTTTCTTACCTACCACTAGAGATATCTTTTTCCTTTAAATAATTCAGCAGAATTTTTAACTGTCAAGCGGTCAGCGTGCTGCTTTTACTAATAAAACGCTTTATTTTAAGTAAGTACCACACTATAAACAATATTTTGAAGTTAATTGTGTTTAGAGTCTCAGGAGGTCGCAGGTGTTGTCTGCATGACACAATTTTTTAGGCTCTTACTGCATAATACATGCATATGCATGTATTGAGTGGGCAGAAAAAAAGTGATGATCATGTGTGATCAGGAATGACTCAGAAACTACGCTTTGCATACAAATTAAATTTGATGCATGCCATGAGCAGCTATTTTTGGTCAAGTGGTGAATTTTCAGCCAAAAGTATTAAAGAAGCACAGAAATAATAACGAAATACAAAATTCAGGTTAAAATATGCAATGCCCGGCCGTTTTTTAGAGGAGAGCATAGATTTGCTATTTTCTCACTCTGCCCAATCTTACATGGTCGCGGAAAGTTTGATCACAACTAAAAAAAAGAAATTATTTACCTAGCCGAGCGTCGAACCCGCGACCACTAGCACGCGAACCAAGTGTGCTACGAAGTCTCAGGTCGATATCGCAGCAAAACTGTAAAAGTTATCCGAAAAAGTTTATGCCGGGAGTACGGAAAAGTTCACAGAACAGAAACTGAAGAACAAGATAAAAAAAATGGGATAAAATATCAGTTGCTTAAATTCGTTAGTTCATATCTTCCTGAAAAAAAAGACTTCGTTTGGTTAATTATGAGGATGGAGGCCATATTGACCATCTCGATTAAAGCCGTGGTAAGGAAATTTTGAGTCAACGTCTGGCATTGCATATTTTGATCTGAATTTTGTGTTTCTTTATCTTTCCTGTGTTTATGAAAATTTTTGATTGAAAATTTCATCACTTGACCAAAACTAGCTGCTCATGACATATGCGTATTAATTTGTATGTAAAACTTTGTTTCTGAACCATTCTTAATTAAACATGATTATTACTTTTTTCTGCCCACCCGATATGTACATGACTGACCTACTGTGTGCTATAGGTGCTTACATTTGTACGTACAAAGCAAAAATCTGCTTTTTAGTACAGACATGACGTCGTCGACCACTCGTGAGAATCACTTCGGGGGGGGGGGGGGGGGGTTGATCAATCGTGTTCAGTTTGATGTTTGTACGCCCAGTAGTTTAGGATCAGCAAACAAAAACAAGAAAAGCAAAAAATCTTTGCTTTAAAGTATAAACTAGCCGGTTCTGCCGGCGTCGCCCGCAGGGCCATTCCACCGGCAACATTGAGGTTAAAAATATCCGTTCAAGCGCCTCTGCCGGATTTACCCATAGGGCACTTGTGTGAGCAGAAACGAAGAAATTGTGGTTTTTTTACGCACATCCATAATTCTTGTACAAGTAATTTTGATCATCTTACTTTATTAATTAACGCTGGTAATGTCTACAAACAAAGAATGCTGTCAGAAACTCTCATTTATACTTTTAAAAAAGTGTAAAGGGGGAGGGAGGAGGATTGAAAAAGTCTAAAGAGTGATGGCCACATGTCGGTCGTTTTTACATAGGGTAAAATTTTGTTCATTTGGTTGTTTTTACATGGGATAAAATTTTGTTCATTTGGTTGACTGCTTTTTTAGTTTCTTTTTTGTTTTGGTTTTTTCAATTGTTATGCTTGATGTTTTTGTCAGGTGCGGTGACCATACCCCTTTCTCAAGTCTTTTTAACGTAGCTTCGAAAAAATTGGGTATGTTTGACGTCAATTCGCTTTGTCATCTGCATTCCTTTTTCACTCTTTGTTTTTATACGATTGTCGAGTTTTTTGTGATGAGAAAACAGAAGCGAAATAAATTGCCCACTACTACTTTTCACAATTATAAAAGCTATTCATTAGCCTATTTTACGATTTGGTGCAGCCCTTTTGGTATTTATATCGTGATATTAAGTTCTTTGGCTGCCCTATTTGCCTTCTTTCCAGCATAGTGACAAAAGCGGCTATGCATTTCCAAGAATCATTCACTCCATTCTAATTGGCGCTCGTCATGCCAAGTTATTTTGAAACAAAACACACTCGACCCTCGTCTTCCTGGACTAGATAGTGCAGGAACCTGTCCGGATAATGAAAAAGTCCGGATAACACAAATGTATTTATGTAATGCAAATAAAATGAAATAAATGCTGTAACAATATGTACAATGGATTTACAGGATTAAAAAGACGGCAGAATTGTTTACTGATATCCGACAAAACACGGCGTTTACGAGCGTCGGTAGCCACCTATCTGGCAGTACGCAAAGCGCGCGTTGTTTGAATTCATTTGTCGGCCGTCCGGAGTTACTGTCCGGATAAACCGAAATCCGGATTTAGGAGGTCCGGAAAAACGAGAGTCGAGTGTATTCTCTCTAAATTCGGTTTTACAAATCAATAGGCCTATGGTTTAATTTGGATGGTTTGTTAAATTTGGGATTTTGCTTTATTGACAGTACAGATATAGATTCCTTAGCTGGCAGCATATCAATAGAACAAAAAAACCCATGACTAACGTAAGAATTAAGTATATGGTTTCAGCCAGCTGCACCGGTTTTACCCATTGGACGTTTGAATGAACAGTAACA
Source organism: Trididemnum clinides (assembly GCA_963675345.1). Classification (NCBI taxonomy): domain Eukaryota; kingdom Metazoa; phylum Chordata; class Ascidiacea; order Aplousobranchia; family Didemnidae; genus Trididemnum; species Trididemnum clinides. The sequence continues at coordinate 2,080,597 of OY776299.1, forward strand.
AAAAGCAAATATTTTTTATTTACTTCCATAATTATCTACGTGTCTCAGTGACCATCTTATTCTCTTAATCAAGACCGGTAATGTTTAAATTGCTTACAGACAAAGAATATTGTCACAAACTATCACTAATACTTCTAAAAACAGTAAAGGGGGATGGAGCATTTGAAACAGGGTGAAAAATAATGGTGGTTGTTTTCACAAATACAGAAATAAATTATTTAGTGGAAAGCCTATTTTAAGAGTTGGTGCAACCCTTTTCGTATTTATATTTGAGTTAATAGGTTCTTTGGCAGCGCTTTTCGGCATAGCGACCAAAGCGGCTATGCCTTCTCCAAAATCAGTTACCACATCCTAGTAAGCGCCTCAGTCAAGTTTGAAGCAAAATATTCTCCCTAAATCCTTTTTTGGTTCCATTTTGATTTGATCTTAACTTGGCATTTCATTACAATGCTTTATGATATAGACTATTACTAATACTTTGAAAAGTGTATGGAGTACGGAGATTAAAACACAATCTAAAATGATTGTGGCGGCAAAATAATGGTGGTTTTCATAATTACCGAAATAAACAATTTAGTGGTAATTCTAGGCTATTTTAAATTTGTTACGGCCCCTTTCATATTTCTATTTGTGTTGTAAGTTTTTTGGCTGAGCTATTTTCCTTCTTTCCGGCATGATGACAAAAGCGGCTATGCCTTCATCAGACTCATTCACCCTTTTCTAGTAGGTGCTCGTCAGGCCTAGTCATTTTGAAACAAAATATTTGCTCTAAATTCAGTTTTTCAAATTGTTAGGTCTATGGTTTTATTTTGAATGTTTCTTAAACCTGGGATTTTGTTTCATTGCTTTATTGTATAGATATACGAGTAGATACAGTAACAGGCAGCATAGCATATCAATAAAAGAAAAAAATCCTTGCTCTATAGCATAGGCATAGACCTAGAAAAGTTAACATACAACATTTCGTTAATGAACTTTGCTTTTCGACCACATTTTGTCTTTGACCCGGTAGATTTACAAGACTATTATTAAGCAAAATAGCAAAATTGTTTCTTCCAAATGTGTGCAGTTTTACCCAGTCAGCGCTTGCCATCAGCTATACTCATGGGCGCAAAAAATGAGGCCGGGGATATGTCCCCCAATTTTTGAAATACTGAATCATGTCACTCACCCAATATTGTTATAATTGGTAATGTAGGAAACCAAGATTTTAGTGAATTTTAGGGAATCTAGATAGTTGTGAAAAGTAAAGATCCCTTTTTTTCTTCTTTTAAAAATTAACCTTACAGCAAATCTTTTGTGGAAATTTCTAAGCACCTAGAAGACAAACGTAAATCAAACTCTAAGTGTGTAAGATTTGTAGTTTTGTATTCCTACCAATAAACAAATGCTTCTTGTGCATATGGCTGTGCCTAGTTTTAAAGTGTTAGTTTAGGTAGCTGCTCCGGCTTTATCGTTGAGACGTTTGTGAGAGTGGTAACAAAAAGTTGCTGTAAATATAGGCTGTAGTTGGTGTACACGTAATGGTAATAGCATTAGTCTATTGATCAAGGGTTCTAATACTAACACATGAAGTATAATTTCACCAACTATCATTCCTATTTTTTAAATGCGAAAGGGAAAGGGGACACTGTAAAAATGATGGCAGTCGTTTTCATAGTTACAGAAATAAGCTATTTAGTCGTGGACCTATTTAACAATTTAGTGCCGCCCCTTTCGTTTTCATCTTGTGATTTTAAGTTTTTTGGCTGCGCGGTTAGCTTTAATTTGGCCATTGCGAGAAACGGGGTATGCCTTCGGCCATACCTTAGGCATACATCCCATTGCAATAGGTACCTATTAAGCTATTTTTAAACAAAAACGATTCCTCTAAATTTAGTTTCACAAAGCGATGCTATTATTGTTTGGTTCGATTTTTTCTTGAACTTGGGATTTTATAACATTTAATTTTGTCGATACTTCCTACATTACTGCTTTTTTAATAAAGATTAGTTATTCATGCCGGTACAAAAAGCCTATCAGTTCCAAATGCTCATTTTTTGAAAAAATAAAGAAAACAAAATCTGCAACCAATAGTGCTGGCTTTCGTTAGAGCAAAAAACGTTTTTCTTGGTAAAGGAACGGAACCAAAAATATTTTCCTGTACACGATCAGATTTTACTCTGAAAAAAGTTTTTTAGTATCCCCCAAAAATGTTCTTTAGTCTGTAGCTAGGCCATGTTGCAGAAAGTAATTTTTTGTTTCGATCACGCACAAGCGTAGTTACTGTTACTGCCAGTAGTTTGGTAGTGGAGTAGCAGCAACGAAAGGTTAACGCAGATAATTTTTCTGTCGCGAATAGTTACCCAAGAACGCCTTCAGTTGTATTGCTAAGTGCATTAAAGGAAAAAAGTGTTCTTAATGTGGCATAGCGCGTTAAAGAAAAAGAGAAAAAAACGCGGGCTTAGGCCTAATCAGAATGCTCAAAGAAATACCACTTGTTGGGTTTGAAATGAAGGCTTAAAATTGTTGTTAAATTTGGCTTCATGACGTGATCTCAGTTCCTGAAAATATGAAATTTCTTGAAATTCGGAAGTTGCGGGCTGGCTCCTGTTTAAACCAAAAATTGCTTTTTTCTATCAGAAAATGTAATTTTTAAGCAATCTATCTTTAATTCTGACGTCATCATGATGTGAACCACCTCCTCATAACCTCTACATTGATGTGGTAAGTAATTGTGTCAAGTTTGGGGTTTAAATGTTAAGTGGTTTTGAAAGAGTTCAGCTTAAAAGCTGTCAATCACAAAATCACTTGTTGCGTCGCCAACAATCTTTAAATGTCAAAAATAGCCCTGTTTTGGGAATGATGTTGTTGTTATCTCCCAAAAGAGCTATCAAGCGCGTTTTTACGGTCAGTGTTTTTTAAGAAATGAAGGAAAACTATTTTTTACAATGAATTGGTGATTATGACGTCGTCAAAGATCGCAGGAAAACAAAAAGTTTATGAAGTTGGCAAGTTAAGTGCTAACTTTTATTTAAGCTACAAATAGCACCCCTTTGTTAAAAGTGCAATTAGAAATTTCATAATCAATTATGAGCTTGGTCTGGCTCTCATCTTGGTGTGTTGATTTAAAGCGCCCAGATTGGAGTTGGTATGTTGAGTAATTTTGGAAGAGTTAAGCCTAAATAAACAGTAAAACATAAAATGGCTTGTCGTGTCGCAAATATTTATTAAATTGAAAAAAATACTCAATTTTCAAAATGCACTACTTGATATCTGCCGAATGAGTCATCAACCGTGTTTCTACAATCAGCATTTATAAAGATATTCACAAAAAACATTTTTCCAATTGATTGTTGATTATGACGTCATGGTAGATTTTTAAAACGCGAAAAATTCTTTAAGTTGGCAAGTCGGGCACTGGCTTTAATTTGAGTCCAAAATTGCATTCATTCAACAAAAAATGCGATTTTTGAAAATATGATCTTCAATGATGAGATCATTACGACGCCATTAAATCCTTTATGACACTCAGCCAAGAGTGGTGATTAATCGTACCAAGTTTGATGTTTGTACTCTCGGAGGTTTTGGAGGAGTTAAAGCGCACATACGTTCGTACATATGCCCATTACATTATTGGTACTCAGATGAGACGTGATGACGTCATGATGTTACCGACATATCCGAACAACCATCAGGTGTGGTGATAAATCGCACCTAGTTTAGTGTTAGTAGGCCCATTACTTTTTGAACAATTAACAAAAACAAACCAAAAAAAGGAAAAAATTCTTGTTTTGTAGTAATACTAGCCGGCTCTGGCAGCGTCACCCACAAGGCCCCCATCAGTAACGTCAAAGTTAAAAATATCCGTTCAGCCGGCTTCGCCGGCTTCACCCATCGTGCACCAGTGTAAAGAGAAACCATGAAATTGTGTTTTTTATGCACATCCATAATTCTTGTATACGTAATGGTGATAATCTGAATCTCTTAATATAGACTGCTAATGCTCACAAAGAAAGAATCTTGCCACAAACTACCATTAATACATGTAAAAAGCATGAGGAGGGAAGGATTAAAACACAGTCTAAAATAATGGTGGTGGCCAGATGGCGGTTGCTTTCACAATTACAGAAGTAAACTATTTAAGTGGAAACCTATTTTGGGATTTGGCACGGCCCCTTTCCTGTTTGTATTTGCGGTGTTAGATTCTTTGGCTGCGCTATTTGCCTTGTTTCTGGCATAGGGACAAAAGCGGCTATGCCTTACCCCAACTCATTCACCATATTCTAGTAGGAGCCCATCATACAAGTTATTTTGAAACAAAATATTACCTCTAAATATAGTTTTACAAATTATTAGGTCTATGGCATTATTTTGATTTTTTCTTAAACGTGGGATTTTATTGCATTGCTTTAAAGTATAGGTATAGATACCGTAACAGACTGCACATCAGCAAAAGAAAAAACCTTTGCTTTATAAGATATGTCGGTGCCGCCCGCAGGGCTCCTCATTAGTAACGTCGGGGTTGAGATTCTCGATTCAGCCGGCCAAGCCTGCTTCACCCGTTGGGATCTTACGTAAACAGTAACGAAAATGTTATGTTTTTCAGTACATAAGATTTTCACGATTTGGCGCGCTCCTTTCGTGATAGAATTTCTCATTTCAAAATCCTGGCTATGTCTTAGGTCTATGTGCTCTGTTCTTTGCCTACGTGAACCCAAGGGGGCTTTGCGTTTCCCTGACTTTGGAAGTAAGGGTACCTTTCTGATTTTAAGCTGTTCGCTACCAAAATAGCACTATGTTTTCCATGTGGTGCAATTTCGCACAATGGCGTTGTTTTCTCTTGATTGCTCCTTAAACTTTCTCAAGTCCTCGTTGGTTACGTGATATGTTTCATGTTCTTATCTCTCTGTTTTGTGTGCCCAGGGGAGTTAAAAAGTCGCTGCTTTTCCCCAAATGGTTAGGCTTGATCCTTGTAGCCCTATAAAGCTTTTATAAAGCAAAATACCATGTGGTGCGATTTGACTCAGTCACGTTGTCTACTTTTGATTTCCCCTCAAACTTTCTCAAGTCCCTGCTGGCTATGCATTATGTTGCATGTTTATTTGCCATGTTGAGATGTGCTCAGAGAAACAGAAAGAGCCCTTGCTTTTTCCCAAGTTTCAATTTTGATCCCTGTAGCTCTATAGAGGTATTATCAATCAAAATATAAAAATTGTTTTCCCTACATATGGTGCAATTTTACCCCGGTAGGTCATGCCATCACCTGTATCAATTTAAAACGTATCAATTAAGGCAGCTGCCCCGGCTTTACCGTACAAACATTTGTGAGAGTAGCAACAAAAAGTTATAAAAAATATAGGCCATAGCTCCTGTACACGTAATGGTGATAACGTCATCTTAGATCCCAAATGAATGGAATTTTGTGTAAAGTGATAGGTTGGGTGGTAGCTTTTGTTAAAGCACAAATCGGTTTTGCTCTGTCAAGAAATGTCAATTTTTAAAAATTATCTTTAATTATGACGTCATAGTTACGTCAAGGATACCCTTGTGATACCCCGCTGTGGTGATCGATCGTTCCAAGTTTGATGTTTGTACACCCAGTAGTTTTGGAGGAATTTAAGCGTATGTATATACATACGTACCAATGTGCGTACAGACAGAATTGCGCTTTATGTATCCGATATTTACAATCGATTTAATGATGTTTGTGCGTTGACAGTTGTTGGTTTGGACATGTTGAAAATAAACTAATCTTGAAGTTATAACTCATAGCTGGGTCCATAGACAGATAGATTAGGCCTGCAGCAAACCACTTATTGAAGTCAATTTAAAGGTTTGCAAATTAAAGTTTTTTAGAAATGAAGCATAATGCAAAGTACAAGGTAACCAAAAAAGTTCTGTCCGTTTTTAAATGAAAAAAAGGAAAACTTTTTTTCTTCAAAGTAATCGCCATCGGTATCCAGTACCTTCTACCAACGTGTCTCCAGCTGTTCAATCCCCTTGCGGTAGAACTCCGGGGTTTTGGAAGCGAAGACGTTCGTAAGAGCTTGACGCAAGTCTGTTTCATCGGTGAAGGATTTTCCGCAAAGATAATTATCCAGGAAGTGGGATAGGTGTTAATCGGTTGGCGCAAGGTCAGATGAATAAGGTAGATGGCACAAAGTCTCCCACCCAAGTTGCTATATGTTATCCCTGACAACTCGCGCAACTTGCGGTCTGGCGTTGTCATGGAGGAAAAGAACACCTTTGCGATTCACCAGTGCTGGTTCCTTCTGGCGCTATGCCTGTTGCACACGTTCCAATTGCTGCGATTATAGGTCTCCAGTGATCGTTTGACCCGTTGGTAGCAGCTCATAATGAATCATCTGACGACCTGTCCACCAGACACAAAGCATAATCTTGCGTGGGTGCATAGGCGGTCTTGCGGTGTGAGGGACAACATTCTGAGGTGACAACCAATGGTTTTCCGAAAAGCGGACAGAACTTTTTTGGTTACCTTATACAATGGAAGACTAAGGTAAAATAGAATAACTGTTCAAAACTGATCGAAAATCGAAACTGGTTGCTGGTCATTGACAAGTTGCAATGGATTGTTGTATGGTACGATATAATAATCGGTGATCATTTTTGCGCAATTACTCTGCTTTACCTTTGTGTCATGCTGGAGGCAGATCTCTTTAAGTAGGAGATGGTTTGAAATTCGCTAGTTAGCAACTGGCACCCTCTAAGCTAATAATAGAAGAATCAAGATATGGAATAGAATGGAAGATTTGGCATAAGAAATAAAATAGAGCGGAAGATTTTGCGGGATATGGAATAAGGAAATTTTCTATTTTACTCTTTTCATTGAATGCCCTGGCAGGCAGGGTCTAGAAATGCAAGGATGACAATTTCTCATGCCTTACTGTTTCGAAGACAATCAAAGCAGCCTACTACGACTCAAAAAGAAGTGCAGTTAATTGAGCAAAGATTTTTAAAGGTTGAACCTGAAATTGGGAAAATTTTGCTCAAAAGCCTTCCTGTACTTCTGCGTAAGGGGCTACTCTTTAGGCTGCCCCGGGTCCGCTGACCCCTCACGTAGTTCCTGCCTCTAGGACAATAATTGACTGCGGCTCTTTAAAAAGCAATTACAGTGATAAGTCTTGAGACCAAGCTCGCTCTTGGGAGTTCAACTGATTCGGCACAGATGGCAATGTACCTGGAATTCCTCCGACAAATAAGGCGCTGTCAGTGTGACAGTTAACGTTTTCAAGTGCACCCTCTTCAATTGGTGTGACCAGATTGTCGTCCACTGTGAGTGCGACGATGTTTTTTGCTTTGATTACTGAAAAAATAATTTGAAAAGAAAATAAATCATACTATTTGTGCTTGAAACCTGAATTCGAAATAAAAACAACCGTATAGTATGTTCAAACATATTACGGTAAAGAAATACTGCTGACTATGTAATTGTATCATTTTATCGCTCCTAATACACACCACGAATGGAATGCCATTGACCGTCACAAAGGTTACTGTAGACTGTAGGTTCATATCTTGAAAACAATGTTTCCCCTCCTTGCCTGAGGCGTGCCACCACTCTCCCTTCGACGATAGCGAGATTGAAGAAGTTTCCTGTAAGGCAATAAAACAGTTAGAGTACGTTCTGTTTTGATTGTGCTTCAGGTGGGCTAGGCTTTCCTATTAATTGTTGTTGTTCTCGAGTTGCCATTAGACAAAGTGAAGAATCTTTTAGCTTTTCCTATTAAGGCTGCTGTTAATTCCTTTCGGTGCGCCTGCTCACCACTGGCTTAACATAAGCTTTGTAAACGCGATCACTGATTTTATTCGACTTTATTCATTCGATTGCACACAATTCGATTTGACTTTACAGCACACGATTCGTTTCGAGATTCGGTTTACAAAGTTTTCTTCTACAGGCGCTCACAAGCCTCTTTCACACACATCAAATTTTAGAATGAATTTTTAACCAGAGAGCAACACCAGTATCATCTCCAAGTTTTTGATTGTCTGACAGCTCAAACGAGGGCAGCCATAGGCTGTTCAAAGCGAGTAAATTCATTTGACAGCGTGCCGATACATTTAACAAACAACGATTAACGATCACAGAACTTAGGTTCGACACTACTGTGTACACGAATTAAAACCAACAAAACATATTGACACAACGTAACACTGCAATTCGACTATATACAGTTAAATAAATTGGTGATGGTTTAGGCAACTTTTTTTTGATGATTTTGTTTTGTGTGTGTTTATTATTGTTGTTAGGTGAGACAGCCATGTTATAATACAACGAATATCGTGTGCTCTCCACTTTTTTTATGTGCAGTTCAGATTCGTCTTTTCTTTAACGCTATTTTAATGGAATCTAAAAACTTCTTACTCATTCCATTCCCCTCGTACGGTAGTTATGGCTTACCGGTATTTCCTCCAACAGCAAAAATGATCCCATTTCTAGAACGTGGCTTGATTTCGACAGCAACTTCCATGTTGATTCCTACGTCATACGAATTCAAAACCCTCAAATGTGCTGCGACAGTGCCATCATCTTGGTGTGGGAAGAACATTCCTGTCAACGATTTTGTATTTGGTAATTAAGACCAGCAATAGTCAATGCAGAAAAAAATTTTACGGACCTTGTTTGACGACGAATCTGAGAGTAAAGTTGTTTTCTACACCCATGGAGCTCCCGGTAATTTGATTGATCAAAATAAAGTCAAAATTGACGACAATGTCTATAGATTTATTTGGTGGCAACTCAGGGGCAAAAAATATGGAGGAGCTGCAGCATAGATGGGCACGTAAAATTTGAAGGCAAGCAATTGTTTTACTTAAATATTTGCAAAACACACAATGGCATACGATAACACACAAAAGCAAGTTAATTTTTTCCGAAGTAGAGCTGGATATCATCCAAATTTAAATAAACGTAACTTTCGTGAAATCCAGATCATGGTTGTCACTCTAGCTATTTTATAGCTAATTCTAGATAGCTTTGTTCGAGCAGAATAGCAAATTTGGTATTCAACACAATGGCTATAAATCTAAATAGTTTTTGATATCTTAGATAGTTTCTAGCTAACATCGTCAATGCGGAGTTGAAAGTTAAAAACTTTAAATTTGGCAACACTGCAGACCGTTCATTCCATGTTTGAAATAAAGGTGTCCAAAAAATAACGGTTCGTCAGAAAGTAACAGATAATTTCGTTAACATTTGCTCGCGAGAAAGGCAATGACCTTTTTTTAGGAGTCACCACTCATGTAAATATTTATTTTCGAATTTTTTCGGAGATCAATATTTTAATATTTTCTGACTATTTTAGCAGAAAAAGTAAGTAGTTATTATCTCAATTGTTATTTTTATTGCAGGAATTGAATTTCATATTTCGCTAATTTCCAGATTATTTGTGATAAATCTAGCTATAATTTTGAAAAGATTCTAGATATTTTAGCACAGGCAAAAGTGGCAACTCTGATCAAGAGCGTGACGACGCAAGAACTGAATTATTTTTTTGCTGCTATTACAAGACTGTAAGTAGTTAAGTACCGGTACAGCAGTAAAGTTGTTCAACCCGATCAAGGCACGGCTATTTAGAGCAAATTTTTGAGAATTGAAGTTAGTTTTTTTACCGCTAACAAAGTAGCTTATTGCATTGGTTTAGACATGCTGCTGAATATGGTTTAGTATCGGTATAAGCATGCAATAGCACAGTAACTTGGCATGAGCCCATTGGTGTTACAGTGTTACTGTTTGAAGGTAAGTACATGACTCTTATATGATCTTCATAGATTCATCATGTTCAAGTAAATAAACCTCTTTGATTACGCAGGTTACTTATTGCGCTATACTTTTGTTTGTCGTACCAGTGTATGCAGTTGTTATGACTGCCTTGTTATTACTATTATTTTGTATTTTGGTTAAACCTAAAAACGTCTATTTATAAAAAGTCCAATCAATTTGGCTGTTTAATTTGTTCTAAGAATTGTTCTGCAAAACACTCTTTTTGAGGAATAAAGCATGCTGCTTATCAACTGGACAAGGTTAATTTTGTGTAATGTGTTTTCGATTTTACTAATTAATGTACTGCACCAAATTGTGGACGTCTACACTTTCTTCAGGTTTGTAAAGCTAGATTATAGTCTTTTTCTCTGCAGAAATGCTGATAAATATGGGTTCTGCTAAATAGTAGATGTCTGCAACGTCCCTTGATGTCAACAAACTTTAAACCTAACCCTCACTTTTGGTAGAGGTATGAGTGCTGGCAAAAATGTAAAACTTGTCACAATCAAAAACATTGTTAAGGCCTGAGGTAACCCTATTAAAACTTTTTGTGCTAATACTCTTTACCCCTGAAACTAGCTCGATAGTTACCGGTATTGAACCAAGTCAAATGCAAAGCAAAAATCAAAGAAATGGTTTATTAAATTAGACTAGATATGCTGGAACATGTGGCACACTACAAGTCAGCAAGAGCAATTTGTTATTTGGTATCGATATTATTCTTTGGGTATATATAAAAATTGTATGCTTTTTTACACATTCATTTTGTTCAAGTGAATAAACCTCTTTGATTATGCAGGCCACTTATGTATCATTATCATCATCGCCTCTACAGAGTGAGGTCTATCTTTTTTTTCTTTCTGGATCGCGGTAGTTCTTTCCTGCAAAAATCAGCTGGTTTTTGCTGTTGGGTCTCCAACGTTTGTAATATTGTGCATCCATTCTTTGTAGTCCTCTGGCAGTCATGTCTCATTACCGCATCTTTTTCAATCTCTTTTTTGGCATATCTTTTTTTGAACCGTCAAATTTGAAGTGTATTGCGTTTGGCAGTACCCTTTCTTTGTCCGTTTTCTCCACATGTCCCAGCCATGTTTAGCCTCTGTTCATGCAGGAGCTCTTCAATGGTCTCCACTCATGTCATTTCATAAGTCTTCTCATTGCTTATTATATTCTTTAGGGTTTACCACATAACATATACAACATTTTCATTTCTGTTGTTGTCAATTTTCTTCCATTGTTATCGCCATACATTCAGCACCACAACTCAAAGTGCTTCTCACATAGCTTCTCTATATCATTCCCTTGATACTCAACAATATGCCTTTCTTACATAAAACACTGAAGACATCACGAACGTTTTCCATGCAGATCTTATTTTTGAGACAACAACTTCTTGCACACGTCCATCAGTTCTGAGAACATCCTTGAGGTAAGAGAACCTATCCACAGTTCCTAGGTCATTCCCATCTTGTGTTTTTCTTTTTTTATCCAAATTTGTCCAATAGACCCTGGTGTCTCTTGCATATCAATTTTTAGCTTTTATTGTGCTTTCCCAAATTCGAGAGCATCTCTTGTGCACCTAACTTTCACTTTTGTGCATATAGTGGGATTTCTTTTCACTCCTTTTTCACTTGTAGAGCATGGTACTTGCAAGCCTGTGTGTTCAACAGTTTTTCTACCTGTAAGGAAAGCCTTCGTCGTGCTTACATTTATTATTGTGCTGTACTGTTATTTTGTTAAAAACCTTATTTATTCAAACCAGATTGTAAAAAAATGCATTCAACTTTGTATTGGCATAGTGAATTACGGTAAGGAACCAACTGCTTAATTTGGTCTTGTTAATAAATTACTGTTAATAATCACCTACTTGCTATGAAATAATGTTGCCAGTAAGTATAATGCTACTAATCTATAGCAGGCATTCCTCGTATGTCGAGTGTAACGATATTTCAATCAGATCACTTCGTTCTTTCGACAAATTTTCTATTCAAATTTAACGTTTCGCTCCCCTTAGTTACCGGGGAGCTTCTTCAGAACACGGTAGATGTAAATAATCTGACATACAAACTGTACAACATAAAATTACAAAGACTACCTGTATTACTAAACACTAAAAATTATTTATCAACAGGGCAGGCAATCACGTAATAACAAAAACATTGTTACATCACAGATACAGGAGTGGCCAAGTGAAAAGTGTTGTGAGAAACATAAGACATTACTTATTGGAGACGAACACACTATAAACAGTCGGAAAATTCGCACCATCATTGCGATTAATAACATTACATGAACAAGCCTTTTGATTTATCAAAAAACTTTCCGCAACGCGACGTCTGTATGCATGTGATTCTGACTTCAGAATTTTGACATTATCCCAATCTATTCTATGATCGAATTCCATAACATGTTGACTCAGCGCTGACTTTTTAGTGTTAAAAGTCTTGACCGCATCAGCATGTTCCCGTTTTCTGGTTCTAACACTACGTCCTGTTTCACCTACATACACAGCATTGCAATCCCGGCAAGAAATTTGATACACCAAACCACGCTTTTGTTCAAAATTAATAACATCTTTAGGTTTGCGAAACAACGAAGACAACGTGTGATGTGGTTTTAAAGCCACTCCGATACCAACTTGAGTCAAAATTCGGCTAATAGGTTCGGAGACACCTTGCACGTAGGGAATCGAAGTGAACCGTTGCAGTTTTTCTGTTTTTCTAAAATTACGATTTTTCAAGTACTTCTTAAAACTACATTTGTTACTGGGAAATCCGTTATTTTTTAAGGTTTTTGTTATGTGATGAAACTCTTCGTTAAACGTTAAATTTGAATAGAAAATTTGTCGAAAGAACGAAGTGATCTGATTGAAATATCGTTACACTCGACATACGAGGAATGCCTGCTATATTTAACCTATTGAAAAGAAACTATGGTAGAGATTTATTGCAAAGTTCAAGAAAACTAGTAAGTTGTTATGTTACCATAGAGAAAGAATATTGCCATTTAAGGTTTAATCATGCATGCAAGAGAGAAGGTGTGTTGCCTAAGAGCCTAAGGTTTCCCCCACCAATTAAATCGCGAAAAGGTTTCCAATTAGCTCGTAAATCTGGATGGGAGTTTCTAAATCTTCGAATAAATGAATCTCATAAAAAAATTGGACGCGCTAAAACATTAGTTGAGGAGATCAGGTTTCAATTAAACAGCAAATTACATCCCGAAGACTTCAATGACCTAATGAATTTTTCGGATTATAAAAAAAGTAAAGTTCGTTCAAAAACCGAATATATTCACAACCAAAAACTAAAACAGCTTATTCCAAGAGAGCGAGAAACAAAGAGCTTGAATCGAAATTGGATTAAAAACTTATCCTCGCGTTCGCTCACTAATGCTCAGGAATCACTCCTGAAAAAAGGGAACAAATTTGCAATAGCGCCATCAAAAATTCCTGTTTTGGATATTATAAGCGGAGTTGAATTAGGTCTAAGCCAAGTAAACTTCGCCAATAAGTGTTCAATTGATTCCGCACGATCTAAAGTGGTGGAAATTCTGAAAAGAGCCAAACCACCCAAACCAAATCTATCAAAGGCCGAAAAGCGCGCAATGGAAGAGTTGAAGCAATATGATGACATCGTAATCCTTAACGCGGATAAAGGTAACAGCACTGTGGTAATGGATAAACTGGAATATGATGAAAAACTTTTAGGGTTGCTATCTGATTCTGCAACATACCAAGTAATTTTTAAAAATCCAATCTGTTCTATTGAAAAGCGTTTAAATCGTTACATCTGGAAGTTATACAAAAACGACAAGATTTCCACCTATTTGTACAAAACTTTACGTAGTAGTGATTCAGTTTTGCCAAGAATATATGGACTTCCGAAAATTCATAAACCCAATGTTCCTCTTCGTCCTATTGTTTCCTTCATTGGTACAGCTACCTACCAGCTTGCCAAATTCCTTAAGCAAGTTCTTGTTCCCTTAGTGGGAAATACCCAATACACTGTCAAGAATTCCTCTGAATTTGTAGAATTGATTTCATCCATCAAACTTGGCAAATCTGAATCACAAGTTTCGTTTGATGTGGTAAATTTGTTTACTTCGGTTCCACTTATAACCGCCAAAACCATTGTGGCTAATAGAGTCGGCGATGATTGCACCTTGGGAGAAAGAACAAGCCTTGCAGTGCCGGAAATCATGGAAGCATTAGATATTTGTTTACAATCATTGTTTTTTGTGTATAATGACGTCATTTATAAACAGATTTTTGGTTGTCCGATGGGCTCTCCTTTGTCACCAATAATAGCAAACATGGTTATGGAAGAGATTGAACAAACAGCTTTGAACACGTATTTGAATTCTCCGTCTTTATGGTTACGTTATGTTGATGATGTGTATGCTATTATGAAAAAAACTGAGGTCGAGCCCTTTCATGATTACTTAAATACTATATCTACTTCAATAAAGTTCACTAAAGAATTGGAAAAATCAGGACAATTAGCCTTTTTGGACGTAAGCATACAACAGATGGAAGATGGATCCCTTGCTACATGCGTATATAGGAAACCAACACACACGGACAGGTATCTTCAATATTCGTCTCATCACCCGGTTAATCAAAAGGTTAGTGTGGCTCGTACATTATTTTCCAGAGCCAACAGTATCATATCCAATAACGAAAAAAAGATTGAAGAGTTTCATCACATAACAAAAACCTTAAAAAATAACGGATTTCCCAGTAACAAATGTAGTTTTAAGAAGTACTTGAAAAATCGTAATTTTAGAAAAACAGAAAAACTGCAACGGTTCACTTCGATTCCCTACGTGCAAGGTGTCTCCGAACCTATTAGCCGAATTTTGACTCAAGTTGGTATCGGAGTGGCTTTAAAACCACATCACACGTTGTCTTCGTTGTTTCGCAAACCTAAAGATGTTATTAATTTTGAACAAAAGCGTGGTTTGGTGTATCAAATTTCTTGCCGGGATTGCAATGCTGTGTATGTAGGTGAAACAGGACGTAGTGTTAGAACCAGAAAACGGGAACATGCTGATGCGGTCAGGACTTTTAACACTAAAAAGTCAGCGCTGAGTCAACATGCTATGGAATTCGATCATAGAATAGATTGGGATAATGTCAAAATTTTGAAGTCAGAATCACATGCATACAGACGTCGCGTTGCGGAAAGTTTTTTGATAAATCAAAAGGCTTGTTCATGTAATGTTATTAATCGCAATGATGGTGCGAATTTTCCGACTGTTTATAGTGTGTTCGTCTCCAATAAGTAATGTCTTATGTTTCTCACAACACTTTTCACTTGGCCACTCCTGTATCTGTGATGTAACAATGTTTTTGTTATTACGTGATTGCCTGCCCTGTTGATAAATAATTTTTAGTGTTTAGTAATACAGGTAGTCTTTGTAATTTTATGTTGTACAGTTTGTATGTCAGATTATTTACATCTACCGTGTTCTGAAGAAGCTCCCCGGTAACTAAGGGGAGCGAAACGTTAAATTTGAATAGAAAATTTGTCGAAAGAACGAAGTGATCTGATTGAAATATCGCTACTAATCTAGCCACTTATTTTTTAAAATAGCAGATCAGCTGTGAAAAAACTTAGCCAGCAGAACTCCTCAACTTCAAAATCGAATATTAATGCTGATGCATGCACTAGTCGGCTTTGCCGACGTCGCCCGGCAGGGCCCCCATCAGTAATATCGAGGATAACGATATCGGTTCAGCTGGCAAAGCCGGCTTTACCCAATGGATAGCTGGGAAAACAGTAATAAAAAGTTTGTTATGAAAACAGTAATATAAAGTAATAAAAACATAGCCAAATCTCGTTTCGAAATAAAATCATCGTTTTTGAAACGCAATTGATAAAAAACATTTGCGTGGGATTGCACATAGCCACTACATGTCTCCAAGTTTCACTGTTTTCACCATAAGCGTATTCCTTAAACCTAACAAACTTTTATTAGTTCAATTGGGCTAGCGCTTCAATTGAAAGTACATTAAAATTGTGAAAGGGCGGTAAAGTAATTGATATGTATTTTTGGGATTGAGCTTCTTCTTTTCCGTCGTTTGAGCTATTCGTGCTGAGCATTATGCAGGAAGATGCACATTCACTGTGTGAGCGCTCATGCTCTGTTTCCAAGTCTTCAGTTAGACTGGGCCACCACAACGGGTAGACTGCTCGGCCCCACCACCTCTCTGCCACATAGAGATGAAGGCATACCGTTAAGTATCTTGCCTCAAGAGACAACGAGCAAGCTTGCCGGCTTGTTCTCCACACTATCTCTTGTTTGAGCGGCAAGCAGGGAAGCTGTGAATACCATTTTTTAAAGTCTTTTGGTATGACTCGAATAGGGGAAATGAACCCCAGGTCTAGCGACTGCGAAGTGAACGCTCCAACCACTACGCCATGGCGCCGGTGGGATTGAGCTATTAAATAGTAGGCCCACTAAAAATAACTTTATTATAGTTGTTCGGGTATTTGCATGAGCTAACACCTCTGGCTGGATGCATGTTGCGTGGTCTTAGCATAAACGCAGACAGGCAAATAGCAAGCTAACCCAAAATCAAACACTTGCAATTAAGTTGTGAAAATAGCAGGGCCCTCATCAGTATTGTCGAGTACAAGAATATTGGTTCAGTTGGCTTCACCAAATTGATATTTGTGAGAACAGCAATAAAAAGTTAATGTGGGGTTGACGCAGTCAATTGTCGTTCCAAAATCAAAAGTACCGTTTTTTAAAGAAAATCGATTAAGCCTTAAAAATCCATTCCGGGGGTTGCGCATAGCCGCTATGGTTTTTCAAAAATTTCTGGAAAAATTCAAAAATTTCTTTTCAAAAATTTCTAGACACATCTTACTTGGGTTATTTTCTGCGTAGGAACTGAACCTCCTAACAATTGAAACAGCCAACGATTTCAAAAAGTTTTATTTGTTCAATTTTACAAAGTTGATCGAAGCAAAATGTCAAAGTTATGAGTAGGAGAGGCGCCAAAGTAATTTGACCGAAGTATTTTCAGGAATATTCTATTAAATATTAGGACCATTCTTAACGACTATTTCTTGGCTGAATGCCTATTTGTACGACCTAAAGTCTCTGGCTGCGCGTATGTTGCTTGGTCTCGGCATATACGCAGCTGGAAAGAACAAAGTAACCCGAAGTGATGCATCTACAATTAAGTTATTACAATAGTAGTCATTAACAATTATGAGGTTAAGAATATCAAATCAGACGTTTGTGTCGGTCTCACCCAATCGCAGAAGAAATGACTTCAAAATTCAGATGATATATAGCTCGAAATTAATATTTTGTTGCAAAAGATAAAACAGGACCATCTTCACTTCCATGTTTTTGTAAAGGGAACACCAGTTTATTGTTTGGAGTAGGCGACTGCATTTCAAAGTGCTTAGAGACTACATTTTTTGATAAATCTTTTAGAAAATGTAGATAGCTAATAACAAAGAAGCGCGCTTTTGAGAAATAATAGTGAAAACGTACCAAACAACTTAACTTTTTCTAGAAATTGCAATTTTCAGGCACCAAATTAAATAACATCGCAATGCTTGCCACTACATAGTGAAAACAGCAGCAGGCAGCAAAATCATCCACTATCAATTTGATAGCGAGCATAAATAGTAAAGCCCATTACTGATATTTGTAATTGCAAGGATAAGCCTATCGGTACAAAACGCTAATCTTCATTTAGCAGTTGGGAGGTCTGGATAAGGGGCAAAGTCAATTGTAATAAAATCTTAAATTGAAGAAAAGATCAAAATTAAACAATAATAACATCAATCCTAACATTGGATGAAGAGGGAATGTTTTGGTTTAAAAAAAGCTTAATAGGCTCCTATTGCAATAGATTATATAACTTAAGGGAAAGCCATAGCCCCATTTATATGGCCGAGTTAAAGGAAAGGAAAGCTATGGCCGAATTAAAGCAAACAGCGCAAGCAAAAATCTTAATGTCACAACTATTAATACGAAAGTGGGCCCACCAAATTTTCAAATAGGCTTACCACTAGACAGATCATTTATTTAATTGTCAAAACCACCACCATTTGAGCGACGCCATTATTTTTTACTATGTTTTACCTTCCCCCCTCTTGCTCTTTTAAAAATTACGAATAGTAGTTTGTGTCATCATTCTTTCTTTTTGAATACTTCCAGTCTTGATTAATCAACCAACATGATCACCATTACATGTACAGGAACTATGGCTTATAGTTACTAAAACATTTCGTTGTCGCTCTCATAAATGTTTGTACGGTGAAGCTGGAGCAACTGCCTTAATTGATACGTTTTAAATTGGCACGTGTGATAATATGCCCTGCCGGGGTAAAATCGCACCATACTTGGGAGAAACATTTTTTTCTATTTTGCTTGATAATAGCTTTATAGCTACTATTATACTGTATTGCTTGATAATAGCTACCGGAATCAAAGCTGAAAATTTGGGAAAAGCAAGGACTCATTAAACTTCTATTAGCATATCTAAGCAAGGAAAAACAAATGTGAATCATCATGCGTAGCCAGCAGGGTCTTGAAAAAGTTAGAGGCGAAATCAAAATTAACACCATCACTGTGTCAAATCACACCACATGGAAGATATGATTGATATTTTGCTTTACAATAGCTCTATAGAGCTACCGGGATGAAACCAATCATTTGAGGAAAAGCAAGGACACTTTAAACTCCCCAGGGCACATTAACACGTTGGCTGCCACGTTGGGTTTTCCGAAAACGACCCTGGGGGCCACGATTTTTCAATTTCTGCTTTACAGATAGTTATGAAAAATAATTTCAATGATTTGTACACGTACTTTTATAATCGATTTTGTATTTTTGTAGCTATTCTATAAAAAGGTAACATTTTTTATCAGAAATTTTTATCATCATAGAAATTAACATTGGACGTCAACAGACACTTTCGACAAGCATATCTAAAGGAAAAAAGTGTCAACAATAATTGTTGACATGGCCCTCCATGATATTGTGCCGTCAACAATAAGTGTTGACATGGCGGTCAACCTGTTAAGCAGGTAGAAAAGAACATGCTACCTAATGCAAAGCCAGCGAGGACTTGAGAAAGTTTAAAGGAAAATCAAAAGAAAACAGTGTCACTGTGTGAAATCGCACCACACAAAAGATAATTTTGATATTTTGCTTCAGAATAGCTTAATATCAGAAATGTGTTCCCTATTTCCAAACTACAGGAAACGCAAGGCCCCCTTATGTCTGTATCAGCAATGAACAGAGCGCATAGACCAAAGGCATAGCCAGGATTTTGAAACGAGATATTACATTACGAAAAGGAGCACAAAAAGTCGTGAAAATCTTATGTTCAGAAAACACCTAAACTTCTGGTAATTCTTTATACATGAACCTGATAGGTGAAGCCGGCTCGGCCGGCTGAACCGACACTCTCAATCCCGACGTTACTGACGGTGGCTCTTAGGGTGACGCCGTCGTATAAAGCAAAGATTTTTTCTTATGCTTATATGCTGCGTATTAAGATATTTATGTCTATACTCCACAGCATTGTAATAAAAATTCCCAAGTTTAAGAAAAAATCAACAGAAAACCAAAACAATTTGTAAAACTGAATATAGAGAGAACAATAGCAGCTTTTGTCGCTATAGCGGAAACAAGAACAATAGTGCAACCAAATTAGGAACTTAATACCACAAATACAAATAGGAAACCGACAGCACTAATTGGCATAATAGGCTCACCATTAAATAGTTTTTTTCTTTAATTGTGAAAGCAACCATCATTTCGCCGCTACAATCAGTTTTGATTATGTATTGATTAACAATCCCTACTCCCTCACAAGTATTAACGATAATTTATGGCAAGATTCTTTGTGAGCATTGCCAGTCATGATTAAGAGAATATGATGATCTTGATTTCGTGAAGTAGGATTGTGAAAGTGCATAAAATTCATTAACTTTTTGCTACTGCTCACACAACAGCCCGATGGGTCAAGCCTGCGCAGTTGGTTGAACCGAAAAACTAAGGCCCGACATTACTGATGGAGAGCCCCTGCCGGGTGACGCCGGCAAAGCCGGCCAGTTACATATATACCAAACAATTTCCGGAAATTGCCTTGAGTGCAAAGATGGATTTGTGTGCTAGTTTAAAAAGCAAAGACGTTTCCAGTCAAAATATAGTACAATGCTCTGGATATAAACGGTGGTGGCACAGTAAGTGTGCTCGATTCAACAACCAAGTGAAAGAAAACAAGCGTCAGAACTTTGTTTGTTTATGATTGACCTAGTGTCAAAATTTTTTTGTCCGGGTCAGCCACAGTAATTAGTTGTTCAAAACGATTTTTAAGCATCACTGCTGTAACTATGTTTTTGTATGTTTGTAAAGGTTAAAACAAACATGTCTTTTTTGTTACCTTTATAATTGCTTGACACATAATGCGTCTGATGACATAGTCAAAATAGCTTTCGGAAAATGTTACCTTATATTTTATAATTGCGGAAATTCTTGATTCATCCTCAAAAACTGAGACACCAGCATCAATCAGGAATAAAAATTATACAACTAAGGCTTTGAATTTAGTGATCGCCCTAAAGAAAGGTTTTTATACTTGTTCAGTATCCAAACCAGCAAATGACTCTCTACTGCTTAAGTGTAAACGTAATTGCAGTAAATGCATCAAAAAATTTTGCCTTTTAAATATGGTAACCTGGTATCGATTATCCACAGCTAAAAGGGTTGGCGTGCGGCACGCAAAAATTTATTTGCTTAACGTGACCGTTTCACTGTTGAGTTTCGCAGGCCTGGTCTACAAGCAACGATGCAAAACAGTAAGTGCAAAGTTGTGTGTTTCATGCCTGAACGGAAGTTGGAATTAGCATGTTTGTGCTTGATGTCGGCTGATAATGTGGAGCTTGGAATTTGGCAGAGTGTTGCCTAATTTCATGCTCCGGCTTCTGGACTGCTCTTCCAGCGCCGGGGTTTGTGTAATTTATGGTCCATTCTTTTGTTAGTGTCAACAGTGCAAGTTTGTCTCAGGCCTTAACAATGTTTTTGATTGTGACAAGTTTTACATTTTTGCCAGCACTCATACCTCTACCAAAAGTGAGGGTTAGGTTTAAAGTTTGTTGACATCAAGGGACGTTGCAGACATCTACTATTTAGCAGAACCCATATTTATCAGCATTTCTGCAGAGAAAAAGACTATAATCTAGCTTTACAAACCTGAAGAAAGTGTAGACGTCCACAATTTGGTGCAGTACATTAATTAGTAAAATCGAAAACACATTACACAAAATTAACCTTGTCCAGTTGATAAGCAGCATGCTTTATTCCTCAAAAAGAGTGTTTTGCAGAACAATTCTTAGAACAAATTAAACAGCCAAATTGATTGGACTTTTTATAAATAGACGTTTTTAGGTTTAACCAAAATACAAAATAATAGTAATAACAAGGCAGTCATAACAACTGCATACACTGGTACGACAAACAAAAGTATAGCGCAATAAGTAACCTGCGTAATCAAAGAGGTTTATTTACTTGAACATGATGAATCTATGAAGATCATATAAGAGTCATGTACTTACCTTCAAACAGTAACACTGTAACACCAATGGGCTCATGCCAAGTTACTGTGCTATTGCATGCTTATACCGATACTAAACCATATTCAGCAGCATGTCTAAACCAATGCAATAAGCTACTTTGTTAGCGGTAAAAAAACTAACTTCAATTCTCAAAAATTTGCTCTAAATAGCCGTGCCTTGATCGGGTTGAACAACTTTACTGCTGTACCGGTACTTAACTACTTACAGTCTTGTAATAGCAGCAAAAAAATAATTCAGTTCTTGCGTCGTCACGCTCTTGATCAGAGTTGCCACTTTTGCCTGTGCTAAAATATCTAGAATCTTTTCAAAATTATAGCTAGATTTATCACAAATAATCTGGAAATTAGCGAAATATGAAATTCAATTCCTGCAATAAAAATAACAATTGAGATAATAACTACTTACTTTTTCTGCTAAAATAGTCAGAAAATATTAAAATATTGATCTCCGAAAAAATTCGAAAATAAATATTTACATGAGTGGTGACTCCTAAAAAAAGGTCATTGCCTTTCTCGCGAGCAAATGTTAACGAAATTATCTGTTACTTTCTGACGAACCGTTATTTTTTGGACACCTTTATTTCAAACATGGAATGAACGGTCTGCAGTGTTGCCAAATTTAAAGTTTTTAACTTTCAACTCCGCATTGACGATGTTAGCTAGAAACTATCTAAGATATCAAAAACTATTTAGATTTATAGCCATTGTGTTGAATACCAAATTTGCTATTCTGCTCGAACAAAGCTATCTAGAATTAGCTATAAAATAGCTAGAGTGACAACCATGATCTGGATTTCACGAAAGTTACGTTTATTTAAATTTGGATGATATCCAGCTCTACTTCGGAAAAAATTATGGTGTTTTAGACTCTACCATGAGAACAGGGATCAGAATCATAGTTGCCAAACGTTGGAATTTATTTCGCAAAGTAACTTGGAAAAAATCTTGGATATTGTAATGGAATTTTGGGAGTTGTTTAATCGAAAAACTCGACGAAAATGCCTGGCAGTGGTGTAGCTACCGGAGATTTCAGCAGATTCGAGGAAATTTGGACGGTTTTGAAAATCGAAGACCTGTTTTTTAGAGAAGAATCGCTACGTTTTTTTTAAATTAGGGTAATAGCCCACTCTTCGTCGGCAAAAGTTATGGTGCTTTAGACTTTACTTGTTTTCAAAATGTGCAATTATCCGATTAGGGTGGCCTTAAACATTTAATTAAAGATGAAAGTATTAGAATTCAAAAACAGATAAGTTAAAATATTGTTTACAATTAAATAAAAACAAAAAGTTTTGCTTGAAAGCTAAAATTTTGACTTTTTTTAGATCTTCGTGGGCACTGCAGCTTTGTAGCTCCTATAGACGAGCCACTACTGAATTTATTAAAATCAAAGTAAGTCTCACGTTGCTGGCTCAGTGCTCGATAACGACCAAGGTTCGAGCTACACGTATATAATTTAAAACAGTACACATCAGAATAAAATAATGGAGCCACTATAGCTGTTTCGCCAAGCGACTAATTACGGGGCAACTTATTCTAATAGTATAAGTTGCCACTTGATGAGCTTAACTCATGGAACTAAATTTAAATTATACATACCGTATATATATATATATGTATATAATTTAAACACTACATATATGCTGTATATATATAATTTAAAACACTACACTTCAAGATGAATAATAAACTAAAATAAATGAAATAATATGTAAACTCGGTAAAATATAATGAATAAAATCATGATACGCTAGATCAGCTGAGATTATTTATTTATTATTAGAAAGATCGGTTTCGCCTTCCCACTGGAATTTTCAATTTCTATGTAAAAAAAAGAAAAAACAAAATGCACATACCACCTTACCGCAGTTACAATTACTAGCGTACCGAGGGGAAGGCCACTGTGCCATGCCCTAAAAATGAAAAAATGTATAGCAAAACCAAGAAAACTGCAGAGAGTGACACTGTTTCGACCTATCAGGTCTCTTCAGTGCAGTTGGTGACCGACAAGAAGCTAGAGACTTTTAATAAAACATAGCTTAGACCGCCACACTTGTGGAATCTATACTACATCTACAAGTGTGGCAGTCTAAGCTATGTTTTATTAAAAGCCTCTAGCTTCTTGTCGGTCACTAACTGCACTGAAAAGACCTGAGAGGTCGAATCAGTGTCACTGTCTGGAGTTTGCTAAGTGCATTGCTAGCCTCTTGCATTACTATAAGAGCTTGTGACCACTACGCTGTGACAGCACTATTGTTCTAGCAGTTGCTAGACTTAGTGCACCTGCGACAGCCGCCACTCATTCACGAGTGATACAGCTTCGCAGAGTACTGACAGTCCTTCCACCAAAGTGAATCTAGTATAAATCCCACAAGTGTGGCGGTGTAAGCTATGCTTTATTAAAAGCCTTTAGCTTCTTGTCGGTCACCAACTGCACTAAAGAGCCCTGATTGGTCGAAACAGTATCGCTGTCTGCAGTTTGCTAAGTGCATCGCTAGCCTCTTGCATTATTATAAAACCAAGCATTTTTAGCAAAAGCAAAGCTGGTTTTTCGCGAGTTTTCGGGGTTTGCCCTGAATTTCGATTTTCCTGTGAAAAATCTCTCGTCGCTCAGAACACTTGCTGGTAGAAATCTGGACTGGACTATCGGGTTAAAGTAAAACAGTTATCAAATTTTGTTGTGCTCTTGAAAGTGAATAAGAGTTGTAGAGAGCAGACAGAACCTTGTAGAGGGAAGGCATATAGCCGCACAAACCACTATTTTAAAAGAGATATTTGATCAATTAACTCTGCTACTTATGCGAAATGTCAGCTTTCTGCAGAGTGGTTAGTGGCAGCCACGTTTTTGAAGAGAATCGTACAACTTGTACGAGAATAGAGAGCTACCGGTATCACTAGGCACTATGCATGAGCATTTCTAAAACAAACAAAAGAAACGCTCCGATTTGAAAGCATATTTTGGTTGTATTTTCAGCTGAAATAGAGAACTCTTAAAACTTCGAGACAACTTGGGGCGTATTCAATCACTGAAACATTGCTGCAAATTTTCCCAACGTTGCCAGTTACAACGGCAACGGGCGAACGGTCATTTAGCACCCTAAAGCTGATCAAAACCTATTTACGTACAAGCATGCAAAAAAATCGACTCAATGCATTGGCTCTTTTGTATATAAACAACGATCTCAAACTTGATTATAGTCAAGTGATTGACCAATTTGCGAAAGGGAACCGTCGCCTCAATTTAAAATAAACTAACTTTGTTTTATGCTTAATTTTCATTTTACGATTTCATTCTTTTAATAAGTCTCGTAAAAGCATTATAGTAAAACTTGCTTCCAGAATGCACGAAAATGCGTATTTTTAGGTGTAATTTTGCAAAATTTTCTGGGGCATGCCCCGAACTGCCCAAGAATGGTCGTGCCTTTGGCACTCCGCATAAAGTTGATTTGTGACGTCACACGATTGTGACAAAACTTTGGCTCCCCCTCGGAAACTTTCTGCGTACACCACCGGTTATAATGTGCTAAATAGGAAAGCATAACTAACTATCTCACACTGACTGAAAAATGAAAGGGTTTAAGGAATATTGTTAGCAATCTATAAGTTATCAATTTTCATTCTTCAGCCAATGTAAGATAGTAAGTTCTGCTTTCCTATTTAGTACATTGTAACTGCCGTAAGTTGGTATATGCGTTTTGTTTTTTCGTTTTTTACATAGAAATTAAAAATGCCAGCGTGAAGGCGAAATCGATTTTTCTAATAATAAATAAGCTCAGCTGATCTAGCGTATCATGAGTTTATTGATTATATGATTGCCAACCTGGATCGCTTCAAGAAAGTTCCTTCATGGGTAAATTCCTGGTAGTAAATTTACTTCTGCTGTCACTCGGTAAAATATTTAAGAGTGCTCAATAACAACAGATAGAGGAAATTGACACGTTTATTTTTTAGAGCAAAACACTTAGAACGCAGATAAGATTGCTGTTCGCAGAAGAACCAGCAGAAAAAATTATTTTTTAGTATTAGTTTTTACTTAGTTGGATGGGTTTATTTGGCTATTGTACTACTTCTGCTTATTCCCCTCGAACAACCGTAAGTAGTGCTATATTTTTAGCTTGTTTTAGGTTTGTCTTTTGGTTTTTTGCATAAATACCTGAGAAGCCTTTACGGAAAACCAGTCTGTTGTATTTTTGCCAATAAACATCCATATACAACTTAAAGATTAGTTTTATATATATATACAGTATATAGGTCTCTCTCTCTCTCTTTATATATACACAAGGTAGCCAATAAGTAGCCCGACAGCTAGAAGAGCAAAAATCAAATCGGTAATTAATCATGAAAATAGCATTAAATGTATTCAATTCAATTGTTCAACAAATTTATTTATCTAAAGCATTAACGCTTTAATCATTCTACAAATTTATAGAAAGCACAACAACAAGAATAAATGATTATAATACATGATCAAACTGCCAACCGTTCTATTTGATGCATTTGGTCACACGGGAAACAACGGATTCTTAGACTCTAGCGCATAACTCCTTGTTTGAGTTAATAGCATTAAACTGCATCGTGATAGCGATTTTAAGACCATCCAAACTATGGGGTTTGCTGTTGTAAACTGGGTCCTTAATTGCATCCCACAAGAAAAAATCCTTGGGCGTAAGACTGGGTGATCTAGGGGCTCACTCAATTGTACCACGTCTACCGATCCAACCTCCAGGTGTTCTATTCTGTGATAATCTGCTAGACATTGAGAATAATGAAATTGCGATTACGTCACTTTTTCAAATACAAATTGTCTAAAATAAAATTACGATTGCATGATTGGATGAATTTAGACATACCTTGCATGCTACGCGTGCGCACGCGCAAGCTTATTGATCATCTTTCAACTCTCATCTAATTGTCGGGCTACTAATTGGCTACCCTGTATATTTATCTATGTAGGTGTATACAGTATATAGTGTATATATAGACCTATACAGAAGTTTTTCAAATAGTCGTCATGAAAGCACTGTACATCAGGAACTGAGTTAAACCTAAATTATATTGGCGTAGAAAATAAATGGTGATACTGACTTAGATGACTAGTAACTTTACCTCAAAATCCCCGTGGCATGTTCTAAATGATATTCCTGATGATGTGTCTGAATATGGGGATGAAAGCTCCAGCCATGATGCAGATGATGATTTCATACCAGCAGCAGATGAATCTAGCTCTTCTAGTGAAGATGAAAATGTGAATGCAGCAAGTATGTAAAGCGGATGGAGTTGTAATGTCTCTATTTTTGTGTATTTTCAAATTGCATTTTTTTTGTGTTAGGTAACCAAGATCCAAGCACAAGCAGTTTGCAAAGCGATTTGGAATTTGATGAGAAGGATGGTGCTGTGTTGACTGCAAAGAATGGCACTAAATGGAAGAAGGTACAAGTTGATGAGCAGTCCACAGGCAGACTTGCAAGTCATAATATTCTGAAGAATTGTCCTGGTCCTTCGAGTTACGCGCGTAGAATCATACAGACTGCAAGTCCTGCCAGTGCCTGGCTTTTATTTATTGACAAGTTTATACTTGAACACATCCGTAAGTGCACCATCACTGAAGCTTATAGACAAACTGAAAACGAAGAATTTTGTCTAACAAACAATGAATTGCTCGCATTTATTGCTGTCATGTACGCACGAGGAGTAACAGGTTCAAATGACATGCCATATCATACTCTGTGGACTGAAAACTGGGGCGTGCCCTTGTGTAAAAAAACAATTTCAAGAAACAGTTTCAGCGAAATTTTACGTTTTCTCCGCTTTGACACAAAGTCGGATCGTTCTCAAAGGTTGAAAACAGATAGATTTGCTTTATTTTTGGTGGTGTGGAACAGGTTCATCGAGAACTGTATTTCATGTTACACACCTGAAGCTTTCATCACTGTGGATGAACAGCTTTTCCCCCACAAAATGTAGATGTCCATTCACGCAGTTCATGGCGTCAAAGCCTGGCAAGTACGGACAGAAATATTGGCTGGCTGTAGACAAAGATAATAAGTATGTGGTAAATAGGTTTCCATACGTTGGCTGAGACGAGACTCGCTTTAGAGATGAACGTATCTCCGACTAGGTCGTCAAGCGGTTGTTGAAACCGTACCTTAACAAAGGGAGGAACGTGACAACAGACAATTATTTTACCTCAATAAAGTTGGCCACAGAGTTGCAAAAATACAAAACCAGCTTATCGGGAACAGTAAACAGAATCCGCAAGGAAGTACCTGCAGTAGTAAAGCACATGAAAGAGCCACTTTACTCCACCACGCTATATAAATCTGGTGATGTAACAATGACTATTTATCAAGGTAAAATCAAGAAAAATGTGGCTATTCTCAGCACCCTCCACCAAAACATCACTATTGCAGATGATGCCAAAAAGACACCAGAAAGTGTCAAAGCTTTCAATGATATAAAATATGGTGTTGATATTGTGGATCAAATGGCAAGGAAATACACGGCTAGAACTTCCACCAGAAGATGGCCTGTTCATTCGTTTCAAAACACACTGGACTTGGCGACTATGAATGCATGGATCGTTTACAAGGCGATTGAAGAACACATATCCAGAAAAGTTTTTCTTCAGCAGTTGGCTCAAGACCTATCTGGGCCTCACACAGACGAAAGGAGCAACACTAAGAAAAGACGCTTGAAAAAAGAGATATTTGATGAAGGACATAATAAAATGACAAAATATTGCCAAGTAAAAGGTGAATATAGGAAGAATCGCCCAGTTGGCACCTGTAATGAGTGTAGCAAATCGCTGTGCGGAAATTGTACTGCTAAAAACGTACGTCTGTGTGTGAAATGCAGTTCCTCACAATAATAAGTGTCCTTTTTCGGTATTCTGGGATTTTTTTGCCTTTTTGTTGGTTGGTTTGTTATTTGAGTTTGCCCAATACAATAATATCAATAAAAAAATTCCTAAGTGAGCTTTCTTACAAAGCTATTCTACAGCCATAATCACAGCAATGTTAGACAAGAAATGGCAGGGAGTCAAAATAACTCCTTTGGGCATTCTAGGCATATAAATATCATTAAGATTTAAGTTTTCTTTTTTTGTTTATTTTGAAATAAAAGAATATTGGTCTCATTGAGTCGCTCTACATTGAACGTTTTCTAACCGTCAACAAACATTCCATCAAATCCATAAGGTATAAACAAAAAATGTAATGAAATTGATCAACAATAAAAGTAGTAATTACTATAATATTTATAAGCCAATGAGCCTTTACTATGCTGTACTATTAAGGCTTAGATTAGCGAATATAAAGTTATTTTGCATTTAGTATTTCCTGCAAGAAAATTATTCATTTCACAGCATTTCTTATCATAATTTGTGATTCCAGAGAAGAATTCCAAACCTGCCACCCCAAAATCGAAAAATTGTTCCTAAAAAATTTCTTTAACCTAAATTTGCATAATGTTATTCAAAACAAAAAGTCATAAATCTAACTTGAGACAACACCTTTTGAGAGTTTTCTGAGAATAAAGTCACTCCTTGAAATTCTGTCGCGCGATGCAGACCCCAGAATTGTTATGAGTCCAGCTATTGAAGAACTCCAGTCAGTCCGAATTAGTTCGGGTCCGAACACTCTTTGAGTCCGAGTCATTTGGAACCCACATTGGAGTCAAGTTTGAGTCCTCCAAAGCTCGAGTTCAAGTTTACCAAATGTCGAGTCTTTTTGAGTACGAGTCCACGAAAGTTCGAAGTTATAAAACTTTGCCTAAATCTATTGCATTGGATACTGGCATACTAAGTCACAGCACGCAAAAATCTATACTATAAAGCGCAAGTTTGTTTGTCAGTGTGTCAGTCTGTTTTAACTCCACCGAATCTACTTGACGTACCGGGGTGAAACTTGGCTCGATTGATCTCCAATCCAACATAAATGCTATAAGGGTTGTTGACGTCACAATGACATCATAAATAAAAGTTAATTTTTTGAATTTGCATTTCTGGATATAGGAATGCAGCTTAAACAAAAACCAGCATCCAACTTATTAACTTTAAGAAATTTCACTCTTTTGGGAACCAATATGTCATCATAGGTAAACGACTGATTGTAAAACTTTTTTTCTTTATTACCTTCAACAGTACTAACCATAGAATTGCGATTGAAAGCTTTTTCAGCTAATTTTAACTAGATGCTTCCAATAAAAGTAATTGTTAAACAACCTAAGCTGTATTGACAATGCAACAAGCGAATAAGCATTTAAGGGCTTTTTTAAGAATTTTTTCTGATTTTGTTCTTGAACGCTTCAGAACAGCAATGTTTTGTCATACTGCTGTCTGGTACCACTTCAGTAAGATTAGCAGCAGGTTGCAGCTGCATTTATTACAATTCACTGTTGAATTACTGACATTTTTGAAAGCAAACGTGAAGAGTAAAGCCTATTTCTGACATACTGCCTGTCAAATTACAATGATATAGGTTTATTACTGAATTATCATACCAGTTTCAATCGGCTATTTAAATAATGCAGTGGCAAGTCGAAATTCATAATAGGTAAACTGTTGGTGGAATCTGAATAGCTATTCCTTTGTAAAGTCCCGCGCCTGACCCCAATTAACCTCTTAGCCTACAAAATATCGATCACATGTTGCAAAGTAGAAAATAATACCAAGGTTTAATGAAAAATTCACTTAATTTGGAAGAAATTATTCTCCTCCTCAACACAAAAATAGGGTTGGTGGATTACCGACTACACCTGTAACCTAATCCAATGAGGTAATTTGTTATATTTTGTTACAGAGTACTCAAATATCATATGACACCTCCAGAGGAGGGGGGGAAAGCAAAACCGTCATATAGGCGTTAAATGGGTGGAGAGGGATAAGAGATATTGTTCAGTGACAAACTTACTACTATATTATACTGTATTTGTAAGAGATGAAGTTTTCAATCGTTTGATTTAACAAGTTTTTGTAGCGAATCCGAACAATTAAATTTTCTAAACTACCTATTTGATATGGCGCGTCACATAGGAGGAGGAGAGGATTAAAAATTGGACAAAAACGCGTCACATGAATTGTGAACAGCGATTTACTGCTTTCAGAAATGATATGTTGGGTGAAGCAGACCAAGAGAGCCAGAAAAAAATTGAGAGGGAGCCAAATTTTGCAACTTTTAATGTGACGTCATTTACTAATAACGGCATTTTGCCTTTCGTGAACTACGCTCGTCGCTACTATAAAAATTGCTGTACAAAACCGAGAAAGTGCGAATGCGATTTCACTGATCTAATGTAGTTTTAACAAGAACGGCTTTAATAGTTCAACTTCAATTGTGACGTATAACGCACTGTTTAAGGAATTTCAAGGAAACCACTCACACTGGTAGGTTGAACGTTCTGATAAAAGAAGCGACGTCTTTGTAATAGTCCGCATGGCAATAAAACAAGAAAGCGCTCTGCGAGACGCTTATTTCTTGCAATTACCATAACTTGGATTATCAATTCATCACTCGACTGCGACATAGAAGAAAAACTTCGGCGATATTTAGTGTGTAAACGGTACACACCTTGCTTGATAACACTTGAATGTTTAAAAACTTAAAAAGCCACGCCCGACCCACCCCCTTGCTAAAAGTCAACAATAAACACAATGTACCTGCAAAGGCGCAAAAAAATTTATGTTTTTATTTTTTTGATACTGTTTTGTAATTTGACTTAAAATTCAGGGGGGCCATGGCCCCTTTGGCCCCTCCTGGCAACGCCTATGAAGCAGGCGCAGCCGGCTGAACCGATATTTCTAACTCGACGAAACTGATTGGCGGCGCTGCCGAGCGACGCCGGCGAAGCGGTCTAGTAATCCACAACAGCAGTAACTATATACCGCTCTGCACACGCCCAAAAATAAATACAAATGGTAAGCTATTCAGAAAATATAACGAACAGATTGTTGAATACTACTGTACGTATCCCAGATGCGCGTCTCATCAATTGCTCCCCTAACACCAACAATTGCCATTACCCGCCATTTGTGAATACAATTTAATTCTAAAACATTTGGTGGATTAAGCAAAAACAGGCCTTTTTACATTTCATGAACACCTTCATAATCAAATTAAAATCAGTTAGCTCATCTCTTTTACAATTGGCTAGAAGTTTTTTTTATTTCGCTCTGATGCTATTTTGCTTGACATTTAAATCTAGCGTAATTCAAACTGGAATTTATTTTCGTGAATGGGATTTAGCAAAAAAAATTTCAATTTGTTGACTCTGGTCATTTTTTTACCTGGACTCGAAACGAGCCCGAGTCACTACTTGGTTTGAGAACTCGAGCTGAATTCTTTGTAGTGAGGGCTCGAGTCCTTCTAGGATTTTTATCTGGTGATTCGAGCCCTATAGTCATTATAACTTTGGCAGACCACTTTTTTTGTGACGTCAGTGCGTACACGTCCTA
Organism: Trididemnum clinides; assembly: GCA_963675345.1. Taxonomy (NCBI): domain Eukaryota; kingdom Metazoa; phylum Chordata; class Ascidiacea; order Aplousobranchia; family Didemnidae; genus Trididemnum; species Trididemnum clinides. The sequence continues at coordinate 2,112,421 of OY776299.1, forward strand.
TGTAAACTTCAAACTAGTTCCGCAATGTGAATAGAGCGACAAATTGGATGAGACATTCGCACTTTTAAATACTCCTTCTCGCATCCTAAAATTGGTGCGAGTTTTTGATCACCATTGGTCTAGACTCTAGAGAAATATTAGGAAAAACCGCCAAAAAAGAATAACGTTCTTCTGTTACTACTTGAGTAATTAAGTTTCAAGTACCTTTTTACTTTTACTTAAGTAGAAATTTCTTTCTGTTTTTGATTGAGTATTTTTTGAATAAGCAACAATACTTTTACTATCAAATTTTTCGACTACTTTGATCTCTTTTGATTATCGGCATTACAATTTTTCTTTATGTCATCACTACGGCCATTTTTTTCACCTAAAAAATTATATTTTTGACTTTATTTTGGCCTAACCGCTTTCGCCTATTATTTATGTCTTGTTGCACTTTTTTGATTAAAAATGTTTTATAATCCGCAATTTACATAAGTTTTTAAAGAAGAAGGTGGCCTACTTTAAACATTTTCTCAATCACTCAGTCTTGAAGCTAATGCAACAAAGCGACGCATGACGTCAAAATCTAGGATAACGAGCCAGTGTGTGTACCGGTAACAATTAGTGTGTAATACAAAAAATGCGTTGTTATCGCAACTCTACTGTACATTAACAGTCTGTCTATGATGCTTTTAACGAAAGCCACACAGTATAATTACCAGGACTTTTTATTGTAATACAGCATCATATATTTTTTTAAGTTCTAAGCATCAAAATTTCTGTCTTTTCTCAGTAATTTACTGAGCATAGAAAATGACCTCTCAACAGCAGCAGAGATTGGCTGGGCTTTTTGCAATAGTGCGTAGCTTGTTGGGTCAATTGTCAAGTTGTTACAGTTTATTATTGCTTCTAAATCAGAGCTGGATAGTCGTTTTTTAATGTAATTTTTAATTGCGCACGGATCATCATCGAATTGCATATTCTTCAGCAGTCCGTATGCTTCGGTTATCGTGCAGATACTTCCTTCTAAGAACTTTTCGTTGGCTGCTAGAGTCCGGTATTGATTTATTTTAACCAAGTCCGGCACCAAATCTTCCACATTGATAGCGTCTTTTGCTCTGCTGACTAAGAGGCCTGCAGTTGTCCAATTGCTGACAATGGTACGAACAGCTGGAAGGTTCTCACTGTGATATAAGGCAGCTCTAAGCCAAGTTGCCCATCTTGTAATTACAGGGTCAGGAGAAGATGGAAGACTAGCATCATGAAAATCTTTCTTGCGATCTTTGTTTTTGATTGTTGCTGCCTTGATCGTTGCTGTTATTTTATCAATATTTTTAAAATGAGCACGCACACGCATAGCGCAGTTATGTAGTAAGTGCGCAACGCAGGTGACATGCATCAAAGAAGGGTATAATTCCTTTAATGCCTTTCCATCCAAAGACATGTACCGAGCAGCATCAGTCAAGAACAACGAAAAATTCTCGCGTTTTATTTCAAGTTGTCGCAATATGTCACCCACAGTGTGCAGAATAATACTGCTATTAACATTGCTACCGCTGTCAAGTGGATGGCAATCAACGAGGAATGTCTGATTTGGGGTATCTAAGCTGTCCACAAGCACACTAATATACTTTTGTTTAGCAATCTCTGCTTCATCCACAATTAAAAAAGTTTTTTGTCATGAAATAATTCTTGAATTTGTTCTTCTTTTTGGGATGCTAATTTAGCAACACATGCCCGGGCTGCAGTCTCCAAAGGCAATACTTTTCCCATTGTAGCAAACAGAGACTTGAAAGAAGGATGGTTCAGTTTATGAAGTGGGATATCTGAAGCTAAGAATGAAGAGACAACCTGTTCCTTGAAGTTTACTTGATCGATTTGTAAAAAGGTTTGCTTACTTTGGGATTTGCTCTTCGTCTCCAATTTTCTTTGGTGTTGCTTACTTTTTCGGTAGCTTTCCACAAAAAACTTTTTGTCGCATTTGACTAACACGTCGCAAAGGTTGCATCGCAAGTCGCGGGCAGGATATTCGTGGCAAATTTGCGTAACTTTCGCTGTAGAAGATTTGGCTTGTTTAGGCATTCTTTGCTTTGCAAGCTACGACTTAAAAAGACCACGTGTAAAGAGCACAAAGGTTTTATAGGAATAGATTAATTGTCTAACAATTATGTGTTTGTGCATCAACAATCATAGGCGTAGCCAGGGGGGGCCAAAGGGGCCATGGCCCCCCCTGAATTTTAAGTCAAATTACAAAACAGTATCAAAAAAACAAAAACATAAATTTTTTTGCGCCTCTGCTGGTGCATTAGAGTTTATTGTTGACTTTTAGCAAGGGGGTGGGTCGGGCGTGGCTTTTTAAGTTTTTAAACTTACAAATGTTATCAAACAAGATGTGTACGTTTTACACACTAAATATCGCCGAAGTTTTTCTCTGTCGAAGTCGAGCGATGAATGGATAATCCAAGTTATGGTAATGGCAAGAAATAAGCTTGTCGCTGAGCGCTTTCTTGTTTTGTTGCGGTGCGGACTACTACAAAAACGTTGGTTGGTTGGTTGATTCACTTCTCCTCTTCCTTGGGATGGAGGTACGGCTCTGAAGTTTCTGAAGTCGTGGCTTCAAGATGATAGGTTTTCCAATTGGCTTGTTTATACGCAACTCTCTGGTAGTGGTGGTTTATGCAAAACATGCATCTTGATGCAAGCGCATCTGACACATGGCAGTCTTGCAAACGCTGCTTTCCTGAAAAGACCTTGTATAGATTTCAAGAAATTTATCAAAAAGGCTCTTTCTCACAGAGATGCCGCTTACCATAGAGAAGCAACATTGGCAGCGAAGGATTTTATTAGCTCCATGGAAAGTGGCAAAGATATATACACTTGCATAGACGCTGGAAGAGACAAGCGAACAGCAGAAAATAAAAAAAATTTGACTTCTATTGTCAAAACTGTTCTTTTCTGAGCTTCTAACAATATTCCTTTGCGTGGGCATTCCGCAGACAAGGGAAATTTTATGAAGCTTCTTCAATTCCGCATGGATGCTGGGGACGAAGCTTTGAAGAAACACTTTGCTCAGATGGCTGGAAATGCTAAGTATACCAGTCCAATCATTCAAAACGAGATTCTTGGGATTGCGAGCACCATGGTGGTCGAAGAGTTCGTTGCAGAGGCTAATGAAAGTTTTATATTTGTTGTTGCCGAAGAATCCTGCGATATTTCGGGAAAAAAACAACTTAGCATACTCTTAAGATATACCAAAGGTGAAAAAGTAAACGAGAGTTTTACAGGATTTGTTGAAATATCTTCAGTTTCCGCGGAATCAATTTCTGCAGCTGTTCTGGCTCACCTCTCCACAATAGGCGTTGATCTTCCAAAGCTTGTTGGACAAGGTGCATCAACTGTGACAGGTCATGTGAGTGGAAGTCAAAAACGCATTCGCAAAAAGTACTCCCCAGCAATATTTGTGCATTGTGCTGCACAATATTTGAACTTGGTCATTAATGACCAGAGTAGAGTTTCTATTGTTAGAAGCACCTGCGACATCATCAGGGAAACTATTTGTTTCTTTCGGGAAAGCCCTAAAAGGCGCTAAAGTTTAGGAGTCAATATTTTTTGATTCTTTCCTACCAGGTGGTCACAAAAATGCAAGAGCATCCGGATATTTAAAGCTAACTACAAGTTTATACTTGACGCTCTTGCTTCATTGATGGAGGACGCGAGCGGTGAGACAGGAGCGAAAGCTCTTTCCTTGAAAGCTGCTCTCAAAAAGCCTGGTGTAACATACGCTATATGTTTGATTGGGCGGTACTCAGCACTTATGGAACCACTAGCGCGAAAGCTTCAGTCTGTTGGAGTCAGCGTACCTTCTGTGAAAAGTCTTATTGCTTCTCTTCAGAGCGTCCTCGATCAAGACCGGGTGGACTTCAACACAGTTGCATCTAGTATTTACGACGGGGCTTGTGCAGTAGTTGGCACGAAAGAGCTTTCAGTGCCTCGAGTTGTTGGAATCCAAGTTCGTCGTGACAACGTTGAAGCAGAATCGGCCTCGCAATATTATCAACGTTCGGTATTCCTCCCGTACATTGATGATCTAAGCAGCTCTCTTCGAGAACGTTTTAACAATAACCCTTTTTTTTTCGCGTTGCTCTCTATCTTGCCTCCGAACAATCCGACCAACATCAATGACATTGAGAGCTTATATTCCTTGGACAACCTCGTAAATGAAGTAAAGTTGTGGAGAAATTCTCTCACCCCTCAAGTAAACCAGGAAAGCTTGCCCGAGCTTTTTCTGAGCGCCCAAACTTATCCAAGTGTGCGCAACGTCATACAGATTATCTTGACACTCCCCGCAACAACCGTTGAGACTGAACGGTCATTTTCGTGTATGAGGCGAGTCAAAACTTGGTTACGTTCACCTATGACCTCGGATCGCTTGTCTGATTTGTGCGTGCTTTACTGCCATCACGAAAGAGTAGATGAGGAGAAGACCAATCGAATATTGGCAACCATGGCTGGTGAAAAGCGACGACGAATTGAATTCTGAGCGTGATCAACTGGAAGTAAAACTTGTTCAACTTTTATAGTAATGCAAGAGGCTAGCGATGCACATAGCAAAACTGCAGACAGTGACACTGTTTCGACCTTGTGCATCGCTAGCCTCTTGCATTACTATACATGTAAGACCTTGTGACCACTAGGCTGTGACAGCACTATTGTTCTAGCAGTTGCTAGACTTAGTGCACCTGCGACAACCGCCACTCATTCACGAGTGATACGGCTTCGCAGAGTACTGACAGACCATCCACCAAGTGGATCTAGTATAGGTCCCGCAAGTGTGGCGGTCTAAGCTATGCTTTATTAAAAGCCTCTAGCTTCTTGTCGGTCACCAACTGCACTGAAGAGACCTGATAGGTCGAAACAGTGTCACTGTCTGCAGTTTTGCTATGTTGTTCAACTTTGTTTTCAACATTCTTGCATGTGCTGAGCACTTACTGATCTAATAACGTATACCACTGTACGCACTGTATCTTATCGCTATTTAATTCTCAACAACCAGTAAAATGGCGAATGCGTTTATAAGATGACAGATGAGTGTGTCTGGCTCAACAATGTATTGTGTGACGATTGTCTTATCAAAAATTATCACTAATTGGCCTTTTCAAAGAAAGCGCTAGAAATTTTGCATAATTTAGCGGTCAGTTTGCAATTAGGCAGAAATTCTGTAAAATTTATATTTTCATAGATAATACGTGAATATGCCGTTATAAGTAAATGACGTCACATTAAAAGTTGCAAAATTTGGCCCCCCTCTCAATTTTTTTCTAGCTACGCCCTTGTCAACAATGACGATTTGATGCACAATAAGTGCTATGTCCTTCTCAATTACCGCATGCATTTTTACCATTGCAACTATTTGAGAAGTTTAAAATCAAATAAAACTGCGCATAAAATTTTAATAGCAGCTCAAAAATTCAAAGAAATATAAAAAAAATCTAAATTTTTTGGTTTTTGTAAGGAAATTTTTGATGAAGACAATTTTGAGAAGTTTTGACTTTATGCAAAATTTTGACTTTATTTTGACTTATAAAATCTACCAAAACAGACTCCTGAAGACCTGAAACGAACGTTAGTACACGTTTGATCATGTAACAAGGTCCTGAAAAAATTTTGACTTTATTGACTTTAGCCGGCCCTAGTCATCACATGAAAGTTGCTAAAGTTTTATTATAAAGACGTGCAAAATATCGAGACGACGCACTTGCAGGGCATAAAAATTTATTATATTTTTGTATTGTATTTAAAAGTTATCATTTTTCTTACATATTCTAATAACTAAATACCGGATGCAACCAAAAAGCAAAGATAATGTCTGCTTTGAACTCAGCTCCCGAAATTCACCCTTGAACATCTCTTACCCTGCAAGTAGCAAAATATTTTGTTGCCTGGTGTTGTACTGAACAATGTATATAAAATGGCCTGGTATTATTCTGAGATATTTTATAAGATATGTTAAACAAACTTGTTTTAACACTTTTGGCTAGTTATTAAAGTAAGACTAAGAACATATCCGCGAAGACGTTTGTCGTACCTGACTCTGTTCCGTTGACGAAGCACGGGGAGACGTTAATTTGAAACTGGGGGTCCCCCTGATCAAACGGATGATTGCCGATCGCCACCTCTTTTACGCAACCTTGAAAGTCGTTTAGGTGTCGACGATTTATGTGATTGGCAGCGAAGTCCTTCGGAATCGCCTGCAACCGCCAGCAATAAAACTTGTGGCGATATTTCAGTGAATTCAGGAAAAAACACCAACGTATTCATAATATTTCAGTTTCATTCTTGTCAAACATTCTGAATTTGGGAGCTAGACTTAAAAACTAATTTGGTTATGAGCAGTAAGTTCAGTTTAAAGATTAATGTTTACTTAAAGCCTTGTCTGCACAGAGGCCATGCACCACTTAATTTTTTATTTGTTTTATTGTGGTTTAGTTGCAAGAAGCGCATAACTCGCATCTCGCTCAGCTTCGTGTGGAGCTTAATAAGAATTGGCCTCGTTTTCAATTTGTCAGTTTCCTGCCACTAATGCGACTGAAAATTTTTACGTTTTGAAGTACCATGCAATGTGATATTTGGCATAGGTTGATTTCAAAAATAATTTTGCAAAGTATTTTCTGCATAGAATTTGTTAGAATTATACCAATATAAACTAATTTCTTCGTTTGAGGCTTTGTTAATTGAGAATAGGAATTTGTATACACAAGGGCAGGCATAAGGCCTGCTTGTTATATAGCAAACATTTAGCTCATTATAGGCAGCAGCCATGAGTGTTTCTTAGTGACATTCTGCATTGGCTGAACAGTTTTTTGACGTAAAACTAGGGCACATTTTTATTTATCTAAAAACTAAAAAAGAATTTACTTCAAAATTTAAAAAAATTGGCTTTATTGGCCTAACAAAATTTTGACTGAATAAACTGATGTTTATTTTGCTTTTGTCACCAGGCATCTTTTAACTTCTCACTATAGCCAGTTTTGACCGCCAGTTGTCGCTACTGCACTTGTTTATTACCATAATTTCCTTTCCTCCTTTTCGTTCTGTTGATTACTACGTAACCGTTGTCTGTGTTTAAACTTTAGTCACTCCTGACGAAGAAAAACTAATTTTAGTTTTTCGAAACGTTGAGTTTTTGTGAATTTTATCTCGATTTTAAATCTAAATAAAGATCATTTTAACTTTCAATTACACCAGAAGAGCCATAGTGAGAAGTTAAACTAATGTTTCTTGAGTTTTTATATTCAAACAAACATTTAATTAACGAAAATACACCGATCCTCAACAAAACTTGAAATATGCACGCCTTATATAAGCAACCAGCTCTGCAATCACCAGGTGAAAGAATTGGAATGCAAAATCATGTACTGTTGAATATTTTGACCTTAAACTTTCTGTCCTTGGAAAAGCTTCTTTCTACAGAAACAGTTGTGAGCCGAGAATGTTGAGGTAAACTGAACACGGGATGTGAAATATCATGTCCTGACAATTCAAAGTCGACGATTTAAAGTCGAATTTAGTGAAGTACCATAGTTACATTCACGTTATACTTAATTTAAAGTCGAATTTAGTGAAGTGCCATAGTTGTATAGAAGTTATATTTATTTTTTTGAATTGTCGACATTGAATTTTCGACTTTGAATTTGCGACTTTAAATTTCCGAATTTGAATTGTCCAGAACCATGATATATCTGTTTTTTCCAGGTTCATCAATTTAGAGATGTCAGTGTTTTGCATTCTTTTTTGAATCGAAAGCTTAATGCTGCAAGTGTCTTCTCCAAAGTCAAGTTCTTGGATTACTTGCATCGCTTCTTTGATAGTGTGCTTGACACTTTCCATTGTTTCTATGAGCTTAACTAGATATTCACATTAATCTTTGGTTTTGACAAGTTGAGTAGCTAAACTACTTGTTTACAAGTTAACTTTTGCTTGAGTTACGAAAATATCAGACCATTCAAAACTTTCCACAATCGCTTTCACTTGAGATAAATTCTTTGCATAATATAAGGTAGCATTTAACCAGCTTCCTCAACTTGTAACAACAGGCTGTGACGGGCAACCAATAGTAGCGAATTTGGCTAGCTTGGTTTGGTTTAAGCCGTTACTAATCTGACTTTTGCGAATAGCTAACCAACATCTTCAAAGTGAGATTTGACTTTCATAGCACAATTGTCCAATAAATGTGCTTACACATGTCACATGAAACAGCTTAGGATACAGAGATTTGAGTAATTCACTTGCAATCACAATATATTTTGCAGCATCAAACAATAAAAGACAGAAAGAGTTTCTGTGAATTCCAAGAGATCTCTAACAGCAATGTCAACTGCTTGAGCAATGCAGCTGCTATTCAATTGGCGCACATGGTAGAGGTTGACAGTCGTACAAATAATTGACGCGAGGAGTTTCGAGGCTTCCAACTAGAATATTTAAATATTGTATGCCAGATAGGGTGCTTTCATTAACAACCACAAAAATTTTTCATGTACACCATTTCTTATCCGCTATAACTAACCTGCACTTAATTGCAGCAATGCTTTTCTACAAGTAGTTTCAGATTGCAAACTGCGATCAATGTCGTAAAATAGGTCTTTGATATGCATATTGTTTAGTTTATACAAAAAAATATCAGCAGAAAAAAAATGCCATAGTTACCTTTTCCATAAAATTGGTATAGCTGTACTTCAAAAACGTTTGTGAAGTGCGTGTGATTAGTTGCTCACATCTGGTGCGAAGGCCTTCTATGGTTTGGACGTATTTCGATGGTTTTCAACAAAAAAGCGTTTGTTGCAAGAAACCGTACAACTGCACAAATTGCAACATAATTCGTTGTTGGGACTTTTCATAAGTTCTTGAGGGAAATCTTGAATAATGGATTGAATTTCAGATGTTTTGGTAGCTTTAACTTCTGGCACCAGTTACAAACCTAAATCAAAAGCTAAAGCAAACTCTACATAAATGTGTCACGTCACCCTCTTGGCAGTAGATTCTACTGTAGAATAGTAAAATAGCAGCTGTTTGTGGGCTTGTACACTGCACCTGCATGAATAAACTCTTCACTCTTGATTGACCTTAGATAATGAAAAGATAGTTCAAAGTAGCATCGTAGATACCTTTGCGCTACATTGCAATCGTTTTTGCCCAGGAAATGTATAGTGTGGCGCCTCCTAATTGTCTTAACTATTCGATTGCCACACAGGCGTACATAACTTCGTCTGACTCTGATTATTGCATCACAATCGTTTAATTGTGACAACAAGTATCAATCTGTACTACCGTACAAAGAATTGGCAAACATTGTAGATTAAAACAAAAAAGTTGAGTAAGTTTTATCACGCTTACCACAGTTATCAGTTTTTCTCATAAAAACGAAGGAATTATTTCGACAAACAATGCTAATTATAACAAATTGACTTTACTACCACAAAAAATTGATCTAACAGAAAAAATTTACATTTTTTTGACCCATCAAATAAAAAATACGAAACTTTCTCCTTGTATCCAGGACTCTTATAAAAAACCACGCCGCTCAAGCTTGCTACCAAAAATTGAGTTTATTGAAAAAGCTTGCCCTAATAATTACATAAAGCAATTTAGAGCAATCGAACTATTTCTTTTATTGCTTTCCCTTCATATGTTGGACTAAGGCGCTCTAAATAAAATGTTTTTCGGTGACTACAGAAGAAAAATATTATTTAATAATGATTATGAGGTGTGTCTGTGTTTGATTACAATTTATTGTTGAACATAATCATCTTTATTTTTTGTAGACACATGACAGTCACCCTGATCGGATGTCAAGTCTACTCTACTCAAAAGTTAGTTGCTTGTGATATAATCAATAACAAACCAGGTGCAAAACCGTGTAAATGAAGAGCGACAAACCAAGCCCACTACTTTTTGCATAGTAAAAGCACTTGAAGTAAATGAAAAAACACTCATATTTATTTATTTTTCCATTTGAACTGGACATTTTGATGTATCATTTATTTATTTCAAAATGAGCTATTTTTAATTGGCTCACTTTAATTTCTTTCTTTCGTGGCTGCTTTAACAGCAATTTAACGTACAGTTCAGATAGTAAGTTGCCACTATGGTTTAAATCAGTGGTTCCCAACCTTTTTTCCCCGTGACCCTAATTTTCCTAAAAACAAAATTTACATATACTTGCGACCCCGCAAAAAATGATACAGCAATAATCCAAAATAAGGTTTATTTAATTAACTCAGTGAGAACATTGTGCCTGCATATTGTCTGTAAGTTTTTGGAATCTTGGTGTGACGTTACATAGACATAACCGCATGCAATCTTCAACATCCAATCGATTTCTTTTCTTTGTTTTTAGTACACTCATTGCATTGAAGCCTGCTTCGCAAAGATATGTTGTTGCAAAAGGAATCAGTTGTTTTATGACAAACTTTAATAAGGCCTGATAAATTGTGCACATTGAAACCCAAAAATAAATATTTGCTGATAAGGTTGGATGTTTTTCTTGAATGATTCAAAAGAAAGACGGTTTGATGCTTCAGCAGTCATGTCCATGAGCTCCTTTGCAACACGTAGGGGTAGCTCAGGAAAATTAGTAACTGCGAAAGGATCAATCATCCAGTCTTGTTCGTTGGTGGGCATTATTGCGACACCATAATACTGTTCAAGATTTTTAGTAAGTTGTTCAAGATGCCCAGTAATGATCTCCTTCATATTTACGTTTTTCTCAAAAAGCTGCGGAAACATATCATATTCATTTCGTTTTACGTAACTTTGCCACGGGATCAACTTTTTGTAATAGGCGGTAATTTTCGCGTTGTGGTCAATGACAGTGAATACAGGACCTTGCATGGATTGATCAAGTGAGTTCAGCGAGTCAAATATGCCTGCTAAATATGTCACGTTTGCCATAAACTTTTCTTGACTGAATTGTTCTGCTAAGGATGTCTGTTTCTGTTTTTTTAAAAAGGTGATTACTTCTTGCAGTTCAACAATTCTCTTTAGAATTTGACCTTTTGATAGCCAACGTGCTTCTGACTGCAGTATCAAAATCCAGTGTGATCGGAGCCCATCTCATTGCACCAACAAGAAAACAAGCGTTGATTAAGAGGTCTGCTTTTATGTAGTTCACGCACTTTATAACAGCATCTAGTGTATCATGCAACTCCTCCGACATTTTTTGAGGCCAATGCTTTTCTATGCAGGAAACAATGCGTCTATTTTACCTCTGGCGCTTTGTCTTTTTAACACGTTTCACTACTCCAGAGTTGATACCAGTATTTGCCGCTGCGCCATCTGTACAAATCCCGGCACAATTTTCCCAAGGGATGGAATGTTTGTTAAAGAATGCGTCAAGGTATTTAAAAATATCTTCGCCTTTAGTATGTAACGGCAGAGCTTTACAAAACAACAGATTTTCGGAGACTTCCCGATTGCAGATATATTGAATAAATACTGACAGTTGAGGAAAACTAGCAACATCTATGGATTCATCCAAATGAATTGCATAGAAAGGAGAAGCTTTTGCTTGATTTACAATTTGGTTGAGGACATCACCAGACATATCTCCTATTCGTCTCTTAACAGTATTGTTTGACAATGAGAGAGCGTTTAATTTTTCACTTTCTTTTTCTCCTATCATTATTTTTACCACCTTCTTTATTACCGGGAGTATCAATTTTTCTCCGATTGTGTGTGCTTTCTTTTGTTTTGCTATTTCGTAGGAAGCAATGTAAGAAGCATTGACAGCAGATTTATTTACCGTAGTAAATACTTTCATGACCTTTGCTTGCGCTGATAGAGCTTCTAATTTGACAGTTTATCGACGCAACCTGGATGGTTCGACTCCAAGTGACGTAGCAGTTTGTTTCTTTTCATTGATTCTTTAGAAAAAATTTTTTCGCAGACTACACATTTCGGCTTTCCATTTTCTTCAGTACAGCCAAGTTTCAAAAAAGCTATATCATAAGTTCGTTTTCTTGAAGTTTTAGAAGCCATTTTTTGCAAATTTTAAAATATCGGATCAATTCTGTTTCAAATTTATTTAGCAATGTGTAACTGTGATTATTCAAAAAAATTAGCAAATCTATCACCACAATTTACTGGAAACCATCAACCAACCAGCATAATTATTGTACATCTTTGCCTTTAAATTCCAACCGTTACAGTTCTACAAGAAAATTTAATACACAACAGTGACGTGCGGTGTCAGTAAGATGAAGTGTTGAACATTTCTGCTCAAATCGGAGATAGAAATTGTCAAACTCTTGTCTCTGTCGCTCGACATAATCGATCGTGTCGCGTATTTGTGCGCAGCAAAATGCAATGTCCATTAACTTGTTATGCAGCACTCTGAACAACGCATCAGTCTTATAAAAAATTTCCTCATAAACCATAATCAAAAAGCAGATATTCGTCTTTAAGAGCCACCGCTCAAATCCAGCTGCCTTCATTACCGAATCATTGTCCCACTTGTCTTCAGCGTCGCCAATAACACAGAAAACCAGAAGTAGATCAAAGTGGTACATGCTGATTGTTTGCAACAATCTAGAATATGAGCTCCATCGTGTGGGTGATTCCCTTGGCAAACGACTCTTCACAACATTATCCTATAAGTGAGTGCGTTTAGTCGATTTACTAGAAAATGCACTTAAACCCTCAAGCGTTTTAAAAAATGCTTTACACTCAGGCATACATTTTGCTGAATGTAAGAGCACCAAGTTCAGTTTGTGGTCACAACAATGCAAAAACATTGCTTCGGGCACATCTTCCTTTATCTTGGCTCGCACCCCATTCAATTCATATGACATTACAGATGCTCCGTCATAAGTCTGCGCTACCAGCTTTTCCACGGAGTTGAACTTTTGTAATATTCCCAAGACATATTGAGCTATTGCAGAAGCTCGTCGGTCATCACTCACATCATCAAACCCCCAAAAAGCTTCCTTGACTGTATATGAAGCCTCACATACATAATGAAAAATAACAGAAATCTGGGCCTTTTGCATATAACGTTTGTCGTCTCGTCAACTTCTACAGCAACAAAGAAGGTTTTATTTATATTTCTCTGATATCAGTTCGAATAACCTCTGCCACTGCTTCAATTATATCGTTCTGTATTCGATTGGACAAACCAGGAAACACTGTGGAAACCTCCAAATGACGAGAAATTCTTTCATCGTTTTCAGCAAAAGGGTAAATAAGTTCGACGTAATTGCCACGATTAAACGAGGTCACACTCTCATCATTTCCACGAAAGGCCAACTCTTGATTAGCTAGATAGCATGTTCCATGAGAACCTTAAAATTTCTCGGTTTTCTTTAACTTTGGAGTTGTGAAGGCTGATGTTAAGTCTCTGTTGTTCATTTAAGGCCAAATCTGTTCTTGAAGTTCCAAATGTTTTGAAAGAAATTTGGCTTTGAATGTAAATATTGGATTTCTCATGCTTGCTAAGACTTCTCCGCTAATTCTTCAAGTCACAAAATCCAGTTTTAGTCCAAACATTGTCACTTGTTGAAAACAAGAGACAGGGATAGCAGAAAAGGCGATTTCTTAAAGCACATCCACACAGCCATTCCTTTCTTGTGTACCACTCCTTATGAAAGGAGCGATTTACCTTTTTTCATCCAGGTGTCTGAAGCAAATTTTTTAGATCTGAAATAGGCCTACCTTTCTTTAAGGTGTTAACTTTAGATTGAAAGCTTAGTTTTGAAAAGTTTCTTAGCTTCAGTATTAAATCTTCCTCCATTATCCTTGAACTTAAAACTTATACTGTAGTCGGAAACTTCTGCAATGCGCTTATTCAAACTTGGCGAGAAAAAACGAATTATCTTTTTTTTAATGACGTCATGAGAGGCATACCTCAAATTCCTATCTGTTCAGCATAGATTCGCGTCGATTTTGCCAATAAGAAAAAAGGCATACTTCATTCAGTTCATGGAACTTTTACTGCCTGAAGAGAGGCAAGATTGTCAATGCCGCACCTCAACTATATCAGCGATTTTGACCACAAAAACGCGTCATTGGCATAACAACGATTGTAAATTACTGTTTGGCTGTATAAAAGGCAACAACAAAAGCGGTTCTAGAAAATAATTTTGAGAAAAAAGACACAAATCACATTAATAAAAACACGAGAAATGGTATAGTTTTTACTAAATTTGCGAATAATATTATCCTTCAATAATTATCATTACAAGGACAGGTGAGGCACTGCCTTACCTGCCGCCCCAGACTGCACGTCCTTGATACACAAATACAACTTGCCTTATCTTTAAACCGTCTCTGCTGAGTCTGCATGTTCTACACACTACAAAGCTAACTGTTACGCTTCATCGCCGCAATAATTGCTTCTAGTTCAAGGAAAAATCTACCATGCCTGTTTTATGGGTTATCAATCTTTTCTTCTAAATAACCAAATTTAATTACATAACGTTATGCAAGGTTAGTTAATGATTGGAAGGTTCATACCGACATAAACCACAAACATTATATTGAAAACAATATACATGTAGTGTATATTGCAAACAATGTACCCAACCCAGTTTGATGGTTCCAGGGATGGTCTCGTCAAATTGGGTTGGGTACATTGTTTGCAATATACACTAAATTGTTTTCAATATAATGTTTGTGGTTTATGTCGGTGTGAACCTTCCAACCAAATTGGGTCTCATGGTCCAAAATTGGACCATTCTTCCAACCAAATTGGGCTTCCAACCTTATTGGGTCTTATGGTCGAAACCGGTCGTGGGTTATTGACATGATGCAATAGATTGCTTTATGGTACCGCATGATGCTGGGGGTCATTTTTGATCAAATTTTTCTATTGTACTTTGATGCTGGAGGCAGATCCCTCTTGACAGGAGATTGCCTTGAAAATTGCCAATTAGCAACTAGCAACTCATGTATTAATGATAAGTCTTGACAATGATCCTGCACCCCTATTAGGGCTTACCGATGTGACTTGTTGTCCATGTCATGTGTGTGTGTCCTTAAATGTGGCCCCCATGATATAGGTATTGCTGTATCATATTGTTTTGTATTGCATGTTTTTGCACCCAATGGCAAATTTGTTTTTTTAGCATGTTTATTATTGAGTGTTTTTTACACCCGCCTGATGAGACTCAATAAGGTCGAAACCGGTCGCGGGTTATTGACATGATGTAATAGATTGCTTTATGGTACCGTACGATGCTGATGGTCATTTTTGAGCAAACTGTTCTATTATTTTTTTATTATAATACTTTATGAATATATTATTGTTCAAGGTAATATGTTGAATAAAACTGCAAAAAGTAGATGCTTTTTTACTAAAAAAAATGAATGAAGTTGGTTGTGTGACTTTTGTAGTCTACATTAAATTTGAATCACTCTCCAAGGTTTGCACAAATATTTTCATCAATATTTCAAAGGAATGCACTAAACTGGTATTTCGGTTCTTTTGCGGGATACTACTGTAGATGCCAAATACACAACAACTGTGACAATTATCTTATATCAAATTGTCTGCTTATGAAGTGTTTTATAACGATACTTCAATTTATGACTGCCTCAATAGTTGTGCTAAACCAGCTAGTTTATTTTGCCTAATACAGCTCCAAGGTTATAATTAATGTGCCGGCATTTTGTAAATCGTCGGCGTAATTAAATTGCAAATGCTTTATACCCTTTCCTAACTCTAAGAAGGCTTGAGTGCACTTCATTTTGATGTAACACTTCGTTGCCTTGTTGGTCACTAAAACGCAGACCAAAAAAACCTATCCGATCTCTTTCAGTAAAAACTTTCGTCTACACTATTTTCTTTTCTACACATATCGTTGTTGAAAGCCAAGTGTTCTCTTCGTGTCGAAATTTTTCACTGAATTTCTGCTTTCTCATGAGGCTTCTATGTAAGTACCTGTCTCTTTTTACAAACCTTTCTTCGGTCCATAGTACAGCAAAAACAAGCAATCATAATATTTTACTCATTTATTAAATCATAAATAAACGTTTTCGGTTTAACATTTGCCCTTGTCAGGTTTTCTAAATAATAATAATTGCACTTAAAATATTTTTTTATTTGCTTTGCGGGTTACTGCGCTGATTGATTGCTTTGTATCACTAAAATGCGGACTGATTGCTTAGAGTTTGCAAGATGAGAGATTTTTGCGGGTTTGTCTTACTTCAATTCATGTTAATTCATTCTGTATAGTATTGTTATGTCATAGCTTGAATATTTCAAAACTCTTTTTACCTTTGCCTATCTTTAACTGAAAGCATAGCTTAGTAGTAGTTGGCTTAGTTAACTGATTTTGCTGAAAATCGTCAGAAGATCCCAGCCGTTTGCTCCATAGCTAAGTAGTTTATGATAATACCCAATAATGAGATGATGTATGATAATTTATGCGAACTTGAATTAGCTTCTATTTTTTCGGAAACCTCTCGAGGGCTCATGTTAAGCCAAAAACGTTTGTTTATGAATAAAAGGATGAGTAATATACAGTATAATGGTTGCTTTCTTTTGCTGTACTATAGTACAAGAGAGTTACTTCTATGTCGAAACCGTATTTTTTCGGTCCGTTCTTATCTTTGTTTCACCGAGGTGATGTTCTTTATTCTGCGACTTCAACATTACCGCGATTGAATGCCTTCATCGAACGACGAGTCGCGCCATCACCGGTTTTCTCTCCTCTTCATCTATTCTTCTTCTTTTTTTTCTTCCTTTTGAAGATTTTGCATCTCTTTTTCAAGTCACGCTGA
This sequence comes from Trididemnum clinides, assembly GCA_963675345.1. Lineage (NCBI taxonomy): Eukaryota > Metazoa > Chordata > Ascidiacea > Aplousobranchia > Didemnidae > Trididemnum > Trididemnum clinides. The sequence continues at coordinate 2,129,176 of OY776299.1, forward strand.
CTCATTTCTCGCTGTACTACAACGAGTGGATCCTTCGTTTACCATCTTCTTTACATTTTAAATTTGGCTGAACGCAAATGCAAAACCAAGGCTTTCCAAGTCTTGGAGAGACTTTGCGTTCACTCACCCGCTCATGTTTCTTTTGCTATCTCTCGGAGGTTTTTTTATCTACCTCCTTCTTTACAGACCCCACCTTATTTCAACTTGAAGCTCGGCAGTCTTTCAACCCCATTCTTCCAAATTGCGATCTCATGTTTGGGCCTATGGCTCTTAAACTTTTCGTTTTGGTAAAGAAGCTCCTTTGTCCTTGATATGTTATCATATTGTGGCACCGAAGCCATCCTTTCCTATTCGGTAGGTCTACCTATGACTTTTCTGCTGAACTTTTCGCCATTCTGCGAACTCTCTACTGGTTTGGCAGAACTAACAAGTCTTCCACTCCTTTTAAAATCTTGTTTTGTTCTTGCAACTAGTTCCCCTCCTTCGTCTTTCTTTTTTTTGCATTCTCTAGCAGAAAGCAGAAAGTAGAGGTCACTTCCTAAAATATTTCCGGTATTGGATTATTTGCACCAATACTTGAAAGATAACTGGCGTCGTATCCACTTGAAGTGGAAGAAATTTTTGTAAAACGCCGAGAAATTCAGAGCACTAAAATGCGGGACTCCGCTTTGATTATGATTTCTACGCCTCTGCGTTGAATTGAACTCTTTCGAACACCACCAACAGTAGGTTACATTAAATATTTTTGTAGTTGCTCTTCCCATACCTCTGTACCACTGAATTACGTTGCATCCGAATAAGCCTATTGCCTCACAATACATCGCGGTGGTTTTGGACTAGTTGAAACCAGCGTAAACTAGTTTGCTGCTAAGAGCCTGTTTTAACATGCATTTAGAAGGAGGGGTGGAATATCATTGAGCGTGGGATCTGTACAAACTAGAAACTAATAATCATAAAATTTTCATACATTTCCAATTAAAATCGTGTCATTGTCTAAGAAGATGTTGAAGACCTTTTTCCTTGAATATCAACTTTTTCAAAGCGTTTGTTTCTCCCGATAGGGTCTCAATACAAACATGAAAATTCTTTTGTTTTTTTAGAGATCGCTTTCGCAAAGTGTTTTTTTTTGAAAATTTTTACTTCTGTCATGTTGTTTGAAGGGCATCAAACTTTATTTTTCTTAGATAAACCCCTAATTCATGCTTACCTTCCACAAAAGACTCTTGCTTCTTGAATAAAAGATGTACCCAAAATTTGAATCGCGCAACATGTTTTAGTTTTGTGCATCGCCACCACAATGATGGCAACAACAAATATTTTCTACTTAATTTCAGTTTTTTGATTTATGAATGGTACATTATTGCTTACTTGCTTATGGCCTATTCCGACAATTTAACCTTATGCAAACTACCCGAATTTTTGAACTATTTACAAATTCAGACTTTTAGGTTAGTTCAATAAGGTAAGCTATAGCCTTAAGCTTACATTACTATTGTGCATCGGTTTTTATCTACTAGGCCATGGGTGGCCAACTCGCGGCTCTTTTGACTGGTATTGTTTTTTGGTACATGATCGTGTGTAGGGGTGTGTAAACAACGGTGCGGCGCTTAAAGGTTTGTGGCCGGTGGAAGGACGCACATGCGTAATGTTGTCTTTGAAAATGATAATCTCCGAAAAAAAGGTTTTCACTTACTGTTGGGATGGTAAGTCTAGCAATTTCAGTATTGTGAAAAGTGATCTTCAATAAAAAAGATCGCCACCCTGCATTTGGACGGAGAATGTGCCATACAAACCTAAACTTGCTTGTGTAGCGGCTCCTTCAATGATCGCACTTATCGTTATTGGCTCTTTTGTACAGTAAGTTTGGCCACTCCCACCAAGCCTATGTTTACCATTTCAACCTCTCTATCGGACACCAATTATCTAAAATATATACCTTTTGGGGTAATATATGTAGGTTTATCATTTATAGTAGTCATTTTTTTACCACCCCTCACTCTTTTCTGTACTTTATATCTTTAAAATTATTCCCTTGTAAAGTCAGCAATGTTTTAATGTTAAGATTTTTAACAAAAAAATTGCAACACTTTTTTGGATCAGAATCAGCTTGGCTCTTTAGCTCCAGTGTAGACACCACAACAAGCCTGGCTCAGCTTAGCTTGGTTTAACTGAGCTTCAGTGTAGACAAGGCTTTAAAAGCTCAAATGACATTTTGCTCCAAGAGTAAATGCAAATGTAAGAAGTTAAAAGTAGGGTTGCAAAACAGAGACATGTTTGTAAAAGCTGCGATGTTGTTTACTTATTTGATGTTCCCATGAGGTAGCGCCAGTAACAAATATCTTTGAGTCAGATTCAAACTTACCATTTGCACCACCTACTGTATGGCATGCCCCCAGCTTTTTGAAAACAGATCGTTCTGACCAGTAACATCCCGTGATGGGTTTGAATCTCACCTGAAGCCGGTTTTGCCTATGCTTCTTTACAAGAGTGATGTATTGCCTGGTCTTTATCACGAATTGCTTCTTTTTCGCAGGTATACCGGTATTCCAGTTTTGTATGCCCCTCCCGATTCCTTGATATTATGAACACTCAATTCTTTATTACACCTAAGAACGAGCAAGTGTTGCACTCACATGGAGACCTCCAATGTAAAACGGAAGATTTGCGGGAAATGTGAGCGACGGGCTTGTGATCGTTCCTTTGCCTTCGATGCGTCCATCTACCATAAACTGAGTGGAATTCCGTTTTCTTTCGAAAGTAAGTTGATGCCACACCCCGTCGTTGTATCGTTCACTTGACTTCAATCTTGCGCGTTCAGATCCGAACATCACGCTGAACACAACTTTCCCTTTGATCAGGTAGACGGCGATATGTTCGTTGCTTCTACAAATACAATGATTTATAATTGAGACAAGTACTACTTGTTTGATCGATTTTATTTTGGTGTACTAAAGTGACAGAAAATGTTTGTACGTTTGCAATGAAAAGTGCAAGAGAGATTTGGTTTGAAAATTAAGGAGGTAGGGCCTGAGATGCATCTCCATATAACACCAAAGGTTCATTGATAGAAATGCAATTTTACATCAAAGTAAAACAATTTAGAAAATTCTTCAATTCGTCAATCTTTGCTCTTTTCAAACGCGAAATTTTTCTCTCACTTTATATTTATCACTTACAACTTCTGAAAGCAAACATGCGTCACATTGCTTACTTCGACAACGCAAATTTCAGATAACATAATTGATGTTATTGAACTTTTTGATGCTCGAATCATTTTTTAAATCAAAATACTCTGTAGAACACCGCGTTATAAGATAACTCAAAGTAGTACGTTCACGAAACTTTTTGTCCGTTTACTCTTCAGGGGATATCGTCATCGAGGAAATGAGAAAAGTGATTAGCGCATTTATAGCAGAGAGAAACTATCAACAATATTAGAGCAGGGAGAATTAAGGTCTTCCAAAAATGGTACAATGATCAGCAGATGATGGGATTTTACTCTATTAAATTCCGTTTTATCTTGATAAAGAGGTGCTACTCACTGAACACCCAATTACCTTTGTGAAATTCCAACATCACACGGAGCACCGTAGTACGCTAGACTTCAGCGTAACACTGGTTTGTTGGGAAAGCATGTGTAGTAATTGTTTCAAAAACATTACAAAATCATTGCAAAAACATTGCAAAAAGAGATTTACATGGTGTCGACATTTGAGTCAAAGGAGCTATTACCTAAACATCTGCTAGTTGATTTAATTCAGACTTGTCTAAATCACTGGCTTCATCAGTAGGTCTTTGAGTAATGATATCATTAGACATGTGACATGCTACACTTGTAAGTTTTCCGACAGAAGATAAGCTGAAGATCAATAAACTATAACTCAAAAGGAATCTTACCAAAGAGGGCTGGAAACAAGAACTTAAAAAGGGAACTAATTTTTGAACTTTATTGAAAACTTTAGCTGGTACAATTAATGAACTGCTCAAGTTAGGAATCAATATACAGGGTGTCCCTAAAGTTTTGTATACAGTAAGTTAGCATGTCGTCCAGAAAATCAGTTGCTGTCATCATGTCCCAATTATGTCACAAGACATTTTTAGTTTGCTGACATGGCGTACCAGAATTATGGATGTGCAGTTGCAGTGACCTTATCACAATTATGTCACGCAGGCCAACTTTGGAAGAGCGTAAATTCGTTTTGAAGAAATATTGGAAAACAGAAAACGCACAGGATGTGATTCGCGATTGGTGTCTTCACTTTAGTACAGATCCTCCAACACGTTTGACCATCTATCGAATTCGAGACAAGTTTGAGGAGACTGGCTCAGTTACTGATGCCCCACGTTCTGGTCGGCCAACAATGTGCACAAAAGAAAATGTAGATGCAGTTGCTGAAGCATATGCGAGAAGCCCACAGAAATCGCTTCGCCGTGGTAGTGCTGAAATGGGTATCAAACGAACCTCTTTACGTAAAATACTGACGGAACTCAATATGAAACCATACATCCCGCGCTTAATTCACGGACTTCTTGAAGATGATCCTGATCGGAGATCTCAGTTTTGTGAACATTTTGTAAGTGTTTGTGAAGATAATACCACTTTCTTGAACCAAATTGTGTAGACTGATGAAGCAGCTTTCAAATTTTCGGGACACGTAAATCGCCACAATTGTGTTTACTGGAGTGACAAAAATCCACATTTTACGATTGCGACCGAACTAAACCAGCGTGGAATAATTTTCTGGGCAGGAATATCGTCTGCAGGAATTTTGGGTCCTGTGTTCTTCGAAGGAATTGTTTCAGGAGAAAAGTACCTGGAGAAATTGAAGACTGCCATCGTGCCGGCATTAAAAGAACGACCAGATTTTAATAGCTTGTACTTCCAACAAGATGGAGCCCTACCCCATTTTGCAACAGCTGTCCGAAATTTCCTGGATGAGACGTTTCCCGATAAATGGATTGGCAGGCGAGGCCCTATCAAATTTCCTCCACGCTCACCAGACTTAACGCCTACGGACTTCTGTGTCTGGGGAATTGTCAAGAAACTCGTGTATTCAAGGAAGCCAAGAAGTGTTGAAGATCTTCGACAATTTGTCATTGACGCATTTGCTAACTTTGATCATGACTTGTGTACTTCTGTTTGTCGCAGTGTGCTGTCACGTTGTCGAGAGTGTATTGAAGCCGAGGGCTTACAATTTGAACATTTGTCGTGACTGCCTTCTTTGTTACAGCATTTCCAGAATTTAATAAACTCTATAACAGGTGTTATTTTTGATTAAAAGTAACTGTATACAAACTTTACGGACACCCTGTATATTATGCATCGTTTTTCGAGCAAAAAGTTTTCATTCCATGTAACAAAAATTAATGCATAATGAGAACTACACAGTAATTTTACAAAATGTACTGCAATTTGACAAATTGACAACAGTTTTACAAACTGTACAGCAATTTTTGACAAATTGTCTGCAATGTGTACAAATATAGTACAATTTGTACAAAGTATATAGCAATTTGACAAATCGTATAGAAATTTGTTAAATTTAAAAGCATTGCAATGCGCTCTAGGCAGTCGGTACGAGTAAATTTGCTGGTTTTCTTGTCAATATAACACTAGACCATGTTACATCACATTGGAATATGATGCAACATAGGCCCACGTTACAGCGGTTGGAATCGAAATTGTTGCTGTCATTTATTGTTGTTCACTCTCAGGTAAATCTTACAATTTTTGTGTATTCTTGCAATTAAATGTGCTTTCAATCTCTTAAGCTAGTGGCAAGGAATGATTACCGTGCACAAATAGAATCTGCTTCATTAGGTTATCATATTAACAGCAGCTGCTCTTTATGAGCATATTCATAACTACACCTACATATAGCCTGACGATATGTTTAAGCTGTCTTTAATTTTAACTTATGGCAGTAGGCAAACTAGTGTTTACTTTTTGAAGTTAGTGCCTACTCGGTGTCTGTTTTAATATTTTGGCTTGTGGTTCGAAATTTAGTGCCTATTTTCAAAACAAATGCTATTTTGCAAAAATCAATATGTTGCGTCATATACACACAAAATGTTGTTCGATCTAGTGATATATCAACAAAATAACCTGCAAATCTGCATGCTCCGATTGTCAAGAGCATATTACAATGCTGTGAAATGGTACAGATTCCAGTACGATTTGTCAAATTGCAACATGATTTGAACAAATTGTAGTCAATTTGTAAAATTAAAATTTTGGTCCAATAGATACTCTTCTTATACCACCAAGTAGATTAATAGCCCCTGAATATGCTAGATATGACATAATAATACGTTCCTGACGTAATAAACAAGTGTAGCTAACGTTATAAGGTAGGATCTAACATGGGCAAATGGCAAAAACATACAAAAGTATACTCAGAGACAGCAGTTGAATAATATAATCAACTGCAAATACTAAAATACATTTAGCAAAAACAAAGAATTATTGGCATACCTTTGCTTGCTGAGTTGTCAATTAATTTTTTTGATTAATAGATCTTTATAAATTTTAGTCTCGTATTCTGTGTCGCACCTTCTAATAACATTGAATATATTATGTTGCTATTTTTCTTACAGCTCTCATATACCTTAAGATGATCTCTGATGGCTGTATTTGTTACTGTGGAGTTCGGATGCTCATGTACTCTGGTGACTAAGTGGCGTGTGATTATACCGATGCATGAGTATAGATACAGCAACTTAGTGAACAAAACCCTTCGTGTAAATGCGACAAACAATTAGCTACGATTCAATTCACTCGGGCTCCTCACTATAAATTTGGATTGAAATCAATTAGAAAATATGCAGAAAACTGGAGTTAAAAGAGTTTGCAAAAGATTGGATTTTGGTTCGGAAAAGATTTTGATGCAAAAGTAGGCTGAGGGAAGGATACAACTTTATTGAGTATTATTATAAGCAAGTGTTAAACTTTTAATGGGCTAGTTAAAATCCTGATATGAGCTCTAAGCCTTGCTCAAATTCAGAAGCATAAACAATTTTAAACCATTGAATCCAAACCCACGGCTCAAAACCATCCGAGAAACCACCCGAATTCATTCGGATGGTTTCCTTTCCCAAGCGCTACCAATTTCACCAAATTGGAACGCTTCCACCGAGCGGCCAGTCGCGCCATCACCAGCTGCTTCTCGTTCTCCCCTATCCCTCTGCTTTTTTCCGAGGCTTCTTTATCTCCCCTACGAATCACTCTGACTCACTTCACTCTTTTTTCTTATGAGCGGGCTCTTCGTCTCCCAACCTCCTTTCCCATCTCAGGTTTGGCCAGACTAGGAGTGAGGCCAAGACTCTGCAGATCGTCCTGGAGAGCTTCTGCGTCCGCTCACCCGCTCATGCTTCCTTCTACTTGTTCTAGGAAGGATCTTCTTGCTTGCCCTCTCTTTCCTCCTTGGAATCTGCCTTCGTTCACGGTGGAGCCACTCTTTCCTATCCATGCTCTCGCTCTGATTCCCCTCTTTCTCGCCAAAGTGCGGCTCTCGCCCACCTTGACTCTCTCCCTCCTCGTGATCTGGTGCTTTCGACAGACGGCTCTGTTCCTTTTCCTTTTGGCAAAGGCGGCTGCGGTGTTCTTGCCAACTGCTCTCTCTGTGGCACTGGGGCCACTCTTTCCTTTTTGGCAGGCTCAGTATGTTCAAGTTTTTCCACTGCAACCTGCGCCATTCTGTACGCTCTTTGCTGGTCTCGGCAGCACCATAAAGTCTGCCATTTTTCTTCTCTTCTCCTTCTATCTGACTCTCGTTCTGTCCTCGCCATCCTGTCCTCTCCTCCATCTTTCCTCTTATCTCAAACTCTGTGGCAGATCTGGCAGGAACTGTTTTCTCTCTCTTCCTGTTCTATTAGACTACAATGGGTCCCCGGACACTCGTTTCTTCCGGACGACGACGCGGCTGATGAGCGGGCCAGACGGGGAGCACTACTTGCGCCCTCTGCAATCCCTTGTAGTCTCTCTCCTCTTACCTCTCGTATCCACTCTCGTCTTATCTCGGACTGGAGGCGTACTGTCTCATCGAAGTTCTTTGACACTCAGGTTCCTTTGATTTCCACCGAGGAACTTGTGCTCCCTCGTCATGCTCGCTGTGTCCTCTCTCGTCTTCGCTGCAACGGACACAGCCTTCTTTTAGGTTCTTATCTCTCTAGGATTGGCAGAATTGAGAGCTCTTCCTGCAGCGCCTGTGGACACTCGTCCTAGGACACCTTTCATCTCATTCAGCACTGTCCAGCTACGGAATCTTTACGCCGCTCACTCTTTGGCGACTTTCTGTCTTTTTACGACTTCTGGTCCAGACCCTAGGGCAAGGGGCCCAACCTTTATTGACATGGGATCTACTTTTACATTTTCCAGTCTCTGGAGATCTACCAATCTGGCAAAGCTGTGAAACAAAACAAACCGAGCCATGCTGGTGGGTCTATTGCAGGAATGGGCAAACTTTTTAGTCGAAGGGCCGCATTGACCATTTAAGAGTCGTCGAGGGCCAGTGCTGATAATGTTGTACAGCTGCATGGAATGAAAGAGATTGCGTAAGCTTAAAATTCTGCGACATGTCCTAACAATGTTGTATTACAGAGCGAAAGAGCAGTGGTTTCTCTAAAAAAAAAAGGTCAATGCCTTTTGCTTAGACGAAAAATGCGTCAGTGGGAGATTTTTAAAGTTAAAATTTTGCAGATTTAAGTGGCATAATCAGAATCGTCAGTCATTGCATTAAGTGTCAACTTTAAAAAAGAAATTAATTAAATTAAAGAAACACTCACTGCGCTTGTAGAAAGCTCTTTCCAATAGCGTTGCTAACAATAACAGGGTTGCCAGATTGAAAACAATCTACAAATACATAAGGATTCAAGTTTTAGTTCGGCAAACTCTTATAGGCCTACCTGTAAAAAATCACCCGCGATCGATTTTCGAGGCTTCGAAGATCGACCGGTAGATCGCGATCGACTGGTTGGCCACCCCTGCCCTAGGGAGTTGTCTGGCTTCTGGGGCTCCATGGTCTTCCGCCATGCCCCCATCCCTTGGAAGGGGTCGGATAAACAACAACAACAACAACAAACCACCCGAAGGCCCGAAAACAGCAAATAAAAAGTCTAACAGCGTCCAAGTTTAGCGCTATAGTTTGTTCAAAAGATGAGTATTGTCGTGAAAAAGATAATGTAATTTTTTTGAAGGGCAGCCAATGCTATAACTACCAGTATGAAAACAAACCTGTTTATATTGGTATGGTAATGAGGGACGTTGGGAAAGCAGCGGCTATTTTTACGTAAAAAATAGAGGAAAAATACCGTCGCTAAAACTTACTTGGTATTAATTTGAGACAAAGTAGTTTTTTGAATTAAAACAGTTTTGGAGCTGTTCTGATGTAAAATTTGTATATATGGTGCTGGTAAGCTAAAACATGCTGCTTTATCCACTTATTTGTTGGCAAGCTGTTGGGTTTTAGGGTTCCAGTTACTGTGGCTAAGTGCAAAATGAGACAATATGAATACTAGATTGTTACTGTTACGCGAAAAGTAGATAACACTAGAATTCAAATTGGTTCTTTATCGATTGCAGTAAGGTGTCAACGGTCAAGGTTGATGGTAATGATTTTGGATGCTTGATTTACTTGACTCGAACAGGTTGTTGTTTTGTTTGAACTAATCAATTTTGGTTTTAATTAAGGTCCACACATTCTTCCATAGGACAAACAATACGCGTTATGGTAAATGTTAAAGCGAAGTTGATTATGCCGAAACTCGTCAAAAAGATTGTAGTTCGGTAAAATTTATATTTAAGTAAGCCATGATTTGGTTGACAACTTTTTAAAAATGTTACAAATGTTTTGCAAAAAGATATTTAATGCACTTCAGCTGCCACAACAAAAACACGATCCTGGATGCTAGAGGTATCAAATGCTATTGTTAGTTGTGGGGTAAAGAATGTATTATGTGCTTTAATTTTGCATAACTTTGCTTAATGAAATTGGACGAGGCCAGTTTCATCTTTAAAAGATGTTGTGACTGAGTGTGATAAAACCAAATGCTTTGATGTGCTTTTAAAATTAATGTTTGCTACATCTGATCACGGCATATTCATTACCAGCACTGACGCAATTTGCACCATTCAGTGTTAATATATCCGTTACTAAATGCCATGTAAACAAGTTTGAAACTTGTTCTTCGCATATTTATGATATTGTAATGCAATTTGCAATGGATTATTACTATATTACTTCGAATTCAATGATTTTATGTTTAGCAATTTCAATAAATGTTACCAGTGCTATAATTGTAATCTGCGTCAACTATTCGTATCATTATTACAGTGCAATAATTCATTTTATTATCATTTATATCAGCGTTTATATCATATCTTTTTCACGGCAATATTCATCTTTTGAATAAACTACTGTAGACGCCACTTATTAAGCCCACGGTTTATGAGCCCACCCGCATATTAAACCCAAATTCGTCCGGCCTGGAATTCTTCCATTTGACTGTGTATTAACACAACTCTTTTTATAAGCCCAAAAACCCGTTAAATGAGCCCAAAATTTCTACGCAATTCTTTTAAATTTGTTTAAAAAGCTTCATTACCAACAAATTTCATTACGTACCAGTAATTCTTGATTTTTTTCTCTATATGGATAAACATCAAGCATTTTGGTTACTGTTTAAAACTCTTCTGTTTTGTCACAAACCCTTCCTGTCTAAAAACCGATTATGTTTTACATGGAGCAGGCTGCACCTGCACGATAATGCGACAAAAGGGGAACTCAATGAAATAATGAAAGAACATCACAATACACAAATTACGGTCAATCAGTAAAGCGACAGCTTTACCGATTCTTTACAAATTTCTAAGCACAATGTAATTAGCTTTAAACATTTTATCTTTATTAGAGTTAGCCACATATATTTTAGCTCAAAATATTTAGAAAAAGTCGTCCGTCGGTGAACAAGCCCTACCGCTTAACAAGCCCAAAATCGTCCGGTCCGGAGGCGTGCTTCATAAGCGGGGTCTATTGCATAACACTAAACTTGGGCATACTGTTATTCTGGCTACCAGGTATTTTTGATAAATTCATTTTATTTAGCTCTTCTGGTAATGTAACGTTTATTTAAGTTGATACAAGTTCTTATCGAGCATGCAAAAACTTTAATATCCGTCAACGTTTCGAACAGCTATACAGCTGTTCTTCATCAGGACTAATAATAAGCGAAAGCACGAGTGAGGCAATTTAAATAGTTTGCTACGCAATCGAAAGAAAAAGGTTAAAACGAAAGGTTTGAAGGCGAATAATAAACAACTGTAGATTACGACAAATTATCATAAATTTCAGAATAAAAACAATTTTCTTTATCATTGATTGAATTTTCAGAATTATGAATAAAAAAAGATTCAAGAAATCGGCGTTTGGTAAAATCTGTTTCAAAGGTTAAAATTTTGCTATGATCCCAGTCAACTCGGTGATCTTTGGTGATGACATGCTTGACCAATGCCGTTTTTTTATTAAAATTGTTGTCATCAACTTTTGCCAGATTTGCTGGCTTTAAATCCCTTTTATGTTCAGCCAATCTTGTTTTGTAAGCCCGTCCAGTTTCCCCAATGTAGATACCAGTGCAATCTCGACAAGGAATCTGGTAAACTACACCAGGTCTAGACGACCTTTCAACCGAGTCTTTTGCCTTTGGTAACATGTCTTTTAAAGTTAAATGCGGTTTGCTACTAACCAAAATTCCCACGTTTCTTAAAATTTTTGACAAAGCCTCAAAGTATCTAGGAACATAAGGCAGCACAACACGTGTTTTAATTTCCTTTTTATCCGCTAAAGATAAATTTGTTTTTGTTTTCAAACTTCTAACTGTGCGTTTTAGAAACCATTTGGGATAATCATTCTTTTTCAAAGCTTCCATAATTTTTGAAGTTTCTAATGTTTTATTTGCCCGCTTGGAATTTAATTGTGATTGAGCTCTTTTTAAAAGACACTTTACCAGTCCTTGCTTCTGACTCATAGAATGCGCTGAGTTGAAATTTAGATATCTGTTAGTGTGCGTTGGCTTTTTATAAATCTTTGTCATTAACCCCCCACTAGCTTCTCGAGTAACACAGACATCCAAAAAAGGTATGGAATTGTTGGTCTCATATTCTGTGGTAAATTTTATACTGGCTTCAATGTTATTAATATAATTGTGAAATTCATCAACCTCTGTTTTTTTAATAATAACAAACGTGTCATCAACATATCTCCTCCAAAATTTGGGTGGGTTTAAAAAGGTTGACATTGCTTCTTCCTCTACATTTTCCATCACTAAATTTGCGATTATGACGGAAACAGGTGAACCCATCGCGACACCAAATATTTGACGATAAAATTTACCACGAAAATAAAGATACGTATTGTCAAGACACAAATTTAATGCAGTCATAATATCAGTCAGGGTAAGGTCAGATCTATCATCCAGGGTGTCATCCTTTTTTAATCGTTCTAATACAACGGTTTTGGCCACATCAACTGGTATTTTAGTAAACAAAGAAATTTCGTTTGATGTCATTTCTTTGTTTACTAAAATACCAGTTGATGTGGCCAAAACCGTTGTATTAGAACGATTAAAAAAGGATGACACCCTGGATGATAGATCTGACCTTACCCTGACTGATATTATGACTGCATTAAATTTGTGTCTTGACAATACGTATCTTTATTTTCGTGGTAAATTTTATCGTCAAATATTTGGTGTCGCGATGGGTTCACCTGTTTCCGTCATAATCGCAAATTTAGTGATGGAAAATGTAGAGGAAGAAGCAATGTCAACCTTTTTAAACCCACCCAAATTTTGGAGGAGATATGTTGATGACACGTTTGTTATTATTAAAAAAACAGAGGTTGATGAATTTCACAATTATATTAATAACATTGAAGCCAGTATAAAATTTACCACAGAATATGAGACCAACAATTCCATACCTTTTTTGGATGTCTGTGTTACTCGAGAAGCTAGTGGGGGGTTAATGACAAAGATTTATAAAAAGCCAACGCACACTAACAGATATCTAAATTTCAACTCAGCGCATTCTATGAGTCAGAAGCAAGGACTGGTAAAGTGTCTTTTAAAAAGAGCTCAATCACAATTAAATTCCAAGCGGGCAAATAAAACATTAGAAACTTCAAAAATTATGGAAGCTTTGAAAAAGAATGATTATCCCAAATGGTTTCTAAAACGCACAGTTAGAAGTTTGAAAACAAAAACAAATTTATCTTTAGCGGATAAAAAGGAAATTAAAACACGTGTTGTGCTGCCTTATGTTCCTAGATACTTTGAGGCTTTGTCAAAAATTTTAAGAAACGTGGGAATTTTGGTTAGTAGCAAACCGCATTTAACTTTAAAAGACATGTTACCAAAGGCAAAAGACTCGGTTGAAAGGTCGTCTAGACCTGGTGTAGTTTACCAGATTCCTTGTCGAGATTGCACTGGTATCTACATTGGGGAAACTGGACGGGCTTACAAAACAAGATTGGCTGAACATAAAAGGGATTTAAAGCCAGCAAATCTGGCAAAAGTTGATGACAACAATTTTAATAAAAAAACGGCATTGGTCAAGCATGTCATCACCAAAGATCACCGAGTTGACTGGGATCATAGCAAAATTTTAACCTTTGAAACAGATTTTACCAAACGCCGATTTCTTGAATCTTTTTTTATTCATAATTCTGAAAATTCAATCAATGATAAAGAAAATTGTTTTTATTCTGAAATTTATGATAATTTGTCGTAATCTACAGTTGTTTATTATTCGCCTTCAAACCTTTCGTTTTGCCTTTTTCTTTCGATTGCGTAGCAAACTATTTAAATTGCCTCACTCGTGCTTTCGCTTATTATTAGTCCTGATGAAGAACAGCTGTATAGCTGTTCGAAACGTTGACGGATATTAAAGTTTTTGCATGCTCGATAAGAACTTGTATCAACTTAAATAAACGTTACATTACCAGAAGAGCTAAATAAAATGAATTTACTAAACTTGGGCGCTGTTAGACTTTTTATTTGCTGTTTTCGGGCCTTCGGGTGAATTCGGGCCGTGGGTTTGGATTCAATGGTTTAAAATTGTTTATGCTTCTGAATTTGAGCAAGGCTTAGAGCTCATATCAGGATTTTAACTAGCCCATTAAAAGTTTAACACTTGCTTATAATAATACTCAATAAAGTTGTATCCTTCCCTCAGCCTACTTTTGCATCAAAATCTTTTCCGAACCAAAATCCAATCTTTTGCAAACTCTTTTAACTCCAGTTTTCTGCATATTTTCTAATTGATTTCAATCCAAATTTATAGTGAGGAGCCCGAGTGAATTGAATCGTAGCTAATTGTTTGTCGCATTTACACGAAGGGTTTTGTTCACTAAGTTACTGTATCTATACTCATGCATCGGTATAATCACACGCCACTTAGTCACCAGAGTACATGAGCATCCGAACTCCACAGTAACAAATACAGCCATCAGAGATCATCTTAAGGTATATGAGAGCTGTAAGAAAAATAGCAACATAATATATTCAATGTTATTAGAAGGTGCGACACAGAATACGAGACTAAAATTTATAAAGATCTATTAATCAAAAAAATTAATTGACAACTCAGCAAGCAAAGGTATGCCAATAATTCTTTGTTTTTGCTAAATGTATTTTAGTATTTGCAGTTGATTATATTATTCAACTGCTGTCTCTGAGTATACTTTTGTATGTTTTTGCCATTTGCCCATGTTAGATCCTACCTTATAACGTTAGCTACACTTGTTTATTACGTCAGGAACGTATTATTATGTCATATCTAGCATGTTCAGGGGCTGCTAATATTCACTGTTGCTTTTATATGCATAATCATTTCTAATTTTTAAGTTGTAGAGTTAATATGTTGCTTAGATTCTCCGATGAGCAGTGGTGGATTTAGGGTGAGGAAATTGAACCACTTGTTTCAACTCTATCTCTTTGAGTGGCCCGCTTTATGCTTTTACAAATTGTCATAGAGCTTTTGGGCTTTAGCAAGGAATACGTCCCAATATTCTAACTATCTTTTATATCATCCTAAATGTTAGGTCCTAGATCACTTCCTGTAGTAATTAATTTTAGTTTTAAATGAGCGTTTAGTTAACAACCTTTTGTGGTGTTGATTGTCTCACTCGTATTTTCTTATATTTGTATTTGAGGTACACGGTATAGTTGGGAAAAAACTAATAACTTTATTCCAAAAATAACAGCCAAGCAACTTGTTAAAAACATACTGCGAACGTTTCGGCCCTCAACTGGTGCCATTTTGAACGCAATTAATGTACCTCAAACAGGTTGGCTAGCAACTACGCCATACTGACACAAAAATGAACACACAAGAAGCGATGGTCACGTGTTAAATAAACGGAGAGGAAAGGATTTGGAGTCTAAATTTAAACTAGGTTTCAATTGCTGAATGTAAAGGGATTCTAGAATGAGGAGTTTGCATTTGTCAGGAGAGCTGGTGAGAATTTGTGGGTTGTTGAAGTCAACTCTGTGATTTGGATCAATTACAATCAAATCCAATCAATTACAATCAAATCCAAATCACAGAGTTGACTTCAACAACCCACAAATTCTCACCAGCTCTCCTGACAAATGCAAACTCCTCATTCTAGAATCCCTTTACATTCAGCAATTGAAACCTAGTTTAAATTTAGACTCCAAATCCTTTCCTCTCCGTTTATTTAACACGTGACCATCGCTTCTTGTGTGTTCATTTTTGTGTCAGTATGGCGTAGTTGCTAGCCAACCTGTTTGAGGTACATTAATTGCGTTCAAAATGGCACCAGTTGAGGGCCGAAACGTTTGCAGTATGTTTTTAACAAGTTGCTTGGCTGTTATTTTTGGAATAAAGTTGTATTTGAGGTATTTGATTGAAACAAAATGTGACTAGAGAGATATCAATATCACGCAGAAAACCTGCACTGCGAACAAATGAAAATTGACAAACAAAATTGGTGATGAAGAGTAGTAATAGAATGATTTTCGAGAATTATGTTTTAGGTGTGGATCGGAAAATTATTTGACTGGTGGTGTGCTAAGGTCTTTGAAATTACGTGTAGTGGTAATACAGAGTTGTAAGTTTCGTTCATACCTATGAGTTTACGCTTTGTTTGCAGATCTTTAATTAGACTGGTCTACCACAAAAGCTACAGACTGCTTGAACCCACCACCTATCTGCAGTGTAAAATCGGTTAAGTAATTTTTCCAAGGAAGTAATCAAACTGGTCGGCTTTTTCTCTAAACAAAACCTTTCATGCTGAGCGCTAAGCTGTAATCACTGTTTTAAAAGTCTTTGGTATTATTTGACAAGGAAATTGAACCCAGGTCTTACGATCGTGAGGCGAACGCTCTAACCACTAGCACGCCAGTATAATTGTGCGTTTGATAATTGGAAAAAAGTTTAAACCGTCATAAGTTAGATTTTTAGTTTCATAATATTGTATATAAGCTTGAAATAAACTCTAAGTAAATTAAGAGCTGTCCGAGAAAAATTGATGATATTGTTTTGTTTCGGTAGTATGTACTATCGAAAGTTACAAATATTAGGCTTGTTGTAGGAAATTACATAAACGTTTTGGAGTTGTTGAAGTAAATTTATTTTTCGTCTTTACAGCTATGTACAGAGGTGACAAATATGGTGAGGCGAGTACGCCGTAAGAAAGTTTAACTTAAGTTTAAAAATGCTATACTCTATAAGATATATATTTTTGATTTTAATTAATGTACAGCAACAAAAGTAGTAAATTTATTACCTGGAGCAAAAAAATAATGCAAAAAATGCGTGATGGTTGAAAATTATTAGGCCACTCGTTTACCACTTTTGTTTGAACTCAGAAATAGTAGTTGTGAAGCTACGAGTGCGATGATTAATAACTTAAAATCGAAAAAACTGTATATTTGTTTCATTGAGCGCACACAATGCATTAAGTTTAGTGGTTTTCAAATTTAGTATTTCATTAGGGCCTCAGATAAAAATGTAATAAATCTTTATGATTGTTCAATTGCTTTTGTTTTGTAATCTTGTCTCAACGTTGAGTGTTCAATTTTTGATGAAGATGAAGATTTTAACAAGTGCATCATATGGGTTATAAGTTTGATTTGCTTGCATCTAAAAGTTATTAGAAATGTTAGTCTACAAGTTCCATAGCTGTTGAGAGTAACTATGTTGAGAATAAAACCGACGCGATGGCGTAGTGGTTAGAGCGTCCGCTTCGCAGTCGGTAGACCTGGGGTTCATTCCCCTTGTCGAGTCATACCAAAAGACTTTAAAAAATGGTATCTATAGCTTCCCTGCTTGGCGCTCGGCATTTATGGGAGGTTGTGGAGAACAAGCCGGCAAGTTCGCTTGTTGTGTCCTTGGGCAAGACACTTAACGGGACGCCCCCGCCTTTATGTGGAAGACAGGTGGCCCATAAACCTCGAAAAAGGCAACTCCCAAGCGAGTGCGGACTTCCCGTCCAAAGTATAGCGATACAATTCGCTTTCTCGTGAATGGAGGATAAAAATGGCAAATAAAACAAAACAAAACAAAAACAACTAAATAAACATTTTCAACTAAAGGATATAAGTAGATTGTAAGTTTATAAAATTTTGATATGAATTCAATGGACCTTTTTCCAGCGCACCTAGCGGCGAGTTCTTGTTGCTATGTGCAGGCAAACATTTGTCAGCGCTTAGTGCTTTTCAATGCAAAACATTGCTAGGCAGAGGTTGAAATGCGGTAAATCGCTCTCTAAAATAGTTAGTTTGGACTGGAAAGGAGTTCTCAACAATAATTTTATATCGTGTGAACAAAAAAAATTAATTTGAAATACTTTTGGTTGATTTATAGGCCTTTTTAAACAATACTGAAGCAAATACAATGGGGTTGTTTTAGGTGCTAAGGTTGTTTTGCAGCTGGACAATATACTGGTTAGAGAGCTTTACAAGTATTCGCTGCATTGATAGTAAATTTTACTGATATTGCAGCTACATCACAGCTATTGATTTAGGTTTAGTACCCATAGCTTAAACTGTTAAAAGCTGTGGGCATGCGCTTAACAGCTAATAACCTGTGTTGATTACCAGTAGCTGCTGGATGTGAAAATCTCAACGTGTTCAGTTGTTGAATTATAAGATTTTGAGTATAAGAGCTGTAGCTTTATGTGCAGCTGCATTAAATGATTATCAAATCACGTTTTAGTGTAGGCCTAACCGATATGACATCAATGCTTTAGTTTTCAAAAGATAATTCAGTGGATAGGCGTTTGTAATGAAAGCTTGTACCTGTTAGGCAACCTGTTTGAATGGTCAGTTCGAGCGTGGGCTTCAGGTTTAGATGTTAGAATTTTTCCAAGTCACTGTAATACTTGGGTCCATTTTGAATCTGCATAAAGTATAACTGGTTGCTTAAAAATAAGGCTAAAGTCTCCATTAGTCAGGCCCATAAAATTTTAAGAAACTTGCCATGGCCCAAAGTCATCACTTGAAGTTAACGTGTGAATAGACCAAAAATTACAAAAGTATTGATATTTTATTTCCGGACCAATAATAAAAATTTATTGAACACAAGATAAACAGAGAGTTTGGGAGGTAGAGTGACTGCAAGTTTTAGTATAGACTTTTGGTCCCATGTATAATATTTTTTTTCAAATGTTTTCATGTCTTTGAAAAGTGTTATTTTTATTGCGAATATAAATATAATATTTTTAGGTCACTCCAAAGGGAAACTGAACACAAGACGTTGTGTTCATAATTACAATACAGGTATTTTTAATGTGATTGTGAAAAAAATGTCTTGCTTTCAGTATTCTTTGGAGTAATCAATACTGTTGACACAGTGCATTTCCATGTCAGTGCATAATAAAGCTTTATAAGTTGCTTTAAGGTGTACTTCCCATGGAGATAACAATGCAGAAAAGGCCCTTGACACCAATTTTCTGTGGTTAGTTGCAGGCTTGTGATAGAAATGCACTGTGCCAGCAGTAGGCTACCATTTTGGTATAAGTAACATTTTTGTTGTAGAATTTTTGTCTAGACAAAAATAGAAAATGGTGACTTGTTCATGGGGTTTGTGCAACAGTGACTCTAGATATGGACCTAATCGTAAACGTTCCCCAAAAGATATTATAAATGTTAAGTTTTATCCTTTTCCAAAACCAGACCAATTTGGAAAAATGCAAACAATGGATCAAGGCATGCAGACGAAAGCATTTTACCATTGACAACATAACAGGAAGTAGTTATGTTTGTTCGAAACATTTCTATGAGGGCAAACCAACTGAAGCCTATCCCAATTCTTATCCTGCTGACATACCGAAGCTTGATCTCAAAATATCAGCTAAACGTTCTGCTCCAAAGTCCAAGCCATGTATTCCTTCAAAACAAAAGAAAATAACTGAAGATCTTGAATCTGAAAGCCTTGAAATTATTGATCATGTATTGGTATGTATTGATTTGCAGTTGCTTATGAAAGTGCATAATTTTTGGAAATCATGTGTGGTTACATAGTATAGATTATTCTACCTACTCTTGAAGCTGAATTATTTAATAGTTGTCGGCCTATATTTTGGTTACTTTAATACATCACAATACTGTTATTACACAAATAGATTTCCAATGACGTTTGTTTATATTTATTGCAAAATACCTTTTAGCAACAAGCTTAGAGGGGTCCCAAATGATATTGTTTTCATGTTGCTCATGTACTTCAATAATGGAACTATAGGATGCAATGAAATATATATATCACTGGCTTTTAAATACGTACAATCTCACTGATGTTTGTTATTATCAATGTCATATGTCAATCGCTACTAGCTTTTTAAATTGCTGTATGCAATGAATAATCATAGCGTTACCAATGTCACCAAATTGGAACGCCTCCATCGAGCGGCCAGTCGCGCCACCACCCGCTGCCTCTCGTTCTCCCCTATCCCTTTTCTTCTTTCCGACGCTTCATTATCACTCCTTCGCTTCATTATCACTCCTTCGAGTGTGTTTAAGTTTTTCTGCTGAAGCCTGCGCCATTCTGCACGCTCTTTGCTGGTCTCGGCAGCACCAACAAGTCTGGCATTTCTCTTCTTCTACTATCTGACTCTCGTTCTGTCCTCTTCTCCATCTTTCCTCTTATCACAAACTCTGTGGCAGATCTGACAGGAACTGTCTTTTCTCTCTTGTTCTATCAGGCTACAATGGACTCCGGACACTTGTTTCTACCGCGAAACAATGCGACTGATGAGCTGGCCAGATGTGGAGCGCTACTTGCACCCTCTGCAATCCCATGTAGTCTCTCTCCTGTGATTTCTCGTATCCACTCTTGTCTTTTCTCGGACTGGAGGCGTACTGTCTCATCCAAATTTTTTGACACACAGGTTACCTCAATTTCCACCGAGAAACTTGTGTTCTCTCGTCACGCTCGCTGTGTTCTCTCTTGTCTACGCTGCAACGGACACAGCCTTCTGCTAGGTTCTTATCTCTCTAGGATTGGCAGAATCAAGAATTCTTCCTGCAGCGCCTGCGGACATTCTTCACAGGACACTTTTCATCTCATTCTGCACTGTCCAGCTATGGACTCTTTGCGTCGCTCACTCTTTGGCAACACTCTGTCTCTGTACGACCTCTGGTCCAGGCCCTGAGGAGTTGCCTGGCTTCTGGGGCTCCATGGTGTTTTGCCACGCCCCATCCCTTGGAAGTGGTCGGGTAAACAACAACAACAACTACAACAACATGAAAAGTCATTGGTTATTGCGAGACAACCATTCTGAAGGATTTGAAAATGCTAAAGATTTATTTTTACTACAAAGCAAATTTTGAATTATGCGTCACATAAAAAAATCAGGAAATATATCAACCAAACTGTACTTTATGGCTCGTGTTCACTTTTTCTGGTCATAATATTTTGTCAAAGCAAACTTTGCCTGGCAATCACTAGCTGGAACGGTACAGGTGGTCAGTTTAGTGTGATTCATCATATAATTTTCTATCAGTGTGTATCAGAAAAAAGGGCGAGTTTTAACCTTACACTGTTTTACGATTATATCACTACACACAAACAACATTGTTATTGAAAAATAGATTTATCTTTTTCGGGTAGAACTCATTGTTTTGCTGGCCTTCTAGTGACCACTTTGCACGTTGGGAAAAAACCAACGTAACAATTTGCTTTGCAAAGTGGTCACTTAGACCAGCCTGCTATTTTCTGCACCGTATTTGATTGCTTTTATTGATTTTGAAAAAAAATATATGTCATTTGATAGTTAAACATCATTGTTATTGTTTGAATATAGCTTAATGCTAAATAATACTTGCTTTCAATCTGCAATCTTGAGAGTGTGACCCCCAGTTACTTGCATAACTTTTGCGTGCGTGATGGTCATCCCTTAGTAAAAGAAACTTTTGTTACCATTATTTTTTGTGCTTGGTTGTAGTGGCTGTAACCACAACTGCAATCTGCAGTGGCTGAAGGATAACTTTTAAGGATAACGTTTGTTTGTTTGTGTACCCTCCTACATGATCTTAATGAAGTGGTGTTTTATCTTACATTAACAATATAATTTGATTTGCAGGTCACAGATTCTGCTACCAGAGAGACACAAACTGAAATCACTTCAAAAGATCTATGTGGCTATGTAGATGCGCAGTTGAAACACGAAAGCGTTTTTAAACGATACCACTTTAAAGAATCAATGTTTATCAACGATTCTACTTCAAAATATTACACTGGTATAAAACAAGTAGACGTTTTGTTTTGTAAAATATAAAACAAGTATTGTATAACATTGCCGACCTTGCCAAACTTTGGCAAATCCCTAACACCCATATTCGTATCAATTTCATTGTAACGGTTATTACTAAAAGCTTTCGAAGGGTACCTGGTTTCATTCTTTATTTCTATTGATTGTCGTTGTGGTTAAAAATAATTGTTTTTTATTTTAGGATTAAACCAGAATAAACTTGAATTAGTATTCAACAAACTGCTACGAGATAAGGCAAAATACTTGAACTATTCGAGGGGAGAAACAGAAAATAAAGTGAGTGTTGCTGTATTTATGCTTACTGATGTAAAAACACCATTTTACTTTTGTAGCTGGGTAAACCATTTTTGCTGTAAGTGTTTAGATCACTCGTATCACGTATAGTTTGAATTTGAAATCATTCTCAAAAACAGATGTGAGCGTGCAGTGTTTTAGCGATATGTTACTCTGTAAACGATATATTTTAGCATCCGATGTTTGTCGTTTTATCTGTGTAAACCGAAACAAAAAGCGATTAGATATCTCGTAGTGATTTAAAACATGCTCATACACAAGCCATTGCTGTACAAAAAAAAAGTATTAATCTTTTTCTGGCAGTACATTTGTTTTTTGTTAGATCAGTGCAGCTAGTAAGTTGACCTCGTTAACAGCCCTGCTATCTTTCTGTCGAGTTTTCAGTTTACGAGTTTTCATTTTACGAGTTTTCAATTTCACTTACTCAATGCTTAAGAAAAAGAACGCGTTGATCTTTTTCAAGCAGTACTTTTCTTATGTCAAACTCTTGTTTGTTTTAGCGTGATTATTGCAGCAGTTTGGCTGAACTGCTGATTGAATTCGCCCAAATGCTTTAAACACAATGCAGTTTACTAGACGCTTTTGTTTACACCCGCTCTGTCTGTAGACAAGCAAATGCTCTAGATCTATTCGTAGGTTTAGTGATTGCTTGTTATTTTCACGTAATGTGAATTTCAAACAGCATTCGATATTTGTATTTTTAGATTGACAACTCGAGAGTGATAGCGGTAACATCTTGGGAAGCTTTTCTTTTGACAGTGGTCAGGCTACGTCGAGGTTTTGACTTGCAGCATCTTGGAACGCTGTTTTGTGTTTCTCTTTCAACTGCGAGCCGCATTATTATGACCTGGTCTGATTTTTTACAAAAAGAACTGGATTTTCTCATAAAGTGGCCAACGCAAGACATTTTGCGAAATCGGCCGATCAGTGCCTTTAAATATTTTAGAAACACCATCGCTGTGATTGATTGCACGGAGTTTAACGTTCAAAAAGCTAGTTCTACTTCAACTCAAAGGAAGACGTGGAGCAGTTACAAGCATCACAACACGCTAAAGCTCCTCGTCGCTTGCACTCCTTCAGGAACCATTACTTTTCTCTCTAAATTATATACTGGAAATATTAGCGACAAACAAATCGTTACCAAATTGGGTTATTGGACAATATAAGGCCTGGCGATAGTGTTCTGGCTGATAGAGGCTTTCTGATAAGAGACGTTTTATGTGTTCGGGGAGCCACCCTAAACATTCCACCGTTCGCACATGGTAGGCAACTATCGATGCATGCCACAACATTGACCAGACGAATCGCCAGAGCTCGTGTTGTAGTTGAACGTGCTATTGGTCGCTTAAAAGAATTCCAGCTGCTACAAAGGCCTATTCCCATTAATACCATTTCGAAGATCGATAGCGCAGTTAAAATTTGTGCTTGTTTATGCAACCTCCAACCGTGTTTAAGTTCCTTTTAAAACAAGCTTGTGTTTACAAAATTACGTGTTTATTTTACAATATAACAACAAACGTTCAAAATATGATATGTGCTTTTTGCTCCTACGCGGGTTATTACCAATCGAGTGAGCATTTAACAGCGTCTGCGACATTAACCAATTACATATAAAGAGTTTAGTTGTTCTGCTTAGCAATCACGTTAACAATATAGGGAAACAAATAGCTTTCTTGGAAAAAGCGTAATTCTGTCACTAACTTCATGAAGAAGTCCACGTCAAATTCTACATTAACAATCAAAATGCCTTTTGTGGTATATACCACAAAGTCAAGATTTTTGAACTTTAACACTCCCATAAGTCCTTGGACTTGCGTGTAGTGTTTGTGCTTATCAGACAACTTCCATTTTTTGTCTGTGTGATCATAGTAACATCCATTGTGCATTGCCGCAATTTTCGCTGGCCTGTACTTTAATGTGTGGGTCACTTAATTTCCACCAGCCACTTCCGTGGACACGAACTCTAATTACATGTGCAACGGCCAATACCGTCAGGTGAAGCACCTATTAAAAAGTTATCTTCGCTTAAGCACAAGCCAGTCGTCTTTTTTGGGGGGTTGATGTGAGACTTTGCGCTGAGCTTTTTATACAAAGCCAGCGCTTTCTTTTCTGTTTTTTGCCCCCATTCAAGACTTTCGGGTACAGTGGCGTAATCACAATGTTTTTTGCATAGATGGTTTAACAATGCATCTGCACGTTTGGTTGGATCATTTTGCAATGTTTTACAACGGGTTTTGATACGATGAAAATTTGATGCTGTCATCATTCCCCGCCATATTTCATACCAAATTTCGTTGTCTGATTGACCTCTGGTGATATTTTGTATAGTCACAATATCTTCTATAGTCAGCAAGGCATGGCTATTTAAACAATAAGGATCATCCGCTTTGCCATTTGCCTGTTTTAGATGATTAATAAGTTTGTGCAGCGGAGCAAGATGACCATTGTCTTCAACAGCATCTTGTGGAGCATCCTTCGCAGAAAAGAAAAACTCCAAGCATGATGCAGAGCTATCAATCTGAAAGAAAGCGAAAAAATTTACTAATCAATGAATTAATCTCATAAATAAAATTATGTCTAACCATACCCATGACTAATGCATAATATACAGGCTTATTGCCTGGGCTAAGCTAAAATGCTGTAAAATGCTAAAATGCTGGGCTAAGCTAAAATGTATTTTGAAAAGAAATTATGTATTAAACGTTTTCTTGAATATGTGGTCCATACAAAAAGATGTCACTACTTATGTAAGCAATATCTAGAGTTACGCTGCACTATACACCTAAAACAATTCGTTTTGACGCGAGAACAAATCAAACAAAACCGTAAAATATAAATATATGACAAAAATTGTCCTCACAAAGATATGACCGAGCTACCGTCTAGTCGAGAGAGTTAAAAAACTTGAATTAACTCAGCTGCATTTTTTAAAAATTGGCCATTTTGTAAAAATAACCACAATGCCATGAATTGTCAGTATGAAAAGTGCCAAAATTGATATTAACATAAATGGTCAATAATTTCGTAATGTCGAAAAAGCAGCATAGCTACGTCACTGACTTTTTTAGTTAAATAGTTATAGCTCATTACACATAATTTATGGGCGCATGTATTAAACTTGTAAACCATTAATTCACCTGCTTAAGCTCATCCATAAATTGAAAAATTTCTTCAGAAGTGGATGGCTGCGTGGCCGTGCTGTTGTAAGCTACTGCTGAAGCAATTTTGCTTCTTTTTCTGCAATGAGTCAACAACAAATCTGCATGTTAAGCAACAAATTAAAAAAAATTCCACTTTCACACACAATTGAGGCCACGTAATTAAATCTACGACATCGGAATCAACTTTTAGAAATGCCAAAGCAATGTTACTCTAGCAACCAACATGTCATCCAGCTCTTCATGCATTTAAACACAAAAATTAGAACATGTAGACTTTCAATTCAACCCTACTGCGTCCACTAATGCATTAGAAACTAAATTTGAAAGAGTTTATTTTGCTTTTGCATGTTTTAAACATCGATAAAAACTAACTTTATCTGACACAAAAACTAAGCTTCAAACAACCAACAGATCATTAAGTCCGGTTTTGACAGTCTGGAAAAATGGGATAAACAGCTTGAAATCTATTGATATGTACAAGTACAGTACATTATGCACAATCCTCAATCATGCTTTTTTTTGTATTGAATCTTAAAGCATCTAAATAAAGTTACGATGTACAATGCAAAGTCTTTCTTTACAGGTCAACTATCCTACCGCCCCGCGTAGTTCTATCGCTTCAATACCGGAAATGTTTAACAGAATAAATAAATAATCTTTCTGAAATATCTCTAAACTGGAAGCTGCTGGGCTTTATAAGAAAAGTCTTTTGCTTGTGGGCATTGCACAAAGATAAAATAAGTCGTGTTACACAAATCGTAGAGTATATAAAATTTTACAATCATTACTATATACGAATAAAATGTGCTGATATATCCCAACATCAATTCCAATAATTTACACAAAACGTAGCAAATCTGCTAAGACCAACAAACCTCTCTACTTAAGCATATTGTAGGTACCGGTAAACGTATAGACCAGTGGCAAATTTTACTGACCATGTTTTAAAGCAGTGGCTCTCAAACTTTTTTAGGTGGAGAGCTTTATGCTAGTTGAAATCAATGTAAGCCATCCATCAGAGCCCATTTGCTCCTCTAAAATAATAATGACTTATTTTTGGAGATCAACTTGTTGATGGGGCCTTTTCAGATACCAACTTGTGGTACGGTTCCATTTGTTCATTGTAAAATTGATTGTTCAAGGACCCAAGTTCGAGAACCAATGTTGTTAAGGATCTATTAGACATTTGGCAATACATAGGCTTACCTTAAATGCACTTCCTTGGCAAGAACTGGCTCATCTGTGGGTCTTGATTTTTTGGCCCATGGACATACTACATCAGTCACAGACTGAGCATTCTTTATATAATTTTCTAATTCATACATAGCAGCAGCAATATGTCGACAACCTCCATCAGCTCTGAAATTGTACACAAAACTATAAGTAATGGTAATATAGTATACTAATAAAAACCTTAGAGAAATATGTTGTTCAAATAAAAGTTTGACCAATAAAACTTCAAAAGTAATGAATGTACAAAGTATTAGAATTTTAAGAAAAAAACAAGCAAAAAGTATGCATTTTCTTAAAATATTGAAAATGCTAAGTAAGCTTGCGCAAAGTATGCAGCAATATGTACTTAACTGTACCATGCAAAAGCTTAAAAAAAACGGACTTACCCTCCCATGCACTGACAATATGCCAGAAAAATTTCACCATCGGTGTTCAGAATAAACCAACAATTGTATGATGATTGGTTAAGAAATGTGGTAGTCTTGCAAGTTGGAAGCACAGCTGCTCGGAACACAAAGTAGTCTTTAATTGAACTCAGTTCTAAACTCCTAACATGTTCGTTCATCTTCAAAAAGTCTGTAATCATCAAAGCTTTTGTATGCTTTTAATTTTTTTGGTCATAGTCTGCTCTGCTAAAAAAGCAGAAAATTAAAAATATCAATTAGACCAAATTCTGGAATATCAGATGGCATAAATGAAGGCAAACAGTGAAGTAGCAACGGATTTTTAAAAACGCCAATATCAGCCAATTTTCTTTCAATAACTCTCCATGACTTGCAATTTTGTAGGTTTGGGTCTTGGTCCAAGTTTTTTGCTGCTTTGCACAAACATACTAAATTTTGCTTGTTCATGTTACTTGCAACAGTAACTCTACGCTCTTTTAAGAATTCTTTAAGCTGATTTACAGTTAAACACGTAAAACTAATACCAGTAGGTGCTTTCATTACAGCAAAATAAAAATGTCAGTAATTAATTCAATATAAAAATGTGGAGCTGTAATTATTTATAACATATGTATTATCTACAGTTGCATTTGATTGCAAAATATTACAGCCAACACTAAAGTATTTGAATCACATTTCTATAAATGATACTTAACAAAACATTGCAGAACATAAAATAAAACATGAAACACTACTATGACGCCATCTTGTTCCGCAAGGGGTATAATTTCATAAAAGCTGTGTGCAATGGGTACAATTTTTGCCAAGTCAACTAAACCAAATCTTACCCCCAAGCCCGCAGTAACGCTAACCTTGCATAAAGCAGGCACTGCAAACATGTGCAAATTGGAACTACCACTCCACTAGTGATCTACTGTACTGGATCCCAATCAGTGTACTGCAGCACATTAAGATGCCATAAGACACCATCATGTGACCCCTGAAGGAATAAAAACAACAATAAGTAAAAAAGATTTTGGTGTGTTTGTGTATCTCTTCTATTTCTTCAA
This sequence comes from Trididemnum clinides, assembly GCA_963675345.1. NCBI lineage: Eukaryota > Metazoa > Chordata > Ascidiacea > Aplousobranchia > Didemnidae > Trididemnum > Trididemnum clinides. Next base: position 2,157,105 of record OY776299.1, read on the forward strand.
GAATGTCGACTTTGTGCTCAACTAATCATGCTCACACAACAAACTAGAGAACAAAATCCACAAACAGGCACCATTTACTTTTTTTTATGCTAAAATTTCTAAAAGATTTTTATATATACCCTTTCCAACTGATCATAAATGTGATAAACACTCAAGGCCAAAATTGTAGTCTCTGTTGATCTTGTGTTCAATAAGTTCTTATTGTGGGGTCTAAAAATAAAATCTCAATATTCATCTAAACTTTGGCCTATTCACATATTCACTTTAAGTGGCGGCTTTGGACCAGGGCAAGAAAATACAACAACATACCAGTAGTACATGTTCAAAAAGTAAACAAACCCTAACCCTAACTTTAACCCAAAACCTAATACTAACACTAATGCAGACAACGTGGACATTGCACATGCCAGTATGTACTAAGTTAATTGGAATTACCAGAGCAAGTTTCTTAAAATTTTGTGGGCCTGACTAATGGAGACTTTAGCCTTATTTTTAAGCAACCAGTTATACTTGATGCAGATTCAAAATGGACCCAAGTATTACAGTGACTTGGAAAAATTCTAACATCTAAACCTGAAGCCCACGCTCGAACTGACCATTCAAACAGGTTGCCTAACAGGTACAAGCTTTCATTACAAACGCCTATCCACTGAATTATCTTTTGAAAACTAAAGCATTACTGTCATATCGGTTAGGCCTACACTAAAACGTGATATGATAATCATTTAATGCAGCTGCACATAAAGCTACAGCTCTTATACTCAAAATCTTATAATTCAACAACTGAACACGTTGAGATTTTCACATCCAGCAGCTACTGGTAATCAACACAGGTTATTAGCTGTTAGGCACATGCCCACAGCTTTTAACAGTTTAAGCTATCGGTACTAAACCTAAATCAATAGCTGTGATGTAGCTGCAATATCAGTAAAATTTACTATCAATGCAGCGAATACTTGTAAAGCTCTCTAACCAGTATATTGTCCAGCTGCAAAACAACCTTAGCACCTAAAATAACCCCATTGTATTTGCTTTAGTATTGTTTAAAAAGGCCTATAAATCAACCAAAAGTATTTCAAATTAATTTTTTTTGTTCACACGATATAAAATTATTGTTGAGAACTCCTTTCCAGTCCAAACTAACTATTTTAGAGAGCGATTTACCGCATTTCAACCTCTGCCTAGCAATGTTTTGCATTGAAAAGCACTAAGCGCTGACAAATGTTTGCCTGCACATAGCAACAAGAACTCGCCGCTAGGTGCGCTGGAAAAAGGTCCATTGTGTTGACGTGAAAAGTTGGATGCAGTGAAGCAAACTTGGCGACAATTAAATTGTTTGTTGTTGATCCTAAGACTCGATTTATTGTTGCATAAAATGAGGTGTAGAGTATTTTTAAAGAAGTAAATTTGGTGTCAGATTAGAAAGTTAGAAGGTTTTCGATTTGCTGTTGAATAAAACTGCAAACTGAGATATTTTTCATATCAATTACGTACAACAGTGTTAGAAATTTAAACTTGATGCTTGAGAGTGCAATGAAAATATTTGAGATTGTGTTTAAAGTTGCCAGTTGGTAAAGAAATTTATATAGATATTTACAAAGATTGCTATACTTATAATCATAATCGCAACCAAATGGTGTTTCAAATAGTAATTTTGATTGGAAAAAATAAATTGCGCTGTGCAGATTTTTGAGGTAATTTACCTAAACGGTCAATTTTTAAAATAATTCGACACAAGTTGGAGATAATAAATATTTATGTCTGCTTACAGTGATTAGCTTGAATTTTGCAATGTTTCTTGTCGGTAAACTATGAAAAGCTTTGTTTTGTAGTTACTTTGAAATGGTGCAAGTAGCAAGTTTAATCTTAGATCGGGGTGAACAGATAAAACTTTAACAGCAATTAATGGCAATTGCAAATATTTTGTTGTATAAATCTATATCAAGATGGTAAAACAAGTAGAAGTTTATTACTTTGTGAAGAATAGTAGAACAAAACTTAAATATAATTGATTTTCATTGGTCGACAGATTAGAATTATTTACTCTTCAAAGTTATGTATAGTGATATTAGAAATTGTGAACTGTGATTGAACTTCCTGAAAATAAATGAGAAGTTAAAAACGTTTGTCAGGTAAATGAGTATCAAATTGCAAGTTTGGTGTTTATTTATTACAAGACTTGAATAAAATTTTTAAAAAAATTTAAAATAGCAGGTTTTAAGTTCAGATTTTTTGTGTGAGTCAATACTTGGCGTAGACATTAAAATAAAATTCAGAAAATATTTCACACGTTTAGATTATTTTGAGGTATTAAAAGTATGCAAAAAGTGACAATTGATTGTCCAGTGAGGAAAAATGTTGAAAGTCTTTGTTTTTGGTATAAAACGCTAAATGTGGGAGTGTGATATCTTGCAAGAAAGTTACACTCTCAAGAAAGACTTTCACGAGAAATAGTCCACATTCAACACTTTTGTGAGTTGGTCACAGCAATCACTAATGGGGAAATTCACTGAGAAAGACAACTGTACTTTATGTCTATCGTTCCTCAAGGTTCAAATTTAGGCCCATTGTTATTTCTAGTTTATGTTAATGATTTCCAAAACTGTTTAAAATTCTCCGATCCCGTTATGTTTGCAGATGACACAAGCATATTTTTAGAAAATAAAAACATAGCAGCACTTTATGAACGTGCTCAAGAAGAGTTGCACTATATTGACAAATGGATGGTAGCCAATAATCTTTCAATAAATGTATCTAAAACTAAATGCATTCTATTCAGATCCTCTAAATCTAAACCACCTCCTACTAACTTAACTGTTACACTTAGAAATATAAAAATTGAACAGGTTACTACAATGAAATTTCTAGGTGTACATATTGATGAGCACTTAACTTGGACAGGACATATTAGACATCTTCAAAATAAATTAAGGTCCACTCTTGGCGTGGTAAGCAGAATCAAACCTTTTCTAAGGCAAGGCTCCATGTTAACTTTGTACCACTCTCTAATCAACAGTCACTTACAATATTGTATTACTAATTGGTGCATTGGAAATAAAACATTGATAAATAAACTACAAAAAACATGCAACAAATTCATAAGGATGGCATGCAACCTAAGGCACTACAGAGATGTAACTGATGTAAGAAAAACTCACCAGCTACTTACTATAAACCAGTTACTCACTAAGGAGATTGCAGTATTTATGTTCAAACAGAACTCTGGAAAAAATCCTGACGTATTTCGAAATGTATTTGTAAAAAGCATTTCACAATATAATACCAGAAATAGATCTAAATTAATACCAAAACCTTGCTCTAGCAGTTTATGTCAGCAGTCTATTTCGTACCAAGGTCCCGCCATCTGGAGCAAATTGCCAATTTTTTTCAAAAATGAAAAAATGTCTGTTGTCACATTCAGCGCAAAGTTGCGAAATTACTTGTGCACAAACTCCATTGGTATTTGAACAGATTGCTGGTTCGCTTCTTTTGCTTACAGATAATGTACGCGGTGCGATCGAAGGAAACATCATCATCATCATGCAGGGGCGATTCTTCTAAGGCTTCCAAATACAACAACCAATCATCAACAACTTCTTGTAACATTGGACATTGGGCAGCAATGGATTATAATAATAACAATCTAAGAAACATCGCCTCCATACGAAGAAGAAGAAGAAGATAACAATCGAAACCCATGTTACCAAATTACTACTACCTAAACTTCAATATTTTAGTATACTCTAACCTTATATTGTGAGCATCATCATCTTCTTAATTCTATCGACTGTAAAAGAATAGTAATACTACCCACATTTTAATATGTTACAACATAATAGGCCAATTTCTAACACAACGGTTGGCAGTTGTTAAATTCACAATTTATAGAACAGTGCTATTTTTATATGTAACACCACTTGGCAGAGCAATTAGTGCTTGAAACATGACAACCACATTATTATAATCAAGTATAGTATGTGCATTGCAGATATCATCTCTTAATGTAAAATAGGATTATCATCTGTTTAAATGATTATGTTGTTGTGTCGTATGTTAACGCTTGGCTCCTCTCAACACTGCTTTCTCATCAAAAATACAGGTACGCGAAGTGAAGGTAAAATTTTACTCTTTTAATTCTGCAAGTAACAAACTACTAACATTCACGCAAACGTAAGAACTAGGGCTGTAGGACGAACTACTTATTGATGAACTGTTACTCTCAGGTAACACATTAAAACCTTTGTGTTGAGGTGAGCTAAGCTACGTGTCTTGTAAGTTAATAATGTACATGTGTTTCGTAGATTTTTTTTTTTTTTTTTTCTTTCTTTCGACCAGTTACTTAATGAAAGGGTTTCCGGACCCGGTGAGGTTTCATTTCCAGGGTGGTTTTTCTTTCCTCACCATGCTCAGATGAGCTAAAAAACAGCCTTATAGGCCGGTTGCGCCACCCATTGACCACCTACGTAACCGTGTCTCGCACTGGTCATCTTTCTGATCCTTACTATTTCGAATGTTCTTACTTCTTATTTACAAAATAATATGATCTACAGCTGTAAAAACTCCTGCGTTTTTGTTTTGTTCTGTTTGTTTTTTTGTTTTTTTTTTTCAATTCAATTAAACTGTTCTTTAATTGCTTGAATTTAGGGTTTAGCGGCCATGCAACTATTGCTCTAGTTTTATGGATCCACTGTTTTCATTTGCATGTTTTAACGTCTGACGTTGTGTCGCTTCTTCCTTTTCTTGACTCCATTTCTCTCATTATTATTGTTGTTCAGTGTCGTGTGTAATGGTGGTGGTCATGAATAAAAAAGATACAGATACAGATACAGATCGTCAGATGCTAGGTGGCACTATCAGAGTTTGTTCGCTTCCAACAGAATATTAGCTTGTACGTTCGAAGATTTGATAAAGCTAGAAGAAAAACGTTTAGCAGCAGGTTAGTTTTGTAAGCACAGATTTTACATTTTGTAACTGATTTTTAATTTATGGTTTGCAGTAGACAGTACAGCAGCATTAAAGTTGTTTTAAAGTTTGATCAAAAAAGATTGTAAGTAAAAGATTTTGTAAATTGAGACCAATTGGCTTGGCCTAATTTGAAAATTTGTGATTACAAACGTGTGTAGCAGTGATTACATTTCGAGATCAAAACTTAGTACAAGAGTTTAGTTCAACGAAACAAAAGTCTTTGTTTGAAAATCAGCTAAGATGACTTTTAATTTGTGATAACACAAAAGTATTAAAATCGTAAACTTGATGTTTGTTCAAAATTTTAGGTAAAGTGTTTATAAATTAAAGTAAATTAACAGTTAAGTTGAAAACTTTTGCAATGCAAATGTATTAAAGCAATGAGTTTTGAATTAGTAATAATACACTTACGTTGAACTTTTTTGTTTTGTAAATTACAGGTAAAATTTTGTGAAGTATAATGCTTTCTATTTGTGGTTTTTAGCAAACGTTAACGAAAGGTTAAAAAATTGGACAAAGTTGATTCTTCACTCATCAATAATTTCTAATTTGCAGTAGATGGCAAACACTAATGAAGAGTTAAAAACGAGATATTTGATAAAAACAGGGTAAAATTTTTTTGTTATTTTGTTTTTGTAATGTCCTACAAGTAATGTTAAAAGTTGTAAATTGTATATGTAGCTTATTTTTGCTTCAATGTAGGTGAGCTAAGTAGACTGTGAATGGTGAAAAATAAATTTTGTGCTTAGTTGGTGGATGTAGAATTTAAAAGTTGCTAAAATTTAGATAAGACCTTAAAACATTGTAATGATAGGATATAATTTTGTAATTTTTGTTTTCTAGTTGTCATATGAAAAATGATTAGAGTGGTAAACTCAAAGCATTTATGGTAAATGCTTAAAAGTAAAACTTTAACAGTTATTGAAGTAGCCTCTGAAACGATTGGCACACAATCATTCTCACATTAAAGTTAAATCTTCTTGGTTTTACAACACCCATGTAAAGTATCAGTAGTGATTTAAATTGCTGAATTTAAACAAAGTTCATTGTTCTGACCTTTCCTTTTTATTCTATTGACATCACAGAATGTTTCTACTGCGGAGTTGCCCAAACGACTTTACTACTTTACTGTCAATAAACGTGAAACAATCTTTTCTAAATCTTACCCAACACTATAAAATTCTGCTCAAGCCACTAAACATTTTCTTTTAAAAATGTGTAAAACCAACAACTAGCGGTAATAAATGTAAAAGTTTTTGATTGAAGTTATATCAAATTTGATATACCATTTTTTTCTTTCACGCTGAAAACTTCCACCAAGCTTCACCTCTTCTGGAAGCAAACTCAAGATCTCATACTTTCACAAAGTCACTTCACTGCATGCAATTGTTCTCCAGCAAACCTGCATGATTTTTAAAAATCTAGAAAAACTGTTTGTTATGTATTATTTTCTTTTGTAAGTTTATAACGTTGTCAACTAGGGATGAACAAGCAAAATTTTCTCATTGCCAGATTGTTAAACATTTGCCTTCCTTTTTCAACACTGGTAACTATTTTGAAATCTATACTTTACTCCTTCAAGATTGTATCTGCTGCTAGTTCTTCTAAACTACTAGTGTTACTAAAGTTGTTAAATTATTTTCTTCTGTAAGTTTTCAACGCTGCCAGCTAGTGATAAACATGAAAATTTTTCCCATTGCTGGATTATTTAAACATCTGTCTTTCTTTTATCACAGTGGTGACTATTTTGAAATCTATACTCTACACTTCCAAAATTTTCCTCCTTCAAGATCGTATTGCAATAAAACTGAATACATTGTGTACATATTTCTACTGGAATCAATGTAAATACCCTTTTTGATTAACTATAAGTAACTGCAAAACTGATATCAAAATAACTCTATCGAGTAAAAGAATCACCATTAAGTTTAAAAATATCTTCCATAAATACATCTAGAAGAGCATTCTAAAGATACCACATTCTAGGAATAACAAGATCAAAACAGTAAACCAAACAAGAATTGATCAAAGCAAGGCTATTTGATTACATAATAACTAATGTTTCAATTTTTAAGATACGACGTGAACGTCTACGTGCGACTGATGCTTCCGCTCAGGAAAGCGTTCAACGGACTTTGTTTATGATATATTACTAAAGGGTTCTATTTTCAAGACACGACGTAGAAGTTAATGTTTCCGGCTACAGTTTAATGAATATTCTGTCATAGAAAACAAGTCGGTAATTTATTTAATGCATTTATCGGTCGCGTGCGCAAGCGAATAATCATATTTTATCTGCTGCTATTTTGTTACAGAAACCAGTTTGCTCCAGTTTTATAGTGTTCCTGTTATCTTCAACTTTGCTTAATTTTGTTTTGAATTTTCGGTCAATAAATAAGACCACGTTTTAACTGAGACATCTTTTCCTCACCTTGTTTGCCTCAGTGTGAGGCAGATACACTCGTTGCGACGTTACACTGAAACTAATGAGCGTAAAATTTTGAATTTGAAATTTACTGCTACACAGAATTATTTCTTCATTTATGCTTTTAGAGATAGAATTATTGCCTGATGAGCTTTATTTAATGTGCAGGTCAAAAATAAATAGCCAAGATTTTACTGAAACCCCTTTGATGTTTTGGCCCCACGCCCTACAGTCCAACTGGAGTAGTTGTGTGAGTAATCTTGGGCACTTGGGGGTCCCTTATGAAATCTTGCCTTGGGCCAAAAAATTTTTAAATCCACCTCTACAAATGAGGGCTATGTTGATGAGCCGAGAACGTTCGGTGTAATACAAAATTTTCAATTTATATCGTGTGCTGATTTTTGCTGATAATTTGCTAATTCTAGTCGATTTGTAATTATTGCATTGATCATTGTCCGCATACAATGAGAACTTTCTCGTGACAAACGGTGCCGTACAAAAAAATCTTAGACAGCTTGAACTAACAGAAATTTAATGGATAAATAATCTTAAAGCCAAACGTAGTTTTGTAGGAAAAATCAAAGTTTGATAACCAATGGTTGATTATATCTTTTTGTTGTCGATTGTCTCGAAATAAAAAGTTTCTAAACTCAGCAGCTCTTCCGTAGTTTGCAAAAAACCTAGTAAGCGGCTTTTTGAAAATTCCGATAAAACCAAGTTTTTACGTTTCATATTGTTGCTATTATGGAGAGAGTAACTAAGTTTTGATACCTTTGGATCTACAAGGAACTTCAAGTTTCGAGTACCAAATTTTCATCAAAAATGCAGCTGCGTCTCAAAACTAGCAAAAATTGCAACAATTTAATGTTTATCAAAATGCTGCTTTGGGCTATCGAGCGAGAGTAGATAATCACAACATTAATAAATAAACGATAGTGCTTCGTGCCACACATGCATCAAATTTTGAGATTAAGTTACGATAATTAAGAAGCAAAGCAGCCAAGTCAATAAATGCACAATCTCACTAGATCAAATGCTGATACTTTTTGGTGGTTTTTCATTCATGCGCATGACGTCGTGGTCTGTTGGCTCAAATTTTGAGGCCACTTTGTTTTTGCGAAATGTTTGTGGGTAGTTTGAGGAAAGATAAATTCTAGGGCAGGGGGGCTTAAGCACTCGCCCTATCAAACCGTACCAGGTATAAAATAGATTTGAAAAACCTAAAAAGCAACAAGTAGAAAGAGGAAACAAACTTTGGTAGAGATATTTGAGACTTAGTTCTTTAATAACGCCAACCTGTTTATATTTTTGGTGATATTTGTTAGGTTCAATGAACTGTATGAGATACAGTAAAAATGAAACTTTTATATTTTGTAGCTTAGGAAAATGAGTTTGTGATGATTACAGCAATCGAAAATCCACGTTGCACAAGGTCAATAATGATTGGAATCCCAACCTGCCACTGACTAAATACTGTATTCAACGAACAGCATACATCAAACTTATCCAAATTTATTGTTTAAAAATTCTGGCTACATGCTGGCTATTTAAAATGTTGTAGCGAAGAAAAACAGAAGTAAATACGGAAACAGAAAGCAGTACTATCAATGATGTTTTCGCATGTATAAAACTTACTGTAAAAATAGAAAAAAAAACTCGTATGCTAATAAAATGTAACTTCAAAGTGAGCCTATCTTCCGAAAGGTTGCAATATTACAAGACATTTTGGGGGATATCAAGAGTAAAATTGATTTCCGGTATTTGAATTTTTATTAATCAATATATCTGTTAAAAGAACTTAAAACAAATCCGGACGAAAGTACAATATTTACAGGTATACAAATTTTGTTTAATCTGCATTTCCTAGACTTACGAATATGTGAAGTAGATGTCAATTGTGTTAAATATTTAAATTTACTGTTTTGTATTATTTGCTATAGAATTGAGTAGTTGTTTACAATTTTAAGGTTACTGGAGCGATATTTTTAGGAAAAAGCTAAACCTATATCGAATCTATTTTGCTCTTTCAGCAAAGAAGGAAGTGAAGCCCTAAAAGCTGGTTTGAAAGGCGGCTCAAATTAGCTTTCTTCTGAAAACGGAATTCTAACAAGCAAAATATTATTGTAAGAAATCAACAAATGCAGGTGAGCTAGCAGCGTGGCTTAGAAACCGTTACGTTGCCGGCTCAAAGTTTATTGCGAGCATCGCACGGTTTTGTCCTTGGGAAAGGAGGCGCAATGCAACACTTTCTTCTGCTTCGTAGACACTGAGCCGATTGGCAATATGTTCTTAATATGACATTGACATATTAAAAACATATTGCCGGGAATAGGTTGAAACTTTTTACAACTTTTTGATTTAAAATTCGTTGAAGTAAAGATTATAACACTCGTAGCGTAATGAGCCTATTCTGAGACTACTACCCAGTAATACCGCGCGGACATGGTGCTCTCCAAAAAAAAAAAAAAAAGTCATCGACTTTCTCATGTCGCTCTCCTCTCCAAATTTTTGCTACGGAACGTAATTGTCCAAGCTTCCAGACATCCGTAAACCGAGATTTCACTGCAAACGAATATCTAGCGGAACCCTTTGACTTCCTGTGACCAACTTTATTCATTTGTGTTCAGAATTTCAAGTCTTTCTTTATGTTGGAGACTGCGCAAAGCGTTGTGGTAACTGCGCAAAGGGGTCTAAGCAACTGCGCGGCCGCGCACGCGCGCAGCTTAGAGGGAACATTGTTGACAGCACGCGCCGTGATGCGCGGCTGACGTTGACATAAAGTGATGATGAGTAACTGACGTAGCGAAACTTTCAACACGTGTTTAATATCATCAATAATGTTTCTTGACTGACACTTCAGGGATGCAAGCTAAAAAGCCCGAACAGGCACTCCATTCACTGCCTTCCATTTTTTATGCATGTCTTCGCATATGCATGGCAGTATTTATTTGTGCTGCGATTTATTGAAAATATATGTTAATGCATACATCTTTGTGATACAAAACCCTTGTCAAATTTAATCAATTTTTGAAGAAATACAATAACTCATTAAAGATTTATTTTTGTTCATGCGTATGAGCTTATTTTTTGTTTGCAAGTGTTTTGTCAGACTGTACCACGGCGACAGGTTTACTCTTGGCCTCAACAGCTGTCTGCCATATGAAGATGGGGTTGTCCCGCTTAGTGCTTTACCCAAGGACACAACATGAAAACTTGCCAAATTTTTCTCCATACTATCCCTTTTGTACTGGGCGTCATGGAGGGAAGCAGTGATTACCGCTTTTAAAGTCTTTGAAATGACTCGTCAAGGGATTGACTCCCAGTCTACCGACTGTAAAGCGATCGTTCAAACCACTGTATAACTGCGCCAGTAACAACCTATTTGATTAAACGCCTTGCGAGCCCTTGGGATTTCTACTGCATAAAATGCACAACTCGGCTGCTACAGAAAGTAAATTGAAAGCCCTCAATACATTATATGTACCTGGTATCTGACATAAAGAATATCACCCCGCTCCTGCTCAGAGTTCTCACATGCATTGAAAATCTCCAATTTGTAGGGTTGAAACGTTTAAAATAATATTTTGAATAACCGGTGCCTGGAAAAAAAATTTCAGTTAATTTTCAACCTGTCATTAAAAAAGAATGCGAGTTTTTGATTTATGGTTGGCCTTAAGAAATGCGTTTTGCGGCTTCATGGGACTTTGCAATTCAAGTTGCTTTCCAGCACTGCAATATTTGTGACTTCATGAGGCGTGGGTTCTGACCAATCATTATTTTTCACTCACTGAACTGCATTTTGACTGATAACAAAAGATATGCACCGAAACTGCTTTAAAGCAGAGTTTGAAGGAGCTTTTCTGTCCTTATCAACGATTTGAGTAATGCTCCACAATCCATATTTTCCACCTCCGTTATCTAGACCTCTAGCTAGTGCACGGTCTTTACTATCCCAACGTATCAATTTCAAAACGTTAAGTTCAATTAAATGTTAATTACTTCAATTTAGATTACTTTACTTCCAACAATTAATAATAAGATATCTTTATGTTTGTACAAAATTTCAATATACATTTTCAAAAGTTTTTCGGCTAAAAGCTTTTTGTGAACCACTTATTTGTGGCTATATTGCGTCAACAGGAAAGATCTAAGGTGAATAGTTGGAGGAATAACTTTTTTCAGAGATATATTGAAATTATAAATTGCAATATCATTTGTGTATCATGCTTTATTGGTTTATACCTATGTATCGCAGTCCGTTCGAAGATGGACGATAAGGCAAACTACATGCACCATCATAATTGTACAAACGGAGAGCATCTACTGAAACTACAATCGGAATAGGAGAATTTCCTCTATTTGCTCGTGACTTCTCTGCAAACAATAACCAAATATTACTCCAAGTAAAAGTCAGCCTCATTAACACCAAACTGAAAAATTTGTGAAAAGAAACCCCGTCTATTGGTGGTTACAGTTTATTCAGTCAATAATTTCAAAACAAAATCTCACTCTTTTTTCGATTATTTTCTTTTGCTGGAAAACTATTCAATAAATTGAAGGGATTGCTTCTGGTTGATGTTCCGCAGGCGTTGAAGATTGGCCTCCCCCCGCACACAGCTCCTCCCACGTTACACTTCATACCTGCGGTGAGAACCGTACGTGGCCGTCCAATCCTAAAAATGGTTTTGTGTTGCTTTGCCGAGATTATATTGATTACAAGCATAGAAGCAAAAACTGAATGCTTCACCACTAAACTCAGACATAGAAATTAAGCCTTCTGAGGCTACTACTCTTGGTGTAATTCAGGTTGGAAAGTGTGGAGCTGTGTAGACCGTTGTTGGTGTAGTGCTGGATGCAGCAAAAATAAACTGAAAAAATAGGAAGTCTTACAGCTCTCACATAATCAAAAAGTTCTTTACAAAACCGTCTTATGTCTTCTTCAAAAAAACTTTGTTTTAATAACGACCTTTTAGCTTGTGTTTAAAAAGCGGCGTCAAAAGTTGGGACAACGTTCAGTTTCTTCAGTCTCAGTATCGTGGGTTTTCTGAGATAGCAATCAGTCTGGCATGAAATTCAGAGACATACCTCAAGCAGGCCAACGGTTTTTATTTACTAGCTACTTCGGTTGCGGTTGTCAGCCGCTAGCCTTACCGCAGGGCATTGCAATCAAACTTGGCTGCTTTTTCTCCACGCTATTCTTTTGAGCAAAGCGTCAAGCAGTAGAGCTATAAATACCATTTTTTAGAGTGTTGTTGGTGTAACTAGATCAAGGTACAAAAGGGGTAGTAATGGTCTAACAACTGCAAAGCGAACGCTCTAACCACCACATTACCGCGCCGGTTTCTAAATTTGTGATGGTTGCTTCAAAGTTAATTTCCGAATACTTGATATTTAATGTACAAGGTATATACTGTCTATGTTTCACTGATGAGACATACAAAGATGCGGCGACAGATCAAGAAGTACGATAGAAATTTTGGGCTGGTTTTTAAATTAAGATTTTGATTAAAAAACGTCGTTCTTGCTAAATGGTTTTAATTGACATACCTTTTTTTCATCCCGTGGCGATTGCCGTTGGGGCGCTGCAGATGGCCAATTTGTTTTGGATGTGTTCATCATGCAGCGAATCTTAGGCTGAGACGCCTGGCAGAGCCCATCCCTCTCCAGGCCTGGCCACCTGTCTTCCACATAAAGGCGGAGACGTCCCGCTAAGTGCCTTGCCCAAGAACACAACAAGCGAACTTGCCGACTTGTTCTCCACAACCTCCCCTAAATGCCGAGTGCCAAGCAGAGAAGCTGTGGATACCATTTTTTTAGTCTTTAGATATGATTCGGCAAGGGGATTGAACCCCAGCTCTACCGATTACGAAGCGGACCCTCAAACAACTACGCCATCGCGTCGGTACAATGCTACCTTATCCAGCTGTTAACTATTGAACTGGTAATTAATCATGTTAGTGCTAACTGCGTTCTTTACACAATCTTAACACGATCTGGTTGTGTGCCACGTGCTATCTCTTCAATTACGTGACTACTGGCGGTTGAGATAACTACAACATATCAAATACAAAATTTGTTCCTAAAGAAAATGCAACAGAGGTAGCTTATTGCCACAACTAAAAAACTGCATGACATTAAAAGTAAAAGAAAATCATTTCTTTTGTTTTCTATTAACATACTGTGTAAAGTAAGGAAATTTGATGCATCCATTGAACATTGGCTGATTCTCTCCACCTCCCAAATAAACCAACATCGCCATGCCGACTCTCTGCTCGTCGTTTTGTCTCCTGCTTCGAAGTCCGGCCAGCGAATTGTCCTGCTCAATGATGCTTCCATCAACAACCAGCTGCATCGACCTTCACAGGAAAAACATTTTACTTTTATATTAGGCTAATGCAATCTACTATATCAGATAAGGTGCTTTTTGTTTTGTTGCATTTGTCTTTCACGATGTTTCAAAAACCTCCAATACATGTTATGACCAGCAGATTTTCAGAATTTTCTGTCGCACCTGTCCGGTATAAAAGCTTGCCACTATTCCAACAACCAGCATGCAGAGAAGATTGTCATTAAGTAATGTACACAGATCCCGTACAGGTCGATTTGCAAGCATTGCCATGGTGAAGAAGTGAATTATACTTTCAAATTTACCATCTTCGATTAACAAGCAGTAAAATATCACTGAACAGTAAAAAACATTAGCGCAAACGGAATTATTGATGCCAAAACTGTGTTGTTGTTATTCGACTTCTTCCGAGGGATGGAAATATGGCGGGAAATCATGGAGCCCCAGAAGCCGTGCGACTAGCTAAAACCTGGCCCACAGATCGTAGAGAGAAAGGAAGTCTCCAAAGAGCAAGCAACGCAAAGAGTTCGTAGCAGGACAGTGCAGAATGAGATGAGAGATGTTGTGGGTTGGTTGACCACAGGCACTGCACAAAGTATTCTCAATTCCGTCGATTCTAGAGAGATAAAGGTTTAACAGAGGACTGCGTTTGTAGCAGCGAAGACGAGAGAGGACATAGCAAGGGTGACAAGGAAGCACAAGTTTTTTATTGGATATTGAGGAAACCTGTGTGTCAACAAATTTTGATAAAACAGTACGCCTCAAGTCCCAGAAAGAGAAGAGTGGATATGAGAGGTAAGGAAAGAGAGACTGCATGGGACAGTGGATGGCTGGAGCAGCGCACTCCACGGACCAACTCATCAGCCGTGTCATTCCCCGAAACAGATGAGTGACCAAGCCACCAATTGTAGCCTGATAGTAGAGGAGGAGGAGAAGAAGGATAGTTCTTGCCTGCTCTGCCACAGAATGTGGATAGAAAGCAGAACGGAGAAGAGGAAAGCGTGGCAAGGACAGAACAGGAGTCTGAGAGGAGAAGAGAAAAGCAGTGGCAATTTTGTTGGTGCTGCCGAGACCAGCGGAGAGCTTGCAGAATGGCACAGTCTTCAGCAGAATAGCTTGAACACACTGGCCTACAAAATAGAAAAGAGTGGTCTCAGCGTCACAAAGAGAGCGTTGGTGAGAACGCCAAAGTCGTCTTTTCCAAAAGGAAAAGTAACATAGCCGTGAGTCCGCATCACAAGATTCTGAGGAGGGAGTACGTAAAGGTAGTAAAGAGCCGCACCTTGGTGAGAAAGAATCAGAACAGAACAAGAGGATTGGAACGAGAGTGCCGCGTTCAATAGAATTTCAGTTCTATCTCAACTTTAATTTTTTCTTAAATTGAGGTGACTTATAGTATCGCTCGAATAATTAGTTCTGATCACAACTTAACAGCTAGGAAAAGATTGGTTTCTACTGAGAACTTAACCACGATACTTGAACCACGCACTTCTCGATCAAGAACAGAACCGATATATTTCGCAAAATACTTTGAAACTTTAAATTTCTTCGCTCGTTGATCACAGAAACTAAAGCGCTTTGATATATCAATCAGAGCCCAACCAAAAAAAAACAAATCCATCAATTACGGCCTCACTGCTGTTGCGCTAATAATCCACAACAAATCACCATAAAACAGCACGCTTTTTTCTTCGGTCACTTACTGTTCTCTTTTTCCACTCTACTACTACTCTCTCTTTCTCTCTCTCTGTCACGAATAAGTAAATTTGCTTAAACGAATAGTTTTTATACATAGTATTGTATAGTCATTGTAATGTGTTGTTTTATTTTGCTGTGATTATTTTAATTGTAAATCTGAATTGTCTGAAGCCCTAAACTTGCTAAACTGTTTTAAAAAAAAACTTTTTTTTTCGGATATATAAATAGATTTGTAACTCACACGCCTTTCTGACGTCACAATAGCTGTCTACGTGACAAAGTTTTCCAGTGTATTCTAGTGATTCTTGTTTCTTCTCGAAGATTTTTTTCTTTTTTTTATTATTACTGATTACATAATTTATTAACGGTGTTTTTCCTGTGTCTCGTGATGTTCTAGCATTTTCTAGATTATTTTCCTGCCGTATATATAACGTGGCAAGATTTTTTTTATTCATTCAGAGATTCAGAGAGATTGAGTAGTTGATCAGAATAGAGTAGAGACTAGAGTGTTGTAAAAGACGTTGTTTAGTGGTGATTGTTGTGACAGGAATCAAGCGATTATTTTGGTGGCTTTAGTTTTAGTTAGTCTCTGATATTTAATTATTGAAGTGCTTTAGTTCTGTGTTTTGGCAAGTGAAGAAATTCGTAATTATAAAGTGGTTTGTGAATATATTGTTCTGTTCTTGATCGAGAAGTGCGCGGGTTAAAGTATCGTAGTGGAAGGCAATCTTTTCCTAGCTATTAAGTTGCAACCAAACTTAATTATTCGATCGATACTGCAAGTCGCTTCAATCTTAACACGTAAAATTAAAGTTGAAATAGAATCAAAACTCTATTGAAACGCGACACTTTCTGAATACGTAAAAATCTAGCCGCGTTCTATGTGAATGAGACGCGATTCCAGAAAATGTGAGAGCAACATCACGTGGCACAGAAAAAAGCACCGTTAATAAATTACTTAATCAGCAATGAAAAATCTTCGAGAAGAAACAAAACTCACTCGATTACTTTGGAACTTAAACACGTAATCAACCATTGTGACATCAGCAGAGGCGTGTGCGCTACAAGTGTAAGTGCGAAAGAAAAAAGGTCTTTTGCGGAAAAAAGCCGAAATATAAAGTCAAATTTGAACTCGAGACGATTCAGATTTACACATAAAATAATCACGGCAGAACATATGCAAGAGATTACAGAAACTATACATATATAAAAACTATTCCTGCAAAGCAAATTTACTTATTCGTGACAGAGAGCTTGGAGTAAAAAAGTGAACTCCAGGATAAAGGAAGGTAGATTCCGAGAAAAAGAGGGAGGGCAAGCAGAGAGAGTCTCCCTGGTGAAAAAAGGAAAAAGCATGAGCGGGTGAGTGGATACAAAGTCTATCCAAAAGAACGTGTAACGTCTGGGTTTCATTCTAAGTCTAGCCAAACCGAAAGGGGTATAGAGGTTGGAAGACGAAGGGACCGCTCATAAGATGAGAAAGCAAAATGAGTCAGGGTAACTCGTAGGGAAGAACGGATGGCTCTGATAGGAGAGGACAGAAGATAGCTGGTGATGGCGCGACTGGCCCCTCGGTGAAGGCGTTCCAACTTGCTACTGCAAGTTGCAACCTGGTTGCTGCACCAGTCAACAGTCATCTAAACACGGTACTGCGCCCTTCGTCCTCGTCGCAAGGGAGCAAAACGGCTGTTGGCCACATCGAGGGTCACAGACACCTCAGGATCTCCCCAAACCAAACTTTGGTGTCGAGTTGAAACACGATAACTATTTTGAAAAACACATTGAAAATATAGATAGACTTATTACAAAAACTGCAGCCATTGCACAACACGAAACGATAATGGTTTTTTTGAAAAAACTTCTGTTATGAAAAATGCCCATATTCTTGAATAAAAGTTTTAATGATCTATTACTGATCGTGAAAACAAAATTTACTTTTTGAAGTTAAAAAAAGATTTCATCAGGCGGGTGTAAAAAACACTCAATAATAAACATGCTGGAAAAGAACACATTTGCCATTGGGAGCATATTTACACCCGCCTGATCAGACCCAATAAGATCAAAACCGATCGCTGGTTATTGACATGATGTAATAGATTGCTGTATAATACCATATGATGTTGATGATCATTTTTGATCAAATTTTTCTATTTTACCTTGATGCTGGAGGCAGATCCCTCTTAATAGGAGATCGCTTTGAAAATTGCTAATTAGCAACTAGCAAGTCCTGTATTTTATAAAATGATAAGTCTTGACAATGATCCTACACCCCTATTGATGCTTACCGATGTGACTTGTTGTCCATGTCATGTGTGTGTCCTTAAATGTGACTCCCCCATGATATAGGTATTGCGGTATTACATATTGCTTTGTATTGCATTTTTGTGCACCCAATGGCAAATTTGTTTTTTCAACATGTTTATTATTGAGTGTTTTTTACACCCGCCTGATGAGATCCAATAAGATCGAAACCGGTCGTGGGTTATTGACATGATGCAGCAGATTGCTGTATGGTACCGTATGATAATGGTAATCATTTTTGATCAAATTTTTCTATTTTGAGTTAAGTTATATTGCAAATTTGCAATGCAATTTTTTTATAAAATCATAATTAATATGTTGCTTTAAATAAATCCTGTATTGAGAAAACTTTTCAAAGAATATTGTAAACGTACCCATTTTGAAACTTCTTAAACTCGATATCATGATTTCTCCCGTCAGCATAAAAACTGGTTGATTCAATCTCCTGATATTCGTCACTCAATACAGCTTTGCCGTTCCTCAAAAACACGACTAAAGATTCTCCTGTCTGCACACACAATAGAGACCACTAAATACGAGTAGAGAGGGAACAATGCACAAGCAAGATAAATGAATCAATTTCCATGTTGATGTATAGCCTACTTGGTATTTTGATTAGCTGATCAATAGATATTTCACGCTATCTAATCTGACATTAGGCAGCTTTTGATCGTTGCCAACCTACATGCTTCAGCAGCCTAGACTTTCTAGAAAGATAGAAGTGTCAGTCAATATTGATTGAAGACTTCAGCTTCACTACGTAACCTAGAGGGTTCGGCACAGTTTTTATGGCGATCATGACTGAAAAAACTGCACGCCCAAACCTCACAGAAAAGACACTTCATGAGAATTCGCTCTGTTTTGTAGTTTTTGCTAAGCATAAAACTCAAAAGAATAATACTAAGCAATCAGGAAGAAAAGTGAGAATAATACCAAGCAATCAGAAGGAAACCTGAAAATAGCATAAAGCCATCACTAAGAAAAGTGAGAATACTACTTAAGTCAACAGAAGAAATGATACCCAGCGATCAGAAAGAAAACTGAGAACAATACTAAATTATCAGCGGGAAAAGTGAAAATCATACTAAGCCATCAGAAAGAACAGTGAGAACAATACTAAGCAATGAGGGAAAAAAGTAAGAATAGTGCCGAGTAATGAGGATGAACAGTGAAAATAATGCCAAGTAATCAGAAAGAAAAGTGACAATAATGCTAAGCCATGAAAAGGAATGATATCAAGCCATCAGGAAAAAAAGTGAGGATTATACTCAGCGATCAGCAATAATAATGAGAAAAATAGCAAGCAATGAGAAAGAAAAGTTAGAACAATGACAAGCAATCAGGAAGAAAAGTTCGGACAATACTAAGCCATTAGGAGGAATGATACCAAGCAATAAGAAGAAAAAGTGAAAATGGCACAAAGCAATGAAAAAGAAAAGTGAGAATAATACCAAGTAATGAGGAGGAAAAGTGAAGATTATACTAAGCCATCAAGAAGAATGATACCAAGTCATCAGGAGGAAAAGTGAAAATAATACCAAGCAATCAGGAAGAAAAGTGAGAATAATATCAAGCAATTAGGAGGAGTGTTACCCAGCAATCAGCAAGAAAAGTGTGGATAATACTGAGCAATGAGGATGAACAGTGAAAATAATACCAATTGATCCGAAAGAAAAGTGGGAATAATGCTAAGCCATAAAAAGGAATGATGCCAAGCAATCAGAAACAAAAGTGAGAAAAATACCAAGTAATCAGGAAGAAAAGTGAAAATATTACCTAGTAATGAAAAGGAAAAGTGAAAATAATTTCAAGTAATGTACAACTTGACGCATATAATTACAATCCAACAATAAATTCAAGAGTTTTGCAACAGTTTTATAACGATTTTGTAGGTTTTAATATTGAAATTCCCCTATTTAATGCATTTATTCGCAAGAATATCATTGAGTTGTCTATTCACATTAGTCTATCGATTCCTTGGTTTTTGATATTATAGATTTGAAGAGATTTAGATTGTTATTGTACATGTTTGTAAGTTTGATGCTCAAGTTGACACAATTAATAAACAGTTTCAGGCTCTCATGGTTGAGCTTTTGAGACATAAAGAGGCAATCCAACAACAAATTCAAGAGTTTTGCAACAGTTTTATAGTGGTTTTGTAGGATTCAATATTGAAATTTCTTTTCAGTTTTTAATACTCTTATTCGCAGGAATGTCATTGATTTGTACATTCACAAATTGTACATTACTAATCAAAAAGAAAAGTTGGAATAATGCTTAGCCATGAAAAGGAATGATACCACGTCATCAGGAGGAAAAGTGAGAGTTATACTAAGCCATCAGGAAAAAAATGAGAAGAATACCAAGTAATGAGGAAAAAAGTAAGAATAATACCAAGTAATGAGGTAAAAAAGTGAAAATAATGCCAAGTAATCAGAAAGAAAAGTGACAATAATGCTAAGCCATGAAAAGGAATGATATCAAGCCATCAGGAAAAAAAGTGAGGATTATACTCAGCGATCAGCAATGATGGGAAAAATAGCAAGCAGTGAGAAAGAAAAGTTAGAACAATGACAAGCAATCAGGAAGAAAAGTTCGAACAATACTAAGCCATCAAGTAGAATAATGAGAATAATACCAAGCAATGAGAAGGAAAAGTGAAAATAGCACCAAGCAATGAAAAAGAAAAGTGAGAATAATAACAAGCAATGAGGAGGAAAAGTGAGGATTATACCAAACAATCAGGAGGAAAAGTGAGAACAAATCTAAGCAGTGAGGAAAAAAATTGAAAATAATACCAAGTAATCAGAAAGAAAAGTAAGAATAATGCTAAGCCAAGAAAAGGAATGATATCCCGCAATCAAAAAGAAAAGTGTGAATCATACTAAGCAATCAGGAAAAAGTGAGAATAAAAATAAGCCATCAGGATGAAAAGTAAAAATAATACTAAGTAATGAGAAAAAATTACACTAAGCAATCAAGAGGAACATGTAGAACTTGGAAACTTTAAAAGTAAATTTGGATAACTTCTTTAATGTTTACCACCACTGCCACAATCCTGTGAGCAGGCTGCAAAGCCAAGAGAGCCAAGAGAGCAGATAAAGGCCAGAGAGCTAGGTCCCTTTTTGAATTTTATTCAGCTCTTGGAAGAATTACGTTGTGGGCATTATAGGATTTATTTTTTTAACATAGTTTTTCGAAAGCAGCTTGAAATTTTTAGTTAAAATAACTCTGCCCAGATCCAAAAACAATTTTATGAAAATAAAATGCCAATATGTTACTGCATAAACAAGCGAAATACAGTAGGCGCCGCTTATTATGACCACGGATAATATGACCAGCCGCTTATTATAACCAATTTGGTACGGTCCGGAATTTCTCCATTTAAAATTCTCCGTTTAATATGACCGCATTTCGGATAATATGACCAACATTTTCTCCATTTCTGTTATTACAGTACAGTAATTTTTTCCCGCGATGCACTCATAACTTCGCCTTTTGAACATGTGTGTTTTCTGTTCGCATGCCTTTTCTGTACTGTTACAGTATTGTACTTTGTTTTACTGCCAACGTCACACTGTTACATCGGTTAAACGATGAATTTGACGGTATTTGGACTTCTTGTGGCTTACGGCGTCGATTCAGGTGCGGTTATGATGGCTTCGGTTTTTATGACCATTCGGATATTATGACCAAAATGGTCTGGTCCCAAAGTGGTCATATCAAGCGGCGTTTACTGTACAACGCGACCGGTTACAACCTTGTTTGGTCTCATCATGCGAAAATAATTTAATAGTATAAAATGATATTGATTGATAACACAAAAAGATCAGAAAACCACATGTTTTCTGATCTTTCTGCAAAATCTGTAATATTTCAGGTGACGTCAAATTGTATTAAAAGAAAAAAAAATCAAAGTTAAGCAAGGTGTTATCAAAAACATAATTACGAATGTTCTCTAGAAGGAGGGTTTCCTTTGAGAACACAACACAAAATTAGGGAAGCAATTACTTTACAGCGATCAGCTCACTGAGTTGTTTGGATCCAGGCTGCGGCTTCATCATAAATTTTAGGTTTCCTATTCTCCAATGCAGTAGGTTTCATGGGATTAATGCAACACGTAGCCGGATCACCATCTGACAAATATTGTAATTTTGAATTTTGAGTTCATTTGCCAGATAGTGATTCAGTTTCGTGCTTTTCTGAATCTTAACTTTGCAGTTTAGTTACATGATTGCAGAAAGATCAGAAAACATGTGGGTTTGATCATCTTGTGTTATCATTCCATCTCACTTTATAATACCGTAAAGTTATTTTTGCATGATGAAACCAAGTAAAGTTGTAACCGGTTGCGTTATATTTTACTTGTTTGTGCAGTAATACATTGTCTTAGCAGTTTCACGAAAATGTTTGTTATTAAATCTAGACAGAGCAATCTTAACATTTGGGTTTATTTGCCAAATGATCCAGCTACGTGCTGTTCTGATTCCATGAAATCTTCTACATTACTGTATAGCAAGGAAGCCTGAAAATTTGGAATCTGATTGAAAACTTAATTAAAGTCGATAAATTTTCAAAACAATAGCAATGGTGAAATATTTTCATATAGCATCACTCTCTTAAATCATCAAATGAGTTGATTATAGTTGCATATAGTTGCATATACGTATTTATCCTCTGGTCAGAGCGAAATTGTTTTCGATTTCACTGGCCTACAGTAGAATGTGATAAGGCCCGCTTCAAACATACCAATACTGCTGGTAACTAGTGTAATTACTGATAAATTTGGAAGGAGGGCGAAGAATTAAGTAAGCTCAATCTTGTTTAGGAGGGGAGCATTAGAGAAGAAAAAATTTTTAAAAGCGATAATTTTGCCCATGAAGATCTGTGTTTAGAAATTAACTTTTTGAAAGCGAAAATTTTGTCTCCAAACACACTTAACAATTTTTTTGTTTTTTGTTTCTTTTACATCGCTTGAGGTGGGTGTATCAGACGCAGGAAACTCTTGTAAACAGTTAGTAATTTTTCGTTGGTCAAGTGATCGCGTGTAGCCTCCTGGGAAAAAGAGTTGACATGACAGTTTTGTGAGACAAGCTGTATTAGCTCAGGTCTTGGCTTATATCAGTTGGAAGAAACAATTTAATTTGAAACCGCTCTCCTTGAAGTTTTGTTATGCCAAGAAATTCAAGTTTGGCGAATGATGTGTAGTACAGCAGTGGATCCACCGTGAGCGCGATGCAGATTTAGTTTCCTAAAGCAAACGTTGCCAGCGGCTTTCCAAGCTTGAAGCAGCGTTTACAGTGCGCCCCGCCCTTTATTCCCGCGTAAATACGCCACTAGCAGCTAATACCACAAGTAGTCCAATCAGGCAGAAAAAATCATTAAAACTTGATTGTCCCAAGGACAAAATAATAGAGCAATTGTGAGGTTTGCACTCAAGATCACTGTCGCCAATAATATGCCCGTAGTACACGAACTCACTCGACCACGTCGTAGTCGACAGGCTTTCTTAGTACTTGCGTAAGAGCTAACTCGAAATACCCGCTTGATTGAGGGCCGGTTCCTTAGAAGGATGAATTATCATTAGTTAATCCCATGAAATTCGCTTGCAATAGAAGGTTGCCCCCAGCTTAAAGACAAGCCAGGGATTAAGGCACTCCAAACTTCTGGGCAAAGCCTTCATATTTAGTTAATTTTGAGTAAAATTGAAAACTAGTTCTTTTAGTCTGCGCACAGAAATATTACTTAGTTATGTACTGTATATCCAGCAGGGATGAAAGAGAGCAAATTTAAATGGAGACGGTCTTAATTTGTAGGAAACAAAAGCGTATCCAAAAGAAATGAGAGGAGCAAATTTTTAAAGTCTTTTTGATACTTTGAAAGAAAAAATTTGTCCAAACTTATGATGCTTAATTCACAAATTTTTGTTGTTTAGGTCAATTTTGCAATATCAGTTGCATGCAGCGCATTTTAACAGCAACAGCCTATTTAACAGCAAAATCAACAAGTGCTGAAGCAGGATGCCCGCTTCTCTAGGTTTGTTAGCTAAAATCCTTATAGCAGATAAAATGTAACCAATGATTTGTTGCCAACAGCATACTGATTGATCATTGGTTTTTTAGATAGATATCTAACTAAGTCAAGGTCAAGATAAAAATCGAAATTAAAAAAAGCCTATCTTTGACCTACATAATTTTCTATTTCGATGTTGAGTAGATCGGATGTGTATCACTTATCAGAGAATATTATTTTGTCTATTGCATGGGAATGCAACTGATTGCTAAGTTACTCTAGCATACACAGTAGGCTACAATTTTTGTTAACACGTTGACTGCCATGCATTTTTTTCTCTATATGGAATTGCCTTATCTCAGGTGCCAACAATATAATTCCCAGAAAACAATACCTAAAGTATAGTTTTACTTGTGTTTTGATATTTTTAACATAAATTTATGATTTTGTGATGATATTTCTGCGTGTTCACCAGTGATACACTGGCACATAAGTAATGCCATATCAATGATGTGCCAATGTATCACCGGTAAACACGGAGAAATATGTCATAAGTTTTTTATATTGCGATTGTCTTGCTTGTTTTTTGGTTTCAGGTATATATAAAAAATAATAATGGATGAATCCCAAATGTTGCAAATGCTAGATGATAGTGATTCTGTATCAGACTTTCCTTTGAGTGATAGTGATGAATATTTGCCATCAAGAACAGAAGACTCCGCATCATCTCATGATAGTGATCCTGGTGTGCCCCCCTGATGAAACTGGCGATCCGCCTAGCACCTCAGTTCCGCAATGGAAACAACCAGCAGATGGTTCAACATTGAACAACTTCCCAACGCCACCAACTACAAATTGCAAGGCTGTTCCCCAGAGTCGGACGCCGTACGGATATTTCTCTCTCTTTGTCACTGATGAAGTATTGTCCATCATTGTGGAGGAGACAAATCGCAATGCCCAACAATGCATATGCTCTCACCGCATCAGAAGACACAGCAGACTGTCAAAATGGAAGGACACGGATATGGAAGAAACAAAGAAGTTTCTTGGCTGGGTGATGTATATGGGGCTGGTGAAATATCCAAGCATTAGTGATTACTGGAGTGGAGATCCCATATTTGCAAATGAATTTTGCCACAGCGTAATGTCAAGAAACAGGTTCCAACTGCTTCTGAGATTCCTTCATTTTGAAGACAATGAGAATCCTAATTGTGAAAGCGCAAAACTGTACAAAATTGAAAGGATCACACGCGAAATTATAAACAACTTCAAAGAAGCTCAAGATCCTGGAGAGGATATCGTCATTGACGAAACAATGATCTCTTTTCGTGGGCGATTAAAATTCCGGCAATCTATTCCAGGAAAAACTCACAAATATGGAATGAAGCTTTTCAAGCTTACTGACCCATCTGGATACACCTACAATGTTCAAGTATATGAAGGTAAATCCCAGGAAACTGCAAGAGATAATTTAGCGAAGTCGACTTCTGTCTGAAATTAGCTGAAGATTACTTCAATGAAGGGAGAACCCTGACTGTCGATAATTTCTACACATCTGTGGAATTGGCAAACAAGTGTCTTGAGAAGAGCTCTGATCTGCAGGGCACTTTACGGAAGGGAAGAAAAGGCACACTTCAAATTAATACGCAAATCCAAAAAGGGCAGTGCATCACAAAAGAAAGAAGTGGCGTCGTTGTTGGAGTATGGAAGGATAAAAGGTCTGTTGCATTTTTGTCAACGAAAGATGATGGGAAAGTTGTTTCCACAAATAAGAAAAATCGAAAAGGGGAAGAGATAAAGAAACCTAACGTGATCCTGAAATACAACCTCTGCAAACAGGGCATAGATCTCTCGGATCATCTATGCAGCTACTTCAGTCCCCTAAGAAAAACCGTGAGGTGGTACCACAAAGTTGCATTTCAGCTGCTGCTAAATACGGCTGTGGTGAATGCGTATTTGCTGCATAATAAGACAGAGGACAAACTCCAAATTGCTTCTTTTCGAAAAGACATCATTATGGGTCTCACAAACTATCGAAAAGCCGACACTGGAAGGGATGTCAATCCAGAAAGGTATTTGTTGGTGGAAACAGAGGAGCGAACAGCTGACAATAGAAAAAAAGATTCGCTGCACTTGATGCTATGCCAGTTTGGCCGAAAAAGAAGGGCCAAGCATCGCTCGAAAAAGAGCAAAACTTGTTTCCACAAAGTGTTCCCGATGCCCTACAAAGCCATATTATTGTTTGGAGTATTTTCAAACGCAACACAAAGAATGAAAAACTGTCGTCCTGAACAACGAATCAACTGACTGAGAAACTGCAAAGAACTTGATTGTGAATCTGCAGTCTTTTTCCATATATTTAGCCATGAAGCATTAATCAGGGAATCTTATTGTTTCAATAAAAGTGATAAGTTATTTATAGTTTTATTTATTTTCCATTCATACAAACATCAATTGTTATAAAAAATAATTTATTTTTGAGGTGCCACACAAAAACCTAATTCTATTCTCTGTGTGCTATTTTAATTCATAAGCAATTTCCAATGGAGGTGCCAGTGTATCACCGGTGGTGCATTGGCACCACATACAAAAGTCAGCATGTATCACCAGTGATACACTGGGCAGCCAACGTGTTAAAAAGGTTCAAGATCAAAATGCTCCAGCTTTCCCGCTTTTACGACGGTGTCAGCTCCAGCCGCTGTGGAACCCGGTGCGAATTTGTTCAAATTACTTATTTTTAAATCATCATGAGCAAAATTATAATTTGCTGTAAACTGCGAAGCTTTTTGCCGTCTGTGAATTGGCCAGGTCCCTCTGGTCAGTGGCGGCTTCATCGGGGGAATTCATCACATACCAGCGTTACCACGTCATACTTTTCTTTGTTTAAAAGATCTACGTTTATAAATTTGTCGTGATTTACATCAGAGGCTTTACTTCTAATATCAATCCAGGGTGGCTAGCGTGGATGGAAAGTAAAATCACGAATCAGCTCTTCGAATATACGTATTTTCTCAACTTTAACACCATATTGTAAGCTAATAATAGAATATTTTCTATTCCGGAAGTTTGTACACATCCTTCTCAAAAACAGATTGAAAAGACAGAACTTAATCATTATGGAAATAAGACAAAAGCGGAAAGATTTAAAAAAGGAGAAAAAAAAAGCAGATAGATTAAAAAAAATTGCTGTTTGAAACATTAGGCTTACTTACTGGGGTATATGTGAAGAAATTTCTGCACTATCAAGTAAAAAGCTATGAAGCCTTGGTAAAATCTATTCATAAACGTAAACTTGAAAATCTTGGATTAAGCCCGATTCAATCTTCTGCTCAATTGAACGTGGTAAGAAATTTGTCTAGCCGCTCTTTAACAGAAATTGAATACAAATGTCTCAACTATGGATTAAAATTTGGAGTGTTTCCTTCTTTCTTCAATCATATAAAAGTACAGACAGAATTTGAAGATCTTTATCAACAAGTAGGACCACACTTGGATAACAATGAACGAATAGAATTTAAATCAAGATTGATAAATCTATACAGTAAGTACAAGTCTTCTTTTTTCTATAAACGATCTCACCAAGATTTAGGCTTGTCTCATGAAGAAAGGGTAGTCCTTGAAAATCTAAGTAAAGACAAAACAATTATAATTTGTAAACCAGACAAAGGTAATGGAGTTGTAGTGATGAATAGAGATGACTATGTGAGAAAAATGAATAAAATTTTGCAAGATTCAACTAAATTTAAAAAAGTTGCGAATGACAATAACATAGAAAATCTAGCCAAGTTTCAACGGTTTCTTTATAATTTGAAGAGAAAGCAGCATTTAGATGATGAAACATATCGCAGAATAAGACCAGTAGCAGCAGTTACTCCCACACTGTATGGCTTACCCAAAATACATAAACCTGAAAATCCATGTCGTCCTATATTAGCTTCTTCAGGCAGTTACACATATGAATGTGCATCGTGGTTAAACGAAGTTTTAACGCCTTATAGGTACCATCAAACAATGATTAAAGATACCTTTGATTTTGTGGAAAAACTTAACAAAGTCCACCCTACCTCTTCAGATGTATTAGTCTCATTTGATGTCAATAGTTTATTTACAAATATTCCAATCGACTTCACTATTAATTTACTCCTGAATCTAGTATTTGATGGAAAACCGAAAGATGGCAAATTTTATGGAATGAATAAACAACAATTAAAAAAGATGTTAGAGTGGACAACAAAGAGAACAGTATTACAATTCAACGGCAGTTATTATGAACAAACTAACGGGGTGGCAATGGGAACTCCTATTGCTCCTCTATTAGCAGACATTTGTATGAATTGGGTAATAAACAAAACTTCAAACTCACATGTTCAGCCTAAAGTTTTTTTCCGCTATGTAGACGATTGTCTAGCAATATTTTCAAATCATGAAGAAATAAAACAATTTTATCAAGAAATCAATAATATTCACACTAACATCAAATTTACTTATGAATTAGAAGAAAACGGAAAAATACCATTCTTGGATGTTTTCATTGAAAAAAGAAACCAATCATTCATTTCTTCTGTATATAGAAAGAAAACGAACACTGGACTGTACACCAATTGGAAAAGTTTTATTCCTTTCAAATACAAGATAAACATCATCAAATGCTTAATTGACAGAAGTTATAAAATTTGTAACAGCTATCAAAAAATACATGAAGAATTTCAAAAAGTAATCACTCTCTTATTAAATCCACGAGGAATTATTGACAGGCACATAAAAACGTATCTTAATAGAAAACATAAACCTCTAAATGAAAAAGCAAGCGAAATTAGAAAATCCAAGTTTGCTATTTTTTGTATACCTTTCATCGGAGAAGCATCGCAACAAATTGAGAAAGAAATCAAACATTTTTTAGAAAATAAAATAAAAGCAAACTTTTGCCTTCGGATGAATCACAGCGTATCAACGATTGGAAACCTATTCAGAAATAAGGATAAACAGGCTCTACTACACCTCACTGGGACAGTATATAAACTTCAATGCTCGTGTAAAAAGACCTATATTGGACAAAGTAAACGAAATTTAAAAACAAGATTGGAAGAACATGACCCGATTACATTTGGAAAAAGCGATGTTACAGATCATTTACGGGAAAATCCAGACCACACAATCGACTTTCACAATCCACATATACTGGCTCAAGAAACTAATTGGCGAAAATTACGTATTAAGGAAACGTTATATATTCAAAAACTGCAGCCACAATTGAACTCAGATGAAGCTTCACACCCACTATACCTTTTTAATGTGTAAATTTTGTTTTATTTTTATTCCTAGTCATTGTCTCACTAATTTAACACGAAATAACTTTGACCCTAAAGTATGTAATAGCTATTGTTTTCTTTTTTCATAATTGAATTGCCACGTCATAAATGTTATACTTGACCGTAGTTTATCAAATTTTAAAGTAATCAGTTGCACTATTTTGGTTGACAATGCTAGCAGTGTTTAGCGAAACGTCCTAATTAAAATATGTACAGCAGTATACTGGCTCTGGTTTTTTTACTGAGATTGAAAGAAATTTGATAAGTTTGCAGATATTCTGGCGTGCATACATCCCCAACTCATACAATTAGCGTTTCTAATAGGATACACGATCTCAATAATTTGATTTTCTTGCAAATAGTAAAGTTCACATGTTTGGATGCACCCTTTTCTTCCGCCCCTCTAATAAATTGTAACTCTTTCCACATATTCCCCGACTAACAGACCACAAGTTTGTATGCACTGACCTCTCCTTACAGCTCATGGATATAAAAATAAATCGCGGCAAAATCTAATTGAGACGCTATTGGGCTCAGCCGCCTTGGTGCTATGCTCATCCCCATCTGCAGCATTAGCGACACCATGCTCAGCCCTCCTACAACGCAGTGGCTACGATGATGTAGCTAATAAAGTTTTTTTTTAATTTTGAATCGTTACAATTACCGTAATTGATTGCAAACGCATAAACAAACAGTTTTACAAGAATAGCACGCCAAGCGAAAAACAAAAAAGGTAGTAACTGAGATCGCTTGTGTGCCGTTGTGAAAACAAGTCTTGCTTTTTCCCAGCTGAAATAAATTTACCGTTTGCTTTGTGATTTTGCAGTTGTTGCGTAATTAGAAACACCGTTATTTCCGTTACTCGCCGGCTCTTCCGGCGTCGCTTGATGGGCCCCATCAGTAATTTGGGGCTTAGAATATCGGTTTAGCCGGCTGCGTCACGCAATGAGTAATATTTTGACGTAACTAATTCACGTTGCAAAATTTTGACTACCGGTTTTTGAAAAGGAATCGATTAAACAAAACATGGGGATTGCGCAAGGCTGCTACTGTACATTTTTGCCAAAGTTCTGGAATCTCTGAAAAGATCTTAAAGAACTGGTCGCTGTATCCTAAACCCTAATTCACTCATTTTATTGTGGGTTAAGGCTCGTACTGAATTTCCACTTGGAGGCTGTAAAGCTCTGCGTGTTCTTGTGCCGTTTACAACGTCATACTTGTGTAAAGCCAGTTTTTCTGCGGTAGCAGTAATCAAGTCGAAGTACCGTATTAAGATTGACATTGAACGCGAGATGCGTGCTGCAATATCAAACATTGCACCGCCCTTTGACAAAATGTGCGTAGAGCAACATTTTGCGGCCCGCGTAAGGATTTTGTGGCACTGCTCACATTAAATGTTTTTCAATATTTTGCATTTTGAACAATAAACATGATTTAAATTCAATTTTTTGGTAAAACTTGAAATTTGCAAATTTGGCTTTATTACGGCGTTTTGAATATTGATAAGTTTTCAAAGGAAGCTATCAACAATAAAAGTGTGGAAACCCCTGCCCTATACGATGAAATTTTACGCTGTGAAATTTCCGAAGTCCTATGTTTTCTTCGCACTGGCAAGGCTTTTTACTCAAAGTAATTTTTTGCTGTTAAGTGCTAAAATGACGCACAAAATATGCTATAGACATAGTTACTGCTACTGGTTTGAAAACAGGTGGTTTTTTTCTTTAGATGTAGATTTTCTGTGGCGGAAGTCAAACGCTTGTGTTTCGTTAGTCGCAGCGAAAAGTTAAGCTATGTCATCTATTGGTGTCTTTAGATTACATAGTCTAGAACAGCGGTTTCCGACCTTTTACACCGGTGGAACGGTAATTTTTTACAAAAAGATTCACGGACCGGTACACAAAATTTATTACAACATAGCAACAATAGATATACATTGACCTCCCTTCGGCTGTGTTAAGTTGTTTTCCATTAGAACTGCGGGGTCACTAACATGACTCATAGCATTAGAGCCACACAAAAACACGAATGTCAATGAGACGTTTAGATCTATGTCAGTTATAAATGAATTGTAAATTATCCCTATTCGCTTGCTCATTATTCAGGATTTTCTCCTCTCTATATTGTTATTTGTCAATTCACGTAACAGGAACTAATTATAATAAAGGTTTTGAACCAGGGGTGTCAAGCTGGCGGCCCGCGGGCCAAATGTGGCCCGCGACGTAACATTTTGCGGCCCGCGTAAAGATTTTGTGGCACAGTGCGAATGCCTGGCCTCCGAATTTGGTGTTCGAAAAATTGTTCTCCAAAAGAAAAAAATCTTTTCAGTTGATTTACGTGAAAATAGCGACCTTCGCCGAGATGAGAATACTTTTTTTCAAAAAAAGTTCAAGTAGCTATTGAGTGAAAAATGCGAGAAAATCTCTATTAAAAGCATTAGTCTCCATAAAAGAAATATATACAGCAATGTTTCTTAGACTCTGTGCCGCGAGTCTTTTTACAGTGCTTAATACTGAATACATGCTTTCTGCCAAAATCGAAAAAATGCTGCCATGAAGTAACGGTTGAGACCAGCTACAAGTCGCGGGTAGCATTGCAGGTTACGGCGAGAGAGGCAATTTAATTTTTTTCAACAGAGTCTGGCCCGCATGAAATCTAGGTATGTAAATGTGGCCCACAGCACTGAATGAGTTTGACACCTCTGTTTTAAACAGTCGCGTGGCAATAACTAATGCTGATACAATATAATGTGAAAATGAACTTCCTCCCAGGGAAAATGAAACTGCGGACCGGTGGTTGGGAACCGCTGGTCTAGAAGGTAAACGCAAAATCCCCGTTCGAGGTTGTGTCGCTTGTTGCTCTGCAGCGACATCTTGTAGTAATATAGAAAAATAACAATGTTATGAAGATCTACTTCAGCAAACCTGTTAATGTTGGTAATAAGACAGTTTGCAAAAATAGCAAATATTTTACACAAAAAAATAGAAAGGAAGTATATCATTGCTAGAACTTTGCTTATATTGGAGACAAAGTAGTTATATTACTGTTAAAACAGTTTTGGAGCTATTCCGTTGTAAAACTTGCCTACATGGTGCTGATTAGCCAAAAGCAAACTGCTTTATCCAGTAATTCGGTGGCAAGCTGCTGTCTTTTAGTTTACAGCTACTATGGCAAAGTGCAAAACCTGAGCATCTTAGACAAAATAAATACTAGATAGCTATCATTCCACGAAATGCAGACATATTTAGAATTTAAAATCGTTTCTTTCTTGACGATGGAACGGTGTCAACTGTCAAGGATGATATTTATTATTTAGGATGCTTCATTTCCTCGACTGAAATTGATATTTGTTTTGTATGAACAATTTTCATTTTCAGTTACAAATTAAGGTCTATACATTCTTCAAAGCAAAAAATGGTACATGTTGTTGCGAAAAATTATGCGAAGTTGATTATGCCAAAACTCCTTAGAAAAATTGTAACTCTGTAAAATTTGTGTATATATGTAGGTCATAATTTAGTTGATAAATTTTTTTATAAAATGCGACAACTGCTTTGTATGAAGATATTTAGAGCAAGTCAGCTGTTTTAAAGAAAATACAATTTTGGATGGATAAGGTATTATAATGTTTTTGTTAGGCTACGTGTAGGGTAAAGAATGCGTTATTTGTTTTGATTTTCCCCAACGATATTTGATTAATATGGATGTGACCAATTTTATGTTTGAAGAATGCTGGGACTGATTTTGATAAAATCAAACATTTTGATCTGCCTTTAGAATTAACATTTGCTTCATTTGAACATGGCACTTTTATTGCTGACACAATTTGCTGTAATCAACATTAACATTTGTTAGCAAAATTACATGTATAGGTATTTGAAACTTGTTCTTCGCATGTTTATGATAATGTAATGCACTTTTAATGGATTGTTGTCACATTGTATTGAATCCAATGATTTTATATTTAGCAATTCCGATAGGTGTTACAAGTGCTATTATTGTAATCTGTGTCAACTGTTTGCATCAACATTGTGGTATGTTACTTTATTTTATCTATTTGTGTTAAATGCTTACAAATTAGCGCCTTTGCTGGCACGCCGCTTTTGAGAAAAAATGGGAAAAAAGCTTGATGAAAAATGCTTACAAAAAAACGCTTCTTGCACTTCAAATAAAGCTTCAGTTCTTGTCAAAAGTTTTTCATTGAAACCAATTTGTTTATATCTCCCGAAAAAGTTTTTAACCCCGTTTCTCAAAGGAGAACAAATTCTACCAATTAGAAAGTTGGGCGCTGACTGCTGACTTTTGTTTGAGCAAAAAATTGTTTTCCTTTGTCAAAAAAGTCTATTTTAAAAAAATTATCGTAAGTACAACGCCACCAATCTCTTTATGACACGCACCATGAGATAATGATCAGACGTGCCAAGTTTTTATGTTTGTAGGGTACACCCGGTAGTTTCCAAGAAGCACAATTATGTCTGTTTTAAGTCCTCCCAAACTACTGGGCATACAAACATTAAACTTGGTACGATCAATCACCTCTGCGAGGTGGGTGTCATAAGGGGGATGGTGACGTAATAATCAATGACATTTTTAATTTGCCTTTTTTCACAGAGGAAAGTGTATTTTTGCTCAAACGAAAGCCAGCATCCAATTTTACCAACTTGCAAAAATTTTATCTCACTGGGGTGCAAGACTACGTCACAGTTGATGCATGATTGCAAAATTTTTTCTTGTTTCTCAAAAAGTACTAATCATAGTGTTGCGATTAAAAGATTTTTCGGGAGATAACAACGTGCTTTCCAAAAAAGAAATTCTACTACGATTTGAACTACATTTACAATGCAGCAAGAGATTCTTATCATTCTAAGTATGCTTTTCTCTTGTTTATTGCACGTTGTAAAGTAGTTTTCTGATGTCATAATGCTATTTGGTGCGATTAAGGTGAAAATACCGCAAAAGGCAACAGCTCCGCTTAAAAATGTAAAATATTGTCATTTCAATAGCAAACAACTGATACACTATCTAATAAAAATAAAGATACATAACAGTAGTAACATACCTGTAGGCCTAAAAACTTACGGGTATGTTACTAATTTTATGTACGTTCATGTACGTCCAGCAAGTCCAGTTTCAAAGTACGCCTATACAGCGACCAGTTCTATAAGATCTTTTCAGAGATTCCAGAACTTTGGCAAAAATGTACAGTAGCAGCCTTGCGCAATCCCCATGTTTTGTTTAATCGATTCCTTTTCAAAAACCGGTAGTCAAGATTTTGCAACGTGAATTAGTTACGTCAAAATATTACTCATTGCGTGACGCAGCCGGCTAAACCGATATTCTAAGCCCCAAATTACTGATGGGGCTCATCGGGCGACGCCAGCTAGTGGTATAGATGTTTGCTGTCAAAATTTGCTGATAGTGCAACTTAAACAGCTGATAATATAATTATTATTTTTGTGTGTGATAGCTTAGAAATAAAATTTATGTACCGATACTTTGGTATACTTCATGGTAATACCAAGCACAAAATAGTATACTTATGCCTCACCTATCTCAACGTCACATGCTACTGTTGTTATTGCGGATTTGGAACACGAGGAAAGTTAAAATTGTGATCTTTTTATTGTGCCTTTGAGCAAGCTCCCCTATAGTAGGTCGGGATTTTAGGCGCGAATGAAGAACTACTCTTCATTATATCTATACAATTGCTTTAAATTATAAAAAGTAGTGTACTTGATTTATTATTGACGTATTTTTATCGAAAGGGCATTCATCACGGAGGGATTATTTCGAGTGAAGTGCCATTGCAATACCATGCATTTTACATACCTTAAAATTTGGACAGAAAAGAAGCGTCCGCTACTATTTTCCCTAAAGCAGCGGTAGCGCGCAACAATTTTAGTAAAGCAGTGTCGGTTCTATTTTAAGCAAGTGACGGTAGCGCCGCTACCTTGAAAGTAGACGATGCCCATCTCTGCTTAGAGTGGAGTTATTGCAATAAGTTAGATTATGGTTTAGGAGTAAAATACACTGACCAGGTATTTGTGCTAAAGATGCGAATAATTTTTGTGATTGCACCAAGATTTTAGATGACATATTCCCAATTTGTTCGGTCCAATTTTTCTGCACTTGTGTAATAACCTGTCCTAGAGCAGGGGTGTGCAATTTTTCTTCTAGGTGGGACAATTTCATACTTCTGAAAATTACGCGAACTAATCAAGAGTTTTTATTCACATCGTCTCTACGCAAAATTAAGCTTCCTAGAAGTGGTTGGTGACTGTGCTCATCCCAAAAGGAGGTAAAGAATTAGTATTGTTTTGGTGATCTGGCAATACTGTCATAACAACTATTACGCCAAATTTTCCGAATGTACGTTTGGGGACCTTTTTCAGGGAGATTGGTTTTTCCAAAGTGCAATTTGTAAGTTTGCCATCCAAGGCCACAAAATTCACGGGTTGCATACCTCTGGTCTACATGCCTAATATTTTTAGACAAAAACTGTGGTTTGAAACAAAAATATCCCTACCAAAATTTTTATTGGTAAACAATATATATTTATTGCGCGTTATGAACTAAAAATCACAACATACTGTTTTTCTGTAAATCACAAATACATCGAAATTTTAATTTGAGGATTCCGTACGGTACCATACCTGAAGACGGACAATTCCAAACACGTTCACAACTTCAGGCACTGAGTTGCTTAGATCAACTTTATGAAAGCGGCTGTTTCTCAAAACATGTATGTACAGCAGTGCCTTTTTGGAAGATTTAACTTATTAAAATTGGTTATCTTGCCTACCTTGGTTTCAAAAAAAATATCAAAACCTTTTTACCGTATTTTTGGTTTTTGGAGATTCCTCCCCCCAGTCTTCTAGGAAAAATTTTCTAGTTTGTAGCACAAGTTAATATTTCTCTCTGATGCTTACTTTAATAGTAAAATCGCCGGCGTGTCAGGAAATACCCGGACACATACCCAAACTATTGCAATTGATCACACAAGCTACTGCTCACTGCTGTCTGGTTTATTTCGACTAAGTTGCTACTTGATGGCGGCAATCTACCAACACTCGTGTTGCTGCCTACCATGCTTCACCGGGTTAGAATTGTAAAGCTGCTCACCCAGCATGTCGTAAGAAGCGACTCTTGGGTGGTAGGGCTACCGGTCAATAATTTGCATTCATGTTGGTTCGAAATGGGTTGCCACTTTTCTCTTAGCCTATTTCAATTAGAGTGACGGCGTGAACCTGGATTGCCGTTTACGCCGTACCTTCATTCAAAGAATAGGAGTAAACCAACCAACTGACATATGGATCCCTCAGAATATTTCCCAGATCTTTGTTTTTCATGTTGCAGTAAATTTAAAACGATCGTAATCATTCAATTTTTTCTTCCACCTTATTGGTCCTTCTTTGAAAACAATCGCCAGGCGTAACTACATCGTTAGCGTAAGAACTGTTCCAAAGAAATACAAACTGGCAGTCATTTAAACCACAAAATTTATTCACGACACCTACTCAGTGATTTGTGATAAGTGTTTACAACGAACTGGCATGTCAAAAGTAAGTCGGTGTAATAAGCCTGCTACTGGTACTCATCAACAAAGTCTCAAGTGAAGTGCCGGGCCACCTACTTTGCAAATATTCCTGTTGTTACAGTAGCTGATATCAAAGTTAGGGTACTTGTTGAACATTTAAAAAATAATTACTCAAACTATTGTAGTGTTAGTTATACAGTTTTTATCCGGTATTGTCCCCTTGGAGGAGATGGCCGGATTTACCACTGTCCTAACAATATGGTCAATGTCAATTTTATAGCGATCATTATAACAGAGCTTAGTAAAAAAACAAAGGTCAAAATAAAGATGACGTAAACAAAAATTCATGCCAAATCATAAACAAATAAAATCACAACGGAGTGGGTGTTAGTGCTAAATGATATTAGTTTGCATGACTATTAACCCACATTTTTACCAGTCCATGTTCCCAACACGTTGAGCTTGCACATCATTCAAGGGCGCTTGCTCAGGAGATGGTGGTAAATTCACCCCTCGAACTGGATTAGGTATTAACTGAGACCTTAGCAACGTGGTAACTATTGCGGCCAAAAGCACCACCCCTACTATGACTCCTATAGCAATAAGTATAGTCGGGAGGATATTACCGGCGGCAACCTTTTCACTGTCAGCAACAAGCGATCGATCATCAGATGGTGGGGCTGCATTTCTTGGTTGTGCCGGAGCAAATACAGGGACAGCAATCTCACTCGTCTCTTCACTATTTACATTATTTTCCGGTTCATCTGCAATATTCTCAGGAGATCCTGCATCTGATGCTCCACCAGCGTTGCCTAAATCCTGCACACAACTTCCAAATAAATGTTTCTTTCAAAAATATTTTTATTCAAGCAATGCAGCTAGCAATTACCAAGTGTCAGGCAAAAGCAGCTTGAAAATCGGAGCTTCTGGCAGCTATCTATCTTTACGATTTGATGCAAGCAGTGATCACGCTCAATGGGATGATTACGTGACTTTGTGATATTCACAGCCAAAAGATTAATCATTTCATATTTTCAATTGATTTTCTTTCCTACAAGAAGTCAGTTGAGTCGAAAAATAAAACAATCAACGGTTTGGATGTGAAAACAGATGTATTAATAGTTAGCAACATGTACTTGTTAGTAGAACATAAGTCATGAAAAATACTGACATAGTTAGCAAACATCGCGGCATGAGCTACGTATACGTAAGAACAGGAAACAGTGTTGATGTTGAAAATATGTTTAACAGCCAATTTGTGATCATCATTCACGACCTAATCCTTACCCTAGAATCTTCGATACTCATCATAGTACCACTAGGAGTCGTGGTACTGATGCTCATTCCCCCTTCGACACCGCGAATGTCTCTTAGATCTGACAGCAGCCTCACATAATCACTTCCTTGCACGGATAGCAATTGAAAGCTCTAAAACAAAAATAATCGATAACGACATTTTGATAAATGAAGAAGATGTGAGAGGTTATGAAAAAAACAGTCTAGGGAGGAAGGGCCACACGAGTAAGTTATTGCAAATTACTGATCGCAGAAGTAATAGGGAGGCTAGAAGTAATCTAGTAATACAAGATTATGAATAAAAGCACTTTGTGAGATCTTCTACATGAAGAATTGACAATAACAACGTTTACTTTAAAATGGTATTATTTTTAATGTTTTATCAATAATTTGCCGATATTACCTCTAAAGAAACCAAAAACATTTTAGAATTAACTAAAGCACTTGGTTGAAATCAAATTTTGTAACAACAAACCTCTTTCTTGCAACCACTCGTAACTCCGATGTTCTCTATTGCATTTTGAATGCTGAAGGTTTTCCCGTTAATATTCAGATCTTGGATGCAGCCGCGAAGCGACGTGTCGAGGTTTTTTAAAACAGTTCTAAGTCTGCATAAAAAAAGGATCAGTCAGTTACAAAACAAAAATGAAGAATGCTAATTCAACTTACTTGGGATCGACGTCATTGAACCAGATTCCTCCCAACCAAATATCTCCCTGGATGTCAGGAGTTCCTCCACTATATTTTTTCCGTAGCCTATATCTGCATAAATACATAGAAGCTTGTCGGCATCGTCAGCTCAGAGCAGTGAGTGGCCCGCCTCCGAAACACAATGGAGTGCTGTTTCTAGCGTTGATGAAGGAAGTTAATTTGTAGCAAAGTTTCTGCTTTCGGGTTTACCCTTAACAATTTTAATTCGAAACTCCAGTCGAATCTTCCACGAAACAAATTAGGGTTACAAAAATTTGGTAAAATTGGAATAGTACAACAAATATTGGAAGCTTTTTCTACAAGTTGTGAATAAATTAAATAAACCTCAAGGGATACAAAGCACAGAGATCCACAATGACAAATGATTACCAGTGAGTTGAGACTCCTTGCCACTGTTTGACTTCTTACTGGCTGATAAAGCGGATAGCCACTTTATACATTTTACATCAAACAAACTCATCTCAATCTATATATATAAAACTCAAAGTTTGTCTGTCTGTATGTCCGCTATAGAAATAAAACTGGAGACATTTAGATACAAACAAACATATGAATCTTATATAACTTTTACTAGGGAAGCCAAGTACGGTATTTTGATTTCGATCAGAATCGTCTATGGGGGGGTTACGAGCCTATATTTATTCAACCTATATTAAAATACTAGCTGTCTAAAGTTTTTGTTAGGTACCACAAACAGAAAAAAATTTGTGACAAATAAAAATCCAAATTTGATGGTTATGAGCAAAACTGCACTTTTAGGAATCCCTAGCAGAAACACCCGTCGTTAATCGGGTAAATATAACTTTTTCCAGGGAAGCCAACTACGGTATTTTGGTTTCGATCAAAATCGTCTATGAAGGGCTACGAGCCTATGGGGCTCTACTAGAGGCCTATTTGTACTGTAGTACGATGAAATAAAAATCATGAAAACACATTAAAATATGGTTATTCAATGTAAAAATTTAATCAGTCTTTACATTTTACCCGATCAACGACGGGTAAATCTGCCAAGTACGGTATTTTGATTTCGATCAGAATCGTCTATGGAGGGCTACGAGCCTACGGGGCTCTACTAGAGGCCTATTTGTACTGTTGTACGATGAAATAAAAATCATGAAAACACATTAAAATATGGTTATTCAATGTAAAAATTTAATCAGTCTTTACATTTTACCCGATCAAGGACGGGTAAATCTGCCAAGTACGGTATTTTGATTTCGATCAGAATCGTCTATGGGGGGATACGAGCCTATGGGGCTCTACTGGAGGCCTATTTGTACTGTTGTACGATGAAATAAAAATCATGAAAACACATTAAAAGATGGTTATTCAATGTAAAAATTTAATCAGTCTTTACATTTTACCCGATCAAGGACGGGTAAATCTGCTAGTAAATAATAAATCATCTACTAACTGCAAATTGACAGTCGCCACCACTGTGCTGCGGCTTGGCACCCAACCGGCTTTGATCAAAGGAGGAGTCTTTGAGTAAGTAGTGACGTCACTATTGTCAATCACTTTTCTACTAGGTCCAGCAGAAAAGTTGAAGTTCCAGTACATCACCAAATTGCCATCTTCAACTTGTAGAGCGAGAAATTGTTCCTAATAACATTCAAAAATAAATCCAAATCCTCAATAACATATTAAGTAAAGACACGAACTTACATAGGTGTCTCCGATTAGAGCAACAAGACTGTTGTCTTGCATCGTGGAAAGCTTGAAACCGATGTAAGATCTTGGTCCAACAAGAAAGTTTGTAGCATTTTTTCGAATTCGAACGTAGCTGCCCTGACCACGGAAGCGCCACATTCTGTTGCCTTCAGGGGGGGTATTGCTGAAAACGATACAGATGTTGAAATGAGATGCACTGTAACCAGAACGCACACTCTCTATCCTATTTCTTTTTAAATTAAAAGTAATTTCTTTAAATTGAACTCAAACAGGGATGTGATGAACTAGTATACAGATCATTCGCACACGAAGGCAGATTCAAAAAGCTGCAGCGGTCAAGTATGTCGCGCGTACGGCAGAAGATATTTTTGAAGTCCCTGTAGGCTTTATTTTCTGTAAGTTGCCCCAAAGAGCCCTTGCCTTGCTTTTAATTTTTAGCCACGACTCCCATAGGCCTATTAACTAATTATTGAGCAAAAAGTTTTACTTCATATCTGAAATTTCACACAGTGGTATACAGGGTGAGCCAAAAGTAGATGGAGAGCATTTGGAATAAGTTTATCTCAAAAGTAAGTGAACAGCAATTGGCATAGGTTTATGTATCAGTTATATTAATGTAATTATAGTTATATTAATGAGATTTTTTCTTTTGGGTAGTACTAAAGGACAAAGTTTATAGTGAAAAACCAAGAAGTGTCGATGATTTAAAAAATTACATAAGAGATGCATTTCAAGAAACTAATGCCCAAAGTGACTTGTGCGAAAAAGTTCGTCGAAGCGTAAGAGACAGACTTCAAAGTTGTGTAAATCGAGAAGGAAAACAGTTTGAGCATTTGCGTTAATAAACAACATTAAATTTTCATTGATATAATCAGAGACGTAGCAGCCGCCCCCCAAACCCCCCAATTGGGGGGGGGCCCAGGCCAACTTTGGGGGCCCAAGTTAGTCTGAAATTGCTTTTTGGCTACGTGACTATTTTCAGTTCAGCAGACTTGTTTACAACCGATTTAAACTGTAGGAAGAAATTGGCTTGTGACATCATAAGTGAATGCAACGTCATTTTATCTCGCAGAATCTAGAATATTTCGATTGATTTTCTGGTAGAATCTTGAATATTCGATTGACGTAACAATGCCGTTGTTACGCAACAATCATAGAATGGTCTGGAATTCTGTTTGGCTATAAATACCGGGACAATATATATACACTGCAGAGTGCAGATAAAGTATTTTATTGACATTGTATAGAATGAAACGTTCAAAAAGTGGTGCTCAAAAGAGA
Source organism: Trididemnum clinides (assembly GCA_963675345.1). NCBI lineage: Eukaryota > Metazoa > Chordata > Ascidiacea > Aplousobranchia > Didemnidae > Trididemnum > Trididemnum clinides. The sequence continues at coordinate 2,198,654 of OY776299.1, forward strand.
AAAGAAGCAGCCACTGCTCGAGATGCTGTAGCGAAATTGCCCAAGATGACAGATTTTTTCAAGATTACTGAGCAGAGTAGACCTGGCACTAGTACCGAGAGGGATGAAGAAAACTATAGTGTACAAGAAAAAGAAGACTATGACGATCAGCATTGAAGTGATTGTGAATTTCCAGAAAACGTAAGTTGTGATTTACCTGCCAATACGCAACCTTCAATATCAAAAATAACTCAATCTCAATTTACCCCTATCCCTGATGACCCATGTAAATGGCCTGAAAGTATTTCTGATGCTCAACGATGTGATATAGTAAAGCGTGGACCACATCAACTAATAATGAATTTTCCATATAATAACACAACTCCAAGGCGACGTTTTTCCTCCAACCATTATAAACGTGTGTTACCTAATGGTGAAAGTGTTTCACGGTCGTGGCTAGTTTATTCTGGGGAATCAGATCAAGTTTTTTGCTTTTGTTGTAAGCTATTTGGAAAAACACTAAGCCCCTTTTGTAGTGGTATAAATACATGGGAGGGTTTTTCGAAAAAACTGAAAGACCATGAAAACGGCATTTCCCACCAAGAATGCTGCAGTCAATGGATGTTGCTAGCTGAAGGGACAAGAAATTCATCCACTATCGACAAACGCGAGATGAATATTTTTTTCAATGAAAGACGTTTTTGGAGAAATGTTTTAGAGAGACTTATCGACATTGCCTTGTTTCTATCGGAAAGGAATCTTGCTTTTAGAGGACCTGAAGAAGTCTTAGGATCTCCTCACAATGGAAATTTTCTGGGTATATTTGAGCTTTTGGCAAGAAGAGATCCGATCCTAAAAGAGCTTCAAGACAGAATCAAGAATAAAAACACTAAAGATCACTATTTGAGTCGTACCATACAAAATGAACTAATTGAATTGCTAGCGACAGAAGTTGAAAAAGAAAATTTACAGCAATTGAAATTGGCAAAATATTTTTCTATAATTTTGGACTGCACTCCAGATATGTCACATCATGAACAAATGTCTGTCATTCTCCGTTATGTACTATGTAATGAAGAAGCTGCTGTTGTTAAAGAAACATTTTTTGGCTACTTGAGAATAAGTGACAGTACTGGGAAAGGCTTGTTGGACGCTTTCTTACAAAAAGCGACCGAACTGCAACTCGAATTGTCTGATTGTCGAAGTCAGTCATATGATAATGGTGCTAACATGAAAGGAAAACATACTGGGGTCCAAGCAAGAATGCTAGACATCAATCCCAAAGCTGTTTACGTGCCCTGTGCAAACCATACCCTTAAGTTAGTTGTTGTTGACAGTGCTAATTCATCGACGGAAGCATTGACATTTTTTGGAGTACTTACAAGGTTGTATGTGCTGTTTTCTTCCTCTGCTCAGCGTTGGGAAATTTTGAAGAAACATGTGGAGCTGTCCATAAAGTCACAATCTGATACTCGTTGGGAAAGCAGAATTAAATGCATCAAACCTCTTCGATACAATTTAAAAGAGGTGTTGCTGGCACTGAAAGACTTGGAAGCCATTTCCATAGAAAGAAAAGATGGAAGAGCTGCCTCAGAAACAAAATCGTTGATAGCTCATTTATCAAAATGGAGTTTTCTTTTGTCGGTGTTTATTTGGTATGATATCCTATTCCAAGTCAATAAAGCAAGCAAGATTCTTCAATCGTATGGAGTCTCCCTTCATACAATGGAAACGGAAATCCAGGCAACTGAAAAGTTTTTGCAAAACTATCGCACAACGGGTTATGACAGTGCCGCAACATCTGCTGTTGAAATAGCACAGGAATTGGATATTGATCCTTCTTTTCCTCCGTCAAGAAGTGGAAAGAAAAGAAGATTGTTTGATTACCAAGGTGAAGAGGAACAACGAGCTACTCCTGAACTGAAATTTAAAAGCAACTTTTTCTATCCATTAGTAGACCAGGCTATTATGTCAATAAAGGAGCGCTTTAATTTGTTGCGTGAGGTTTCTTCCGCCTTTTCGTTTTTGTACACACGAGACAAACTTTTGCTTGTGCAACAAGAAAATGCTCTTCTTACTTGCTGTAAAGAGTTCCAAAAACAGTTCGGTGACATTGATTCTGATAAAATGAGCGCTGAGCTACAGCGGTTTGTTTTAATTTTACAAAAAAAACGCAATCTCAATACGGCTCAAGACTTTCTGAACTATCTTCTAAAGACTCATTTATTTGAATTGTATCCGAATGTGTACTTCGCACTTCGAATCTTACTAACTTGCCCCGTGACTGTTGCCAGCGCTGAAAGAAGCTTCAGCAAATTGAAACTGATCAAAACTTTTAATAGAACGTCTATGACAGACAGTAAACTATCTTCATTAGCCATGTTGTCAATCGAAAATGACTGCGCCCGATCTCTTGATTATGACAATGTCATAACAGCATTTGCGAACAAAAAGGTTCGCTCCAGACTATTTAAATGATACTGTGTTTTTATAACTTTTTTATGTTTTTCAGTGTCATTGCTTTCGTTTCGCAGTGTCTGCATAAATGTCCTACTGAACTCTGGCATCGGTGCCGAATTTTTTATGACTTGCACCTTCGGTATCGGCATGCTTTATTCTGACATTAGCCTGTTTACTTATGTACAAATTGTGGTGTATTTTCTTAATGCAGCTTTTCAATTTTACACCTCTAAAGTGATATGACCTGTGCGCAGGGGCTCTTGCGCTTACTTTGGGGGGGGCCTGAAGTTGGAGTGCTACGGGACTGGATATAATTGTTTTATTACATCTAGTTGTATGTTGAATTTACACGTCCAAATTTTATATGCAATGTTCTGAGTTTTAAACCCGCAGTCTTTCGATTACAAGTCTGACACTTAGTTCATCACGTCGTGCTGCTACTATTAGCAATTTGAGCCTTTTGTCCCGAGCTTTCCAAAATTTACGTGTGCTTGATTCGAAGACCAAGTCAAAAATGTGTGTACGGGAATAATTGAGAATTTACAACTGGGAGAACGGTCGAAAGCATTTGTATGAAATAACTGTCGGAGAATAATTGTTGGAGATTGTTGGAGAATAATTGTTAGAGATTGTCACTGTTGCTTTGAATTACCAGTAAACTGAACGTCTTGTACATATGCGAGGGTCAGTCAATAAGTAATGAGACTTTCTCCATTGCTTTTGTGTTTTTGTAGCTAAGGAACTCAAATTTTATGTGATGATCATGAATGGAGTTGTCATCTCATTTACAACAAAACTTGTTTATTTTCAGATTACTGTAGGTGTGATGATAAATTGAAATGACTACTAGGCTAGCAAACAGCTCATCGTTGGAACAAAGAGGAGTCATCAGATTTCTGTTGGCAGATAGTGTAAAATCATGTGAGATTCTGTTTAGAATGCAAAGACAATATGGTCCTTCCTGTATGTCTAGAGCAAACTTCTACAAATGGGTGCAAGCATTCAAAGATGGACGCGAAAGCATTACTGATGATCTGAGAAGTGGAAGACCTGTGGATGTCTCTACCCCATAAGCAGTACAGGCAGTTGAAGACCTGATCAAATCTGATAGAAGGGTCACTTTAGATGAAATTGCTACAAAATTGGACATCTCCCATGGCACAGTGTACGCAATTGTGCGTGAGAAGCTGCATTTTTCAAAAGTCAGCTGTCGCTGGGTTCCCAAGATGTTAACGGATGATCACAAAATGCAACGCCTGATGGCTTCCAGAGCATCACTACGCAGATACAGAAAGGAGGGAGATGCATTTCTGTCGAGAATAGTGACAACTGATGAGACCTGGGTTTTTCATTATGAACCTGAATCGAAACGACGATCAATGGAGTGGAAGCATGTTTCTTCCCCAGTGAAGAAAAAATTCAAATCTCAGAAAAGTTTAAGGAAAGTCATGCTCACTGTGTTCTGGGACAGAAATGGGCCGATCACTATCAGTTTCTTGGAAAGGGGCAATACTGTGAACTCAGAGAACTACTGTGAGCTGCTAACTCAAGTGAAAAAAGACATTAAGAACAAACGGAGGGGACTTCAATCAAGAGGTGTGATTCTTCTTTAGGATAATGCAAGGCCCCACACAGCAGCAAGAACCCTAGCCAAAATTGAAGATTTAGGCTGGAAACTTCTAACACACCCACCCTACAGCACAGACCTTGCACCATCTGATTTTCACCTCTTCGGCCCACTCAAAGAGAGTATGAAAGGAATTCACTTCCAGACTGGCGAAGAAGTGAAGGCTGCTGTGAGCAACTGGCTAAGGACCCAGTCCATGGAATTCTATGCCAAAGGAATAGACAATCTAATATCAAGATGGAACAAGTATGTTGCAAAGGAGGGAGACTATGTTGAAAATAAAAAAGCATTTTTTGATTACCAGTCATTGCAAACTTGAGTTATTGAGAAAGTCTCATTACTTATTGACTGACCCTCGTATATGTGGATCGGTTCCGTCATAGTCCGGTAAGCCCAATTGTAATACTTGTTTTTGTTAGCTATTTTCCCGCTGGATTTTTCTTGATATCGATTGTTTAATATCTAAATTATTAATCCGAAATTTGACAATAACTTGTGGTATAACTGAACCCGTAGTTTGATCCCGTTTTTGTGTATATGGCATTCAAGCATAACTTGTGTGTAATTGAACCCGTAGTCTGGTCTCGTCTTGTGTATGTGAACTTGTGTTGTAGTCGAACCCGCATTCTGATCTCACTTGTGCGTGTTTCATTTGGTAATTAATTTCCGTGCTTCAGATAACCGTACTTCTTACGCTCCTCCACGTCAATAACCACTTTAATACAGTGAAATTTTTATGACATCTGCTGGAAGTGTGAGATTTTGGAGTGCGTGTAAATTCGGCTATACATCTGTCTCAGCAGCCTCAGTGTTCCAAAGACTGATTTCATAGGCTGCTGTTACATTGTACGTATACGTGATTTCTAAATAAATGTTTTTTTACTGTCCACCTACTTTTGGCTCACCCTGTACATATGCACTTAATGTTTCCTCTCAATTTTCCCCTTAACGTTAGACTTTATGAACTATGTGCATATTCCGACCTTCCTCGTTCTTAGCCGCAAACATTCAATCATTTCACAAATTTCTGTATTGCAATAAGTGCAGAGGCACACAGCCAAATTTGTAGCTGGGCACCGTATTGCTAGTTGTTTTATGATTACAGAAATAGGCCATTTGGTGGTAGGCTTATTTTGCGACTTGGCGCAACTTCTCTAGCAATGCTACTTGTGTCGTACAGTTTCGTGTTGGCGCCTATGCGCACTGCTTTCGGCATAGGGCAGGGGTGGCCAACGCGCGGCTCGCGAGCCGCATGTGGCTCTTTGTGTCCTGGATTGCGGCTCTTTTGACTCAACTCTGTGTTAAGTGATTGAGAGCGGTGATGTGTAAAGTGGAGGGAGCATGTCCAATTCCTAGGCTGGCAAAGTTCACACGGGGTTAATACTGTCTTAGAAATTGATCTCCAAAGAGAAGCTGGTCATTCCTTTACCTTCAGAATAAAAATATAGGATTCGTGTGTTGTGTAGAGTGTAGACCGATCTCCAAAAAGAAAAAAAAAGGTCAGCAGCCTCTGCTCGCGCGAAAAGTGCGGAAGTTTAGAGTAAAAGCCGTGTTGCGGCTCGTTCAAGTGATGGTCTCTATCGATTTTCGCTCTTCGTACAGCACCGGTTGGCCACCCCTGGCATAGGGTAAAAGGGGTCATGCCTCCTTCCATAGGTCTTCCATCTGATCCCAGTAGGCTTATCACACTCATCAAGCAAAATGTTCCTTCTGGAAGTGCGATTTCTAACAGTGATATATATCAATTGACTTATTTTTCCATTGGTTTGTCTTGTGAAACCTTGGATTCCATTCTAAACAATGTGTCTAATACTAAATCCTATTCTTAAATTAAAAGTGTGTTTGGTCACAAACATAATTTATCCGATTATTTTATTGTTTTGTCCGTCAAGTCGACATCGACTTTTGGTGACTTCATGAATGATAGAATCATATTTTATGAACCGTAGTGGTTTGCCATTGCCTTCTGCGGGCCATTCAAGACATGTGGGCCACCTGTCTTCCATATAAAGGCGGGGGGCGTCCCGTTTAGTGCCTTGCCCAACGACACAACAAGCGAACTTGCCGGTTAAGTGCCTTGCCCAACGACACAACAAGCGAACTTGCCGGTTTGTTTTCCACAACCTCCTCTAAATGCCGAGCGCCAAGCAGAGAAGCTGTGGATACCATTGTTTAAGTCTTTTGGTATGACTCGACTTGGGAAGTGAACCACAGGTCTACCGACTGCGAAGCAGACGCTCTAACCACTACACCATCGCGTCGGTTATGTTCATGGGTACAGAAATTCAAAAGTTGTGGGAAAGCGCCAAAGTGATTGATGCTTAGCAGCAACCGGCTAATTGATAATCACACTGCTTACCGTATTTTCGAAATTGTCGGCCTATTTGTATGACCTAGTCTGAGTTCCTTGGTCACGGCATAAACGCACCTAGGAGAGGGCGAACTGATCCGAAGTTTAGCACTTTCATGTGTTTATTTGACTAAGCCCAATTGGCACATTAATTCAAAATTGTGAAAAGACGCGAAAATGATTGAATTACAGAAATCAAGCTACGAAGTAATTGGCCTACTACTTATAACTTTTTCGTAATTGTATGCCCAGATGTAAAATTAAAGCCTCTGGGGGCGCATATGTTCCTTGCACCCAAAATAAACGCAGCCAGGGGAGGGCGCAGTAAGCTGGAATCTAGTGTACAGCATCTACAGTTGGGTTATTACGATAAGTTAGGTTGTGGCTTAAATGGATAACCCATCAACACCTTTTTCTTCTAAAGAGAATAATTTTTCTAAATACCTCAAGATTTCACAACAAAATCGGATTTTGCTCCACTTTGATGAAAACGTCATAGGGGTTAAGAGGACTCAGGCACGCAACATGGCTGTACTACAAAGATATTCCATCGTAAAATCCACCTACATTTCCTGATTATGATTTTGTACTTGCCATTGCATTATTTACAAAGCAGATTTAAGCCAATATGTTAGTGCTGTAACAGAACACCGTACTTTAACAGGCTGCATATCACAGACACAAGCCTTATCGTTTACGTTTGTTTCAAGTGTCAAAGTACAATAAGTATACTTGCTACCTGCTGCTGTTATCACTTGATACCAGACGGTACTATGATGCCATTCAACATTATGACATAACTATGTTTTTTTGAAGCATCAAAAAAAACAAAACCACGCTCAACAAAATGCTTGAATGCTCAATAGCGTGTTGCATTGTCGATAAAATTTAAAGTTTTAATTAACTACTTTTATTGGAAGCCCCTTGTACAAATCTCCCGAAAAGGCTAACAACTGCGTTTCTACGGTATTTTGTGAGAAAAGGAATAAAACAAACTTTACAACTAATTGTTAATTAGGACGTCATCTTACTTCCAAGAGTCAAATTTTTTAGAAGGTCAGAAGTCGGGTGCAGCCTTTTGTTTCAGCAAAAACCGCTTTTCTCCGTCAAGAAATGCGAATTAAAAAATTTACTTTCGATTGTGACGTTGTCATGAAGTCTTGCACCCATAAGCACACTTTTTCCTTGGTGGTGATCAATCGTGCTGAATTTCATGCCTGTGCTCCCAATAGTTTCGGAAGAGTTGAAACAAACAGACAGAATCGTGCTTGGTATATTTATTCAAATGCACTTGCATCTATTTCCACTATTTCTTAAAGAAATCATCACCAGAAACGTACGTACCTCAACAAGCAAGAGCCTCCTGGTTTTGGGCCACTATATGCGACGAAATTCCACATTCCTAGAGTCTCGTTGTTAACCTCGACACCCGCAACGCACACGTTTCCAACGTTGAAGTCTCCAACTTCAGGGGGAGGCTGCAGCAAACCATCTTTAGTTTTTATATTTATATGTTAAGTTTTGAAAGTCAAACCTGGTCTAACGGAGATGAGCCAAATACAAGCTGGCTGTTCTTTCTAGTCATTGAAGAAATGCGGTCTGTGCCAACCGTGTTTCCGATCTGCACATCATCTCTTGTTCCCCCACTTGCAGATTCATCTCCACGTGCCTCTTCGTCATCCGGATATGTTACAATCAGTTTTCCTGTGTTACGCCACCTTTCAATGCTGATCTTATTCCATCGGTTTGTATTCACAGTAACTTGACTTTCAAGTTTTCCAACACCGTTTCCCACTTTAAATCGATATTGAACTTTGCCATCACGGGTGGAAACAGAAAGAAAATCTCCATTTTCCTGCATGCAAACGTTACATTTCATGACTTACGCACGGACCTAAACTGAAATATCATTGAATCGGTTAGTGGATCTATACAAAGTTGGCTGATGACTGGCGTAAATCAACAATCGGTGGTTTCGAGTCTCGCCATCAAAATAATTCAGGAGCAGGCAAGTGCATTGGAGGGAGGAATTTGATGCCCCTCACGTTTCCATAAATACAAGAACAATTATCGCAATCGCAAATTCAAGAAATGCTACATTTACTTTTTCGTCTCCGTAATATAGAAGTTGATTGTCCGGCGAGTCTTCTTCTACTTTAACGGCAAAGCTAACAGTGACGCGATTGTCAACATCCTGCACAGAACTGGGGGTGCGCAACTGAACAAACTGTTTCGATCCGTCGTTTGAGCGCGTGAACTTCATCGAATCTTTAATCTAAACAAAGAACTGAACTCAGAACGATGAATGCTGTGCGAGTAATATTAACTATTGTAGCGTAACCTGCAGCAGCGCAGAGTATGTTACTCCCGCATGGAGCCGAAGCTTCCATATCGAAAACCTGAACATACCCCTCAATGATACCATGAGGATCATAACGAACATTGTAAAAGCTACCCCACACATCTTCTTCCTGTACTCTCAGGAATTGCCCTAACCAATCTGAAAAGAAACTACGTCACCTACAAAATATCTCACCACGCATGGGCCAACAAAAAACATTCACTGCACAACCTTTCTTGAAAACTGTGGGTTGCTCTAAATCGCTTTAAGAGCTGGAGAGGGGTGCTTTGGTGCAGAAATGCACAAATGGGGACGGAAAAATCATCCTCATATGTGCGCAGAGCTTCTACTCAAAATGCGAAGCACATCTTATTTGACTGCAATCTCCTTCGTCCACCTAACAACCTCAAGAACCTCACTGACGTGAGCGATGACACGAAAAACTGGCGTCAACATTTAGCCGAAAACTTGCGATGAGCTCTCAAACGAAAGAAGACGCCAAGCTCCCTCTCCAAAAAAGAGGAAGCAAATTTCATCACTCACTACGTTCGCGATATTTCTTGACAGTTCAATTCGTTTTCGAATCTCAATTATTTTGTTTTGTAAGGCCAAGCCATCAGGGAGCGTCGAAAGAGTCTGAGACCTCTGCTGCAGCTCTTCTACTTTACTGGCAACTTCATCTACAGGTATTTCATCAACTGCAAATAAAGAAATGTTATTTTTCATGTTTGTAGGAAAATATTTCATTCAAAATTGTCATCTACGAGAAAATTCGGAAAGAAAAGCTAAGTCTATACTCGTTGCTAAGGGGCTCCCACTCCTGGTCCCCTCAAACATAGCCTAGTCAACAATATTATTTTATAACACCACAAAGAAGTAATTTCATATATTGAACACACAGATTTAATACTTATTACTCACGTAAATTGCTCGCATCTGCAAGTTCCTGCTGCAGATCTACATCCTGAGGAGCTCGACTCATGAGTTCCTCCAGTCTATCTGCATCCTCCTTTGCTTTATCAGTAATTCTTTTCGCACGAGCGACACTTTCATTTACGTCATTCACTTGTTGGTCGATGTTTTCTGCGACATTACAGAATACAGAACATGTATAAAATAAAGACCAAGCAGAAAGATGCAAGATTTCCGCTTGCGGTTCTATCAATTTTTTATGTGTAATTAAGTGATTGAAATATATCTAAAGAAATCAATGTCATTAAAATTTCTTTACGAGAAACTTTCTGAATATTTAAATAGAAACATATGATGCGTCTCACACCGAAACAGGCTGTTGCATCTAGGAAATAAATGTGCCCAATACCCAACAAAAATGCAACAGTCACGTAAAGAACTGTTTACAATGCATTGACAAACTCGATTTTCATACTGTTTGGTTGCAGTGTTCTTGCAACATCTTCAAATACTTTAATTTGCTATAAACAAATTCTATAGTGCTGTCATCACCTTGACTGAGGGCGGAAATGTCGTTGTTGAGACTGCTCAACCCATCTTCAAGATTGTTCTTTCGTGTTTCAGCAGAATTGATTTGATCCTTGGCAGTCTGCACGACATGGGTTTAAATGGTTTAAGATATATTGGTATACCAAGTGTTATTAAACCCAAAGGACGCGAATTCGATGCTACAAATGAGTAATATGATTGCATACATTTCGGACGTGGGTCTGCATGGGAGCTAGGTTATTGGCATTGGAATACAATTAAACTGAGCAATGCATCATGTCATAGTGTAGACACAAGTTGAAGATCACCAGCTGTTTTCTGTTTCATTCGATAAATAAATAACCATTAGCCGCCGTGGTGTAGTGGTATTGTTACGGGTTTCAGAGTGAAAGCTCTGTAATTCAAAACTTTATAGAAACACCGCTGGTATTCGTCAGGAAGGGCATCCGGAATTTGAAGTGCTACGTTGCTCCAGTACAACGTCTGGTTCGAAAGCGAGTGTGTAGTGGTAGACATACACTGAACCAGCACGTCTGAGCCTGCGAAACCCGGGAAAAATGACGTAAAACCGACTATTTCTCTCTGGCTCGTATAATTGATATTTCTCGCTACTGTAATATCAAACTAACTCAAGACAACTAGGTATTCTGACACTGCCGGGCATTTAATAAAAACTCTACATGTATTGGTTGAATGGCTCACCTGAAATAAATAAAGTTGGCAGAACATTGTGATAAATTATTAGCAGTTGTATGGATATCATGTTAATTGACATTAAAATGTTAAAAACTAAAATTAAATAAAACCTGCATATTTTGAATTAACACTGCAAGATCATCGCTTTGCAAGGATTGCGCCTCTGATAAAAGATCGCTGCTTCGCTGGACTGCGTCGTTTGCTTCATTCTGTAAATCTCGATCCGCCACATCGGATCGCGCTTGGTGAGCAGCCTGCGAAAGTAAACATGTTGCAGTTTATTGGTTCACTTTTTAACCATGACTGCCGCTTACCACAAGAGCGTTGTCGGCAGCTCGATCTGCTTCATCAAGTAGATTGACAATCTCCTGGTACGCATTCACTACTTGAACTCCTTCATTGAAACTTGTTTCAGCAAGTTCTTCAAGCGCATCAGCTCCTTCTGTCAATTCGGCAACTTTTTCGACAGCCTACACCAAGTTGTGCAGCAATAACACGTTGAAAGCATGTAATTCTCCTGCTTTATTGCCAAAACCAGCTAGATTATACTTTATAAGAACCAAAATTACTAAAAAAGCTATTGGTAAAAATTTTTATGGCAAAAAGAAATGACTTTATGATTGGCCGGCTCCACCACAGAAAAAAACCTTTGCTCTTGCATTTTGTTCTCGGTTTTTTGTTTCACACTTAATTATTTGAACTTGAACTAGTTTTTATTTAAAAAAAAACAGAAAAATTCTTGGCTTGAGATCCAGGAGATGGCAAATTAAAAGTAATCATTCTAGTCTATTAGTGGCTAGGAGTATATTACGCGAGATCGTGAGGTAAAGTGATCGTGGGAGTGAGTGGAACCCTTCAATCACCTCCTCTTTTTATCACAGCCTCAACAGCAAGTCCAGTGAATTAATTAGATACAGTGAAATAAGCGAAGCGTAACTTACCATATCTGCATACGGGCGAAACCTTTCCACGTCTTCATTCAGTTGAGTGGCCACTGGAGTAAGAGCATTCGTCTCTTGTTCCAGCGCATCCATGAGATCACTCACCTCATCGATTCCATTTCTGATCGGCCCCTCCACAGCGGCTTGTGCGCTCCCAAGAAGCTGCTCAGAGTCGTCGATATCGCTGTTTGCCATTGTGACGTCATCAGCAATGCCTAAACAACCAAAAAATAAGTTGATCAATTTTCTGTAAACCAAACAAGTATTAGAAATAAAAGTTTATTAAACACAACCAAAAAAATATAACTAACATAAAACACCAAAGCTTTTCGTCTCCTAGCGAGGAGTTCACCAAGTAGACTAACTCAAATACAATAATCTGGAAATAAATGTTTCATTGATATATGCCGTGTTGAAACGATATAATCTATCAGATTGATCTGGCTCCCCAAATTGAACAACAAAAACCTATTAGTGTTTCAGTTGGCTTGCACTAATTAGGTAACCGTGAGAGGATGAAAAGCTTCGACGTTTTATGTTAGTTACAATTACTTTAGTGATGATTAATAAACTTCTTTGGTTTCTTAAAGATGGAAGAAAAGTTACCCATTTCTGAAATCTAATGGGTTGGGATTATTGTCACAGCCCAGCGAATGCACCACGAAAGAAAGCAAACTGCATTTTGCGCTGTGCTAAATCATTCTGTTTGTCGCCTTTACCTTGACGTTGAACCCCAAACAAATCGTTTGCTGGAACAAAGTCTTTTCATGACGAGTTGCCGACGAAGCAACACCACGTAGCATTGCGAAAAAAACATGTTTCTTACTTTTTATTTTATCTTGAGTCTCAATCAGCTCCTTACTGTTGACCGCATTCTTGGTAGTGGCGAAGTTGGCGTCAGCAGTCGCGTTGTTTATTTTCATGCGAATGTCATGCAATTTCGAGTGTGCCACCTCATAATCCTCAATTACTTTGTTCGCTCTTTCGGATAGATTGTTAGCAGGGATGATAAAGTCCGTATTGACAAGGTTGAATACTAAAACAGATGATATGAAAAAGAAAACGTTCCAGCAAAATGTCAAGTTTCCAACTCCTTTTACACACAACACAGACTACAACTGCTATAAAAATGAAAACTAATTAATTGTTTGGAAAAAAGATATTGGCAACTTTTGGAAAAACTAACATTCAATTTAATCTCGATTACTCTTCAAAATACTGCAAACTCGTATTTAAAGTATTTATTTACGTGTGCAAAAAAAAAAGTTGAAAAATCGATGGAGAGCATAGTTGCCAATCTTGGGAATTTCAAAGAGCACTTAGGATTTTTTTGTGGTAATGCTTTGGAATAAATCTTAATTTTTGGGGGGAAAAGTGAAGGCCTTTTTCGTAGAGAACGCAGTGCAAAATTTTGGGAATTTGTGTTAATCGGAACGTCAAATTTTGGAAATTTGTGTCCTTCGGAAAGTAATGGCTTTTTTTTTCTTTTTAGACATCAATACCACGTCAAGGGGAATTTTGTTGATGTCGAAATCCAAAGTAACAAAACATTTCAGAAACTTGGAATTTTTTACGCGAAAATAGCTATTTTTGTATTTTTTTTACCCAGTCTTGGGATTTTTGCACATTTCCTGTAGGGAACTGTAATAAAAGGTTTGAAGAAATTTTTTTTGTTTCTCGTTTTTATTTCAAAAAAATATTTTGCTTGATTGTTTAAGAAAAAGCACTCACGTTGCTTTGCTGCTTTCAGTTCTACGTCAGCGGATTCCTTCATCTCAATGAAATCTCTTTCCTTCATTCGTTTTATCAACATCTCAGCAGCTTGTAGTTTTTGCAAATAATCTTCCGCATCACCAGACGATTCCGCATTCAGCTGGACATATAACATTTCAACATGTTTCATCACTCTCTCACATACAAACTTCAAACCTTCTCGAGCAAAACTTTGGCGTCTTGCTGGAATTGACTAGCTGTGTCTTTAAGTTGGCCAGCATGCTCAGCAGCCAGTTCACTCCTGTTTTTGGTGGTCTGCACACGATCAAACAAACTCGTTGTGTGGTCGCACATATCAGTAACCTTCAAATAAGACAAAGTGTAAGATGGTGTCAAAAACAAGCATACACCAGTTCATGCATCATAGTAATAAGCATAATTATTAAGAAAATTACTTACTTCCACTTCAGTTTGTGTGATTCTCGATTCCAAATCACTTAATCTTTTATCTTTGCCAGATAGTTCTTCTTCTCGAGAGTCCTACCAAGCATTTAAATTATGCAAGATCCATGCAAAGTATATTCAAAAATAGCTAATCATGTAGTCACATCTATAAATCAAGCATTGGTCGCATACAAACCAATTTAAAAAACGTTTACACACATTTCAAGCGGGAGGGGAAGGCAACCGAGGGCAGATCTTGCAAAGTCTTTTTAAAAATTTTCATATTTTTTCAGACCTGTTATAAAAAATGTTTGCTTCGAACGGGAAAAAGTGAAAAGTAATTTGTTTTTATGTCAAAATCACTGATTTCTAATTCTGATTTAAATACCGTAAACAGTAGAAGCAAGCCAACAAACTGCTTCAAGAAAAGTGAATAATGTTGACAGTGATGACCACCAAAGAAAAATTTGAAATGCTTTAGCGGTTGAATCGAAGAATTAATAAGGGATTACATCATCACAACTGGGATGATTTCATCCAGTTGGAGCCACTATTTCTTTAAAAAAAAATCCTGTGTAATATTCGATTCAATGGTATATTTCTGTCAATGAAAAAAACTCATAAAATTGTGATGCAAAACTTCATTCATTGGAAAAAAATAAGTATATTATTTTTGATGTGTTGGTTGCACAATTCTTGCAGCCTTAATTTGCTTTAATCAAACTTGTATCATAATAAACCAATAAGAAATGTTGAAAGTGCTCAAACATAAAAATAACGCATGAAAAATAAACTACAATAATCATCTTGAAAACTGAAGGATGTATAGCCGTGTGTCGTTGTTGTGATTAACCCTCCTCTTCCGCTGGATGGAGCTACACCACGAACGGCATTCCAGGTTCACGCCGTCAACGAATTGGGCTAGGGGAAAAGTGGCAGCTTATTTGAAACCAGTCATGAATGTCTGATAGCAGCTTATAAATTAGCAGATAAAAACTCAGAAATGACACTTGCAAACAACTTTAAATATTTATTATTACAAGCTTTCGTAAGCAAACACTCATTTCTTTAGGTAAAATAAATGACAAATCAATAAATAAAGTGAAACTAACCAACTATTAATCTCTCATTCATTTTGCCTTAAAGAAGTAAGCATTCGTTCTCGAAAGTTTGCAACAATAAATATTTAAGTCAACTACTGGTGTCGGTTTTGAGTTTATATCTGCTACAATAATGATAGTAACAATCTTATTGTAATGACGCAATATTCCAATATTAGTTTAAGCTGTTTCATAATGTCACCATTTTAAAATTTTCTTCTAATGGAGTTTTAGGCGTTGACTACGAATTCGACATCACTTTTCACTATTACGTGAACTTCATGCTCCACCGCTGGCTTTTTCGCATTTTTTTTTGATATCTTGAGAATTAGATATCGTAGACGTATGGAATTTACATTCAACGATGCAGAACATATGATTTCCCATGTGCCTTCAATAGAAATATAAGTCCTATCTGCTCCCAAAAAAGGTAGAACAAAAAATATTTTTAAAAGATTTTTGCTATAACAATTAAAAAAGCCAGTTAATACAACGTAGAGAAAAGCAGACTTACTTTATTATGATCGTTTTCAAATAAATTCAACTGCTTTGAGGTCATTCAAAACCCAGAAATCAATTGTTTGTGACATTATGATGTTATAATGCGTTTAGGCCCGTTTCAAGAGTATTTATGAGTGGAGTTAACACTAATAGACTGGAGTCCAGCAAAGACTTAGGAGAGTAGAGAGTACAAAGAAACTTGTAGCAATGCTGCAATGAATGGAGGCATGTCCATTTATGAGAAGAAAAGAGTTAGCTTGCCCTGCTGTATCTACGAGTCGAGAGATCTTGGGGTATTATTATCATATTCATCAGACTTTGGTGCAAGTCAAGGTTTTGAATCAAATGGATCAATAAATGTGTTCAGGACAAATAGTAAATCAACGAAAGATGATAACTAATTGCCGTTAAAACTTTTCCACAAGAAGTGTCCGTGCCGCTGAAAAAGTTATCAATTAAATGACAGAATTGTGTGGGCCGCTTTTACATAAAACATACGCTGTTATGTCTGTCACCGCAGCTTACGGCACTGGCACAACAGCGGCATATATCAGGTGGCGCAAAAAAAACGATAACACTCTTCCTGTTGAAATTTTTCAAAAACTATCAACGCTATGGTTCTTATATTTGGTATACATCATGACGGAGACATTTTACACTTTCGTTGAAAATTTCAGCTTTGTAGGTAAAAAAAACGAAGGAACGCCATCGCTTTTAAAATCAGTTGCCAGAATATGCAGTGCCGAAAATGATTACAATGCCATTGACATATTCAGGCTAATTGAACAGGTGATTGGTGTGGCCTCCGCTTCAATCGCAAATTGCTTGCAATCGTTTTTTCCAAGACAAAATCGTCTTTCGAACTTCATCAGGAGGTATTTCTCGCCATTTCTGTCTGATTTCATCCTTTAGTTACTCTTTAAAAACAGTCGTCCTTCCGCTGTAAACTTTCTCTGAAAGTGAGTCCCATACACTGTAGTCCATAGCATTCAATCCGGAGATTGGGGAGTCTGAGTGGCACGGCTGATATGTGATGTGGATCCATCTTGCTGAAAAACATCTACTTCAGAGAGACGAAAACCACTAAGGTTAACTCAAGAGTGTTACATGAAATTACTGAATGAGGGACTTCTACCCGACTGTCGCAAAATGTACCCAAATGAGGATTATGTTTTTCAGCAAGATGGAGCCACATCACACATCAGTCGTGCCACTCCGAGCTATCAGGAAGACAATCCAAGTTTCATCAAAAAAAGATGAATGGCCTCCCCAATCTCCAGATTGAATCCTATGGACTACAGTGTATGGGACTCACTTTCAGAGAAAGTTTACAGCGGAAGGACGACTGTTTTTAAAGAGTAACTAAAGGATGAAATCAGACAGAAACGGCGAGAAATACCTCCTGATGAAGTTCGAAAGACGATTTTGTCTTGGAAAAAACGATTGCAAGCAATTTGCGATTGAAGCGGAGGCCACACCAATCACCTGTTCAATTAGCCTGAATATGTCAATGGCATTGTAATCATTTTCGGCACTGCATATTCTGGCAACTGATTTTAAAAGCAATGGCGTTCCTTCGTTTTTTTTACCTACAAAGCTGAAATTTTCAACAAAACGTTAAATGTCTCCGTCATGATGTGTACCAAATATAAGAACCATAGCGTTGATAGTTTTTGAAAAATTTCAACAGGAAGAGTGTTATCGTTTTTTTTTTGTGCCACCCGATACAAACGCCAAGTTGACTTTTCGCAGGAGCATTTCGATTGCACCATCAATACGCTGAACTGTCTAATCCACGCAAATAAAATTTACTTGTCTCCCGTCACTGCCAAAATAGAAGCAAAAAAAGGGTCTGGCTTTATGGAAGAAGGATCGCTAAAGAGGTGCTCTAAGAATATTGAAAAAACGGACCCGGCCAAAGCAATTTCTGGAGAATAAAAGGTACCAATTTCTAAAATAGTCCTCCACTTACGTAGTCAGGTGGAATGGGTTTGCAGTTTAAAAGACGAAGTAAAGGGGAGTGCCCGGGGTAACTGGGATCCATGGGAAGGCCAACAGTCATTTCGATCCAACTCAAACAGGGTTGGGGACCGCACCACCATGCTGAGGCCGCTGTCGATTGGCTTTTCCTCTTTCCGAATATTTGGATTCTCTGCTCTGCGTTCTGATAGCACCCACTCACGGTCTGGCATTCTTTCTCCAGATGCCACGCACGCTAGCGGCGGCGGCGTCATTATTTTCGTCAGACAGGGCTTATTCTTCTCTAAACTTTCTACCACCTCTCTTTCTTCGCTCGATCCCTACTCTGATTATGTAGGGATCAAATTCTCTCTAAACTCTTCTCAGACGGATAGCACAACCGACTCCTTTTCTCTCTCCCATCTTCCTTCTTCCAGAAATCTCTTTTTTCTGCGGGACTTCAACTGCCATTATCCCCTCTGGGACTAAAAAGTACCTCCAACCCCCGTGAGAAGTATTCGATCGGGTTATCACCTTTGACCTCCTTAGTCAACGATTCTGACATACCTACTCTTCTCCATCGCTCCTCCCCTGACATCTCCTTTGCTCCCTCCTCTCTCGCCTTTTCTTGCTCCTGGGAGGTGCTTCAAGACCTGGGTTCTGATTACCTACCAATTCTACTAATCGTCCCTCTTTCTCCGGTCTTTCACCCCAACGAACGTCCACCTCACTTCAATTTTTAGAAAACTCGCTGGGATGACTTTGCTTTTTACTTTGACGTTCACTGTCCTTCTGCAGAGGAATACTAGTCTCTTTCTCTTTCCTCTGCTGCTGCTCTCTTTGCTAGACCCAGGCCGGGCTCTCAAACGATTCTCGCTACGATCGACTTTTCCAAATCTTTCAACTCTTGTCTGACACTCCGCCCTTTTCCATAAACTAATTTCAACTGGCCTCCCTCCTTGCTTGCTCGCTGGACTCAATCTTTCCTTTTTGATAAGCGCTTGTGAGGTTTTTCAAAATCACAAAAGTCCGTCGAAGTGTTTCAATTTCGAGTCCGTCGAGGTGTTCCGCAAGAATCCGTTCTTGGTCCTGTACTTTTCTCTCTTTTCATTAATAATCTCCTTACCTCTCTGCCTTCTTCCGTCATCTGCTCTCTTTATGCTGACGATCTTGCCATTTGGTCCTCCTCCCCCTCGGACCCCACTGCGGTGGAGCCATACAAGGAGCTCTAATTTGACTGAAGCGTTGGTCTGAGTACTAATGTCTTCCTCCCAATCCGAGAAAAGGTGAAGCCTTCTTCTTCTCAGTAAATTCCTACAAGCTAACAGCCCAATCTTCTCTTACTCGGCTGCTGCCTCCGTTTCAATCGCACTCCATTTTTTTCTTGGAGTCACCTTCGACCGCACTCTTTTCTTTTCTATGCATGTATCTTTGCTGAAAGCCAAGTTTTCACTCCAATTCCTCACGCTGCACCTCTGCTCCCTCATGGGACTCTTTCTAAAGAGTCCCTCTTTCTTCTGTATAAAGCTTTTCTTCGGCCCCTTCTCACTTATGCTTCATCCAGATGGTTTCCTTTCTTAAGCGTTACCAACATTACCAAATTGGAACGCCTTCACCAAGTGGCTAGTCGCGCCATCTCCGGCTGCTTCTCGTCCTCCGTATCGCCCTTCTCTCTGAGGCGTCTCTACTTCCCCGACGAGTCACCCTGACTTATTTCGCTCTGTCATCTTATGAGTGGGCTCTTCGTTTCTCCACCTCCTTTCCAATTTCAGGTTTGACCAGACTTTAAGTGAAACCAAGACTCTGCAGATCTTCCTGGAGAACTTTTGCGTCCACTCACCCGCTCATGCTTCTTTCTCCTAGGGAGGCTCTTCATGCTTGCCTTCCCTCACCTTCTTGGAATCTGTCTTCCTTCACTGTGGAATCCACCCTTTTCTCTCCATGCTCTCGCTTTGATCCCCGTTTAGCCAAAGTGCGGCTCTTGCTCACCTTGACTCTCTCCCACCTAACGATCTGGTGCTTTGGACTGACGGTTCTATTCCGTTTGCTTTTGGAAAAGGCGGCTCTGGCGTATTTTCCAATTGCTCTCTCTGTAGCACTGAGGCCACTCTTTCCTTTTCAGCAGGCCCAGTACGCTCAAGTTTTTCCGCTGAGGCCGGCGCCATTCTGCAAGCTTTTTGCTGGTCTCGGAAGCACCAATAGGTCTGCCACTTCTCCTATCTGACTCTCGTTCTGTCCTCGCCACCCTGTGCTACTCTCCATCTTCCTTTTTACCTCAATCTTTCTGGCAGATCCGGCAGGAACTGTCTTCTCTCTCCTCCTGTTCTATCAGGCTACAATGGGTCCCCGGACACTCGTTTCTCCCGGGCAACAACACGGTTGATGAGCTGGCCAGACGAGGAGCGCTACTTGCGCCTTCTGCAATCACTTGCAGTCTCTCTTCTCTTATCTCTCGCATCCACTGTTCTTTTTTCTGAAACTGGAGGCGTACTGTCTCATCGAAGTTCTTTGACACACAGGTTGCCTCGATTGCCACTGATAAACTTGTGCTCCCTCGTTACGCTCGCTGTGTTCTCTCTCGTCTTCGCTGCATTGAATACAGCCTACTGCTAAGCTCTTATATCTCTGGATTGGTAAGATCGAAAATTCTTCCTGCATCGCCCTGCAAACACTTGTAACAATAATAATCTCAGGAATATTCATATTATTATCCCATGTCGACGCAGTTTTTCTGTTTTGGTCATTATTTCTGGTATTTCCCCGTATACAAACCTTCGCTTGTGTATTTTATTCTCAAGGTAATTTTATTGGTAGTTATTTCCTGTACTCCCCCCGTAGACAAGCCTTTTTAATTGATTTTATATGCGTTTTTATTGGTTGTTCTTTGGGTAGCAGCTTCCGGTATTCCCCGGTTTTCAAACCTTTTCTTGTTAATTTTTAGTTTCTAGATTTTTTTTTTGATTGGCTAAAATATTTGGGAACGTTGTTTCGGTTACGTACGAATTGGAAGTATATATACGGATGGGTCATTTTGAAAACTCAGAGAAAGAGATAAAAGCAAACAGACGACAGAACAGAGAAGAAAGAAAAGAAGGAAGAAGGGTGAAGAATTAGAAGGCAAGGGCCAAGTACTATTAGAAGGAAGGGGGACTATCGGCTTCTACAGCGTGGTGTCCGTGACTGTCGGAGAGCAACCGCTTATGTATTAATATAAGTTGTGGTGCTAAAGAGTGGGCTGCAACTTAGCTTCATAAGCGCAAGTCCTTAGGCCGAAGGATAGGGCATAAAAGGTAGTCGTTGCACTCTACCAAGCTAATCTTCTAGTCGTCGAATCGTCATCTGCCGGTCACTAGGGCGGGTGACTTAATCGTATTCGACGACAACACTCCTCCCAGGACACCTCTCATCTCATTCTGCACTGTCCAACTACGGACTCTTTGCGCTGCTCACTTTTTTGGCGACCCTCTGTCTCTCTACGACCTCTAGTCCAGGCCCTGGAGAGTTGTCCGGCTTCTGGGGCTCTTGGTCTTTCGCCATGCTTCCACCCCTCGAAAGAGGTCGGGTAACAACAAAAACATAATAATTCGATAATACAAGTAATACACTTAGCTTGAGTAAATTATTTGTTGCTAAGAAATACACTACCATATTGCAAGCTGTGATGCAAAAGTTACTAGATCCATTTTGCGTTGAAATTAGGCTTTGCCAGACTAAAAGAGGGTTGCGAACTCGACTTCGAAGAACTCGGGTTTTTTTGGCGAACTTGAACTTAACTCGAAAAATTGAAAATGCGTTTGCAGCCTTGCCCCAAGTAACAAAAACTCTTCACTAGCTCCACCTTGTCATAAAACATTACTTCTTCGGCTGATTCGAAAATTTTTTTCATTGCTTTAACACATCTCTCACAAATGAAAACTTTTGTCAGAGTTGAAAGCACTTTCTTCATTTTCGCACTCGTAGCCACATTTTGTGGACAGCACCGAATTTTTTATCACCCTCTTGCGGCATTTGACACATGGATCGACTCTGTTCTTGGGTATTTCTTCTTTTGAACCACTAACCATCATTTAGGTCTTCTTGAGATAAACCTTCAGCTCTTACTCTCAAACGCCTTTTTCCATTTCAAAGACTTATTTTTCAAATTTTCCAAACTTTCGCTCATTAAAAACCAAGTCGTGTGCATACAACTTTGATTAAAAGGATTAGGCAAGGCGTAAAATAGTGTTCTACGTTTACAAATGCGAGGTAATATCTTGCACGGTAACGTGGGAAACTATTTAGTATTTACGAAATGACTTCGCCATAAAAGCGGGGTCTTACTAGAACCAAACTGTGTTCTATGCCCTAACTTTTTGGTGAGTAAATAGGAATTAATTTCCTCTAGTGCGCACATAAGAAATCATACACCTGCATCGTTTGATTTTATGCGTCTACGATATGTAGTTCCCAAGATGTCAAAAAAATGTAAAAAAGCGCTCGGTGAAGCATGAATATAACGTCAAAATTGAAGTAAGTCAGATTCCTAACCAACACCCAAAAGTTTATCAGAAAAAAAAATATTGGTGTTTTAATAAAAAAAATGGTGAAATTATGAAACACCCTAACATAGCTACAAGTGTTCGTACCAAAGCATGAACTCGTGATCAACTTCATAGTGGGAAACTAAATTAAAAATTTTATGAGTTATAAAAAATTGGTTTTGTTGAAAGCTAACTAGAGTTAAAAACTCCCTGCAGAGTGCTGAAGCATAGCATGTTCATTGTTCAGACACTAGACTCAGCAAACTGCGATTTTTGAACATGATTCACCATTTCACAATTGTCTATAAAATAAACTAGTTTTTCCGTAAAATTTTTTTAAATCCACTGCATCACGAAACAAAATGACAAACGTTTACCTGTATTCCACTCCCTGATATCGCCTCGGATAATTTGTCCTCCTCTTCCTCGACCATCACAGCACCACTCACTGTATTGAGGAACTCTTCGTCCATTACTACTTGATCCTAATCGGAAACAAAATCAAACTCATATCATAACAAACCCATATCAAAACAAACTCATATCAAAACAAACTCTATGCGGATATGCATCAAGATTTACGATTACAGGAAACTTTAAACAAATCGAATAATAAATTTTTCTTTTAAAAAGTCTAAGAGTGATAAATTCTTTTACATAAATCAGCGATAATACATTTGTGAAATTACACCTCGACTCTTTCTGCGCGATCTTGCAGTTCTTTCAATCGCTTGGTCGCTGCCACTCCAATTGACGTGTTCTTCAGCTTGATCGATTCACCCTTCACATCTTCCGTCAAGGGTTCAATGGTATCAAGAAGATCGTCAATGCAACTGTCACATCCTGTGCAAAAGCGGGGTTATAAATTGACGGTGGATGAAAACGTGTGCGCGACTTACTAGTGCATTCGCTCGCTCCTTCGTTAAGTACATGTCGCGCCAGTTCACATTCATCACACTGAGGGCCCGTCACACCTGGTGGACAAGTACACAGACCGTTGATTGGGTTGCAGTGGCCGTTGTTGCGGCAATTGCATGCTGAATAATATTTGAACAAAACAAGTAAAAAATTTCAAAGATTGTAATTATTCAATATCAGAAAACGAGATTCAGCGCTTTTTTAACTAAACTGCAAACATAACATTCTCTTCCTGATCAGATAGTTCAAGGTATCAGCTGATGATGGTTTTGTTGTAGCATAGAACTTTTTGAGTAAACTTTGCGCAGTTTTACTTTTGATTATTTTGCCATACATATTTATTTGTCCTCTGGTCAGAGGAAAACCTTCGGTCGGTTCCTCTTAAATATTTTTAGTTCGGACCTGCTTCTAAGCGCAGCGCATTTCTACCAAAAGCTTACAACCGACCAAAAAAATTGTCGTAACATGCGCAACAACGTAGCAACCATGAGGTTTTAATGTATGATCACTGACACCATAAGCGACGTTAAAATTCACTAAATCAAATTGTTGACCCACTTGATGTCGTTGCTTGCCACATTACTTACATTTTTAAGCGCAAATCAGATTTTTTAACCGATTGGGATGAGTTGACTTAGTAAGACAAGAAACTTCATATTTGCAATCAAAGCTGGTTGAAAAAGCAATGCCCATAACGTCACTCACGTTCACAACCACTTGGGGAGTAGTTCCAATATCCAGGGGCGCATCGGTCGCATCGCAGCCCCACTACATTGGGAGAACATTTACAGTATCCTGAATCTACATCACATTCATTACTAAGCGCCCCCACGGCACAGTCACATCCACGGCAACCCAAACAAGACGAGAACCCGTAGTAACCTGCAGCAGAAAAGCAATAAGTCCATGTTCAAGAAATTATATGATTATGATTCTCACCAGGTTTGCACATGTCGCATGCATGGCCAATCACGTTAGCCTTGCACGAGCAGTATCCTTGTTGATGATCACATGCATCCGTCCCGCAGGAGTTGCAGCCACACTCTGAGCAATTTCTTGCAACAATAGCATCACCATAGAAACCGTCTGCACATCTCTCACAGTATCGACCTCCAGTGTTGTAAAAGCAATCGTTGCATTCGCCTGAAAAAACTTCGAGTAGTAGCGGATGGTTTCAGCTAGGAGATTATAAAGGTTTTACGGCACTGACACAACTGAAATTCCAGCATCATAACTTGAATTGTTTGACTGCTGGCAATATTCCCTCCACTACGAGCATTGCAACCAAACAAACAGTTGTGCTTTAAATTACGTTTTCCAACAATTCAATAACGTAGAGTTCATGCAGAGCTAAACTCGCACGCTATCGTTGAAGGCATTAAGCACAACAACACAAATACCTGTTTTAGGATTGCAAATTTCCATGATCAAGTTTGGATCAAGATTTCCGTGGCAGTTGCATGGCTGACACGACCCCCTTACTATTCCTGGATTGCCAAAATAACCTGGAGCGCACTGTTCACACTTCTCACCACTGTATCCTTCTTTGCAGTGACATATGACGAATCCTGTATAAAACTATTATTTCATATCTGTCGCCACTTTTTAAGATTGTACGATATCAATTTACCGTCTTCGTCTTGTTCGCAAGTATCAGCAAAATTTCCTTCAGCGCTGGGTCGTGGACATGGGCAAGGCTTGCATGCTTCCACATCACCACTTGTAGCATTCCCAATGAATCCATCCTTACACACTCCGCAATTGGGACCACCCTTGTGCAAGATTGTTCAAATTTATGAGTCGTTGTCACTACATTGTTGCAATTAACTTACCGTGTTGTGAAGACAATCGTTGGGTGTGATCAGATGGCCAGTTTCATCACAAACATCACAGTGCCCGTAACACTCGCAACGTTTACAGTATCCGAGATATGGCCCTCGCTGTTCTCTGTAGTAACCAGCAGCGCAAAGCTGACATGAGTGGCCGCGATAACCTGAAGCAAAAATTGGTTTCGTTGGTGGTAAAAAAAAGAACATCAGTAGCAACAGTCACCGTGACGCATCATTAGCAACAATTATGTCCGATGTTGCTACTACAGAGAGCAAGCTATGAAGTTATTAGCAGCAACCTTGAATATCTGGATTTGCAAGCAAGATGCCTCATTTTACTCACCTTCTGGGCATGTGCATTCTTCAACTGTTGATATGCTTGGCGCCGAACCAATGGGAAGATTGTAGTCTGTCGTTGTCATGATGACGTTACGCAAGGCCACTCTTGACACCCCCGACACAGGAGCAGCTCGAATGTGAACTGACTGAAGATTGGCAAGAACCATCATCATTTCCTCTCTTGCTACGTCATTTCCTTTAAACAAGAAGCTGATCGTAATATTGCAAAACTTGCAACATTTGAGAAAGTACCACTTTTACCCCCACCATTCGCTACAATAACCTATTTTTAAAAGCGATCGGCTTTTTGCAAGCTTAACAGAAAATTGTTAGTAATTTTTCTCCCTCCGGAAAACAAATAGCTACTAACGGCTTTACACTCCCGGAAAAAAACAATGCTGCACACAAGCATTACTTACCACTGGGTATATGTTTGAATTTATGTTCTTTAAGCATGAGTTCGGTTCTGTCCGAGGGAGTAGAATTGCTCCATCCAATTGCTAACTGATTGCCCTTAACAATGAAGTTGAATAAAATAAAACAAACGAATTTAATTAAAATAAAATTACCGTTAACACGACGTCAGGAGCTTGTCCTAAGAGTGATTCAGAGTTTACTGAGGTATCTTCGTCCCCTCTTCTTTGCATTGGTACTTCCCAAGTTGTAGAATATGCAAGAATGCCTCCATACGAAGCCACTTTATCATTAAGATAATTCTAAAATAATTTTATTTTTGTAAGAGTAATTAAAAGTATAGTAATGCAAGAGGCCAGCGATGCACTGAGCAAACTGCAAACAGTGACACTGTTTCGACCTATCAGGTCTCTTCAGTGCAGTTGAGACCAATAAGAAGCTAGAGGCTTTTAATAAAGCATAGCTTAGACCGTCACACTTGTGGGACCAAATACTAGGTCCACTGTAGTGGATGGTCTGTCAACCTTTGCGAAGCCGTATCACTCGTGAATGTGAGTGGCGGTTGTCGCAGGTGCACTAAGTCTAACAACACTGCACTGAAGAGACCTGATAGGTCGAAACAGTGTCACTGTCTGCAGTTTGCTAATTAAAAGTAATTTTTAAACTGTATCATAATGCTCCAACAGAAATACAGAACGATTACTTTTGAGCTTTTCTGTACAGTGAGATTAATACATAGCGATTGGGCAACGACAAAAAATAATTTTTGGAGTTGCAAATAATCAATTTCAGGTTTTGTCAAAAGTAATCCCTGTAACACCAAAGACATGATTTGAATTATCCTATTCTTGCGACATTCATCAACGACAGCAGTGGTGTACAAAAAAAGCTGAATGCAATTAGGTTAGGTATATCATGGTTTGAATTTTTGTGGCACAGTCGAGTTATTTTTAATATTAATACCAATACTAGAATTATATTTCACTCAATACACCAACAAAGTAGCAACTGACATATTGGTACAAACATTGATCTAATTTTCTGAATTACCGCAGGTGCAGCCCAGTATATGGAAGGTCTGGACTGATCAATGACTCCACCGCCCGCAATAACATTCACCTCAATTCCTTCTCCATCGTCGATAGAAATTATTTCAGGACTGTTTACAAATTTTAAAATATAATTGGTTCAGTGATTATTTTTATAGATTTACGATAGACATTTTTAACCAGTGAAATTTAAAAATTTAATTTGTGTTGATGAAGCACTCGATGGAGATGAAGTACAGTTTTCAAAAAGTCCTTCACCATTAATTTCGGATTTAACACGTATTTTTACATAAAAAAAAACAAGTACAACCTAAAACTAATAGCTTCTACTCGCAAATTCGAGCAATTGTCACTCCACGGAGAAGCCATTGACAAAAAACTACTGTACTAAAACCACTCAGATGGCATCAAGAACTTTTAAATTAAGGCTGTTTTAAACAAACATTTCGCTTGCTGCTCAGAAAAAGCCAAACACTCTACATTTTTTCCTAACACTGACTACGTGATCGGAACAATAACCTATTTATGTAAAACGAAAGAAAATCAACTCATCATACCTGACCACATTCAATATTCGCCATTCGTCCATGTTGTACACTTCCGTTGCAGGATATTGTGAGCTGTGGCATTCAGCAGGCACTGTTACACCGAAGCAGAAGCATTCTGTGCAGCCTTGTGGGTTGTTGGCATCAAGGTAGAATGTACTCTGTTGTAACAAATATTAATTGTGGCCTTTCTTGTAAACAGTAAACCGAAAAATGTAAAACCATTAACAATGCCACATGCAAAAATTTTATTGGATTAATGCGCATAGCTCACCATAGTTTCTAAAGTTTCGTTAAATGTTTAAACCATCAGTTTTGTTTGAAACACCAACTACTAGATATTTGAGAAAAGCGTGCAGTGTTTATCTTTCTTCGCCATTCACACAAGTTAATCGCTTTCACAAAGTGGCTCAAACGCTATCACAAATGTTTTGCGGAAAATGTAGAAAAAATCAAGATATAAATTTAAATTTACTTCAGAAAAACTCGTGGATTGAGTACGCGACATAAAGTAATGCACACCTCATTCTCACTGCATCACCAACGCGGTTACGACTCGAATAATTAAATACCAACCTCGTTAATTCGCACACAAATCAAGTTTGCAAACATCTACCAAGCTACACTAACCATGCGGCAGCGATCACATTGTAAGCCTTCGACGTTTTCTTTACACAAACATTGACCGGAAATAGCATCGCATAGATCTGACACGCTACCTCTGGAATCGCAAGTACATCTTTGACAGTTCGGGAAGCCGAAATATCCGGGAGCACATCGGTCACATCTGATAAGGAAATGAAAAGGTAGCAGGCAAGTCGTGAAACATCTCACAAAGTTTCCTTAGCCTGTTTTTTATTCTTCATCCACAGGAAAATCTTTCAGATTATTTAAAAACAGCGTTGCATTTAGACCCACTTCGGAGTTACCGGTACTGCTGGTACAGCATACTTGTGCAACAAAACTGCGACCCAGCAAACGCTTGATGCGGAGTGACTGGCTTTCTCAAAAGCATAGAAAAGCTTATACTATGATGAATTGATCTTGCGAAATTCCTACACTGTGAAATCAATGCGTTACCCGCTGAGCTATTTATGCCGAGTAAAACTAAAGTTTACTTGCCTCTGCCCTGAAATATGACTTTTGCACTTGCACTGCCCAGTGCTGGAGTCGCATCCTCGATCAGCTGCATCCACCACTCCTTCCGCGTTGCAGTCACACGACACACATCCAAGTACAGGATGAAAAGAATGGGTAAAGGGGGCGCATTCTGTACAGGAAGATAGGGTGTTTGGGGGACAAATACATTCCCCAGTGACCTGTTGCATAAACAAACAACAATTGATTAATCTAAAGCTACAAATATTTTACGTTTAAATAAAATTTTATAAATTGTTTTTCTCACATAGCCTATCCATTGTCTAAATTTTGCTTTTAAATCTCAAACTAGAGTGTCATTTGTTTATATTCCTCCAACTCACCTCATCGCATAACCTCCCCCCGCAATTGCATGGTAGGCACTCCGGAAAGCTGAAGAAACCAGTCATGCATCTGTCGCATTGGCGCCCAATGATGTTCGGTTTGCATTCGCACTGACCGCCATATTTCTGTAAAAAAATACGCTTCAAAATTATGCTTGAAAAAGTACAACAAAGGACTGATATAAATATATTGTTTGCATAACATAGTATAATCATGAATAGCTAGACAAAATCATCCCTTATTTTCCCCCACATCACCTCACAAACAGCGTCTCCTCCACCAACGGTTCCAGCTGCGGAACAGTTGCACGGAAATCCACCACCATTATAATCGACGGTGAGCGAGAAAACGCTCTGACGACAAAACTCAGTCGGGTTATCGAGAGTGTTATAAAAGCTTTGCTGGCTGCACATTCGCACAAACTCGCTCGACTGATCAGTTGGGCTGAAGTCCAGAACAGATGGATTGTAGACATTTTCAGGAATTGCATAAACATCGCGAATCCAAAACGAACTCCCTACAAAACAACAAAATTCATGAAAAACTTATGTCATATGTGTTTGTTTCCCAAGCAAGCAGAATCTACTAGTCGAGAAGTTTAAAAGCTAATAAAAAAACCTGCCATATCAATTAACTAGTGGCTGGGATATATAAACAATTTTGCTCTTTCACGGTTTGATAGTTAAAATGAGAAGATTTATATGGAGATCGTGAGGTGCACGTAAAAAATTGGTCATCCAACAGCTCTTTTCAATGAAAAAGCGAGTCTGGCAGCTGTGTGCATCTATTTTCCGCAACAGTTTTTAACCTGACCTTCAGGAGTGATGATGGTAAACGTTGTTGTTGGTGCAGTAATGTCCATAACCGATCGACCATCATCTGTGCTTACAACACCCATGCAACCGTTCTCATTAGGACAGTACGTAACGTTTGCCCCGCCAGTTGAGGTAGCTCCACCATCAATAACAATTCGGGGAGTGATCCCGGTGTGATCGGGATTATAATAATGCAACACGAAGACATATCTGCAAGTAAATAGCTTGATCATATGGAACAAAATAATTTCCATCCTTATTGCATGACAGTCTCACCTTCCAGGTGGCAAATTCATTGAAATTTGTAGCGTTTGGTCGCTTGGTGAAGTAGAATTCAATCCATCCAAGTACACCAGCATAGGATTGTCCACATTTGGAGGTTTGGGAATCGATTCCTCTCTTTTTCCACCGCTTCCTTCAGACGCTGGAAAGCGTAGACTGCCCGGTGGGATTTTATACGGCGAGGCTACACATCTTTAAAACACGACATCGTACGTAAGTTGTAAAATAATGATAAAAATGATGGGAGAGAGCTGTTCTTAAATTAAATTTGGAGTCAAAGCCCCGAATAATATTGAAAACGTTTTGGAAAAAAATGAGAAATGATGCACTCTCTGATAAGCTCGTTTGATGATTGACCACTTACTCATCAAATTCCGGCCCTTGCGTAGTAATGCATCGTGGTTTCGGTTCGACCCATTGCATTGACCATTCATCATATGGAATTGCTGTCAGTGACTTGACATAAAATTCCCCTCCTGTTTCGGTTTGAATGTGCACTTTCATAGAAGGAAGAGAAAGATCGAAAACCTGATTGAAAACATCCTATAAATTGTCCGTTTCGGCGCGTTCAACACTCCACAATGCCTGCGTTGTTGTGTTCTTGAAAAATTCTTTTTTTGATTTTTTCTGATTTATCTTGAACATATTTTCTCGTTTTTATTTTCCCCGAATTATAAATTCCACCTACAGAAAATTTACTGAACATTAAGAGAAACGTAGCATTTGCAAACCAGGCCTGGACGATTCGACTTACAATATGTTTTGAGCAACCAAAAAAAACACTATTCTTTGATCAACCAACCAAATTGCGTAATTACAAAAAATCACACTGCATGACTTACAGCCACTTCATTGAGAGATCCAAGTGCTACTTGGCGACACAGAAAAGAATAAAAACAAGCATAGATATTGAACTTGGCGTCCTCGTACGAATTCCCTGCACCATCAGTGACAGAAAGCTTCGCTAATTGAAACCTGAACAAAACACACGGTCATCAAAATAGTAATGAATGCAATGCAACCTAAAAAATACTTATATTTAATTGACATTATCTCAATGAATATCTATACTCTAAAGCGCAATTCTCTGTGTGTGTGTGTGCGTGTGTATTTTACTTCCTCCGAAACTACGGAACCTACAAGCATTAAACTTGGTACGATTAATCATCTTTCCGGGGTGAGTGTCATAAGGGGTTCGTGACCTCATTATGACGTCATAATCAAAGATACTTTTCCAAATTTTTATTTCTTGATAGAGGAAAAACGTTTTTGGCTCAAACGAGTGCCAGCCTCCAAATTACAAAACATTTTATCCTTTTGTGGTTTAAACCGACGTCACACCTAACGCTCGACTGCACAATGTGTTCCACGTATTATCTCAAGAACTACTGACCGTAGGAACACGATTAAAAGCTTTTTTGGGAGATTTTAGCAAGATACCTGAGGTAAAAAAAATCTACGACAATCTAAGTTGAATGCGATGTAACAACAGATTCTTTTTAAGCATTTCAGGCCTGTATCTCTTTGTTTTTTTCCATTACGCTTCCAACCCGCTTGTCATGAATAAGGAAATTTGCTTTACAGAGTTGTTTTCATATTGTGTAAAGCGCTGCGTTATTTGTTCGCTCGACTGCTGACTGAGGGAAAGACCTTTTTTTTCTCGCAAGCCGATTGCTATGTACGCCATTTATTACGTCAAAATTGTTATGACGACATAGTAAAATTCCAGAGCGATCTAGCGATTCTAGCTTCTTCAAAGAATTTCGATAAACGATTAGCGTAACTCGTAATGCTTTTTTTTGTTGTTCACGTGATTTCGTTCGAGCGTTCTCCAGATTGTTTCGCCGTTTATATACAAGGCGACAGGATTTTCTTTGCCGAGGAGAGAGCGCTGGCCGAGAGAGAGCGCCGGCCAGAGAGAGAGCGAGGACCAAAGAGAGAGCGAAAAATAGAAAAAAGAGTGGTTTGACGGGTTAAGGAAGACCCATCTCGGTGTTGTTTTTTGCGATAATTTACTGTGGATTTTGTGGACGTGGAGAATATTGAATAGTTATTGGTGGACTTATTTTGCGGTCTTTTCTTGATTGTGTGGTAAAGTGACTAATTTTTGGAATCGTTGAGCGAAGAAGTTTCGAAGTCGTGAAGTACCATTTCTGTGAATATATTATTCTGTTATTAAAGTGGTTGAAAGTGTTTTAGCGGAAGCCAATCTTTTCCAAGCTTTTATTAAGTTGTAGCCAGACCTAATTATCCGAGCGATTATCACACGTCGCCTCAATTTTAAAGGAATTTGAAATTGAGATAGAACCAAAAGTTTTATTAATAATATCCCCTATATATTAAAAACGCGACACCGCTTTATAATGTCACGATGCTGTCTGATACGATCAACACCTTTGCTACCAGAGATCATCATACAATAATTTTTTTTCAAAAATTGCAACATTTTTACAAAATCAGTTTCCTCAATGATTAATTTGTGACCTCATTTCTCTAGGGCAGGGGTGGCCAACCCACGGCTCGCAAGCCGCATGTGGCTCTTTGGGCCCTGGTTTGCGGCTCTTTTGACTCAACTCTGTGTTCAGTGATTGAGAACGATGATGCGTAAAATGAAGTGAAGCATGTCCAATTCCTAGGCTGGCAAAGTTCACACGGGGTTAATACTGTCTTGAAAATTGATGTCCAAAAAGAAGCTGGTCATTCCTCTACCTTTAGGATAAAAATATAGGATTTGTAGTGTTGTGTAGACCGATCTCCAAAAAAGGGTCAGCAGCCTCTGCTCGCGCGAAAAGTGCGGAAGTTCAGAGTAAAAGCCGTGTTGCAGCTCGTTCAGTGATGGTCTCTATCGATTTTGGCTCTTCGTACAGCACCGGTTGGCCACCCCTGCTCTAGCGCTTTTTATTATTATTAAATTTTATTAACAAATTGAAGGTTATTTCAAGGCAATTCCGATAGCACTGAATTGTATCTTTACTATTTGTTTATTATAGTCAAAATTCGAACTTTAAAACTTATAGTGTAACTATTTTAGCCCCCCCCCCCAAAAAAAAAGAAGGGGCAGCTGAATAAAAACAGGTTAGTTAATACTTAAAGGTTATGATAAGGTACTAACAATTAGTGTCGCTTGAAATCTTAGAAAATTTGCTTTTCAGCGATATGTTTCTCTAATTAGTTAGAGCAAAGGATTAGTCTAAAACGGCTGATCAAAAATTAGTTACCATACATCATGTCGCATTTTTAGTTGAACTATTTTCCTAGAACTAGGAAACTTGCAATTTTTTTGAAAAAGTACATTTTGACTACTTTTCCTCAAATACATGGCTCTTTGGCATAATCTATCTAAATTTACAAAAAGAATTATCACAAATAAACGAACAAGACTTTTTGAAATCGTTATGTCAATGGTGGAAGTGAAACGGCGGTGACAGCAGAACAAGAATTGGATCAATAAAATTTGGAGACAGTGGGGAATTGCTTAATGAAAGAAATTTTTGTTGAAAATGAAAGGACGAATTTATCGGAGTTGTGCGGGAGCGAGGAATGGTGTCTACGAGAAAATGAGATTGCGATTCTGAAAAGAACTGAAAAAGCGGTGATAAGAGCAATGTGAGGAGTAAAATTAATTGAGAAAAGGAGTGGCCGAGAACTTATGAATTTGCTGGGTTTGGAAGAAACTTTGAACAGACTAGCCAAAGTGAACGAAATGTGATGGTATGGGAATGTTTTGAGGATGGTTAGCGAGGATGTGCTAAGAACGTTGGATTTTGAAGTGGTTGGAAGAAGAAGGCGTGGGCGACCAAAGATGACATGGAGAAAACAGGTGGTTAAACAGGTTAAGAGGTTGGTCAGCAAAAGAGAAATGCCAATGACAGATCAAAGTGGCGCGATACTGTTAATAAACTGTCGAAGATCATGAGGTGAATCCAGCCACCTCTGTTAACGAACACCAAACTGAATTTAAAACATTGGATTTCCCTCCCTCTCTCTCTTTCTGGCTATTTTAATCGTGAACAAGACCAGTTCTTTGTTACCAAGCATGGCAAAACATAGCCAGGAACTCCAGAAACTTTGGGAGAAATATAGCGGCCGTGCGCAACCCCCTATATTTTTTTACGCTTTATCGATTTCCTTTAAAAAAAAACGTACTTTGATTTTGAATTGAGAATTGGCTATATCAACAATATATTAACTTTTTGTTACTGTCCTCACAAATATTAATTGGGTGAAGCCGGCTAAACCGATATTCTTAACCTCGATACTACTAATAGGAGCCCTGCTATGGCGATCATTTAACTGTGGATGCTTCATTTCGGGCTAGCTTGCTCTTTGCCTGGCTGCGTTTATGCTAAGACCAACCAACATATCGCAACCACAGGCGTTACTTCATACAAATACCTCTAAAGTTGCGAAAAATTCGTTAGTAATAGGGCTAATATTTAATAGGCTAATCCTGACAATACATATCAATCACCTTGACGCCATTCCTCAACAAACTTGGGAGACATGTGGTGGCTAAGCGCAACTCCCATGATGTTTTGTTTAATCGATAGCGTTTCAAAAACCGATAGCTTTGTTTCGGAACGAGATTCGGCCATCTCAAAAAGCATAAACTTGCTACCACTATTTCTACAACTATCCATTGTGGGAATCCGGCCTGGCCGGCTGAGCGGATATTGTTAGCCTTGACATTACCGATGGGCGGCCCTGCTAGCGACGCCGGCAGAGCCAGCTAGTTCAATATAAAAATGCCTTTGAATAGCCCATAGAACTATTGCAACTTACTTTGATTCGGCTGAAGCGTATTCCAATACAAGGACATATTTTCCTGATGATGGCAAATTGATGTCGACAGTGAATTCACTGTCATCTGTGATACCGCTCACTCCATCGAGATACCGCATCACAGGGTGGCTGCTGCTAGGTTGAGATTTGCTAAAAAATTGTAGACAGTAAATCGTTCTAAGTCAGTAATTTATCGAACAGACACTAGAAAGAAGAACTGAAACACCTTAAAACGTGAAAACATTTTTCTTTGTTGAAATAATTCCAGAAACTGGACACCACGATTAAAAATTTGTTACAACGTTTCAAAAACTTCACAGAATCTCTGGCCTACAAAAATGCATGCCAAATTCTCGATATGACTCTACAGTGTTGTACACCAGCAAGCAACTACATGCTTACCTGCTATCAGGGGTGTCACGAACCACATCAAAGTTTGTGAACAAATCGAGATTTGGATGCAAAAACATGACGCACTCCTCCTCAGATACTTCCATCTCAGGAGAACATGGAACAGTGACCGTAAGGTCCAGGATGCTTGGCTCATAATACTCCGATGGAAGGAGAACCACATAATCCACCAGCAAGCCTAAGTGGGAGGAATTAGAAATCAAAGGATTTTTGTTAAAAGAAGAACTTACCAGGAGGAGCGTTCAGAGTTAGAGTCCACTTCCCTCGATAAAGAACTAACGGTTGCAAAGCAGTGACCACTCGGGGAGAATCAGCGACTGCAAGTGACACTAGTACACTTTGCTCAGCGCCTGACAAATAGGATAAGTGGTTAAAATAACATTATGTAATTAAAAATAGAGATTTGTCGAAAGCAATCGTGTCATAAACCCGTAATAATGCCACCTCAAGAGAGAGACAGGGAACACTTTCTGATGCCGCGTTATCATTAAGTAAAAAAAGGGTAGTCACATACTCGATTTTGAGTTAAGGGGATGGGAAGGTTAAGGCTTCCATTTTCCCGGGCCCACGGCACTGATCAGAATAAGTAGGCTAGTTCCCTTCTCTTGGCCATCTTTCCTACGACATCTATGTCTACCCGTGCTATTACACTTTAGGTACTAGTGACAAGGTGTTTTTCGAAATCCGACACTGCCAGGATTTGAGCTTAGATCCTACCCTTGCGAGGAAAGTGTCTTTACTTATACAGGAGAATGCAAGTACAGATGAATCCAACTCGATATTGACATTAGCTGGCAAGAAAAACACTGATCATTTGGTGAGAGCCTTTTTTACAAATATCTTTATTTGAATAAAACTGCAACAAACTTAAACGCTGCCTTAAGTACGCCGCAGCAATAACGGAGAGCAGAATGTTATTGGAAAGCGTTTCATTGAGTCACAAAGGTGTGGATGCCCACATCCCACAATGTACAACATATCTTACCGTCTTGATCAACTTGCACTGGGATTAACGTCACGTTTCCTTCAGCTCCTTGTACATCGCGGTTCACGTAACGTATCATGATCCGGTACAAACCGCCATTGTGAATTTGCACCGGCACCTTTACCGTGTCCTGCAAATTAGAGTTTGGTGATTGTAAAGTAACTGAGTGATTAATGACGAGAATACCTTCATCAAAAATTGCTACAACACTTGCATTAGCACCAACGATAATAACTTGTAGACTGCAATCACAAACTGTTTTGATCAAATTAGCCAATCTACACGTGGGAAAAACAAAAAATAAAACAAGAAGAGATGAACAGTTGCTTAGAATGAGAACAGATAGAAAGAAAAGCTATCTGATAAGCAAGCCATGATAAAGCAGTTTCATCAACAACAAAAAATCTTGTTGAGCTTTTACGATTAAACTATGGTCGGCTGCCAATGAAGACTGCAAGCTCATGTCGCAGTCTCAATTAATCATACAGTTCAATTAATTATTGTTTCATTTTTAACAATTCTACTCCTCTCCACCTGCACAACAGAGAACTGCGCGTATCCACTCATGCTGTATTCAGGAAATTCAATCCCATCGAAGCCAGATCTTGCAGGGCTTCCTTCAAGAGTTTTGCTCTCCTCGAGCTCGTAAGTGTTTTGATACAAAGTAGGATGAAAGTATCCGTCCAATGCTCTGGTAAAAAAACGTTAATAAATCACATTGACTAGAAAAGTTACAAGAGAGAAGAAAGGATAAATTTCAACTAAAGTAGCAGAAAATAAGTCTTTATGTTTAAAATGGTATAGAAATTTAAGACGCGTGGTAATAACTGTTTCCAAATCATGTAACATGCGATCACTTACCTGTCACATGTCCTTCCTCCAATACCAGCTCTGCATTTACACTGACCGGTGTTTTTGTTGCACTGTGACGTCAACGATCCGCCTACGTCACACTGACAGCTGCGGCAGCCGAAGTAGTTGAGTTCTTCGAGCAGATAAAAGCCATCTTCGCACTGCGAACATCGCTGCGAGCAGGTATAAGGTTTGCACCAGCACGAGCCATCCTGTATCGATAAAAATATCTGTAAAGATTCATGATTTAAATAACTGGGACACAAAGGAGAATTTCGATATGCAAAACATTGCACGTAACGCCATCAGTGATGCGGTTGCTGTGAAATACGGCTGCCGCGACGTAGTAGATGAAGTTATTAGTTGAAAATGGACCATAAACACTTCGGGTCTTTGCTAAAAGACATTCATAAGTATAAAGACTTGCTTGCTGACAAGTTTGATGAAAAACCAAAAGATCGGTGGCGGTCATACAAGTTACATCGTATCTGCAAATGTCGCTACTTAAGACAATTTGCAAACACATTACCTCTTTGTTACACTCTCCGACGCCATCAAGTGTTCCTTGCACGAAGCAGTTGCAGTTGATGCATCCCCTGCTGATATCATAATGCAATGGCTTGCACATGTCACAATTCTTGCCAATCACATTCGGCTTGCACTCGCACTGGCCCTGCAGGCACGCGTTGTTGTAAAAAATTTGACAAGCTCACATAAACAAACATCTTTTCACACTTGTCTAAATCTTGATCTTGAAGGTCCAATCTCAAGCATTTTAAAGTTACTTCCAAAGCCACTTGAAAATTTTTAATTCCTTTTTTGCATACATTACAACCAATAAATCAAGGATTTTAATGGTGATAACAATTTCATAAATTCCATGACTCAAGCATAGTCACAGACAATAAGTCTGCCCAAAGTCAAAATGTTTTATAAAATCGCTACAAATCATGCGCTGAATCAAACAAATATATTAATTGGGTATTATTTAAACTACATCCTCTCAAATGTCTCCACCATTATCAAATGCACACGTCATTGACGTCACCATCAAATATCCAACACCCACCGTGGTAAAAGCAAGACAAACTCCGGGCACGACTGTTGTAATGCCCCGGGTATCGCAGCTGCATTCCTCGCAGCGAGGAAAGTTGAAAAAGTTCGCATTACAGACATCGCAAGCTCTTCCTCCGACGTTCTCACGACACAGGCATTTGCCTGTCGCTTCATCACAAGTTGTTCGCAACGAACCACGAACGTTGCAGTCACAAGGAACGCAGTTTGGAAAGCTGCAAAACCAAAGAGTTTAAAGGAAACTAATCCAAGGAAATTCATAAATAATTTTTCGGCTCGCAAAATAAGATGTTGCTGTCACACTCGAGATCTTCCAAGTTTAATTCCCGCAAGTGGTATGCGTAGTTGCGCCAATGAAGAAGGCACTTTGCGGCAAAGTTTTAACGTCTGTGGTAGAATTAAGGATTCTGGCAGTCCTGGCAACCTTAGACTCAGCATGAACATAAATTCTTCTGTCCAAAGCCCTAAAGATGTTCTTGGGTGACTGAAAATATATCTATCATATAAAATGCATCAACTAACTTGTAAAATTCGGGCGCACATTGGTCACAATGGTCTCCACTAAAATTCGGTCGGCATTGGCAACGTCCACTGCTGGGATTACACGTGTTGTCATAGCTTCCAGGAAGGGTGCATTGACATTCTATAATATAGAGTAAGGTTAAACCTGCCAATCTGACACTAACGATAAAAACTGACCTTGGCAAAGTGGAAAGCCAAAATATCCTCGTTGACAATCATTGCAAGTGCTTCCGGCAAATCTTTCTTTGCAATCACATTGTCCGCTTGTCGCATTGCACACCTGATGATAACAAATTCAACATCGTGAGCCAATTTGATTGCTTTATACAACGTGAACAACCAATAATATCAATATGTTTACGGCTCAACATTTATAGAACACACATTCAGTGTTAGCTTATTTCTACTTTTTAACGCCTTCATGAACGGCACCTAGTGTAATATCATTTAGTTAACTGCAGTGCCTGTGGAAGAACCTTCAACTCTAATCTTCCTTGGCGAAATATGAACTTGTATTAGAGTGCGCACATACTTTTATTTACAAACACACACACTTTAATTTTCCAGCTACAGCTTGGACATGCGGCGCTCCCATAATAAATAAACCTTTAAAACATCAACGCTTAGAAAACTGATTTGCTAGTAAAAAAAAGGCGAAATCACGAAACTTAGAAAACTTTGTTGCTTATACGCATATGTAATCTTGTAACTGATAAATTGCGTTACGTGTCATGAATATTGTTAAGCAGTTTGCACATAAACGAAACTTTACTTTCTACAAAGTTGAATCTATTTTAGCTCAATTTAACCAAAAACAATCCAAATTACCTCCTAAAATTTGTGAAATTATCTCTGTGTGGGTGATTACCCACATGTTAAAAACCCTCCGCTTAGATCACGTTACAGTACAAGCTGATAACAAAAAAATATATGTCGATGTAACCAGCAGCAGAGTTAGATTTTCGGGCCCATAACCACATTTCACTCTTTACCTTTGAGGTCTAGTGGTACCATAGATTACTACCAACCCCTTCTCACTGTTTCGCTGCATAAGCTACAGCTGTGACAAAAGTTAGAAAATATTTCTTGCAGGTGACGTGGCATGCTGTCAATCACTTTGCTGCAAAAATCTGGAGAGATTCCTTTTACTCAAACTTCCTTGCTTTTATGACATGGAGCAACATTATTCATGAAAATGTGGCACTTGTGTACTCTTATGTGCACCCCAAGCTTGCTCTTTCACAAATCAACAAATTTTTCTACACTTATGACGGTTTCCGGCGGCAAAAAATAAAGTTCAGCTGTCCTTATTAAAGAAAGTGATTCCCAAATCATTTGGCTGGAGGGGTGTTTCACAATTGAAATAGCCTCAACTATCGACTTATTTATGGCACAAAATAAGCTGGCATGTTACACTTTGAAAAATATTTCGTTTAAGGAGTATGCATTAAACGAAATGATCTCAACACGCGGTCCGCATGCGGAACCCCAACTGATTTCTTGCGGCGCGCCAAACAGTATCAGCAAGCATACACACATGTACAAATTTGAGATTTACTGCTACTTTTTCCTCGAGGAAATTTTAAGTTTAATGTCGAGATGTAACATCAATGAAAGTTTTACAAATGCCGGTAAACAATGTTTAAGCAGTTATGCTTAAAATAAAGTAAAATATTGTTGGTAATATTTGTAAATTTGTGATACTTGATCTATCATGCAAACATTTTACGGATATTTTGAATGTATTTAACTGTGTTGGAAAGACTTTGAACGGATATTTACCCATTATTAATCATGTCTCAGTCGAACAGAAGGAATACAAAAAAACAAAAGGACCTTCTCAAAAACTAAAAACAGAAAATTTAGGAAGAGAATCGAAGACTTCAGGATATATGGAAGCCATTGTACGTTTTGTCACCAGTCAAAGAAAAAGGCGGAGTGTTTAATATGCTTGGATACCGTTACTGAAAAAAAAATGCAACACAAAAAGGCATATGTTGTGAAACTGAATACATTATGAAACCACTTACAAGGAATATGCTGTGTACACAGGTAAACTGCGGGAGGATAAATTGCGTCAAATGGAGTCTGCTGTGTCGAAACAAGAAAAGTTTACTTATCAACATAAAAAAAAGAAAATGAGGATGCTGTGCTGGCGATCTAGGTGTTAAGAGAGATGATTGCAAAGTCATCACGTCCTTTCATTGAAGGGGCATTTATAAAAATTGTATGTTGAAGGCAGCAGATATTCTGTGTGCAAACAAGCTTTTAAAAGTCATTAGTCTTGCAGAAAATACTGTTACCAGTCGTGTGGATGAACAGCTGACTTCAGCTTCGAAAAAATTTCATAGAAATTCTATTGCGATCGATGAAAGCACTTGTAGATTAAACAGAGCATTTTGTGCTGTGTTCATAAGAGGTGTTGACAAACAAGCACATATAGTATATATATATATTCAGCATATAACTGAAGACCTATTGGATTTGATACTCATGAATGGAACTGTGACGGGTCAAGATGTACTTCTTGAACTTGAAAAGTGTGTGGATCGTACTTGGTTAGAGTGGTTTAAGCTGGTTTCAATTGTGACAGATGGTGCCCCTATAATGTGATTTGAAAAAAATGGAATTAGTTGGGTTGTTGAAAAACAAACTAAA
Organism: Trididemnum clinides; assembly: GCA_963675345.1. Classification (NCBI taxonomy): domain Eukaryota; kingdom Metazoa; phylum Chordata; class Ascidiacea; order Aplousobranchia; family Didemnidae; genus Trididemnum; species Trididemnum clinides. Next base: position 2,239,703 of record OY776299.1, read on the forward strand.
CGAAAACTATGACGTTTCCACGTTTACTGCATCATCCACAAAGAAGCACTCTGTGGAAAACGTCTGAAAGTGCAAGACGTGATGAATGACATTGTGAAAACAGTGAATTAATTCGCTCAAGAGGTCTGAACCACAGACAGTTCACTGCTTTCCTTTCCGGCATGGAAAGTGAATATGGTGAATCGCAGAAGGAATGAGGTAAGTCCAGTCATCTCCGATAAGGGGAAAATACCGGATAAAAACTAATCTACAACTATTACTGTACCACGCAGAAGTCAGTTGGCTGAGTCGCGGTAATAGGTTGAGGGTTCTTTGCTTTGAGAGAAGAAATAGCACTGTTCATGGCTCTGAAAGACAATGAAGTGCACGAAATTGGTGATCCAGCCTTCATTGCTAACCTGACTTTTTAAAAAGACCTGACATATTATCTGAATATGCTTAATCTCAGTTTGCAGGTTGCGGGGACCTAAGCGCATTGTTACTGCAGTGTATGATTGTGTGAAGTCTTTTCAATGCTAACTGTCTCTTTGGCCGAAATAGCTAGCGAATGGTAATCTGGCTCACTTCAAAACACTGCAGTCTGTGGATAAGATTGATGCTGAATCTTTGGAAAAATATAGAAATTTCATTTTCACTCTGCACGAGTAATTTGACAGACGATTTCACGATATTGCTGCAATGGAAAGAGAACTCTTCTCTACCCCAATTACAGTTGATGTTGAACGTGTGAGTGAGAAATTACAAATGGAGCTACTGGACCTGCAGTGTGATAGTATTTTCAAGGAGAAACATATCAAAGCTGGTGTACTAGAATTCTATAAGTTTCTTCCAAGTGAAAAATATCTTGTTGTTTGACTTCCCATGGAGAATTCTAGCCATGTTTCGAAGCACTTATGTGTGTGAGTAGTTTTTTCATCAATGAAGATCAATAAATTCTTTTTGAGATCAAGAGTTACAGATGAATATCTGCAGTCAGTTTTGCGACCGATGAATTGCAAAGGGTTCAAAAACCCAGCTTCGACAGCTTGGTTGCCAAAAAGCCATGTGAGAAATCTGCTACCAATTAACCTTACAAGATTGCACTGGCAATTGCCAATAATAATAAATTATGGTCTTATACCTTTGTGTCAAATATTACCGAAAAAATAGTTGTGTCGTAACAAAAATATAATGCCAGTTCTATCAAAAACTTACGCAATTCGCGAAAAACAAAAATGCTGGCAGTAAAAACTATTTCAGTCATAGTATTGATAAAAGCAGTATTTTTCATTTAAGACACGAGTTCGAGATCGGAGCGTGGGAGTTAGCAATCCATTGTTGCAGAATCTGTGACTCGTATAAACACCCACAGTTTATTTGTAATATCACACTAACCTGATCGGTTGTTCCGACTTCACTACAACGACAGCGCTGACACAAAGGATAATTGTGATAGCCGGGAGCACACACGGAGCAGCGAGGACCAGCGAATCCTTCTGAGCACGGGCAGTTTCCTGAGTACGGATCACAAACATCCGAAGCAACTCCTTCGCCGTCACATTCACAAACTAAAAACATCTCTTCCCAGTTAGACACGATCTTCATCAACAAAAACTCTGAGCAGAAATCAATTCACCATCGCAATGAGGGAAGTTATAAAATCCTGGAGCACACTCATCGCAATACATTCCAGCAAAGTTGTATTTGCAGGGACACAAATCATCAATGGGAAGGCATACCTCATCCAGAGTTCCGTTGTAGTAACAATCGCAAGCTAAAAATTTATGGGATTAGAAAGCAAACACAAGTTTTCAAACCATCGATTACTTACGTCTACATTCGGGAAAATCGTAATAACCAGGAGCACATCGGTCGCATCGATCTCCTGCATACTGAACTTTGCAATAACATCGCCCAGTTTTTGGTTCGCATGAACCTAGAGTGTACTCGCTGTTGCAATTACAAGCTGAAATAAAGAACAATAACATTTATTAAAAATATTTTTTGACTAATCGTTTTCAGTGAGTTCCTCACCCCTACATCCATTTGGATCCTGTTCATCAATAGTGCTTGGACGCCAGTATCCACTAGCGCATTGCTCGCAGTTGAACCCAGCGGTGTTATGCTGGCAGTTCTGGCACACGCCACCTCCCTCGTAATTTCCTTGCAGATCAAGAGATAGCCTTCGTCGCGCTACATCTTCATCGTACACACACTCCATGCTGTGGCCATGACAATTACATGCTGAAATAGGCCTGCATGTTATCAAGTGACAACAAACAAATCAGCAGAAGCTTACCTTCGCACTCATTGTTTGATTCCGGCACAGCAGCTCTCCATACCTTCTGGACAAACCCAGGACAGCAATATTCACAACTGTCACCACAAGTGTTGTGCTGGCATTGGCATTTCAACCTGTTCACATTAGCACAACGTTCATAAATTCATTAAATTGGAAAGTTTTATGCTGTTGGTGTCATACTTAAGAACCTTAGAGAGAAAGGGTGTCAAAATGTGAGTTGCCATGTTGTCAACAGCCGTCTTCAATTTTTCGTGGGTGTAACTTATTTTCTGCAAGTTTTACTTCATTTCAGACGTTTTTTGGTCAACGTCAGTTTTTCTTTTGAAATGCCACAGGATATCAACTTTGTGTAACTAATTGCTGGAATCGCATTAGCTACGACAGTCGTTTTAAAAATATACATGTAAAATGAATATCGCCGTTCACGTTTTGACTTTACTTTGTTCGAAGTCAAACAAGAAATCTGGTATTGTCATTTGTTGTACGTTCAGGGCAAACAAACTAGAAAACCAAATAAATATTAAACTCATTGGCAAGAACGTGTTAAACCAGTGACAAAGCTGCAGCCTTGCTATACTGTTTAGCTGCGTGTTGTGAAAAAGTTGAACGGATTCTCACTGAGGGAGAGGTAATTCTCAGGATACCATTTTATAAGATATTGATATATTGCGATCACTTCTGTTTACCAAAGCATTTACCAGTTTACCAAAGCATATTGTTAGATGGGCTGGTTCAGCAAAGATAACAGCAAGTTGTACCGCAAACGAAAGTTAATGAAATTAGAATCGCCTCTGCTGTAAGCTATGCGGCTGAAATTGTGCTTAACGATTGCAATAACATATCAATCGTAGTCATCACAATAACAATGATAGCACTAAAACCAAAAGTTTTACATTTTTTCTTGAAGCAATTTGTTTTACCAAGACTATTTAGTAAAATACATAATGAAGACTTAACACTTTCATGTAAATTTATATTCAGTTTCAAAATAAAGCTGAAACGAGTTTTCTAGAGTAGTTTGCAAGTAAAAAAATATTGCACACTATTTACTAGCTGTCAACGAAAGTTGTATTAAATTGGAACAATTATAGACTTACGTGATACACTTAGGGTCCATAATCACACCAAGCACACTTATTACACCTACTTGTACGGATCGGACGTATCCGATTGGCAAGTATCCGCGTGTCCATTGCACACACATCTTCCGCCGATACTGATGTCCTTGATACTGTAGTAATACTGGAAACAATGCACCTACGTTACAAAAAGCAAATCCCTTTCAAAATCCATCACCCACCCGTCTCGTCACGGTCGAGTCTTGTTCCGAGACCGCCATTAAATGACCCAGCAGCGTTTTGGTTCGAAGCAACCGCAGGCGAACATCTGTAGCTTTGCTCCATTCTTGTAGCACTGTCGCGTGCGAGAAGTTAAGCGCTCCGGGTCGGCCTTTGATCATCGAAACGATCACCTGAATGAGCATGTTCGATTAATAGATCTCTCGTGTCTCAATAAAGCTTATTGAGCACGTGATGTTGCGGCTATTATTTTTTAGGCATTTTAAGTCTTACTTACGCAAGCAACGTTTGCACTAGCACATTTTAAAGCATTTTTTTCGTATTATTAGCCTATACGTGATGAAATGTTGCTTGCCCAATATGTCAATCACCTACCCAATGTCTAGCTTTTGAACTTCGTGATCTAAGGTAGCAAGAAGCGAAAAAAGAAGCTGCAACTTAAGTAAAAATAAACACGAGGAGTTTTAAAAATCAGCGTTTCAATAAAAGCCTGCAATCTATTGAGTTACGTTCCTAGCACATCCTCACTCAACTAACGCACCTCTCCGTTTTCAAGCGGTACCACTCCAGAATAGTCGGAGGTGCACACTACACCGTCGTCACGAGTAATCTCCTCCAGCGAGCTCATGCCGAACCGGTTGTAGCAATCGCTGTCGGTATTGGCGAAATACTGCCACGGTTGGAAGGTTTTTCCATTGTCTGATGACCGTTCCAAAACCCAGGTTCCAGCTCGCGGAGAGTTGGCAAACTTGACTAGGACATATGCGACGTGGAATACCTGAACATGGTCGAGGTCATAACATTTTTTCAACGGCATCCACACTAAACGCCAACAATGGTGTCATTGCAGATAAAAAGTTAAAAATGACGGTTATATTAGCGCCTGTGTTCGTGGACAAATGCTCACTTCGTCAGGAAAATGAGATTAATAACTGAAGTCAAAAATAATGCCAGCACCTACGATAATATGCACATAGTAAGGAATATCTATTGCGTCATCACAAAACTACAAGACAGCGATAGAAAGCAATATAAAAAATAAAAAACCGATACAAAACGGTAAAGCGATAAAAAGCGGTTTAAATAAAAAAACAACGGAAAGCTATACAAACAAAAACTAATAACAAAAACAAAACTGAAATTGAAGGCGATTAGTAGCGTCAAAATTAAAAAAAACAAATATAAAATACGGGATAGCGATAAAGTAAAAAAAAAGAATCAACGAAATTACACGCAGCTTCTACACCAGCTTTTTCTTTTAGGATTGGGGAGGTAGCAGTCCTGGAAGTCTATTTTAAATTATCTAATCTAAATGTAATTGTCAGAACACAACTTAAGAAGCTTGGAGATTTTATTTACACTGAACTACTTTGCTTTTGTTGATCATGAACATCATTTCTCACGGGAGCAAACGATTGAGATCTTCTGATTTTTTCAGCAAAAAATCCGAGCCAGTATACTGCTGCACATACTATTCCCCATGCTTGGTATGCTGTTCATTTCTCCCTTTTCTCATCCTTTTTATGCATTCCCATGCTGTACATATTATTTCTTATGCATTTCTATCCGTCAGTCTCGCAGGACAGTGACTGTAGTACCACGCACTACCGGTCCAAGAGCGATCTTTTGACTTGCATCGGAGTTTCCAGCGTCAGGATGATTACTTGTTATCGTTTGCGATAAACTGAAGGTTTTTAAAAAACACCAAGCAGATGTAATCATTGTGCTATGCTTTTTCCCAAGAACTCGACTACTACGTCATCATGAGATTTGAGCAAACGACCGTTCGATCTTCGTCGTCACAAAAAAACGTGGGCCCGACCCACTAATTCGCGTTAATATTTAATAAGAGTTTGCGTTAAGACAAGAAACGCAGGTTAAAATAAGAACGACTTAAACCTGTTTTTTGTGGGAAAACAATTACTCAAAAAAGTATTACAATATGCTGCTACTAATGCTACTTAAATAAGTTGGTTTTTTGTCTAACATTTACGGCCAACTATGTTACAGAATTGGAAAAACGAGAAATATTGGTGGAAGTCGTTGATTTTTTATTGGCCTGGTTCAAACAATACTTTTATTTTAAGTTTTAATTGGCGGTCACCTCTCCGATGTAATTGCTGACGAACGAAGTAAAGGAAACCGATCGCGCTCAGTTTCCTCGCTGAAACACTCGGTTTCCAGACAAGTTACGCGTTCTACATGTAGACAGGAAACCGTTTGTGATAGAAGTCGTCTTTGCGGTCGCTTCCATCAGCAGCAATAGAAACTAGGTCTCAAAAATGTCTACATACAAACAGGTGGTGGATCTTGACTGTAATGTTAGTCTTGGCTACTAAAGAAATACTACGTGATGAAACTTTGCTAAACATCTTCATTTTTGCAATGCTTTCACAAAGCACAGCATAATGGACCTATGACTCGCACACCAACCTATTAAAGTTTTCAGCATTTCAAAGTCGATTAGTCGTCATTTTTTTGAATTATCTGTTACAGATCTTTTGTTTGCAAGTTTGGTTTTAATCACTCACGGAATTTAGAAACCGTCATAGTGTTGGTATCAAAACTTCGCCAGTAATTAGTTCGAAAAAAAAAGTGATTGCAACAATGTGATGCGACTAAGTTAGAACGAAACACATTATCAACCGCTTTGAAAAAAAGAGCGATTTGTAGTTTAACCAGGGGAGAACGCAAAAAGTAAAATATTTAGGCATTTTGACACTGAACGAAAGCCCGGGTTTTCCACTGTACTGCCTCGTTGGAAGCACACATTCAAAGCCTATATTACTAGAGGTCGCTGCTATAAACGACTGCTGTGAAGGTCACAATCGTTGCTAAAATGAAATTAGCTTTCATATTTTATAAAGAACCAAACAAAAATCCAAAATGATACTTTATTGAGCATGCAGTGCTAAAACGTTACTAATTGAATCATTAGTGTCTAGTATCTTAATATCATATTCAATTTAATTTAGGAACTAAAGCTTTATTTGTTTAGCCCAGATGAAGTCCCCGAGAGGGGACAAAAAGCTTCGGATAATTTTGCTACGTTAATGTAATTATGTTCAATAAAGTATTATTTTGGATTTTTGCTTGGTTCCTCAAAACTTGGAAGAAAAGTTCCTCCTATCCGCAATATATTTTATAAAGATCATGGCAGCAACACGGAAGATCAAATTTCATAGTGCCAAGTCAAAATTTAAGCAATCGCAAAGTTGCGTTCAGACAATGACCATTAATCATGTATTTACTTGCAGCTATTTCGAAATTTAAATTGGGAAAGCAACAGGAATAAGTTGTGGGTCAAAAATTAGAAAATTGCAAAGAAAGTTTTGTTAAAGTAAGGAAAGAGGCTAGCGATGCACTTGGCAATCTGTAGACAGTGACACTGTTTCGATCTATCAGGTCTCTTCAGTGCAGTTGGTGACCGACAAGAAGCTAGAGGCTTTTAATAAAGCATAGCATAGATCGTCACAATTGTGGGACCTATAATAAGTCCACCGTAGTGAATAGTCTGTCAATACTCTACGAAACCGTATCACTCGTGAATTAGTGGCGGTTGTGCAGGTGTACAAGGTCTAACTGTACTAAAGAGACCTGATAGGTCGAAACAGTGTCACCCTCTGCAGTTTGCTAAGTTTTGTTAACTTCTTGTCTCACACTCGCTGAGAAGCAGATAAGAGTGTGATTTAAAGTAGGGCGTGAGTGGTTCGACACTTAAACAAATATTGCTCACCTGACCCAAATGGATGGTGATGTTGACGTGGTTGTACTGATTACCACTCGACAGAGGCGGACTCTGCCACCACTTTTCCGTCCCATCAATAGCATTTTTGATGGGATGACTTTTTTCAAGATCGCTTGCGTCGCACATGTCACACACTTGACCCTGATCAAGTGTGCTGCTGAACTCGAAGTTAGTTCCTCCAGTCAATTTGCAAAACTGTTCAGGTCTCTCCTCACCACAAGTAGCAGTTGCAGTAATCTTTTTACCTGAAAAAAAAGATTGGTAAAAAACAAGCGCAAGTGAAGCAAAAATCACGTCCACGTTTTGAGCAGTATCCTGGTCACAAACGTATGGATGAGGACGCTGACTAATTAATCATAGTCTTCTATTGGATTAAAATAACCAAAATTTTTCTCCAGATTGTGATCCCAGGGCCTTCAAAATTACTTGCCCCACTTTAACCTATCGTGTTTACGGCGTCCTGTAATTATTACATTTGTTGCGTCGCTTTTAAGCGCCTGAAACTATGGGGCGCCATTTGTTCACCGCTGATTACACATGTTTTAGGACAACATTTATGACTAAATCAAATGCATTTGTTTAAATGCACAAATACATTTAACATTTGTTTAAATGTTTATAACATTTGTTTAAATGTTAACATTTGTTTAAATGTTTTTAACATTTGTTTAAATGTTAACATTTGTTTAAATGTTTTCAACATTTGTTTAAATGTACAAATACATATGTCACTCAACCGTATCATTCACATATGTCACTCAACCGTATCGTATCGTTCTTTAAAGGGAATGTACTGCGAATAACGCTTTTCCGATAGATTTGGTCATTGGACCATCACGTGATAGGTTTGCGACAGACTCGTTTGAAATGGGCGACAGGCGCGACATAGTTAAAATTCTTGAAACATGTGGTCTGCAGCAAATTAAACCACCAATCGCAAAAGTCCGAGTCTCTTACTACAAGATGTCTGCTGGATAGGATATAGGATGACTGCTGGAAGCAAAAGTGCAACATAGGCTGTATAGATTTATGCTGTTAGTCAATGAACTCAGTCTGCCAGTTTCTTGCAGAAAATAATGATACTTATGAAAGACTATGTATGTATATATATACATCATAGGTAGGCTGGCCATTTTTCGAAATGCAAAACCGGGACGCTTATTGCAGACTGCTATTATGACTAGGTAGGGTGGCCATACGTTCCGATTTAGGCGGGACAGACCTCCAATTGAGCGTCCCGTTTTTGCATGAGCAAATAACGGGACAGTGGATGGCCGCCTTTCACGAAGCCAAATAGTTGGGCTTACTATAGACTCTAGATCAAAATCGGGACGCTCAAGACCGCGGTCGCGCCTACGGTGGGGTGGATCTCCAAAAAAAAAGGTCACCACCTATTTCGCTGCCCGTTTGTTGTCATTTTCGGCCGGAATCATCATTCAGGTAGGGTTTGCTGCCAACATGCCCTAGTTTATCACGGCTAACTTTGGCATACCCTAGGTCAAGCTGTGCTGCATGACTGAGCGAAAACACCAGACATTCCATAATTTAACTGGGACAGGCCTGAAAAAGCGGGACTGTCCCGCCTAAAACGGGACGTATGGCCACCCTAATCATAGGATAAAACATTAAAAAACCTTTTTAATTTTATATCCTATGATGTATATTTTCTTTATTATCTTGTTTAATCAATTTACTGTAAATGCCGACTCGTTTCGGCCATGCTACATGCAATGTAACTATAAGTGCTAAACTCGCAGTCTTTTTATGAATATAAGTTACAACATCTTTGAGCGATTTATCATTCGCCAAACTTTTCCTCTGCTTTTCCTCGCCCATTTCAAGAATTTTAACTATGTCGCGCCTGTCGCCCATTTCAAACGAGTCTGTCGCAAACCTATCACGTGATGGTCCAATGACCAAATCTATCGGAAAAGCGTTATTCGCAGTACATTCCCTTTAAAGAACGATACGATACGGTTGAGTGACATATGTGAATGATACGGTTGAGTGACATATGTATTTGTACATTTAAACAAATGTTGAAAACATTTAAACAAATGTTAACATTTAAACAAATGTTAAAAACATTTAAACAAATGTTAACATTTAAACAAATGTTATAAACATTTAAACAAATGTTAAATGTATTTGTGCATTTAAACAAATGCATTTGATTTAGTCATAAATGTTGTCCTAAAACATGTGTAATCAGCGGTGAACAAATGGCGCCCCATATGAAACTTCTGAAACCTATTCCAGCTTCACACAGATCTGCCGCCGATAGTACTGTACTGTAGATTTCCGCTCGATTGAGTCTTGAAATCAGAAGAAACTAAAACGCGGAAAGACTTTCATAGACTTGAAATCTACTGAAACAGGGTAAATTCCCAGCGCCGGTTGGAGTTTATCTATTTATTGCAGACACATTAGTCCATATCAAAAACAGCAGGAAATGAGAAAAACAAGCAAACAAAGTTAAGGTAAGGATGAAGTTTAGTGTTAAGAGTTAGAATCACAATTGGTGTTAGAAATAGTCCATAAAATTCCGCGGAATTTTAGCGTTTTAGTAGTATCCCTTGAGACAAGCTAGAGCATGGATGGCCGCTGCAGCTTTGTTGGCACAATTTGGTCCCTGGTTCTGCTGCAAAACTAATCTTTTATAACGACTAATTACTGTTAGAAGGTATATTCTACTGATATACAGTCTTGACATGTTGGATAGCAACTTCAATTTTTATTCACTGCTTTAAGACGTTGGCGGTTTTAAAATCGTAACCCTGTCCGGTAGAGGCACTGCTGTCTGTTAACGAGGATGTGGTTGCTAATGGTGGCTCCTGGACTCACTACAAATTATCTGAGATAGAAATTCAGGCGACAAAAAGCGGATGAGAATTCGAGAAAAATAATAATATGACTCACCAGCAGCAATATTGAAATATGGAGGGCTCAATACATTCTTTTCCTTTACATAAAAAGTTTCTTTACTGCTGAGTTGAGCAGTGCAGAAGCACGCCACGCAGACCGCCACGAACAATCGCAGCATGATGTTGCCGTTATAAATTATTTTGCCTTGATATTCAATATCTCCCTTGGTCACTTCAATTCGTTTCTCGCTACTATTTCTTCGCTGCACTAGTCTACTCAACTAGCTCAAATAAATCGCGGTCTGCGTGCGTCGTCCTCAGCGAGGAATTAGCCAGAAAAAAGCAACAACGATTTCTTTGACGACTGAAAAATAATTCAAGCGGAACGACTTTCGCAATCATCTACTTCGCATAAAGTCATTGTGTCTCCGGGCAAAGGTATCAACCATACTGTGGTTTCCCGTGCAAATGTGCATTCATCAGATTGGATGTTTTTGACTAAATATTTAATTTCTGATGTTTTTTGGTAAAAATCTAATGCAATTTGGATTCCAGTATTGCTCAGAGAAACATATGATGTAAATATTTGTTTTATTCTAGTTTTTGATTTGGTCACTTCACTTTTATATGCATATCACCGGTAGGATAATTATGACAGGTGTAAAGTACCGTGCTATAACCAACCTCAACACATACTGGTAGGTTTAATTAATTCGCTCTGCTTCAACCCTGCTGTGGTAATATGGGGTTAATATGACCCCATCCTTATTTGCAAGGCTACATATTGCCAAAGGTAATTACAATTTTTTGCGGCGCTCTGTAACTGCCATCTCGTTCTTGTTCATCATCAAAAGACCCAACTCACAACCTTTTGATTGCTGTGAATCGAAGCTCGGCGTCTTACTGTTTGCCCGTAATTAAGATTTATGAGTTTGTGTTCAACGCGCCCTTTGGACCCTAAAACTCACGGCATGCGGCCCACCTGCAAATGCTCCGCGACCACCAGTGGGCCACGGCCACCGGTTGGGAAACACTGTTTTAACTTGTTGCTGTAGCTTTGGTGTCTGCTTTTGTAATCAGTCAATGATATCAGCAAATCGGCGTGAGAGTGTTCGCTTCGCAATCGGTAGACCTGGGGTTCATTTCCCAAGTTGAGTCATACCAAAATACCTCAAAAAATAGTATTCACGGCTTCCCTGCTTGGCGCTCAGCACAAAAGGGATAGTGTGGAGAACAAGCCGGCAAGCTTGCTTCTTGTGTCCTTGGGCAAGACACTTAACGGGATGCCTCTATCTTTATGTGGCAGACACGTGGTAGGGCCAAGCAGTCCACCTGTCGTGGTGGCCCTAGTCTAACTGAAGAATTGCAAGCCGAGCGTGAGCGCTAACGCAGTGTGGCCTATACATACTGTACATCTTCCTGCATAATGCTCACAACAAATAGCTCATACGACGAAGAATAATAGCTTCTCAATATAGCTCTTCTGGTGTAATTGAAAGTTAAAATGATCTTCATTTAGATTTAAAATCTACATAAAATTCACAAAAACTCAACGTTTCGAAAAACTAAAATCAGTTTTTCTTCGTCAGGAGTGACTAAAGTTCAAACACAGACAACGGTTACATAGTAATCAACAGAACGAAAAGGAGAAAATGAAAATTATGGCAATAAACAAGTGCAGCAGCGACAACTGGCGGTCAAAAATTTATAAATTTGTACAATCCGGGATAAAAGCTGTTAATTTTATCGTTAAAAGAAAAATCAGTTTTGTGTATATAAAATGATTCTAAAAAACGTCTTTTCTTATAGTCACTTTCAATAGCTAAAATTTCAGAGCTTTCCCAATCAATCCGGTGTCCATTTAAGCAAACGTGTTTCACTAGAGCAGATTTCTTTTTTAATTCCTCATTTGTTAGTTGGGCAATTATATCAGGTTTGACGTCCCTTTGATGTTCTTTGCGTCGGGTTTTAAATGATCGACCAGTCGCACCAATATATACACCTGTACAATCTAAACATGGAATTTTATATACAACACCGCGTTGATCAAATTTGTTGATTTTATCTTTTAAACTTGGCAGCATGTTTCCCACAGTGCGTCATGGTTTTGTTGCCATTTTGATTTGATGGTTTTTTCAAAAGACGTTTCAATCTTTCAGTTATTCCAGGTATAAATGGCAAAATAACTAATCCAATATGTCTTTCTTCTTCTTGTAACTTAACTTGAGCTTGTGCCTTTCTTTTTTTCAGTGCTTTTTGTATGAACCAATTAGGATAATCATTTTCAGTGAGCATATGACACAGAAAACTTTTTTCTTTTTTCCAGTCTGTTGATTTGGTAATGAGCGATTGAGCTCGATTGTATAAATTTATCACAACACCTTGTTTTTGTTCATTGGAGTGAGCTGAATGGTAATTCAAATATCGATTGGTGTGGGTTGGTTTTCGGTGTACTTTAGCGGCCAATTTTCCATCCTGCATTCGCATGACTAGGACATCTAAAAATGCTAATTTGAGCAAGATGACAAACGGAGAACTTAATCGGAGTTGCGGAGATGAAAAACAGAAGTATCGACATAACGTGTAAAACCAGGGAGAACGTTCTAGAATTGTACGCCAAACTTAAAGATATCGAATTCATTTACAACCTGTTGCTTTATGAAACAGTAAATATAAACATACTATTAGGATGGGTACCAATCCCCATGCCCAACGAAACAATAAAACAAGAATTGGAAGCTAATTTTGGCGCCGTCCTAAAAATTACGGATAAAAAACATAGTAATGGTTTACGCTCAAGAATGAGAATAGTCACCATGAAAAAATCTGATCTTCAAAACAACCCTATTCCAAGCTACATTCACGTTAGTGGTTGTGAAATATATGTCACCGATCAAGGCCAGATAATCACCTGCAAATACTGTGGTGAAGCAGGTCACGTGCAATCAGAATGCCAGGAGCGGGCAATGGATTTTCCTGCACTTACACGCAACAAACCAGGTGAATCAAACACAGTTTTGCCTGAAACGAAGGTACATTCCGAACCAGTTAACTTGTCAAAAAAAAGAAAGATTTCCCAATCACAGTTAAACGAAACTGACTCAGTAGCTACTACAAGCTCAATCAAAATACGTAAACAGCTTAACAGCCCTTCCAACCACCTTGAAACGGATCAGGTGGAAAATCAAAGCGAAGCAGTCGGTAATATTGAATTCGCCAACGACCTGCATTTATCTACTGAAATACAACCAACAACGAACAAACCTAAAAAAAACAACCAAAACGATAGTCAAATTCAGCAATCCACATTATCTCAAGATTGGTGACGAGCTACATGCCAGATTACCTGCATTTCGTGTAACGCCCAAGTTCTAACCGAAGAAACTTCTACTGAAACTACTTGTGACGAATGCGGCGAGGAACAATACGTGGTAAGTCCTTGCTGTGATAAACAGGATTCAAATCAACGCTTTTCTGTCAAGATGAATGAACGCTATACAGAATGCTGTGTCTGCAAATCAGACATGATGCGACTTTCGTGCTGCAATTTATTTCAACCCATACAGCAGCTTGACAATAATTTGTTTGAGTGCTTAAAATGTGCAAAATATTCCATCGTTTGTGTGTGCCAAAATGTTAACAAGCTGCCTCCCAAAACAATGAACTTCAAATGTACTAATTCTAATTGTTCACAGTACACTGCAACTGTGGTACAATAACTTACCAAGAGCTTAAAAGCCCTTATCAATGTCCTTGCGGATATGAATTTGAACATGACATAAACCTTGGAGTTAAAACTAATTAGCATTATCTTATTTCCTCACTGCTACTATATTAATAATGCTATTAACAATTGTAAGCTTTAATGTTAATGGGTTGAGGAATAACCTCAAACGTAAAACGATATTTCATTTTCTTAAAATGAAGAAATTTGACTTCATTCTTCTACAAGAAACTCATTCCAATCAAACAGATGAGAAGTTGTGGAAATGTGAATGGGGAGGCGATATCTTTTATTCTCATGGTACTAATCATTGTAACGGTGTGGCGATACTAGTTAAAAAATCTCTTAAATACGAACAAACTGCTACATATATTGATCAAACAGGCAGAATACTGCTTATCGAAATTAAATTTAACGACAAAGTCTTTGTCATCGGCAATGTCTATGCACCCACAAAGGACGAACCAACTTTTTTTGACGCCCTTTTTTCAACAGTCGTAAATTTTACAAAACATGATTTGGTTTTAGGCGGGGATTGGAATCTAGTGCTTGACAATAAACCAGATAAAGACGGGGGCCCAGCTCACTCAAATCAATTATTCAAAGAAAAAGTAAAATCATATCTCAACGTTTTTGATTTATGTGACGTTTTCAGAGAGCTTAACCCTTTTAAGAAAAGCTTTACGAGATATCAGTCACAACCATACACTGCCACAAGACTGGATTTTTTTCTTACTTCAAATGGGCTGCGCCAGCACGTACAATCAGCCAACATCTGCCAAAGCATTAAGTCAGATCACAAAATTGCCTTATTAACGATTAAAGTAGGACTACAAGAATGGGGCAAAGGGTACTGGAAAATCAACAATTCTGTTTTGCTAAATGATGACTATATAGCGCTCATTAAAAATCTGATCAGTGATTTTGAAAAAAGTAATCCCAAAGGACATGTTACACCTCATATCAGGTGGGAAACTCTTAAATGTGTAATTAGAGGGGAAACTATTAAGTACTGTTCCTTACTGAAAAAGACCTCCAACAAAGAACAATCAGTACTAGAATCAAAACTTGAGGCCATGGAATCAAATTTATTATCCTGTGGTCCAAAGCAAAAAGAAGAAATCCTTAATAATGTAAATCTCACTCAAAACGATCTTAATAAGCTAATTGAAATAAAAACTAAAGGCGCGGCTACAAGAAGTAGAGCTCGTTGGATGGAATCCGGGGAAAAAAATACAAAGTATTTTCTCCATTTGGAAAAATGGCATCTAGAAAAAAAATCCATCAAATCCTTACGCAGTGCCCAAGGTAAACTGATTGATAAACAAGAAGATATTTTGAAAGAGCTCTTAACCTTTTATGAATCCTTATATTCTGAAAACCAACAATGCTGTGAAAAAGATTGTTGTGATTTTATACGTACACTATCGCTACCAAGTATTAATAAGGCAAAATTTTTTGAATGTGAAAAACCTATAACTGATAACGAATGCCAACAAGCCATTCTTCAACTAGCCAACAATAAATCCCCAGGTCTTGACGGCTTTTCCATTGAATTTTATAAAACTTTCTGGACTGAAATTAAGAGTCTATTTATGGAATGCCTTGATTTTTTCAAAATTACCAACCAATTGAGTAAATCCCAGTACGAGGGTGTAATAACGTTATTGCCTAAACCCGGAAAAGACAAATTGTCTCCCTCCAACTACAGGCCAACCACGTTGTTAAATTGTGATTATAAAATAATATCCAAAGTTATTACCAACAGAATACACCCTTGTTTGAATGACCTTATAGAAAAAGAACAAAATGGCTTTATGAAAGCTCGAAACATTGGCGATAACATTCGTTTACTATTTGATATTATTGATTACGCGAACCACGAAAAGATGCCAGGCGCTGTATTATTAGTAGATCTACATAAAGCGTTTGATGATTCTTTACGCTGGTCCTTTATTTTTGCTATGCTAAAATCTTATGGTTTTGGTAATTCTTTGATTAACTGGATAAGAATTCTGTACAAAAATCCTAAATGCCGTGTTGTAAACAATAATTTTCTAAGCCCCCTTTTCGAAGTCAAAAAGGGAGTGAGGCAAGGAGATCCCCTCTCTCCGACCATTTTTCTTTTATGTATAGAGTGTTTAGCCATCATGCTGCGTCAGAGCAGGCAATACAAAGGCATTAAGTTAAATCAACAAACCTTTAAAGTATCTTTGTTCGCAGACGATATCGCGATTTTTTTGAATGGAAATGCTTTGCAATTTAATTACATTTTCGACATTCTTGATACATTTGGGCAAAAATCAGGCTGCAAAGTCGATATGAGCAAATCTAACGCTTTTTACGTTGGATCTAGCAAGGGCAACGTGTGTCAACCTTTTTCAGATAAAGGCTTATCTTGGCCTCAAACTCTTGTCAAATACCTGGGGGTTAATATACCAATTACCAACTTTGACAACAATTTACTCTTCAGTGAAAATTTTCCAGGTATAACGCGAGAAGTGCAAACACTTTTAAACATTTGGTCATCTCGTGGTCTCAGGTTGTTAGGAAAAATAACTATACTAAAAAGTCTGGTCATTCCCAAAATTGTGTATAAAGCCACTTATTTACCGGTAACATTGCCAGAAAGTTTCATAAAGGAACTTAATCAAATTATGTATAAATTTATTTGGGGCTCCAAGCGGGAAAAAATTGGCCGCTCTCAACTATGTTGTGATGTGAAAGAAGGAGGTGGTAAAATGATTGACATCAAACAGTATGTACTTTCTCTCAGACATAACTTCATTTTTAAACTATTTGATAATAATTATCAATCCAGTTGGAAGTCGCTCGAACATCTATGTATTGACGAAAATGTTCTTTTCTGCATTTTGCGTTCTAATATAAAGTTGAATAGCATGTTAATTGGTAGAGTGGCCTTTTTACGCTTTACCCTTACCACCTTAAGAACTTTAAAACATTTCTGCAATATCGACAATGATTCCAAATATTTATGGTTTAATAAAGCGGTAAAATATCGAAATCAACCAATGTTTGTTGAAGAATTTTGCAAAGCCGGGATTTTTGATTTTTTTCAGCTACTTAAATCGGACTTTGAATTCTACTCATACGATGAAGTGGCATCAGCTTTTCATATGACCCCAAATGATACAAGCTTCATCGAATACATTAAACTCATTTCAGCTATTCCAATGGCTTGGATTACGAATACGAACAGTAACTCCCATAACCCTTCATGCGCTTTTTCTGACTTTAAACAAACTGTCAAAGAACAAATTACTACTCTGGGCAGCTCAAGTAAAACTGCTTATCAATTTCCGAGAGACAAAGTTAAAATTCTACGTGTTAAACAACAACTAAAATGGTGTAATATATTGCAACTGCCATCCGATACAATTGATTGGTCAAATATTTATAAAAATAACTACTATGCTACAAACGAAACTAAACTACGGTCATTTCAAATCAGGTTAAATTTAAGATCAATTGTTACTAAAATACAATTGTGTGTCCTTGATATTGCTTCTGATAATTTATGCACGTTTTGTCGTGAAGAACCGGAAACCTTGATACATTTATTTTGTGATTGCAAAATTGTTGATGCTTTTTGGAATAATGTATTTGATTGGATTCTAGCATGATTTCGTATTAATGTCCCTTCGAACAACTTTCATAAACTGTTTGGGTTCCACACACAATATGCTAATAATCCATTAGTCAACCACATGCTCTTATTGGCAAGATTCTTGATTTACCGGTGTAAACAATCGAAAACAACACCCAATATGCCCCAGTACTTTAACGCAATTACATCCACAAAAAATCAGGACACTATATTGCTAAGAAACATAATAAATTGGAATTTCATTACAAGAAATGGTCTAGCTACATTTAGACATTGTATTATGCGTTGTTGCTGTTTTTATTCTTGTGTTCTTGTTTTTGTGCCTACAATAAAAAAATATAAAAAAAAAAAAAAAAAAAAAAAATTCTATCAAGTACGCTTTAAAAAATTCCACGCCGCCGACGTTAGTCAGTACGGCACACTAACGATATTGTTGATAGTAATTGAGTTGTTTTTGGTTGGTGAATGTATCATTCAAGTTTATTTACGCTTGAATAAGGTTCGTTGTGTGGCTGCATTGTGCAAAATAATGCATGAAATAAATAGCGATTGTGACATATACAAACACTGACACACATCTAAGCCAGTCGACTGTCCCCTAAATATTACCGTACGATACTAAACTAAATTGTTTGGACTCGGTCAAGATATTATATTTGTCGCGCTTTACGTTACCCAATAAAATGGATAAATTTATCAAGAGGAAGCAAAGTGATGATAATGAATCAGAAAGTAAACGTTCCAAGGCAGCAAAGCCCTGTGATAAAGCACCAAAAGCTCGATCAAAACGTCAATACTGCGATGATTATTTGAAATATGGATTTCACTGGAATGGTGGTGAGGATCAACCTTTCCCACTGTGTGTCATTTGTGGCGAAAAAATGTCAAACGAAGGTATGGTGCCCAGCAAGTTAAGTAGACATTTTGTAACCAAACACACGCAGCTTCAAGATAAAAATCTGAACTATTTTCCGAGACTACTAGAGCAACAATCCAAACAAAAAACCGCTTTTCAAAAATTGTTAACTGTTTCTGAAAAGGCACAAGCTGCTTCCTATGATGTTGCCGAAATGATCGCGCAGCAAACAAGATCACATACTTTGGCTGAGTCGATCATCTTGCCTGCTTGCAGAAAGATAGTAAAAAGAATTCTGGGTGACAAAGCCGAACAAGAAATACGCAAGACTCCCCTGTCAAATAATACAATCCAAAGACGTGTTGTGGATTTGTCTGCTAATATCGAGGAAACTGTACAGACTAAACTTCAAAGCACCGTTGAATTCGCTTTACAAGTTGACGAATCAACCGACATCAGCGGCAAACCACAGTTACATGCGTTTATTCGTTTCGTTGATGGAAATCAAATAATAAATCAATTTTTGTGCTGCAAGGAAATGTCACTCACTGCAAGAGGCCAAGACGTCTTTGACATATTATCTGCTTACCTTGAAAAATGGAATTTATCATGGAACTCGTGCATTGGAATATGTACTGATGGGGCGCCATGCATGGTTGGCAGTATTAAAGGTTTTGTATCACTTGTACAAAAAGAAAATCCTAATGTTGTACAAACCCACTGCTTCCTCCATAGGGAAGTACTTGTTTCAAAAACAATACCAGATGACTTAAGTCAAGTTTTAAAACAAGTTGTTCAAATGGTTAATTTCATCAAAATGAGGCCGAAGAAGTCTCGTTTTTTGAGAAAATTTGTGTTGATATGGACTCTCGGCACAAACGTTTGATTCTGCACACTGAAGCGAGGTGGCTCTCAAGAGGAAAGATGCTATGGCGTGTATATAAACTGCACAAGGAACTTCATGCATTTTTCAAAACAGAAGAACATGAGCACTTCTGTGAATATCTTGAATGCGAATTCTGGCTTTCAAGGCTAGAATATTTGGCAGAAATATCTGCACATCTCAATGGCCTCAACACAAGCATGCAAGGTAGAGAAGAAAACATTCTGACTTCATCAGATAAGCTGATTGCATTTAAAAAGAAAGTTGCAATTTGGAAAAACAGAGCTAAAGATGATAACCTTGAGATGTTCCCTTTAGTACGACAAAGCTGCATAAAGAAAATTAGCCCCATTGTATTTCAACACTAAACAACTCTGGAAGAAAAAATTAACTTTTATTTCCCATCACTGAAGACCGATGATTATGATTGGGTTCGAAATCCTTTTATAGAGAATTCATCTAGCACTGGTCTTTTATTATGTGAAGAAGAGGAGTTAGCATGTGTTTCCACTGATCGTGGACTTAAAATCAAACATGCTGGGGTACCAATAGATACGTTTTGGATTGCTGTCAAAGAAGAATACCCTTCATTAGCTGAAAAGGCTTTGACCATTCTGATGCAGTTTTCGACGTCATATCTATGTGAGCTCGGATTTTCAACACTCCACAATATGAAGTCCAAAAAACGAGAGCGGCTTTGTTGCATTGAAGAAGAAATGAGGGTTTGTCTCTCTGAAATACGTCCTGACATTGAAATGGTTGCTAAGAAACATCAAGCACAAGTTTCTCACTGACAGAATTGTTGCAATCCTGTCATAAAGACGCAAGTACAGTGAATTTCCTGGAAACAAGCTAAATTACGGTTATTGCCTTAATTTTTCGTTGTGATATGTAAAAAACGGTCAATTTGAATAAATTTTGTATTCAAAATATTCGAGGTGTGCCAAATAATTTTCGTTTTTTTCTAAAATGCGCCGCGACAGAAAAAAGGTTGGGAACCACTGGGTTAGATAAAGGACACACGTTTGACTCATGTACATGTATATGACAGGCGCATCTGCTCCTATACAGCATATACTGACCACGAGTATTTTTACCATTCATTGTCAAAACGTGAACTTGGCGAAACGAGTAGTAAATTGTCGTTGCAGCCTGATTATGCTTCGGATTTCTGTTAGAAACTGCGTGTTGGTTTTCTGCACGATCGTTGTTAAGGCTGCGTGACAACCTTTATCGCCATGAATTTTCGTTTTGCAACGCTGGGCGGAGCTGCGCATATTTGTTAATAAAAATTGCCAGAAAGTTTCAATCGTTTCCTGTTTTTGTTTGACGAAGCAGAAAGGATCCGTAATGCTAATATTACTAGCCCTACAAAATAACTCGACTGGTTCAGTACTAACCAACGAAGGTACGCTTTGCGCGGGAATCAGAGAGTTGAAACCTGGCGTTGCCGCACCACAAAATTGAAATGCAAACTGCTCCATCAAAGATTGAAGCCGTATCAAGCAGCAACAAATCAAAGGCGTATTCGACATTTCTCAACACCGTCAAGTAAACATACGCTAGAGCGGCTAGAAGACGCCAGAAGGGGTGAAGTGACACCCCTACAATGGAGATACTGATTTTTGTTATATTTATTTAAATGCAGACTTCTCGAGACCACTTAGCACGTCGTTAGCCGGAAAATTTAAGTTGGCAACTAACTTCTCGCCGTTTTTTAAATACATTTTTCATGAAATTTACTTTAATTTTAATGAAAGTTGTTTCTGTTCATTTATTTTCAAATTCTGTTTATTTTTATTAAAGTTATCACCAAAATAGAATGTCAAGTTGAAAAAAATGTGCATTTTCGACACCTCCTTCTTTTTGCTTTTAATTAGGGTTGTAATCAGGGATGTGGAAGCGGAAGCGAAAGCTGGAAGCGGAAGCGGTGGAAGCGGTACTTTTTCTGTGAAAGCGGAAGCGCGAAAAATCCACCACTTCCGCTTCCACATAGGAGGAAAGAATGGAGAGAGAAAAGAAATTGGTTCTGCTATCCTTCGGAGAAGAACGAGTGGGGGAGCATAAACATTAAGGAATGAGAGTGAGGAGGAGTCGTTTCGAGAGATGTTTACCTCTGCATAATCAGATTAGGGGTCAAGCGAAGAAGGAGAGGAGGTAGAAAGCTCAGAGAAGAATGAGCCCTGCTTGACCATAATCATGACGCCGCCGCTAGCGTCTGCGACATCAATAGAAAAAATACCAGATCGGGAGTGGGTGCCATGGGATTGCAGAGCAGAGAATCCAGGGATCCGGAAAGAGGAAGATAAATTGAGGTTAGATTCCTGGATATAAATGAGGTCAACGGGATGAGACGAAATGAAGTGTATTAGTTTAGTTCTCCTGGCTTGGAGACCCCCAGCATTCCATTGAAGAACCCTAAGAGAGTTAGGGAGGGAAAGAGGAAGCAGGAGGTAAAGAGAAACAGCCACGAGCATGAGGCGGTAGTGAGGGTGCAGAGGGAGAAGATACAAACTGGGGCGGAAAAAGGATAAGAAGTTTGAAAGTGAGGGTGGGGTGCGAGTGCTGCATTAGCAGATGGGGGCCAGATTGAGCAGTGGAGGTATACCAGTTGGATGAGTCCAAGGAGGAAGTCACAGTGCTGGTAGATGTAGAATCTCCAAAACAAATCAGGGAGGGCAGCTCCAGGAGTGAGAGCTTCCAAGAGTTCTGAATCTAGAAAACGAGAGTAGTGAGCACTTTAAATGAACTTAATTAGAGCATGTGCAGCATTGCACTGGCCTACCCGGCCAGGTCACATTTCCAGCGCACACTAAATAGGGAAAGACAGGACAAGGGTTTGGATGAACCTTGCCGCTCATCAGGAGAAGGAGAAGAATGAGAAGACATTCAAGAGAAAGGCAGGAGAAGACAGGCGTGCTACCCTTCTGCAGTCGTTCAGGGGCTGCACGGCGAAAAAATGCTTTGTGTGAGGGGAGTGCCCGGGGTAACTAGGACCCTCGGGAAGATCAACAGCCATTTTGACCCAACCCAAACGGGGTTGGAGACCGCACCACCACGTTGAGACGGCTGTTGATTGGTGCAGTTCAATTTTGCTTGTTTTACATGTATATACAATATATATATATATATATATATATATATATATATATATATATATATACATATATATATATATATATATATATATATATATATATATATATATACAGGGTATATATACGACAAAAATTTCGCACTTCACTATCCAAAAAGATCGGAGTCAATACGTGTTTTGGGGACGGACAGAAGATTCGTATTGATGATTTGAGTTAAAGTTAACTCAAAGTCAGAGTTAGTTGAGAATAGAGAGGGAAAATCAACGCTATACGGTTTAATTTGTTGTTGTGACGACAGGTTATTGTCGAGAGCTGTGATATGTGGTCATACGATTTAGATCTGAGAAGCATTAAGTAAACTGTTGTAAAAGTAGTAGTGAAGGAACTTGTAATAACTGTCTATTTGTTGAAGTGTTTATTGATTTTTTGAATTGTAGTAACGAAAATTTGATTTTCTTGCAAGCAATTCGTGATTTCTAAATTTTTGTTTGTGGGGGTTCCGTGACAAACGCGAAAGTACATTAGGGGCTCCGCGATGACAAAAAGATTGAAAAGCACTGTTCTACATTCAACACGAGTTCTGATATCTAAGAAAAAGAAACACAGAGTAGTTCAAAATAATAAGCTCAAGCGAAGTAGGTAAAGTAATAGCAATAAATGAAGGTTTTTGTTTTCTCAAAATGATAAAGTGTAGAAGAAGGCAGGCTACAGACCCACAAAAGTTTAAAAAATTGTCAACGGTCGTTTTATCGTTTTTTGTCAGTGGAAGCGGAAGCGTTTGAAAAATAACCGCTTTCACATCCCTGTTTAAAAGCCGCTCGTGACATTTGTGCTGTGTATGGAGAGAATGCCATAGTTGAAAGAACCGCTCGTGACTGGTATGCTAAGTTCAAAAGGGAAAATTTTGACCTCAAAGATGCACCTCATTCTAGCCGCCCAATCGAACTCGACAAAGAGCGATTAAACCAATTTTTACATAAAAATTCACCTCAAACAACAAAGGAACTGGCAGAGAAAGTGGATTGCTCTCACACTGCTATAGAGAAACATCTTCACTTTATGGAAAAAGTTTAAAAGTGTGGGGCATGGGTTCCGCATACAACAATAACAAAATCAAGGAGCCATAATCTCAGCTGGTTTGCTTGCTCGCCGCCGCTCAATTCATAGAAATAAGCAAATAAGTGATGCCACACCCTCCATACTCCCCTGATTTAGCACCGACTGATTTTCACCTTTTTCGATCTCTTTCATGTGCTAGGCGTGGAGTTTCGTCGAACAATGATGTAGAACTGAGAGCTTGGTTGGACAAATTTTTCGAATCAAAATCCAATGATTTCTACCAAAGAGGCTGAAAATCTTGTTGAACGTTGGGAAGAAGTTGTAAACAGCAACGGGGAATACATAATTGATTGAATATTTGTTGATTCTTATTAAATTTTTTAAAGATATAAATTAAAAAAACACTTCTGATCATATTTTGATGATCTGAAAATAACTTAACAGAAATAACTTTAATTGAAATCAAAATAAATCAAATAAAAAATATATTCAAAAAATGGCGGGAACTTAGTTGCCAACCTGCTCCCTGAATTGAAACTATTGGGCTTTCTGTTTTTTTAAGCGTTTGGTTAGACATATTTATTACGTGTTTATCAGGTGATTTTCTTTGTGAGTGATGTCGCAAGTAGGTAGCGGTCTAAAGCATACCGCAGCGGTTGGGGGTGCGTCGGGGTGTGTGACCGAGGGATCGGTTCTTCCAGGCTCGGCTAGGGCATCTGGGGAGAAGCATCAGCAACCTGGTGGCAACGTCGCTTCCACTGATGGAGGCGAGTTTGAACGTGAGGTACGTTGTCAAAAAAATTATCTTATTGACTGCATTGAGGAACTTGGTCGAGAGGTCTCATTGTGTACCGATAGGCAAGAACTTTCGCTTTGCTGGAATAAGCTCGAACATTTGGGCAAAGACGTGAGGAAATTTTATCAATTCTTAAGTGCTAGGCCTAATGGAGACACTGCTGCGTTTGCTGATGTGGGGGACAACGTGGGGCTCACTTTTGAAAGTTTAAGGCCTGAAATGTCGGGATAAGATAAACAAAATGGTAGAGCAGCCCCATCCCGAGGCGCAGCCAGAGGATAGTGTGTCCAATATAGGAAGAGCCTTTTCTAGAAGTTCTGCTAGCGCTTTGACCCAAATTGATTTAAAACTCCAGCGGGAGGAACTTCAAATCGAGGAAAAAAGGCTCAAGCACAGATGCAAGCCAAGCAAGCCAAATTTATACTGAGGGATGCTAAACTGAAGGCGGAACAGCGCAAACAAGAAATTTTGGCTGGGAGTAGTTTTAGGGGGGGCTCCTGGATCAGCTACAAAAGCAGGCTTTCCAGCAGGAAGTCCTATTCAGGAACGGGACCCGATGTGGCCGCCATTTTTGAAGATAGCAAGAAAGAGGACAATCAAGTTGAAGCCTGTCAAACTGGGGGACTCATGTGAATCTCGGGGCCGCTGGTGGTGCGTCGCACACGGCTGAGCCCTTGATGTGGGGTTACCCTGTGGGGGAACCGCGCTTCCTGGATCTTGGGCTCTAAAACAGTTTTGAATTACAATATTTCTAACCCAGCTCATCAACCAGGAAATTGTTTAGTGCCTTCTTCTGCGTCTCACCTTTTTACGCAGGACCAACCCCTGTTCTCGGACGAGATAGTTTGTCTGGTAGTGGAGCTGATAAAAATTCGGGGCAGCTCCGAGCGAAGGTGCCAGCAAAGCTCGAGTGCGGCTTCGCTCAGGGTTCAAGGCCAAGCAAAGTATTACCGCAACGTGGGGCTAATTGTCATGTTTCTGGACGTGTGCTGGATGAGAATGACGTTGTCGTAAGTCGTTATTCGTAACGTGATGACATCAGAGAGTGCGTTTCAAGGCGATATCCACCACCCGAGGAGAAGCACCAAACCTCGGGAGAATTAGAAGACGGCTATCAAAACAAATTGGCTGGGGATGCTAGCAATAGCAGGAATATTGGTTACTCGCCTTCATCAGGTAATTCAAGCGTAAAGCAGCAAAACTGCTTTTTTGAGTATCAGGATAGCAAAACTTTTATGGATAAAGCGGCGTTGATCGGATATGATGGCGATAACATGCCCTTGATTTTCTTTAAAATTCATATTAATGGTAAATGGATAGTTGTCCCTTTGAGGGTGCTCGTGCTGCTCGTGCTCTCACTCTGCTGCAAGCAGCTTGTGCTAGAACAGCTGCACAAACGATCATTGATATCACTTCTGACACGCCTGGCTTATCCGAAAAAGACAGAATAGAAATGCCTTTAGAAAGGTTGTCACAGCGATTTGGTGTTCGTAGCGGGTTCCTCTCGGAGCCTGAAATTAGGAAATACTGCTCTGGTAATAAATTGGTCTCTTCGTCAGCGAATATTATGAGAGAATTTAAAGATCAGTTAGATCAATATCTTGTGTATGCTAGGGCGTATAATCAGCGTGACAAATAGGAAGGTATTAGTTTGGTTTTGCATTTGGCTAAAAGGCTTCTCTTTGAAGCTAAGCAAAGGTATTTAGACTTTCTTCTCGATGGATACGGTAGCACTCGTGAGCCCGCTTATCAAAGTTTGGTTAAATTTGTAAAACGTGAAGAGCTGTGTAAATCGATTTTGGAATAATGTTGTAGAGCGAGTCACAGAGCTATCAAAAGAATGAAAAGTTTGACAAAAGTGAAACCACGGAGAAATCAAACGAGTCGCACCCTTTGGCGAAATCATGGAGTAGTGCTGCTAGATATGCGCCGATGTGCATTTATTGTTCTTTAAGTGATAAAGATGGGTACCGCTGGTCGTCAAGTTGTTGAGACTTTTTGCAGTTAAATCCAAAAGATCACAGGGGTGTCGTGATGAAATCTGGGAAGTGCTTCAATAGCTTGCGCGATCATTTTGTGAAGAATTGGACGTTTGGCAATAACTGCCGCAGGTGCGGTAATGCTTGTGATAAAAAACACTTTTTTCTCCAACAAGATTACTTTGTTGATATCGCGCATAGGCCGCCTAAAACGAGTGCTGAACCAGCAGTAACTATGCGTAGTGTCAAAATTGGGAGTGTGAAAGCGGCGTATAATCGCCTGACGGTCGACCGTGTGATGAACCATGCCACTGGCCACTCAAAGTTGGTGTACTGCCAACATGACCCGGGGTCTCAGCTGACTGTTATCGCCAGTAGCTTGGTAGAGGATCTAAGACTAGAGCCGTTTAAGTTGGACACTCTTGTTGGCGATAAAAATACTTCTACTAATTTGGTCAAGCTTATTGTTCAGTCTGTAAAGACTAAAGAGTTGTTTTGTGACGTGACTGCGGCCGTTATCTCCCCTTGGGTAGATGACGCTGAAACTTTGCCGCATAAGCAGGACTTGAGCAATTCGCAACATTTTGAGGGTGTGAAACTCTTTACTCTCGACAATGGTAATACTGCGGACATTATTATTGGCAATGACAATGCATTTTCAATGAATGCGATGGAAGAGCTCTTGGGGGAAGTCGAGATGAGCCTCATGCTATATTCACTTTCCTGGGAAGAATGGCCTTTGGAGGAAGATCGCTCTTATATGCAGCGGCTACTAAGGTTCTTAGAGTGCAAACTTGTGTGGCCAACGACAATCTGTCGCCGTATAAGCTTGACCTAGAAGCCAGTGATAGGGAAATTGCTAAATTAAAAGGTCAGCTAAGGGACTTGGTTATGCAGGACGAAGCTTTGGACTTGTTTCGTATTGACATAATTGCTAAAGATTTGGTAGAGCCAAATGTTAAGCTGTGCGATGATCATTTTGAAATTTTTTTGCCATTCAAAGCTGATGTTGAAATGCCAATGATTTGGCGGTTGCTAGAGATATAGCTATTGCTCTGAGAAAAAAGGTTTTAAATGGTTACAATGGTTTACTGAATACTCGCACAGAAGGCACAAAAGATAACAATTGCCGAAAGCAGAAAACTGCGTTACAGTGCGATAGCAGATCAAAAAACGCGATGCTCAAAAAATAATTTAGGAGTAACCTTCAAAAAGCTCCCGATCCCTGGTATAAAGGCAGCGGCTTTTTGCGTATAAATCCAAGGACGGCAATTCATGCAGCTAAACCGCTGCATCTAACGCTATTCATCTTTTTCCTGTTTCAAGCCATAGGAAATCTTTCAAGTGAAGTCAGTAACATCTTCGTGGACTCCTAAACTTGCGGAGTATTAAAATCAATTTTGATAAAAATTTACGATTTTTATGTAAGCTGCCTGAAATAACTTTGGTGTCTATGGCAACAAGTCTTGCATAAATGCCATTAGATTCGTAAATCCCGACCACAAATGAGACAACCGCAGATAAAGATGCTAAACTTATCCGGTGGAATCAGTGCTAAACTAGCGTTTCCTCAAGTTGAAGTTTGCATAGGCTATCAGGCGTTTTCTTTCTGCGACAAAGCTTTTTTCACTTAAAAAATTACCCGTAGTCCAAAAATGCTATTAATGAATTATATCGGTCTCTTTCTTCAGAGAACCTCCCACATGCTTTTGTGGTTCATTACATTACAAAGTATGACGTAATAACTTTTTGAAAAATTTGTTATGCATATATGCAACAAATAAAAATGATATATATTTAGTTATTTATGTTAAGGAAAATGCTACTAGTTTTTCGCAAAACACCCACTAAAAAATGTAAGCAGCTGTATAGAACTTGGTTTCTATTTGCTTCGGGAATAAAATAAGTTTTGATACATGAAGTAGTGCATCTACGGAGTAGAGCAATGAAATACGTCGTGGCCGGTCGCTTCTCCGAATTTTGAACTTACAATACCACAAGTTCCACATGTTCATGGCGTCATCGTGGCTAAGGAAAAGTCGAATCTCGAAGAGGCACGGCAAGATTTTTCATTTGGCTGTGCGCTTGATTTTATTGGCATATCGTAAATAAACACATTAATTCATTCTCATAATCAAAAGATGTGCAACACAAATATTCACAAATCGTCATCAACCATCAAGTTCTTGTGAGATGATCTTTCTTTCAATTTTAGTGATCGGCCGTTTTCTGTCAACTTACATCCAAATACATCGTAGCGAGCAGGAAGAATCTCTTTTTCAAATAAATATTTGGTAGCATACGACACAGAAATGATGATAACGAGTGTCAGCAACATCGTGAATGTTTTGAATGGAAAATTTGAGTATTTCGGAAAGTTATTTCCTGGATATGCGATGAATGGCTGCATATTTAAAAGTGGTTCTCCTCCTCCCAATCGCAAGGTAAGACTGATGGGGTACGCAACCAGTGATCCGTATGTGTTGACATCGAAGTAAAGCACGCAAATTAACTGAAACATATAAGTAAATTACGTGATGAACCTTTTGTTATTGAGCTTCGTGTTTTACCTGAGGTAAGAGCATGACGTAACAGAGGTCCGAACACAGATACCACAGAGCAAAAACCGACTTGACTTTGATCGCAAGGACAGCAGGCGTGATACCGGAAAGCAAGGTTGCGCCGGCCATTACCCAAATTAGTTCCCGTTCAGAGGCCTGCATATCATAAATTACAACGTAAGTACCGGAGTTACGACGTCACATACAACAAATTTGCGCTTTTTGCCTAGGATAGATGCAGTAATTGGGTTTTAACTAGCCTTTTTTCTGGTTTTGGTATTCAGTTGTACAGCTGGTGTGTTAGTAGGTCTCTTCTCTAAGTGATTGCTAGGCTTCATCTACATTTTGAATACTTTTAACAGCTAACAATCTGTTATTTGTATTGCGTGTTACCGTATTTTCTGTCTGAACAAGATTGTGATTATTCAGTGGTATTGTAATGTAAGACTGTAGAGAGTTTGGTAAGCATAAATACTGCTAAATGCGTTACCAAGAAAAATCAGCGCATTGCTGTGCTGCACAAAAAAAGCCGGTATTGCTTCAGCAAGTTGATGGCGAACTCATTGTGGTAATGCAATGGTTTTATGTTGATAAAGACAAATTACTATTTGTTTAAAAAATCGTTTTATAAATCGATTCATTCATAGAAATGCAAAAACCTTTGGACGCAAAAGCGTCTGATAAATATTCCTTGTAAACATGCTGGCAATCGCGAGAACACTGGAATCGGCCGATGACATCACAGCTGCTGACACTGCCCCAAGCCCGAAGAATGCGACCGCCGGAGGGGTGAGGTACTGCAGCACGATGGGCAAGATCATGGCTTGTTGATCGCGTTCGAAAGGGGTTTGCGGTCCATAAGTAGTGGCAGTCCAATCTAAAAAATGTATAAATTGTTACAAGTGATGTCATGCAGCCTTGGTCCGTGAAAATCACGAAGATAAAACTCAGATATGAAGCGCGATTAATATTTTACGTCATTCAGCTGTCTCTCTCTCTCTCTCTCTCGCTTTATTTAAATCCCGCGTGGTTGACCAGACTTTACTCACTCTACGGCACAACATGGAGGACTTTGCGCCTTTTTACTGAACGCTGTATAAGACTTAAACTGTGCTCCTGTTCTAGCAATTCCCACTATATAATGTATATAGTGCGAAGGATCTATACAAATCAAGCAACTTTGATTTTCATCTGCAGGGCTCTAGCACCAATCTCTCTTTTTGCCAAATCGTAGAGCCATTTGATATTTAATTGTTGAAGAAAAGGAAGGTTCAGATACTTGCCAAAATATTTCTGAATTGCTCAAACACTACATCAAAAATATTCTGGATAGTTGAGATAAATGTGCATAGTCTGCTTTTAGTAATTGGCAATTCTTAAAGTATGGTAAACAATCTTAGTGATGGCAATTTTCAAGCCACAAAAAAGTGGGGATATCATCAAGAGCTACAGGTTTGCATTTCGTGGTCCGAGTTTGTCATGAGAAATGCCTTCCGATTAAAAATAACCTATAAACATAAGCGTACATCTCGGGAAGGCTTCATCCCCTCCAATGTTTTTGTGCGGAGATGTCAGTGTAATCATCTCCCCCCCCCCATAATTTAGCTTTAATATCGAGCTATTTACATTAAATTAATTCAACAGAGTTGACGGAAGATTACTGAGTGGGATTTTCAAGCGGGCACTTAAATGTAATAGTTGACAAGAGGCAAACAGATTATATGGGATTCTCGACCACGCAAAATAATTTTTTAACACAACTTCAACGCAGTTAATAGCCCTATGATTGAGTGCGAAATCCAAAATCTCAGATCGTGAGGACTACATTCTGATGTCATAGTCATAAGGGGAAGAGCTTCTGTAAATGTAGCATTGTGTACCTGAAACAAGTTGGAAACGTAATGGAGTACATATATCTGATTATTGTGGGTACCGGAAAGGCGTGAATGGTGCAATCGCCTCTCTCTCAAAGAACAATATTCCAATTTTTTGCTGTAAGGCTTAATGAAAATAATAGTGACGTGGGAGAAGAGGATACCCAGGATGATTCGCCCCTCTTGGAATTTGAAACTGCCTTGCTGCCATCTCATAGTGGTAGCAGTCATGACCCTAGCAGAACATCTTCATCTACTGTGTGGGTGCCTTTAACCAAAAATAAGAGTAGAAGTGAAACAACGGTACGATGGCAGGAGCGCGCTTTACTCTTAGACAAACAAATTGATTCTTACATCAATAATTCTGAATTGTTGTCCCAAACAGCTAATAAATATAAAACAAAAAAGTGTTATGGCAAAATCTAATAGCAAAAATCATAGTTTTGAGAAAATAGATTTTGTTCTAATTTATATGTGTTTAACAAGGTAACAACTAATAATTTTTTCAGTTTTTCCTTGAAGCTCTTGACTTTACAAACATAAATTATTTCTTTACGTTTGCTGACCAGCAGCTTAACACAAGCGAAAAAAATCAAAGTTGTTTATGAAGTCTGAAATGTAGTTGGTAGGTTTTGCAATATCACGGCAGCAGTAGTGTAGATGGTATAGTGCAGGAGTGGCCACACTTGCCGTAATAAGGAGCAAAAAACAATAGAGGCCATCATTGAGAGGGCCGCTACGAAATCCTTAGTTTGTTTGAATTGACGCATTTTCCGTCCTGATAGAGGAGAATGATGACCTTTTTTTTGTGGGGGAAGGACCATCATTTTCTTTCGCCTGAAAACGTAAAACGACGACATTTGCCATCTACCACAGGCAAGTTACGGACTTCCTTATACTCTTACAAGAACCGCAACTGGTAAAAAAGCGCGAAACTGATTTCATTGAACAATCAATAGATTACGTTTTCAATTCGTGTATTTCCATGTTTTATCAACTCAAATCCTAACTTGCCTGAATCCAGCTGCAGTGGCAGATCAAAAGCAATTAAGGCACAACCGCTCTTGAACTGTTTTTGTGAGATAGCATTGCCAGTGTCGTGATAATTTTGAACAGTTTGAGTAAACAAACGCATATAACTGTGAACGAAAAGGTTGTTTGCAAAATCAGGTTGCACAAGATCCACATGCAATCTTCCAATCATATCAATTTGATTGCTCTGTGGAGCTATTGTGTTGCGTTAAGTGTAACCCGAGTTGGCTTCAATTCCCCTTGTGTCAAATTGACTGGCTGTGTTGCGAGGCCACAGCAGATGCTTTCCCATAGCCCGGTCTGTAAGTACACCTGTCCTCCGAACTCGTATGACAGACTGAAACCAAATCTGCCCAAACGGTAGGGCATTTACTGTTATCGATGTTCTGACAAGGCCTTGTAAGTGGCAAACGCTCTTCTCAGGGCAGAGCGACCCATCAAAACGCATCGTCAATAAGTTCCGAAGGCCTGCTATTCTTCAGCTGAACATCGAAGGCCTCACTGCAAGCAAGATAAGCGTTCTTTACCATCTTGCTGCACAGCGTAAGGCACTCGTTATCCTACTCCAGGAGACCCAATGCACGTCTACACAGAGTTTAGTTCTACCGGACTACCAACTAACTGGGTTCTCCTTAAGCAGGAAGCATGGCCTTGCTGCGTTTGTCCACGAACGACTGAAGTGGACCCTTTTCGAACAATCTCCACCTACATGGGAAACTGAGTGGTTGGGCGTCGACGTTAATGGATACAAGATAGTCAACGTTTACAAACCTCCACTGATTCGTTTGCAAGTATCCGATCTCCCACTATTCCCACATCCCTGTTTCTATGCTGGCGACTTTAATTGCCAGCATGTTGACTGAGGTTATGATGCCAACAGTGCAGATGGGAAATGCCTGGTTGGCTGGACAAAACCAACAATCTTGTCCTACTCCATAATCTAAAGAATGCCCCCTGCTTCCACTTTGGCCGCTGGAATGCAAGTACCAACCCGGACCTTGATTTGGCAGTCGTTTACCCGACAGACAAATTTGAGAAAAGTTCCCAAGGTCTCAACATCGACCCTCGCTTATTACTCCACCCAGGTTTGCTCGCCCTGTACCAAGCAAGCCTGTAAAGCGATAGAACTTTCCACAAAGCCAAGTGGAGCCACTGTATTACTCTTACAAACAAACTTGCTAGGACTTTGCCGCCACTTGATTCACCTAATATGGATCAGACATATCAGTGTTTCTATAACGCCATCAGCACTGCAGCGAAAAAGTTTATTCCACGTGGCCGACGACATAATCGTTTACCATGTTGGGATGCCGAATGTAAAAACCTCTACCAAACATTCTTGTAATACCCTGAAGGGCATGAATCTAACAGAGCTGCTACAGATTTGCTTGCCACGCTTGACAGGAAACGGAGGGATCGATGGTCTGAGGCTGTCCAGAACATCAATTTTTTACACTCTAGCCGGGTAGCATGGAGTACGTTTAACAATCTTACTGGTAGGCCACGACAATCCCCTCGTCAAATGCTAATGTCTCGTTTTAGCAAATACTAATGCTGGCCAGCTGGTAAAAAACGGGAAGTACGAGAGTGCAAATCGAGAGATTTCTCACTTCGTTATGCAGGAATTGTCTGACCTTTGGAGAACTACATCTCCTGATGCAGTAAATATCTCCGGAGATTTTTCTCCAAGAAAACTTGCTGCTGCCCCCCATTACTTAAAACCAGGTAAAGCCAGAGCTTTTAATCCATGCTAGTTCCGGTTTGAAGTCCTGGATACGTGACTTCCTTTCTTCCTGCTTGCGACAACTCAAAATTACAAAAATCTGGAGAAGAGCGCTGGTAGTCGCGATTCCTCAAAACCTTTAGAGGACTCAAAGAGCTACCGTCCCGTCTCTCTGCTCTGTGTCCGCTTACAAGATTCTCGAACAACTAATCTACAATCGTGTCGAACCAATAGTCGACCCCTTGCTTCCAAGGGAACAGGCAGGCTGGCTTGTTCTCCACAACCTCCCCTAAATGCCGAGCGCCAAGCGGAGAAGCTGTGGATACCACTTTTTAAAGTCTTTAGGTATGACTCGACAAGGGGATTGAACCCCAGGTCTACCGACTACGAAGCGTACGCTCTAATCACTACGCCATCGTGTCGGTATATTTATTGTTTTTATTTTATTTTATTTTATATTTATTATTTTATTTATATTAGTCGTTATATTTATATTTTTGATATACAAAACGTTTATGCTACCCAAAGCCAACCGAGTGCAACTCGCTGAAGAAAGAATGAAGATTTTTGTCAAAGAATTTAGAATGCAAGAGGAAAACAATTACCATAAAAGCAATTCTTAATTTAACGAGCGTTGTCGACGCAGCGGCTTGCACCGAACGAAAAAACCGAACGCAAATAATAATGTGTTTGAAGTCAGGTGGCAAGCGCTTCGTAAAACAATAAATGCAACCAGTGACCAAAGTGTTGGAGAATTGTCCAAGTTTCGCTCGCTTTGATTTTAACAAGAAGGTTTGCCGAGATCAACGTGAAAGCTAGTTCAATAAATTTGTCAAAAACAAAGGAAAAAAGCAACAAATTTGGTTTTGTAATAAGACTGCATTTTACAGTAAAGTGTTAATCATTGGATTAGAAATCATTACCATGGAAGAATGTAGTGTGTGTTTGGAGTTGGACACAAATAAAGATGAAAGAAATGTTCCAGCAAATCAAATCAATAGTTCCATTTGCAATGACAAATTAAGCAATCCTTGGCCAAAGCTAGAAAAAAATTCTTTTAAATCCGTCCGATATCAGAACTTGCAGTTTGAATGTATTTTGTGCCGACCAAAAAAGGTTGGCATATCAACATGCGCAACATCGCATTTGAATCTTCGAAAGCATGTGAAGGTAAGCGTGAGTTGCATTTTGTTTTTTATTTATAGGTGTACATTATTTTATGTATAGTCCACATTCTATTTATGCAAGGTGCATTTTTGGGGGGTTGCTTAACCCTTAACTTATAATGCTATTTAAATATATTGGATTTATGATAGCCAAAATTCGATGAAATGTAATTATGGTAATATACTTAACTAACGCAATGTAATTTATGTGATAAACGTTTGTGGTCTACTACAACAACATAAACTTTTTTTTGATCTCCAGCGCATTCACCCGGAGGAATTTAGTGGTTTAACTGTCACTCGAGCACTGAAACGACCCGCTCCATCATCACAACAAACGATAGGGCAGGCGAAACTATCGTGCTCAAAATAAAGGGGAAACCGCACTTCAATTACGGAGAGTGAAGTTACTAGGCTGGTGTTAAACATGGTAACGAAATCAATGCTACCATTTTCATTTGTTGAGCAACCATCTATCAAAGAATTTATCACTGCTTTCCAACCCAGAGTAGCTTTCCTTCTCGCTCTTCTATTGTTAAAACCTTGGAGAAGAAGCATGAGTCTTCAAAAGCAGCTGTTATAAGTACAATGACTTCCAATGAATTCGTAGCAACAACAGCTGATTACTGGACTGCTCATCGGCGCTCTTATTTGGGTGCTACTGTCCACTGGTTGTGCTACGATAATTTTGAAAGAAAAAGTGCTGCCTTAGCGTGTCGACGGTTAACGGAAAGCCATACTGACGATCTGCTAGCTGACCAATTTCAAGATGGGTACTGCGAATATGGCATTAAAAGCAAAGTAATTAAAACCACCATTGACAGTAGCTCCGATTTTGTAAAAGCGTTTGGCGTATTTGCTCTCTCTGAAGATGATCTGGATGAATGCGCAGTTG
Source organism: Trididemnum clinides (assembly GCA_963675345.1). Taxonomy (NCBI): domain Eukaryota; kingdom Metazoa; phylum Chordata; class Ascidiacea; order Aplousobranchia; family Didemnidae; genus Trididemnum; species Trididemnum clinides. The sequence continues at coordinate 2,275,168 of OY776299.1, forward strand.
ATGCTAATGACATTTTATCAACAGATCTCAACTCGCAACTGCCACCCCATCACAAATGTGCTGCACACTTATAAAACCTTATTTGCACAACTGACGCCGCTGTTGCAGAGCAAAACCATCAATATAAAAAAGTTAGTCGAGGGACTTTTGCCAAATGTCAAGCTTTATGGAATAAAACAACCAGAAGTGTTCTTGCAGCTAAAGTCGTGGAAAACGAAAGCTCGTTGCAACTTAAACGTCCTTGTTCCACGCGATGGAATTCTGCGTATGATGCAGTGCGACGCTTAAACAAGATAAGTGAACTAAAAGGATCTCAAGCATTGTGCAATATCTGTCAACGGCTGGACTTAGCCAGGTATGTTGCTGTATGTTGTTCATACCGCCTTTATTAGTCACATGTTTACCACTGCAGTGCATGTTCAGGTAGAGGGTCAGTTAATTAGAGAGTCACCTAGAGCCTGGGTGGTTTTGCGTTCAAGTTGATGCGTAAGACCTTATCATTATTGTTGCAATCAATATCTTTTCATTAAACTGCTCGACAAGTCCTAGTATCTCAATTATGCTTTTATTCTTAATTGGCTGTTACCAAACAGCGTTGATTCCGTAGTAGCGTTTATCAATGCATTATCAATTCAAATGTACCGCTAGGAATTCTCTTGCAATACTTTATATGGAATTTTGTGCAAGATTTAGAAAAAAGATTGCAACATTGTAAAACATTATTTTCTTGTAATTGCAGGTTTCGAGACTGCGAGCTTGAATTTCTTGGTTTATACAAAAGTATAATGAAACCTCTTGCCACCGCCCTGGACATATCACAAGGTGAAGTCGACACATTCATGGGCAGTTTGCTACCTACCATAGTATACTTGACCAAGTGCATGGGAAAGAAAAAGGAAAAATTGAAAGATTGGCTTTCATTCCGTTAATTGATGCTATAACTGACAGAATACAGAAGAGGTTTGGCAATGTTATGGGCAACGTGAAAGTGATCGCTTCATCTATTCTTTGAAAATTTAAAGACACTTGGACAGAAGACAATTTCCAAATGCAGAAGGTAAATTGTAAACATTTTTTCTAAATTACAATTTTTTAGCTCACTGTAATGTCTGGTACAACTATTAGCGTAAAATAAATTTTTTTACCAGAGAATCTGTTGGTTGATCGTAAAAACTTGTAACTATTTTCATTGTTTTTGGAGTGGGTGCGTCCAACAGCTGATTGATTTACCTTAGCTCTAATTGCTTGGCCTATTTAGAAAATAGTAATCTCCAGTAAATTTTGTTATAATTATCCATTTAACATTTTATGGTAAAAGCGATTCAATAATAGAAGAAATTCTCATCTTTACTCTACAAAACGCTTTGAAAGAAAAACGCCGCAACAGGAGTGCAGTAATATAAAATTTGTTTTTAGGTATCAACTACATCAAAGATCGATTAAAGGAAGATAACGTTCTCTCTCGACAAAAACTCCTGAAGAAGAATCACCAAATCGATTTTTAAAAGAAAACCGAGGAGTACAAAGCATGTACTTGATGTTTATTTGTCATCTGAATTGGAAAACTTTACTATTTACAAAGGACGATGTGCCCCATTAAGAAATTTGGCAATAGAACTGAATACTCCTCTTCCTTCGAGCGTGGAATGTGAGCGTATGTTCAGCTCTGGGGGATTAATTTTGAGACCCCAAAGAACATGCAAGTCAGATAAGCATTTTGAAGCGTGCTTACTGACCAAGGGTAAGAAATCGTTTATTTGATCAAGTGTGAAACTATAGTTTGTTTATTGATGTTTACCTTCCAATTCGAGGTGCGCGACAGAGCACATTTAAATCAACTTCTCTTCAATACGACCAGATTTTGTTGGCCCGATATTGGTTACCTGCTTTCAGTTGTGCAGGCCCTACCTGTAACTATAATTTAAAAGTATGCAGGTAGAAATGTCTGTTCCAATGACATAATCACATTGTCGATTTATCGTTTAACAAATAAACAGAAACTGTTTCAAAACCATGTTTAAGCTAGGGAATGGGCCAATTAATAACATAGGATGTAAACTAGTTAATATTACTGTGCCTATATAGGTTTTCAACTTTTTATCTATTACAACAAACGATGATATTTGTAAAGAAATTTGTAATCTGACGTTCCTTTTTCCTAAGATGCAATTGGGATTAGTTCCTTCTTAAAAGAAGGAATTGTAATTAGAATTAGGTTATTTTTTGAAATAAGTAACTGTAACTGGAATTAATTCCTTCAATCGAGAAATTTTTACAGCCCTGCTACCACAACATTTTCAAAAATTCAAGCCATTTAGTCGCAGTTGCCAGCCGACCAAAGAAAAAACTTAGATGCTTTGTTGGAAGCAACTGCAACCTTAGCTCAAGCTGCAGACAATGTGTGGCTCCATGACATGCTTTTGATGCATACAGACAATTGCGTGATCAAACTTTCAAACAGCTCTATGCCAAAATTATAAAATTGGCTTCTCTTTGTCAGTTTGACAAAGACTTTTGTGATGCAGACAAGATTCGAGTGGTGGATCAACTCCTTCTTATAAAGATGGTTTTCCGATCAACTGACATCTCGGCTCAGAGAAAGTTAATAGAAGAAACTGATCTTACTTTCGCTTCTGCTATACGAATTATGGAGACCTAGGAATCACTACAAAAACTGCTGACATTTTTACAGATACCACGGGTCCATCTGTACAGTATATCAAGCACACGAAGTCACAAACTCTGAACTCCAAAACTCAAGAGTGCTCCTAGTCCAATTACCTACCTTGAACCTACTAGGCCTACTATATCTATGTGTAGACGATGTGGTTACAACCACTCTCCTAATCACAGATGCCCTGCTGAGAGCAAGCATTGTCATTTTTGTCGTGGTATCGGCCATTTCGAACGCGTATGCTTTAAAAAGCCAAGGCAATTCAAACCTACCACTAACTTAATAACATCAGATACGGCCTAACCCGCCCTGGAATCTGGTGCTGTTGTATCACAGATTGCTAGCAAAGCTGAAACCGTCTGGTGCGTGTATCAATTAATAATCGTGCTTGTAGAGTATTAAGTTTTATTGTTGACACAGATTCTGATTGGTGCGTGATTGGCCCTCAAAATTTACGTGAATTAGGGCTGACATCTAGTTGTTTACAAACACCTACAGCTGAGATGTGCAACACGGTCACGGCAACCGGGGAACAAATGCTCCCAGATGGCTACATTGATGCCAGGTTCTCTTATGGGTGCAAACAAGCCAATTTGAATTTAGTTGTGTTTAAAAATATCAAAACCCCATTGCTGTCTGTGAACGTGTTGCAGCAACTAAACATCGTTGTAATTCACTTAGCTGAATCTTCTGTGAACCTGCCGGAACAGGCACACACTTCTTTCAATAGAATAAGTTTGTCTGATTTATCAATTCTCCTTTCCTTTGATTCTGATCTTGTATTTTTGAATACTGAATTGCATTGTTGTTGTTCTAAAACGAATAACACGCGAATAACTGATGCTGAGCTCCTGCGACAACACCTTCTTGAAGAATTTCATGACGTATTTGAATCGCAACCACCGATGAAAGGTGAGCAGTTTGATATTGTGTTGAAGGAGAATGCTGTCCCGTGTTGTGTCTCCAAAGCCCGACCTATACCAGTTGCTTATTAACAAGCTTTGAGAAATGAATTGGCCGAACTTCTACGTGAAGGTATCATCACCCCTGTCACCGAAGCAACTGAATGGGTGAACCCTATAGCAGTTGAACCCAAACGTGACTGTAATGGACAATGCAATGGCAAGATAAGGTTGTGCGTGGACTTTTGACATTTAAACAAATACTGTGTGCGTGAGCGTTACCAAAGCCCAAGTGTGCTTGAAGTAGTTTAAAATATCCAAGCAGATCATGCAAGTTTATTCTCCATTATTGGAAAGGCTATCATCAAATTAAACTTGCACAAGAAAGTAAAAATTTGACCACATTTGTAACTCTCGGCCGTTTTCGCTATGAACTCACACCGTTTGGTATCAACTCTATCAGTGAGCATTGCAATCGCCAAATGTCTGAAGAATTGCAAGGACTACCAACATTACTAAAGTTGTTGACAATAACATTGTGTACTCAGCTAACAACTTGGCCTCCCACAGTACCGTTGTTCGGAAATTATTAACCCGATGCCGCGAAAGTGGCATTCGATTGCAACGTCATAAATTTGTTTTTGCCAAATCAAAAATAACTTTTTCTGGAATTTTCCTCCGTGATCGTGGCTACAAAATTCAAGATAAAGTATCAAACGCTATTAAAAGATTTTAAAACGCCCTAGACTTTGAAAGACCTGCAGTCATTTCAAGGAATGGCCAATCAATTGGCCCCCTTGAAAAGAAACTTGGCAACTGCCTTACAGCCTTTACGACCGCTTTTGAAAGACTGCTAACCTTTTTATACGACTTAAGAACAGACACTCGCTTTTTAAAAGGCCAAAGACATTTTGACAAGCGACAAAGTAATTGTTTATTTTTGACCAGAAGCCCCTTTGCAGCTCTTTACAGACGCAAGTTTAAAGAACGGCCTGGGATTTCGCTTGAAGCAACAGCAACCTTACCACAGTTTGAAAAGAATCCAAACAGGGTCAAGAACATTTATCTCTGCGGAAACCAGGTAGGCTCCTATTGAGCTAGAACTACAAGCAATAGTATAAGCCACAAGAAAATGGCACACCTTTCTGGCAGGTACAACTTTTAAACTGTTCACCGATCACCGTCCTTTGGTTAGCATTTGCAACAAACGAAAACTTGACGATGTAAGTAATTCTATAATTTTGAGAAGCCTCCTTGAGTTAGTGGACTACAATTTTACTGTGGAATACATCTCTGGGTCGCATAATAAATTGGCGGACTCCTTTTCACGCCACCCGGTTGATAGCCCAGATGAAAGCGACGAAGTACATGGTGAAATGCTTTTTCTTCAAATGTGTTGCTTGTCACAGGCTGAAAAGGCCGATTGCTCCTTGACGACTTGTTAAAAAGAGAAGCGATGACTTTGTCCTCAAAGGTACTCGCTTAGTTATTCCTGCTAGCCTGCGTAAGCATGTGCTTGCTGATTTGCACGCCTCACATAGGGGCATTGAAGGTACAAAGTGAGGGCCCGTTTGATAGTTTATTGGCCGAGAATTGACAATGACATCACCAATACATGTAAGAGCTACTCGAAGTGTGAATTTGATCGGCTGAGCAATGTGAAAGAACCAATCCAGCATCTGTCAGTTGCGACACTCGCATTTCAAATCATATCAGCAAATTGGTTTGATCTTAACGGTGAAAAATTTTTTGTTATTGTAGACTGGTATTCGGAGTATTTTGATGTCAAGGGCCCCGTTCCGAATCCTAACGCCGCCTCGTTAATCAGTTGTTTATGTGAACAGTTTAATAACACAGCTGTTTGTGACGTACTATGGAGTGATGGTGGTCCTCCATTTGGCTCGACGGAAGTAAACAATTTCCTTGCACCTTGAGGTGTCGAGTGGTGCCCGTCTTCGCTTCACTATCCCCAGGGTAATTCTGTGGCGGAGTTGGTCGCGAAGTGGGCCAAAGGTTTGCTACACAAATGTTGGCGAGGCAGAGGGCAGCCGTTGCATACTAATGAGGAGTGGGTGAAAGGTATTCTCCAATAGAAGAATACGCCTCACAAGTCTACTGGACTATCCCCTGCCATAATGCTATATGGCCACCCTATTCAAGATGCTATTCCATGTCACAAAAGCTCGTTATCCCGCAACTGGCACGACGACAAACTACGAATTGACAGGGAAGCAGCCAGAAGAAAGGAAGGGTTGGAAAAATACTACAACCGAGGTGCTAAACCACTAACACAACTCAAGGTTAGTGACCCTGTCTGTGTGCAGAATATCAGCACGAAACGGTGGGATAGATATAGCCAAGTTATGGAATACTATCAAGCGCAACGGCGTTATCAAATCAAACTTAAATCAGGGCTAATTATTCGCCGAAACAGAATCCACTTTCGCAAACGACTAACCTCATGTGTTACTGAGCACCAAAACCGTTCTTTTCCTGGCACTGGTCCTGGTAATCAAGAAGATGGACCTCGTCGTACTCAGCAGGCGTTCAATCAGAACCATGATGAAAGGGCAGATGCCTCCCCTCGACGGTCAAGAAGAATGTCTCGGAGCCCCAGCCGTTTTAATAACTTTGTAATGGAGTGAGTACACTCCACTGTACATATCTTGCGCATGTTGGGGTTAATTTATGTTGTCTTGTATCGATGAGGGAGTGTGATATATCTTTTTGTATATTTATTTATGGCAACACTGCAATGTATAGCATCCGTAGTTTTCTTATTCTTTGTTATTGTTAAAAGTATGTACATAGCAAGAAATTAGAGTATTCTATGAGATATGGCAAGGTACTGGATATATCATGAAGCGCAATTGATCTTTAGGTTCCAGACTTTCCTTCGACAAATATCGCTGCATGTAAAGGCACAAGAGTATGACAAAGCGTGCGAGGTTTGTTGACATCATAATAAATGAATGGCAGTCCCTGGATCCATATCAAAAACTCGATCTAAAGTATAAAAACCGACTTTCTGAAAAAGTCTTATTTGTAAATCCCATGATTTCAGCTAGGAACGGTGCAAGATGCAAAGTGACTGTTGCATGTTTCTTGCCTTCATTATCGATTTGTACATGATCTCCTGGTTCATGTTTGGTGTGAATTCAGTTAATTGTAGGCGAACATTGTTCTGTAGATCCAATAGAGCAGAGGTTCTTAAACTTTTTCAGTCGCGCCCTCTTTGGCGTTAATCATTCAGGCTGACGCCCCACCGAGCATCAAAATCAAACAAACGAGTGATAGAACGATAACTTATTTGCCATTATCCTACTTAGTGGGTAGGATGCAACTGTTTTTGGGTATCTAGCAGTCTAATTAGAGGTTTTGTTGAAGACAACGCACATCGCAGATCGGCTTTACATTCCAGTTTGTTTCGAGACTTTTATCTTCTCATTCACAAGTGTTGAAAATCCACTTTCACATAAATATGTGGATGAAAATGGAAGAAGGGTACGTATCGCCACACTGCCCACATTTTTATAAACAGGCAAATATTTTGCTTAGAAATCGTTAAGAGACATTGCTTCAAAGTCATCTTTGGCAGTGGAGTTGTTGCACTCCATCTTCAAGAACTCTTCTTGCAGAATATTCAAACGGATATCCTCATTGATCCGAAAGGGATTTCTTGTCATCTTCCAATCTACAAGTTCAACGTTATCCAAATCTGTAACATAAGGGTCATATTCCTTTTTCGAAATTTGGAGGTGGGTTTCTATTTCGTCCTTAAATTCACCTTCCAGTTTGGCTTTGCTTTTCTCAAGGGCTGTGTCCAAGGCAGGAAATGAGGCTGCGATTTCTTTTTGAACTCGGCGATACCACAACCCCAGCTTTTCTATGAATGCATGTATTGCATTGTAGTCATTTATGCGGTAGGTTTTTTTACCTTGCAAAAGTAGATTGAGCCGATTAAGAACTTCGAAAATGTCAACAAGGTATGCCATTGCTAGTTGAAACTCTTCTGATTGGAATGTTAACAGGAGATCTTGTTGCCCCTGAGATTCAAGAAATATACTCACTTCATCTTTCAGATCATAAACGCGAGCTAACATATTACTTTTTGATAGCCATCGAACATTTATATAAAACAATAGATTTATATGATTGTAATTCATGCCTTTACATAGCTTGGTGAACAATTGGGAATTGACAGCACTTATTTTGATAAAGTTTACAATTAGTATAATTATGGCAAGCTTGTTTTTCATTGCAATAGGTAAAGTCTTGTAGGCCAAAGCCCCTCGATAACTTACGCAATGAGTTCCGACTACGTCTAGATTCTTCTCCTTTATCCTGGCAATAAATTCACTCCGACATCCAAGCATAGCTGGAGCACCATCAGTGCAGACACCAACAAGTCTTTCCCATTTCATGTCTTTTTCGTGAAAGTATGTTTCAACAAGTTTGAGCACATCTTCTACCTTGGTGGTCGTTTCAAGCGTTCTGCAAAACAGCATTTCTTCCTCAATTGTAAGTAGATCCAACAAAACGAACGTATATCAACAAATGCGACCTTTGAGCTACGTCAGTCGTTTCATCGCACTGGATGGAAAAAAAAGGTGATGCTTGCATCTTTTGAAGAACTTTACATTCAATGTCATTTGCTAGCTCATCGATGCGTGTCTTTAGAGTGTAATTCGAAAGAGAAATCTTTGCTAACTTCTTGCTGTTTGTTTCCCCAAAAACTAGGTTAGTTGCTTTCAACATACTTGGCTTTATCAATGTTTCGCCTATATTATGTTTCTTTGCTTGAGCTATCATTAGAGCGATTTCAAAAGATGCTTTCACCACTCCTGCAGATGACGATTGGCAAAAACTATCTGCTCTCAAAATTTTTATTTTTTTTTCAAAGAATCCTTCTTGCTTTGGAAGAAAGTCAAGGATTTGTTTTGGTGACCGAGATGCTTTGTTTCAAGATGGCCTTTCAAGCGACTTGGCCTTATAGCGTCATTGCTCAACTTTTCGTAACATATAACGCGCCGTGGTACAAGTTGACCATTGACTATTGCATTAGTAAAACCATACTGCAGATAATCTTCATTATACTTCCTTTTTTTACACTCATTTTTGTCAACGTAACTGGATTAAGTACTATTTGTAAACCTAAAATTTGTAAATTATGCAATTTTGCTGGTCGGAAGATAAACTTTATATGCAACTCATCACTTTTTAAAAATATTGAAACCTTGCATAAAATAGTTTGCGCTTATTTTATACTTAATATTTGCAGCTTATGCACTCTGGCTACTGGCTAGTAAAACAAGTAACAAAGACGTATTGTTTTCAAAACATGTTTTCTTGAATGTAAGCGTTACTGTTAGGTAGACCATACACCTGGTTAGACGAATCAGATTCAAGAAATTGTTCTACCGTAAAACGGAATAACCGCAGAAGTCATCGAGTAACGAGATAACCGCAAAAGTAATCGCAATAGCAAAACTACGGGTATTGTACTTGAACGTCCAGTTCGAACTTCCAATTACCAGTATCTTACATAAGGTTACAACAGGGCTTTCAAGCCAGAAATTAACTAAAACGCTTTGCTGCTTAACGATAAAGGCACGCATTTAACACTTTGTATCGACAAGTCACTGTCATACTCGCGCCCCCTTTGCAAACCTTTCCACGCCCCACAGTTTAAGAACCTTTGCAATAGAGAGCTCACTGGTTCTGACAGTCCCGTTAGCATTCAGTTCCTGGTTTCTCGTCACAAAATCACGTTTCATTTGCTGAAGCAATTTCTCTACAAGATGCTGTGGATGTTGATAATGACCAGGTGAAATCTTTCTTTTTATTCGTACATCCCTATGGTAATGATGCGTACAATATTTGTTACTGTCATTGTTTTACCACGAATTTGAATAGATAAGTTCAGCTAAACCAACTTTCCGGGAGCCGGTTGGATTTATCAATAGTTCCTTTGGTAAATGGACAATATGATCTGAAAGCTTGGTTTCAGGATAAAGCTGAATTGACGAATTACTCTGAAAGATAAGAAACATGTCTAGAAATCACTGGCGAAGGTAATAAATAACCGACACTGCTCGAAAAAAAGCTAATCCACAGCATTTTGTTTTCAGTGATTACGCTAGACTATAAAAACTGATTGATATGATAATACGAACATCTATCACTTGAGCAGCATGCAAAATGATGTCAGAAGTTGATTGCGATAGCTTTATATTAAGTATTCTGGAAATCTTTTTTTTGACCCACGAATTGAATGAGGGGTAACCAAACCACTTGACCAAATAGGCCTACAAAATATCTTTATTGCTCATAGGCTTTTTATTCTCTCAATACCAAACACGTCGTCATCTTCATAGATTTTTTGCAATTTTTTTATAGAAGGTACCACTCAAAATATCACCTGCCAACTCTTTAATTTTGTTGTAGGGGGGATTTCCTTTATACACCTGAGCCACTCAAAATGTCTCACCTGTCCAGCCAGGAAGATAACCTTTAACGAAATTGCATTCTATTTATAGAGAGGCAGACTTCATCGTTTTTAGCTTGTGCTCTTTCATGTCAGTTGTAGATATATTGTAAAGTGTGTCAAAATCTTCTTGATTTTCGGGGGTGACAGAACTTGGAGAATGCTTTATCGAAGTGTGATATATTTTGCTGCTTCAACCAGCAGAGCTATGGTGTCTCGAGACACTATTTTTCAAAGTTTCGGTCTCGTCTCGGCACCTTGAAGCCTTAAAATAAGCAGGTCTCGGCCATATTTAAAGGTTGGTTTCAAAATTGAATAAAGTAATCCAAATTTCCGACAGTTTTGCTTTATAGTAAAACCCACATAATTTCAACTTAAACTGAAAAGAACTGCATTACATACAGTAACGTTATGGTGAATGCGTGTGTCACGATATATAATTATTTTCACTCATGTGCTTTCGGTAATTCTCTACTGTTTAATATTAAATAATCCTTATTAAATAGCTCATAGTCTGGTATATTTTAACGTGTTCGGAAATTCACCGGAATATCCAAAATTTAGTGTTAAAAGTATTCGTGATGTTTTGTAAACGTTTGGCTTTAAGTCTCGTCTCGGTCTCGTCACATTCAAGTCTCGGTCTCGTCTCGGCTTCTTGCTAAAAGTCTCGGTCTTGCAATGTCAATGTCTCGTATCGGTCTTGAAGATTTTGGCCGACACTGCAGCTCTGTCAATCAGGCTTGAAATGGTCGATGAAAAATTTACTTCCTAAATTGCTTTGGAGCAATCACGATAACAAAAAATTTGAAATTGCTATTGTATTGCTTCAAGGATGAAAAGTCAATGAGATCGGACTGCGTTTGAAAATCTTCTCCTGGCACTATTGTTTTTCTACGTGGGAAATGTTGTCTTACAGGTTTATGGAGGGTATAGACATCTTGAGATATTAGCCATCTTTGTGGAGACTTCACAACTTTTTAAAAACTATGAGCCCCTGAAAATGCACCAACTTTATGTATCACAATATTCCATAAACTCTCCCACGGCAAAGCATCGAATTCACGCAAATCAGGAAGAGTGGAGTTCTGTTCATTCAACATAGACTGAATGATTTGGTTTGTATTTGACTCAAGGATTACTCGCTTGTGTAGAAGTATTTGACCTTTATCGTCAAATTAAGATTTTTTTGTTCTTTGATATTTTTCAAGAGCTGCCTAGCTTTAGTTTTCTTCCTAACTTTTGCCAAAACAGCTGGATCACATAATTTTTCAAATGGTTTTGGTTACACCTGAACCTTTGTTGAAATAATTTTGATACTTCTGTAGGGCTTCATTATATAACTACATCTTCTCAGCCGCTGGTAGGTCTGAATTAAAAATTTCTCACATTTTCAAGTCTAATTCAGACAAAATTTTCTTTTCAGGTTTTTGATGACTTGTTTTTGATGTTGCTTTCGATGTCAGGCTGTGGCACACTTCCGCTCTAATAAGTTTCTTTATTGGACCAAGATTCCGAGTAATCTTCCTACTGGTACCTGTGCATTTACCAACAATGAAAAAAGTCACCTGTCTGCACGACTTTTTGTTTTTTCTTCTTTGATACTTGAGATAAGAACTTAACAACAAACTGTGTCCGTTGCAGCGTAGACGAGAGAGAACACAGCGAGCATTACGAGGGAACACAAGTTTCTTGGTGGAAATCGAGGGAACCTGTGTGTCAAAGAACTTCGATGAGATAGTACGCCTCCAGTCCGATTTTTTATAGTTCGCTCCTTAGGCTTTCTTTCCATTTTTTTGGAATTATCATCAGTACAGTAGTCCCCGCTTATTAAGCCCACCCACTTAATGAGCCCAAAATTGTCCGGTCCAGAATTACTACATTTATTCCCATTATAAAAACCCGCTCTTCAAACCCAAAACCCCGCTTAACAACTCACACCTTTTGTTTTGCATTGGACGGTTTTATACTTTGTTACGCTGCTGACCTGGTTCTTAATTCAACTGTTTCATCGCCGATCATTGATTTGCGCAGTAATCGATTGCCAAGACAACTGGTGCTCTGTAGATTTTATTTTCAAAATGGCGAAGAGACGTGAATGTTGTTTAATAAGCGCGAACGACTGTATTTGCTTTCTAGATTTTGTAACAACGGTTCTCGTAGCAATTACTCAGCTGTTTTGTCTTGCGTTCTGTGATTGGACAAAATAAGTCTTGTGAACCGCGAAAGTGGACTTGGCAGTAACTGTAGTTCTAGTTAAAGCTTCCACAAGGGTGAAAATGTGACTTCCTAAGGAGTTCTTAAAACTCTGGTCTTCAAATTATTAACATCAAGTGATCAAAAATATTTTAAGACAGATTAGAAGTTGTGGAAAGAATACCCTTATACTTAATCTAATGTACCCCTGGTGGTACATGCACCTCAGTTTGGGAACCCTTGATCTAGAGTGAGTTAGTGTTTTATGTGATTAATTTGAATGTTAGGCAATCAAAACAAGACAATGATAGCGCTAGTATTGTAAAGCACGTCAAGAATTGTCTTGATTGCCTAACGTTTAAATTAATCACATAAAACACTTACTCACTCTAGATCTTCCCTTTTGGTGCGATACTGTTCAGAGCGTCACGAAAAGCTTTATGGCTCACACAGCTTTTTTCAAAGCTATATTAAAATTCTATACCACCACGATTTTTGTTTAAATACAGTAAATTAGCATCCAGGTCAAGATTTTGCAATACAGACTCCGGATTGTTTATTTCAGGATGTTGGTTTTGCTGGCAATAGCCCAAATGGGTAAACACTATGCTGAGGTCTCCAGTAATTTGGTTACACATTGTGTTGTAAAGATCTGCATCTACTTTTGGAAATAGATAAAAAACGTTTTCATTTTAGTGCCCTTCATCCGCTGTAGTTTTGCCACTCCACTTAGCGAAAAAGCCCTTTTAAATACATTTAAGTCCTGCTGTTTGTTGTGTACAAGCAGATTTTCAACATCATTCATAAATAGCATGCAATCTAGCATATTGTAGTAAACCAACACATCTTTCAAATTTATCCAACTTTTTTCTTCAAAGTTTTTTTTACAAACTCATATTCTTTTGTAATGTTTGACTTGTTCAGTGAAGAATAAAATGTTTGATGTTCTGGCAAATCACGTTGTGATTTTGTCAGATCTGTCACGAATTAATAGGGAAAATAAAATTGTGCCAGAAAATGTCGAATATCCGAAAATCTCAAATTTGCTGTTTTGACACATCAGTAATTTTTGCCTTGATTAACCACAAAATCAATCTTGTCCTACAGTTGTTGAATCACTGTTGGCTTAATTAAATTTAAGTCATAGCAGGCAGAATTAAACCTAGTAACAATTAATTTTCGACTATATGCTACAAACAATATAGCTAAATTTTCTTTTCCAACTTTGTTACTAATTTCGAATGCTTCTTTTCATTATCTCATATGCAGCACTTTATGCATGTAACCTTGTCGATATCCCAACCTGTGTTTTAGGTCCTAGCACTGCTCTGTTATTTGCACTTCAACAATTGAGCTAGTTGGGTATCACTGCCCAATGATGATAATCACATGCTTCAGGCAAGTGGGTTCCTTCATTATCATATTAATTTTGAATTGAGTGCTGCCTTCCTTTCAACGATTTACTGGGCAATCAGTTGAATAGGCCTCCAATTAATTATGTTGAGAATTGTTTGGGCGAGCTGGTCTTGTATTTCGAAGAATTAAACTGAGCGGAATTAATAATCGACTTAATCACTGCTAACTTTTTTACTGCAATTGCAGTAAGCTTCCATCTGATGTTGATGCGACTGACTTGGCTACTAATCGATGCGTTTATTAAAAAGCCATCTACTTTACGTTGTTTCGTCCACGAGAAACTATTGGTGAGTTGTAAAATATTATTATTGATGTGTGATATACAGTATTAGTAATTTCAAAGTAAACATTGTTAGTGAATTGTATTTATATTGTTAGTAACGCAGCCGGAATGTTTATAGTTAGTCAACGTCATAATTATTCGTTATTTAATTTGAACACATATTTACCAACAGAACACCGCATTGCTCCAACAAAAACGGAGTGCGCATCTTCACAGAGGAGGGCGAAAAGAAATTTAGAGTTCTACAAAGTTTTCAACAATCTCAAGAGTTATCAACATTCTCATGGTATTCAAAAGTTTTCAACATTGGATATCTACAAAAGTTTCAACATCTCAACGTTTCAGTAATTTCCAAACATTTGATGCTTTAATTCCTTCATCATTCTTGCCTTATTTATGCTGATGCACTCCCTTATTTAAGACAATTGATACACCATTGTGGAATTCGATATCGGCTATCAATAAACGCTATTGTGACTTCTTTTATTTGTGAACGTTCACGTTGGGTATTAACTTTATGTTGAAAGGGTTTATGATTATTGCCCAGTACAGCTAATTAAAACCCTTTGATTTAGAGATTATGTATCCTTTTACTAGCTGTGTTTGTCAATAATGGAATCTACCACTAGTGTAGCCGCAGAGGGCAACAGTAATGTTGGTATGCTCATCCAAGACCTGCAAAAGGTACTTAACAACAACTACCATAAAGCAGAAAGATTTATGTCACTGCGTAATGACAATAAAAAAGAACTTGATGCTTTACAACCCATTACTGATTGTAATTACAACGAGCTGATTGGGGCATCAGCTCAAATGCTTCCAGATACTGTTGCTGCCACAGCTAATAACATCTGTTCAGTAATGAAACGGAAGAGATCTTACCATAACACTCTCCTGCATTTTTCCCTCTTCACCTCAAAATCCAGATCAAGCCCAGACCATGACATAAACACGAGTTCTTCTAAAACATCCCCCAACGAAACACTTTCATGCAGATACAGAGTGACAATGTAAAAATTTTCCCTAGTGTTTGTTTTTGCGTAATTCCGGTCAAAGTAATTTACAAAGATAAGGTGCTCGCCACATATGTTGTTTTCCGATCCTTTTCATTGCGATCCAGAAAATGCACCTACTGAAATGCAACTGGAGCTAATTGAACTGCAAGAAAGTTCTGATTTAAAATCATCTTTCCGAGACCTACCGTTGGACAAGTTTTATTCTTCAGTTCTAGTCTCAACTTATTCAGCTTTGCGCAAGCATGCCTCCAGAATGGTTTCTCTTTTTCGAAGCAATTACATTAGTGAGAAGACATTCTCAGACATGGACTTCAATACATCAAAATGGGGGACAGCACTTACTGATAAATATCTTCAATCAATCCTTCAAATTTCTACCACACCATACACGTCAAGATACAAAAAACTTCTTGGCGAAAATTCACAGCTGCGTACTTTGCATTAAATGTGCTGATGTGTAATCAAAAGGACTTCAATTGCTAATGTGTAATACCACGTACTTTAATTATTAGTGTGTAGTAAAACGATATTTAAATAGCAAGCCAGCACCGGCTTTAAAATTCTTTAATTTTGTAGGGCAATACAAAGCTAAATATGCAGTTTTCGGATTAAAAAGGTTCTATACATTTTATGAGTCATTGTGCGGCCCGCAAAAGCTCAAGAAAAGTGTAATGTGGCCCGCCCAGCAAAAACTTTGGGCACCCATGGGGCAGGAAGTAGAGTGCAATGCTGCAAGATTGCAATAGATTTAAAAAATTCTAATCTTCTTCCCTACAATGCTCACTTTACTGAATTAATAATACGACGCTTTCACACCATGTCTGGCCATTATGACATCGGGCAGACCTGGGCTGGTATACAGCAAAAATTTTGGATTGTAGAAGGGAGATTAGCTGTTTGCAGATCAATCGGTAACTGTGTGACATGCAAAAAATGCAATGTTCCTGTAAAACGAAAAGCAATGGCCGATTTCCCTTTAGCCCGACTGGAGTTTGATGAGCCATCATTCAGCCATATAAAAGTCGATTAGAAAGAATTCGCGATTTGGCAGGATTTATTAATTATTTATTAAAAGTCGATTAGAATAGCTTCGAGTGAAGTAGGCCTTGCCTACTTACAGTGTGGCTTTGTTTCGTTGGCATCAATCTATATTGTCGTGTAATTTGTTCATAATAACGTTCATAAATTGTTAGTACAAATGTTTTGTTTAAAACGTGGTAAGTAGATCGTGATATTATTTACTGTAATGTGTTCATACAACGTAAATCTTGATTGTTCATCTATGCGATTGACTACTGAATTGTATCGACGTCTATGGGAAGGTTGCATGTGAAGTCACATATTTGGTGGGAAAAAAGTGGCCGACCAAAAGCTGTAATTTATGCTAGAAAGGTATAGGTCGAACACTAACTTTTGGGGTATTTTGAAAACTAATGAGAAATCAATTAAAAATTAGATTAAATTATTGCTAGTTTTCTACACAAAAATAAATGTATTTAATCAATTATCTGATCGTTACTACCGGTACCGTAAATTTTTTAATTACCCTTGGTCCAGCAGCCTACGCAATAGCCTAAAAAATTGTTTAAGGGATGGTTAATGTCACAAAATTACATCTGGCATATCAATATAAATGGTCTGCAAGCTTATTGACAAAAAAAAAATTCAAAGAATTACTGATTTTGTACATCACTATTTAATCTAACATATGACAAACTGTACAGAAGTCTGCCCTGTCATTTAGACTACAGTATAATTTAGGGCTACAACTCTTCAGTATGCTTATGCAACTAAATATACTGTATAAATTGCTCATTTCAATTAACTTAAACTCAGAATTTTCAAATACGCTAATTAATCGAATATGAAACCCTAACAGAATCTGGCTACAGAGAAGCATGCATGTTTTAGCCCATAAAACTAGCATAACTAGTAACAATAACAAGCAAATCTTAGCACTTCATACCTCACTTTGTCTTCAGATTGATTTCATAACATCAGTAAAGCAACATATTTGACGTTTATTTAATAACTGGTTTATCCATTTAATTTGCAAAAAACGGTATCACTCCTATTCAATTCAATACAAAAACACTGAAAGTGGTCGGCCACTTTTTTCGAAAGCGCATGTTAATGACGTTTGATCACGTGCGTGAAACCTTTCTATTGTTTAGTGTTGTAGATATACCTCCGGTGACCATTTTTGGCGGAGTCTGAAACGTCTCCGAGATCCCATCTCTGGTTTTAGGTCCAAGCACTGCTCTGTTGTTTGCACTTCAACAATTTAGCTAGTTGGGCCTTACTGCCCAATGATGATAGTCACGTGCTTCAGGCAAGTGAGTTCCTTCATTATTTTAGTAATTTCGATTTGAGTGCTGCCTTCCTTTCAACGATTTACTGGGCAATCAGTTGAATAGGCCTCAAATTAATTATGTTAAGAATTGTTTGGGCGAGCAGGTCTTGCATTTCAATGCAAATGTTTGTACAAAATAGCCCAGCAGATTCGCGGGCAGTGCAGTTGTATCGAACAAACGTGTTTTTTGTGTGTTAATCTAGTAATATGAGACCTAAAAATAGAGCTAATCGAAATGGATTGAATTCTGTTTTCAACGACGAGGTCAGACAACAACTTACCGAAATTAACATAACTATTAAAAAACTAATTGAAGAAGTCGAACACCTATAAGAAGAAGTAGAAGAAAGTAAACTGCGTATGAGGAAATCAAAACTGAAAATGAAAAACAAAAATAAATTGTGAAAACAACGTTTTTTAAAGTAGATGAAGTTGAACAATATGGTAGACGAGAGAATATTAAAATTCTTGGAGTAGCGGAAAGGATTGATTAAAAGGATAATGGTGAAGAAGTTGTGACAAAGGTGCGAAGTCCTGAATGTTGAGCTCAATCCTGAGCTGGGTATTCAGAGGGTGCGTTGACCCGGCAAAAAAAGAAAGATTCAAAAGCGAAACCACGGCCTGTGATTGAGCGCTTTGCTTCACGCAGAGAAAGAATGGAATTTGTGTACAAAAAATCAAAATTAAAACTTCACTCCAACTTCAGTGGTGTTTAACTTTCAGAAGATTTGACTCCCTTGCGAGCAAAAATGTTAAAATATGTTAAATTTTTTAGTTGGTAATAATAAATTTGTTCTCTTTCATACTATCAACGGAAAAATACGTATGAAGCAGCCAGCACGAGAATCAGGCACAATCAGCAACTACCAACGCGACACAAGAACGGGAAATTGGCTAACAATTGATTCACCTGACAACCTATATGGAATGAACATAGATTTTAATAAACTCAGTTATACCTCTTTGAAATTCAATATTGAATGCTTGGCGAAATCTGATTTTTAATAATGCTTTTCATAATTAAATTGCCCATTATAATCGTTTTTTTTCGGTTGAATTATGGCGCCTTTTAAATTAAAAGAAACTGTGTTGATGACAGTGATGGACCTGTGGGTGATTGCGCAGTCTTTGACAGCAGCCATGAGTGCAATGCAGCAGCTGAACTGCTTATTTGATTGCCTACTGCTAAATCCCATACTGACAACGAAAACGACGTAACCTTTTATGATGTAACTGATAACAGTAGTACAATCTTTAAATCAAAACAAAATTACGCCTGTGTAACTAGCAGTTCCAAAACAAGTGTCAACAAATCTAACAACAGTTTACGTTACAGCAACTGTGTTGATTGCGACAATTTTTTTGTAAATAGCAATTACAAGAATTCCTCAAACTCGTTTTGCTGCAATCAAATATCTGTCAATCAAAGTCCAGGAGGTTTGCCACAAATTCTCAGTTCTGCTAGCACCATTGATAACAGTATCGAAACTAAAAATACAAACATATCAAATAATTTACCTGATATAGATGCAGAGCTAGATTATAACGATTTATTTTGTATGCTAAGTGATTAGGTACTATTACGATCATACCTCATTTAATAATTTGCTTTGTTCAAAAAATAAATCTAATTGTTCATGATTCACTTTCATTTAATAAGCTTACGAAAAATATTGACAAACTATCGCACTGCCTTATTGATTTAAAACTCAAACCTGATGATGTACAAGCAATATCTGAGATTAAACTAAAAGAAAATATGATTCACAGTAATATTGAACTAGATAGTTATCAATTTCTTCACAGTGATAGTCACACGTTTGCTGGCGGTGTTGGAATTTAAAAATTTTATTTCTTTTAATATGAAACCTAATATTAACATTGATTTGCCTTCGGCTCAAAATTTATGGATAGAAATAGAAATTAACAAAAAAAACTAACTGTAGGCGTTGTCTACAGCCATCCTGTCCAAACAGTGGAACACATTGATCTATTTTCCAAAGCGTTGACGAACATCTTTCATGTACTTAATTCTGAAAAATCCGAATTCTACGTGTTAGAAGACTTCAACATTGACCTAATTGAAATAAAATCTAATAATCCCATTAAAATATATGCGGATGATTTAATTGGCAGCGCGGTAAAGTGTCTAATAAATCAACCAACAAGAATATGCAAAAACTCAAAATCATTATTGGACCATGTCTATTCTAACAAGTTAAATAACCAGCTTATGCCAGGCATAGCAATTAGCGACATTTCTGATCACTATCGGGTTTTCGCTTTAATTTCTACTACAAAGCATTTCAAAAACAACGCTTGTCAAATCTGGAACCGAGATATGAAAAATTTTAAAGCTGAACACCTTATCGAAAACTTTAATCAGACTTTAAATGCATCTTTATCTTCATTTGACTCTACAATCCATAATCAGTCTGAACAATTCATTAACTCTTTTACGAGTGTGGTAAATAAACACGCCACGCTTAAATCACCTATCAGGAAAGAAAGGATACTATAGAGTTTAAAGCACTACAGCCACAATTTCAACTTTTTTCAACGCCGTTTGCGGTTCAAATTGACGATGTTGCAGAGGAATTACAAATGGAGTTAGCAGAACTTCTGAGCGATACTATTTTGAAACAAAAACATGCAGATGTAGGGATTCCAAAATTCCACTCATTTCTTTCTCGAGAAAGGTTTCCGAGATTACTCTCTGCTACTGCAAGAATTATTGCAATGTTTGGAAGCACATATGCATGTGAACAATTTTTCTCGTCCATGAAGGCTAACAAGTCTCGTAAGATCACGGCTCACTGATGAACATTTACAGGCAACGTTGAGAGTGGCTACCTCTAATGAATTCAAACCTAATGTTGGGCTCCTTGCTGATGCGAAACGCTGCCAGCTAAGTAGCCAGAACAAAATATAACTGTAATGCCAAGTAAATTTACGTTACTCACGACTTATTTTTGTTTATTGGGTTTTTAATGAGTGTTTTGTTTATTTACCTTTAATTGTGTATTGCGGCCCGCGGGTTAACTTGCAAGTTTTCATTTGGCCCTCAGAACAATTTGAGTTTGAGACCCCTGCTATAGACTAAACCATGGTTGTTTTCGAGTCTTCTCTGTTCGATTAAAACCAAACATAATATGTACAAATCGATTTGTAAAACATTAGAAGAAACAAAATACAAAAACTATAAAACGTGTCGTAATCTTTTAAATCGAACGATTGAAAAAGCGAAACAAAAATAACAAGAATTAATAATTGAAAACAAAAGTGATAGCGGTAAGATGTGGGAAATAGTAAATGAATTAGTAAACTTAAAACCTTCTAAACAAGTTGGCATCACCCAACTCAGCACTAAAACAGGTGACGTGATAACTAATCCTGCTGCTATTTCTGAAAATCTCAATGCTTATATATTTTGCCAACAACATAGGAAAAAAATGGCTGAGGCCATTCCCGAAGTTGACGCGAATGATATAAATGCAATAGCGCCGATAGGCGTAATCAATTCTTTCCTTGTAACTCCAACGTATCAGAATGAAATTGATAATATTAACGAATCGTTCAAAGATTCAAGAGCAACCATGTATACAGACGCCGAAACTAAATTTATAAAAATTAGTAAATCAACAATATCTCCTTTTCTTTGTAAATTGATAAACAATTACTTTAGTAAAGACGTCTACCTAAACTACTTGAAAATCGCCGAAGTTATTCCAATTTTTAAAAAGGATGATTGTAGCGAAGCTTCTAATTTTTGCCCCATCTCAATTTTATCACAATTTGATAAAATTTTAGAAAAATAAATTTACTCCCACATCATCAATTTTATTTTAAAAAATGATCTGCTCTGTGAAAATTAGTTTGGCTTTCGGAAAAATTCTTCAACTATTTTGCAATGAACTCAATGTATGGCAAGTCTATAAACAATATTGATCAAAATTTCTATGCATGCTGTTTGTTTTTGGATTTATCAAAGGCCTTTGATACGGTTAATGATGACATTCTTTTAAATAAATTGTGTCGTAACTTTGGAATTCGTGGTGAGCCTCTGGATTATTAACAAGCTACTTAAAAAAGAGATATCAATATACTAACGTACGTAACTTCATGGTTTCATATACTAAGGAATCATGCGGGGTACCCCAGGTATCTTGCCTTGAGCCACTACTTTTTTGTTGTACATAAATGACATCCGGTTGATTTCCAATTTTGACCCCACATTATGGCTAATAAGAATCTAAAAAACCTGGAACACAAAGTTCAAATAGAACTCAAAAAAGTTAACTCTAGGCTTTGTCAAAATAAACTATCCCTAAATTGTTCAAAAACTAGCTACATGGTATTAAACAAACAACCTCCCAAAACTTGTCAGTGCGAAACCCTTTACATGCTTTACTATAGTCTTGTCTACAGCAGAATTCAATACGAAATTACTGCGTGAGCAACAGCAAATAAAACTTAAACAGAAATAATTTGGGTAAGGCTTGATAAAATTTTGAGAATAATATTGTATAGTAACTTATATACGCCAATTTCACAACTGTATAAAGAACTTCAAGTGCTAAAAGTAGAAGACATATATCAACTTGAATTAGCTAAATTTATGTATTGACTCCATCTTAATCAATTGGCAAAAACGTATATCACTCTTTTTGTAAGATAAACACTATTCATCAACAGGAAATGAGGTTGATAGATTCGACAGTTTACTATCGCCCCCAAACAAATAAATTATTTTGCCAGAAGCTATTTTTTCGCAGAAGCTTAAAGCGTTGGGTAACCTCGATTCAGAATTAAATAGCATGCATTGGGTTTCCTTAAAAAAAGCATATAAACTACAATTGATAAAAGAATATTAACTCTTGCAAAAATATTGGATTGTGTAAAAAACGTTATTGTTATTATCTTCCATTTCCTTTTTTTTCTTTTTTTTATCATTTCTTAAAAACTTGAACTTATTCAGACAATTCACTCTAATTACAACAGAGTCATTTAAGGGGTTTCGCTTATATCTAAATCTGTTGAGATCAGGGAGCATCTCGACTCAATAATCGAAAGATTCCTCGATGCTCCCTGGCTTTTGCTACAAGTGTTTTTTTGCATATTAATGTGATTATAATGCGCGCAAAAATAATAATAAACAAACTCTCTCTCTTTTTCGAAGCTCAGATTACTGCCAGGTAATCGACTCAACCACTGCTAACTTTTTTACTGCAATTGCAGTAAGCTTCCATCTGATGTTGATGCGACTGACTTGGCTACTAATCGATGCGTTTATTAAAAAGCCATCTACTTTACGTTGTTTCGTCCACGAGAAACTATTGGTGAGTTGTAAAATATTATTATTGATGTGTGATATACAGTATTAGTAATTTCAAAGTAAACATTGTTAGTGAATTGTATTTATATTGTTAGTAACGCAGCCGGAATGTTTATAGTTAGTCAACGTCATAATTATTCGTTATTTAATTTGAACACATATTTACCAACAGAACACCGCATTGCTCCAACGAAAACGGAGTGCGCATCTTCACAGAGGAGGGCGAAAAGAAATTTAGAGTTCTACAATCCATCTTCCAAATATTTCAACATTTTGGCACCAAATCGTTTTTATTACCCTTTGTAACAAAACACACTTCTTCCTCAAAGTTTGGTACGTTAGTAGCAATGCCTGTACTTAATGGCACATGACGTGCTTTGAAGGTTAATTTTGGTCTATTTTGGGGTAAATTTTCTTCAAAAAAATAAAACTCGAAATCATAACATGCCAAATAAGGGAAGAATCTTTCGTTTTGGGAGACACAAATACCTCTTTCTTCTAGTTTTTTAAATATCGTAAGTGGGTTTTCTAAATAACCCCTGGGAAAAGATCATGAACTTTACAAGTTTTTGGTATGTTGATAATAATCAGAGTTACAATTCCATTATTTATCACAATGAATATATTTGTTTATATTACAATAATGCTCAAAGTCAGTAATTTGGAGTAGATGATTCTTCCAAACATTTAATCTTATTGTTTCGGTGTATAACTCTGTGAACCAAATTAGCTTCACCCCCTCTACTTCGCAAGTAATAAGATTATTTTTGAATATTATGAATATAATTTGAATACTTTTAATATACATTACGTATTGACTATTATACAAAAATCTTCTAGTCAGCAAAATCAAATAGCTTCACACCAACAAATTCTCTAGGAATTATGTTAAAATGAACACATTAATTATTAAAGAATTTTTCGGCTTCACTCTCACACCTACGTCTATCAGCTCCTTGGTGAACAGCGAAACAGCAAAAAAATGTAGGTTATAGTTTCCTGAAACGTTTGCCAGCCAATGATTGTTTGCATTGTAGTTTGGCAGTCATGCTCCTGCACCAACAGGAGCATCTTTTTAATTGTTTACGTAAAAAGTAATGTTTGAAATTTGCAACACCTTCCATTTAGTACCAGGGTGAGTCAAAAGATTCTTCAGGCAGTGAATTTAAAAAGTTTAATAATTCTTTATAATTGCTTATCAACAAAACTGTTTTCAGTAATTGAGAATTGTTAATACTTGAATGATAGTATCGTGATTATTTTGTTTCTATATTTTTAAGTATAAAAGCAAGACTAGTTTATTTTAAAGCACTTGATTCGGTGTTTCATGATCCGGTGGGTAATTTTTTGACCAAATCTTTAAAATCTCTACCGCAGAAAAAATTGAAGATATTTGTACTTTTCCTCTTTTGGTAAAAGTTCGAATACTTGTTCAATACTTTTGCATGACCGAACACATTCCATTGATTGCTGGTTTTCATCTTTTTCAATGTCTTCATCTAAATCTTAATCATTCGTAACTTTGGTTTTTAGGCTCATGTTGAATTTTTCAAGTTGTCGTTAGGGGCACAGTTTGTAGAATTTTCATTCAAAGATTTTAAACACCTGTTTTAGTCGTTCGTTTATCAACAAAAGGAGCTTTGTCAGGAAACGCATCAGCAGGTGCCTTATCAGTTGGCTGCTTGTCAATTTAAGTTGTCACAACATTTGGAGCTACTTCATTTGAAACAGGTAAACCAACAGTTACTTCATCTAAAACATCCTGTTTACATTTATGTGTTTTCAGATTGTCAACTCATGCATACGTTTTCTAACACTTCGAACACTGCATCTCAGTTGACCTGAGGTGTGTACTTGCCTCATGCCTACGGAAATCTTCTGCTGCCAGAAAACCTTTTTGCATAACTTACATGTGCAAATATTTTTTCCCAATGTGAAATTTTCATGTGTTTTAGTGAGTTTCTTTTCTCAGTAAATAGTTTATCACAGTTGTCACACTTATATACACCCATTTTGTAGAATGAATGCCCTTCTAACAACCGTGCTTTATATAAAATCGATTACATTATGATGCAAAGATTACATAATAGGGATGCAATAACTACATTCTTACGGCCTCGCTTTATGTATAATCAATATGTCGTAATGCAATGACGTTCTAACCGGGAACACCGCCTTAATTACTCGGCCACCGAAGTACGCCAATTAACTGCGCAAATTGATCTTAAGGGTGCAATTAATCTCAGTTCTATACAATAGATCAGTGAGCACAAGACCTCAGTATTTATTTTCTTAAATTTGGCTAGCTGATCGGCATACTTCGGTGACTGAGAAGTCAAGGTAGTGTTACCAGTTTGAACGTCCCGTTACAAAATACATGGGTTCACACCCCGGAGTAGCTGAAGCGGATTGTGGGTTTCAATTCCACCTGAATTCAATTTTTACAAATGCTGTTGCATGGCACTGACATATTGACTAACTTTATTGAGGCTAATATCTAAATCGCGGGTTTGATTTCGGTTTTTAGTAGACCACTGTCAAATCGTCCCTTGTGATCCGTAAGATAGCATACCGAGATCCCCTGCTCTAGCTTGTTGGTCTGGTTGGGTGATCTAGCGAATGATTACTTAATTGATGTGAATATTGTCTGAAAAATAAGTAAAATTTTGCCTAGAAAGTGCTGATCTCTGAAAATGAAATAAAGATCTTCACCTCTTTTTCGGATCAAAAATGCAAACATCTAATGATTCCAAGTTAACATTTGTGTACACAAAGTTTGCAAGGTAAGTGCACCAAACTTGACTGGCCTGCAAAATTTTCACCTAGCCTTAGTTGTTATGCCCCACCTAAAAAACTTACTGCCGACCCTCTGAAACGGTGCGCTTACTCTGTCTCCTTTCCAGCTGCAGGTCTGGCGGACTCACTTGTGGAAGCGGCAACTGCTCCAATCAAAACGGACGGAATGGACATAAAGATGCATCCACAGCATCCAACAATTGATAATATCTGTGCAGTTCGCGCGTTTTTAGCGGCAAGTACTCGTTGAAAATAACATTGCCATGGTATACCACCTCCAATCTGTAAAGTGCAAAAAGTAAATGGTAACTGACATAATGGTTTCATTAATCACTTGTAGGCAGGGTTGTGGTGGTATAGCAACAATTTTTTACACTGTTTCATACTAACCTAACTGAAAGATAATATTTCTACTGTGTAGGTTTCCATGCTTTTTTTAACTCTACATCCCTGCATATAGGCTCTCTCAATGAATATATAAGTAGGTAATAGACAAGCATGCAACCAGCAAATATTTCTTATGTGAAATTTTGTAAAAAGGATTACTATCATCTTAAGTTTTTGTCATAAAAATTCATCACCAAACAATTTGCTCAAATTTGAAGTATTAAAATTCATGGGTGGCCACACTTGCTTCACGAAAGAGACAAAAATGATGGAAGCCGTTATTGAAAGAGCCATAACCCGTTGACACGTTCCATGAAAATTGGCGGCATTGTCCTTTACTCCTTTTTTGCTGATCAGTATTTTTAAAGCCCGGTTTGACGTATGCTTCATACAAATGGTAAAAGAAGATCATTTTCTTTCGGAGCACGGTATCTTTGAAACCTGGTGAGAGGAATTCTTCATACCACTAGTTTGTGGAGATCTTTTTTTGGAAATCAGTATCTTTAAAAGCCCAGTTTGACCTATTCTGCATACAAATAGTGGATGGAGACTTTTTTTTAGGAACACTGACATTACTGAAAGTAAACTAACAGGTCCACAAATTTTCTCTTTTACCCTTTCATTGATCACAAAATTTGACGTAACTGACCGCAGATTGCACGCCCCAAGCCCACATCATTCTACATAACAATATAAGTACAAAGAACCGCAGTTTGGCCATCCTTATGTTAGACTGTAAAGATCATGCAATTATATCACACTGTAAATCAGTAAAACAACCCTATCAATTATACTGGTCAATACAATTTTTCTTAATGCGAGTAATTAGCTGATTTGCTATAATTAAAAGCCATTAAAATCAAAGATAAATTTGTTTATTTATGACATCAAAATTTTAAGTAACTTACTGTTTTAATATTGATAGTTCAGTTGCAATTACGCTGCCATAAATCTAAAACAAGCTCACGGTCGCTCTGTAAAGGCCAATCGGTATACCTCTTATATAGGCCTAAAGCTAAGTTTGTCTGTATCACGGACGTGCACTTCAACTTCTTCAAAGCTACGGGACGCATAAATATCAAACTTTGCACGATTGATTAACACCTTGGTGGAGAGTGTCATAAGAGTATTTGGACATAATGATGACGTTATAATTAAAGATAACCTTTTTTAATTTGCATTTTTTGACTGAAGAAAATCATTTTTTGCTCAAACGAAACTCAGCTCCCATACACACCAACTTGCTGAAATTTTATCTTTTTGGGGTGTAATATGACGTTACTACTAACACTTGATTGCACAATTTATTCTTTGTATTTCCTCACAAACTATTCATCGTAAAAAAGCAATTGAGAACTTTTCAGGAGATATTAATAAGGTGCTTTCTTTAAAAAATCTTCTACAATAGTTTGAGTTGAATTGATGATGCGACAACTGATCCTTTTTTAAGCATTCTAAAGCATGCTTCTTTTTTTTTGAACGCATCAAACTGCCTCTATCATATCATAATGCTGCCTGGTGTAATTATAGTGAAAAAATAAACAGTAGGCACGACCTATGCGTCAAGTTTTTATTCACTGTTATTTCAAAAACAAAAATCAATATGCTTCCTGTGAAAAAATAATGATGAATTACAGTATTAACATAGTGGTAGGTCAAAAACCTATGTTTTAGTAAAACAATGCCAAAGTAGAATATTTTTGTACAGTCGTCCCGCAAACCTGACTAATCTTAAACTTTAAGACATATTAATGAAATGTAACAAAGTTGAACAAATTGACAAATTTTCCGGTTAAATCTTACAGGATTTAGAAATACAGTATTATCTGCATTTTTAGCACAACAGCCTGGTCCGTGGATTATACTCTTAAACGACAACCTAACCTATTGTATTAGCTTAGCTGTAAGAGTTTGACTGTGGGTTAGTTTGCCCTTACTCTACCAGCGATCAAGCCAAGACCTAACAATATACGCGCTGCCAGAGATATTAGGTCATACAAATGGCATACACTTGAAAAGTCGTTAGTAGTATACGAAATATCTAACAGCTTGTTTCAGAAATTACACAAAAATCATTTCGGCGCCCCCTACCCCACTTTATATGTATGCTTCCATGCAAGTGATAAAATGAACGGATGAAAGTTTGTGAAGTTATTGGCTGTTTCAATTGTGAGCAACTTCACTTTCTTAGAACATACTGGCACTAGAAGCAGGGCCAGTAAAACGTTGCTATGGACTTCAAAAACATTGGGAAAAAGAACACCCCTGATGTATTTCTACCCGATTTCTATTAAAAACACGGTACTTTTGATTATGGAATGAGATGTTGCTATGTCAAAAAGACAAAAACTTTTCATTGCTGTTCTCACCACTACTGATATTCTTAACCTTGATATTACTGATAGGGACGCTGCAGTTGTAATAACGGTAAGTATATCACTTTAGGTTAGCTTGCTAATTCCCTGGCTGCGTTTATGCCAGGCACCAAGCAACATGCGCACAGCCATGGGCTTTAGATCGTACAAATAAGCATTACAATTACGAAAAGTCTTAAGTAGTGGACCAAATATTTAATAATTGTTCCAAAAAATACATATCAACCACTTTAGCGCCCCCGCAACTTTTAAATTATGTTTCCGTGTACTTCATAAATTAAACGAATAATAGCATGTAAAATCGTTGACTGTTTCGCTTTTGCGCGAGTCCAGTTCCTACGCACGCCTATTCTGAAAACAGAGCAATTAAGATGTAACTAAAGACTCCACAAATTGTGAAAAAATGTGGCGGCTATCCGCAGCCCCTTATCACCCTTTAACCGATTTCCCTTATAAAAGCTTAACTTTTGATTTTGGAAAAAACATATTCTTTTTCTTACTGCTTTCAAAACTATTCATTTGGTGAAGCCGGCGCAGAGGGCTAAACCGGTATTCTAAGCTTTGACAAAGTGATAGGGGGGCTTGCGCGCGACGCCGGCAGAGTGGGATAGTTGTAAATAATGAAGACCTCACAGAGGTTTGATTTAAACAAAAGGAAACGTTGCATTGACATATATCTCTGTAGCTTGGTAATGAGTCCTTTGCCAATGTTAATCACGGAAGAAATTGAATATTTTGAAGTGATGGAAGGAAAGTGCGATCAGATTTGAATTCTGATCAGGCGATCAGGCGATCACAATTCAAATCTGATCGCCTGATACTGCAAGAAACTACGCAATTACATTTACAAAACAGAGAAACCGTTATTTTGTCAACCAGTGTTATCATTTCCTTCCTGATATTGCTATGAGTGTAAACAAACTTCTGCATCTACAAAATTTTTGCCACTCTGTATTCATTACAATAGAGACAATATTTACCTTGTCTTTCACAAACTCAAAGCTTTTCAAAAATTTTCCAACACCGCCTAATGCATTTGGAAAATTGCCAGAAGCAAAATTTGAAAAAAAATTTTTTGGTCTTGATAAACCTCTAAGTTATTGTTGACCTCTTTTTGAAGATCAACGTTTTTTAGTCGTTGTATCTGATAACACTTTTATTCCTTGAACAGGTCAAAAACATTTGATGGAGGCAATGACCCCAGTGGCTCTCCTAGCTACACATATGATTGGAACTGTGACATTGTCATAATTTCTAAATCGTAACCTTTCTTTTTACATATCCAAATAACCTTAAGATGATTGATCACTATGTATTTCATTTGGAAGAAGGCAGAACAAATCACTTCTCTTATCTCTCATAAATCACTTCTCCTAGTGCGATTCATACGGTTAGGAAATTTAAACAAGATGAGTTTGAACAATTCAACAGAGTGAAGTGGTGCAATGCTGTTTATAAAGTTACATAGAAAATGGGGGTGCATACGGTCGTTTCTGCAAGCGAAGACAAAACCGGATTTTAAAAATTCGATTTCTCTCTGTTTTTGTTTCTGTCAAGTTAACCTTTGAAACATGATCTTACCAACATGAACAACGAGTCAAACCACTGCCCAGCAAAGTTGGGATCCCAGTTCCCGAGCCATGACGAGTTGCCGGAGGCTGATTCAGTAATTGTCATCTGTACGGCCGGATTGGTGAACGCGAATGGAATGCTGAGCCACTGCGAATAAAACGTTGAATTTAACCGAACAATAAGCCAGCTTATGTGGATTTCAAGAAAGAATTGGTGGACTAATACGGCTGATTTGTTTGAATTTTAAACTGTGTTACAATAGCAAAGTGTTTAGGTCACAAAAGCCTCTTGCCTGTTCAGACGAATAAAGGGAATTTGAAAGCAAAACTGTCGACTTTCGCAAGACACAGCTGTTCTCCAAAAAGTTATCAGATATTTCCTGTGCCATAATGAAACTACGCCATGACAGGGGGCAGAAACACTTTGTTTTAAGAAGATGAATGTTGTGTTACACAAAGTCAAACAGATGTAAAGTGTTTTAAAAAAATAATTGGTTCAAACCTGTGGGTTGTGTATTAGAAGGTTGATAATGAAATTGGCGGTGGGATAAATGATCTTGCACAAAATGCCCTCATTGTTCCTTCCCCTTCTACTAAATAAGGTATAGTACCATTTTCCTTGCACAACTTTACAGTTTCTGGAATCACACTACCTACCATGCCAACAAACATGCAAATCAATTGCACGACATCAGTAAATGCGACCGAATAAAGACCACCGATCAAAGTATAAAAAACAGCAATACACGCAGATGCAATGATGGCGATGTCTTCACGAAGTCCAACAATAATGGTCAGTGTTCCTCCTTCACGAGTATAAACATTTGCTTATGTAAAAAGATTTTTTGTAATTGAATGATCATGCAATCAAATCTGATGATAACTGAGTTACTGCGGCCGTTGGAAAGCGCTTAACAATAATTTCCTCTGGTTTACCGATCGTAACAACAAGTTAATTCATCCGAAGTGATAATACAAGAAATGCAAGCGATATTGAAAGTTGAAAACTCCGAAACAGGTCTGGACAATTATCCCATGTTTAGCGTCACTGTCACTGCGGTGTGAGTCTGCAGAATAATGATGTAATAAATATTCAATCCAAAATTTTGTGCATAGGTGTGACACATAATATCACAAGGGCAAGAGTCTCTTGGTTGTTGACGTCTTAGGTTGCAGATTTAGGGGTTTAGGGGATTGGCATTGACGTCTTAGGTTCCATTAAACGTCTGTTACACGCTTAGTTGTTTGCATTTGTTTTTGATTTACCTTATAGCTACGATATACGAGCTCGTATCAACTAACACCTGTTTGTTTATGCGCTGTTTAATAGAAAGTGGTTCTATCGACCTTTTAATCGGATGTAGGGTTCTATGTGAGGTGTACGACGAATTGCTTGCAGTAAACCATTTTAAAAAATTGGAGAACAGATTCCAAGAACGTACAAAGCTTGCATTTGAAGTTACTAATCTATTATTTTGATGTAGATAAAAATTTTTAAGATGCAAGTATGCATTTGCTTTGAAAATTCCTCAATCAACTCTTGTTGCTGCATGGAGGACTCTGATCGTACTAGTAAACACTTTGATCTAGGACACAGCGCCTGCTCACCTAATGCAGCCAAGATTGCTCCAGCAAAAAATGTCTCACCGCAAAGAGCTGGAAGGCTTAAAAGCGCTCCCATTTTTTGACCGAGTTTTCGTTGAAATGGATCGACCATTGTAAGGTATCCCTGCATACTTGATTTGTTAAAATTTAGAAGAATGAGAGGAAGAGCCGATATATTTTTGTTCTCCGGTCACGAGAAAACTTTTTATCGGTTATACATTATGCCACGTATATATTTCGACCAGCTTCGGAGTTACCATTACTGCTGTTGCTCGGTTTTTGCACCACAAGCAGAAGCAATTTTCATGAAGTAATTTTCTCAACCACACAGACTTAGTGAGGTTCTAACTTATGATCATTGCTGCCATAAGTGTGCTCCAATATATTTCATCATCTGACGGATGGCCACTCTATAATCATAGAACGATTTTGCAGTGTTCATTACTTCATCACGCATCTTCTTTGCAAAGAACAATCCACCGTTCATCAGAGCCAATGAATAACACAGCGGAGGTAAGGTCCACAACAGCCCAAACCCTGGTGTATAGATGGACTCTGCTGTTCCATTGATGTAGCCTCCACCAACCCACGTTGCTAAAAAATTTTTTTAATGCGGAAATAAAAGCACACACTCATTCTCATTAATGTCGCAGCACAATTATGCGCAATGCGCACTGATTTAACGGCAGGGCGGTTGTGGGTTCAATGCTTTTATGGGCCTTCTATATGGCACTCAGTTGGAATTTTTCTTGGTTAGTTGGATTGCATGCCTGTCGGCACTGTAATGTGATGGACAGAGCATCATGTTTGTCATCCACCAGCTGTGAATTGAGCACTTCAGAAAGCTACGTGGCATGTGCGGCACAATCGTATAGAACCATCGTTTGCTTTATATCCCGCTTTGAACGCAGCGACATGCATAGGTGACTGCAGAATTAAAAACGCAAAGCCAACTCGCCGTCTCCAAAACATTTCGTTCTTTTCGTGGTAGACAAATATATCAATTTCTGATCGTCATACTGCGGTAGAATTGTGCTGCGCCAGCACTTCTGGTAGCTTCGTAGCGGGTCTGAACGCAACGTACTATGTACAACAGTCAAAACTTTTCTGTGACTGAATGATAAAAGACAAATAAACTAACAGTCCATTCAAACCTGTCATGGTGAAACAACCGAACAAAAGGCGTATGTCCCTTCCGGCTACCATGTTCGTCTCGGTTCTACCATCAGCCCCTTTTCTCCTTTTGTACCATGCGGCCCATAGGCCAACTCCAAGAATAAGCAAATAAAACACAATTAACGAAATCAAACCAACCACATTTATTTCCATTTTTCTTTAAAAACAACTATAGCGGTTGGTGCGTGCTGCGTAACCACAGCTAGCTGACTGCAGAGTTGATTTGTGGTACAGAATTTGAAAATTGCTGTCAGCTAGAAAGTATAGTATTCATTCTAGAAGCTTTTCGTCTGACACTTTTCAAGAGAATCCGTCAGAAGTAGAGTGAAAAGGTGAAGTGAGTCACTTATATAGAGACACAGTTGACGAAAAGGAGAAACAAGGGAAAAAGCTACATCGTGCTTAGTAAAAGAAGCGACCAATGGAAGGAGCGGAAACTGATGTGTAATTTTTAGACCATAAACGAATTCTTTTTGTTTGCATAAATTTGGTTTGGATGTTTTGATGTACGTGGCTTCAAGAGTGGAAAGATGAAAAGAAGTACGGCCACAGGCAAGAATAGAAAATTTGTTGTCATTATATTCACGTGCGCGTGTAGGGTTTTGTAAAAGATGTTGTCCAATAGCAGAAAAGGAAGTTTCAGCTTTAAAGCTTCTGATTTGCTTGCAAGAGCGGGCCAATGTGCTTCGGTCCTGAGAAATATGCTCCTGAAGGATGGTTTTGGGCACGTGCTGCTTAATCCTCTGTTGTAGCCTTTGAGAAGTACGACCCACGTACCGACTATCGCAGTGGCACAAAAATTGGTAAACAATGTTGCTTTGATGAAAAGCGGGTAGTACATCCTTTTCGGCTACAGGCAGAAGTTGTCTGGTGGTGTAGACAATGCATGGCTCAACTGCAAAGTAACAGCGTTTGACGGCTGTTTTAATTTGCATTTCGTACCTCATCGAAACATTGCCCAGCCATGGCAAGTGAAGATAAACTGGGCATTTCTTCGGACCTAATTGCGTTGGTCTGTGAAACTGATTTAGTTTCTTGGTTATAACAGCATTGATCACAGCTTGTGGATAACCGCTGCTGATAAGGATTGAACAAATGTTGGAAAGTTCATTTTGAAGAGTAGATTTCGAACAGAACTGTTCGAACAGTTCGAAAAGGATGTACTACCCGCTTTTCATCAAAGCAACATTGTTTACCAATTTTTGTGCCACTGCGATAGTCGGTACGTGGGTCGTACTTCTCAAAGGCTACAACAGAGGATTAAGCAGCACGTGCCCAAAACCATCCTTCAGGAGCATATTTCTCAGGACCGAAGCACATTGGCCCGCTCTTGCAAGCAAATCAGAAGCTTTAAAGCTGAAACTTCCTTTTCTGCTATTGGACAACATCTTTTACAAAACCCTACACGCGCACGTGAATATAATGACAACAAATTTTCTATTCTTGCCTGTGGCCGTACTTCTTTTCATCTTTCCACTCTTGAAGCCACGTACATCAAAACATCCAAACCAAATTTATGCAAACAAAAAGAATTCGTTTATGGTCTAAAAATTACACATCAGTTTCCGCTCCTTCCATTGGTCACTTCTTTTACCAAGCACGATGTAGCTTTTTCCCTTGTTTTTCTTTTTCGTCAACTGTGTCTCTATATAAGTGACTCACTTCACCTTTTCACTCTACTTCTGACGGATTCTCTTGAAAAGTGTCAGACGAAAAGCTTCTAGAATGAATACTATACTTTCTAGCTGACTGCAAATAAAACCTTGTCCTAAAGCCTTTTTTGGGTGCAGGTCGGACACTCCCGTCGGGATCACAAATAAGCTGTTCTCGCCATTACATTGACACGAATGCCTTTTTTGAGAGCAAAAACATTCAAAAGTAAGAACTTCATCCACGCAGCACCTTTTTATGTTTGCTCCTTGTCTAGCGCTTTGAGTCAAAATTATTCAATTTCAAAATTTGAAAAAAATTTTTCAAGCTATACCACTTTTGGTAGTGTCTTCTTGGTTTTTTATTAGAGACCATCCGAAGGCTCTGATAAAACCAGAGATATT
The DNA here is from genome assembly GCA_963675345.1 of Trididemnum clinides. Lineage (NCBI taxonomy): Eukaryota > Metazoa > Chordata > Ascidiacea > Aplousobranchia > Didemnidae > Trididemnum > Trididemnum clinides. The sequence continues at coordinate 2,309,791 of OY776299.1, forward strand.
AAACAATTTTTAGGATTATTTGGTGGGGTTTAAATGATGACTTTATTTTTTTAGAGAATGTACTTGTTAATTTAGTCAAAAATAGAACTTTCATAAATGTTACGAGAGGGCAACTGCCTTCTTTATCCCTTTTCCAGCTGCGTCTACATTCTGGTGATTGAGTGGGGGGGGGGGTTACAATCTGCGTTTGTTTGCGTACTTTCCTGGTAACAAAAACAATTATTAAAAACAAATTAGCAAAATACGTCAAAGTCTAGGAGTTAGCAATAGCACTACAACAAGAGTTCTGCTGTTTCTTCTCTTATTGTGTTGATCAAGCTTTTAGTTTCCTTATTTAAATCTATTTAACAAAGATTGAGTTGTACAAGTAGATTGCTTTAAATTGGTCAGTTAACTCTGTGATTGGACGTTTGGTAACAAGATGCACTGTGCCTTGGGGAATTAAATGACATGCTAGACATTTTGGGGGTTTTTCAACCATGTAGATTGGCAGCTTTTCCAGCCTGCACCAATCAACAGCCGACTCGACGTAATTGTGCGTTGTCCAGCCCCGTTAGGTAGGGCCGAAATGGCTATTGATCTCATCGAGGTTCCTACATACTCCAGTTTCTTTTCACATCTTTTATTTTGTTGTCGTGCTGTTCTCTGAACAACCACAGAAGGGAGCCTTGCAATCGCTTTAAAATAGGCTGTCTGTTTTTTCCTTTTTGTTTCCCTGCCCCTCTTTCTCGCGTTTTCTTCGTGTGATGAGCGACAAGGTTCATCCCAACCAGGGGTGGGCAAACTGCGGCCCGCGGGCCGCATGTGGCCCACGACGAACTTTTGTGCGGCCCGCGAAAGCCTCAAGCAAAAAATTAAGAAAATTAATTAATGTAGAAGAACGTGATTGGGTGCATTTTTCTCATTGATAGACTTTGAAAATTAAATGTGCTTGCATTTTCAATTGAATAAAATTACTTTGATTCATTTGAGTAATAATTATTGGTTTTTAATGTTATATTAAATCTAAAATGCAAATGAATTAGAATAATATACCAATGCGTTCGTTAAAAAGTGCGGCCCTCAGATAGCTTCCGTGACCGCGATGCGGCCCGGAAGCCAAAACAATTGCCCACCCCTGGCCTCATCTTTACTGCACTGAAGTTCTGTGTGCGAAGGCAATATCACTTGGAAAGGCAACTCAGCAGAGTGCTGAGCCTACCTCAGATAGGTACATTCAAGGTGCACTTTCCTCTCTTCTTCAGAGTTGAACTTCCTTTGCAGTTCCTAATTCTAAAGTTGTTCTCTTTGCTGCCTTTCTGTCTCTCTTTTAGTTTCCCAGCTTACCAACACTGTGTCTTTTTTTCGAGGCCTCCAGCAAGTATAACTTATCTGTGAGATTCAACCCTTTTTCTTTCAACGATGGTCTCCCCCTCGTCTCCTAGCCTATTACCCCTGACTGTCTTGTCCCTAGTCCCTTTCTCATAAGCCTCCCCACTCTATGCTACTTTTAGCACTCCTTGATCTCCTGCTTCCTCTCTTTTACCTGACAAGTTTGAGAACCTTCAATGAAATGCAGGAGATGTTTGCTCCAAAAGTGTAGAAATTCTTTACAGTATCTCATTCTTTTCTTTTGATTTTATCATCGCATTATTGTAATCAGTCTGTAACCAGAAATCGAATCTCAACTCCTCATCATCTTTCAGGATCCTGACATACTCTGCCCTGTGATCTAACTGCACACTCCCAGTCAGGCTTTACTTCTCCTAATGACTTCCACCCTGGTTGTGGAGTCGTCGTTTTTGGCAAATATAGTCTACTCTTTTCTAAATTTTTCACCTCTTTTCTCTACTGGCTTGAACTCTACTTAGACTACTGGGGATCAATATTTTTTTTGAAAACTCTAATCCTTTATTTTCCTAAACGTCGACACTCCTCCTATTGGCTCCTCCTATGAGCATAGTAGATTTGACAATTTTTTTCCCTCTGTTATGCCTTTCTCTCGAAATCTTTTTATTCTGGGAGACTTTAACTGTCATTCCCCTCTATTGGAATCAAGAGGTAGTCCAGACCTCTTGGTGATGAAGTATTTGATTGATTCATCTCCTCAGATCTTCTTTCCCTCAATGATCTTGACACCCCTATTTTCCTTCTTTACGCCTCTGGAAGTTGCACCTCACCAAGCATCTTTTTCACTCCTTCTTTCCTTGCTCTCTCCTACTCCCGGGAAGAGCTTCAGAACTTGGATTCTAAACACTTCTCCATTTTTCTCACTGTTTCGCTTTCTCCACTCTTCCATCCCAACAAGCGTCCTCACACCGCCAATTTTCAGAAAACTCGTTGGAATAGCTTTATCCTCTACTTTGACTCTCACGGTCCTTCTACACAGCATTATTTCTCTCTCACTCTCTCTCTCTCTCTCACTCTCTCTCTCTTTTTCCTCTGCAGCTGCACTCTACTTATTTGGCACTAAATGCGACTAAATCATTCTCAAGCTTGGTGGTTTTCTAAAGTGAAAAAAGCGGTAACAGAAAAGTGTAATACTGTCTCATCGAAATTCTTTGACTCACAAGTTCCCTCAATTTCCACCGAGGAACTTGTGCTCCCTCATCACGCTTGCTGTGTTCTCGTCTACGCTACAACGGACACAGCTTTCTGTTAACTTCTTATCTCTCTAGGATTGGCAGAATCGAGTATCCTTCCTGCAGCGCTGCGGACACTTGTCCCAGGACACTTCTCATCTCCTTCTGCACTGTCCAGCTATAGACTCTTTGTGCCGCTCGCTCTTTGGCGACTCTCTGTCTCTCTACGATCTCTGGTCCAGGCCCTGGAGAGTTTCCCGGCTTATGGAGCTCCATGGTCCTCTGTCATGCCCCCATCCCTCGGAAGGGGTAGGGCAACAACAACAACAATTCAAAGTCGGAAATTTGAAGTCGCGATAATTCAAAGTCGAAAATTTCGAAAATTCAAAGTCAAATTCAAACCCTAACCCTAATTCCTAACCCTAACACGACTTTGAATTTCCGATTTTGATTTGTTGCGACTTTGAATTGTCGGGACGCCACAGCCTATAGAGTGAAAAAAGTCTAAATTATATTTGGTGTCGCATCCATAACTGGTTTTACAATTATTTTTGTCATAATTTCTGCTTTTACACGTAATGCCATCCGTTTACTCCTTTTTCTTTCTCTCATGCTACCACTGCTTCTACTTATTTTTATTGTTTGTTTTATGATTTAATAAAACGGAAATAAAATTTAATAATAAACTTAAGTTAATTTCATAGTTTTTTCCTCGAAATCATGGGCCAAACGGTATTTGAAAATCTTAGATTTGGAAAAATAGCCTAATTTTTGGTCCCCTTTTCATTCTCAAATAGTGATTGGCACTCTTGACTCCTACGCTGCAACCAATTAGTAACCTTTTAAAATAGTTTACAACTTTTTAAAATTATCATCAAACTCCTCAAGACTTTTAAATATAAGATAATTTACCAAAGCCTGCAATCAGGCACTAGTTTAGTGGAAAATAAAATAGTAAAACCGGTTGAAAAATATGGCCTCTGGCAAACATGTGACGCAAATATTTCAAATATCAGCTGTGTAAATACAAACAGTCAGCAGGAAAAATTGGCTTTCGTAACATTTACGTAGTTATGTATAATCTGCCTAGAATTTGGTATAGTATTTACTCCTGTTTCCTCCACATTTCAAATTCCTGTTTAAAATTCTTACAGCAGTAATTAAATATTTAAAATATTCTTCCGTTTTGTTTCAATTTAAAATATTCTTACATTTATACTTGTAAACTAATATTAAACTGCTCGCTCTATGATCGTTTGAGGGTACCGTCAACAGGAATTTGAAATATGGAGAAAACAGGAGTGAATAGTGTACAAAATTCTAGGCAGATTATACATGTATTAAGTATGTCAAACTGGCATTAAGCAAGTAAGCCAAATCAAATCCGAAGAAAGTGGCATGAACGTAATCATGTGTCGCTATATTTACGGCGCTGGAAATGCATTACCACCTGCATTGATATTTCCAAGAGTCAGATTTAAAATTGAAATGTTAAGAGATGCTCCAGCTGGAAGCTTAGGTTTGGCAAATCAGTAAGATTGGATGACATCTGACATATTTTCTAAAGTATCGGGTCATTTCATTTGCAATATGACTGTTTCAAAAAAACGACCAGGAATGTTAATCATGAATAACCAATTAAGTTTCCTTACTTAGGAAGCAATTGGACCTGCTCGAGAAAATGGCTTATCTTTGGCAACTATACCACCTCACTGAAATCACAAATTACAATCTTTGAATGTGGATGTTTTTGGGCCTTTAAAGCGTTTTTTCAGTGCATTTTGCGATAACTGGCATTGCTCAAACCCAGAAGAAGCATTTTCCATGTATTGTATTGCTGAACTTTCCAAACAGGTACTTGTCAAGTCATTTTCGCTGGAAAACATCACTTTATCATTCAGATGCATTGGAATTTACACATTCAATTCCGAAACATTTACTGAAGATGACTCTTTACCGTTCTGATCAGTTTTAAAATTGACTGACTTTGAAAGGCCATCTCCAAGAAGAAGTTGAGCAAGATGTAGCGAGTAGCTGAAAGCGCGATCTATCTCCTTCCATTAATATCGCAGAAGTGCGTCACTGCAGCATAGCTACCACGACGTCTGAAAATGAAATCACAACAACCCTTTGCCCTCTGCCGAAGGCAAAATCGAAAGGGAAATCAAGGCGGAAGAGAGTCAGTGCTGAAATAATTACGGATATTCCTGTTAAGAAACGAATGTTTCTAAGTAAAATCATTGGGAATAATTGCCCATCTGAGAAAGAGGATGTTGTGTTATCCTTAGCTGACCCATCATCTGATGGTGGTGAATCGCTTGGCGATTCTTTGGGCGAGACAGATGAACAAACTGTTCTCCCGAAGTATGGCGATTTTGTTATTGGCAAGGTCCACTCCGTTCATGGTAGCTTTGAACTCTTTGTTGGAAAACTGTTAGATGATCTAGACACCGATGATTATTACAGCAAAAGCTATCTTGAACAATCGAGAAAAATAAAGAATGGGTTCACTTTTCCAAATGTGGAATACATAGCTCCTATTGATAAAGGTGACATTCAAAAGGTCTTACCGCCACCTCACCAGCTGCCCAAACCAAATGGCTGTGTGGCGTATAAAAATCTGCTACAGACTTATCTATGGTGCCGTGAAGATTGCTACTAAGGTTGTAATGCAGTGAATGTTATTGTGGCGCATTATGTTTGTGTGCGTTCCTTCAAATACCACTTCTGTTCTTTCAAATACATATATCTGGTATTTCACAGGTATTTCCGAGTAATTCTAACTCAAGGACCTTGAGCCATGACTTATGCATAACTGAAGTATTTCTAATTCAGTCATGTTTTGTAGGTCCAGTTGGGTGTTCCATTGGTCCCTCAGAGTGTGGACCGATGGAACATATTCAAGCAATAACAAAATTACCAATAACTAGCAAACGAGTGGCTCAGTTTCTACATAACTAGCCACCAACAATAATTTTTTTGCGAAGTACACTTGACATAATTTGGTATTGAGAAACGTGCAATATCGTAAAAATGCCAAAACCGTTTTATGGACCCGCACTTTCTTTACCCTTTTTGCGTAAAGACAGAAAGTGAACGTCCACTCTTTAACCTTTATCTATTATTTTTAAGCAATGAAATACTGCGGTGGTTCCATTGAAAAAATATTGCCGGTAAGATTTTCAATTTTTCTGCCAGGCACAGAGTGGTGCAATCTGATCAATTCTCTATTTTCAAAATCTCTGCAAGTTTGTAGTAAAGCTTGCTGTGCCGTTATCGAACATCGAGATTAAGTTCCGCATTAGTATTTTTAGCACTAAGACAAATGTAACCTACTTGCAACGATAAGACACACAGAAATAGCAGGTATGTCTAGTTGAGAAGTAATTAATGGAACCTCGGAATTTTTTTCTCTCACTAAACTAGCAATTAACTACCGAGTATTTAATTTAATGGCTTCAATCTTGCGCTATCGTGATCTATCTTTGAGAACGAAACACTTCTAATTCTGGTTTTCAGGATAATATTCTATTTAAATACCTCCTCATGCACGAATGCCGCAGGTAGGTCCCTGTTTCCACCTACAATTTTACAGCAAGCGTTCGTAGGAGCGCTTTTTGTTTCTTTATCAAAATATTGCAGCTATGATGAAAGAACGTTTAAGCAAATAAACGACTAAAGATATTTTATTGCAACACACTTTCATAACGCAGCAGCAATAGATCAATGTGGTGATTAATTAATCACTGACGCCGTCGTCAATCTTTCATCAGTCCTGGAAGGAAGATGGTTGACGGGAGGAAGCAAGCAGCAAAAGAAGGCTTCCTAGCTCAAACCCTCTGCATTGTGATTGCAAAACCATGCAAAAGTTGATGAGCGAGGATCCAAATGACTTTGTCAACAGAATGTAAGCCTGCCTGTACTTTTTAACGAAACGATTACGGATATTATAAATGGATAGACTAGTTCTGTCGACAATTTATTGTGAAAACTTGACGTTCGCTCCCTTTAGTAACCAGAGAGCTTCGTCAGAAAACGGTACATTTTATTACCAATGTAACATATAAACTGTTAAACAAAAAAATACCAAGACAACCTGTACTTGCTACCTGCCGGTTACTAAGGGGAGAGAAACGTAAAGTTTTAACAATAAATTGTCGATAGAATGGGTCCATCTGTTTATAATGTCAACGTACTCGACAAAAGAAAAATGCCTGCTATATAGGACTAGCTATAGCCGTTACGGATGTCCACAGTTTAGAGTTTAGACATTAAAAAGCTTTGCTGACCAGATAATGTGTCGTCCTGTCAATGTTATAAACAACAATGCAAAACAATTTTTTTTAATTGGTCAATGTTTTGACCTCGCACAAAAACACCAAAGTTAATCACCTACGGAACAACGAGAATAATGGATATTTCTTAATGCAAAAACACTTATCTTAGACCAGTGTTTCCAAACTTTTTTCTTGAACCGCGCCCTAAAAAGCTTGGGTATTAGCAAATGCCCTTCGACAAAGCTTAAGCAATTGTTTTTTATTTCTCAACAACAATGTTGATGTGAAGGAATTGACCTCGTTTCCTTGGCTGTACTACAGGCAAAATAGCTCAACACATAACGCTTTTAGCTAACAAACTACATTGCAACTATTTTGTTTCACACTAAATTGGCGTTATAGAAAAATAAATTTCATGATATAGGCGTTTTCAATTCGCATATCACAAAGAAACTCCCGAGTAGGAGACTGATTATGATAGACCTAGTAAAGGGTTTCTCGGTCTTTTTAGGCACGTGGCCCATTTTCAAAATAAACAGAAATCTGTGGCCCAGTCAACATATTTTTTCCAATTTTGGTAATGTGCTTCTTATTAGATGAAGTTGAAATAGCAAGCCGTGATCCACCCGACAAGTGATGAGTCTGGAAAGAAATTAAAAACTTGTTTTCGATGTCGCAGTATGCTCTTAGATGCTTTTCCAACTCATCAGATACAATAGTAGTTGGTTAATGATTACTAAACTTTAAGTGTCGTCTGCACAATTTTCTGCTCAATAAATACTACTGTTGTGAGCTATATAAACCACTTACTGACTTTATTACCAGCTATAAACGTTTTACCACCAGCAACCCACAACCATATGCCACAGCCATTAACTTGTCCACGTATTCTTAGAATCGAGAACAGACTTGTTGAATCGTTTGCTTGTAGCAAGACTAAAATTGCATTATTGTGTGATTACTATTACAAATTATTTCTTTAAAAAATCAGCGATATGACGGATAAGACAAGATGATTAAGCAAGTTTTTCAATTTTTACAATATGTCAAGTACTGTGCTACTTATTTTTTGGAACGCAACACGAAGGCAAAGTTTTCGGGACTTGGGATTTCACACCTGTCAGCTCTCTTCCTTTGGGGCTACCATAAGTCCTCCTTTAGGGCTACCATTATTCCTCTTTCTAGAGGATTTTTCCTCCACTTGCATAAAAATATATTTGTCTCAGAACAGTGCTTTTCAAATTTTTTTTGTTGGGGTACACAAATAAATTCTGACTTGGCGGCGGCACACATACTTTACAACGACGAAAACCTACTCTTCACAAACTCAGCTGCAAAAATTAATTGAAGCAATTTGCAAGTTTAATTACTGAAAAAACATCAAAAGTTAATACGTTACAATGGAATTTACACACATAAATAGCATAAACATTAAATACATATGGAATTTAATACTTAACAACAGCAATAGCTAATGAGAAGGGTACGCCTGCATACGTGCACAAACTAATTTGATGCGGAGTTGAATGTCTGACTAGCACACTCTCAGTTCCTGTTCCACACTTTCAAGTGCGGATCTTTGTTTTTTTAATCAAAGTCAGAGAAGAAATAGCAGATTCACATAAGTACGTTGTGGCAAACGGCAATAAGATGTTAATGGCTTGTTGATAAATTTCGGGTAACTCATTCAGAGCGCTAATCCAGAAACTGCTAAAATCCAATTCATTGTGCTTCAGCTGTAAAGAGCGATTCATGCTTAATTCAAATTGTTGTTTTTGTGCCACCAAATCCTTAAAGTTGGTAGCTTTTATCGCAGACAGATTAAACGATCACCAATTATTGCGAGAAATGTCAAGATCTGGGAAGTACAGTAATGAGAAAGTCTTTGTTGAAGAATGTACAGATGGTTGTAAATACTCTCTTTCAAAACACCCAAATCATTAGTTTCAGCAACTGCTGCTCCACTCCCTCCTCAATTTTTTACGCTACAGATTCAACTTAAGCTGAAATGCATCCAGCGTGTCTGTTACGGTCAACACAGATTCATTTTTATCCTGCATCTCGCATTATGCATGTTTAAATGGCCAAATACATCCACTACGTATGCTAGCTTCCTTCACCAGTGTTCGCACACAAGGTCCCTACCTTATGTGCGAACACAAGTGCTTGAAGTCAGCCATCTCATCAGCTATAAAAACATTACTAGTTCTATCTCCTCGTATGTGCGTAAGAGAACTCTACCACGGCTTAACCATCGCACTTGAGTGTGTAGAAGCAAACCCTTGTGAGTCTGCTCCCATCTCTCTCCGTAGAATTTCAAATAGTCGTGACTTCAACGGGCGAGCTTTAATGAAGTTGACCAATTTTACTGGTCTATCAAGTACTTCTTTAAGGTCATTTGGCAAAGCCTTTGCCACCAGTGCTTGACGATGCAGATACCAGTGAGCAATTTGAACGTCAGGATTTATCAGTTTAACTTTGGAAACAAGTCCTTTGCTCTATCCTGCCATCAAAGCAGTACCATCAAAGCATACGCTTATATAGTTGTTCCACTGCAACTTTTCTTGTTCACAGAATTTTGCTGTTATGTTGTATATTTTTGCTTTAGTTGAGCCAGCTGGAAGTTCTCAGCAAAAAAGAAAACTTTCTTGTATGGAATCGCTTCCAATAAGTCTCACGTTGGCATTTTTATTTTGTGTCAGTCGACTCATCCAACTGGAGAGAAAAAACCCTTGCTTTTTAACTATTTATCTCGAAGCTCTTCCAATAGTCAACGGCCGTGTCGAAAATGCGTCGGCTTATTTTATTGTCAGAGAATGGAACTTTCTGAATTTCTTTTGCAACATTTTCACTTAGCATAATTCAGACTATTTCCCGACAGCACGGGAGAACTAAACTCGCTGCGATGGTATGAGGTTTTTTGTGCTGTGCAATTAGATGAGAAATAATGAAGCTAACTCTAGACCTTTATTCGAAAGAGATGTGTAATCACTCACCATTCGAGTTTGCTTTGCATGTTGGGCTGACAAACGTAAAAAATATGCCGTTGTTTTATCTGTTAGTAAAGAATGCTGATTGTGGAGATGCCTCCTAAGCTTAGTAAGTACCATTGCTTTGTTGGCTACTTTAGTACCATTCACAAGGCATAGTGAGAGTGGAAGAGTAGAATCTCCCGTCCACGAAACACCATATTGTAAATAGCTGTCAATATAATGTCGTCTGCTTCTTGTCTTAGACCTTTTTGTAGACAGTCCCTCATCGCTTACGCCTGCTTCCTTTCTTTTGCTTACAAAATCAAAATAGCTATCCATTGCTTAGGGTGAATTTTAACTAGTTCTTTTCAAAACAATTCTTAAATCTGTAGTAGTTATCCATATATTGCCAATATTTCGATGTCATATACAAAAATTTAACCAAAACTTTACGGCTAGTTCTAGCAATCGTGACATCACGTATGAACGTTTCAGAAAGTTAAGTTTTATTCAGTGCGGTTGGTGACCAATAAGAAGCTAAAGATTTTTAATAATCCATAGCTTAGACCATCACACTTGTGGGACCTAATACTGGGTCCACTGTAGTGGATGGTCTGTCAACCTCTGCGAAGCCGTGTCACTCGCGAATGAGTGGCGGTTGACGCAAGTGCACTAAGTCTAACAACTGCTAGAACAATAGTGCTGTCACAGCCGAGTGGTCACAAGCTCTTCTAGTAATGCAAGAGACTAGCGATTTGATTTACTGGCAAATGCATATAAAATAAATGCATTTGTCATAAATGTATTCAAAAATAAATGCACAAATCGATTTGATTTAGTCATAAATGCATATGTCATTCAACCGTATCATTCGCATATGTCACTCAACCGTATCATTCTTTAAAGGGAATGTACTGTCAATAACGCTTTTTCGATATGTTTGGTTCTTGGACCATAACGTGACAGGTTTGCGATAGACTGGTTTGAAATGAGCGGCACGCGCGACATAAATAAAAATTTTGAAAAAGGGGGTCTGCAGCAAATTAAACTACCAACAGCTAAGGTCCGAGTCTCTTATTATAAGATGTCTGCTGGAAGGAAAAGTGCAACATAGGCTGTATAGGTTTATGCTGTTAGTCAATAAACTTAATCTGCCAGTTTCTTGCAGAAAATATTGGTACTTATGAGGGACCTTAAATCCAAGATAGATTAAGCTAGCGTACCGGTTGTTGTTTAAGGTAATCTGCTTTAAGGCAGCAAGCCTCTGAATTCTTCGAGTAATTTTGCGTTGTTTCTTGTACTGTTGCCAAGATGTCAGCTTCATCTTCAGTAAGTGTATTTTAAATATCATTTTCGTCTCCTACCTAGTACCGTAAGTTCATAAATTAACATCAGTATATTAGTGATGGCCTTAAGTAAGGGGGCCCTGTGCAAAATAAATTAACTTTATCTCAGTTTTTCCCATTCTCTTTTATTTTTCTTTTGGATGCACCAGAAGCACATTTGCTATTTACATGAGGCATTACCGGTAATCAATGGAAAAGTGTAATGGTATAGGCTACGGCATATTACTGTAAAACTTTTGCTGTAAAAGCTTATGAAGTGACTGTAGGGGGCTTGTTCGGTTACTTTGGCCAAAAAATATGTGTCTTAAATTTTTATGTCAAACACTTTTTTGTTTTATTTCATTATACATTTGTTTATAATTTTCCTTATCTCCAGATAGTATTTTACTCTGCACGTCAACTCAGTGCAAGTGAAACCGCCTGTAAGTCGTCTTAGCCCATTGAAAAAACAAAATTTGCTAGACCTTCTTGCTGACAAGCATTTGTCCCTTGTGTCGATATACAAGCTAGCTTCTGAGTTTGTATGTCATTGCATCGAAGCTAGGTTGGACCCAAGATAATGATGAACTGGCAAAGGTCTACAATGATGTAATGCTATGTCGTAAAAAAAGCCACCAACAATGCCTCAAATGATAATTCATTTTCTAGTTTTCGATGGTAAGCAATTGGCTCACCGTCAAAAATCATACATTTTTTTGTCCAAAAACGTTGGCAATCGAAAAGTTATAAAGTGTATTTGTGATTGTCTACGCATTGTCGTGTACTGTTTTTAACATTGCCGTACAATAAATGATTTTTTCAAACATTGTCACCAGCTTCTACTTGTCAGTTGTTTACAAATGTAGATACAAAACTGGTGCTATTGCCCGATCGTACAATTGACTACTCAGTTGCATAGCTGGGCAGTGGTGCCAGTTTTATACATCCATAACGATTACTTTGGTGGCAGAGTGGTGTGGCCACCTTCACTTTCTGGTAACTGGCGGTTATACGTTAATGATGGCTTATATCACAGAATAAATTCAGTTCTTGAAGGGCTCCGAGAGTGGTCAATAACCAATATAAAATATTGTTTAAGGTTTACTTCCGAACGAATTCTTTCCAAAATGTTAAGGATGTTTAATATCAGGTTGATCTCAACAGTGAAAGGTATTTCTTTAAAAGCATGCCAACAACTACCATCCAATTTTATATTGATCTCCAACAAACGGTCTTTATGAAAAACTTGTCGAGTTGTGACATACTGTGGGCTTTCTGCTTACGCTAATGGAACTACGATTAATGAAGATAAACAATTCCATGAGCTACTTTCACTCACATGGCTTTGGAGATCAGTACCCGTACACCAGTGGTTCTCAAACTGTGCGTCGCGACGTCCCGGTGCGTCGTTTCAATTTTTCAAAGGCGTCGCGGAATATTTTGGTTTTGTGCCATTAAGTCTAGGTTTTATTGCGTCAAAAGAACTCTGATCGTCCTTTCTTACTTTCTTCTGACATTTTCACAATAGTGTTTTTAATGCACTGTTGTAACAGTTGACTTGTTATTCAAGAATCAAATTGCAGAAGTTTAATTTAATTGGCGAAAAATATATAAAGAATAAAGCATTCAGTTGTACGTTGGACGAAAACAGGAAAAATGAGTTACAAACTTAGAAGAGCGTAATTTTACGATTAAAGATGACAGACCAATCCAAAATCTCGGGAGCATAGGGGCAGTTATTTATGTGAATTATGGGTCACATTTATCTCGCAGTTCGGCAAACTGAATTGCAGGATGCTGTCTGGTGCGTCGCAAAGTCTCGCAAACTTTTTTAAATGCGTCGCATCGCAAAAAGTTTGAGAACCACTGCCGTACACCATAGTCGAGTAATACTTTAGACGAGTAGTGGCCATTTTCATAAGAAAATCACACACTTGGGCTCTGATTTAACCAAGAATTTAGTGATTTTCAAACGAGCATAAATTGTTAAGTTACGAATGTTAAGTTACAACAAGAAAATGCGCAGACGATACTTTACCATAGCAATCGATTGACATACAGGGTGATCCAAAAATACTGTTAAAGAAACAATTGTTAAAAAAATAACAAACAGTTTTTACTTTTAGACAAATGTATTTGTAATAATGTAAATAAACTACAAAACTGCAAAAAACACAAATTTATTCGAAATGATCTCCTCTGGCTTAGATAACAGCTCTTAGTCTGGGTGGGAAATCTTCCACTGAGGCACGCAAGGTATTTTGATCAATTTCAGACCAGGCTTTGACTAATCTCTTCTTTAAAATGTTTACAGACGTTGCTGGTGTAGCACAGGCCTTTTTCTCAAGGACTGATCAAACGCAAAACTCAAGAATATCAAAGTCAAGAGAATTTGGGGGTCATTCCTCTGCGTATGAATACAGGACAGTGGTCCCTGCACCACTGTTGAGTGAGATTGGCCATATGAGAAATTGCTCCATTTAGTTGAAAGGTCCAATTTGCATTTGGATACATCTCATTGGTCCATGGCATGGGGCCATCTTTCAATATTTTGTTGGCGTAGACCTTTTTGTTGATTTTGACGCCCTTGAGAACAAAAATCAAAAGGGATTTCCCCTCTGAAGACGTAGCTGCCCAAACCATCATTGAGGCTGGCTTTTAGCAAATTCAGACGTTTTTAAAGTTGAAAATAGGATTACATCACAATCTGCAACTTGTTGTCACAAGATTCCATTACTAACAATTTATATACACGGAACAGCACTTCGCGGTCCCCTCACGGAACCCTTTAAACTTACAGAACACAGCTACACATTTTGTGGAACCCCTATTGAAGAGCCCTGATGTAGAATGATGAAAATGTTTTCGTCGTGAGTAATTTGCTTTTCAACGTTTTCGATGCCCAAACCAAGGTCAGTTAACTTTAATCAAATCATCATTTTATTGGCTACGTTTCATTGTCCAAATTACCTTTTTCTTACCCGTAACCGATATAAAATGTGATGCTAGTTTTTCTCGTTCTCTCGCGGTACTGATATCGCACGTTCAGTCAGACTTATAATGCAACTTCACCGTTTAATCCACATCAGGAAACGGACAAAACTCTTTCGCCTAGTTACTCTAAGTCAAATACCCTATGTGGAAGCGGTAGATTTTTCGCGCTTACGCTTCCTCAGAAAAAGGACCGTTTCCGCATCCCTGGTTAAAACATGGATTTCACAATAATTTCTTAATAATAAATGTTTTTAATGATTTTCATCAACTCAAGTTGTTTTTAGATCTAACCATCTACTTTAATAAACCTGGTTTTTTGATTTGAAAAAAAATTTTTTTTCACTCCACCCTAATGTTGATGATGAAGAGGGCAAATTTCTTGAATAATTTTTTTAACTGCATTTTACATGAGGTCCAAGTGTTGAAATTGTTTCTATGAAGTGCCTTCATAAAAAGTTACACTAAGCCTCAATCTTTACTTGCTCTTCTTCACTGCTATACCGTAGGTCTCACGCGCGCAATAAAAACGTCGTTCATTTATTAAATTTACAATTACCGTGCATAAAAAGAAAGTTTGCAGGTTGTTAATGAAATCATGATCACCGCAACAAGAAATACTGATAGTTTCAGTAGCCTATCAAGTGAAACTCATCGAGGAATAAAAGAGGCGTGTAAACAGTATGTACGAGTAAGTGCATCCATTCCACTCATATACGTAATCTGGAAAAATAAAATCATTTATGATATTAAAAATAGTGACAGCCACAATGTCGTTAATTGCAGTGTCATTTTTTGAGGGGAGGAGAAGCGAAATTGATTTGCTCTCTATCAAAACGCTATTTTGATGGAGTTAGACATTACATCAAGATGTAATAATACAGTTTTGTATCAATTCAACAATGCTTTCTTGGGTCTGAAGCAAAAGGTTCCTCACTGGTAAAAATAACATAAAATACCGAATTTTTCCAATTTTTTATTCTCCATCATTTAGACTATGCTGAATTCGATTTTGCTATCAGATTTGACAAAAAACAACCGGAAATACAGGTATTCTTACTTCCTGCATGCTTTTCTCCATACAGTTAAAATACAGTACCAGCACTTTGCCTTCATTTTTCTCGTAATTGTGTTTTTCGCTATGTTCTACAATTCAAATCATCAAAACTGCCACATTTCTGGTGCTATCATGCTAAAATTTTGTATACAAAATGTGGAACATATGTGCTTCATTCTCTAGTTATGATTTTGCTCTACCACAATTAGTTTTGTTGTTATACTGGATACGCATGTTAATTAGGCGCAATATTCATAAATCATTAAATTGATATGCCTCTAGAAATGCCACTAGTGATTTTTTTCAAAAATGCTGACTACAGTTTGTCATATATGTTATTATGATGTGAATCGCAGAATTTGAATGCGTGTTATTGACAATTACAAGAGACGTATGAGTTTTTGCTAGCATACTCAATTTCTTCTCAATCCGCCATTTTGGATGCTAATTTGAATAATTTGTGGAAATGACGCAAATGCTGCAAACAACTTCCCATCACCAACTATCTGGACATACAGTCGATCTTTGAACATGTTTCAAAAATTTTACCACCCAGATCACCAGGGGGGAACCTTAACATTCAGCAAAGATGATGACATAATGCGATATCGTAAAAATAGGAGCGTACCGCAACCAATTAACCTCCGAAAACAGGAAAGCTTTCACAATGCACACGGTGATACAAGAATGCACACAAGTTGTACCTTATTCAAATGAGCGGGCAATTTTCACGAGAAACTACGCCAGATCTGCCAGCGAGGCTATGATGCACGTGCAGGGGATCTCAGCATGCTGTTTTTCAAATTACGTTGACAAGGGTCGATGGTAGAGTGATCCATCGCGAACTGACATCAAGCTCACAATTAAAATATTAGCCTCAAAGAAAATTAGGTACACCTCACCACCATAAAGCAGCAAAAGTAAAAACTGACTTCGGGCGGGATTCGAACCCACGATCCGTTCTAACCGGGAACATTTCCTTAAACACTCGGAGACCGAAGTTCGCCGAAGGACTGCGTGGCATGAACCCCGGGGCCTTATGCTTGAAAATCTCGTTTAGCAGTGGAACTTGCGAAACGGAAAGCTTCAAAACAACTTTTGCGGCCTGGCGCGCTTTCAAAATCTCAAGCATCTGAAGAATTCCATTTAACGAAAAATTTACTGGTATTTTCTTGACACAATACGTGCCAAACGCTTCTCTAGTGAACTTTATGACAGCCGAAGTAAAGTGTTGACATCCATGCGATTGCTCTGCGTGATCTTAATGAAAAAACAACGCCGTAAAGCTTTTCTCGCATAGATAAGTGGCAGAAAAAACCGACAGCGATCAATTGCTTTGTTATTGAGTTGTAGCTTGGACATCAACGTGGCTTCTCAGTACATTTCAATAAGCGTCAAGATTGCATGAAATAGTGACCTATGTAATTACACAAATCATTCAAAAGTGCTCTTTCAAGGATCTGCATTTTGGGAAAAATATCGGTCAAAACTAACGGCTAGCCTTTTTACGTGTTGACTTGTAATGGAAAGCAAATTGTTTTAAGAGAGGCACTTGCCACAAAGTCTTTCAAGCACATAAATATCGCCTTTCTTTAAATGACAACTCCAAAGCATTAGCTTCTTTTTGAAAACATCGGTTTTGTCGCCCAATGTAAACATGTTGGTGCAACAACCTGAAAGAGAACAATTTACTTGTTGTTGTTACCCGACCCCTTCCGAGGGATGGGGGCATGGCGGGAGACCCAGAAGCCAGGAAACTCTCCAGAGCCTGGACCAGAGGTCGTAGAGAGACAGAGAGTCGCCAAAGAGTGAGCGGCGGAAAAGAGTCCGTAGCTGAACAGTGCAGAATGAGATGAGAAGTGTCCTGGGACGAGTGTCCGCAGCGCTGCAGGAAGGATTCTCGATTCCACCAATCCTAGAGAGATAAGAGCTTAACAGTAGGCTATGTCCGTTGTAGTGTAGACGAAAGAGAACACAGCGAGCGTGAAGAGTGAGCACAAATTCCTCGGTGGAAATCGAGGGAACCTGTAGGTCGAAAAATTTAGATGAGACACTGCGCCTCCAGTCCGAGAAAAGAGAACAGTGGATACGAGAGGTTACAAGGGATTGCAGAGGGCACGAGCAGCGCCTCTCGTCTGGCCAGCTCATTAACCGCGTCGTTCCACGGGAGAAACGAGTGTCCGTGAACTCATTGTAGCCTGATAGAACAGGAAGAAAGAGAAGACAGTTCCTGCCAGATTTGCCACAGAGATCGAGGTAAAAGGAAAGATGAAGGAGAAGACAGGGTGGCGAGGACAGAGCGAGAGTTAGATAGAAGTGGCAGACTTGTTGGTGCTACCGAGACCAGCAAAAAGCTTGCAGAATGGCGCATGCTTCACCGGAAAAACTTGAACATACTGGGCCTCCTGAAAAGGAAAGATGGCCTCAGTGCTACAGAGAGAGCAGTTGGCAATTACGCCAAAGCCGCCCTTGCCAAAAGGAAAAGGAACAGAGCTGTCTGTTCCAAGCACCAGATCGTATAGTGGGAGAGAGCACACCTTGGCGAGAGAGAGGGGGATCAGAGCGGGTGCATTAGATCGGTCAAGCGGTTGAATATCTGCTAAGTATGCAAGTTTGCCTGTTCACATCTCACCCGACATAGGTTCTTTCAATAGAAAATTTCTTTCACGCAAGAACTATTTGCTTCTTCTGCCAACTCGAAAACACGCCCTTTCGAAAGTCATCTTGTTGTGAACCCACTCTCAGTGCCTCTAAGAGCCTAGAGGAAAATGCTCGGCCATGACTGCTCAGTTCATAACGTGGTTTAATTCAAGAGAGATTCTTCGCAGATAAATGTTACCGATGGACTATGCAGTGTGTAGACAGATCTTTATTTGCAACTTCTCTTTATTTTTGTAATTAAACCCGAACGACAACCAATCGTGCTAGCAGCTCCGCCAGTACACACCTAGACCCATTTTCTCCAGTCTGAGCCTTCTTCATGCAAATAGTTATTAGGCGATCAAAATATATGTGAACTGGTTATTCGTCCAGATAGTTTGCGACAACAAAGAAGTTCTTCCTTAATTCTATCAACATTCTCGTATTGAACATTGAACAATGCAAATGATTGCACAGTCGCTTAAACCTGTGTACACGTCAAGCTGAATGGCGATGGTTATAATTTTTTGAACTGTTCTAAAACTTACTCATCAATTTCCATTACCAGATCTATTATTCTTCTCTGAACCAAGTCATTTAAAATTGGTACACCTTCAAGTTTTTGAGCTGCTTCCAAACTCAAAATCTCTTCTGCAGCAGCCAAGATGAAAGGTTTCATCAATTGCTCTCCAACAGTATAACATTTTCTAGTTTTGCTCATCTGGAGAGCCAAATAAACACGAAGTTTGGAAAAGGCCTTAATCGACCGTTGTCATTTTTTCCACGTCACCATCATCATTTTGCTCCAAAGTGAGGGTCCGTCTTCTTGCTCTTTTTGAGGCCCGGCATGTCTTCCCCTCAAGTAGGGGTCAGCCGGGTTTTGCAGCCGAGTCTTGATTGTGTCCAATCTTGTGCATTCCTCCTTTGTAGTCTTTTCGCAGTCATATCTCGCTCCATCACCTCTTTCCATCTCTTCTTTGGTGCACCTTTTTTTTACCATTCAAATTGAAGTGCAGAGCCTTTACTGGTCCCCTTTTTCTGTCCATACTCTCCACATGTCCCAGCCATCGCAACCTCTATTCTCGCAAAAACTCTTTGATACTCTAGACTCCCATCATTTCACGAATTTTCTCATTGTTTACGTTATAGTTCAGGGTTTCGCCACATGACATACGCAACATTCTCATTTCTGTTGTCCTAAATTTTCTTTTACCTTGCACGCTCATCATTCAACATTCATCACCACACTCAAAGAGTGCTTCGCACATAGCTCTTGTATAATATTCCCTTGATCTTCAGTGACTTGCTTTTCTCGTACAAAATAGTGGAGACATCCTTGAACCTTTTCCACGCAGATCTTATCCTTGAGGTTACTGCTTTCGCACTCCTCCTTTTGCATTTCAATCCTTTAGTTTTCAATTGTACTCGCAGGTCATTTAAAATTAGCGAAAGGTTTGCCCAAGGAAGTTCGTGTCCTACGAGTAAGCTTTGGAGGCTTCACTGCTTCATTTGAAGGAATTTTGCCGCAAAATAAACTCTTATGGGACGAAGTATCTTTTCACTCCTAAAATAGCGAAACTAAGCTCCAAATACGTGTTATCATGTGCCTAAGGAAGTCTCTTTTTCGTTTTTTTCTTTGTGCAATCCTTAACAGCATAACATCGCCATTGTAAGTCTTGTTGTGAATTTGAAGTAATAGCTCGTTGTTACCAGTGAAAACCACCAACTTGATTTTTAGTATCGAGTCTCTTTTCAAAGAACTGCCAGGTGCTTTGGGGTTTGCTCGATTCCACTTAACTGTCAAATTTCTCTAACAGTTTGCTAAGTAAGTCACTGAAGCCTTAAATAAGCATTACTTTTCAAATAACTTCGTGCAACACTTTCTAGCAGACTCTTCATTACGTCATAATGATGCAGATCACCAAAAAAACGGTGCACAGTTCCGTGGTAAGAACTCCATTAGCAGTGTTGCCAGTTCCGTGGTAAAATCGCGGAATTGGGCTAGTTTTGATTAGGCGTTGCGGGAAAAACTTAGCAGTCGGGGTTGCGGTTTTTTGGGCTAGTTTTTGGAGTAACAACAAGTGTAAAAGTTCAAGACAACTGTGTGTGATATAAAGGTTGTTACCGTCGCCGGAATATTTTCGTAAGAAAAACAGCTCCAAAACAGGCTCAACTGGCACTACATTGCATTTTTTCCAAAAACCAGGATGGTTTGACACTGCCTGGTTGGTGATGACTATTTTTTTTTTGAGATCGCCGTCTCACCGAAGGAAAAATTACCGAAACGATCACCGCAACAGCAGCGTTGGTCTGTTTTTTTTTTGAAATCATGCTGAAGCCCAGGCTGACTTGTCTATGGCCATCGGTGGGAGACCAAATACTATGCTGATGCGAGGCCTGTACTGTTCTCCCAACGGCCCTGTATGGACTAACTTTACAAATTTTCGGCTATTTTTCAACAGGCAAGCGTTGGGCTATTTTGGGCTAGATTTTAGGTGCCATTTCTGCTGGAAACTTGAAGATCTGGCAACACTGTAAATTAGTTTTAAACTCGTAGCACTTTAAAGATCTTGCAATTAAGGTATAAAATTCGAATATATCTCGGCACTGGCAGAAAAGTTAGCGCGTACCGGTGGTCAGAAACACTGGTCTACAGTGCTGGGTTCAATTGCGCCCACAAGTAGAGTGCAATTTTTACGAATGCTGCTTTATGGTGGTACGCATAACTGATTTTCCTTGAGGCTAACATCTCAATCCAGGATTTAATTTTAGTTATAAATATATCTCTCTCCTATCGAGCCATAATTATTCGACTTGAGGTCACAACCAGGCCAAGTGAGTTGTACCATAGTTTACGGTAATAATGGTCGTCAGTTTAAACCTCACAATAGCAATGTTGATGTATTCATGTCCGTGGTAAGGCATTTTACAATTCTCTGTCTGTATTGCTGCATTGTTTGCAGTACGGTATGCTGCAATTAAGAATGAAGCTATTTCCTCGAAATAGCACATGCTTAGGCTTTGATCTTGCGGTCTCATAACAGAGTCATTCCATTACAATTCAACAAATTTTTCACAAAGTCAACCCACCCTATTGGATTTGTTTTGTTGAGAGATATGTTGTAGTGTATAAAAATCTAAGCTCCACAAAAAAAATTACGAAAATAGGACAACCGGTTGCAAAGTTACATGACATTAAAATTTTTGACTAGGTGGCACCACTGAGTATTAAACACAAAATGTAATTATTTGACCCTCCTCCCTGATGCTAAAGACGTGACCAAGCATTCAATTCCACCAAGTTTGAAAGATAAAAGAATTAAAGATTCACTAAAAATGCAAGTATCTTTAGTGTATTATCATCACATAAAAATTATTGCAACTTTTTTAGAATTTTTAGGCGGTCATAAAACGATGTCCAAAAACCCGTTTGAATATCGACATTGAACAAAAGAATTATTTGGCAAGATAGTCCAGGTTTTTTTACAATAAAAAGAAAAAAATCAGAGGTTCACTGCTATTTTTATTTCACTTCATTTAAAAAAAACGGTTTTATAAGATAAAAATGTCCATTGATTAGAGCTGACACTGCTGATTTTCGGTGCAACTTGTTTAAAGATGATGCAATTTCAAACCACATGAAACGTATCAGAAAGCAATTTCTAAATTTTTAAAATGAGATAAGATAGACACTCCAGAGAAGCTAGCAATATCTAAAAAATCATAATTTTGTTGTTCTTCAAGAAAACTGTTTTCACTACAAATCAGGAACCATTGCTTCATCACTGCATGTTTAATGAACTGTAGTTTTGATGCCAAGAAGCTGAACAACGCCACTTCAAATCCAAAAAGTTATTCCTACTTTTTGTCAGTCAAGAACGCTATTGGACGTTGACTCTACTGAGAGCAAGGATTCAACACAAGGCACAAAAAAATTAAAATAGAAAAAGATCAAGCTAAGCTCGCAAACAAAGTGTGCCTTACAACGAAACTGGGTTTTAGTTTACAGATAAAGTGGGATAGCAATCAGCATGATGAAAAATAAAGTGTTTTGTAGCACACACTACAAGATTAAGTTACAAATAGTGATACGTTCTGTCATCAAAACGAACAGCAACAGTGCAATTTACAAAAACACACTAAGATCAAAAGTGTAAAGTGAGGTAAAAACAGAGCAAATAAGAATAAAGCGAAAATGCTGGTAAACATTTTATCAAAACGTGTCGCTTTTACACTAAAAGCATCATTAGTTGAATAAACAGTTAGCTAAGGCTAGGCTAAGACATACACGGTGTGTCAAAAGTAGGTAGACAGCATTTGGAATAGGTTTAAGAATCAGTTATATTATTGCAATTGTGTTCGTTATAACTATGTGATTTGTGCTATGTTATTACAATTTTATAACTACATTTGATTTAATTTAATTTCTTTTCTTCTTCTTTTCAGATAGTTCAGAAAACCCCTAACGTCAAATAAATTACATACAGATAAAAGAAAATGGGTGTTGAAAAGAGTATTGGAAGTCTCAAAATGCTAAAACCGTTTGGATATTTTTTCTTGTGAGAAGTACTCAAGGACAAAGTCTATAGTCAAAAACCAAGAGGTGTTGGTGATATGAAAAGTTACATAAGAGATGCATTTCAAGAAACTAATACCCAGAGAGACTTGCGCGAAAATGTTTGTCGAAGCGTAAAAGGCATACTTCAAAGCTTGTAAATCAAGAAGGAAAACAGTTTGAGCGCTTGCGTTGATAAATAACATTTGACTTTCATTAATATAGTTGTAGGTATACGTGATCTTTAAATAAATGTTATATATTTACTGTCCACCTACTTTTGGCTCACCCTGTATACTGCATTGAAAGCTAACCGTTATACAGCTAAATTTAGTAAAATTATCAGAATTATGACATCACAAAGTGATATTCTGTAATTCTGATAACCATACTAAATTTACTTTTAATTAATGGATGTTAAAGCATATAGGCTAACTGCAATCAGTTGAATAAAATACCACTTCCACGACCGGTTACGACCGGTCGTGGAAGTGGTATTTTATTCAACTGATTGCAGTTAGCCTATATGCTTTAACATCCATTAATTAAAAGTAATATCTTATACAGGCTAACACCAGCTCCTATAATTCATACTAAATTTAGTTGTACAACGGTTTGCTTTCAATGCGGTTTTTGTCTCAGCTTAGCCTTAGGTAACTATTTACTGGGTGTTTCACCGAAGTGTGACTAAATTTCATTGTAATTTTCAAGTTATTTAGCGATTGCAGATCGCAAAAATTTTTGCAGATTTTTTTTATTACACAGTTATCAGTTTAACTTACGTGAGACTCAGTAAAATATAATAAATTAGAGTTACCACAAATAATGAATGAATCCATTGAAAGTATGCACCGTGATGGGATGTCAGCTTCAAAAATTTATAAGTTATTGAAAAAGCACGTGAGTCGTTCTGGCGTATTCAAAGCCGTTAAGCGCTTTAGACAAACAGGTACCTATATGCCAAGGATCGGAAAAACTCCGAAAAAACCCGTGAGAACAAAAAGACTCATCAAAAAAACCAGAGAGAAGTTGAGTCGGAATCCTGCAAGGAGCGTCACAAAACTTGCAGCAGAGGCTCATATCAGCCCTTTCACTTTGCAGAAACTACTGAAAAAGGATCTTAAAGTTAAAGCCTACAAAATTACTAAACGACAACTTTGGCCACCTTCATCTCCGGATCTTAATCCCATCAACTTTGGCGTGTGGTCTACTTCGGAACAAAAAGCCTGCACTGCTTCGTGTTCAAGCGTAGTTGCCTTAAAGAAAAATTTAACAAAAATTTAGAAGGAAATTCAAAGTAAATCCTTGCACGCCACCTGTAAGCAACTTGTCCCTCGTCTTGTTGTTGTTGTTACCCGACCCCTTCCGAGGGATGGGGGCATGGCGGGAGACCCAGAAGCCAGGAAACTCTCCAGAGCCTGGACCAGAGGTCGTAGAGAGACAGAGAGTCGCCAAAGAGTGAGCAGCGCAAAGAGTCCGTAGCTGAACAGTGCAGAATGAGATGAAAGGTGTCCTGGGACGAGTGTCCACAGGCGCTGCAGGAAGGATTCTCGATTCTACCAATCCTAGAGAGATAAGAGCATAACAGTAGGCTGTGTCCGTTGTAGTGTAGACGAAAGAGAACACAGCAAGCATGAAGAGGGAGCACAAGTTCCTCGGTGGAAATCAAGGGAACCTGTGTGTCAAAGAATTTAGAGACGGTACGTCTCCATTCCAAGAAAAGAGAACAGTGGATACGAGAGATAGAGAAAAGAGACTACTAGAGATTGCGGAGGGCACGAGTAGTGCTCCCGATCTGGCCAGCTCATCAACCGCATCGTTCCCCAGGAGAAACGAGTGTCCAGGGACCCATTGTAGCCTGATAGAACAGGAGGAGAGAGAAAACAGTTCCTGCCGGAGAGTTTGAGGTAAAAGGAAAGATGGAGAAGAGGATAGAACGAGAGTCAGATAGAAGAGAAGTGGCAGACTTGTTGGTGCTGTCGAGACCAGCAAAAAGTTTGCAGAACTGGTGCAGGCTTCAGCAGAAAAACTTGAGCATACTGGGCCTGCTAAAAAGGAAAGAGTGGCCTCAGTGCCACAGAGAAAGCAGTTGGCAAGTACACCAGAGCCGCCCTTGCCAAAAGGAAAAGGAACAGAGCCGTCTGTCCAGAGTACCAGATCATGAGGGGGAAGGGAGTCAAGGTGAGCAAGAGCCGCATCTTGATGAGAGAGATGAGGATCAGTGCGAGAGCATGAAGAGGAAAGGATGGACTCCACAGACTTTGAGGAGGAGAGGAGAGGGAAAACAAGAAGAGCCTCCCTAGGAGATGCAGAAGCATGAGCAGGTGAGTGGACAAAAAAGCTCTCCAGGAGGATCTGCAGAGTCTTGGTTCTACTCTAAGTCTGACCAAACCTAAAATAGGAAAGGAGGTTGGGAGACAAAGAGCCCGCTTGTAAGATGAAAGAGTGAAGTGAGTCAGAGTGACTCGAAGGGGAGGTAGAGAAGCCTCGGAGAGAAGAAGTGGGATAGGGGACGACGAAAGGCAACCAAGACTAGCCGCTCAGTGGAGGCGTTCCAATTAGGTGATATTGGTAATGCTTAAAAAAGGAAACCATCTGTGTGAAGCGTAAATGACAAGCGGCTTAAGAAAAGATTTATACAGAAGAGAGGGGGACTCCTTAGAGGGGCCCCATGAGGAAGCAGAAATGCAGCATAAGGCCTTGAGACGTGTGAAAAACTTGGCCTTCAGCGAAGATACATGCTTAGAAAAGGAAAGAGTGTGGTCAAAGGTGACCCCAGGAAAGGTAGGGGTAGGATTGAAACGGATGCAGAAGTTGAGTAAGAGGAGGTTGGGCTGGAGGTTAGCTTGGTGGGGATCGACTGAAAAGAAGGAGGCTTCACATCTGCTCGGATTGAGAGGAAGACACCAGTACTCAGACCAGTGCTACAATCGAAACAGAGCTCCTTGTGTGGCCTCCACCACAGTGGGGACCGAGGGGGAGGAGGACCAAATGGCCAGATCGTCAGCTTAAAGAGAGCAGCTGATGGAAGAAGGCAGAGAGGTCAGAAGATCATTGATGAAGAGACAAAAGTACAAGGCCAAGAACGGATCCTTCTAGAACACTTCGACTAACTCAAAAAGAACGACGTTTTGAAGAATAAATTGTCGAAAGAACGAATTGATCTGGTTGAAATATCGTTACACTCGACATACGAGGAATGCCTGCTATATTTAACACTCTTGAAAAATCGGACAAACTAATTGAACACCTGCGATGAAGTATCCTTTTCTCATTAGGGTCTAAGACCTCACACAAATGACTTTCAATAAAACTTTGACTAAATTTCTGAAGAATTTTTTCTTTGTGGAAAGCGACCAACGTTTCTTATGATTTATTATCGCAGAAACCTCAATTATCTCCAATTTCAGCAGCAACCTTCATAATGGCATATTTTTTGTGGAGTTTCTCCGCGTTTACTTGTCTATCCCAAAATTCCTTGTCTCTCAGTGAAACTAAATTAAAATCTTTCAGCCCGCAATCAAAGATACAATTATATCGAGCTTGCTTAGTAGAAGGTGTTTGTTCTCTACAACGAGCAACACTACTGGCTTCCGCGTTTGCCTCTTCGCAGTTTACTTCACTGTCACCTTCCATGATCTACCACGACCTGCTGATACTCAAAGTTACGCACGCACATCTGAAACGATAAACCCGTAGCGGAACGTCAACAGAGTTTTACTCGATAAAGCTTCATAAGCATTGACTTCAACACTAAAATTGCAGACTGTTGTGACGTAAAAACTTAAAAATAATAGAGCACTATTCCTCAGTAAGAAGTGCTGTCATATTATCAGGCACATGCTGAATGTCTTATGATTGCGAAGTGAAATCGTTTAGCTGCAAAAAAACGCCTTGTAGCATTGATTGCTATTAATAAGTATCCAAACTATTGGTTCATTTGGCAATGGAGAACGTTTATGCGTCGCGTTTGCTAATAAACAAATGTATTAGAAATTATTTCAATGTATAAGAGTTTTATAGCGCTTTGATCCTATTTTGAACTTTTAACACCATGAACATAGGCCAGATTTCATGTCCTTTGATCTAAGCTGACCTACATATTAAGTCAAAGTGAATAAAAGTAGTTTTTAATTACGGTCATTATCAATACTAATATTTTGAGAAGTGAGTTGTGGAAAACAGCCCAGACACAGAACTTTCAAGATAAACATTGATAGACTTTGCTTAACCAAGTGGGATCAAATCATGATATTTTAGGGTGTGGCTCATGGACTATGTGTGGCGTTCTATCAGGCCTTCTTCAAAATGAGTTCAGCGTACGCAACTCCAAGGAGTTTGCGGACCTTATCGACAATTTTAGTGTAAATAGTAATGAAATATTGGTAGCTTTTGACGATGTTAGCTTGTTTACATCCGTTCGGCTCTTGACCTCGTTTTGGGACTTCTCTCTTCAGATGAGTTATATATCTTCAGGCACTTGACATTTCTTACATCAAATATGGCCTTAAACTTTGTCAGTAATTCTCTTTACCGACAAACGTTTGTTTCTCCTATGGGCTCTAACATCTCTCCAGTAATTCCCAACATATACTTGGAACGCATTAAACGAAAGGTTGTCACTACATTTCACTCCCACCTTTTTTGTGGTTGAGATATGTTGACGATACGTTTCGCGTTTTCAACAGCAATAAATGAAAAACTTTCACCAACATCTCAATGCAATATGTCCCCACAATTAGTTTACTACGAAGCAAAATTCTTCTATCTCCTTTTCGAGGTCCTGGTTTCGCATAAAATATGAGAACAGAATGACACCACTAGCACCACACTATCTACTGGCATCTACAAAAAACCCACTCACACCAACAGATATTTTCACTACGTGTCTCATTACCCCAAATATCAAAAACGCACGGTTGCAAAAACATTAATGCACAGAGCTAACACTATCGTTTCTAACGAAAACTATTAGCATAGTGATTTACTCAACATACGCTCTACCCTTTACGACTTTCGGGATTTCCAGCAAAGGCTACTTATTTCTCTTCTCACCAAACTCAAACCAAAGCAACACAGCGTACTCATTCTACTTCTATACCTTTCGTTTCAGGTATGTTAAAAAGATTAGACGAGCTTTAAACGAGGCAGGAGTGAGTACTCACGCGACCTGTTCATACTATTGATCAAGTTTTACCCTCCCCCAAGGACCCACACACTGATTAAAAAAAAGATTTGTTTTAATTTATCCTGTCCCTTCTAACTGAAAATACGTTTACATTGGGCAAACCAAACGAGATCTTAAATCTCATTTGGCTAAACAGAATCGAGCTATCATATATCAAAGACCAGAGCAATTTGCCCAATGCGATCACGCTATGCAGTTAGATTATTTAATTGATTAAAGTAATTCCCGCAATTTAAAAGTTGAGACCAACCACTTTCGACGTCTTACCGCTAAAGCATGTTTGGTAACAGCCACGTCATTGGTTGTAAATTTATCATGTTTTAGTTCACCTGCGATATTGACCAACCTTTTTCATATTTACCCAATGTTTACCTACTTTTAGCGTTTTAAATTTTGTGAATTTAGAAAAATTACTAAGCACTTCAACAAATCTTAAAACATAAAAAACCCAACTGGATGAGTTGCCTTTTCTTGTTGAATTTTAATGGAATGATCCGACACTGGCCGCAGGCGGAGAGCGACCGGGATTCTTGCAGCAATAAAAGATTGTGAAAAAACTGAATGAAGAATACGAAAGATTACGAAAAATCTTGAACGCATACAAACCTCGATTTTCATAACAAATGATTGCCATCACCTACTCCTGCATGCCTCAATAAATTCATACCGCCCGATTCAACACTGAAACCAAGCAATTATTAGCAATTGCAGCTGGGTGGTAGAGTGGGTGAAAAGAATTTTTTGCGGGGAAAACCTGCCGGGCCTCAGGAGCAGAAAGAAGACAGACACTTATAATGGAGAAAAATTATGATGTATAAGTATTTTTTGCCAATGCCATGACTAAATAATACATTGGTTTATCATATTTACCAAAAAACTGTTTTTACCTGTTTTTCATCGATTTGCTCTACTTATTTATTTAACTATTCTGTACGCGCTAGTATTTCTATCAGGGGAAAGTATATCATAATGGTAGGCAATCTCAGTTCAAAGCCTAAGCACTACGTCCAGGTGTTGTCCGTAGTTCAGGTTTCTGTTTTCTATCTCGGAGGGGAGCTAATGCTAACTGCAGATGTTGCAGGCACAGTGGTGGTAAAGAGAATGATCACAATCGGCAAATCTCAATTTCAGCTTCAAAAATTGAATATTTGTCGGACTTATTGGATTAAAGGATGTATTTAACAGTTTGTACATGGTTGCACAGCAGTGCTTTTTCTAGAATTCAGTGATCAAGATAACTGACTTGCAGATAACTAACGGGCAAGGCAGTGAAGGCACTTGGATCGTTTAGATCTATACATTAGCAACTGAAACGAAATGAATGAAGCAGAAACTGGTAGAAAGAATACATAAAACAGTTTATGAATTATTCTAGTGCAATTGTTTCCAGTTCAGAATTATCTTCATAAAATATGCTTAGCTGAAACAGGCTGAACTATTTTTATAAATGATCTGCTTATTCTAGCAACAATCAACGTCTGATGCCTAGCATTTACCAACCCAATAATATATACTACATCAATATATTGGTCAGAGAAGCCAGAAATGCCAAACCATTGCAGCATACACTACACACTGACAACAAAAATCAAGATTTAAACTATGCCTAAATACTGTGGCACAATAAAAAGAAAGCAAATGCAATTCAGCTTAATAGCAACCAATATATCCGTTATAGAATCAAATAACATACTGGTAGTAACAGAAGTTACGGAACTGCTGAAGCAAAAGCCCTGAATGGGCTTAAAAAATTATTGACTTCAGTTACAGAATATTACGGTTAGCTTTATATAAACTTTTCGTCAATATATCTTTTAATCACAGGAAAACCAATACAATTTTGCATAGCATACTTGTGTTTAAGCCCAATTCCA
The DNA here is from genome assembly GCA_963675345.1 of Trididemnum clinides. Lineage (NCBI taxonomy): Eukaryota > Metazoa > Chordata > Ascidiacea > Aplousobranchia > Didemnidae > Trididemnum > Trididemnum clinides. The sequence goes on from OY776299.1 coordinate 2,339,231, forward strand.
CAACACCTGAAAGCTGAGGCTGCGCTTAGTTTTGTGACAACACTTTTTTGATCTTTTAAAAATTTTTTACAATCGAAAATTAGCTCAATGCTAACTACTTATGCAACGCATTTCTACCACGAGCAATGCAAGCAAGCAGAAGAAATTGGTGTAAAGTCTTTTCCCACAGCACAACAACTAACACCTTTTTGAATAGGTGAGAAACTAGTGGCATTTTAATCACCAGCAGAGTGCTCTACCACATGAGCCTTTGCAACAGACTGATTGACTTTTTTCCGTTTGCAAAATTCCATGATTTCTCATCATTTAGTAAATTTCCAAGACTTTCCAGAAAAAAAATGTTTATGGATTTTCAATGATTTTCCGCGACTGTGGAAACCCTGGTAGCAACTTCTCTCAATGGCTCCTGCAATGCTGTTGCCAGAACAGTGGAAACTTATAAAAACAAGCAATATGTAGTCACCAAAATTTGATCTCAGACGAAACCATCTCTTGCTTTGAGATGATTTTGAGGAACAATTTAAATTGAAATTGCTCTACCTTCACCTAAAACACGTTTGCCTTTCAGGGGCCAGGAACAAAGCACCATGCCCGATTTCTCTCTCTACTACTTTACGCTTTGAAGATGTGCCTTTAGTACAGCTAACTGGGTTTTGATCCAGATCTTCGTTAGGGATTGAAGTGTTTCTGATATTTTGTTTTGATTTTCTATGCTCCTTATTTCTTGCAGTAGCCCTTAGGCTCCAAAGCAGCAGTGACTTGGATTTACGCAAGCCTGTGATTAACTTCACCAACCTTGAAAATGCTGAAACGGCTAAAATTGCATTTCTACGACACCAATAAAATTTAACTGCAGAGCTCATATCAATAGCATTGTATTTCAGGCACGTGCCAAATGTTGGAAAAGAAAAATTGGGGTTCATTAACTACAAAAGGTATCAAAATCATGTCACTTAAGTCAATGACAAAGTTAGTGTTCTAGTAAATCCAGAGAAACCCCATTTACTAGAAATAATGCAAGACATCTAGGTTTCTGATCTTGTGGGTGAGAGGTCAGTGATAATTTTCCAGCAATTAAATCTTTTCTTGCATGACATTCATGTTTTGACATATTCTTTTGATGGATGGAAAAAGTTTGACAAATCAATCAGTGGCTTGAGGTTGAGAATAATATTGCAAAAAGAAGAGTGAGACTAATGTAGGAGTTCAAAGATGTTCTCGCAAACGATGAAGAAAATAAAAATTGATTATGCATTGTGCAGAAGATACCATGAAAGTGTTACCCTGATTTCAGAGAATCTACCCTAGCTAAAGGTAGCTAAGCCATAATCATTGCTGGCACTAATCATTCCCTCAATCACAACTGTGCAGGCAACATTAGCTATTATAAAGTCTCCTCTCCGGAACTGAAAATAGAGAAACCTGAACTACGAACAACACCTGGACTTGATATTCAGGCTTTGAACCAAGACAAATACTATAAAGTATAAACTAAGATAAATATTATAAACCATGTTATAAACTTTCCCAAAAGAAATACTACCCCATACAGAATAATTACATTGTAAGTAGAAACAAATAGTTGAAAAACAGGAAAAAAATTTTTTGGTAAAAAATGATTAATCAATGCACTATTTAGTCATGACATTGATAAAAAATACCTAGTGTGATCGTTAAACACAACCAGATAAACATAGCACCATTGAAACGTAACTACTTCACTCAAGGTAAAAATGTTGGGTTTTCTACTTATTTGACCCCTGGATTTTCATGGAAATTTTCCTCAAAAACTTAAAAAGGATGATGCAGTGTAAATTTTTGATGAAACTTGCCGATTTTGTCACAGAAAACATATTTCAGACACCTTCCAGAAAGGCACATGTGGAATTTTGGACTGAAGCGCATGATGCTGAGCGCAATGCAATTACGCAGGGAGGTTGTACTAAATTCAGCTACAAAGTGAATATAACTTATCACAGTTGCAATACCACTCACTGTGCTTCTTCCTGCTTCAGTCGAACTGGGAACGACTCACCATCTCCCACGCTGAAAAAAACAAAGATGACTTCCAGTATAAAACCTAGGTTAGTAAATGGCTAGTAGCTTTATTCTATGAATTTGCATGAATCAACGGCATAAAAGATATTTACGTATTAGTGATTTGAAGATAGGAGGAATTATTTATGTGGTATACAGTAGATTCCGCTTATTCGGGTCACATCTGGACAAGTACCATTTGGCCCGATTAAGCAGCTGACCCAATTATCCAAAGTTTTGCGGTATCTGTGCCAAAGTTGTCCTTGGTACACCAGTTATTTCAGCTAGCTGGCGATGACTAGTGTTTGGAGGTTGCTCTCTAATTTTTCTTAGAACAACAATCTTTTCAGCAATTGTTAATCTTTTCGTGGCATTTCTGCTTACGACTTCACAAAATTTGCAACAAAACATAACAATTACGATGCCCAAGAGCATAAAATGACAAAATAAGTTGCACCTGTATTGTTCAATTATTACATAATAAAGTTGGCTTTGTGATATTGAGTTCTTTACATTACAAAGGTGGTTTTGCAATTACACAGGAGCATGTCTGGCTACAGTTGTGGCCTGATTATGCAGAAATAACGTAGTGCATTATCTTTAACTGGATTTTGTTCTTCACAATTGGGTCCAATTAAACAGCAGCCCAATTAAGCGGAATCTACTGCATGTGCAAATAATGTAAATTACTGATTTTCAAAGTGTGTTAGTTGAAGCAGTTTCAGGGGATTTGCAAAAACAATTTTTAGTCTTTCCTAATCAATGGTGGTTGTTCTCTTAAATTAAATAGGAAACTCCTTTAATATTTTTGTAACAGGGGACTGCAAACCATCAAAAATATTACAAGGGGACTGTCATGCAAAATTTTTCACAAACATTGGGAGCCACTGATGTAGATGACAGGAGAAATGAGTCATCTATAAAGCCTGGAGTTGACAAAGCTAAAACATAAATCAAAAAAAATTGTATCACTAGGAAAATTTATTGAAAGAGAATAAAGTTCTTCTTTCAAATGAGCGTATGCCCTGTTGGCAATCTTTCGTCATACTGGGCCATTGCAACAAGTAGACTGTATGACCCACCAGCTGTCTGCCTCATTAAAATGGTAGTAATGTTTAGTGCCTTGCTCAAGGACACACAAGCAAAAGTGCGCTCTTTCTCCATACCACCCCTTTCAAGCTGGGTGTCAAGTATGGAAGCTGAAAATATCAAATTTGAAGTCTTTCATACGAGTCGGTACAAAAATTGCATCCATGTCTACCGACTGCAAAGCAGATGCTCTAACCACAGCAATATTGAGCCAGTCAAGATAAGTCAAAGGTTACAGCGATGAAGAGCTGATAGAAGGTAAATTAAACAAATTCATCTTCTTTATGGCAGCAGCAGACACAGGGAGTTCCCTTCAAGCTGTATGACCTCTACCATATTTGCTAAATTTTCTGGTTTACTTCCAAGCCCACACCAAGCCAGAGCACTTTGTAGGGCTTATTCACCTAGTTCTTAGGCGACCAAGCATTGTTTTCCAGTAGGAGTGCTTAAAAAATTTTGACATACGTGTTCCACTTTGGCTTCTCAACTTCACTCTCAACAAATAGCATAAACACAGCCTCCCTTTCTCAATCTTCACCTACTCTGTTCCTCCGCCATCCAAACTTTCAATACTACTTCAAAACCTTACCCCAAGTCAATTACTTTTGCAATTCAAAGGTTCTTTGTACCCATGGCCATTCGAGCGTTGTGGAAATCAGGAAATCAATTGTTTTAAACATTTTCAAACAAAAAAATTGTTATACAAACTTTTAAATGAAAATAACCATCAACACAATAACACACATTAATTGAAGTGTTGTTGCTACCCGACCCTTTTCAAGAGATATGAGCATGGCGGGAGACCATGAAGCCCCACACTTTGGGAAACTCCCAAAGGCCTGGACCAGAGTTCTAAACAAAAAGGAGTCACCAAAGAGTCTGTCACAGGATAATGTAGAACAAGATAAGAGGTATCCTGAGTCAGATGACCACTGGCATTGCATGAAAATTCCTTGATTTTGCCAATTCTATAGAGACAAGAGTTTAACAGAAGCCTTGAGTCTGTTGCAGCAAAGACTAGAAGAGTGAGAAAGAACACAATCAGCGTGACAAGGAAGCAGAAGTTTCTTGGTGGATACTGAAAGAACCTTTGTGTCAAAGAATTTAGATAAAACAATAGGCCTCCAGTCTGAAAAAAGAGAAGAGTGGATACGAAAGGTATGAAAAGAGAGACTACATGAGACAGTGGATGGCTGGAGCAGTGTACCTTCTCAAATCAACTCATCGGCCATGTCACTACCCAAAAAAAATCAGGGGACCCGATGAAGCCTGATAGCAGAAGAGGAAAGAAAAGAAGTTCCTGCCCGATACACCGGAGAGTTTGAGATAGAAGGAAGAACAGAGGAGAAAGCAAGAGAAAAGACAGCCTTGATGGTGCTGCTGAAACTAGCAAAGAGTTTGCAGAATGGTGCAAGCTTTAGTGAAAACACTTGAACACACTGGGCCTGCTGAATAGCAAAGGGTGGCCTCAGCACCACAAAGTGAGCAGTTGGCAAGGATGGCAGAACATGCTTTTCTATGAGAAAAAGGAACAGAAGCATCCATCAAAATCACAAGATTGTGAGATGGAAGAGAGTTAAGGCGGGCAAGAGCTGCACCTTGGCAAGAAAGAGGGTCAGTGCATAAGCATAGAGTAGAAAGTGTGAGCTCTATGCTCATGGAAGACAAGTCCCAAGGAGGAGAGAGAAAACAAGCAAAAATAATTTCCCTGGGAGGAGATTAGAGAAAATGGGAAATGGGAAAGGAGGTTAGAAGATAAAAGGCCCATTTTTAAGATGACATGATGAAACGGATCAGAGTGACTCATATGGCAGGTAGGAATGCATCTGAGAGCAGAAGGGGGTAGGGGATGCCGACAAGCAGTTGGTGATAACATGACTGGCTGCTAGGTGAAAGAGCTCCAGCTTGATGATGTTGGTAATGCTAAAAAATATAAATCGATTGGATGAAGCACCAGAGAGAATGAGCCAAAGAAAAGCTTTGTAAAGAAAAGCCAGGGATTCCTTGGAGAGGATGCATGAGGAAGCAGAGATATAGCCTAAGACTTTGAGATGAGGAAAGAACTTGGCCTTGAATGAAGATATATATGTAGAAAAAATTTACTGAGGTCAAAAGTGACCCCAAGAAAAGTTGGAGTGGAATAGAAGTGGAGAGAGGAGTTGAATAAAAGTGGGACTGGAGTTAGCCTTGATGGGGATCCACTAAAGATGTTTCACAGTTGCATAGATTAAGAGGAAGCAACAGTGTTCCAGTCAAATCAGAGCTCCTTGTGTAGCCTCCACAGCAGCAGGGACCAAAGGAAAAAGCACCACATGGCCTTGTCGTCAGCATAAGAGAGAAGCTGAGAGAAGAAAATAGAGACATAGGCAGATCATTGATGAAGAGATAGAAGAACAGGGCCAGGAACAGATCCTTGCAAAACACCTTGACAGACTTGAAAAGAGTTACTTGCATAATTTCATATACCACGCAAGCATGCCAGTCAAATAGAAAAGTTTGAGTCCATTGAATAAAACAGAGGAGGCCCAACTGAAATAATTTGTGGTAAAGAGCAGGACGCTTGACAGAATAGAAAGTTACAGAGAAGTTGATGGTGGCAAATATTGTTGGAGAGCCCAACTCAGGTTTGTTTAACTTACCTGAAATGCACAAAGATAAAGAATTTGATCAAAAATAGACTGACCAGGGCAGAAATCGGCTGAAAGGAAGAGAGAATGGCGTTAGACTCCAAAAAGAAGAGTAGATGGGACAGAATGATGTGCTCAAACAACTTTGAAATGCAGGAAGCAAGAGGGATAGGCCAAATAGAAGCAGATAAGTCGAGAGGTTTTCCAACCTCGAGCATGAGAATAACAGATGAAGGATTCCAGATGGAAGAAAAGAAATGCAAGGATCAGGAAAGATCACAGACATGAAGGAGGAGATCCAAGCCAGATCAAGGGAGGTACTTCAACATGGGGTAGGTGAAACTGTCTAGGTCAGTGGCAATGGAGAATGAGAGGTTGGTGGAAGCCGAAACAAATTCACAGAAAGTGAACAGAGAGCAGAAGGAAAAATGAGACTATGTCCTTAAAACACAAGGCCCAACAGAGCTGCTCTGCTTTGCTATGCAAAGCCTTTAACTGGGAGACTAAAAAGAGAGCTCTCAGGTAGTTGGCATAAACCAATGCCAACTCTCTGGGAGAGGAACAATTGACAAAGTTAGGAAAGGAGGAAACAGAAGAAGATTCAGCAAGATTAAAGCCTGTCATTATTCATTACTTCTGCAATCCACAGCAAAAGCTTTGCCTAATTCCCTTCCCACTTTTTCCACTTCAAAAGGACCACCAGGCTTGAGACTGATGTTGGACAGGCTGAAAGAAATGGAAGATTAGGCTGGATTCAATGCAGAAAAGGTAAAAAGCATAGCAGCAGAGGAAGAGAGAAAAGTATTCCTCTGCAGAAAGAATACAATGTAAATCGAGGTGAAGAGCAAAGTCATCCTCACAAGCTTTCTGAAAATTGAAAGATGCTCATTGGGGTGGGAGAGTGGAGAAAAAGGGGCAGGAAAGAAAAATTGACCGGAAAGAGCAAGAAAAAGTAAAGAAGTTTAACATTCTGGCACAAAGACCTCCTGTGTTCCATTGGAGAATCCTGAGTGAGTCAAGGAAGAGCCAGAAGTGGAAAAGGGGTAAGTCACAAGACAGAAAGATGATAGAAGATTTGTAAGTAGTTATTAGGGGAAGAGCTGCATTGGAAGAGGAGTGATTGGGTGGGTTGCAGGACACAGAGAAGGTATACATGCTTGTGGGCACTAAAGATAACAGTGTTGGTGGACTGGGGATCACCAAGGAAAGCTGAAATGTAGCAGGGAGGACAGCCCTAGGAGTGAGAGCTGGAGAAGGTATTTAACTCCAAGGAAGAGAGGAAGGTACACCTCAAATGTATCCCTTTAAAGCAGATACAGCATTTTACCAACCTGCCCCTCCAGGTCACATTGCCGGCTCACAAATAACAGGAAAAGATAATGTCAAGATTTAGATCAGTGGTTCCCAAACTTTTTTGTCTGCCAGCACAGGAAATCAGTTGAACAAATTTTGCGGCACACCAGCCACTGGAATCTATTCCAATTGATGTCAAGTGGCATCGCAGACGATATCAAAAATAGTGCTGACCTTTTTTTTTGGAGATCATCACTTCTCTGGGCAACGATCTCTGGAAATCACGAGATGGAACCCAAAATGGTGCTGATCTCCAAAAAAAAGACCATTGCCTCCACCAATGAGACCTGTAATGCTAACCACGACTTACGGCAGAGGTCAACCATTACTTCATGGCAGCAATTTTCTCAATTTTGGCAGAAAACTTATATCAACATAAAGCACTTTAAAAATACTTGAGGCACACCACGGCACACCTGCCAATCTTCCTGACATCAGTGTGCTGTGGCACACAGTTTGGGAAACACTGGTTTAGATGAACGTTACCATTTATCAGAAGTAGAAGAAGGATGATAAGGTAAGAGAGAAGGCGGCAGGAGAGTAAAAGAAGAAAAGACAGACGACTGGTGTTAGAGAGAGTGTGTCCTGCCCTTCTGCAGTCAATCAAAAGGCAGTACCACAAAAAATATTTCATTTGGGAAGGGCAGACATTTTGACCCAAGCTGACAGGGGACTGCACCACCATGTTGAGGTGACTGTTGATCGGTATAGCAATTGCAGTGTTTGCTTTTTCTACTGCAACATTATGACATCTATAGTGGTTGATAGCACTGTTTTAAATGATTACAAACAAGGTTCATTACCTTGTAAAAATAGGAAGCAACCACAAGGAGCAACGTTCTCCAAACACTTCAATAAAATTCTTCTTTGCCCCGAGATTAAATCCATTTTTATCAGACCCTCCAGTGAAAATAGGAATTTGAAATGTTTCTGCAATGACCAATTGTTATTTTTAATCATAAATATGAACAACCCATGAGCAATTAGCATATGTAAAAGATATATGCTTTCAAAGTACAGTACTAACGTAAATAATAGTATTAATAGAAACTAAGAAATTGCACGGAAATAACATTTAATTTGTGTTCTCAATTTCCCAACAGCTTAACCACTCTTGAAGGGTTTTACATTCTAGACAAGGCATATACATCTGCCACATCAGTAAACGTCTGGCAATTTCTAGTGTTAATCACTAGCTTGGTGGAGAAAATTTTAACATCAAAAATCACCGTAAATGCTAACAACACACTACAACAAACACCTAAAATAAGCAATTTATTTCAAGTTGCAGAAACTCACCTAGCGTGCTTCGATTTTTCAACACCAAATAGACATGGTAACTGAAGAGTCCACACAAACTCACAGCAAACATCATCGCAGCAAAAAATAAAAACAAAATGTGAAATTTTGCTGCAGTGTTCGGCAACTCACTCTGCAAATATGATTGCATTAACTTGAATACAACTCAGCAATGATGACAGCCACATTAACACATCCACGCTATATGAAAGTGTGGCCAAAGCAGAAACCACAAGCCAAACCGGTAACTATTTCTTATGACGTATTGAATAAATTACTTACTGTCCAGAACTTGATAAAGTATTGGAGGACAGTCCCAGCCACATACAAACAATAAATGAGTCCATAAAAAAGAAAAAGAACGAAAAATTTATAATTGCTGTATCCAATCACATTGTTCACCCTGCACAATTATGAAAAATTTCAATACGCAAATTCAAAACAAACCGCACTAATGACAGCAGTAAATGCAACAGAAGATGAAAAAGCATTAAAAATGACTGAACGTATAATTAGAATGCCATCAAACAGTATATGTATTTTGTAAGTTAAATACTGCCAATACAGTATATAGGTACCACTAAGCACATGATACAAAGTATGTCTACTTCCACTACCTCCTGTAATATAGCTACCACAAACTGACAACTAGCAGAGTACGACTATCATTAATTCATCTGCTTTCGCATCAGACTTTAAATTTTGTAAACAAGTTTTAAATTCCAAGGGCTATTTTTGACTAATAAAAATTGGAGGCAGTAACACAGCTGTGATCTCTCATTGAAGACACTGCTTTCAGTTAAATTGCTTTTTATTAATTATTGTGTAGTTTTAGTACCACAGTCAAAATACTAAAACTGTTCTGCAGTAATTGTGAGCGTAAATCATATCAAAGACTTGTTTTCAAAAAAGGATATCATTAGATAATGAAAACTTATCGAACACAAGCTGAACAGATAGTATGGGAACCTGAAAAATGGCCGTGTGGACTTTGAGTCAGCAGTCACCAATACATGTAGCAGCAGTTGGTGCAAGCCACAGTTTGAAAACCAAACTTGAAGTTAATGCGAACGTCAGTTGCATTCAGCCAGGCCACATGCAATGTAGCATTGTGAGTGCTCAATTTAAAGTCTTTTGATGACAAGCTTAACACTCAGCCAAATCTGCCATGCAATACACTTGTTATAATTGATGGCTTCCATCTGAAAAATATCAACTGGAAATGGACTTTTTAACAACGTTCTATAAAGCCCCTCAAGTTTTGTGACATCAAAATATCGGAGTGTTCTTTTGAATTACACCGGTAATAGAACTTTTGAGATTTGGTGTTGGGAGTGATTTTAGGGGTTATTGGGGGTGCCAATTCCAAAAATGTCCATAATTTTTTGCATGGTTAAATTAGCCGCTAATTGTCACAGGTCTTTTGAATATGTAAAAAATGAGTGAAGGCTGATATTGACAGCTCTAAAGTAAGTGCTGCTCATTATTGAAAACCAATATGTATTTGTACCAATTGGACAAGTGCTCAGTCTCTCTAAGAGAAAACCATGACACAATGGCAGTAATTTTTAAAAACTAATAATAATAAACATAAATGGACAATATGTGGCAAACCTAGTGATCTCTACTTTACTTGGGCAACAAAGTTGTAAACACTAAGTACCCTTGCTTTTAATGTTTCACAGAAAGTCATGCTGTTGTTGTTGTGGCTACCCCTGCTCTTCCTCAGGATGGAAATACAGCACAAACAGCAATCCAGGTTCTAGTTAATAAGCTAATGGAATTAGGCTAGGGGAAAGGTGGCAGCCTTTTCAAACCAGTCTCAATGACTGGTAGCCCCACCACCAACAAGGTGGACTGCCATTGGTGGGTACCCAAGAGTCGTTTTTACAACATGCTGGGTGAGCAGCTTCACAATTCTAACCAGATGAAGTACGAGTACGCCACCTGTCTGCCATATACAGAAGGAGGCATCCCGTTAAGTGCCTTGCTCAAGGACACAACAAGCAAGCTTGCTAGCTTGTTCTCCACACTATCCCTTTTTGGGGCTGAGCGCCAAGCAGGAAAGCTATAATTATCATTTTTAACGTCTTTTGGCATGACTAGACTTAGGAAATGAACCCCAAGTCTACCGACTGCAAAGCAGATGCTCTAACCACTACACCATCTGACCAATAACAGTCATGCTCGTCAAGAACATCAGGTCAGGGAAAGCTGGCCAAAAAGAGATGACTTCAAAATCAGAGAAAAATATCTTGCCTTCTCCATTAGTCAATCCTAGGAATGTTTTACCTCCTCAGCTGCATATAAAACCGAAAATAATGAATTAGTTTGTAAAGGCAATAAAACAAAGAAAGTGACTGTTTCTGTAAACTCTGCAAAGAATTTCCTGCTTCTAGTAACGTGAAGGGCAGGAATTTTTGACAGTCCACAGATCCAATGCCATAGGAAGGACAAAGGGTTTGCACTGACCATGACATCTGTAGAAAAAGTTGACAGGAAATCCTTCACAGCAGCTGTTCATAACTTCTTGGGAAACCACAAAGCTCCCAACTACACAGAGCTTAAAAAGAATCTGTTGATTTCTCATCAAACTTTAGGATGTAACGCAAGTGCAAAGATGCATTTTCTTTATAGTATAACCTAACTACTCCTCAAAAATCTGGAGCAATGAGCAAAGAGAGCACTTCCATCAAAACATGGAGAAAAAATATCCAGGGTGTTGCAGCACAAACATCATGGCAGATTACTGCTGGTGTTTGAAAAGGGATGTAGTTGGTGGCAGCTCTGCAAGAAGAGCAAGAAAAAGATAGTTTAGTTCTTGAACTATTGACAGTCGTTTTTCTGTGTGGTCAAAAGTTTGCATACATTTATTGCATATACAGTTTAGAAAGCACTTTCTAATCTACTTTGCTTGCAATTTGTCTGTTTCACATAAAGGCTTATACTTTTTGTATATCTTTTGTGTATTTGGGGTATTCATAGATCAGTACATTCTGCATGAAACCTGAGTTATGAAAACTAGGAAGGGGGCAAACAGGCACATAGGTACACCAAAAAGCAAAATCCATTATTTTTTAAATGCTAGATTGCGCAAAGACTATACCTTGTAGAAAAAATTTGACCACATTTTTGGAATCAGCACTCTCAAATTACTCTAAGTGTGTCCCAAATCTCAATGCCAATAAAACCGATTTCAAATTGTTGAGCTGTGTTTTCTACTGTAGAGCTAGCAAAATCATGATACCCACCATGGGCAATAGTGATCCATTTTAAGAACACACTGACCAGCCACAGAAGAATAATGAGATCTGTCCGGTTTTATTACGTAAGTGATGGGGCAATATCGAATACCTGATAAAAAATAGATGTACTTCAAATCAACACTGACAAAATGGCATTTGCATTGACAGGTCATAATAGTTTCATAATATTAACGCATCAACTATTAATAATTGAAACTCACAACTCCCATCATGTTAAAATATGAATGGGAGTGAGGTTTGAACCCACATCCATACCAACCAGTTGAACAACGGTCAATGACTAACAGGTATATAAAGCAGTGGTCAGTAAACTTTTGTTAAGATAGCCCAAATTTACCTTTCAATCGCTGCTAAAGGCCCACCTAGCATTAAAGGAACCTGACTAACGTAAAAGTTCAAAAATCAAAATAGTTACCACAATATAGCACAAATGAGAAAAAATTATATTTCAAACCATTGCATATTGTTGAAAATTAGGACGTGAGTCATAAATGACAACAATAATTTTTAATACAAAGGTAGTTTTTCAAAATAAGGACGATATGGAAACCTTTTTTTACAAACGAGAATAATTGGATCTTAATCATTTTTGTCATTATGATTTACAGTAGTAGATCATCGTGATCTAAAATAGCTCAAACTAAATAATTTTTTCAAATATTTATTATGTGATATGGATAAATGCGATCACTTCTATAAAACTAGACATATCGGTTGATGAGCTGAATCAGTAACTGCAAATGGTATAAGCTACAGCACGTTACATCATTGGATTCCTAATAACAGATGTTGGCAAAAAATTTCTAGTTAATATGCAAGTCTAAAGAAACTAAAAAACAAAGCTTGCTGTTTTAAATTTGGAGATGAGAGTATGCAAAAGCGATAATCAGTGGACAGTGCTTGCCTCAATTTTGTGCAACTAAGAGTTTTTCCAAACAAATTTGTTTTTTTTCTGACAAGTGCAATTTACACAGTCATTTGTATAAAAGCTTTTGTTTCACCAATAAAGCTCTATACCATTTGATAATATTTTTTTTAATAAATCAGTATTTTGTTAAAATCACTATTTTTTCAAAGCAAAAGCACAAGTTTACCATGCCATCATGTTTTTCATTACATGACCAGCAATACTGAGAGCAGATGTGCTTAACCAGAAAACTGATTAATCTTTGATGACATCTTAGCATTGCAACATATAAGAAGGGCTGAACATTTATCAAACCTTGCATGTGAGTTCGGACTTGCAGTGGTAGATCTTTAGCATATTCTTTAAGAATTTCTTGTCGCTGATCTTCAAGTGGACATGACATAATTTGTGATTTCACAGACTCACTCATTTTAAACTAAAAAGAATGCACATTGCACTAAGTTGCATCATTAGCAAATACACCAGAAATATACAATACCATGGATTTATAGTTTTAAAAGTAATTGTCTTGGCAATCTTATCAACTCTTTTGCTTCCGCGATCACCAATTGACGATCTCATGTTTTCAGTGTCTCCCTCAAATTTTTCAATTTGAGTTACAAAATTAGTTTGCTAAAAAATGGATTTGTGACTTTATTTCTCATCCGATTTTCATAAAATTTTCAAAAGATCATGCTTAATTCCTCACACATCAAAAGATGAAAAATCTGTACCCTATCTCATGGATTTTCTTACCCAAAAAAGGTTAAAAAGACCAAGAACCCAGTTGCAGATGACAAAATTGCCAAATTTTTAGCAAGAGCCAACCACCTTGAAATCAAATGGAGATTACTTGTTTACCACGAAACCAAAGCCTTTATCATTAACACAGTCTGAAAACTACTCTTTTGGGGCATTGCTTAACAAAATTTCAAGCAATAATAATGAAATTTACCTATCAAAATTTTCAAATTTGTTAGCAGTCGCAAAACTCTCTCAAAAAAATTTGTATGGTAAGCAGAAAAAGAAATTTGGTTTTTGAAAGATATGATATGCTGCTAAATACCAATCTTGTTTGAAAGCTTAGGAAATTTGCTTTCCAGCAATATGTAACTTTAAATAGTCTAGGCTAAGCAGTATATAATATTTACTGATTAAAAATGGGTACTGTACATCATGTCAGTTCAAAACCCCCAAACATTTTTTGACTTACCTTCACTAAATTATAATTTTTAGAAAAACTACACCATATAAAGATAAAATAAATTACAAATATTTCACCACTAAAGTGGTTGTTTTGTATCAAGTTTCCAAGGAGACAGAAACTAAAATATAAGTTTAAAAGCTAGTAGAAGTTTGGCTTCTCTAAATCAAAGTTTGCTGTATCCCCCTTGTTTCTCAACAAATGGGAGGGGTGTAAAAAAGCTTCTGCTTGATTGTTAGTGACAACATGTTCTATTTAAACTTGATATTTCCTGAATCTTGAAGAAATTCCTTTTTCAAAAATACTTAACGTTACGTGGTTTAGGGTAACCTGTAACAGATAATGACTGATCATATTTTAGACACTACATTTAACTAACAAAATTTGGTACCGATCAGTACCAGTTAACAAAAAGGTCATGGGCCTCAGAAAGTTGCAAATTGTAGAAAATCAAGGCTTTTAGGTAAGTTTTGACTGATGCAGTCTTGAAAGCTTAGTTCCTTATCATTATTTAGCGACCATTTCTAAAAAAATTGGTCAAAAATAAAATCTGTAGTGATCTTTGAGGTAAGGGTATTTTAATTTCGAAGACAACTCAGCACCAATTTGGGGGCAAATAATCATAAAGTTTGCATATTCAAACAAAAAAACTTTTTTTTTTATTATACTTGAAATCTTCAAGAAATAGAGATTTTAACGATATATTACACTTGATGTAGAAGTAAACAGATGAGTAATGATTTACAAACAAACTTGGAGTATTTTATGATGTTTAATTATGACCAATTATGACAGTTTTTCGGTCTGCCACCTTGCAGACATTTTTTTTCGCAATGTGTGCGGTAGCAAAAGAGTTAATGCCAATGACAATGCATTTGTTGTTCCTTTTACTTAATGAATTATACATGTGCATTTAGACAGCATTGTGTAAATGCAGAAAATAAGCTGTGACTGTTACCAGAATGCATCAAAGCTTGCTGTTTCAAGCAAAACAATTAACAAATGATGTAGTTCTCTGTTAGTATTCACAAATTCATTTCTGTGACCATACCATTTGAAACCATAAATTATCATGTTAACACATCTATTTGAATAATTTTGTCTAATAACCACGGCAATTCTCTGCACACATACCTGTATTTGCTTGTTTTACCTAATGTGCCCCCATTTACATAAGTTACTGTGCTGTATATCTGCACAATTTATTGAAGCTCTTTCATCCTGCCTACTACATCTGGTTTCAAATGACGATCTGCTTTTAATGACCTCTTGAAAAAAGTTTTCTTTACACAAACAGTTACTCTCCTACAGCAAGTTTAACGAAATTGAAATCTACAGAATGGATTTTCAACTTAGTATTTCTTACTCTGCAGGGTTTTCGAAAATGAAATATGTTTGTGACTGTATAAACGGAACAAACTGAAAACAAAATCAAAAAAGTTAAAAGCATAACATAGAAACACTGAACATACCTTATCAGATGGTGACATCACATCAGTGAATATTGTTTGCCAGTAAGACCACAAAAAGAAAAAGAAACTCAAATGGTAAAAAATCAGGTAAAGCACTGCAAAATGTAACAAATCAAATAAACATTGTTAAAAAATATAGGTTGTGGTAGCTAACTCACTTAATCATGGTGAAACCTCAATAAGCTGACCACCCACATGTTGCACACTAAATTTAGGTGGCTGCGTTATTGAAAAAGAATTTTGAAATGTGCCCTCTTTGGCAAGATCAACAAAACTTATGCTCCCCTTGGTACAATCAACAAAACTGTCACAAATAAGTAAATTTGCGTTGTAAGAATAGTTTTTATATATGTATACCGTATATACCGGCATATAAGACAACCTTTGAAGTGCAAAAACCCACCCTTAAAAATTAGGGTCATCTTATACAGCCGATATAAAAGTCATATCTTAATTTTCACATGAAGATTTTTTTATTTTATATGAAAAATGCGTTGGTGCGTAAAAATAAAGAACGTGCAAGAAAACTATTTTTACTTAACATCATCAATATTGAAAATTAAACATCCTTCATGTTCATATCTAAAAACCATCAAATTCATCACTGTCTGTTTTGAAAAGTTTTTCGAATACAAAAATTTGCATTGATGCGTAAATCAGAAAAAAAGCGAGAGAATAACATCAATATTAGGAAAAAAGTGTGCGTTGGTGTGTAACAAATGTAACTCTTGTAAGAAAAACATGCAAGAAGAGAAAAAAGTTATAGGGCTAAACAAACATGGTTTCGTGATTTAGCAGTCGTCTTATACAATCGATATATGATAAATGTACAAAATTTTATTCAAATTTTGTACCTCGTCTTAACTGACAGTCGTCTTATATGCTGGGATATACGGTAGTTGTTGTAATCTGTTGTTTTATTTTGCAATGATCGTTCTATTTGTAAATCTAAATTGTCTGAAGCCCTACCTGCTAAACTGTTTTTGAAAAAAAGACCTTATTTCCTTTGCATTTATTAATAGATTTGTAACTCACACGCCCTTTCTGACATCAAAATGGTTGACTACGTAACTAAGTTCCAGTGCATTCTAGTGAATCTTGTTTCTTTTCGAAGATTTTTCTTTTTTATATTATTACCCATTATGTAATTTATTATTGGTGTTTTTCAGTGTCACGTGACGTTCTAGCATTTTCTAGAAGCTCGTATTTTTGTTTATAAGGCAGCAAGATTTTTACAATTGAGAGAAAGAGAGTAGTTTTGTAGAAAGAATAGAGTGTAGTAAAAAGGCATTGCTCTGTGGTGATTGTTGTGACAGGGATCAAGCAATTTTTTTAGTGGTTTGAGTATTGGTTAGTCTTTGATAGTTATATGTTAAAGTGCTTTAGTTTCTGCATTTGACAAGCAAAGGAATTCGAAGTTTTGAAGTGGTATTGTGAATATATTTGTTCTGTTCTTGATCAAGAAGTGCAGGGAAGTATCTTAGTGGAAGCCAATATCTTCCTAGCTATTAAGTAACAACCAGACTTAATTATTCAAGTGATACTACAAGTCGCCTCAATTTTAAGAAGTAAATTAAAGTTGAAATAGAATCAAATTTCTATTAAAAATGTGACAAAAACCCATGCCTTCCTTAACTTGTGAACTTTTATTTCTTTGAAGGATGGCCAGATTTCTGGCCATTATTGCATATATGCTCTTGAAACCAACAGGAAGACTTTTTGTTTTTGGAGATCAACTATCAAGCTATAGGCTCAAACCCCCCTGCCCCCAGGTTTGGAACCCCTAATCTAGATACAGAAATGGTTGCTAATCAAAGTTTCACTGCACCTTAAATTACATTATTCAACATGTGATTACTGTTTAATTACATTTTAAAATTCAAACTGGGACACTGTAACAGATCAACTGATCAGCCCCTCTACAACACTGCCATGTAGTGGTGAAGAAATCCTGCTAAAAGTCTTTTCCAAGGCCAAAACAGGCTAACTTGCTAAGTTTTTCTATACCCTCTTTCATGCTCAGAGCCAAGCAGACTAGCTGCTAATACCATTTGATAGAAATGCTTGTTATGATTCAATCTATGCCTTAGCCTTAGCCAGAACAAATTGCCCAATTTTATCATCCAAGGCACATTATCTACCACGATCTTGCAACAAAGCAGAAAAAATGCCTTTTTCCACAAGTACAGCAATGCAAAGCCCACGCAGGCATTGAATTTGAAACCTCATAATTGCTAGCCAGCATTTTATAACACTAATCTATGCTGATGCAGGCACATTTCTTAGATAAATAGTTGAATGTGTTTCACCTTTTTCTGTAATCCCATCCACAGTCACTGCAAAAACATACAAATAAGTTAAACTTTATCAGACTGTCAATTATAAAAACTTTTCAATTGTAAAGCAGCTACTATATTCTTAACTATATTCCAATTCAGGCACATCCCAATGGCATGTAGCCTTGCATATTCATCAAAAAAAAACTTACTGTAGGTTGAAAAGCCACAGTAAGTTTTTTTTTTTATAAAAACCCTTAAATATTAAACAAACGTGAGATAACAAAGTACAGATAATGCTAGTTGCTAGCAAGCAAGTTTCATGGGATCTCCTACTTAAGAGGGATCTGCCTTCAGCATCACACAAGGTTAAATAGAAAAATTGCTTAAAAATAATCACCAACATCATACCATATAATACAACAATTTACTTTAATATGTCAATTACCTGCAACTGGTTTTGACCTTATTAGATCTCATCAGGAGGATGCAGAAGACACACAACAATAAAAATGCTAAGTCTAAATCACAACAGATTTGCCATTATTTGCAAAGAGTGATGGAATACAAAATAGTTCAATGCAGCAATACCTACATCAAGAGATTCTCATTTGAAGACACATACATATGATATGGACAAAATGTCACGTCAGTAAACACTGTAGGGGTGTGAGATCATTATTAAGAATTTATCAAATTACAAAGTAGTCTGATTCGAAAGCAATTGTGTAGTGCATTTAGACACTAACTAGCATCACTAATTCAGCATGTCTGGGCCTGTGAATCACAGGAAAAAAGATATAAAATCGACTTCTTTTCAGATAGAGCTAGATAAAAGTATAGTTTATTTTTTTGTACGCAATGACAAATCTGTAGTGTTTTAGGCTTAGCATTTTTATTAGTGTGTCTTTTTTACACCAGCCTCATGAGACCTAATAAGGTCAAAACCAGTTGCAAAGAATTGAGATGTTGTAGTAGACTGTCTTATTGTACACTATGACGTTGGTGATTGTTTTTGAGCAATTCTTCTAAACATGAGACAACAACTACCAGACAGACCAGCTAGTTTGAACCATTTTGTTTTAATCAGTGGCATAAACAGAACTGATCAAAGGGAGTTGACGACAAACTAACAGATACTAGTTTGATTAACTTAATCACAGAAAGGACAGGGAGTAATTTTTGCTAACAAACACAATGCTTTCTTTTAGAAATCATTTATAATCGCACTTGTTAGATAACCTGCAAACCTTGCAGAGATAAGCAGTGCAGCTAGCCCATCAAAGGGAAATAGCATCTCTCCAACCAGTCTCCCCCAGTCAAACCAGTGATTTCAACCACAGTGCTTTGCCAAGAAAGCAGTTGGTGGTCTTATGAATCATCTATTGTGCTAAGTTCATGCTATAAAATTATGGTAATACTTATATTTTTATAGGTAAAATTATTCGTACATTGCAAAACATTTCTGCATTTGTTTCAAATGTTTTTATGCTAGCTAGGGCAAGATTTGTTAATAAAGTCAATGATCAACAAGATATTAACCAAAACTTTGAACATGTGGTGCAGGCTTCAGATTCTAAATTGCGTAAGTTAATAAGAAGTCATTTTTTTGCTTTTAGGTCAATGAAGTCAATTTGCAGTTGTCTAAGAAATGAAGCAAAATTGACAACAAAGAACAATTTCTTTAAATAAAGCCAATTACCTGGACTCCTAAACATTAATTATGGAAAAATCTACAAGGGCATACTTGTGCTGTTTGATACCAGTTTATTGCTGCACGTTTTACTTTTTTTCTACAAATTTCAATCATGCAATTGTGATGCAATATTCAAACGAAGTCAGATCATTAGTGATAACAAGAAGTGCGTAGCAACATTGCCTCAGACAAATTCAGGATGGAGCAAGAACTAAGCGCTTTGCCTAATTAAAAAACACATAGCAGTGTGCAGATGGTAAAAAGAGTTTGCATTTGCAAAATCTGCTCTCATAAACTTTCTTAATGACAGCAATAAAAACTAAACAAATTTTACTTTGTTGAGTAAGCATTGAAACAGCACTGAACAAAATTAACTTTTATTTGAGCTTGTTGTGGAAGGCAGCAAGTACGCAGAAGCTTCTTAATACAATTAATAAATATCACTATCAAAATAATATTTAAATAGGCATGGTGTCATTTGTCAAGCAATTTGTTTAAAGAAATGTGCATCAATAGGCCAGGTTTGTGTGACACATTTACTGACTGTTCTTAGCAACAGAGCAAGTTTTCGAGAGCAGTGACAATTAGTTACATTTGAATGTTATTTTTAAAATCATTTCAGAAAAAGTGGGAGCTACCAAAACATCAAAAATTTGAGCTATTCTCAAAATTATCCAGACAAATTTGCACAGAATTTTAACATAGACTTATATTGCAAATATGTGGCTGAACAATGAAGTACCTCAAGTGAGAAAGCCATTTAATTACCAGAAAGCATTAAGCAACAAATCTGAATCACAAGGCACACGTTATTCTCAAGTTTTTTGAAAAGCAGTGACTAAAACTTTGAGGAGGTGACCAAGGCATTTTTATCTGCAGTATTCCTTGTATGAATTGGATAACGATCATATTACAAACCTATTTCAAAAAATTGCAAAACCTGAGCTAAAATTAGGAAGGGATGAAATTTTGCATGTTAAATCTGCTTTATATGATCAAAAAATTTTCTGATTGTTGATGAAAGCATTTTATCTGATACACCATACTTATATATCATATATAGGTAGAGATGGGCAATTCAGAATGCCGAATCCAAAGGATTCAAATCCCAAACTATCTGAATCCAAAATGCCAATTCAAACCGGATAATAGGATTCGGTTTATATCCTGCTTACAAGCTTTATCACGTTGCTTGGTCACAGATTTTTTATGTAAAAGTATCAATTGCATGCAATGATCTAACTCGCACACACAGGCAAACATGTAGAAAGCTCAAATGTATTGCACTGCAATAAACTCGTTCTCTGATTGTGCTTTTGTTGTTGTAAACTTGTAATAAATGCTTTCATGTTGATAGTGCTAATTGCAAAAAAGGATTCAGATTCTGTTTAACTATTCTAGAATAGTATATTATTCTGAATTGCCCATCCCTATATACAGGTTTCAAAAATACTGTTACAAAAACAATCCTTTATAAAAATATTATACATATTTATTTTTAATACAAAATATGTTCTTCACAATCAATGATAAGACTGTCACAAACAAACAAAATGACATTTATTCAAAATCGTTATCCTTGAACTTGATAACAGCCCTTAGTCATCAAGAAAAGTCCTGAACCATGGCACGAAAGGTTTTTTGGTCAATTTTTGCCCATGCTTTCACCAGTCGTTTCTTCAAAACCTGTAAATTTTCTAGGATTTCTATGAATTTTTTCTTTAACTGACTTGATCAGTTTTTGAGTCCTATGAGACCTTGGTTGGCCCTGCCGAGAATGATTCTGAAGGCCTTTAGTCTCAATGTATCTATTCAGTGTTTTCGTTTCAAAATAGTTGTCATTTTAATTAATAACACGTTGGGAAAACTCTCTTTGCTTTAATCTGTAACGAAAGATTAATTGAAAGTAAAATATTTAAGAAATAATTGATGTAAAAAAATTGTAACAGGACATATAAAATACCCTGTCTATTTTAGTAGGAAACTTGGAATTGTTGTATATCAATTGCATGTGCAACTGCCTGTCTTTAAGATCTGTGCCAACCAACAAAAGTATATTCCAAGCGGTAGACATTGCTGCCAGATCATTAGATATTTATCAACAAAAATCAAACATTGCATCACAAAAAAAGCAGAAAAGTTGCGCATTCAATATAATGATAATGGCAAGACCAGACAATTGACCAGCTGAACACTATTTGTTACTGTGCTGATAAGTTTTTCAATGCTGTAAAAGCTCTTCATAGATGGAAAGGAACTGTATCAATGACAATGTAAAGCACTACATGCTTGTGCATTTCAATACTTTTCTTGAAGAGAATAACTAAGCTATTGCATAGAATAAGTTAGAGAAAGTGAAAAAGGATAATGAGGCTGGTTATGCTTTCTATTGGTTTTGCTAATTTTTGTTCATACTTTTAATAAAAGAGTAAATTATCAAATAAATACTAAATGGTTAGGTCAATACAAGCAATTTCTTCCAATTTTTAAGTCTATTTTTTTCTTACCTTACATCAAAATAATTTTCTGTAATTATAACCAAATCACTAAATTTGTGAGGTTTCTAGACATTGCATAGGTTATGCTTTTATCAGTCAGTATTTACAAACCAATGCTCTTAAAAATTTGGTTTAAACTTATTTGTGGTCATTTTTACAACCGATCTGATAAGTGCATTAAAATTGTGTTGAAACTTGTTCACAGTTACAAGGCAGTGGTTATTTTGCCATTGAAGGCACACTACCAATTGAATCTATTTTGCCATTGAATGTTTGTGATTGGTCAATTTGTATGATGTATTACAAACGGGATAATTAGTAATTGGTCAATCTTTATGATGTACTACAGTGTCATTTGACAAAAATTTATTCCTAAGTGTACACTCGCCTCACATTAACATAATTGCTCCCCCCAATATACACTGCAAATACTAATCATTGTGCCACAGAAACACTGAGTGCAATACAGGAAATGCACTCATTCAGAAACACACTAATTGTGTGCAGCAAAATACCCAGTGGTACATTGTGCCATCAAAAGCAAAATAGCCAGTGGGTGTATTTTGCCATCAATGGCAAAATAGCCATTTTGTAGTCATAACGCTGAACATTTTTCCTACACACATGCAAATGAAGCCAAACTGTACCCGCATTCTCTACAAAGTTGCATTGATACATTTAAAAATAAAGAATAAGCTTTGAAAGAGAGAAAGTACAGTTGGGCATATTACAAATGATCTTTTTCAAAAAGGCAGTGGCTATTTTGCTGTCAATGGCATTCTACCCTTAGAGGCTATTTTGGTGTCAGACATTTGTAATTGGTCAGTTTTAATGACGTGTTCAACATGTGACTTTTGGTCTTTTCTGATTGGTCAATTTTTACAATGAATTTAAAAAATCACATCCCCAGTGTTCACACCCCCATACTGTATACTCCCTCTCAGTGTAAACTACCCCATGTATTCACATACTGGGTTCCTCCCTCCTCCCTCCGCACTGCCTTCGTCCAAGTGCACTACCAGCTAAGATTCCAACCCATAACCATTGCATTTCAAAGCAGCTGCACTATCCACACACCACAGCGTCACTGCTAGAATAATAGTAATTAATGGCCATTTAAACATGCATGAATGGTGACGGAAAAATAGCCTCCAAAGGTAAAATGCCGTCATTGGCAAAAGAGCCACTTCCTTTTAAAAAGGTCATTACGATTGAAATAGAGCAAATCTCAGAAAAAAAAGGTTTGTACTAAATACCGTATTTTCGCGGCCATAAGGTGCACTGGAGTATAAGGCGCAGTATCAAAAAACTGCTGCAAATGCATTTTTTTTCTTACATAAGACGCACCGGACTATAAGGCACAATAAATCAGACAAAATTGAAATAGAGAAAAAACACTAAGAAAACTTTCTTTACAAAGACAAGCTTGAAGAAAAAATAAATTCCTTTTTTCTAATAATTGTTTAATAGTTTATTACATAATACAACGTTCCAATAAACTTATTGCATACAGGCCGTTCTGTTAACAAAACAATTCCTGGCATGTGAAATGCTAATGTAAAAAAATACCGCTATTTGTAACATTAAAGATGGTTTGCAGTTTTCTTATAAAGCATAATTTTATCCACACATAAGGATCACTGGACGATAAGGCGCATGTTCAATTTCTGAGAAAATTTTTGGCTTTTAGGTGCGCCTTATAGTCGCAAAAATACGGTACTAGCAAAATTTTATTGACCAATAAAATTAGAAAAATTGCTTTTTCAAATCATCGAAATTGACTCTATGGACCAATATAGTTTATTTTAAGATTAACCAAACTAAAAAAAAATTGCATATATAAAATGTATTATATACATCTACACCAGGGTTTTTAAGATGATTTAGGGACCCAATTCGGGTATGTGTATGAAAATTCAGGTATGAAAATTATGTCTATGAAATAAGAGGGCAAAACACGTCTAATCATTTTAAATTAAGCACATATTTTTTGGGTCCATATCAAGCACCTAACATTTTCCTTAAAAAAAAACCCTGATCTACAAATTTGCACACAATACTTCTTGTTATAGAACATGATCATACAATGCCATATATTTTCGGTATTGAAATATCTGTCTTTGGACAGCAGCTTTCCCAGCAAAGAGAAGCTTCTCTCCACAGAGGCAGTGGTAGGCTGGCAGTTTTGTAGTAGCATGTACAGCGCCAGGGAAATATCTTCATGATTCATCTGAATAATTGCTTCTAAGTTACTGCCAAAAACCATCTTTCTTAAGTAGCTCTTGATGTCACATGAATCTTCTATAAAATTTGTGTTCAGCAGATCAGTGTAGGCTGTACACGTGATTGCTACAAGTTATACAAAATAAAAAAATTGACTTTTATTGACCTTATAACTTTTCCCATATGGCCCCTATAATAAAAACTTTTTCATTTCTGTGCATTTCAAGGTTGTAATAATCAATTAATTGACTTTATTGACAAAAACTTGTCCTACTAATTGCAGTGGGAGGTGAATCCAGCCACCTCTGTTAACACAGGCAAAACCAAATTTAAAACAGTGAATCTCTCCTCTCTCACAAGTGGCCAAAAGAGAGGTCAAACATCACCAATTACTTAAAAATGCTTTTGATCAAACATTCACACAAAAACATAAATAAATCAACATAGCCATAAACTAGCATTACTCAATAAACTGTAGCAAAAGTTGTTTCTTATGTTTTAGTTTTTTTGCAGTGAGAAGGAAGTTTAAAATAAGCCTAAATGTACTTTTTACAACAAATGATAAAAAGTTATTTAACTCATCAAACATAATGTGAACTAAGAGTTTTGGAAAGCTGTTATATGACCTTATGATCTTAGAGTCAGCAGTCACCCTCGCGTGTGTCATTGCTGTCAGCACAAGCTGCAGTTTAAACTTAAAACAAAAGCCTAATGGAAACAGCAGTTCTATTCAGTCATGCCGAGAGAATGCAATATAATGCTCACAGCACTAAACTAGCAGTCTCTTGATGAAAGTCTGACACTCAATCTCCTGCACCACGCTGCTGATAGATTACACCACTTTTAAATAATTCTTAGGAAGTAGCAACTTTGCTGTTGATGGCATTTGACCCTTGGAGGCTATTTTGTTGCCACCATTCATGTGTGTTTATATAGCCATTTCTTGCTATATTTCTGGCAGTGATGCTGTGGTCCATTGATAGTGCAGCTACATTGAAATCTTTGCTGGCAATGCACTTAAACAAAGGCAATGTACACTGGAGGGAGGAACCCAGTACATGAATCTACAAGGTAGTGTACAATGGGAGAGCACAGTGTGAAGGAATGTACACTAGGTGGAAAACTTTTTTATTCATCATAGAACTGACCAATCAGAAACGATCAAATGTCACATGTTAAACACATCACTAAAACTATCTAATTACCAATGTCCAACAGCAAAATTGTCTCCAAGGGTAATGTGTTGATGACAGCAAAATAGTTACTGCCTATTTTTATGGGATGGATGAAAAACTTCAAGGCAGAAAAATTTATTATTAGTTGATCAATGGCTAGCCTAAACTAGTACAGTGAGCAACAAACCAAACATTACTATACTTACTTATACATAACTCCACCACATAAGCATAATATGACCAAAAAACAATGAGTATAATGAAAACACAAGGAATCCATCTCATTAATTTGGAGCAAAACACTTCAAATTTCATTTTGGTCCAAGAATTCTAAGCTACCGCAATTGAAACAAAATTCTGTTGAAGTAAAAACAAATAAAAATCTGGCAAAGCAAAGACATACTGGTTACTTCAGATAGAAATAATCTCCTCAGAAAGTTTGCCATCTTTTAGTGATGGAGATTACAGTAGGTTTTCTATGAACCTTATAAACAAAGGCAAGAGCAAGCCTATTTGCACTTACACTGTTACACAAAGGTGATAATTTTGCCACGTGAAACAATTCTAATTCAGCCAATGCCACCCAAATGCAAAGCTGATTCGAAAAACTTGTCAAATGACTGACTGTAATTTGATCATTTTGTAACCTTTAGCAACTTGCATACATATAGTTTAAAATATACACCTAATTTTTAAACATATAATGCTGTACCATACCTATCTGTACCTGTGTGTGATTAGACCAAAACAAATAAGTACCTATTATTTATACAAAATAAATAAGTATTTTCCTGTGCTTCATCAAGGATAGAATAGTGAGGCTGCTCACCCAGCATGTTGTAAGAGGCGACTTTTGGGTACCAGCCTATGTTAACTAAGGTTGGGGACCCCTCAATCTCTAAAAACTGAGGTTGGAAGTAAGCAAGGGCATGATCTCTGTAAAAAACAAAGCACCAAAAATTACCTCATGAAAGGGTTTGTTAAAGAATTGGCCCCAGCTGCTCTTAAATGGGCAAGGGGTGTAAAGAATCTACAGGTTACAGAAATTTAAGGTAAAACTTGAAAGTTGGAATTTTTTGTGGAAGAAATACGGAAGTGTGTGAAGAGTTAAGAAAGAGAGAGGTGGATATGTGCTGTCTACAGGAAGTAAGGTGGAGAGGGCAAGGAGCTCGATTTGTTGGTTGCAGAGGTAGGATCTGGAAATAATGATGGAATAGGAAGTGTTGGAATTTTAGTGAAGGAAAAACTTTGCAAAAAGGTTGTAGAAGTCCAGAGAAAAAGTGACAGAGTGATGGCAATGGAGCAAACTTCTGAGGAGGAAGTTATAAGAGTTATATGTGCATATGCTCCACAGGTTGGAAGATCAGAGTGCAAGAAAGATCAATTTTATAATGACATGGCAGGTGACTGGGATTTGCAAAACCCTAGTGAAGTGGTTCTTGGTGTGGGGGACTTTAACAAACATGTTGGGAGACGAATTGATGGTTTTGAGGGTGTGAATGGTGGGTATGGAATAGGCAAAAGAAATGTTGAGGGAAGAAGACTACTCAGGCTTTGTGATGAAAAGAAGTTGTGCGTGGCAAATACAAAGTTTGAAAAGGAGCAGAGAAAAATAACATACAGTATGGGTGGAAACAAAACTGAGATTGTGTATTGGTTGGTAAAAACAATAGAAAGTATTTAAAAGACGTGAAAGCCATCCCCTGGGAATTGCAACACCGTTAAGTGGTATCAGACATCAATGAAAGAAAGTTGAGGAAAGTATTAAAGAACAAACAAACTTTTAGAAAGAGGGTTTGGAAGTTAAAGGAATACAACATGAAAACAAAATTTCAAGAAAGAGTTAAGGAATTGGTTGATGTTGATGCTTCCAATCTACGGAATACTTTTAAAAATAGTACGCTGCAAGCTTGTGATGAAGTATGTGGAAAGAAGAAAGATAGAAAAAACCATGGGGGTACATGGTGGTGGAATGAAGAGGTGAAGGAAGCATTACAACAAAAGAAAGTTGCATATAAGAAGATGTGCAAAAATCGATTGGAGGAAAACAAAACTAAATATATGAATATGAAAAATCGAACAAAGAAAGTGGTTGCTAATTTTATGAAGAAAGAAGCTGAAAGAGTTAACAAAATTGAAAAAAAACAAATAACATTTTTACACTGGTGAAGTTCATGAAAAAAGATGGGAAAGATATTGAAGGAGGTAGATGCATGAGAGGAAAAGACAAAAGTTAGGTTTCAGTGAAAAAGACAGAAAAATATGGAAGAATCACATGGAGGAGATTATGAACAAAGAGAACCATTGGGACCACATGACAGAAGGTAATATGGTAGAGGGAACTATTAAAAATGTTTCTTGAGAAGAAATGGTGATAGCAATAAAAGTGATAAAACCAGGAAAGGCAGCTGGACCCTCTGAAGTATGTGCAAAAATGATATCTGCTTGTGGAGAAGTAGTGGATAGTGTGATGATGTAACTTTGCCAACATGTGTTAGATGGGAAAGGAATCCCAGATGAATGGCAAACAAGCGTGCTGGTACCAATTTTCAAGGGAAAGCGAGATGTAAGAAACTGCAATACTCACAGAGGAGTAAAGCTGTTAGAGCATGCCATGAAGATCATCGAGAGAGTGCTGGAGAGAAGAATTTAAAGATTAGTAAATATTGATTCAATGCAGTTCGGTTTTATTCCTGGAAGCGGAACGACAGACGCATTGTTTGTAGTGCAAAGAATGCAAGAGGAATACAGGGATAAGAACAAGTTGTACATGTGTTTTGTGGATATTGAGAAGGTATTTGATAGAGTTCCAAGAAAGGTGATGGAGTGGGTGATGAGAAAGAAAGGTTTGCTAGAAGAATTGTAAGAGCGGTGATGAGTCTCTATTATGGAGCAAAAACGAAAGCTTGAGTGGGATCCGAGTTTTCTCAGGAATTCTTGGTACAAGTTGGTGTGCATCAAGGATCTGTGTTGTCGCCACTGCTTTTTGCAATTGCAGTGGATGTAATCTCAGAAAATGCAAGAGAAGGATTGATCAATAAAATTTTGTATACAGATGACTTGGTTTTAATGAGTGAAAGTATGGAGATTTTGAAAGAAAAGTTTTTAAAATGGAAAGAGGCGTTTGAAAGCAAGAGAGAACAAGTGCAAAATTTTCCCCAAGACAACAACAAGTGCAAAATTTTCCCCAGTTAGTTATCAAGTTTATTCTTAAGAACATTAGAACAGATACCATGGTTGTGGGTTTGAATCTCAGCTTGCAGGGCATTAAAAGAAAGGCAGTGTACACTGAAGGGGCAGGCCTGGTATGTAAATGTACGGGGCAGTGTACACTGGAAGGAAGTGCACAGGGTGGATCAAGTGCATAAATTTCCCCATTGATCCAGCAAGAGACTGAAGGTGAACCTCAAGAAAACCAAAGTAATGGTGAGCAGTTCAAAAGGAGAGGTCCTCAAGAGTAAAGTTGATCCATGTGCCAAGTGTGGCAAGAGGGTGATGGCAAATTTGGTGATGTGTACAAAGTGTTGTAAATGGGTACATGGTAGATGTGCAAAAATTAAGAGGGTGACTTCAACTCTGGCAAAAGGTTTTGTTTGTGAACTATATGTTGATACAAAGAAAGGAATTGTGAAACCAGGTGAAGAATTACCATTTTTTGACCAGGTTGACTTTGTGAAGACTGAAGAGCTTTTGTCATTTGGGGGACAGGTTGAATGCCAATGTTGGAAGTGAAGCAGTGGTAACAGCAAGAACGAGAATTGGAGGGATAAAATTTAGAAAATGTGGGGAGTTACTTAATGGGAAAAAGTTTTTGCTAAAAATGAAAGGAAAGATTTATCAAAGTTGTGTAAGATCAGTAATGCTGCATGGCAGCAAGATGTGATGTCTAAGGGAGAAAGAGATAGCAATTTTGAGAAGAACTGAAAAAGCAATGATGAGAGCAATGGGTGGAGTTAAGATCATTGAGAAAAGAAGGAGCCAAGACCTTATGAGTTTGCTGGATTTAATGGATACTTTGGATGGACCAGCCAGAGCAAGTGAAGTGCGATGATATGAGCATGTTTTCAGAAGGGATAATGGTGATCTTTTGAGAAGAGTGTTGGATTTTGAAGTGACAGAAAGAAAAGGGCATGGGCAGCTGAATGTGATGTGGAAGAAACAAGTGGAGAAGCATATCAATCAGATTGGACTGAAAAGTTGACAGAGTGAAGTGGTGTAATGGTGTTTATTAACTGTCGAGAAGCATGAGGTAAATCTGGCCATCTGTGTTAATGCGGACAACACCAGATTTAATAAACTAGATTTCCCTCTATAGGAAATGTAATCTCTGCAAGTGTTTTCTTATGCTAAATTGTGGATTGAATCCAAATCTGTTAAAAATTTTTATTAGGATTGTGCCAGATATACAGAACTATCCGGTATCCAGCATGTTTTTAAATATCTGGTATCTGGCTGGATCAGAAGTGGTATTCGACCAGATACCAGAGAGTAACTGGTAAGACCATTTCTGGTTTACATTTTATATTTTTTTCATATGCACTTTGTTACACACCAATAAAAATAGCCAATTTTTGTGTTTCATACAAATGCCAATATTACAGTAAATGTTTCTACTATATAGAGTTACAGTTAACTAATTAGTTATCAGTGGCATCTTTTTGGGGAGATAAAGGGTGATGGTCCTATGACTTCATAACAGTATTACAAATGACAAAGTTTTTCATGTCTGCTGTGGGACCAAAAATGGTACTTATGCCAGACTGTCGTTTAGATTAGACTAAAGTATCAGTTTCAAAAAGTACGATCACAGCTACAATCCAATCAGCAATTTCAGCTACTTAAATAAAACCTTTTATTAAAGATTTAAAAACTAAAAAAAAATTTTTGGATCTTATTAGCTTCATATGAAACAAATAAGGCCCAGTATAGCATTGCATAATAGAATGTTTAAATTTGTAGCACAACGACAGGAATCTGGCTGTAGTTAGATGTCAAAAGAGTGCACTCCACACGACAACTAGTCACTTCTATCATGATAGCTACTTTTCATAGGTTTTGTTCGGTTTATATGTTAACATTGCTGTTGGTAACTTTCGGTTTGTGGTTTGTAACATCTTTGGGTAATCCTGTACTTTAGCGCGGTAAATTATTTAAGCTGAAAGGGCAGAGTACACTGTAGGGCCAGGCCCGGTATGTAAATGTACGGGGCAGTTTACACTGGAAGGGAGTGTACAGGGTGGGTTCCAGTGTACACTGCCCTGTACATTTACATACCGGGCCTGGCCCTACAGTGTACACTGCCCTTTTAGCTTAAATAATTTACCGTGCTGAAGTACAGGATTACCCATCTTTGTGCTCATACGACTCTTAGTAGCTAGATCTCATTGTTGCGATAGCTGTGCATGTATGCATCGAAGTTGCAGTGGCTGCAACAAATTGGGTAATCCTGTACTTTAGCGCAGTAAATTAGTTAAGCTGAAAAACGATGGAAAAAAGAATATCTATGTTTATTGAAAGGTAGTGTACACTGAAGGAGCAGGCCCGGTATGTAAATGTATGGGGCAGTGTACACTGGAAGGGAGTGTACAGGGTGGGGGATAGAGACCTGGGGGTGCAAAATTTTTTAATTGGTTTTTTAAATTGACCAATCAGAAACGACCAATCTCTATCCCCCACCCTGTACACTCCCTTCCAGTGTACACTGCCCCATACATTTACATACCAGGCCTGCCCCTTTGGTGTACACTTTTTTCTATCGTTTTTCAGCATAAATAATTTACCGCGCTAAAATACAGGATTACCACAAATTGTTCAATTTTAAAAATTACTACAAAACATCACTGAAATTAATACTTAAACCTGTTGAAGAACATATTAGGTAAAAAGCTAATTTTTATGATCCAAGAACAACTTTCACTCAAAAGAGCATCTCTACTTTCCAGCATTTTGGTTAAATTCAATTGACTTCAAAACAGAGAACAACTTTCAGTTTACTCATGCTGTTCTACATTGTCAACAAAATAAAAATCCTTCTGATATAAAGAAAAAACAACATAAATACTGCATTTCTGGGGATGCTTTTAAACCATTTTTCCGAGTACAAGGACCTGATTCATAACTCAATCTAAGCAATGAATTTAAACACGGGCCTTATCATCAATATCACCAACCTCTAGCATTTTATCAATTACAGACAAATGAAATTCTTTAAAAAATATGTTTTGTAATCCAATAATCCTTCCACTTTTTTGAAATATTAAAATTATTAACAAAGAAAAATGATAACTAACATTTTGTGGTTAACAAAATATTTCTTATATATAATGAAAAGTCGAATTTGCAAAAAGCAGAAACTTCATCCGCTTGATTGTGCAGATAACTTGACGTGATTGTATCAATATTTCTAGGCAGTGGCTATTTTGCCGTCGACGGCAATTTACCCTCAGAGACTATTTTGCCGTGAGTTATTTGTGATTGGTCAATCTTAATGACGTACTAAACATGTGACTTTTGGTCGTCTCTGATTGGTCAATTTTAAAAACCAATTAAAAAAATTTTGCACCCCCAGGTCTCTATCCCCCACCCTGCACACTCCCTTGCAGTGTACACTGCCCCGTACATTTACATACCGGGCCTGCCCCTTCAGTGTACACTGCCTTTCTTTTAAAGCCCTAGCCAGCTGAGATTCGAACCCACAACCATGGTATCTCAAGACCAGCGCTCTATCCACTACACCACAGAGTCACTGGTGTGATTATAGCAAATTTGGCTATATAAACACACGTAAATCAGGGCCTTATTTGTTGCATGTACCAGTACCTTATTTGGTAGACTTACCACACGTCCTGTTTTAGCCGGGGCAGTCCCGTTTTTTCAGGTCTTGTCCCGCTCAATCGATCGAAAGTGCCGGTTTTTCATTTAGTCAGCAAGCATAGCTAGAACTATGGTATTTAAACGTTTGTCCGGGTAAGTAAAGGCATTATGACAACGAACTGTAGCTCGATGACGATTTGGGCCGGAAGTGACACAAAAGAAGCAGCAAAGCAGGTGATGACCTTTTTTGTCGGAGGACACCCCACTTTGGGTGGAATTTATTGATATGTAGTGGAACTAAAGTAAATTGCACCCAAAATAGAGGTGTGCTCCAAAAAAAAAGGTTTACACTTGTAATGTCCCCGTTAAGTGTGTCGGGACTTTGCCTTGTCACCCATAGTCAGGTGTGTTGTCCTCAAATGTCTGGTTTTTTAATCACAAAAACATGGAAAACCTATTGTTTGGTAAAGATGGAAGCACACTAATATCGCGTCTGCTACTTCAATTTTACATGTACAGACAAATCCGGTCAATTGCATATTGGATTATCGCGTATTATGTTTTATTGCATATGAATTGTAAATCCCAAACCACAGTCTACCTTTTTCTAAGAAAATAGCCCGGTTAATCGTATATCAGCACATTGCATAATCCGCTTAATTGGACAGAAATAAAAGCTCTTTATTCGATTAACCAAAGCATTAGTTGAGAAATCAAATGACAAAAATTGTCTTCGGCAAAAAGTTTTGGCATTCTTGAAAGACAGATGCCAATTATGAGCACAGTGGGAACACATAATGCACTGTAAAAAATGCTGCGAGATTTCTTTGATCAATTTCAGGCGGCATCTTTCATGTTTGCAAAATTTGATCCTGCAAATATTGCAGAATTCTTTGATCTTGCAAAAGATATTTACCGTGTGCGAGCACAAATTCGGGTGTGTATTTTGCAGTTGTCGGTCGCAAATCAAAAGCAATGACATCGAGAAAGAAAGCGCTGCTAATTCAATTTTCATTACTCCTCCAAAAAATAAAGAAGTGTAAAACGCGCTTGATACAATTCGTCGACGTTTTTTCGTTTAGAAAAACAGTTACAAGAGAGCAAGGAAAATAACACCAAACAAACTACTATTGCACAGTATTTTACATATTGTAATAATACTGTGTATGATTAAACAATACTTTGTCTTCTGCAGTGCTATATTTGAATGTTTATGCTAATTTCGGATAAACGCATAATCTGCTTAGTCGCATAAAAGAGCTTAGCAAATTGACTATGCAATTAACTGGATTTGTCTGTATATGATTATTTTTAGAACTTGGATGAGAATTATCTGACTTCCGGATATCCAGGGTCCAGTACTATCTGGCTCTCCCGAATATCTGGTATTTGTTTATCAAGTATTGCCAGATATTCAGTATCCGGCTATTCGGCAAATTGCTATTTGGCACACCCCTAGTTTCCAACTAGTGAGGTTTTCAGCCAGTGCAGCAGCTATTTTTTAAAGCTGGCAGCCAATTTTTTATCACATTGTGCCTGTAGATTCTCAAACGCTCGGAATTAAAGTCTGTACAATTCGTAAAAGGTAAGTAAGCAATTGGTTCCATTGTTAAGCGACAATAAAGAGAAAATGCGTCAAAAAAACAGCATTTTTTCTGTGTTTTGCGATGCAAAATCGTCAAATAGTTTTACAAAAAGTGACACAACTTCCGTATTTGCCTACATATTTATAAAATTTAAATTGATGAAGCCATAAATTTTCTCTTTTGAATGGTAGGTTAACTTCCAAATTTAAGCATTTCTTAAACATTAAATTTGACTTTGTAACCTAAACTTTGGTACTATTTCTGGAAGAACCTACAGTACGTTATTTTATACACTTTTTTTAAGCCATAAACTGACTGTTGAAATCTGGTAAACGCCATGCAGCTTGCCATTAAAGTACCGGTAATTCGAGAAAATAAAATAGGGTTTTTGAAAACATTAAAAAAATTTAATGTGTCCAAAACAACATCAAGAAGGCCCTTTCGTCGTCAAAATAAGATAGCAAAAAAATGGAAGAAAACTCATTGGCAGAACTCTTCACCTTCTTCCAGCTCTTGACAAGCAACTTGCTGATCACGTACTTTATATGAAAGCAAGATTTTATGGATTTACTCTGGCAGATTTGAAAAAACTGTCTTTTGAAATTACATAAGCAAATGGACTCACTACTTGTTTCAATTAAGAAAAAAACTCGCAGGAACTAGATGGTTAACAATTATCTCAAAGGGCAACCAAAAATATCTCTTAAAATTCCGCAGCCAACTACTCTAGCAAGAATTAGTGGGTTTAATTAAAGGCAGTGGCTATTTCGCCATCGACGGCAATTTGCCCTTGGAATCTATTTTGCCGTAATCATTCACGTGTGTTTATATAGCCAAATTTGCTATTGTCGCACCAGTGACTCTGTGGTGTAGTGGATAGAGCGCTGGTCTTGAGATACCAAGGTATCAGGTTCGAATCTCAGCTGGCCAGGGCTTTAAAAGAAAGGCAGTGTACACTGAAGGGGCAGGCCCAGTATGTAAATGTACGGGGCAGTGTACACTGCAAGGGAGTGTGCAGGGTGGGGGATAGAGACCTGGGGGTGCAAAATTTTTTTAATTGGTTTTTAAAATTGACCAATTAGAGACGACCAAAAGTCACATGTTTAATACGTCATTAAGATTGACCAATCACAAACAACTCACGGCAAAATAGTCTCTGAGGGTAAATTGCCGTCGACGGCAAAATAGCCACTGCCTTAATTAAACACAGGTCCATGCTTTTATAGTTTGTGACAAGAGATAATTTCTCAAAATAGCATTATCTCTGAACCTAAATTTAATATGAATAAGTCTGGTCTTAATGTGGTGCAAAAATTTCAAAAGTCCTAGCTAAAAAAAGGAAGCATAAAATTGGCGCAGTCACAAACCAGAATCGAGGTCTGACGATTACCATAACCTGCGGTATGAGTGCTGCTGGATACTTCACTCCACCTGAAATGATATTTTCCAGAAAACAAATGAAAGCCGAGTTGCAAGATGGCGGTCCTTGTGGAACAATGTTTTGTTGTCAGGTTTAAAATAGGGTAGCAATTTTAGTTTAAATACAGCAGGTGCTGTTGTGGTTAATAATCATGGTCAGAAAGTTTTATAATATTGCAGTAAAAAGCTTAATGGTTAAATGTCTAGATAAGGCTACCCATGCCATTCACAAGCATTAGGCTGATAAATTTTCGCAATCCTTTTTTTGCCGAAAAACGGATAGACAAAGTATTTAGTGAATGGCTGGAACATTTTAGATAGTTTGTCATACCAACACCTGACAGCAAAGTATTGTTACTTTTGGACGGCCATAAATCCCATACCCACACGTTTGAACTTTTGTAGCGAGCTGGTGAGTGAAACGTTCTGATGATTTCATTGCCACCCCATACCAGCCATCGTTTGTAGCTCCGCGGTCTTTGTTTCTTTAAGCCATTAAAGATATATTATTATCAAGAATTTTCTGCTCCATTAACTTCTGCCTCATCTGCTCCGTCAGCTACTGACTTATTTGCTCAATCAACTTCTGCTTCATCTGATCCATCATCTTTTGCCTCATCTGCCAGTAATTCTAACACTTTGCTTCTCTCTGTGGAGCAAATAATCCATGGCCAAAAAAAGCTTTCAGGCAGTAACAAAAAAAGAAAGACCTCAAAACCCACTCTTTTAACTGGATCACCCAAAAAAAGTTTGTTAGACTCAATTCAACAAAAACTTCTGTAACTTCTACCAAAAAAGTACGTTTCAATATAAGGCCAAGGGGAAAAAAACGGAAAACAGAAAGCAACCGCCTCCGAAGATCTTTATGTTTACACCTGTTCAGTTTGCGGAGGGATTCATGAAAAAGACTGGATACAGTGTGCCACATGCAAAGAATGGACACACGAAACTTGTGCAGACATAACAGACCCTTGGTTTCACTATTGTAATCCATTTGTTGCCGATTGAGACGATATTTGACTCCGATTGGAAGCTATTTTGTCTTCACAAGAAAAATTTCTCATTGTTGGACATCAATTTTGGCGCTATTAGCAATTTTTTGTTGTTTTAATTAATTGCTTTATGGATTAGTACGAATTACATGATTCACTGAGCCAAAATACATGATGCAGTGTGTATTTGACCCACTTTCATGAAAAAAATGAGAAAAAACTTTATGACGTAATGTACACGGTACAAGTAGGTTAAAGTCAATATAGCATTTTATTGCTATTGCCAAAGTGTAAAAACTATCAAAAAAAAGTCATTGTATTCGAGTTGAAGACAAAATTTTGTTCGGTGGGCCAAAATAAACGACTTTCCTCTATATCTCAAAAGGACTGAAGAATTTATCCGTGATATAGGATAACAGATCCGTTATAGGCGAGGTTGAAATGCATTAAAAAGGAGACCATCCCGACTAGAATTTTCATCCGGTATATAGGTTATCCCTTATAGCCTGCTTGGTGGAGCAAACATCTTGGACCTATCGGAACCATAAAAAAGAATAACTCATTGCTTAGAAATGTGCAAAGATCGGGTGTGTCTCAAGCAAGAAAGCAGGGAAGAAAGTGTTTGGAAAGTGGATATTAGTTTGAACACTTATTGTAAACATTAAATTATATTATGTCGAAATTTTCATAAATAATCACAATGTGTATACTTTCAATTTTATATAATAAATTTTCAATGGGTCCAGACTATTGCTCCACCCTGTATGTGAGTCCGTTATATGCGAGGTCTACTGTACTATGTGTATTTTTTATCTGCAGCCGAAATCGTTACAGAATGGCACTTATCAAGCACATAAATAATTAGGGGAAGGGCAGGATAGTTGATACGGGTTTTACTTAAATTTGCAAAATTCGAAAATATCAAAGACTACTTAATGGTGCAAATGAATGGTCATTGTCTGGGTTATTTTAATATAAAGCAGGGGTGGCCAAACTACGGCCCGCGGGCCGCATCCGGCCCGCTGATGACATTTCACAATTTTTTTAAACAGGCTCTTTTTTCACTACGATCACTGAAGCAAAGCGTGTTCTGTCCAGTAAGTGTGTTGTGACCAGCTACTGCTTGCAGAGGCGCTACATTTCAACAATATATAGCCACTAGGGATTAGATGCAGTAAGTAAGCACTTGTATATATATAGTAAGTAGGGCTTTCCCATATCTCGGTGACCTATCTAAACTTTTTTTAATCAGAAAATGTGTAAATGTCAAAAGGATTTCCCATATCTCGCTGGCTTATACAGTAGTCCCCGCTTATTAAGCCCACGGTTAATAAGCCTACCCGCTTAATAAGCCCAAAATTGTACGGTCCCAAAGTGGGCTTAATAAGCGGGGACTACTGCATAAACTTTTTTTCAGCAAATCAAAATGTGTAAATGTGAAAAGCAGCAGGTGTGTACATGTTTTCTTGCTGGGTATTTTCAGTTTCAATTCTGTTTCAGATAAGTAGGTGTCACATAACTTGCGAGATTTTACTTGTACTTGATTTAGTTTTTTAAAATGTCCCAAATGAAGAAGAGAAAAATTGATGATGAATGACTATTGCTTTGTTTTTTGTTTTATTTGCCATATTTATCCTCCATTCACGAGAAAGCGAATTGTATCGCTATACTTTGGACGGGAAGTCCGCACTCGCTTGGGAGTTGCCTTTTTCGAGGTTTATGGGCCACCTGTCTTCCACATAAAGGCGGGGGCATCCCCTTGCCCAACAAGCGAACTTGCCGGCTTGTTCTCCACAACCTCCCATAAATGCCGAGCGCCAAGCAGGGAAGCTATAGATACCATTTTTTAAAGTCTTTTGGTATGACTCAACAAGGGGAATGAATCCCAGGTCTACCGACTGCGAAGCGGACGCTCTAACCACTACGCCATCGCGTCGATTTTTAAAGCCGTGTTTTTAAAGAAGATTGGACACTCAACTATTTTTTTACAGTCGTTAATGGCAAGGCAGTGTGTTTGATCTGCAAGGATACAGTCTCTGTTTTCAAGGAGTATAATTTGAAAAGACACTTCAACACAAAACATGCTGGATACAGTGTAGGATTTTCAGCAGAGCAAAAATTGCAAAAATTTTCCAATATGATAAAACAGTTGACTAAGC
Organism: Trididemnum clinides; assembly: GCA_963675345.1. Classification (NCBI taxonomy): domain Eukaryota; kingdom Metazoa; phylum Chordata; class Ascidiacea; order Aplousobranchia; family Didemnidae; genus Trididemnum; species Trididemnum clinides. Next base: position 2,377,322 of record OY776299.1, read on the forward strand.
AACAGTGAGTGTTCACCAAAACATTGCTTACTCATAGTACTGCAACAGAGGCAAGTTATTTCATTAGTTATTAGATTGCTCAAAGAAACAAATCATTTGCTGATGGAGAATTCATAAAAAGCTGTGTGGTAGATGCAGCACGTTTAGTTTGCCCAGAAGTACAGAATAAATTTGAAAATATTTCACTATCAAGAAACACAGTAATGAGGAGAGTGCAAGATGTAAGTAAAGACATTTTAAGACAACTTCATTCTGCTTGCAACGACTTCATATAGTACTCATTGGCATTGGATGAAAGTAACGATGTGCAAGATATTGCACAAGTTTTGATATTCACACGAGGGGTCAGATCAGATTTTTCAATCACAGAGGAACTGCTATCTGTTGAACAGTTGAAAGGCACAACTACAGGAGAAGACTTGTGTGAGTGCGTTATCAAGTGTGTTCAGGAAGCTGGATTGCAATGGAGTAAATTATCCAGCATTACAACTGATGTTGCACCTGCCTTAACCGGAAAAAATAAAGGTATGATTAGCCTCTTGCGAAAAAAGATTAAAGAAGACTGTCCTCAACATGATATGTGGAAATTTCACTGTATCATTCACCAGGAAAGTTTATGCAAGTCAACATTAATATTAAGCCATGTGATAAATCCTGTAGTTAAGGTGGTTAATATTATTAGATCCAAACCTTTGGCACACAGAGAGTTCAAGACTTTACTGGAGGATATTGATGTGCAATACAAAGATGTATTATACCACAATAGTGTTCGGTGGCTCAGACATATTAAAGTACTTCGAAGAGTGTATGAATTGCGAGAGGAAATTCTTATTTTTATAGAAATAAAAAAAATTGATTGCAATTTTAGAGAAAACATGAAAAGTGATGACTGGAGGTGTGATTTTATGTTTGCAATTGAAGTTTTTGGGAAGTTAAATAATCTCAATTTAGAGTTGCAAGGAAAAGGACTTTTTGCACACAATATGCTTACAAAAGTGAAAGCATTTGAAGCAAAGCTTTTGCTATTTTCCAAACAAACATTTCAGAATAACTTTACTCACTTTGCTTTGCTAAACAAAGTCAATGTTACAAGCAAACTTTTTGAGAAGTACAGTAAACAATTGTTCGATTTGAAACAAGAATTTGAAAGACAATTTTCTGATTTTAAAATAATGGAGCAAGTTTTCAGTACTGTGGCCTCTCCTTTCTGTGCGGATGTTGAAACAGCTTCTGATAGTCTTCAGTTGGCGTTGATAAATTTGCAAGCTGACAATGAACTACAAATGATGTTTAAACATAGTGATTCATTAGTAGATTTTTATAAATTGTTACCAGCGGAAAACTTTATTCATCTCAGAAACTTTGCAGCTCGAATTCTCTGTGTATTTGGATCAACATATATTTGTGAGCAGGCCTTTTCCTGCCTTGATCAAAACAAGTCAAAAAACAGAACTGTACAGTGATCCCTCGCTATATTGCGCTTCACCTATCGCGGTTTCGCTGCTTCGCGGAATTTTTCACAGTGAATCCTGATTGGCTCAGGGGCTTTACTGTTCTCTAGAAGCGAAAAAAGTTGATATTGGTTTTTCATTAGACAAATGCCAACAGTTTTCGTTCCTGTACATTCTGCCAAATTTACGTTTGCAATTTTTCCGTGAAATACGCCAGTGACAATGTTTCCTACCTTGTATTCATTGCTATATAAAAAACATTGTTTTACAACACCGTTCTTTAAACTATTATAGTTATTTGTAAGAAAACGTTAATATTTCTATTTCTTAAACACATTTTGGGCCTGAAAAGAGGTTTTGTTTTTGTTTCATTCTGCAGTACAGTATTGCATTGTAAAATAACAGTAAAAAATAAAGCTGACTACTTCGCGGACTTCACCTATCGCGGGTGATTTTTGGAACGTATTCCCCGCGATAAACGAGGGTTCACTGTACTGTCAAATGCAAATGTGCATGCAATCATGAGAATGTCAACAACAAATATTATTCCGGATTTGAAAAAACTTGTTCAAAACTGTGGTCAGCTGCATTTGTCTCATTAATATAAGTGAAATTATAAATAAAAGGGTTTCGTAAATAAAAGTGAAAGCATGATGGTTGTAACGCTCAGGAGCCCGTGAATACGCCAACGCGGATCCTATTCGAAAGAGCCGATGGGAAGTAGTAGGCTTCTGTCTTCTTGCCTGCCGCAATCAGTGACCTTCACGATTCACGGATCCACAGCAGTTTATTTGGACAAACAAGACAGACACAACCAACTAAAAAACCTTGTACACTCAGCTAAAACACAGGCAATAGTCACACACTAATTTCCAGTACAGTTTTAACCAGCAGATTTTATTCCTAGCCTACCCTTACCTTTCTGCAAATCGGCTTTAAACCGAAAATATCAGTAGGCTACTAGCAACTAATTAAGCGGCCTCCAAGCAAATTTAGTCCGTAACTATTAGTCTTCAGGCGATTAATTAAGATAAAATGACGCGTTGTAGCACAAAAACACGGTTGCTTAAAACAAAATGATAAACCACGCTAAGCGAAAAACAAGTTGCAGGGTTGCCAAAAGGAAATATTAACAGTTCGAACGGTTTTTCAGCGCTGACACGGCCGACCCAAAAGGTTAAGAAACTAGTTTCGGAAGCTTTTCACAAAATGAAGCGCTGAGGGATCACATGAACAAAATTTTTCACGAAATAATTTGAAACAAAACACAGAATAGCACTAGGGTTCAGCAGATAGCGACACCGCACAACCACCTTAAGCCCTATCAATTTTATCCCCAATGTTTTCGTTGGTATCTGCTTCAAGCAAACAGATTTTAGCGACTTCCCGATCGTAGAAATTTCCATCCGAATCTCTCACGGTAACTCGTCGCACTTGTCCAAACTTGTCTGGATGAACTTCGGTTACAACCGCCTTAGCAAATTTGTAACGCATGCCGGGCTCCCCATGCAAGAGCACTAGATCTCCAATCCCCAAGTTGCGTTGCGGGGCTAACCATTTCTGGCGTTTGTTCAACGTCGGAACATAATCGATGACAAAGCGTCGCCAAAATTCTTCAGCATAAAGCTGTGAGAGACGATACGAAGCTCTCAAACCATCAGAAAAGACAAAAATATCGGGTGGAAAGGCATCGTCCGCTGCGCCAGTCAGGATGTCCTGAGGGCATAGGGCCTTTGTCAAAGGTCTACGGTTTAAAATCATTTGGACCTCACGAAGCAGAGTTGCAAGGCCTTCGTCTGATAAAGTTCTTAACTTTCGATCATCCATCAGTGCTGTCATAGTTTTTCGTATTAATCTAATCATAGCTTCATATATGCCACCTTGATGGCTGGCAAGTGGTGGGTCAAACCGGAATTTCGCTCCACTTTGAGCCAACTCTCCTACGATGCACTTTTTGTTTAAGCGCTCTAGACCTCGCTTCAGTTCAACAGCCGCTCCGCGGAAATTCGAGCCATTATCACAGTATAACACTTTAGTCACTGCTCCAGTAACAGCCAAGAATCTTCGATAAGCCATTAAAAACGACTCAGTGGACAAGTCACATGCGACTTCTAAGTGTGTGGCACGGGTGCAAAGGCACGTAAATATGCAAACGTACCGCTTTAGCTCATTTCGTCCTTGCTTTACTTTTAGGCCACACATGTAATCAATCCCACAGTGCTCAAAAGGAAAGCGCCTAACTGTCACTCGACCAGTAGGCAGCGGCGCCATCTGCTGAACACTTACACGAGCACTACGATTACGACACTCCATGCACAATTTTTTCAGATAATACTTAATGGTGGCTTTCCCCCCCACGATATGATACTTTGCCAACAGCTCATTCAACACAAAATTAGCGGCGAAATGACCGCATCGAACGTGCGCATCCATCACGACAAGCCCGGTCACATGATGGCGCTTGGGTAAGACAATCGGATGCTTTAAATCAAAAGAAAATTCGGATTTTTGTAAACGACCACTTATTCTCATTACACCTTCAAATAAAAAAGGACAATATTTTCGCAGGGGAGTTAATGCTTGCTTAGCTTTAACGCCGTGCTTACCCGCGTCAATTTCACGGCAATCTCCCGCTTCTAGCGCCCCGAGAACACCTGGGAACGACTGATTTTGTGCAATTCGAACAACAAATAGCAAAGACTGGGCATACTCGGTTACCGATATAGGCCCACTATGAACAGGGACTACATCTTTACCCTGCTTACGATAAAGACGATTGCGAAGAAAAACAACTATTCGGCGCCACCACGACACAGCTCTTAAAAGCTGGGGCAGAACACTGTAGTGTGACAAAAGTTCGTTCAGCACAGAAATAGCTGTAGCATGTGATGCCTGATGCGCATCATCATAATTAACATCAATGGCCTTACTGGCCAAAAGTTCACGCGCTTTACCTTCAGTAGGCACAAATTTGCTCATAGTAGCACATTTTTGCTCTCGAATAGAAGCCGGCCATACTTCTTCCTCCTCCGACAAGATGGTTGGACCATTAAGCCAACTCTCTGCAGCCGAAGATCTCGATGGTGAGACACCACGGCTAAAGTCATCAGCCGGATTTCGAGCAGTGTCTACCCACTTCCATTGATGTGGAGACGAGTTCTCGAGAATCTTTTTTACTCTGTTGCTTTCAAAGACGGGGAGGCGTTTGCTTGGATTTTTCAAATATCCCAGAACGGTTTGCGAATCGGACCAAATGATTAGACGATGGAATTTCAGTTTGTGTTCTCGCATTACGGTACGCGAGAACTCGACTAGCTCCAAGGCAGCATGCAGCTCAGCCCTTGGAGTAGTAGTACAAATCGACGGTAGCACTTTTGACTTTCCGATGACGTAAGACAACCGATACCTGTCTCCATCATGTACGCGCAGGTAGAATGCAATGCCATAACCCACTTTGCTGGCGTCAGAAAAACCATGCAGTTCTACAATTTTGGCTTTGTGCAAATCTAAATGACACCGCGGCAATGCCACACCCTCCAGCCGATTTAGGTTTCTAACCCAATGCTGCCACCTTTTCCTAATTTCCAGAGGAATGTTTTTGTCATCCCAGCCAAAACCCTTTTCTGAAAGGTCCCGTAATATCAACTTCGCGGGAAGTTTAAATGGATCTAGTATGCCCAAAGGGTCAAAAATACTACTCACGAAGGAAAGGAATCCACGTCGGGTCCAAGCGTAGCTGCACTCTGATATTTTAACGCGAAGCAGGTCCTCCTTTGGACTCCAAATCATTCCCAAGCTCTTCTGTTCCGGAAAGTCCCCTCCCTGAAGATCGATATGCTCAATATGTGGTGCCAGTCTCTCAGGATCAATTCCCCTTAGCACTTCAGGCTCATTGCTGGAAAACTTCATCAGTCGAAACCCTCCACAAGACAGCAACTGATCGACTTCTTCGATTAATTTAACTGCCTCCTGCACATTCTCCACACTTGTCAACCAGTCATCAACATAAAAATTTTCCTTAACATTATTAACGGCAGCCTCAGAAAAATCAAACCTGTTGTCACTAGCTGTCCTCGCCAAGGCATAGCTAGCCACACATGGACTGCACGTCAACCCAAAACAATAAACCGTTGACTGGTACACTTTGATCTCTCGGTCTGGGTCCCCATCTTCCCAAAACAAAAACCTTAGCGCGCTTCTATCCTCCGGTTTACATTTTACTTGAAAAAACATGCTCTTTATGTCAGCCACTATGGCGACTGGGTAAAGGCGGATTCGAAAAAGTACACCTAGCAAGGAGTTTAAATTGTCAGGGCCCCGTAGCAGAACAGAGTTTAATGAAACCTCTTGATAGGTCGCCGCACAATCCATAACAATGCGAAATTTCTTACTGCTTGCTACATTGTGATGAGGAATATAAAAGGTTCTACCTGGCACAGCGCCCGCATGTGAATCTGGCACCTCAACCGCATGCCCCTCGTTTAACATCTCTTGCACCTCCTCCCGGTACTTCTCCCTAACCTCAGGGCTTGCTTTCAAACGTTTTCCCAAACTGTTGAGCCGGTTTTTGGCCATGACGTAATTGTTGGGAACCCTCGACTCATCAGATGACCAAAGCAGCCCAACCTGATAGTGGCCATCTACAAGGTACAAGTACTATCCAAAATTATCTGTGCTCGCTCATCATTTATGGATGGCTCCCGCAAATCAGGGTCAGGTTTTTTCCACCGACTTCCGGTGCCTCCACAATCCTGACAGCTCCCATCTCCCAGACATACCAAGCACAAATCTTCCTTAGGAATAGCAACTTGCAGTTCATCCTCCATTCCGGCCATGGTGATACTCGACCCCGTGCGTGAAGAAGTGGCAAAACAAGCATGCCGAGTTTCCTGGTAAACATCCGAGCCAACTGTGCAATCGTTGCCATACAGGAACCAGCCTAACACGCATTTTCCGGCACAAAGCTGGTCAGGACCCGCCTCCCTTCTATCATGGATTTCATGCAGAATCCTGGCATTCAGCCCAATAATAAGATCGACCTGATCTCTCTGAATAATGGGAATTTCAACGTCAACTAAATGGGGATTTCTATCAAAATCCTCAAGGCACGGGGCGCTAGCACTGACATCAGCCAATGTCTCTGTTACAATTGCAGATGACAGCTCATAAAATTCAACATCATCTAACCCGCTTACTAAGAGATCTGTCGTAAAGGTATTCTCAACACTTGTTGAACCATTTGCCAGCCCAATTCTGCTCTGGACTGCCTCACCCTTCAATCCGAGCTCCTCAAATAGTTCTTTCCTGATTAGATGACAATCTGCTCCTCCGTCCAGAAACGCCAATATCTCTTTTTCAATGCTTGTTTCGCCGTTTTTTACTCGAACAGGCAACACCTTGATACGATTAAAACGCAGGCTGATAGTAGACTAAATTTAAAGTAGTAAAAAATATTAAAGCACAGTGAGAAATAATACTAGGTTATATGCGAGGTAAAATCATTTTATTAATATTTATTTTTGCATTAAGTATGCGATACCATTTGGCTTCATAAAAGTTTAAATTTTCAAATTCAGGTTTTATAATAAATATAACAAAAAAACATTGCGCTATATCAGGTTTACCGGTAATTATTTCCTTATGATGTTTATCATAATGTCTAAGTAGGGCCGAATTATCATTATTTTCAGAGTAGTGAAATTTGTTCCATAGTACTCGATGTTTTGTCCAACGTTGTGAAAAAGATGTCATTGTTTGACCAACATAATAATTGTCACAGTTTTTGCAACATGCCGCGTAAATACCATAATCTTTGCAGTTTAGTTTTTGGGTCAAAGGACGTACTCCATTAGGTGTTCGGATATGTTTCATCAGTGGGACCATAGAATTATGTGAGCCATGATTGCCACATAGTGCACATTTACCACAGGGTCCAGATATGCCCCCATCCTTACCCTCAAGAGGACCAAATGAAAGCTTTTTATAACGAGCGACAAAATTGCCTAGTGTCTGTGGGCGCTTGTATGCAAGCATTACGTTTGATTACAGACGTTTTTCCATCTGGCTAGACCGCAGTAGCTTAGGAAACTGGGTAACCCATACGATTTTTTTCTGTTTATTTTTCTTTAATTTGCTCTTGTTAATAGGATGAAATCTATCCACCCAAGACTTGGCCTGCTCAATTATCTTAGATGTGAGAGTTTTAGGAAATTTGGATTTAAAACATTTGTTTTTTAGATATTCCAGACTAGTATCATAGTCGGTTTTGTCTTCGCATATACGCCGCATGCGCATTGCTTCAGATACTACAATAGATTGAAATACCCATAAGGGGTGATACGAAGCACCATTTATGAAAGTCCTGTCAAGGGCAGTTTTTTTGACATAATTACTCGTGACAAATTTAAATGGTGAGTCCGATGAGTGCTTGTGGAGAACGTCTAAAAATTCGACTTGTTGGTCTGAGCATTTCGTATTAAACAATTTAGTGGTTATTTGAAGTCCAACTTTTCCAAGACTATTTTCTATTGCTTTGATTATGTTTTGCGTTGAGTTTTCCCCAATAGCAATAAAAATAATGTCGTCGATAAATCTTTTATAAATAACCGCTTTTTTAGAATAGGGAATGCAGGAGTTGTAGCAAAATGCGTAGCTGTGTTTGCAAGCGAGACTGAATGGTTGTCACCAGTAATTATGCCATTAGATTGTTTATAAAAGTGCTGTCCATGTTGTATAAAAACCGATTCTAGGGTAAGCATAATTAATTCAACAAAATACCTTTGACCCAGTGCGCAAAATTGCGATTGTAAATTGAGAGCTGTTGTGAGGGCATTTCGAAGCGTATTTCTGTTGATTTTGGGATAGAGTGCAATAACATCTGCCGCCACAATAAACAGATCTTCGTTAATGAGCTTGTTTTGAATATTCAGGTTGTTTGATTTCCATTGATCTAATTCGAATAGATAATGGGTGCTATCTATGCAATATTCATTGATCCCATCCTGACAATATTTCACTGCAATAGGATGCAAGATGTATTCAATCATTGCAGTAAATCTTGATAATTCTATGGTCCCACTGATGAAACATATCCGAACACCTAATGGAGTACGTCCTTTGACCCAAAAACTAAACTGCAAAGATTATGGTATTTACGCGGCATGTTGCAAAAACTGTGACAATTATTATGTTGGTCAAACAATGACATCTTTTTCACAACGTTGGACAAAACATCGAGTACTATGGAACAAATTTCACTACTCTGAAAATAATGATAATTCGGCCCTACTTAGACATTATGATAAACATCATAAGGAAATAATTACCGGTAAACCTGATATAGCGCAATGTTTTTTTGTTATATTTATTATAAAACCTGAATTTGAAAATTTAAACTTTTATGAAGCCAAATGGTATCGCATACTTAATGCAAAAATAAATATTAATAAAATGATTTTACCTCGCATATAACCTAGTATTATTTTTCACTGTGCTTTAATATTTTTTACTACTTTAAATTTAGTCTACTATCAGCCTGCGTTTTAATCGTATTTTTTTCGTCATAATGGTCTGCTGCCTTGTGGGTAATACTGCAATACTATAATATGAAATTATTTGTTTTGATACGCTGGATATATAATTACTTATGTGATGAGTGTAGATTTGTCAGTAGAGTTATTGTTTGGAACCTTAGATTTAGTTGCTTTTATTGTTCTTTTACAGCACTGATGATGCTTTATAGCGAAATGCATTTGTCTTAACGTATTAATGTATGAAAAAAGTTTCGAACTGATTTAGTTTTTCCAGTCACACCGATAGATTTAAGGACGACAAATTAGGGTTTGCAGTTTTAGTTAGGATTAAGGTTTGAGAACAAACAAGATGAATATGTCGGATCTGGGAATAAACAATATTTCAAAAGAAAGCAAAGTTGGTTTACATTGGTTGGCCTACAACATTAAGAGCTGTTTTAATCTTATTAATCTCAATCCTAAACGCAATTTTTCAGCTTGGATAAGTTGAAGTATCGATTAGAGTTTAATCTGACTTTCATAAGTCCAGTCAAGCTTTTAAACCAGGGGTGCTCACACTTTTTCAGCCTGAGAGCTACTTCTGACATGACCAAGTCAAAAAGATCTACAACCTACTAAAAATTCAAAACATATTATTTATAAATATATTGAGAATTATTTATTTTTATTTGTACAATGTACAGTATATGCTGGTGTACCTTGCATTAGTGCATAAAACTATACATTACCAGTCTGTACATTTTTGTCATTATCTTGCTCTGATGACTTGCACTTTATGGAATCAGCCAGTGATGCATAGTCCGGACATTAGCTACTGATAGCCAGCCTTAAGCAGACTTCCAGATGCTCATCAGTCATGGTGGAACGGTTCTTGGACTTGATGATCTTCATGTAGGAAAAGACTGACTCACATAAATAAGTGGAGCAAAATAATGCAGTCAAGAAGGTAGCACATTTCCTAATGTTTGGGTACTTGTCCTCTATGAGTAAGTTCCAGAATTGTCCATGAGCTCTGGCCTTAATCTGAAGGTCGGCTTGAAGTGTCAGAATCTCATCTTCCACTTCAGAAGAGTTTAGGTGGAACAGTGTTGTAATTTTTGACGCCAGTGAAACAACCACAACATCTTCCTGGAAAGGATAGCACATGAATGTAGCGCATGGCTCGAGTAAAGCAAAGTCTTGAAAGCGTCTGTGAAACTCTGAATTGTCAATTTGCTTTATGTAGCGCGCACTGTCAAGCTGCGCACATGACTGCGTTTGTGTCTCCAGCTCTGCTGCGAGGTTCTTGAAGTTTGCCAAATCATGGCGGTGGAGCTTTGAGGAGAGATGTTGCATTTTTCGTTTAAAAGCATTAACTGAGCTGATCATATCAATCACAGTTTTGTCTTTTCCTTGCAGCTGTAGATTGAGGTCATTCAACATGTTGGTCAGATCGGTTAAGAATGCTAAGTCCAGCAGCCACCGATGGTCATTTAGTTGAATATAATCTGCATGTTTACCTTCACGAAGAAACTCCTTGATCTCCGGCAGCAGTTCTCGAAATCTTTGCAAGAATTTCCCCCGGCTTAGCCATCTCACATCGGTGTGCAACAACAACTCCAAGTGGTCGCAGTCAGCCTTCTCCAGATGTGCACGGAACAGTCGTCTTTGAAGAGATCTAGCTCGAATAGAACACGAGATCTTTGTTGCCACATCCATTATCTCTTTCATGTTGAGCATTTTTGCACATAATGCTTGTTGGTGGATAATACAGTGGTAATTGAGGAAGTCTGGAAAATCATCGTCTTCCCTGCACTTGGCGATAAATCCATTTGAGTGACCAACCATGGCGGGTGCGCCATCCATGGTGATGGACATCAGTTTGCAGACTGGGAACTGAGTTTTCTCAATAAAGTTTTTGAAAGACTTAAATATGTCTTCTCCTCGTGTGTGTTCTTTCAAAGGCAGTATTGTTAACAGCTCCTCTTTTGCAGTCATGTTAGTAAAAACCATCCGAATGAAAATGCACAATTGTGCTGTGTCACTCACATTTGTAGACTCGTCCAATTGAAGTGAGAAACACTCACAATCTGCGATGTCCTTCCAAAGTTGCCGGGTCAAATCCTCAGCTATGGCTTCGCTGCGCCGTGTTACTGTATTTCTTGATAGCTGAAGAGCTTTGATCGAACCTAGTATTTCTGGTTTGTTTTTAAAGTCTCTGAACAATGAGTCTGCCGCTTCAATAAATGCTTCTTTTACCATCTCTCCATCTTGAAAAGATTTCTTTTTTTTTGACGATGAAGTGACTCACTGGGAATGATGCTTCAGTGACTGCCTTTGCCTTTGAAGATACCTGTGTGAAAAATGACTGCTGTCCGGACAATTGAGATTTTAGTTCCTTCAACTTTTTCCTTCTCAACTCGCTTTTCGGAGGAAACTCAGTGTCATAGTTTTTATGAGCAGTCCGAAAATGACGCTCCACATTTCCCTTCTTCGGTAAAGCAATTGTACACTGACAGATGAGGCAAACACAATTCGAAAATGACATTATGAAAAAGAAGTCCTCCTCCCACTCTTTATGGTAATGGTAAGTCTTTAACTTTTTGCTTGGTTTCGCTGTTCCACTCATTTTTATCCCTTCTTATTAGCTAGCTTGCTAGAGTTTTACAGTACTTCGTGCAATTGTATGAGCATGTGCAGTGACGTGTGTGTCAGAGAATTGTCAGGTCAGATGTCATAGTGACAAAAAATAAATACCTAAAATAAAATAAAAAATAAAAATGTCATTGTGAGGATAGACGATAGGCTGGCGCCAACTTTTTTAAATATTCTTTTAAATTTAATTTTTTAAATGCCGTGCGATCTACCCACAATGCCTTCGCGATCGACCGGTCGATCGCGATCGACATAATGGGCACCTCTGTTTGAAACTAATCAATTTGGCGTAGATCATCCAACATTTCATGTAATAGAGATTGACAGATTAGTTGATACAGTGTATCAACTATTCTACAGAGCATATTTTTCAAAAAACGTGCTCCATAGCACGCAATTCAATAATGTGATAAAAATCTTACAGACCATTAACGACCTGATTCCAAAGGCTACTACTGAACAATAATTTAATCTCAAACGAGTTTTCTGTGAATTAAAATAAATCAATAAACACAACTGATCAAAAATAAAAAAATGTGTCAATTTTTAACATTTTTCAGTATTTCGTGCCCTAAACAACCCAAGATTTTCACTGAATTTTCACAACGGATAGGCATCAGTATTGTGTTTTGATTGGTGGTGCTATTTTAATTAAAAGTAATTTTTGCTGACCGGTAAAGCCGGTGTATCAACTAACCTCGCGTATCAACTATCCTGGCCTTCCCCTACTTGCAAAATGAAAAAATTAATGAATGTGCTCCCGTGACGTTCTACAAAAACATCTTCGATGTCTTGCAGTGTCCTTTGAACGAGGATGAACAGATAGAACTGCATAATTTGCAAGCAGTCGTAAAAAATTTTGTGTACAGTACTCGAATAGTGTATTAACAAAGCGATTATGTTAGCTTAGGCCTAAATAAACTTTAAAGCAGCTTCGTGTGTGAAACAGAGAGTACCAACATTATTACATAATTCAAGGAATGCAATACATGTTTTTGATCACTTTGCTCAGTCAATTAGAACCGTGAGGCCCTACTACTTACTTTTCGAAAATACCAATAGCCTGTTGTTCGCACGGACAAGAAGGAGAGGGGGATAATATTCCGGACGTCTTCTACGGGCAGCCCCCGACGATAATTTCACAGAGTAGCGGCACAAACTCGAAAGATTTGGAAGAACAACAAAATGATTGATACTGGCTATTTACAGGAATTAAGGTGTGAGATAATTGTTCCACTTCTTGCAACTATTCGTGATGGCAAACCTAGTTATTAACTTAAAGCCTGTGGCAGAACGTGCGTTTAATGCTCCTGGCATTATGCAGCCAGGGGAAGGCAAAGTGTTGCGGAGCACAGAGTGCATCATTTACAGTTCAGTTTTAACAATAAGTTAGGCTATGACTACAGTGGGTAACCTATCGACTAGTTTTTTGTTCTAAAAAAATTATTTTTTTCAAAATTCTGCAAGACTTCAAATTAAACTCGACATTTTATTACACTTAGCTACACGTCATAAAAATGTTCTAATTAGGGTTAATAGTCCTCAGATGAGCGAAGTGACAGCTTTTTACCCTGTGAACCCTGGCTTCTCTGATCATTCCCTCCTTTAACCCGAGCTTACCGGGTAATGACGGTACGCCGGTACAGTACGGTACACCGGCTCACAGGACGGTACGCTGGCTTACAAGGTAACGACGGTAGACCCGAAGGATAGTTAATCGGCCTTTGGGGTCTATGAGGCTTTCCAGTGAGGCCGGTTTTCCGGCCTGCAGGGTTCAAAGGATTAACATGGAGTTTACTTACAGTTCAACTGTTATGTTTTTCGCGCTTGCCATTGCTATTTTCATAAACCAGATTTAAAGCGGTATGTTGGTACTTTGATATATCAAACTATAGTTAACAGATGGCATTTACAAAAATAGGCTTTACTATTTACGTTTGCTTCCAAAATGACAGTGGTGCTACCAGCTGCTGTTTTCACTAAAGTGGTACCCTGCATTGCGATGTCGCTTGACAGTATGACGAAACAGAGCTCATTTTTTTAAAGCGTTTAAAAAAAAGAAAAAAAGCATGCTAAAAAACGCTAAAATGCTCAATTGGTTAGCTAATTTATCCCTTCTGTCCCTTGGGATGGAGGTGCGGCGCTAACGGCAATCCAGGTTCACGCTGTCAACCTAATTGAAATAGGGTAAGGGAAAGGTGGCAGCCAATGTTCCCTCTAAGAAAATTTTGCACTGAGCAAATATTTTTTTTTAGTGAGCACGAATATTTTGAAGCTGAGTTAGCGAAATCCTAAATGAACGACAAACTTTGTGAATTATTTGAACAAATTTAAAATTCAATCAAAATAGAAGCAATGTAATGTACACATTTAATTCAAGTAGCTTCTCCTTGTTTTTGTGCTTTTTCACTGTTTGTTTACTTTGTCCAGGTTTATTGCTGAATCGTGATAGGTACGGTGGTTGATTATCATCTGGTCCAGATGATATGGCTTTAGCCTTCATCTGTTTTTGGTTTTAATTCTGCTCATTACGCTAAGCCTCTTTCACAGTCAGTGCTGGAGGCTTGAAAAAAAGGAACATAATTGAAGGAGGCAAGGGATAGTGGAAAACTTTTCATGCCTAAAGCAGATTCCAGCCAAATCACTTAAGCCAGCGTTGCCACCTGCTTTAAACGTTTCCTTTGCCAAAAACTTGAAATCATTATAAGCATTTAGAGTATCGCTTTCATGTACAGGACCATAGCAGTGAAAGAAGTGGCTGAACTGCTTTAAGAGTTGTTGTAACTAAGCCAAAATTGAAATTGGCTTGTTTTATGCAGCTGTAGCCAAATATACACCAATTACATAGCTTATCTTCTGGAAATCGGTCTTTTAAATGAGTACAGAGTCTTTCAATAAACCTAATTACTGGAGCCATTTTGTCCTTAGTTGATGCTGATTTATTATTCAAATTTTGAACAGTTACACTCCAGTGTTTCTGTTCACCCAAGTACTGCGCCTGGAGCTTGGCAATCTTGCTGCGAGCAACTGCTTGTGCTTCCATAGGAGTGATATCGCTATGTTAAATGTCCTTGATAAATCTGAAAGTTTTGTTGGGATATCATTTAGGACAAACAATGCATCTTTAATTTGCATTGATTCCAGTTTGGCAACGCAAAAAACTGCCACCAGATCACGTGTTCCTTGTTCTTTGCAATAATCAAGAAGTACTGCATAGTTTAGTACTAGAGCTTGTATAGCAAAATGACGAGACAGCCATCTCACATCATGTATGACTTTGAAAGAGATTAGGTTGTGACCATATGCCTGAGCAATAGCCTGCAATCCTTGTTTCTTAACTGAGGATCTGCTAAACATAGTATAGACGGTTCTTACTAATGTTTCAATGTCTTGCATAAGGAATACTTTTGATCACGCATCATCGATTGCCAGGTCTTCTCGAAGAGCTACTCAGTGGTGTTCAATTATATGCGGTACGAAATTCTTCAATAATTTTGCTACACCATTCCGTTTATCAAGCATGACAGCAGCGCCATCACTTGTAAACATAACCATTTTTTAAATATCAATATATCAAATTTGCCGTGCTTCATCGGTTTAAAGAATAGTGAAGCTGTTCACCCAGCATGTTGTAAGAGGCGACTATTGAGTACCTACCAATTGCAGTCTGACTGATGATGGTGGGATTGCCAGCTCAATTGCTTAGTTGGACCACTCATGTCAGAAAACTGAGGTTGGGGGTAAGCAAGGGCATGCTCCCTGTAGAAGAATTTTGCTCCAGCAAATCCCCATGACCAGAAAAAATATACAAGTGGACCCCAGTCCCCGGAAGCTCTTAAATGAGCAAGGGGTGCGAAGAATCTCCGGGTTTAAATCTGAATGTCATGGGATAAGATTTGATACATTAAATGTAGGAAATCTTTGTGGAAGGAAAACGGAAGTGTGTGAAGAACTGAGGAAGAGAAAAGTTGATGTGTGCTGCATCCAGGAAGTAAGATGGAAAGGCCAAGGAGTTCGTTTTGTGGGTACTTTGGGTCGAAGGTATAAACTGTGGTGGTCAGGAAATGATGTAGCATTCGGAGGGGTTGGAATTTTGGTGAAAGAGGAAATATCTGGGAGTGTTGTAGAAGTTGGAAGAAAGAGTGACAGAGTAATGGCGATTGTGCTAACTTTAGGTAGAGAAGTGATGCGCGTAATATGTGCGTATGGGCCACAAAGTGGAAGACCAGAAGCAGAGAAAGTGTTGCGAATTCTTTCCTTTAAAGCGCTTTGGCGACGCCTTATTCGCACCAAACTACGGCTGCTACGACTTGATTGCTGATATTTTTATTTCTGCAACGCGTCTCGTATTGGCTTCCTCTCAATATCTCCAGACATTGACTCGAACAAATGTTATTTAGATATAAACAAAGATAAAGGATAAATGATTCAAAAATAATAACAATACTTGGGGTCCAGGTGCGAGAGTTGGGAGGGGAAAGGACCGTTCAAGCGCGCGGTGTCACGGGACAGTACAAGACGGTTTCTATAAAAGAAATATACCAAAATCAATTGCTGCCAATATGATTACGTTATACTTAAGGAAAATTAATACGTAACAGAAACAATATTGCGCCAAACTTCTATCAAACAATTACAGCAACACACTTTATTATTACCAACTTCATCTAAATTCAAGTAGAATAGTTAAGTTTCCGACTTTAACTTACTAAACACCTAATCTAGTCTACATACAACTGCCAGCTATTTTGACTTACTGCAGAAATTACAAAACAACGGTACAGTGAAGAAACGAATTTTGCGCTGTACTTGAACGGTCACGTGATCGTGTGATCAACAAAGGGCAGCAATTTTAACGTAAAGACGGCTTACAAAAAATGTGGCGGTAACAACAGAATAAATATCTAACAGAAAGTTTATTTCTATAATGAAATGGCAAGTGAGTGGGACTTGGGAAGTTCTAGTGAAATCATTGTTTCTTTATGGGATTTTAATGGACGTGTGGGGAAATGTGCTGGGAGTTTTAAAGGTGTACTACATGGGGGGAATGGTGTAGGGAAAAGAAATGCAGAAGGATAAAGATTGCTGGAGTTTTGCGATGAAAGAGAGCTGTGCGTGGCAAATACTTGGTTTAAAAAGACAGACAAAAAGAAAATCACATATAGTGCCGGTGGATGTGGAATAGAAATTGATTTTGTGCTTGTGGGGTAAAAATACAGAAAGTATATCAGGGATGTAAAAGCGATTCCATGGGAACTTCAGCACAGGCTCGTGGTCGTAGATCCAGACAAAAAGGTTCTAAAAAAAGGTTGTGAGAAAGCAATGGATCATAAGAAGAAAGATTTGGAAGTTGAATGAACACCGAACAAGAGTGAGATTTGAAAAAAAAGTAAAAGAACTAGTGAGCACAGATACACCTGATTGTGAAAAAATTTCAAGGATGATGTTCTAAAGGCATGTGACGAACTGTGTGGAAAGAAGAAGTCTAGGAGCAATCAAGGAGGCATGTGGTGGTGAAATGAAGAGGTCAAGGATACCATAGCAAGAAAGAAGGCGGCATTTAAAGAGCTGTGCAGGTTTCCATCGGAACAAAATAAAACTCAATACAAACGTATAAGAAATCAAACGAGAAAAAATGTGGCTAGAGCTATGAGAATGGAAGCTAATCAGGAATTGAATAATTTATTTCAGAATTTTAATAGTGTTTTCTACTTTCTTAGAAGAATGAAAAAGGAAGGGAAGGATGTGGAAAGAGGAAGGTGCTTGAGAGGAGGAGACGGACGATTGGGTTTTATTGAAGAAGATAGGCCAAAAATTTGGAAGGAACACTTGGAAAATATCATGAATGAAGAGAACGAATGGGACCGCATGGTGGAAACTAATTTAGTAGAAGGACCATTGGAAAAAGTGACTCGTAATGAAACTGTGGAAGCAATTTAAAGTATGAAATCAGGAAAGGCAACTGGACCATCTGAAATAAGTGTGGAGATGATAGTTGCAAGTGGTGAAATCGGGGTTAAGAGAGAGAGAGAATTTATTTGATTTGCTTTGCGCACCGACACAATAATCAGATTGATAATACACACAAAAAAAAATCACTAGTAGCAAAAGCCAGGGAGCATCGAGGAACCTTTCGGTTATCGAGTCGAGATACTCCCTGATCTCAGCAGATTGAGATATAAGCGAGATGTATTAAGTGACACTTATAATTTGAGTACATTATGTAAAAAAAAAGAGTTGAGTTCAAGTTTTTATCAAATGATAAAAAAAAATAGAAAAAAAAGGAAACGGAACAAACAATAACCAAAATATTCTTTACACAATCAAAAGCTTTTGCAAGCGTTAATATTCATTTATTAACTTTAGTTTATACGCTTTTTTAAAAGAAACCCAGTGCATGCTCTTTAATTCGGATTCAAGGTTACCCCACAGCTTTGAACCTCTGTGAGAAAATAGTTTTTGGCTAAATAATTTATTTATTCGGGGGCGGTAGTAAGTAGTCGAATTAATTAATCTCGTTTCATGTTGATGAATAGTATTTAACTTACGAAAAGAATGGTAAAAGTGTTTAGGTAATTGACTATGATGGAGTTGATACATAAATTTAGCTTACTCAAGTTGATATATGTCTTCTACTTTTAATACTTGAAGTTCTTTATACATTTGTGAAGTTGGCGTATATAAGTTTCGAAACAATATTATTCGCAAAATTTTATTAAGCCTTACTCGAATTATTTCTTGTGAAGTTTTATTTGCTGTTGCCCACGCAGTAATTCCATATTGAATTCTGCTGTATACAAGACTATAGTATAGCATGCAAAGGGTTTCTCTTGAAACAAAATTGCGCAATCTGTAAAAGAGTCCTGTGCATCTGGCAAGCTGCGTAGACAAATAATTTATTTACGACGTCCATTTGAGATTGTCGTCAATGAATAACCCAAGGTATTTAACAGTATGCACTCTATTAATAGTAATACCGTTAAGAGCTACTTTAAAATTACAATGACAAGTTTTAAGGGGTTGCTTGTTTATTAACATGTAGTTAGTTTTTGAAAAATTTAAGGATAGCTTATTTTGACAGAGCCAGGAGTTAACTTTTTTGAGTTCTATTTGAACTTTGTGTTCCAGGTTTTTCAGATTGTTATCAGCCATCATCAAGCAGGTGTCATCGGCAAATAATGTAGTGTCAAAATTGGAAATCAACGAAATGTCATTAATGTATAACAAAAAAAGTAGCGGCCCAAGGCAAGATCCCTGGGGTACCCCACATGATACTTTAGTATATGAAGACATAAATTTACGTACATTAGTATATTGATATCTATTTTTTAAGTAGCTGGTTAATAAATCCAGAGGTTTACCACGAATTCCAAAGTTACGATACAATTTATCTAAAAGAATGTCATGATCAACCGTATCAAAAGCCTTTGATAAATCCAAAAACAAACAGCATGTATATAAATTTTGATCAATATTGTTTATAAACTTGTCATATATTGAGTTGATTGCGAATATAGTTGAAGAATTTTTCCGAAAGCCAAACTGATTTTCTCAGAGCAGTTCATTTTTTTCAATAAAATTAATGATGCGGGAGTAAATTAATTTTTCTAAAATTTTATCAAATTGTGATAAAATTGATATGGGACGATAATTAGAAGCTTCCTTACGATCACCCTTTTTAAAAATTGGAATAACTTCAGCAATTTTCAAGCAGTTTGGGTAGATGCCTTTACTAAAGCAATCGTTTATCAATTTGCAAAGAAAAGGAGATATTACTGATTTACTAATTTTTATAAATTTAGTTTCGGCGTCTGTATACCTGGTTGCTTTTGAATCTTTAAACGAGTCGATAATATTATTTATTTCGTTTGGATACGTTGGAGTTAAGAAAAAAGAATTGATTATGCCTGTCGGCGCTGTTGCATTCGTATCCATGTCAACTTCGGTAATGGTTTCAGCCATTTTTTTCCCTATGTTGGCAAAGTATGCATTGAGATTTTCAGAAATAGTAGCAGGATTAGTTATCACCTCACCTGTTTTTGTGTTGAGTTGGTTAATGTCAACTTGTTGTGAAGGTTTTAAGTTTACTAATTCATTCACTATTTTCCAGATTTTACCGCTATTACTTTTGTTCTCAATTATTAATTCATTATAGTATTTTTGTTTCGCTTTTTCAATCGTTCGATTTAAAACATTACGATACGTTTTATAGTTTTTGTATTTTGTTTCGTCATATGTTTTACAAATCGATTTGTACAACTTATGTTTGGTTTTAATTGAACAGAGAAGACTAGAGGATAACCATGGTTTAGTCTTTAGTTTCTTTTCTTTCCTGGTAGCTAATTTAAGCGGGGCGTGTTTATTTATCACACTCGTAAAAGAGTTAATAAATTGTTCGAATTGATTATGGATTGTAGAGTCAAATGACAATAAAGATGCATTTAGAGTTTGGTTTAAGTCTTTGATAAAGTGTTCAGCTTTAAAATTTTTCATATCTCGTTTCCATACTTGGCGAGCGTTGTTTTTGGAATGCTTTACACAAGGAATTAAAGCGAAAACAGGATAGTGATCAGAAATGTCGCTAATTGCTATGCCTGGCATAAGCTGGTTATTTAGGTTGTTGGAATAGATATGGTCCAGTAATGACTTTGAATTTTTGCTCACTCTTGTTGGTTGATTTATTAGACACTTTACCGCGCTGCCTATTAAATCATCCGCATATGTTTTGATGCGATTGTTAGATTTTATTTTAATTAGGTCAATGTTGAAGTCTCCTAACACGTAGAATTCAGATTTTTTAGAATTAAGTTCATGATGGAACTATACCAGCGTGTATTGGATGGTAGAGGAATGCCTGATGAGTGGAAAACAAGTGTGATTGTACCTATCTTTAAAGGAAAGGGTGATGTGATGAGCTGTTGATCATACAGAGGAGTGAAACTGCTAAAACATGCCATGAAAATTGTTGAAAGAGTGCTAGAGACGCGAATACGAACCCTAGTCAATTTGAATGAAATGCAGTTTGGATTTATTCTAGGAAAAGGAACAGTGGATGCGATATTCATTGTGAGTAGAATGCAGGAGGAATATCAAAAGAAGGACAACAAGTTGTAAATGTGTTTTGTTGACATGGAAAAAGCTTTTGATAGAGTGCCAAAAAAAGTAATGGAGTGGGCCATGAGAAAAAAGGGTTTATCAGAAGTAATAGTTCGAGCAGTTATGAGCTTGTATGATGGTGAAAAGACAAGGGTGAGGGTGGGATCTGCATATCCAGAGAAATTCGAAGTAAAAGTTGGGGTACATCAAGGATCTGTGCTGTCACCACTATTGTTTGCAATAGTGGTGGACGTAATTACAGAAAATGCAAGAAGGTTAATGAATTACTGTATGCAGATGACCTTGTTATCATTAGCGAAGACATGGAAGACTTGAAGGAAAGGTTTTAGAATTGGAAGGATGCACTGGAAAGTAAAGGTTTGAAGATCAACACCAGAAAAACAAAAATGATGGTAAGTGGATCTGAAGGCGAACTACTCAAAAGCAAGATAGATCCATGTGGAGTTTATAGGTGGAGAGTCATAGCCAATTTAGTGTTGTGCACAACATGTGGAAACTGGGTTCATGGCAGATGCGCAAAAATAAAGAGAGTTACCGCTAGGTTGGCAATGCATTTTGTTTGCTTGAAATGTAAAAGAACAAGGGAAGGGACGGTGGGTTCGATCGAGAAGATGTGCGATGAAGTGGAGACAGTGAATGGATTTTGTTATTTGGGAGTCAGACTAAATGCTAGTGGTGGTTGTGAAGCGGCAGTTACAGCAAGAGTAAGAATCGGTTGGGTAAGATTCAGGGAATGTGGAGAGTTGTTGCTTGGAAATAGGTTTCCTCTGAGGATGAAAGGTAAAGTTTATCGTTGTTGTGTAAGATCAGCAATACTGTATGGAAGTGAGACATGGTATCTAAAAGAAAATGAAAAAGCAATTTTAAGGAGAACGGAGAGAGCTATGGTGAGAGCCATGTGCGGTCAGAAAGTGGTTGACAGGAAGACGACTGAAGAACAGATGGACATGCTGGGGTTGAAGGAAACTATAGACCGGCTAGCAGCAGCGAATGGAGTTAGATGGTATGGACATGTGCTGAAGAGGGATGACGATAGTGTTTTGAGGGTTGCTCTGAATCTTGAAGTGAGTGGCAAGAGAAAGCGAGGACGACCGAAGAAGACCTGGAAGAAGCAAGTGAAAGAGAAGACAAAGAAGATTGGTTTGAAGAAGGAGGGTGCCCTGAGACGAGACAAGTGGAGGGACGGAGTGTGAGCAATTGCAGAAGCAATGGGGTAAATCCGGCCATCTCTGCTAAAGGGACAACACTGGATAAAAACTGAATCACTACTACTACAACAATATAATTAGTAGTGTAAAATTTCTTGAATTCTTCCAGAATAGAATGACTGTCACAGCGAGCAAGAGGTATAATCCCTGCAAACACTATCTTAGTCATTAAGCGGCAATCATCTGCAGTACAGTACTTTATGTTCAATATCAGCATTATCATTGCTTTCATCAATAAATTAGGGTATGACATGTTGCTTGTCTAATGCTTTGCATGACTTCTTCCTTGGCGACAAAGTCGATGCTTCTTAAAAATTCAAAGCCGTGATTTTTGCTCCGCCATGAACGTGGCAAATTAGTGTATTTTAACATATGATCATTTATCATTTGGCAGGACAATATTGATGAATTCAGCTTAACACTAAGCAGAACACTATCTGTGAGAGTCTTTACTTCTCTTGACGGAGTTTTCAAAGCTTCGCTCTCTTCTGCAGTTGGCATTGCGGTGAAATAGCTCAAGCTACCTCCTCTTGCTTCAAGGTTTGGCTTCTGAGTCAATGTACTTAGTGCTTCACTGTAATGTTTATGATTCAAGTGGCGTTTTAGGTAGTCCACCTTCCATTCACTCCATGATTTGCCTTTTTCAAAATCACTATCAGGCGCAGCTTCATTACAAACTTTGCAGATTATAACATTCCTTGAGGCGGAATAGTTATAGATTTTTGGACAGTTTAGCACAGTGGTTCTCAAACTTTTTGCAATGCGACGCATTTAAAAAAGCTTGCGAGACTTTGCGACGCACCAGACAGCATCCTACTGTTTAGTTTGCCGTACTGCGAGATAAATGTGACCCATAATCTACATAAATAACTGCCCCTAAGCAGATGCTCCCGAGATTTTGGACTGGTCTGTCATCTTCAATCGTAAAATTACGCTCTTCTAAGTTTGTAACTCATTTTTCCTGTTTTCGTCCAACGTACAACTGAATGCTTTATTCTTTATATATTTTTCGCCAATTAAGTTAAACTTCTGCAATTTGATTCTTGAATAACAAGTCAACTGTTACAACAGTGTATTAAAAACACTATTGTGAAAATGTCAGAAGAAAGTAAGAAAGGAATCTACGATCAGAGTTCTTTTGACCCAATAAAACCTAGACTTAATGGCACAAAACCAAAATATTCCGCGACGCCCTTGGAAAATTGAAACGACGCACCGGGGGGTCGCGACGCACAGCTTGAGAAACGCTGGTTTAGCAGTTTGCTTTTTTATCTCGTGTAAACCGATAGCATCATCGCGAATTAATATCTGACACTTCATCGCTGTGCCAAGCCATTCCACTCTAAATTCCATTTTTTTTTTCTTTTAGCTTTGTTTCCTTCAATACACATTTTACTTGCACGTCAGATAAAAAGCTTTGTTGTTTTGTTTGTAATTAAAAAAATTTATTCTTAATCGCCTGTAAAAGCAACGTATGAGAGTGCTTATGATCATTTTCTAGCTAAAAATTGGCTGAGGAGTAATCATAAGTAATCATTACAAATCACTTTAGAGTTTTTCAAACAACATTTTAAGTCATACTTAGTGCCAATTTCAGAATAAATAGACTGACTAACTTGACACAAAACGACTGACTAATAGTAGCTGAGACTTGAAGATCTTCTCTTCAATTTTAAACTCCTGCTTTCTTAAGATAAGTTATTGTAGCGGAGCTTCTTTCCTCGGTGAATATTGTTATGATATTTCAATAAATGCCATTAAATATTTCGTGCTGTTTTGTCTAACTCCCTGATGTAACTTAGTGCGGCTGCCCGTGCTCTGTATACATTTCTCTTCATTTTTAATGTAGTGGTATGGTAGAACAATTCGCTTACTTTACCTTTTGAGTTAGTGCTGATATCAACTACCTTAAAACCTGAGTTATTTTGTTATTAGTAAATGTAGAGTTGCCATTTCCGAGGTGTCTGGGCCACCTGTCTTTCAGATAAAGATGGGGCCGTCCCGTTAAGTGCCTTGCCCAAGGACACAACAAGTGAACTTTCCGGCTTGTTCTCCACAACCTCTCCCAAATGCCGAGTGCCAAGCAGGGAAGCTGTGGATACCATTTTTTAAAAGTCTTTCGGTATGACGTGACAAGTGGAATAAACCCAGGCCTACAGATTGCGAAGCAGACGCTCTAACCACTACACCATCGCGTCTGTTAAACACTACATTAGTTTTCAAATTAACCCAAAAATTTGATGTGTGCTTTATTGGAAGGTTGCATATGACGTCACACATTTGGCGCGAAAAAAAGTGGCTGACCAAAAGCTGTAGTTTGTGCTGGAAAAGTATAAAGCGAAGAGCAACTTTAGGGGTTATTTTAAAAACTAATGAGAAATTAATTTAAAAATTGGAATGAATTATTACTAGTTTGCTACTCGGAAACAAATAAATTTAATCAAAAGCGATTTGGTAGAGATTAGGCCGTTCAGGTAACTAGTCTAAGCTTAGTGCTGTGTGCCCATTCGCCAAAAAATCGGTCCTAAGAAAAGTGCCATCTAAATACCATTTGCTCCTCAGTAAATAATAACAGGCTTACATTAGCAAAAACAACCATTATCTGATCATTACTACCGGTATCGTAAGTTTTTAAGTTACCCTTGGTCCAGCAGCCTAGGCAATAGCCCAAATAATTATTTAAGGAATAGTTAAGGTCACAAAATTACATCTGATTTATTAATATAGCTGGTCTACACGCATTACTGACAAAAAATTTCAAAGAATTACTGGTTTTATCTAGTAATATCTAATTCAACATATGACAAACCGTACAGAAGTCTGCCCTGTCATTTACGCTACAGCATAATTTAGGTTTACAACTTTTTAGTTTGTCTATGCAACTAAATATACTGTATAAGTAGCATATTACAATTAACTTAAACTCAGTATTCCTAAATATGCTGCATAATCGCATATGAAACCCTTGCAGAAGCTAGCTTCAAATAGGCCTGCATGTTTAGCCCATAAAACTATGCTAACTAGTTGCAATAACAAGCAAACCTTAGCATCATTTACCTTACTTTAACTTCAGATTGATTCCATAACAACAGTGGGGGGGGGGGAGATGAGCACCTTCAAGTGGTCCCTCCTGTAAGTAGCTAAATCATCGAAGCATCGATTCAAGCTGATTATTGAAGAAGCGAAACGAACCTCATCAAGTCAGAGGAAATGATCCTACTCTCGACGTACGAAAGCATAAACGGTCCTTTTTTGAGCCTGAGGCCACCCCAGCTGGGAAAATGGCCAAAAAGAAGAGTATTCGACTAGAGTTGTCTTTACGAATACTCCAGCCAAAGGTCGGGGGGCTTACAGCTAGTAACCTTGACATTGTTGAGCGACTGGCAACTCAGCATAACGCAATAACCATCCTTTTACAGAAAACCCACTGCCAAACCGTGGGAAAGCTTGTTGTTAATAACTACGAGCTGGCAGGATACACCATAAGCAGGAAACATGGCCTTGCCTCCTTCGTCAGAAACAATCTATCGTGGGAGCAATCGGATTCTTCTGGAGAAGAATCAGATATAGAGCGGCAATGTATTAACGTAGAGGGCTATAGCATTATTAATATCTACAGACCCCCTCCTTCGTAAATGACCTTGACATTACTGTCGGTTTTTGATACTCCCTGAATCTATGCTGGTAATTTCAATTATCAGCATACTGACTGGAGATACAATAACATCAGCCCTGATGGAGAGTGTTTAGCAGTATGGGCTGCAAACAACGACCTCACCCTTCTTTAAGACCCTAAGGGTAACCCACTTTTCATTCTGGACGCTGGAAATCTGAGACTAATCCAGACCTAGCATTTGCGAGAACCAAAACATCTAGCCAACTCCCCGACACTAAAAAAAAAGATCTAGGACAGCCATTCTCTATGAAGTTTTCTTCGTCTTTTTCCACGTGCTCGCGTGAGAATTTCGTAAATTTGCAGCACTATAAAATCGCGGCATTCTAGTCATTTGGCATTTTTCTCAAAATCAAAATACGGATGAAATGTAATCTCTGCTATAAAGTTGAATCGTTTCGGAAAGTCGCATACAATTAGTAAGTGTATATATTATAAACTATTGTAACTTATCGTAGTATTAACGAGTGCTTCTCATAATTCTCTTATAATTATAATTATTTATTGTCGTACTTTAATGCCGTCGCTTTTGCTATTTGATCTTTCTATTCTTTTTTGCTTCGTGCTCAATTTAAGTGTGAGGTTTGGCTATTTGCTTGTAATTGTTAAATTATTCTAGAATACCTCTGGCAGTATCGATGCCATTCATGTATGATCGATCGGATTTTTTCGTCTCGGAATTACATTTGATTCAATCATTGAGAGTGCCCTTTGATACCGCGATTGACCTTCCCCCGACACCGTGTGACTGGGATAGCAGCAGTTACATACACTTTATAATTATTTCGAGAGACCAATGACAAAGAGGCGTCTTAAATCAAGAAAACCATTTGTCATCGAAGCTCAAGGCTTACTGGCTCAAAACACCAATGCTCCAACATCGATCCACAATACTTGGAAAGAAAACTGGACAAAAAACATCACACGTCTTCACTTTTTCGTTGCCGATGTAGGACCACTACCGACAGGTCATGAACTCATCCGGTTGGCTTGGGTTTGGCTGAATCGTCTTCGCACTGGCATCGGACGATTTGGATCTCTGATGAATAGATGGGCACTGACAACAACTGCAGTATGTGACTGTGATGCAGAAAAGCAAACTCCTGAACATTTGCTGTATCAATGCCCTATTTACAGTCTAGCCAGAAAAGACAGGCTATTGGTATTGGATGATAACACCATCGATTGGCTGCTCAATGTATACCCGGATATTTGATTCCATGCAGATGATCGAAAAACAACACCTCAAACGAAAGAAGAAGTAAAACAACATATTTAACGTTCATTTTACAACTGTCTAGTTTATTCATTCAATTTGAAAAAAGCGGCATCACTCCTTTTCAATTCAATGCAAAAACACTAAAAGAATTCAGCCACTTTTTTCGAAAGCGCATTTTGATGACGTTTGATCATGTGCGTGAAACTTCCCTATATTTTGTTAGCATGAATTACAGCTTTTGGTTAGCCACTTTTTTTGGCGCCAAATGTGTGACGTTACATGAAACCTTCCCATAGTAGCACCGGCTTATATAGTGGTGTCACCCATAGGTAACTAAGCTGAAAGAGTACACCCCAACACGGTGTTATTTTAAAAAGTTTGACGTCATTCTTATGATTTGTTATTACATAACAATTTTCAGGTTGTGATACCTTATTTCAATGACGTGTTTAACAAGACCGTGGGAATGTAGTTGTATCACTCTTGCACAATCCGTAACGTAAGCTTTAACAAGACCGTGGGAATGTAGTTGCATAGCTATTGTGCAATCCATGATGTATTTAACCATGATGCGATTTTTGCTTTTGTGTAGACAGGTCCAGACTTGTCCATAGAAAATTTTAGTATATAATGTAGAAAGATCACGTTTTATTCACCTGTTGGTTAGGAATCTTTGTCTCTGTCTTGTCCAGACTTGTCCAAGCTCGAATCTTTTTCTCTATATTGTGCTTACATGATGAAAAGTTCTAAGAAAGCTAACCCTAATCTAAGAACTTTTATGTGAAGGAGGTCGGAGGGAGCTAACCCTAGATTTTTGTGGGGGAGGTCTGAGGGAGCTAACCCTAGACACTAATTTTATGTTGAAGAGGTTGGAGGGTTCTAACTCGAGGTTTATTTTTGTGAGAGAGCTAACCATGCAGGTCATATCGATAACTAATGTCCTAGTTTGTTGAAAAAGAGAGCTGAAAGTGTTTCAAGACGTTAAGTTTCGTTAGACTTGGTTTGCTTCAGAGTCAAAACTTATGGCTGCAGCGCTTAGAAACGGTTAAGAGAACGCATAGAAACAAGTTCATAGATCTTTTCGTGTATTAATTTTTCTAGTTCACAGTCGCCAATACACAAATATTGAAGACGTCTTGATGAATAATGAAAACATCGTTAGTTAAAAGCTCTATTGATCAATTAAATTGAAAATTTTTGTTTGATAGCCTGTATACGAGGTCTTGTGAGCTTTCAATTGTAGGGCTATGCGATAAAACTTAAAGGCGACTAAACAACAAAGTTGAGGTTCTTTTTGTATTGTGAATGCATATAACTGGTAGTGTGAGGGTTTAAAAAGGTGTACAGACAAATATTTTTGTTTTGTAAACACATATAAGTTTTATAAAGTTTTGCAAGTGTTGGCAAGTTTTTTATTTGTGGTGGTTTATGTCAACATAAAAGAGTTAAAAATTGGATGTTTAGTTAAAATTGAAGGGTCGCAGGAGTTAATAAGTATGACACATTCCATGGTTGATAGCAAACGTTGTGAAAAAACCTGTGACTGAAGCTCTTATTTCTTGATTTTAAATGCAAAAAAGTTGATAAAATATTTGATAAACGATAATCTTGTGTTTTTTCACTAGCAAAATTGATAACAGATGTAGATTTGGGTCTGAGTAAAAGCATGAGAGTTGCTAAAAGAGACTGTAAGTTCACATTATTTTACATGTACATACAGATTAAAAACCGTTTAAGTTCTGACTTGGTATTTTTATATAGAAAAAGTTGTCATGTTTTCAAAATTCTAATCTAAATAATTTCTAACAATCTGCATTTAATGTAGCCACAAAATGTCATACGTGGGTGTTAATGTAGAGGACTACAAATCGATTTCAAAAATTTAGAAAAAGATAAGTTAAAATTTGGAAAATCAGATAGTATTTGGAATCAATTATTCCAGAAAATTGTGAAAGTGAGATTAAGCAGGGTGGTGTGTGGTTGGGAAAAACGATTATTGCAGAAATACGGAGGTATCGGCTAAAACAAATGGTAAAGTTTTCAAATCCGCGGTTAGGTTGTGATGTTTGGAGCAGCACTAATAACTGCAAAACACGTGATGGAAGTCGAATAAGCTCAAATTGTTAAGGTTTTTACTAAACGTGATCCGAAAGAATAAGTTGCATAACCGCTGCATAAAGAGAAATTGCGGATAAAGAGAGAGACGTAAGATTCTTTTTCAGTTTCAAATGACATTGGTTAAAAATCGTGTTTGATTTCTCAGCTCAAGCATTAAAACGTTTAGGATTAATACATTATATTGTGTTAAAATTAAATCATAACAGTCCAGTTGTTGTGACAATATTTAAAAACGAGATTTGAAATCTTTAAAGATAGTTCAACTGAAAAAGACGTCAAATATACGTTTCTTCGAACCATTTTTTTAGGTCACCTTAGTAATCAAAGGCAACTGTTTTGTGTATATACGAGCGTGAGAACACCTGTATGTGTTGTATTTTCCTCACTGTATGCATCGTTCAAATTGGTGATAACATAATTTACTGCGTGTTTAACGGTCACGTGTGTCTTTTGCATTCATGACGTCTATCCATTAAAAAACTACTCCCTTATAGCGTCAGTCGATGCAACTATTCACCACAACTGTAATTCAACCAATCCATTCCTGTTTTCTTATCTATCAAGTGGTTAGCGTGATGCGGTTTTAAGCATAATTCGTGGCGTTTCATCTTTGTTATAATAAAAATAAAGTCTTGTGTCTGACGATGACCAAAGACGGTTATAAGAATTTCTCTAAGGTCGCAGATCTAACAGTTGAGCGAGTAAAGTTGAAAAATGTAGAAAATCCTAAATCTTGTGAAACCAATATCGCGAAAAGAAGATATACTCCTATTAAGAGGCGTGTTAAACAGTGTTTGAGAGAAGACGTTCGACAAGTGAAACGATGCTGGTGGATGAAATTGAAAGTACAAAAATTGAAGAGAAGTGTCGGAATTAGGTGATAAGGAACCTGTGTCTTAATGTTTATTTGTAATGTGCTACAAAAAAATGAGAAAAATTTAAACATTTAAAAATAATAATAGCTTTGTAATACCGTATAAATATTGGAAATTCAACTCTCTGCAAATTATTTCAAGCTCCTTGACAAAAGGTAAACTTAAATCTCTACTCATTTGCTTAAAATAGAACTATTGGTCGGTTGTGTTTCTGATAAACTACAAAATTTTTACTATAAAACGTTAAATTAACCTAGTCTACAGGAATAATTATGCTTTAATTGCTAAATGTGTCTTTTTTAGTACATTGAATTTGACTCTTACCTAAGATCTGTAACATTAAAGAACAAGTATTAACAGACTTGATCACACAAACCCTTGCATAATAAGTTTATACAACAACATGCTTACAAGAACCTTTGAGTAAAAACGCTGTCATATGGAATCGAAACTGTTTAAGTAAAACTTTTGACTTCGAAGTTGCTTCTTGGTCTGAAATCGTATTGCATGGTGTAGATCAACTCATAATAAGACGATGTTTGGACGTAAATGAAAAAAAAAGTGTTTCTATTTAAAAATTGTATCTTTTACCGTGTTTTTCTGTTTCTTGTTGATAAAGTTTTGTTGTTGCATGATAGGTACGGCAGTTCGTTTTGATGGTCTTTTTGCCGTCTCATTGTCAGGTGACTTTTTTCCTCGTTTATACATATTTGAAGTTTCGATTATAACTTCCTGAATTGAACAACCTAGTCTGCCTGAAACGCTGGTATTGTAATTACGTAATGCAGAAAGCGCATGAATAGCTAGCTAAATTGATAAATCTTTTATCATAAAAGCGTGTGAACATTATTGGAAACAAACATGCAATAGACACTCTTAATCGTAAAATGTTACAAAACAGCTAGCCTCAAAACTGTATCGATAGTTCTAAGAGCGACTTTATCACATTCTTTGTACAATATATGATGGATAATTCATAGATTTTTGAGCGGTAGTGATTTTTTGGACACACTGTTTATAAACCCTATATTCAAACGTTGTATCAACCATCTTTACTGGGTAAACTATGAAGTATGAATTGTGTACATAGGGAATGAGAAGTTGCTGTAAATTTAAAATGTTAGATATCTAGGTAATGAATTTAGAAAATCAATGCATACATTCATAGTACTGTCTCAATAAACAGTAATGCAAATAACATTGAAATTTATTTTTACATTAAGAATTTAAACGGTAGTGACTTTATCACCTTCTTTGTTAAATTAATGATGGATAATAGATGGATTTTTGAACAGTAGTGACTTTTTGGATACAAAGAATCACACAATGGTATATTATCACTATTTTCACTTAGCCGCTTTATACAGCATCGCTTCTACCATGATGGATTGCACAATAGAGATGCAACTACATTCCCACGGTCTTGTTAAAAATTTACGTCATTACAATAAGGAAGCACAACCTGAAAACCATTATGTAATAACAAGTCATAAGAATGACATAAAACTTTTTGAAATAACACCGTGTTCGAACTAGCTCCCTCAGATTGGTGTTAACGCCCTCAGACCTCCCCACATAAAATTAGTGTCTTATGGTTAGCTCCCTCACAAAAATAAACCTCGAGTTAGCACCCTCAGACCTCCCCCACATAAAATTAGTGTTCTGTGATTAGCTTTCTCACAAAAATAGACCTCGAGTTAGCTCCCTCCGACCTCCTTCACATAAAAGTTCTTAGATTAGGGTTAGCTTCCTTAGAACTTTTCATCATGTAAGCACAATATAGAGAAAAAGATTCGAGCTTGGACAAGTCTGGACAAGACAGAGACAAAGATTCCTAACCAACAGGTGAATAAAACGTGATCTTTCTACATTATATACTGAAATTTTCTATGGACAAGTCTGGACCTGTCTACACAAAAGCAAAAATCGCATCATGGTTAAATACATCATGGATTGCACAATAGCTATGCAACTACATTCCCACGGTCTTGTTAAACACGTCATTGAAATAAGGTATCACAACCTGAAAATTGTTATGTAATAACAAATCATAAGAATGACGTCAAACTTTTTAAAAAAACATCGTGTTGGGGTGTACTCTTTCAGCTTAGTATTGACTCTCTCAGATCTAGAGTTAGCTCCCTCAGACCTCCCTACATAAAATTAATAAACCTAGAGTTAGCTATCTCCAAATTCCTTCAAATAAAATCTAGGGTTATCTTCCTTAGAACTATGGTTAGCTCACATAGACCTAGAGTCAGCACCCTCAGATCTAGGGTTAGGTCCCTTAAAACTACAGTTAGCTCTCTCACATAAAATAGACTTAGAGTTAACACCCTCATATTTAGGGTTATCTTCCTCACAAAAAGTAATAGACCTAAGACTAACTCCCTTACATAGGATTAGGGTTAGGGTTAGAGCTAGGGTTAGGGTTCAAAAATCCCCTCATTCGTGACCAAAAAAATTCCCCTACTCGTGACGTCATAGCACCTCCTAAAACGTTGCTAAATGACTCATCCTATACTACTGACGTTACATGAAACCTTCCCATAGTAGCTCCGGCTTATATAGTGGCGGCACCCATAGGTAACATTTTTCGCAACAAAACTTCATAGGGGTTATATTTTTACAAATGGCATACCTTGATCACACGTACAATTCAAATCAGCAGAAAATCAATTTTCACGGGCCAGGTAACCCCTCTACTAGTTGTTCGTTTTACTGAAGATTTCCCGAAGCATGGAACTAAAACAAAAATAGTTCTCCGAGTTTTGGGCACCAATCAGCTTAAATTTTTTTCTTTGGTGTCTCTTTAAAATGAACGAGTTGAAGTCATTCATGAAAAAATCGATGATCTTAACTCGTCCGTTGTATCTAAAACAGTGTTCTTAAACATATTGCAAAAACAAGAGTTGCAGGCATGGCATTAGAAATTATTCTAAGGCAGAGCTTTCCAAATCAAGCGTTGCAAGCTTACATTTTTAATGCCTTATTACTGGAAATCATTCTATGATAAGTTGACTGCTTTTTTTAGGGGTCAGTTAATGCCAAGAGATTTTTTGTACCAATTTCTAACGTGACGACCTTCAACACAAACTTTATGCAGCGCACTATGGTGCAATATATGGCTGAACTAGAAAAAATGGTTTAAATTCGGTTTGAATTGTAGGAAATGAAGATTTGATAAAAGCTGACAGCGGTTGATGGCGAAAAAAGGTTACAAACAACTGATCAACAAATTAGAGTTTTTTAATCTAATTTATAAAGCGCAATTCTGTCGGTCTGTGTGTCTGTTTTAACTCCTCTGAAACTGCTACAAGTACAAGCATCAAACTTGGCATAATCGATCACCACCCTGTGGTAAGTGTCATAAAAGTATTCTTGACGTCATGATGACATCAAAGTCAAAAATATTTTTTTTAAATTTTGATTACTTGACAAAAAACAATCGCTTTTTGCTTAAACGAAACCAGCTTCAGCCTTACGACATTTCAAAAACTTCCATTTGATTGGGGTCTAAAATGACGTCACAATCAACGATTCATTCAACAACCTGTTTTTTGTTATTTCTCAAAAAGTGCTCATTGCACAAACGCCATTGAATGTTCTTTTAGAAGATTTAAATAGGCTGCTTTTGATAAAAACAACTTTACAACAATTAACGTTTGTTTGATTTTGCTACGAGCAATTCTTTATTTGAGCACTTCAAGCTCTATAAGCATTTTTTCTTCTCTACTTATTGTTGTTGTTGTTTACCCGACCCCTTCCGAGGGATGGGGGCATGGCGGAAGACCATGGAGCCCCAGAAGCCGGGCAACTCTCTAGGGTCTGGACCAGAGGTCGTAAAGAGACAGAGAGTCGCCAAAGAGTGAGCGGCGCAAAGAGTTCGTAGCTGGACAGTGCAAAATGAGATGAGAGATGTCCTGGGACGAGAGTCCACAGGCGCTGCAGGAAGGATTCTCAATTCTGCCAATCCTAGAGAGATAAGAACCCAAAAGAAGACTGTGTCTGTTGCAGCGAAGACGAGAGAGAACACAGCGAGCATGACGAAGGAGCACAAGTTCCTCAGTGGAAATCGAGGGAACCTGCGTGTCACAGAACTTCGATGAGACAGTATGTCTCCAGTCCGAGATAAGACGAGAGTGGATACGAGAGGTAAAAGGAGAGAGACTACAAGGGATTGCGGAGGGCGCAAGTAGCGCTCCCCGTCTGGCCAGCTCATCAGCCGTGTCGTTCCCTGGGAGAAACGAGTGTCCGGGGACCCATTGTAGTCTAGTAGAATAGGAGGAGAGAGAAGACAGTTCCTGCCAGATCTGCCACAGAGTTTGAGATAACAGGAAAGATGGAGGAGAGGACGGAACGAGAGTCAGATAGTAGGAGAAGAGAAATGGCAGACTTGTTGGTGCTGCCGAGACCAGCAAAGAGCGTGCAGAATGGCGTAGGCTTCAGCGGAAAAACTTGAGCATACTGGGCCTGCCGAAAAGGAAAGAGTGGCCTCAGTGCCACAGAGAGAACAGTTGGCAAGAACACCGGAGCCGCCCTTGCCAAAAGGAAAAGGAACAGAGCCATCTGTCCAAAGCACCAAATCATGAGGGGGGAGAGAGTCAAGGTGGGCGAGAGCCACACCTTGGCGAGAGAGAGGGGGATCAGAGCGAGAGCATGGAGAGGGAAGGGTAGACTCCATCGTGAACGAAGGAAGATTCCAAGGAGGACAGGGAGGGCAAGCAACAAGAGCCTCCCTAGAACAAGTAGAAGGAAGCATGAGCGAGTGAGTGGACGCAAAAGCTCTCCAGGACGATCTGCAGAGTCTTGGTGTCACTCCTAGTCTGGCCAAAACTAAGATGGTAAAGGAGGTTGGGAGACGAAGAGCCCGCTCATAAGATAAAACAGTGAAATGAGTCAGGGTGACTCGTAGGGGAGGTAGAGATGCCTCGGAGAGAAGAAGAGGGATAGGGGAGGACGAGAGGCAGCCGGTGATGGCGCGACTGGCCGCTCGGTGGAGGCGTTCCAATTTCGTGAAATTGGTAGCGCTTAGGAAAGGAAACCATCCGGGTGAGGCGTAAGTGAGAAGGGACCGAAGAAAAGATTTATACAGAAGGGAGAGGGACTCCTTAGAGGGGCCCCATGAGGAAGCAGAGATACAGCATAAGGCCTTGAGATGTGGGAAAAACTTGGCCTTCAGCGAAGATACATGCTTAGAAAAAGAAAGAGTGCGGTTGAAGGTGACCCCAAGAAAAGTTGGGGTGGGATTGAAACGGAGGCGGGAGCCGAGTAGGAGGAGGTTGGGCTGGAGGTTAGCCTGGTGGGGATCCACTGAAAAGAAGGAGGCCTCACATTTGCTCGGATTGAGAGGAAGACACCAGTACTCAGACCAGCGCTCCAATCAAAACAGAGCTCCTTGTGTGGCCTCCACCGCAGTGGGGACCGAGGGGGAGGAGGACCAAATGGCCAGATCGTCAGTGTAAAGAGAGCAGCTGACGGAAGAAGGCAGAGAAGCCGGAAGATCATTGATGAAGAGAGAGACAAAAGTACAGGGCCAAGAACAGATCCTTGCAGAACACCTCGACGGACTCGAAAGGAACGGATTTTGTGATTTTGAAAACCACAGAAGCGTGCCTATCAGAAAGGAAAGATTGAGTCCAACGAGCAAAGCAAGGAGAGAGACCAGCCGAAATCAGTTTGTGGAAAAGGGCGGGATGCCAGACAGAGTCAAAAGCTTCAGAGAAATCAATAGTACAGAGAATCGTCCGAGAGCCCGGCCTGGGTTTGTTAAACCCATCCAAAATGGACTAAGAAAGTTAAAGAATTTGATCAAGTGTAGACCGTCCAGGGCGGAAACTGGCCTGACGGGGAGAGAGAATGGAATTACACTCCAGAAAGAAGAGTAGACGGGATAGAATGATGCGTTCAAACAGCTTTGATAAGCAGGAGGTGAGAGAGATAGGCCGGAAGGAATCAGGAGAGTCGAGAGGCTTTCCCATCTTGTGGATGGGAATAATGGAAGATGTCTTCCAGATGGAAGGAAAGGAATGCGAAGACCAGGAGAGATTGAAGATGTGAAGAAGTAAATCCATGCCAGAGCGAGGAAGATGCTTTAGCATAGGATAGGCAACTTTGTCTGGGCCAGTGGCGGTGGAGGAGGAGAGATTGGAGGCAGCCGCAAGAAATTCAGAGAGAGAAAGGAGAGCAAAAGGACGAGTGAGACTCCACAGGGCACGTGGCTTGGCGGAGCTCAGAGAGGTAACCTCTGGCTCTGCTACGCAGGGCCTTTGGCTGAGAAACAGAAAAGTGGGATCTCAGGTAAGCGACAAAGACCAATCCCAACTCCCTGGGAAAGGAACAGTTATGAGAGGAGGAAGACGAGGAAGATGAGCCAGCGATAGAGCAAAGAAGGGAGTGTACAGATTTAAGGTTTGATTTGGGTGAAAGAGAAGAGCAAGTCGTCTGCCATGCCTCAGCCTTGACCTTGGCAATGACTGACGAGGCGCATTGAGAAGCGGAGATGTAAGCCTGGCAATCTTCATCACTTCTGTGAGCGGCAGCAAAAGCCTTGCGTCTTTCACTAACCGCTTCTTCCACCTAAGCAGACCACCAAGCTTTAGGATGCCGTTTGATGCGGCCGAAAGGAATGGAAGATTTGGTCGCATTCGGTGTCAGAGAGGTAAAGAGAGCAGCAGCAGAGGAAAGAGAAAGAGACGAGTATTCCTCTGCTGAAGGACAGTGAGAGTCAATGTAGGAGACAAACCCATCCCAGCGAGCTTTCTGAAAATTGAAGGAAGGGGCGCGCTCGTTGGGGCAAAAGACCGGGGAGAGAGGGATAGATAGAAGAATTGGTAGGTGGTAAGAACCAAGGTCCTGAAGCACCTCCCAGGAGCAAGAAAGGAGGAGCAAAGGAGATGTCAGGAGAGGAGCAACTGCCAGAGGAGCGATGGAGAAGAGTGGGTGTGTCAGGGTCATTGAGGGGGAGGAGGTCAGAGGAGATGACCCAGTCGAATACTTCTATCTCGCGGGGTTCGGGAGTACCTCTTGAGTCCCAAAGGGGGTGATGGCAATTGAAGTCCCCCAGAATGAAGAGATTTCTGGAGGAGGAAAGAATGGAGGGAGAAAAGGAATCGGTTCTGCCATCCGTTGGGGAGGAGCGAATAGGGGGGCGTACACATTAAGAAATGAGAGCGAGGAGGAGTTATGTAGAGAGATGTTGATCCCTACATAATCAGAGTAGGAATCAAGCAAAGAACGAGTGGAGGTAGAAAGTTCAGAAAAAGATAGGCCCTGTCTGACGAAAATGACAACGCCGCCGCTAGCGTGCGTAGTATCAGAAGAGAGAATGCCAGACCGGGAGTGGGTACGATCAGAACGCAGAGTAGAGAATCCACGAATCCGGAAAGGGGAAGAGGAGTTAAGATTGGATTCCTGAATGCAGATAAGGTCGACAGGATGGGACGAAAGAAAGTGGAGTAGTTCAGTGCTTCTGGCTCGAAGACCTCCAGCATTCCATTGAAGAACCCTGAGAGTGTCAGAGGGGGGGGGGGTGGAGGCAGGAGGCGCAAAAGGACAGCCAGGAGCAAGAGACGGTGGCGAGGGGGCAGAGGGAGAAGATATAAAATGAGTAGATGGGGGATAAGAGGTTTGGAGACAAGAAAGGGCGGGGAGTGCAGTATTAGAAGGGGGGCCAGATTGGTCAATGGAGGTTTACATGTCGGAGAAGTCCAAGGAGAGAGTCACAGTGTTATGGCAGCGGGGCAGCACCAAGAGCTCTGAATTTGGAGAGGGAAAGTTGTGAGCACCTTGGATGGACCCATTTGGAGCAAGCGCAGCATTGCACTGATTGGCACCGCCACGTCACATTTTCAGTGCACACAGAGCAAGGAAAAATGGGGCCAGGGTTGGGGTGAACGTTACCGCTCATCAAGAGAAGGAGGAGAATGAGGAGACGAAGAAAGGCAAGAGAAGGGCAGGAGAAAAGAAAAAGAAAAAACAAGCGACCGATTTTAAAGAAGCTGTGTGCTGCCCTTCTGCGGTCGTTCAGGGATAAGCATAGCGAAAAAATGAAGGGGAGTGCCCGGGGTAACTGGGACCCTTGGGAAGGTCAACAGCCATTTCGACCCAACCCAAACGGGGTCGGGGACCGCACCAACACGTTGAGGCGGCCGTTGATTGGTGCAGTCTTCTTTGCTTCGCTTGCACGCTTAAACTGGGTCTATGACGTCCTAATATATCTCGTACGATTAACACAAATCTTTGCTACTGCAGATCATAATATCAAGATGTTTTCAAAAATTGCAACTTTTTTATCATTGAAAAATTCTGATTTGTGACCTCATTTCTCAACTGATTTTCATACTTTTTTCAACAAATTAAAGGTTATTTCAAGGCAATTTCGATAGTGTATAATATGTACAATTTATATTAGTTTTTATACGGAAAGAAAAAAACTGAATTTAAGACCTGTGGTATAACTTTTTATTCTCCCAAAAGTGGTAAGTTCAGTAAAAACAGGTGAGTTTAATACAAAAACGTTATAATAAAGTATTAACAATTACTATCCCTTGAAAGCTTAGGAAATTTTCTTTCTAGCTTCATGTGATTCCAGTTACTTTATAATGGCTGATCAAAACTTAGTTGCCATACATGATGTTTCATTTTTAGTTGTACAATTGTCCTACTATAGCTAACAAACTTGCAATTGTTAAACAAAGTTAGTTCTTTGGTACATTTTAAATATTTTTCCTCACAAGCGTGGCTCTTTTTCATTGTCTGTCGACGTTTTGAAATAGATCCAACAAAAACCGAAGTCTTCAAATGTTTATGAAATGTAGTCTACCGATTAGAAACACACAAAATTTTAGTGCCTACAGTTCACAAATTGCAATTTCTGGAAAGACTAAGTCCTTTGGTACATTTTGTCTATTCTTTTTCGATATCATGGATCTTTGGCATTATCCATCAAATTATTCGAAAGACTCAAAGTCTACAAATTTTAATATGTAGCCTACTCCAAGCAAAACACTGGGTGATAACCCAAGAAAATGACGATTGGGTAAAGATGGTCCTTTCTTATCGTAGGCAACAAAATGTAAGGATCGAGCTACATTTGATCTAAATGTTGAAGCAATTTCCTTTGCAATTGGGCAAGGCTGTCGCAGTAGCCAGTTGATTTGATGTTCTTAACCTCGACGTTATTGATGGGGGCTCCCGCTACTGCTATAACTAAACTGTGAGTGCTTCATTTCGGGTTAGTTTGCTCTTTGCATGGCGGCGTTTATGCCAGGGCCAAGGAACATGCACGCAGTCAGAGACGTTACTTCATATTAATTCGCCTACAGCGACGAAGAAGTGGTAAGCAGCAATCCTAATAATAATGGCTCAAAACGCATTGTAAAGTCATAATGTTAAACGACATCGCAATGCTTGCCACTATTTAATGGAAACAGCAGCAGACAGCAAAATTATCTACTATCATTTTGATAGCAAATATAAATGGTAAAGCCCATTACTCATATTTGTAATTGCAAAGATAGATCTATCGGTAAAAAACACTAATCTTCATTTAGAAGTAGGGATGTCTGGATTAGGGGCAAAGTTAAATGTAATAAAATCCCAAATTTTGGAAAAGATCGAAATTAAAAAATAATAGCATCAATCTGTAACACTGAATTACGAGGAAATGTTTTCGTTTGAAAAAAGCTTAATAGGCATCTATTGCAATAGGTTGTATGACTTAAAGGAATGGCAGGACCCTATTTCATGCTATGGCCGAATTAAAGCAAACAGCGCAGGAAAAAATCTTAATGTCACCAATATTAATACGATAGCGGGCCCACCAAATTGTCGAACATGCTTACCACCAAACAGCTCTTTTCTTTATGGGTCAAAATGACCACCATTTGGGCTACGGCATCAATTTTGACTATGCTTCATCTCCACCCCCCACTTACTCTTTTAAAATTTACGAATGGTAGTTTGTGTCATCGTTCTTTCTTTTTGAATACTTTTAGTCTTCCACAATAAACCAACATGATCACCATTACATGTACAGGAGCTATGGCGTATATTTAGTAAAACATTTCATTGTGGCTCTAACAAATGTTTGTGCGGTGAAGCTGGCGCAGCTGCAATAATTGATAAGTTTTAAATGGGCGCGAGTAATAGTAGGGCCTGCCGGGGTAAAATCGCACCATACTTAGGAGAAACATTTTTTCTATTTTGTTTGATAATAGCTTTATAGAGCTACC
Organism: Trididemnum clinides; assembly: GCA_963675345.1. Taxonomy (NCBI): domain Eukaryota; kingdom Metazoa; phylum Chordata; class Ascidiacea; order Aplousobranchia; family Didemnidae; genus Trididemnum; species Trididemnum clinides. Next base: position 2,417,384 of record OY776299.1, read on the forward strand.
GGAATCAAACCTGAAAATTTGGGAAAAGCAAAAACTTATTTAACTTCTATGAGCATATCTAAGCAAGGAAAAACGAATATGAATCATAATGCGTAGCCAGCAGGGGCTTAAGAAAGTTTGAGGCGAAATCAAAATTAACGTCCCTGTGTTAAATCGCACCACGTGGAACATATTATTGCTATCTTGCCTTATAATAGCTTTGTAGAGCCACCGGGGTGAAACCAAAGATTTGAGGAAAAGCAAGGACACTTTAAACTCCCCGGGGCACGTCAAGCAGGGAGAAAAAAACATGCTACATAATGCATAGCCAGCGAGGGCTTGAGAAAGTTTAACGGGAAATCAAATGAAAACAGCGTCATTGTGTGAAATCGCAATACACGAAAGACATTTTTGCGCTTTTTGCTTTAGAATAGCTTTATATCACAAATGTAATTCTTACTTCCAAACTACGAGAAACGCAAAGCTCCGTTGAGTTCGTGTCAGCAATGAATAGAGCTCATGGACCTAAAGCATAGCCAGGATCTTGAAATGAGATATTCTATTAGGAAAAGGAGCACAAAAAGTCGTAAACATTTTGTGTGCAGAAAACACATAAACCTTTGGTAACTCTTTATACAAGAACTTGGTAGGTAAAGCCGGCTTAGCCTGCTGAACCGACACTCTCAATCCCGACGTTACTAACGAGGTCTCTTCGGATGATGCCGTCATATATACTATAAAGTAAGGATTTTTTCTTATGCTGATATGCTGCTTGTTATAGTATTTATGCCTATACTCTACATCATTGTAATAAAATCCCAAGTTTAAGAAAAAATTAACATAAAACCATATTACCATACCCGTAACAATTTGTAAAACTGGATGTAGAGAGAATAGCCGCTTTTGTCGCTATGCCAGAAACAAGACAAATAGCGCAGCCAAATTAGGAACTTAATACCACAAATATAAATAGGAAAGCGGGAGCACCAATTGAAAAATTAAGCTTACCATTAAATAGTTTTTTTCTTTAATTATGAAAGCAACCGCCATTTTGCTACTACAACCAGTTTGATTATGTACAATCCCTGCTCCCTCACAAGTATTAACGATAATTTGTGGCAAGATTCTTTGTGAGCATTTCCAGTCATGATTAAGAGAATATGATGATCACAATTTCGTGTAGAAGAATTGTGAAAGTGCATAAAATTCATTAACTTTTTGCTACTGTTTCACAGAAGAACCGGATGGGTGAAGCCGGCTTGGCCGGTTGAACCGAAATACTAAAGCCGGATATTACTGATGGAAGGCCTCTGCTGGGCGACGCCGGAAAAGCCGGCTAGTCTATATAGAAAGAGCGATTCTGTTTGTACGTACGCTTTAACAACTGCAAAACTACTGAACGTACAAACATTTACCATCCCCGGGTGAGTGTCATAAGGGTATTCGTGAAGTCATAATCAAAGATAATTTTTTTAAATTGATATTTCTTGACAGAGCAAACCCGTTTTTTGCTCAAACAAAACCTAGCATCCAACCTAGCCTATCAATTTACAAAACATTTCAACCTTTTGGGGCCTGAGATGACGTCACAGTCAACGCTTCATTGCACAATTTGTTTGTTGTATTTTCTCAAAAACTACTGCTCGTAGATATGCGTTTAAATGCATTTTCAGGACACTTTAATGAAGTGATTTCAATAAAAACAACTCTACAACAATTTAAGCTCATTTGACAGCGCAACCAGCAATTCGTTATTTAAGCATTTTAAGCCTTCTAAGCATGCTTTATTGCTTTTCCTCTCGCACGCTTACAACTCGCTCTGTGATGTCACAACGCCGTCTGGTACGATTAACACCATCTCTCGCTAACAGAGATAATAATATGATTATTTCAAAAATTGCAACATTTATAAAAAATCAGTGTATTTAAAAACTAATACGTGATCTCATTTCTCAATCGATTTTCAAACTTTTTTCATGGAATTAAAGGTTATTTCAAGGCAATTCCATTAGTATGAATATTTTTGTATCTTTAATATTACATTTTATATACAGTCAAACTTCGGATATGAAGGATTTTCGCTTATAAGGGACTATTTCAAATGGTCTCAATGATTTTCAATGTAAAATAATACTAAAATATTCGCTTATAAGGGGTCCTGATATAAGGGATTAAATTTCAAAATCCCAATCATAATTTTCTTGGTAATTTCAGTCGGTTTATAAGGGATCGATTTTTTGTTCTGGTGATGCGTCAAAATAATGGTCGACATCGACATCTGTTCTTTAAAATCTTTGAAAAAATGATACATGTTCATTGTCGATGCAACTATACCTTGTTCACATCTTTGATACAAAGAATCATTTACACAAAATTGACCCAAAAGCCAGTTCCCAAAAGCGCGCGTCCCAAAAAGGGATATTCGGATATAAGGGATTAATTGAGCTGGTCCCAGCGGATCCCTTATATGCGAAGTTGACTGTACTTAACAAACTGCACTTTATCACCGGTAGGGTAACTTTTTACCCCTTTCAAAAAGTAGTATGCTGAGTAAAAACAGATAAATTTCATACATAAAACTTAAAAGATACTAGCAATTACTATCCTTTAAAAGGTTAGTAAATTTGCTTTCCAGCAATATGCGACTCTAATTAGTTATGACTAACGTTTAGTTTATAATTGCTGATTGTCACGAATAAGTAAATTTGCGTTGTAAGAATAGTTTTTATATGTGTAGAGTTGTTGTAATCTGTTGTTTTATTTTTCAGGGATCATTTTATTTGTAAATCTGAATTGTCTGAAGCCCAAAACTTGCTAAACTGTTTTCAAAAAAAGGCCTTTTTTCTTTCAGATTTGTAAACAGATTTGTAACTCATAGCTTTTTCTGACGTCACATTGGTTGACTACGTGACTAAGTTTTTCAGTGTATTCTAGTGATTCTTGTTTCTTCTCGAAGATTTTTCTTTTTTTTTATCACTACCAATTACGTAATTTATTCACGGTGTTTTTTCTGTGTCACCTGATGTTCTAGCAAATTCTAGATTATTTTCCCAGTCCTATAAGGCGGCGAGATTTTTCATTCCTTTAGAGAGTGAAATGCAGAGTATAATTCAAAGTATAGTTCAGAGCGAGATAGTAGAGTGTAGTAAAAAGGCGTTGTTCTGTGGTGATTACTGTGACAGGAATCAAGCGATTATTTTGGTGGTTTTAGTTAGTCTCTGATATTTAATTGTTAAAGTATTTTAGTTCTGTGTTTTGGCAAGCAAGGGAATTCGAAGTTATAGAGTGATTTGTGAATATATTTGTTCTGTTCTTGATCGAGAAGTGCGTGAGTTAAGTATCTTAATGGAAGCCAATTTTTTCCTAGCTATTAAGTTGCAACCAGACTTAATTATTCGAGCGATACTATACGTCGCCTCAATTTTACGAATAAAATTAAGATTGAGATAGAACGAAAATTCTATTGAAACACGACATTGATCAAATATCAATTGCCATACATTATGGCAACCCTACGAGATACAAACTTTGGATAATCCATGCTTTGCTGAAATCAAACGTTGTGGGTAATTCATAAACCTTCTCGCTCTGTTCGGGGGCTCGTTGTTCTGTATCGTTATTGTAAATCATTCGTTGACCTCAATACTATAATCATTCGTTAACCTAAAAATTGGTCATAAAAGAACAGGCATAGCTACATATGATGAATAATGTTTGCTCTCTTGTCATAATGTAGTAATACTGGACAGTGGCGTGCAGAGGGGAGACGAACAGGACGACGGCCCCGGGTATCCAAGGTAGGGGCGCATCAAAAGAGTGAAATTAAAAAAATTCCATTTTATTAAATTGTTAAAAATATATGCTTTTTCGTATCGTAAACTTACTAACACATGCTGCATGGATCTGATAGGATCTTGTTTGAGGGCATGGTGTGATTATGTTTCGTAGAAAATCTTCTGCAGTGTCAGTTTTTGTACTGAAATTATTATTTACAAAATTTCAATTAGTTTGCTATGTACTCTACAAAAACCAAGCATATAATTACCTTTGACTTTGTTATGCTCCTTCGAGCTAGAGGAAATGCAGTTTCCTCTAATCCTAAGCATGCTCTTAAATGTTTAATGTAGTTTAAGAGGGATGTCTTCCCAACTTTATGTATTGCATATAGGTTACTGCTCACCATCGGGTTTTCAGTTGCAAGCTGTAAGAGGTCATTTTCAAAGTTGAAATTGATAAAGACATGTATAAGATCATCTATGCTACAGAAACGTTTAACAAGTTTGGCTTCAATCAGCATCGAAAGAGAATTCCTTTTAATGTGAAAAACGAGGTAGTTCAAATATTTTCTGATAGGAGAGCTCATATGGGAATGAGAAATCGTAAAGAGCAAGTGCCTAATTGATTTGTTCTCATCATCACATGTTCTAGTTTAATTAAAAGAGTTACTTCTTCGTCTGCTTTCACTAAACAATGTCCTTAAAGCATTTTTACAGCATAGCTCACAAAAATGTTAAAGACAGCAAGCCAGCAATGCATCAAACTACATGGTTGCACTTGTACAATTTCAGATACTATTTCTTTCTAATAGAAAAAAATAGACAACTCTATCTCCTGTTATGCCTCACGAAGTTATATATGCATACAATAGATTATTTTGGTGGGCCTATTTGATAATTATTTGCATGCATAAACGCGATGTCTTGTTCCTCAATGCATACCCTTCACCAGATGAATTTTTCTTATAAATGTATGCCTTAGCCTTTAATTTAAACATTAAAACAAAATATACTTTTTAAAATATTTTAGTTTAATTTTTCGAAATTTTTTTTTCAACACTAGCTTTTAAGTATTTCAAGTGTCTGTCTTTGTCACATTCTTGAGTACTTGACAGTTTGGGAGGTGGGCATACAATCAAGCAGTTGGCCCCGGGCATTACCAGACCTCTGCACGCCACTGATACTGGGTGACTGAGCCGTATGGCCAGGCGTAGTTACGTCTGACGTAGAACAACGTGACGTGAGTCAAACGTGCTGTGAGTACTATTCCACAACACCAATACAAGAAACTCAATTCTCCAAAATTTGATGACTTCGACGGAACACTTATGAGACTGTGAAGACGGAAAAATGGAACGAAAACCTTTGATGCACCGATTATTGTATTTTGCCTAATTGTACATTTTTAGTGTTCATGTCATTTTTTGAAAAATTAACTCATATAAGCAACTGCTCCAAATCGGACAATTCGTTTAAATCTGAAAAAATAACGCACAAGTTTTGGGACGATCACAAAAATATACCTCTTGCTTTGAACGAAAAATTTGTCAATTCAAAAATGAACAAGGTAGAAACCAGTGAAAATGTTGTACTGCATAAAATAAGTAACGTAGAGGAATGTACTAGGTATTTTCCAACAATTGCATATATCAATTCTGCATAGTTTTAACCTTTCGTTTCAATAAAAATAAAGTAAATGCTAAAAAGTTATTACTAATACCCACTCTTTAATATGCGTGCACTTGTTAGACTGCAAATTGCCAACACAATATATAACTCAATTAAGCGTATTTTTAAACTTGCAATGTAGCTTCTGTTTTGTTAGAACGTATTTTCAAAATTACAATGTAGCTTTTGTTTGTTAGCATAAACAATCATAATTTATGAGCTACATGTTGTTTTTTGTTCATCGGTTGCTTAGCTTGCCCTGGTCATCCCAGTTTTTGAGACTTTGTTAAGCATGCATAAAATTGTTAGACAATGAGATTTGACAATTGAGCGCTGCGCATCAATGTTTATTGTACTTGTTGCAGCCACTGCAACTTCGATGCATACATGCGCAGCTATCGCGACAATGAGATCTAGCTGCTAAGAGTCGTATGAGCACGAAGATGTTACAAACCACAAACAAAAAGTTACCAACAACAATGTCAATATATAAACCGAAAGGAAATCTACGAAAGTAGCTATCATGATAGAAGTGACTAGTCGCCGTATGGAGTGCACTCTTTTTGACATCTAACTACAGCCAGATGCCTGCCGTTGCGCTACAATGGTGACCCCGCAAAGGAACTACATCTCCTCCGATGTAGTTGGACGGCAGCGCCTTCAATCAAGCAACAGAAGCCATCGTTGAGTCGCCGAGCCCAAACCTCAAGAGCGCCTTCCAAATGAAGTCTTGACGGAAATCTCATTCACTTCGGCCGGCAAGCTCATCTCTCTCTCATCGATGGCGGGGAAGGCATGTTGCAGCCACTGCAACTTCGATGCATACATGCGCAGCTATCGCGGCAATGAGATCTAGCTACTAAGAGTCGTATGAGCACGAAGATGTTACAAACCAAAAACGGAAAGTTACCAACAACAATGTCAATATATAAACCGAAAGGAAATCTACATTCAGTAGCTATCATGATAGAAGTGACTAGTCGCCGTATGGAGTGCACTCTTTTGACGCCAGACTTCAGCCAGGTGCCTGCCGTTGCGCTACAGTACTTTTTCACGCCTCAACTCTATGCTCCAAGTATAGTGAATCAGAGCCCGGCGAACCACGCCGTCAAACCTTTATGCTCTAACCAAGTTGAGCAAGAACCAGGCAAAACACGTCGTTAATCTTCGCACGCACGCTCGCTCTCTCCCCTAATCCCATATCGCCTCAGCAAATTACCATTGTCAATAAAGTCTTCCGAGTAAGGGTGGTTGGTGACTGTTGTAAATAGAGGAGTTTTCAGTGACATCTGTGCTTTATGCTGTCAATTCACAAGCGCACACGCTGTTTACAGCAGCGCAGAGTATGCCACTCCATTATGGAGCTGAAGCTCCCACACCAAAAATCTGGACGTATCCCTGAATGATACCACGAGGATCATAACCGGCTGCGTAAAACCTACCCCCGCACATCTCCTTTCTGTACTCTCAGGAATAGCCCCAGCCAAGCTGAAAAGAAACTATGTCACCAACAAAATATCTTACCACGCATGGGCCAACAAAGAACACTAATTGCACAGTCCGGTACCTGACCCACAGAGCGTACGCTCACAACGTCTGAAGTCACGCAGCAGAACACCATAACTGCGACCACGATATCATTGAGGCCTGGGACGAAGAGTGGACTAAACATAAACGCCCTAAACAGCTGACGCTAACCCTGGATACCACCGCACCATCTGGAACCGAGTTACCTCGGAAACTGTGGGTTACCCTAAATCGTCTCAGAGCTGGAGTGGAGCGGTTTGGTGCAGAAATGCGCAGATGGGGACTCAGAACATCAACCTCATGTGCCTGCGGAGCTGCCACCCAAAATGCGGAGCACATCTTGTTTGTTTGCAATCTTCTTCGTCCACCAAACACCGTCAAGAATCTCACTAACGTGACTGATGATACAAAGAACCGGCTTCAACATCTGGCCGAAAACCTGCGATGAGCCCTCATACAAAAGAAGAAGACAGGCACAAACAAACTATTCGTTGCATTGTTTTAAATGTTTGACCTAATTTGTTTTGCATTATTTCTGTGGTAAAATATTGTTTTTTATATACACTGGTAGATTTTGCAGAAGCTTTAAATCTATTTCCGGCTCATACTGATTGGTGCAATGATATACAAAACATGTTGCTATCGATAAGCCAACAGCGAGAAGACCATCAATATGTGCGCAAATTTTTAGCTTCAAATACTGATTTAAACTCTGAGCCAGATTTTGAATTTATTAATAACTCTATCACCAAAACGATGAAAAATGTGTCCTTATCAGTAATTAGCTCAATAACAGATCCAATTTTGAATGGTTTTTATCGTTGTTCTGGTTTGTCTTTTTGTTTTGACTGGTCTTTTGCTTTAGCATCATGTTCTATTTTTGGTCGAGCAATTATTCCTCTTCACCTAACCCAACTTGCAAGTTTTAGACGTTAGTACTTTGGTACATTTAGACTACTTTTCCTCCCAAGCATGGCTTTTTAGCATTACTTGTCTACGTTTCCAAAAACATTCATCAAAAGATGAAGTCTCTAAACGTTTATTAAATGTAGTTTACTGGTTAAAAATGCTCAAAAATTTGGTTGCCTGTATTTCACAAACTTGCAATTTCCACAAAATTAAAGAACCCGTACTTAGGTACATTTTGTCTATTCGTTCTTGATTGCATGGATCTTTGGCATTATCCATCAAAATATTCAAAAACGCCAGGTAAGTATTGCATCAACTCTTTTTTAGTTGCGAAAGATGGTAGACGATTTCTTCAGAAAATTCATCATTAGGTTTGTCCTCAACCGCGGTGAGGAGTTTGGATATTGCGTAATTTTTATTCTTCATGGTTTACATCCAGAGGGCCAGATTGCGGACAAACGCTTCCAGCTTTGAAATATACTCAGATAAAGTTCCGTTGGGACTTTGAAATGACATATCGAAGTTGTTTCAACCAGATCAATTCGTTCTTTCGACAATTTATTCTTCAAATTTAACGTTTCGCTCCCCTTAGTTACCGGGGAGCTTCTTCAGAAAACGGTAGATGTTAGTACTGTAACACATAAACTGTACAACATAAAAATATAAAGACTAACTGTATTACTAAACACTAAAAACTTTATATTTTTATGTTGTACAGTTTATGTGTTACACTACTAACATCTACCGTTTTCTGAAGAAGCTCTCCCGTAACTAAGGGGAGCGAAACGTTAAATTTGAAGAATAAATTGTCGAAAGAACGAATTGATCTGGTTGAAATATCGTTACACTCGACATACGAAAAATGCCTGCTATATTTAACATATTGAAGTTGTTTAAAACTTCAAAAATGTCGGATAAAATAGCCAATCTTGCATCAAACTCCTTGCTCTCAAGATCTGTCTCAAAATCTTGATTCTTTTTCCTCAAAAATTGAAGTAGTTCAGCCGCAGTTTAAGAAGGCGCCTTGTCGCATTATCTCTGCAGAGCGAGCGCACTTCTGTGTAATGGAGAACACAGTTATGTTTGGAGCCAAAATCTTTGCGAAGTTGCTTAAGCAACTGGATATTTACGGCAGATGTTTATACAAAATTTACCAGTTTGATAATTCGCTTCAAACATGACAGCATTTTCTCAGGAAGACCTTCGCTCAAACGGCAAATCTACGGTATGCATGAAGCAATGAACAATGGTTTCGTTTGATGAAACAGTTTTCACGTCCCAGCATAAAGGAAGCCCCGTCGGTTGTACAGCCTATCAACTTTTTCCAGCCTAGTTCATTGTTTGAAAAAATTGTCCAAAATCTCAAAACCGTCCTTTCCAGTTGTTGTGCTAGAGCAGGGGTGGCCAAGCTTTTTATGCAAAGCGCCAACTCTTCTACCAACCCGTGTTGGATGCGCCATAAATATGTAGCATATCAATTGAAGTAAGTTGCACGCGACCCACCTGAAAGACTTTCGCGCACCACTAGTGGTACGCGTACTACGATTTGGGAGCCACTGGCCTACAGTAACGAAAACGTCGTAAGCAGCCATAATACTTAATCCTGAAAATACATATCAGTTTTTTTGGCGCCCTCCCATTTCTTTTATATGCTTTCAAACATCTGCTGACTTTCGCTGATAAAGAACGTTTATGGTAAAAACAGAGCAAATATGACGTTGCCAGGGAATCGATACACTCGGAAGACATGCTATAGCGACTCTACGAGATACAAACTTTGAATTATGGATGTTTTGCTGAAATCAAACATTGTGGGCGACTCCAACATTCTCGCACTCGTTATGGTATAAAATCATTTGTTGACCGCAATACCAAAATTATTCGTAGGCCCAAAACTTGGTCATAAAAAATAGACTTACCGTGTTTCCCCGATAATAAGACCTACCCGCAAAATAAGACCTAGCGTGATTTTTGAGGATGATTTTAATGTAAGCCCTACCCTTAAAATAAGCCCTAGTTGAAAGCGGCAGAAAGACGAAAGGCGAAAACTCCGCTGCAATTTTGGAAACTGATGACTTGCAAGACATTCCAGAGGATGATGATATGATTGTTCTTGAATAAATTGTTGTTAATGAGTTTCTGAATAAAAAACATGTTAATGGCAAGTAAATGTAGATCTTTTTTCGTAATTTCTGTTTATTTAAAATCTCGTAATTTTTACTTTGTAACTTCATTTTTTGATATATCAAAATAATACATCCCCCGGAAATAAGCCCTAGTGCCATATTTTGGAGTAAAAATTAATATAAGCCCTGTCTTATTATCGGGGAAACACGGTGGCTACATATCATAAATAATGTTCGCTCTCTTGTTACCATAAAACAATGTTGGATGACTGAGCCGTAGTTCCGTCTGGCGCACGGCAAAGCGACCTAGTAAATAAGCATCAAACGTTTAAAGGCATTTTCAAAAAGATTCATCGTAAGTCATCATTCGTGCATTCGACGTTGTGGTTAAGATCGAAAATATACTCGTTCGAGTCAGACGTGCTGCGGAAACCACTCAACACCACCAACACAAAAAAAGCAGACTCTCCAAAATTTGATGAATCCGACGTGGTCATCCACCACAATGTAGAAACCCGACATGCTTATCCACAATGTAGTGGCTATGCGCACCCACCCATAATGTCATTTTAATCGATTACGTTTCAAAAAACGTTAGTTTTTGCTTAAAGTAATTTTATAACATCTTACGGCATATCAAGGTGCAACAAGCGATTATTGATTTAACTCTTTCGCTCCCGCGATCATCGATTGATCTCGTGTTTTCCTCAAATTTTTCAAATTGAGTTACAAAATTAGTTTACTATAAAATCGATTTGTGACATTATTTTTCATCCGATTTTCATAAAATTTTCAAAAGATCATGCTTATTTCCTCACGCATCGGAAGATGTATAATTTGTGCCCTAAATCTTGGATTTTTATACCCAAAAAGGGTTAAAAGACCAACAACCCAGTTGCAGACAACAAAATCGGACAAATTCTCAGCACGTGCCAACTACACTAAAATCAAATTGAGATTACATCTTTACCACAACACCAAACCCTTTATCATTAACACAGTCTGAAAACTACTCTTTTGGGGCATCATTTGATAAAATTTCAAGCGATAATAATAAATTTTACGTTTTTAAATTTCCAAATTTTTTAGGGGTCTCAAAACCCCCCAAACAAATTTGAATGATAAGTAGATAAAAGTAAATTTAGTGCGTAAAAAATATGATATGTTGCTAAATACTGGTTACATTTGAAAGCTTAGGAAATTTGATTTCCAGCAATATATAACTTTAAATAGTTTAGATTAAGTGGTATATGATATTTACTGATCAAAAATGAGTACTGTACATCATATCAGTTCAAAACCCCCCAAACATTTTTTGACTTACCTTCACTAAATTATGATTTTTAGAAAAACTACACCCTATAAAACGATAAAATAAATTGCAAATGTTTCACCAATAAAGTTGTCATTTTGTATCAAGTTTCCAAGGAGACAAGAAGCGAAATACAAGTTTAAAAGCTAGCAGAAGTTTGGCTTCTCTAAATCAAAGTTTGCTGTATCCCCCTTATTTCTCAAGAAATGGGAAGGGTGTAAACAAGCTGCTGTTTCATTGTCAGTGACAGCATATTCTGTTTAAACTTAATATTTTCTGAATCTTCAAGAAATTCCCTGTTCAAAAATACATAATGTTACATGGTTTAGGCTAATCTCTAGCACAGGGGTTCTTAAACTTTTAAAGTCACGCCCCCCTTGAAACTAATCCTCATAACTCACGCCTCACCTAATACTGAGCAAATAGAAATTAAGTCTTAAAGAGTTATTTATTTACACATTACTTTGTCAATGAGAAGGATGTAGCTGTTGGTTAGATATCAAAAGCTTTATGCGCGGTTTTGTAGAAGATAAAGCACATCGCATATGGGCTTTGCAATCTAGTTTGCTTCGACATTTTGTTTTCAGATTGACCAGAGTGGAAAATCCACTTTCACAAAGGTAAGTGGACGAAAAAGGAAGTAGAGTTTGTAGAGCTGCACTACCAACATTCTTATAAACGTTCAAGTATTTTGCCCAAAACTCGTTGAGAGACATAACTTCGAAGTCATCTTTGGCAGTGCAGTTGGCATTTCATTTCTAAAAATTCTTCTTGCAAGTTATCAGGAAGAATGTCTTCGTTAATTCTAAAGGGGTTCCTTGTCATCTTCCAAATCGGAAGTTCTGTGTCATTCAAATCCGGAAAGTAACACTCAAATTCTTGTTTCAACTGTTGGAGATGAGATTCAATTTCCGTCTTAAGCTGACCTTCAAGATTTATGCTTTTTTCCTCCAGGGCTGCGTCAAAGTTGGGAAAAGACGCTGCGTTTCCTTTCTGAACTCGGCGCTGCCATAGGCCCAGCTTTGCTATAAATGCACGTATTGCATCGTAGTTATTCATGCGGTTTGAATTCTTGCATTGCAAAAGCAGATTCAGATGATTGAGATCCAAAAATGTCCACAAGTTATGCCAATGTCAGTTGAAATTCTTCTGACGTAAATGACAACAGGAGATCTTGTTTCCCATGAGATCCAAGAAATCGCTTTACTTCCTGTCTCATTGTGTTCTCTTTATAAACACAATGACAAGATCATTTACGCCTCCCTTGCAAATCTTTTGCGACCCCCTTGGGGGGCGCGCCCCCCAGTTTAAGAACCCTTGCTCTAGCAGATAATAACTGATCATATTTTAGGTACTAAATTTAACTACCAAAATTTAGTACAGGTCAAAAAAAAGGTCATGTGTCTCAGAAAGTAGCAAATTGTAGAAAACCTAGGCTCTTAGGTAAGTTTTGATTGATGTACCTTGAAAGCTTATTTCCTTAGCATCATCTTGCGACCATTTCTAAAAAAATTGGTAGAAAATAAAATCTGTAGTGATCTTTGAGGTGAGGGTACCTCTTTAATTTCGAAGACAACTCAGCCCCAGTTGGGGGCTAATTTGCATAAAATTTGCATATTCAAAAAAAAATTTTTTTGTTTTTATTATATTTGAAATCCTCAAGAAATGTAGATTTCAACGATATACAGGGTGGGCCGTAAATAACGCACCAAAGATTTAAAATAAATTGTGATGTGAAATAATGTAAATATCTTTTCTTTGGGTATCTGTTAAATTTAATTTCAATATCAGTTACTATAACTGTTAAATTTAATTTCAATCAAAGTTTTTTAGTTATGATTTGCTTTTTAAAAAAAATTTATATCATTTTTAGGGTATGCACTTAACAATTAAAGAACGAGTTGAATTAGTGTTAATGTCTGGTGCCGATGGCGTTTGTTATTATTATCTGAATTGTTTTATATGCTTTGGTGCGTTATTTATGGCCCAAAACGTTTGTTATTATTATCTGAATTGTTTTATATGCTTTGGTGCGTTATTTATGGCCCACCCTGTATAACACTTAATGTAGAAGTAAACAGATGAGTAATGATTTACAAACAAACTTGGGGTATTTTATGATGATTAATTATGATTGATTATGACAGATTATGAGTTTTTCGCGCTGCCACCTTACGGACATTTTTTTTCGCTATTCACGCGGGAGCGAAAGAGTTAAGTCTTTTTTTAGGCATGCTTTTTTGTTCGGTCTTGAATCGTTTTACAAAACACTGTTACGTCATAATTTTAGAAGACATCACAATGTTTACCACCATATAGTGAGAATAGCAGCATCACGCAGCAAATTATACTCTACCGGTATCATTTCGATGGCAAACAAATAATAAAGCTCATTACCCATAAGCTTTTATTTGCATCAGTACAAAACTCAATTCTTCATATAAAAGTAGGGAGTAGGGACAAAGTTAAAATCCTTAGTTTATGAAAAGATCAAATTAAATAATAGCATCCATTTGTAAAACTGGATTAAGAGGAAACCTTTTTTTTTAAAAAGAGCTTACTAGGCGCCTATTGGTATAGGTTTTATGACTTTGGGGAAAGGCGTGGCTCCTTTTCATGCTATGGTCGAATTAAAGCAAACAGCGCAGCCAAAGAGCTTCATACGACACATACAAATAGAAAAAGGTGCTTACTAAATCATAAAATAGGCCTACTACTAAATAGCTCATTTTAGTAATTGTCAAAACGACCACAATTTAGATGCTGCCATCATTGACTGTGTTTCACCCAACCCCTTTTAAACATTTTAAAAAGTATGAATGATAGTTTGTGACATCTTTCTTTTTTTGCGAGTATTACCAGTTTTGATTAGTAGATCACTATTACGTGCGTGTACAAAACTTATGGCTTATATTTGCTACAACTTGTCGTTGCTGCTCTCACAAATGCTTGTACGCTATAGTCGGCGCAGCTGCGTTAATTGATACACATCAACTCGACACAAGTGATGGCAAGACCTGCCGGGGTAAGATCGCACCACATTCCGGAGAAATATTTTTTCTATTTTGGTTGAAGTTTTACAGAGCTACCGGGATTAACCAGAAAAATTTTGAAAAAAGCAGGGATTCATTAAACTTCTCAGAGTACGCCTCAGCAAGGAAAAACGAACATACAACATAATGTCTGGCCAGCAGGGACTTGAGAAAGTTTGTGAAAAAATCAAAAGTAAACGTCACTAAATGAAATCGCATCGCGCCGAAGATATTGGTATTTTGCTTTAGCCTATAATAGCTTTAGAGCTACCGTGATCAAACTCAAATTTGGGTAAAAGCAAGGACCTTTTAATTCTTCTGGACACGCCAAGCAGAGAAATAAGCACATGAAACATATTGCGTAGCGGGCAGGGACTTGAGAAAGTTTACGGGAAAATCAAAAGAAAACATCATACCTGTGTGAAATCGCACCACAAGGAAATTATCTTTATTCAGAAGCAAAATAGCTTAATATCACAAATGCGTTTCTCACGTATCAACAAAAGAAAACGCAAGGCCCTCTTCCTCTCTGAACAGGGCACGTAGCCAGGATCTTGAAATCCGAAACTTTATTAGGAAAAGAGGATATCAAGTCTTGAAAACTTTATGTGCAGAAAAAACATAAACCTTTCATTATTGTTCACACAAGAGCCGAATGAGTGTGAAGCTGGCGCAGCCGGCTGAACTGATGTTTTCAATCCCGACTTTACTGACGGGGTCTTGCTGGAGACCCCGGCATATATAATATAAAAGCAAAGACTTTTCTTTTGCTGATATGCTGTTTGTTAAGTTATGCCCTATATGTATACCATAAAGCAATGCAATAACATCCCAAATTTAAGAAAAAATTAGAATAAAAACATGGATCTAAGAATTTGTAAAACTACATTTAGAGGAAATATTTGTTTGAAAATAACTTGGTATTATGGGCTCCTACTAGAATATCGTGAATGACTTTGGGAAAGACAAAGCCGCTTTTGTCGCTACGACGAAAACAAGGCAAATAGTGTAGCCGAAAAGCTTAATGCCACAAATGTACAGTAAATACGAAAGGGGCCACATCAAATCGTAAATAGATTAACTACTAAATAGTTTATTTCTGTAACTGTGAAAACCACCATTTGGCGGCCGCCATCATTTTTGACTCTGCTCCAACCTCCCGCTTCCTATACTTTTTATAGGAATTAATGATAATTTAAGACAACGTTCTTTCTTTCTGAACATTACCAGACTTGATAAAGAGAATAAAATGATTACCCATAACGTGAACAGGACTTATAAAAATAAAAAGCATTAACTTTTCGTTACTGTTCACACAAGAACCAGATGGGTGAAGCCGGCACAACCGGCTGATGAGGGACCTGCGGGTGACGCCGGCTAGCGTTACAGCAGTACTAGAAATTGTAATCAAGTCACGTAGCAAAAGTCATCAACCAAAAAGTTTCAAAAGAATAGCGCAACAGTACTTAAAACTACTAAAACAGTTCAAAAATCATGACAATGGTAGGTGTGGGCAAAATAGAACATTGAATATTGCGAAAACGGTTTCCGATCTCTTCGAATGCAAATCGTCACATTGTATCGAATAGTTGCAACCGGATTGCAAAAGAAAAGAGAGCAGCGCCCCAAATGATTTATTTAACAGCAAACGCGAAATTTTACAGAGATTCTAAACATTTCAACTCTTCGGTCTACCACCGAACGTTCATTTTTTGGCTGGCCAAAACTAATGTCCAGTTGCCCACTCTATCGCTGCTTTTCCGCGAAACTTATTTCCTAACTGTTGCAACTGCAAGCAACATTGGCGAATTAACGGCGAAGAAAAAACAACACTTCAAAGCGATTTTGTTCGACGTGCTAGATAGGTACGGCAATCGGACGCGAGCCGATCAAAAAGCCGCCACCGATGCACCTTGAAAGCGCAAGGTGCGTCGGAGATTTTTTTCTTCAACGACAAGTGGCCACTGAAAACTTTGATCGTACGGTTCCCGCAATGATCGATTGTCGTAACATTGTGCTCTTTATTGTTGTAATTTTCAAGTTCAAGTTTGGTGGCCTAAGCGGCAGCCGACAAGCGTTAAGTCTCTTCCTCGGAAAATTTCAATAAATGTATTACTGGTATATGCAGTGGTTTTCAACCGGTGATGTGTAACTTCGACAGATATAAAAATTAAAGACATATATTGCAACAAACAAAAAGTTCACGACATACTCGCCACATAACGCCAATAATCTCGCTGTCCTGCTTTCTTGTCTAGTCGCTCAGATGAAATGTAACCAATGCACGCTTTTGTCACGCATGGCGTGCGCTGTTTGTCAATCTATTTCTCCCGTATCTCTGCGTCGAAAGAACGTAGTAGAATCGGCGCTATTTAAGGTTACGAAACAGCGTGCGCTATCCAAACACAGGGCACCAGGCGTTACGAATTTAATTGACATTTCGTCACTGATAACTAACCATCTGGAATTTTCAATTAAAGGATTGGATAAATATTTTCCTTCTATATCGCTTGAAGAGTATGAATGGATTAGGAATCCATTTCTTGAATCTCTGAATGTGGATTTCAGTTTGACCGAAGAGGAAGAGTTGGCAGGTATTTCAAATGACCGGACACTTAGAATGAAGCACATTGAACTTGATCTAGACTCATTTTGGATTTTAACTACAAAAGAATATCCATCAATCTGAAAAAAGGCTTTGCGTATTCTGCAGTTTTCTACGTCATACTTGTTCGAATTAGGATTCTCCACCATGACGAATATTAAAAGAGAAAAATTACTAGCACTTGAAAAAGTGATGCTTGTGTGTCTATCCAAAGCAGGGGTGTCCAACCCGTGGCCCGCGGGAAGGTCCTGAGTGGCCCGCGCGAGTTTTCCGAAATGACCAATATTATCAACTTAACTCTTTTGCTCCCGTGTGAAAAGGTGGCAGTGCAAAAAACTGTCATAATCAATCATAATTATGTACCTCAAGTTTGTTTGTAAATCATTACTCAGCTGTCTACTTCTACATTAAGTGTGATATATCGTTGAAATCTACATTTCTTGAGGATTTCAAATAGGAAAAAAAACATTTTTTTGAATATGCAAACTAGCCCCCCCCAACTGGGGGGGGGTTGTCTTCAAAATTAAAGAGGTACCCTCACCTCAAAGATCACTACAGATTTTATTTTCTACCAATTTTTTTAGAAATGGTCGCAAAATGATGCTAAGGAAATAAGCTTTCAAGGTACATCAATCAAAACGTACCTAAAAGCCTAGGTTTTCTACAATTTGCTACTTTCTGAGGCCCATGACCTTTTTTTTGACCTGTACCAAATTTTGGTAGTTAAATTTAGTACCTAAAATATGATCAGTTATTATCTGCTAGAGATTAGCCTAAACCATGTAACATTATGTATTTTTGAACAGGGAATTTCTTGAAGATTCAGAAAATATTAAGTTTAAATAGAATATGCTGTCACTGACAATGAAACAGCAGCTTGTTTACACCCTTCCCATTTCTCGAGAAACAAGGGGGATACAGCAAACTTTGATTTACGAAAGCCAAACTTCTGCTAGCTTTTAAACTTGTATTTCGCTTCTTGTCTCCTTGGAAACTTGATACAAAATGACAACTTTATTGGTGAAACATTTGCAATTTATTTTATCTTTTTATAGGGTGTAGTTTTTCTAAAAATCATAATTTAGTGAAGGTAAGTCAAAAAATGTTTGGGGGCGTTTGAACTGATATGATGTACAGTACTCATTTTTGATCAGTAAATATCATATACCACTTAGTCTAAACTATTTAAAGTTATATATTGCTGGAAATCAAATTTCCTAAGCTTTCAAATGTAACCGGTATTTAGCAACATATCATATTTTTTACGCACTAAATTTACTTTTATCTACTTATCATTCAAATTTGTTTGGGGGGTTTTGAGACCCCTAAAAAAGTTGGAAATTTAAAAACGTAAAATTTATTATTATCGCTTGAAATTTTATCAAATGATGCCCCAAAAGAGTAGTTTTCAGACTGTGTTAATGATAAAAGGTTTGGTGTTGTGGTAAAGATGTAATCTCAATTTGATTTTAGTGTAGTTGGCACGTGCTGTGAATTTGGCCGATTTTGTTGTCTGCAACTGGGTTCTTGGTCTTTTAAGCCTGTTTGGGTATAAAAATCCAAGATTTAGGGCACAAATTATACATCTTCCGATGCGTGAGGAAATAAGCATGATCTTTTGAAAATTTTATGAAAATCGGATAAAAAATAAAGTCACAAATCGATCTTTTAGTAAACTAATTTTGTAACTCAATTTTAAAAAAATTTGAGGGAAACACTAAAAACACAAGATCATCAATCGATGATCGCGGGAGCGAAAGAGTTGATTGCTACGTAATTTACGGTGAACTTACATTCAAAGAAATTTGCATATATTGTTTGCTTTCTTTCAAGTTAATTTTATTGTATCACAATGCACATTGTTTCACATCACATTTCCCATATTGTTACGTCCACATCCTTTCCACACAATCGTGCTCGTGCTTCAAGAGTCAGTCAGTCAGTAATAGGCTAGGTTTGGTCGTGATGCGAATTTATGTTCGACGTTTAAGACGTAAAAATCTAGAATTTTTTGGTCGGAAACCGACTTAATCGAGAACAGAATCGTTCGATAACCGAGGTTTGACTGTATCTTTTGCACTCTGCAGTAACATAGAATATGTCAAATAGGAAACGAAAAGCAAGCAATGCTAACACTAACAGAATATTTCAAGAGAGGTGGACATATGACTACTTTTTTGTGGATGTCGAAAATAAGCCAATTTGCCTGATATGTAATCAACCAGTATCAGAATTCAAAGAATACAACATAAAGAGACATTACGTTAGTAGACATTCATCAGCTTATGAAAAATACCAGAATGAGTTCAGACAAGATAAAGTGAAAGAATTAACAAAAGTTCTTCGTGGACAACAAATGGTTTTATCGAAAGTGTCTTTGCAGCAGGAGTCAGTTGTGAAAGCGAGCTACTTGGTGGCAGAAATAATTGCAAAAAAATCGAAACCATTCGCAGATGGAGAATTCATTAAGGAATGCATTGTTCGTGTTGCTGATGTCATATGTCCGGAAAAGAAAGAGACATTTGCCAAAATAAGTCTGTCAAGACAGACCATAACTCGTCGTGTTGAAGAGCTTGGAAATTCTATAGAGGAAACTTTAATTGCAAAAGCACGAAAATTTTCATCGTATTCTTTGGCGCTTGACGAAAGCACTGATGTCAGGTCTACTGCTCAGTTGGCACTCTTTGTGCGAGGAGTTGATGACGATTTTGAAGTTACCGAAGAACTTGCAGCCATTGTCCCAATGAAAGGCACGACTAGAGGCATTGATTTGTTAGAAGCTGTGATGAAAACAATCAAGCGCCTTGGCTTACCTTTGTCGAAGCTTTCGGGAATTACAACTGATGGCGCTCCATCAATGGTGGGAAGACAGCAGGGTCTAGCAAACTTACTTCAACTTGAAGCAAGTAAAGTCGGAAATGACACTGTCATGCAATTCCATTGCATAATACACCAAGAGAATCTTTGTGCCAAGTCAGTGAAAATGCAAAATGTCATGTCAGTTGTTACTAAAACGGTCAACTTCATTCGTTCCAAAGGGTTGCGCCACAGGGAGTTTCAAGAGCTACTGCATAGCATGGATGCTGACTTTGATGACATTCCATACTACACCGAGGTCCGATGGTTGAGTCGCGGCAAAATGCTGAAACGAGTGTTTGAACTCAAGGATGCAATACAGATCTTTATGGAAAGCAAAGGAAATAGTGTTGATGAATTCATGAACGAGGAATGGATAGAAGATTTTGCATTTCTGGTGGATATAACTACCCATTTAAACGAACTAAATTCACGTCTACAGAGAAAAGGGCAACTGATACACTCCGTGTTTGATCATGTCAATGCGTTTGCTGTGAAATTAACCCTGTGGTAAACGCAGATATACAACAAAAACTTCGTTAATTTTCCTTCTCTACAGAGTCTTCAAGTTCAAAACTCTCAGAAATACGCAAAAGTAATAACAGAACTAAGGAACGACTTCGACCACAGATTCGCCGACTTTAAAAAGTCTGCAATGCATTTCAATGTCTTTTCCTGCCCCTTTTCTGTGAAGATAGAAGAGGTACCTGAAAACCTACAGATGGAGTGCATTGATCTTCAGTGCTCATCTGATTTGAGGGAGAAGTTCAAAGACTTACCACTGCCAGAATTTTACAAAAAGTATGTCTCTAAAGAAAAATATCAGAGGATTCACAGATTGGCAGTTTTCGTGACCTCATTATTCGGCAGCACTTACTTGTGCGAGCAAGTTTTTTCGCGGATGAACCATGTCAAATCCCCTGTAAGATCGCTACTTTCTGACAGCCATATGGAAAATTCGCTTCGGATTGCTACCTCGTCCATCTTGCCGAATATTGCCAAACTTGTTAGAGAAAAACAGTGCCAAACTTCACATTGAAATGTCGAAGTGTAGTAAAAGCTTTGTTGACTTTACTGTTGGTATGTTTATTGTTCTTATAATTGTAAAAGAGGATAATACAAATTTCTAAGATTAGAGTTTTAGTGTGAGGGTTTTGTCTGTATTAGCAGTAAACAATCAAGCGGCCCGCGCAATCATTCGTAAATTGCATGTGGCTCTTTGGCCAAAAAGGTTGGACACCCCTGATCTAAAGCAAGGCTAAACTTTCCAGTTCTGTTCGAAAATCGTCAAGGTCAAATTTCACAATAATTTGTAATTCTCTTGAATAAGCAAATTTAGATAGTATTGTGTTTTTGTGAATGTAAATCTTTTTTTATTTCATTAAAAAAGTCCTTATATACAGTACATTCATGTACATGGGGATCCGCAAGAAAAATTGAGCTCCATGGAGGATCCGCGCCAGCAAAAAGGTTGAAAACCACTAGGTATACTGTATGTATGGATATTATTATTTTAGAATAGGCAATTATTCTATTTTGCCCATCCCTAGACAACGGCATTATTTCCAACGTTATTGTGGAAGTAGGAGCAGCCCAAACGTTTGCAATTACTAAACCATTACAGGCCTCTTCACACAGAAGTGAAAAGAACAACAGGAAGTGTGCAGATTATTAATAAAGAGCTTCTAACAGCAGTATTCAGTTTTTCGAATTCGCTCGTATTTGTATCATCCCAGCTACATCCATCAGGCTGTCGTTAAACAGATCACGTTGCAGGAGTTTGGTGACTTTGACGCATTCGGAACTCTTCCAGATCGACTGGCGTAAAATCTACGCAAATCATGCAACGTTAAGACATAATTATGCAATTAACTGAAATTTTGAAACTAAGCAAATAATAAAAGCAGTATTTGCAAAATGGCTTGTCGCGATGGAACAGATTTGACGACTATGTAATCGAATGACAGTCCGCCTTATTGGTGGTGGGGCTACCGGCCGGGAAATATGGACTGAAAGCTAGCCTCATGCCGCGCTTTCATCCCAAGGGGTAAACACTACAATGGGCAAGTAAGTGTACTGCGATCTGCATGCATCCACTTTCAAACGCATCTTTTAACTTGCAGTTGAATCCGATTAGAGCAGTAGTCCCAAGCCGGTAATCCACAAGACTTTTTGGGAGCCAACAAAAGATTTTTATAAAAGTTTCCAAACAGATCTTCAACTTTGTTTCAAGACAAAAACACCCTCAACTCTGCCATAGAAAACATAGTCGTAAGTCTGTAATTGAGCTAGGGACCCACAGCACGTCAGCCAAGTTTGCAAAAAGGTCCATGGCATCAGAAAGACTGGGAAACACGGCAGATGAGAGCAGAAAGAGGAATGAGACTCCTCAGGGCATGTGGCCTGTCGAAGGTCAGACAAATAGCCACTGGCTCTGCTACGCAAGGCCTTTGGCTGGGAAGCGGAAAAGAGGGATCTCAGGCAGTTGGCATAGACTGATATCGACTCTCTGGGAGAACAGTTGGGAAGGTTAGGATATGAGGACGAACCAGTGACAAAACAAAGGAAAAAATGCATAGATTTAAGGTCAGATTTAGGAGAGAAGAGAGACAGCATGTCACCTGCCATGCATCAGCCTTGGCTTTGGCAATGACAGGCAAGGCATGTCGCGGAAGCAGAGATGTAAGCCTGACAATCTACATCCATTCTATGAGCAGCAACAAAAGCCTTAGGTCATTTGCTTACCGCTTCTTCCACTTTAAAGAGACCACCAGGCTCGACGTTGGTGTTTGATGCAGCTGAAAGGAATGGAAAACTTGGCCACAATCAGTACCATAAAAGTGAAGAAAGTTGCAGGAAGAGAAAGAGAAAACGAGGAGCATTCTTCGGCAGAAGGACAGCGAGAGCCGAAGTAAAAAGCAGAGTTATCCCGACGAGATTTCTGAAAATTGAAGGAAAGGGGTAATACGTTGAAGCGGAAAAAGAATAGTTGGTAGAATTGGTAGGTAATCAAAGCCCAGATTCTAAAGCACCTCCCAGGAGCAAGAGAAAAAAGGAGAAGTCAGGAAAAGAGCAACTGCCAGAAGAGTGATGGAGAAGAGTTTGGGTGTCAAGGTCATTGAGAAGAAGGTCAGAAAAGATGGCCATTGAGAGGAAGAAGGTCAGAGGAGATAATCCAATCAAATTCTTTCTTTCACAAGAATCAGAAATATCTTTTGACACCAAAAGGGGGTAATGGCAATTGAAATCCCCAAGAATGAAGAGGTTTGTGGAAGAAAAAATAGAGGGGTTATGCTATCTGTCTAAGAAGAGTGAGTTGGGGGAGCATAAATGTTTGTAAAAGAGAGCGAGAAAGAGTTATTTAGTGAGATGCTGGCCCTACATAGTCAGAGCAGGGGTCAAACGAAGAGCAAGAGGAGATAGAAAGTTTGGTGAAGGATAGGTCCTGCCTGACAAAAATGATGACACCACCACTGGCGTGCATGTGATTGGGAGAAAGAATGCCTGAATGAGATTGAGTGCAATCAAATCGCAGAGCATAGTATCCAGGGGTCCAGAAAGAGGAAGACGAATTGAGGTTAGATTCTTGGATACAGATAAGACTCACAGGATAAATCAAGATAAAGTGGAGAACTCAATGTTTCTGGTTCTAAGACCTCGAGCATTCTATTGAAGATCCTCCAGGAAGTCAGGGGAGGAAAAGAAAGCAGGTGTAAAAAACAGCCAGAAACACATGGAAATGGGAAGGATGCAGAAAGAGAAGATATGAAGTGGGCAGAAGATAGGATGTTTGTAGGCAAGAGTGGGACAGCAGCGCTGCATTGGCAGAGGGGAGGCCAGATAAACCAGGTCAAACAGAGGTGGTATACAAGCTGGAGGAGCTTGAAGAGAAAGTCACAGTGTAGGAAGGTGTGAAACCTTCAGAACCCGAGATGCAGCAAAAAACAGTTCTAGAAGTGAGAGCTGTCTAGAGCATAGAAAAACGTGGAGTAAGAGAGTAGTGAGCACCATACATGAAACCATTTGAAGGAGATGCAACACCGCACCAACCTACCCCTCATTTCCAACAGACACACTGTACAGGTAAAAAAAGAGTCAGCGTTAGGATAAACGTTGCCGCTCATCAAGAGAAGAAAGAAAACGAGAATGCAGGCAAGAGAGAGGCAGGAGAAAGAAAGAAATAGACAACTGATTTTAGAGAGAGTGAGTACTGCCCTTCTGCGGTCATTTAGAGGGCAGCACGGCAAAAAATGGTAGTACAAGGGGGAGTGTCCAGGATAACTGGGACTCCAGAGAGACCAACAGCCATTTTGCAAATGAGGCCCTCACCACCATATTGAGGCAGCTGCTAACTGGTGCAGTTTGGTATGACTCGACTAGGAAAATGAACACCAGGTCATCCAACTGCAAAGAGCATGCCCCAACCTCTACGCCATTGCACTCGTCACATAAAAATCATGAGGTGCTAACAATTAGTGTCTTTGACAGCTTAAGAAATTTACTTTTCAGCAATATGTAAATCTAATTACTTAGGGCTAAGGAATACTTTATAATCGCTGATCAAAAATTGGTTGCCATACATCATTTTCCATTTTCGGTGGAACTATTATCCAACTAAACCTAGGAAACTTGCAATTTCTAGAAAAACTTACCGGTAGTTTTTTGATAGCTTTTGATTATTTTCCTCGCAAAGATGGTTCTTTCGCATTATTTAAATAATTTTCAAAAAGCTTAATCAAAAAATGAAGTTTCTCAAAATTTTGAAAGGTAGCTTACCAGTCAAAAACATTCTTAAAATTTTGGTGCCTGGGCTACACAACATTGCTATTTCTAGAAAAATCAGAGTAGGGGTGACCATTGCTTTTGACCATTCTTTTTCGAAAACAAAGTTCTCTGGCTATCTACCTATATTTGCAAAATGATTTATTGACAAACGAAATCTCTCAAAATTTTAAAATGTAGCCTACTGCAAGCAAAAAATTTGATGATGTCCCTACAAAAAGAAGGGGAAAGGTTGGTCCTGTTTTATATTATGCAACTAAATAGTAGTGTCGAGTTACATGTTAAAGCAATGTTCTTTGCGGGCGAAGTCGGCAGAGCTAGTTGATTTGATTATTCGTAACCTTGACAATACTTACAATGGCTCTGCAACTGTAATAACTTTAATGTCATAGTGCTTCATTTCAGATTACGTTAGTTTGCTCTTTGCATGGCTTCGTTTATGCTGGACCAAGCAACATAAACGCAGCCAGAGCTTTTAGGTCTTACAAATAGGCATACAATTACGAAAAATTCGTAAATAGTGGTCCTAATATTTAATAGGTTATTTCTGAAAATACATATCTATTACTTTAACACACCTACCACACAACTCTGACATTATGCTTTCATGCCTCTCATAAAATTAACAAAAAAAACTTTTTGAAATTGTTAGCTGTTTTAGTTGTGAGCAGTTCTACTACTTAAGCACAAAACAAGGAAAGCTAGACACAGCCAGGAACTCGAAAAACTTTAGGCGATATATAGCAGCTATGTGCAGCGCTGGGAGGTGCTTCAGGACCTGGGTTCTGACCACCTACCAATTCTTCTATCTATCCCTCTCTCTCTGGTCTTTTGCCCCAACGAGCACCCCCCTTCCTTCAATTTTCAGAAAGCTTGCTGGGATGGCTTTGCCTTTTACTTTGACTCTCACTGTCCTTCAGCAAAGGAATACTCGTCTCTTCCTCTTTCCTCTGCTGCTGCTCTCTTTACCTCTTTGACTCTGAATGCGGCCAAATCTTCCATTCCTTTCGGCGGCATCAAATGCCCTCCTAAAGCTTGGTGGTCTGCTTAGGTGGAAGAAGCGGTTAGTGAAAGACGCAAGGCTTTTGCTGCCGCTCATAGAAGTAATGAAGATCGCCAGGCTTACATCTCTGCTTCTCAATGCGCCTCGTCAGTCATTGCCAAGGCCAAGGCTGAGGCATGGCAGACGACTTGCTCTTCTCTCTCACCTAGGTCTAACCCTAAATCTGTACACTCTCCTCTTCGCTCTGTCGCTGGCTTATCTTCCTCGTCTTCCTCCTCTCCTAACTTTCCTAACTGTTCTTCTCCCAGGGAATCGGCTTCGGTCTATGTCGCTTACCTGAGATCCCACTTTTCCGTTTCTCAGCCAAAGGCCCTGCGTAGCAGAGCCAGAGGCTACCTCACTGAGCTCCGCCGAGCCACGTGCCCTGTGGAGTCTCACTCTTCCTTTTGCTCTCCTTTCTCACTCGCTGAATTTCTTGCAGCTGCCTCCAATCTCTCCTCCTCCACCGCCACTGGCCCAGACAAAGTTGCCTATCCTATGCTAAAGCATCTTCCTCGCTCTGGCATGGATTTACTTCTTTACATCTTCAATCTCTCCTGGTCTTTGCATTCCTTTCCTTCCATCTGGAAGACATCTTCCATTATTCCCATCCACAACATGTGAAAGCCTCTCGACTCTCCTGATTCCTTCCAGCCTATCTCTCTCACCTCCTGCATCTCAAAGCTGTTTGAATGCATCATTCTATCCCGTCTACTCTTCTTTCTGGAGTGTAATTCCATTCTCTCTCCCCGCCAGGCCGGTTTCCGCCCTGGTCGGTCTACACTCGATCAAATTCTTTATCTTTCTCAGTCCATTTCGGATGAATTTAACAAACCTAGGCTGGGCTCTCAGACGATCCTCTCAACTATTGATTTCTCTGACGCTTTTGACTCTGTCTGGCATCCCACCCTTTTTCATAAACTCATTTTGGCTGGCCTTTCTCCTTGCTTTGCTCGTTGGACTCAATCTTTCCTTTCTGATAGGCGCGCTTCTGTGGTTTTCAAAATCACAAAAGTCGTTCCTTTCGAGTCCGTCAAAGTGTTCTGCAAGGATTCGTCCTTGGCCCTGTACTTTTCTCCCTTTTCATTAATGATCTTCTGGCTTCTCTGCCTTCTTCCGTCAGTTGCCCTCTTTACACTGACGATCTGGCCATTTGGTCCTCCTCCCCCTCGGTCCCCACTGCGGTGGAGGCCACACAAGGAGCTCTGTTTTGATTGGAGCGCTGGTCTGAGTACTGGTGTCTTCCTCTCAATCCGAGCAAATGTGAGGCCTCCTTCTTCTCAGTGGATCTCCACCAGGCTAACCTCCACCTATTCGGCTCCCGCCTCCGTTTCAATCCCACTCCAACTTTTCTTGGGGTCACCTTCAACCGCACTCTTTCCTTTTCTAAACATATATTTTCGCTGAAGGCCAAGTTTTTCCCACGTCTCAAGGCCTTATGCTGTATCTCTGCTTCTTCTTGGGGCCCCTCTAAGGAGTCCCTCTCCCTTCTGTATAAATCTTTTCTTCGGTCCCTTCTCACTTACGCCTCACCTGGATGGTTTCCTTTCCTAAGCGCTACCAATCTTACCAAATTGGAATGCCTCCACCAAGTGGCCAGTTGCGCCATCACCGGCTGCCTCTCGTCCTCCCCTATCCCTCTTCTTCTCTTCGAGGCATCTCTACCTCCCCTACGAATCACTCTGACCCACTTTACTCTTTTATCTTATGAGCGGGCTCTTCGTCTCCCAACCTCCTTTACCATCTTAGTTTTGGCCAGACTTGGAGTGAGACCAAGACTCTGCAGATCGTCCTGGAGAGCTTTTGCGTCCACTCACTCGCTCATGCTTCCTTCTACTTGTTCTAGGGAGGCTCTTGTTGCTTGCCCTCCCTGTCCTCCTTGGAATCTTCCTTTGTTCACGATGGAGTCCACCCTTCCCTCTCCATGCTCTCGCTCTGATCCCCTCTCTCTTGCCAAGGTGTGGCTCTTGCCCACCTTGACTCTCTCCCCCCTTATGATCTGGTACTCTGGACAGACGGCTTTGTTCCTTTTCCTTTTGGCAAGGGCGGCTCCGGTGTTCTTGCCAACTGTTCTCTCTGTGGCACTGAGGCCACTCTTTCCTTTTCAGCAGGCCCAGTATGCTCAAGTTTTTCCGCTGGAGCCTACACCATTCTGCACGCTCTTTGCTGGCCTCGGCAGCACCAACAAGTCTGCCATTTCTCTTCTCCTACTATCTGACTCTCGTTCTGTCCTCACCACCCTGTCCTTTCCTCCATCTCTTCTCTTATCTCAAACTCTGTGGCAGATCTGGCAAGAACTGTCTTCTCTCTCCTCCTGTTCTATCAGGTTACAATGGGTCCCCGGACACTCGTTTCTCCCAGGGAACGACACGGCTGATGAGCTTGCCAGACGGAAAGCGCTACTTGCACCCTCCGCAATCTGTTGTAGTCTCTCTACTCTTATCTCTCGTATCCACTCTCGTCTTATCTCGGACTGGAGGCATACCGTCTCTTCCAAATATTTTGACACACAGGTTCCCTCGATTTCCACTGAGGAACTTGTGCTCCCTTGTCATGCTCGCTGTGTCCTCTCTCGTCTTTGCTGCAACGGACACAGCCTTCTTTTAGGTTCTTACCTCTCTAGGATTGGCAGAATTGAGAACCCTTCTTGCAGCGCCTGTGGACACTCGTCCCAGGACATCTCTCATCTCATTCTGCACTGTCCAGCTACAGACTCTTTGCGCCGCTCACTCTTTGGCGATTCTCTGTCTCTTTATGACCTCTGGTCCAGACCCTAGAGAGTTGCCCAGCTTCTGGGGCTCCATGGTCTTCCGCCATGCCCCCATCCCTCGGAAGGGGTCGGGTAATCAACAACGTGTGCAGCGCTCAATAATGCCTGTTTAGGCTTAACTGATTTCATTTTTAAAAAATGATACATTTGATTTTGAAATGAGAATTGGCTATGTCAACAACACATTAACTTTTTATCACTATTCTCATAAATATCAATTGGGTGAAGCCAGCTGAATCAATATTCTTAATCTCGACATTACTGACGGGGGCCCTGCTATTGTAATAAGTGCTACATTTTGGGTTAGTTTGCTCTATACCTGACTGCGGTTATGCCAGGACCAAGCAACATAAGCACACCAAGTTGCGTTAGCTCATACAAATAGGCCTACAGTTAGGAAAAAGTCATAAATATTTGATAGTTTAATCCTAAAAATGCATTTCAATCACATTGGTGCTCTTCCACAACTTCGATAGGGTTTCAAGCACTAGCTCAATTTTAGTGACAAAAGTTTGTATTGTTTCAGGGCGCCTACAGTGAAAACAGGGCAAATAAAATGTTCCCAGGTGCTCGAGAAACTCGGGAGACATGTAGAGACTATGTGCAAGCCCTATGTTTTTTTGATTCATTGCATTTCAAAAATGTTTGTTTTGGAATGGGTTTTAGCTGTATGCAAAAACATAAATTACAATGGTGGACATCAAATCTGTTGTTTAGCCAAAACATAGATTTTTTGTACAATATGGGATCGCTGTTTCCAAATCTGCAAACGATTTTTTTTCATCGCCTCAGGATTTTGCGCATTTTTGAAATTATGTTTTTTATTAAGCAGTTGATTGTCACTGCACTATTATTCATTGTTTAACGCTTACCATCCTATATGACGTAATAATGGACCCGTTTATTGTAAGTACCGTTACAGTAAGCTTTGTACGTTTTCACTCAAAAGTTTTTGGACGAAGGAGGTGTTTTTGTTGTCAGGCTAGTAACTGTATCAGTGTATAAGCACAGTGGTTATACCTGATGTAGAAGGGAGGAATGGTAGAAAAATTAACTTTAGAACTTGATTGGAGACCATACAACGACAACATTTTTATAGCAAAGCACTTCTATGTGTTGATAAGAAGCTGCTAGTTGAGTTTAATCATAACATGACTTTGCAAAACTTAGGACTAGCAGTGCATTTAAAACTAACTTTTCTCTGATACAGCGTTGCTAGGTGATTTTTGCAATAGGCTAATGTCATTAAAAACAAGAGGCTATGCAAATGTTTATTTCTGTTATATATGTGGTAGCTTTGTTGCAAAAGCTCAGCGTCAAAATGTGACAAAATCTGTTCAGAACGTATACTATGCATACTTTGGAATAAAACTGGGTGACCAGGACAAAACATGGTCTCCACATAAAGTGTGTCACAGTTGTGTTAAATCATTGTGTCGGTGGAGCAATGGAAAGCAAAAAGTTTGGCATTTGACATCCCGATTGTGTGGAGAGAGCCAAAGGCACATGGAAATGAATGCTATTTCTGCAGTCGCAATGTTTCTGGATTCAATGCAAAAGATAAACATCACATTCCTTACCCTAATCTACCATCTGCGATTCGACCCGTCCCTCATGGACCAGATATCCTTGTACCAGCACCACCTGCAGTATTGAAAGACCTTGAGGAGTCAAGTCTCCAGTCGAGATGACTTCTTCTGACTGCAAATCAGCAGATGATTCAGAGTACGAATGCAATGAAGACCATAGACCAGGACCTAGTGCGAGATCTGGATTTGCCCAAACTTTTTTATGTGAATGGGATAGCAGAGATAAAGCTAATCACTGGATAAAACCGCACTGGCCTGTAAGAATATTGCGAACACCTGGGCATAAAAACATTTCCAAATGTGCTCTAGTAGATCCCTCACAGGTAATACTTCCACCTCCCCATATCAAAATGGGTCTCATGAAACAGTACGTTAAAGCTTTAGATAAACAAGGTGCCTGCTTTCTACGTATTGCAAACAAATTTCCAAAACTAAGTAGTGAAAAAGTCAAAGAGAGCATTTTTGCTGGTGCACAATTTAGGGCACTCATAAATGATGAACAATTTCAGTTAACGATGACAGATGTGGAGAAAAGTGCATGGCTGTCCTTTGAGAAGTGATATCAAAATTTCTTGGAAATGAGAAAAATCCTCACTACAGAAGCATCGTGGGAAACATGCCAGACAATTTTCAAAAGCTTGGGTGTCGAATGAGTACAAAAGTACATTTTTTACATTCTCACCTTGATTTTTTCCTTTTAAATTTGGGTACTGTGAGTGAAGAACAAGGTAAAAGAATTCATAAAGATCTAAAAATAATGGAAATAAAGTACCAGGGACGATTGGACTGTTTAATGATGGCTGACTATTGCTGGTTATTGAAACGTGATTGCCATCAATCTGACGAACCAGGAAGAAAAACGAGAAAAAGGTAATTCAATGCCACATGCCAAAAAAGCAAATGTATCTGCTTGATCTAAATCCTGTGTCTATATAGGCTAGGTGATATTCCATATTTTCGTGTAATCTAGATGTATTGGTATAAAGAATCTATATCATTGTTTCTGAAAAATTGTGACGTGATAGAGCGATTTCAAATGCAGATTTGGATTCAGCAGGGTCGAATTATCCAAACACAATTACTTATATAAAAGCAACAGAAAATTTTTTTAAATGTCCACTGATGTTATTTATCACTATTTTCACAACTATCCACTGGGTGAAGCAGACTTGGCTGGCTAAACCAATATTATCATCCTCAGCATTACTAATGGGAGCTCTGAGAGTAACATTGACAGGGGCGGCAAATTTCTGATAAAATGCAATGATTTGCGTGTTTGCAAAAAAAGTATGAAATCAGCCAGTGTAATGTAACAATGAAACAACTGCCAAAAAATGCAGCAGGGTTACTTGGTGACTGATGAAACTCTGTTCACATTTGCGCATATTAAATACACAGACATTGACATTCAGGCTATTGCATGACAACAGAATCTTCACCAAGACCAAAAGTTTATTCTGATGCACCTTTCCGTGAATGAAATATTGCATAAAAATTTGAAAATTGTAGGCAAAGATGGAAATTGTAAACTAATTGGTAAAGCAGCATACGAGCAAAAGGGGCATTAACAATTTATTAAAAGGAAACAATAATGAGTATACCACCCAACCAATTTAGACGAGACCATCCCTGGATGCATTTCGTTCTTTTGGACTCATCAGCAAGACCCGTCCTGTCGCAAGCAAAAGTAACCCACTCATTAATGTTATCATTAAAAACAAGCAATGCGCATGCAGAAGGACTAAGATTTCAACCGACGACGTATTGTGTTGCTTAACAAGGCAGGTTGACAAATTGGTGCCCTGGTTTATGACAAAATCTCCTTTATGACGTCATGTAGTGATTGAAATTCGATTTTTAATCAATTTTTGCTATCTCCAAAATCGCTTATCACAGATCAAAAAACAGTAATGCAAAAATGTGCCAATAGGCCATTCAAAAAAGGAGTGTACAAATGTGCAAACACAGAAGTTATTATTCTTGTCTAACAGCAGTACCTGCACCAATCAACCGTCACCTCAACATGGTGGTGCGGTCCCCGACCTTATTGGGTTGGATCAAAATGGCTGTTGGCCTTCCCAAGGATCCCAGTTACCCCAGGCACTCCCCTTCATTTTTTTCCAATGCTGCCCACTGAGCGACTGCAGAAGGGCAGCACACAGCTTCTTTAAAATTGATTGCAAAAATCTTGTTGGTGGTACAAAATTTTAATATAGCTTTGAAAAAAGCTGTTTTAGCCATAAGCTTTTTGTGACGCTCTCATCAGTGGCGGTATCGCGTCAAAAGGGAAGATCTAGAGTGAATGAGTCTTTTATGTGAATAATTTGGATGTTACGTAATCAAGACAGGCCAATGATTGCGTTTGTACTGCAAAGCGCACGAAAGAAAGATTTTGCAAGTGCGAAAGTTAAAGAAGGCGCGGCAGGAGGCCAAATGCTATGATTATCGAAAGAGTTTGAGAGTGTAAACAAACTCTTTCTGTCTGCATAACACCGGGCGTCGGGTCTTGATATAAGTAGCCTCTAAAAGATTGAGATGAAAAGAGTACCCTCAAGTACACAGGACACTTTTCAGGGCCAAATCTCCTTAAGCGATTTGGCCCTGAAAAGTGTCCTGTGTACTTGAGGGTCCCTTGAATAGGTAAGCCATCTACAAACTTAGAAAAAGAAGTCAAAACCGCCGTGGAAAGCTGCTATGGTTCCGTCAGCACCTGCCTGGTCTTTACATCTAAGCGCATGCTGCCTGTAGCCCGCAAGGATGTTCTACCTGCCATTCAGAAAAGCTTTGTCATATATGAATACAAGTGCCACTGTGATAGTCGGTACGTAGGGCGAACATCTCAATGACTACAGGATCGCATCAAGCAACATGTTCCGCAATGGTTAAGACAGCAATTGACTCGTCCACGCCGATCTCAACCACACAGATCGTGCAAATGAACCGACACCCAACCGGATAGTGACTCCGCCATTGGTCAGCATCTTTTAGATAATGATTGATGCGCATTAAACTATGATGATAAGCGGTTTTCAATCCTTGCCGCAGCGCACAGCTCTTTCCATCTCAATCTTTTAGAGGCTACTTATATCAAGACCCGACGCCCGGTGTTATGCAGACAGAAAGAGTTTGTTTACACTCTCAAACTCTTTCGATAATCATAGCATTTGGCCTCCTGCCGCGCCTTCTTTAACTTTTGCACTTGCAAAATCTTTCTTTCGTGCGCTTTGCAATACAAACGCAATCATTGGCCTGTCTTGATTACGTAACATCCAAATTATTCACATAAAAGACTCATTCACTCTAGATCTTCCCTTTTGACGCGATACCGCCACTGATGAGAGCGTCATGAAAAGCTTATGGCTAAAACAGCTTTTTTCAAAGCTATATTAAAATTGATTGCCTGTCTCCTCTCTTCTCCTGCCCTTTTCTTGCCCATCTTTGTCTCCTCATTCTTCTCCTTCTCTTGATGAGCGGTAATGTTCATCCCAACCCTGGCCCCATCTATCCCAGCTCAGTGTGTGCTGGAAATGTGACCTGGCGGGGCAAATCAGTGCAATGCTGTACCTGCTCCAAATGAGTCCATCTAAGGTGCTCACTTCTTTACCTCTCCAAATTCAGAACTCTTGGCAGCTCTCACTCTAGAAGCTGCCCCCCTGATGCTGCCCCTACTTGTAACACTGTGACTTCTTTCTTGGACTTCTCTAGTCTGTATACCTCCACTGTACAATCTGGCCCCTTCTGCTAATGCTGCACTCCTGCCCCACCCTCTTCTTCAAACCAAACCTCTTATCCCTCTCTGCTCCCTCACCACTGCTTTTTGCTTCTGACTGTCCTTCTATGCCCCTTGCTTCCTCTCCCCTCCTGACCCCTCAGGGTTCCTCAATTGAATGCTGGAGGTCTGTGAACCAGAAGCCCTGAACTGCTTCACTTTCTTTTGTCCAATCTCGTTGGCCCTATCTGTATCCAGGAATCCAATCTTAAATCATCTTCCTCTTTCCGGAACCCTGGATTCTCTGCTCTGCATTCTGATCACATCCACTTCTGGTCTGATATTCTCTCTCGTGATACATGCACACTAGCAGCAGCGTCATCATTTTCGTCAGGCAGGGCTTATCTTTCTCTGAACTTTCTACCTCCTCTCTTTCTTTACTTGATCCCTACTCTGATTAACTAGGGGTCAACATTTCTCTAAACAACTTCTCCTCATTCTCATTTCTTAATGTTTATGCTGCCCAGATTTGCTCTTCTCCAAGGGATGGCAGAACCAACTTCTTTTCTCCCTCTATTCTTTGTTCCTCCAGAAATCTTTTCATTCTGGGGGACTTCAATTGCCATCTCCCCTCTGGGACTCAAAAAGTAATTCCAACCACCGCGGGGTGAAAATATATGACTGGGTCATCTCTTCTGACCTCCTCCCTCTCAATGACGTTGGCATACCTACCCTTCTACATTGCTCCTCTGGCAGTCACTCCTCCCCTAACATTTCCTTTGCTCCCTCCTCTCCCGCCCTTTCCTGCTCCTGGGAGGTGTTTCAGGACCTGGTTTCTGATCACCCACCAATTCTTCTATCTGTGTGAGAGTCTCCCTTCCTTCAATTTTCCAAAAGCTTGCTGGAATGGGTTTGCCTCCTACTTTGACTCCCACCGTCCTTCTGCAGAGGAATTCTCGTCTCTTTCCTCTGTCGTCGCTTTCTTCACCTCTCTGGCACTGAATGTGGCCAAATCTTCCATTTCTTTTGGCTGCATCAAACGCCATCCCAAAGCCTGGTGGTCTGCTGAGGTGGAAGAAGCGGTTAGTGAAAAACACAAGGCTTTTGCTGCCATTCACAGAAATGATGAAGATCACCAGGCTTACATCTCCACTACTCAACGTGCTTTGTCTGTCATTGGCAAGGCCAAGGCTGAGGCATGGCAGACGACTTGCTCTTCTCTCTCACCCAAATCTAACCCTAAAACGGTATACTCTCTTCTTCACTCTGTCGCTGGCTCATCTTCCTCGTCTTCCTCCTCTCATAACTTTCCTTTCCCAGGGAGTTGGGTTTGGTCTTTGCCGCTTACCTGAGATCCCACTTTTCCGTTTCTCAGCCAAAGGCCCTGCGTAGCAGAGCCAGAGGCTACCTCTCTGAGCTCCGTTGAGCCACATGCCCTGAGGAGTCTTACTTTTTCTTCTGCTCTCCTTTCTTCCCTGCTGAATTTCTTGCGGCTGTCTCCAACCTCTCCTTCTTCACTGCCACTGGCCCACACAAAGTTGCCTATCCCATGCTAAAGCATCTTCCTCGCTCTGGCATGGATTTACTTCTTCACATCTTCAATCTCTCCTGGACTTCGCATTCCTTTCCTTCCATCTAGAAGACATCTTCCATTATTCCCATCCACAACATGGGAAAGCCTCTCAACTTTCCTGCTTCCTTTTGGTCTATCTCTCTCACCTCCTGCATCTCAAAGCTGTTTGAATGCATCATTCTATTCAGTCTACTCTTTCTGGAATCTAATTCCATTCTCTCTCCCCGCCAGGCCAGTTTCTGCCCTGGACAGTCTACTCCAGATCAAATTCTTTATCTTTCTCAGTCCATTTCGGATGAATTTAACAAACCCAGGCTGGGCTCTCAGACGATCCTCTCAACTATTGATTTCTCCAAAGCTTTTGACTCTGTCTGGCATCCCGCCCTTTTCCATAAACTTATTTCAGCTGGCCTTTCTCCTTGCTTTGCTCATTGGACTCAATCTTTCCATTCTGATAAACGTGCTTGCATGGTTTATCAAAATCACAAAAGTCATTCCTTTCAAGTCCATTAAGGTGTTCCACAAGGATCTGTTCTTGGCCCTGTATTTTTGTCTCTCTCTTCATCAACGATTTTCCAGCCTCTCTGCTTTCCTTCGTCAGCTGCTCTCTTTATACTGATGATCTGGCCATTTGGTCCTCCTCAGGATGGCAACTGTAAGTGGGATCACCAAAGACTTCCAAAAAAATTTGTAAATCTAGACTATAAATATATTTATCTGCAAAAAAAATGCCTTTATATCTACCTGTCAATGAAATTTCGTCAATTTCTGCCTTAAATAAACTTTGGGAAGCACTATGAGACAAAAACTCTGTGGATGGCATTGGTAGTAGATTATTAGCTATAACATCAAAAGATCTGCAATAGCCAAAGTATTGAATTTTTATCCCACAATGGAGAAAAAATTTAGTTGTGTAGCTGAAGCATAAGAATCAATGATATGTTCATTGAATTCCAAACTAAATGTAGATAGGGGTCTGCACAACAAGTCAATTTCTTTGAAGGTGTTGATGACAACAAAAAGATCAGAGACTACTGTTTTAAAATAGAACCTTCTATTATGATGGTCTGAGTTTATCGTGAAGATCTGAAGAAACTTAAGGTGTGCTAAGTCCAAAAATGAGTGTAAAAGAGTCGGTTAATAAAAGAGAGCAAGTTTGCTCAAAAAAAAAAGGGGTTACATGTTGCCAACCAAAAGGAAAGTGACTGAACACTACTACAATATGAATTCATAGATGATAAAAGAAAAAGTTTATCTGAACAAATGACCACCCTTTAACGTCTGCCAAGAAAGAGGCAGAGTTTAATCAGCAAGTTGTAGAGGAAGAGTTGCTTACCAACAATCAATGAAGAGAGTTGCTAAGCAATAATCAACAATAACTTTGAACAGTTCAAACCCTGTTATTAGGACAGTTGAAATTATGACGTTAGTGTATTCAAGTATTTCTATACGTATTATTTGTGCTTGTATAATTATATTCACTTGTGTTTACTTTTCCAAAAGGAACAAATTTGCTGGGCTTACCTTTATAATTTGGTGGGTTGTGTTCTATGTAGTCACATGTTCCAGGAGTTTTATCTGCACAAACATAATTGTCAACTCTGCTATGATAAGCAGATACAAACACAATTTCTCAGTAATCTCTAGGGTAGCAATTCTCAAACTTTTTTGCTGGTGAACCTCTTTTTCTTCCTTGAAAAATGAAAGAATCTTATCAATTTTTGAAACAAAAATATAAAGAATGACTGTGCAACATTTACTAGGTCAATTAAATCTTCAGACATGCTCGAAATTGCCAACTAACATAATTTGATTTGCATGTATTCTTTTAAATTATGAAATAAAAAAAGCTCATGTGCAAAAACTTGCACTTTGACCATGGCATTTTGCATGACAACAAAATGACGCACACTCATAAACCAAAGAAAAAAATCATTTAAAAGGCAAATTGGACAATAAAAATTATTGCTCAATGCAACCATAACAAAAAAGAACAAAATTGGTTGTAAGTCAAAAACTACAGGTTGCTGGGTAGACACATAAAAATTTCACAAAGACCCTACCGTAGTTTGAGAGCCATTGTCCTAAGCCAAGAGTCGGCAACCTTTTACCATCAAAGAGCCATTTGGACTCGTTTACCACAGCAAGGAGATCGATGAGAGCCACAATATTTCTATGGAGCATAGGTCATAAGTGGTTTCCAAAAAAAAAAGGTCTTCACCTGTAGTTAGAGGTATTAATCTGAGTATCATTTCGTCCTCA
Source organism: Trididemnum clinides (assembly GCA_963675345.1). Classification (NCBI taxonomy): domain Eukaryota; kingdom Metazoa; phylum Chordata; class Ascidiacea; order Aplousobranchia; family Didemnidae; genus Trididemnum; species Trididemnum clinides. The sequence goes on from OY776299.1 coordinate 2,454,901, forward strand.
CCTGCTTCAAAGAATAGCAAAAGAGCCACAGATGGGAGGCAAAAGAGCCACATGTGGCTCCAGAGCCGCAGGTTGCCGACCTATGTCCTAAGCCAACAATATGCCAATTTTAAAAACAAGAAACTTAGAATTCCCCACAGAACCTAAAGCACCAATGATTGTGACCCCTAAAAAATAGATCTTTTTTGTAGTTTATATCTAAGTGTCAAAAAATAAGTTATTTTATTCCAAGAAAGTACAATACTGGCACATTCAGCAACACCCACTCACCTCTGTTTGATTCAGCAGATACTTTTTGCCATTCTAAAATAAATCTGCAATTAGCACATTACTAGCACCATATTAAAATTAAATTAGCAAAATAGTTATCAAATCAGATGTTTGAAAGCTCCAAAGTTGGGACATTTTAAAAGGAGTTGTAAATCTGACAGTTAACTATTGTCACAAATAATAATTTGTAGCAGTTTTAAAAACCGTTACTTTGATCTTATGCAACTTCAATCTGTATTAAACAACTTATTTACAAATTTTGCTAGTAAGATTGTGATGCAAGGTTGGCCAGTGTTGAAATCTCCAAGTGCCAACCTATGACTTAATAGCAATTCCATTAATTTTACTGGAATCTTTTAATACATCTAAAATATTCCACATGTAGAATATATGCAACTGAAAATCTTTAAAAAAGACACACAACAACCAAAACAATAAAGTGTTAACCACAACAGATTTGAAACTGCGTGCAAAATAATGATGCAATACACTGCAGTATAATACTGCATTACCTATATCAAGAGGATCTCATTCAAGAACACACATGTGTTATGGACAAAAAGTTACGATGGTAAACCCTAATATCAATGTGAGATCATTATTGAGGCTTTATCTAAATATAAAGTGCAATTCTGTCTGTACGTGTGTACACACCTGCATACACTTTATCTGCATACACACCTGCCTACACTTTAACTCCTCTACACTACTGGACGTACAAACATCAAACTTGACCAATTGATCAAACCTCCTCCCCCTAATGAGTGTCATAAAGACGTCACATTCAAAGATAATTTTAAATTTATAATTCTTGACAGAGCATAACCGTTTTGTGCTCGAATGAAACCTAGCATCCAACCTATCACCTCACAAAACATTTCATCTTTTTAGGGTCTAGATGACGTCACAATCAACACTTTATTGCACAATTTGTTAGCTGCCATTTCTCAAAAACTACTGTTTGTAGAAATATGATTAAATGCATTTTCAGGACATGTTAATAACGTGCTTTCAAGAAAATGAACTCTACACAACAATTTAAGCTCATTTGGCAATGCAATGAGCAAATCTTTATTTGAGCATTTTAAGCCTTCTAAGCATGCTTCTTTGCTTTTCCTCTCGCACGCTTACAACTCGCTCTATGATATCATAATACCATTTGGAACGATTAACACCATCTTTTGCTAACAGAGATCATATTATAATATGATATTTTTTTTCAAAAATTGCAACATTTTTACAAAATCAGTTTATTCAAAAACTAATTTGTGACCTCATTTCTTAACTCATTTTCAAACCTTCTACACCAAATTAAAGGTTATTTCAAGGTAACTCTAATAGAATGAACATAATTTCTTTAGTATTACATTTTATACTAAACAAACTGAATTTTATCAATGGTAGTGTAACTTTTTACCTCTCTCAAAATGTGGTAAGCTGAGTAAAAACAGGTAAGTTTGATACTTAATAATTATAATAAACCACTAACAATTACTGGCCTTTGAAAGCTTGGTGAATTTGCTTTCCAGCAATATGTGACTCTAATTAGTTGTGACTAACTTTTAATTTGTAATCGCTGATCAAATATCAGTTGCCATGCACCATGCTTAATTTTAGTTAAACCATTATCCTATTTGACCTAACCAACTTGCAATTGTTAGACGTTAGTACTTTGGTACATTTTGACTACTTTTTCTCACAAGTATGGTTCTTTGGCATAATCTATCTGCGTTTGCAAAAACATTTATGAAAAAACTGAAGTCACTAGACGTTTATCAAATGTAGCCTACTGATTAAAAAGACACAAAAATTTCGCTGCTTGCATTTTACAAACTTGCAATTTCTACAAAAACTAACTACTTTGTCACATATTAAGTATTTTTTCTTGATAGCATGGATCTTTGGCAATATCCATCAAAATATTTAAAAAATTCATTTAGAAATGAAGTCTCTAAAAACTTTAAAATATGGCCAATTCCAAGGAAAACACTTGGTGATCCCCCAAGAAAAAAAGAAAGAAATAATGTTAGTCCTATAGAGTGATACAGCTTCACAGAGTACTGACAGACCTTCCACCAAGTGAATCTAGTATAGGTCCCACAAGTGTGGTGGTCTAAGCTATCCTTTATTAACTCTTTCGCTCCCGCGATCATCAATTGATGATCTCGTGTTTTCAGTGTTTACCTCAAATTTTTTTAAATGGAGTTACCAAGTTAGTTTACTATAAAAATCAATTTGTGACTATTTTTCATCCGATTTTCATAAAATTTTCAAAAGATTACGCTTATTTCCTCACGCATCGGAAGATATATAATTTGTGCCCTAAAACTTGGATTTTTATACCCAAACAGGCTTAAAAGACCAAGAACCCAGTTGCAGACAACAAAATCGGCCAAATTCTCAGCACGTGCCAACTACACTAAAATCAAATTGAGATTACATCTTTACCACAACACCAAACCTTTTATCATTAACACAGTCTGAAAACTACTCTTTTGGGGCATCATTTGACAAAATTTCAAGCGATAATAATAAATTTTACGTTTTTAAATTTCCAACTTTTTTAGGGGTCTCAAAACCCCCCCAAACAAATTTGAATGGTAAGTAGATAAAAGTAAATTTAGTGCGTAAAATATATGATATGTTGCTAAATACCAGTTACATTTGAAAGCTTAGGAAATTTGATTTCCAGCAATATATAACTTTAAATAGTTTAGACTAAGTGGTATATGATATTTACTGATCAAAAATGAGTACTGTACATCATATCAGTTCAAACGCCCCCAAACATTTTTTGACTTACCTTCACTAAATTATGATTTTTAGAAAAACTACACCCTATAAAAAGATAAAATAAATTGCAAATGTTTCACCAATAAAGTTGTCATTTTGTATCAAGTTTCCAAGGAGACAAGAAGCGAAATACAAGTTTAAAAGCTAGCAGAAGTTTGGCTTCTCTAAATCAAAGTTTGCTGTATCCCCCTTGTTTCTCAAGAAATGGGAAGGGTGTAAACAAGCTGCTGTTTCATTGTCAGTGACAGCATATTCTATTTAAACTTGATATTTTCTGAATCTTCAAGAAATTCCCTGTTCAAAAATACGTAATGTTACATGGTTTATGCTAACCTCTAGCAGATAATAACTGATCATATTTTAGGTACTAAATTTAACTACCAAAATTTGGTACCGGTCGGTACAGGTCAAAAAAAAGGTCATTTGCCTCAGAAAGTAGCAAATTGTAGAAAACCTAGGTTTTTAGGTAAGTTTTGATTGATGTACCTTGAAAGCTTATTTCCTTAGCATCATCTAGCGACCATTTCTAAAAAAATTGGTAGAAAATTAAATCTGTAGTGATCTTTGAGGTGAGGGTACCTCTTTAATTTTGAAGACAACCCCCCCAGTTGGGGGGGGCTAATTTGCATAAAATTTGCATATTCAAAAAAATGTTTTTTTTCCTATTTGAAATCCTCAAGAAATGTAGATTTCAACGATATATCACACTTAATGTAGAAGTAAACAGCTGAGTAATGATTTACAAACAAACTTGAGGTACATAATTATGATTAATTATGATTGATTATGACAGTTTTTTGCACTGCCACCTTACGGACATTTTTTTCCCTATTTTCTCGGGAGCGAAAGAGTTAAAGCCTCTAGCTTCTTGTCGGTCACCAACTGCACTGAAAAGACCTGATAGGTCGAAACAGTGTCACTGTCTACAATGCTAGTTCTGTTTAATCTTTTGTAACAAAATAGTAGTGTCAAGCTACATATGATCTAACTGTTGAAGAAATTTCCATAGCAATTGGATGAGACTGGCACAGCCCCTAATTTGATATCCTTAACCTCAACAATTATTAATGGAGGCCATGCTATTACAATAACTTAAAACTATGAGTGTTTCATTTTGGGTTAGTTGCTTTTTGCAAGGCTACAGTTATGTCAGGACCAAGCAACACGCACACAATCACAGGCATTAGCTTATACAAATTCACCTAAAGTAACGAATTGTGGCAAAAATAATGGCAGAAGGTCTGAGAAACATATGAAGCTTGTTAATGAAACTATTGACAATAGTTGCAGTAACAGAGCACCCTAAAGATTTTGTTGTTGTTATAAAGTTTTAATTAACCATTTGCTAAATGTGTGAAAAGGTTGTAAATATGTGATAGGTAAATTTTTATGTTTGTGAAAACTAAATGAAAATTGACCGAAGTAAAGGAAAAAGTGAAATTTGTGGGTGTAAATACTTACAAATTTGGCAAACGAAGCTTTTTAGCTGTTTTTGTTTTTTAGCAGAAAAATTGAAATGCTAATATTTGTAACTACATGCAAAAACTACAAGATCTCACTTACAAGTGATTACTATAAAAAGTAGTAATCAAGTAGTCACACACAAACAATAAGGAAGCACCAGACCGGCTTGCCAGATTATAAAAAGTAGTAAGGCCTACTCTTCATTTAAAACCACTTAGCTTTATTGCATTTGCAAAGGGGCTGCCCTCCAATGAAAATATTTTCTGGAGACCTTGCCTGTTTTACCCAGCATTACTGTGTGCAGCAGATGTAAAAGACTGCAATAGCTGTGTGTGCACAATTACGCTTCAGAGGAAGTTTTCTTTGTGCATTGTATGAGGCACAACTTTCTCTGAGTTTTGACAATTTAGTATTTCTCTTTACACAATACAAAGGTAAACCTGATTGGACAATACCAATTAATGTTGAATCAAAAGTCAATTTTGGAATGGTACATAGTGAACGGCAATTTTGTATGATGCCGTAGATGAATGGTTATAGGCAAATTCTCCTGTATTACAATTTACCTTGTAAGCCCTTAACACAAAAAAAGGCTAAATTTCAACATTAAAGTTTTTAACCATTGAGGATCAATGGAACACATACATCCCATAATTTTTACATCATTATGATGTAATAACCACCTTTCTGAAACCACTATTTTCCTGTTGTTACCAAATAATTACAGAATTGTCTCAAATGTTATGAATTAGAGTCTTATGACCCTTATGGGGTTAAGGAAATCAAAACGGGAATTCACATTTTTTTCTTCATATTTCAAAAGCTTATTTCAATCACAACTGGTAAGTTATCACAGGACATAGCTGTCGCTTACATATTTTTTCAAAAAAATAATTTTTTTCAAGAGGACTTAGAAACTAGAATTGGCTAAAAGTCATATCTTTGTTTGCTTTTAGTTTTCTTAGGTGGCAAATGAGATGACAGTTGCAAGTGGCAAAAGTGATGATGGAACTGCGGCAGCATGTATTGGATGGTAGAGGAATGCCTGATGAGTAGAAAACTATCTTTAAAGGAAAGGATGATGTGATGAGCTGTGGATCACACAAAGGAGTAAAACTGTTAGAACATGCCATGAAAATTGTTGAAGGAGAGTACAAGAGAGGCAAATAGGAACACAAGTCAATTTGAATAAAATGCAGTTTGGATTTATGCCAGGAAATAGAACAGTGGATGCAATGTTAATTGTGAGAATGCAGGAGGAATATCAAAAGAAGGACAAGAAGTTGTATACCTGTTTTGTTGAGATGGAAAAAGCTTTTGATATTCCTCCTACATTCTCTTGCCAAGAAAAGTCATGGAGTGGGTAATGAGAAAGAAGGGTCTATTAGGAATAATGGTTCAGGCAGTTATGAGCTTGTATAATGGTGCAAAGACAAGAGTGAGTGTGGATCTGCATATTCAGATGAATTCGAAGTAAAAGTTGCTGTACATCAAGGATCTATGCTGTCACCACTATTGCTTGCGGTAGTTGTAGATGTTATTACAGAAAATGCAGTAAGGATGTGTTTATTGAATTACTGTATGCAGATGACCTTGTTATCATGAGCGAAACCATGGAAAATTTTAAAGGAAAGATTTTGGAATTGGAAGGATGCACTGGAAAGTAAGGGTTTAAAGGTCAACTTCAGAAAAACAAAAGTGAAGGTAAGCAGGTTAGAAGAACTACTCAAAAGCAAGATAGATCCTTGTGGAGTTTGTAGGAGGAGTCATGGACAATTCAGTGTTGTGCACAACATGTGGAAACTGGGTTAATGACAGATGTGCAGAAATAAAGAGTTACTGCTAGGTTGGCAATGCATTTTGTTTGCTTGAAATGTAAAGGAATAATGGATTCAATCAAAAAGTTATGTGATGAAGTGGAGACCATGAATGGATTTTGTTATTTGGGAGACAGGCCAAATTCTAAGGTGGCTGTGAAGCAGCAGTCACAGCAAGAGTAAGAATTGGTTGGGTAAGATTCAGGGAATGTGGAGAGCTATTGCTTGGAAATAGGTTTACTCTGAGGATGAAAGGTAAAGTTTATTGTTGTTGCATAAGATCAGCAATACTTTATGGAAGTGAAGCATGGTGTCTAAAAGAAAATGAAAAAGCAATTTTAAGAACAGAGCTATGGTGAGAGCCATGTGCAATCAGAAAGTTGTAGATAGAAAGACGACTGAAGAACAGATGGACATGTTGGGGTTGAGGGAAACCACAGACCACTTAGCAACAGCAAATGGAGTTAGATGGTATGGACATGTGCTGAGAAGGGATGATAATAGTGTTTTGAGGGTTGCTCTGGATCTTGTAAGTGAGTGACAAAAGAAAGTAAGGACAACTGAAGAAGACGTAGAAAAAGTAAACGGAGGAGGACACAGAGAAGATTGGCTTGAAGGAAGAGGATGTCCAGAATCGAGCAAAGTGAAGAGACAGATTGCAAGCAATTGTAGAAGGAATGGGGTGAATCACAACACCAGATAAAAAACTAAATAACTATTACTACTAAAGGAAGTGTGGTAATGACATGTGCAATACTTAAAATCATCATCATTTAACCACTTGCGGACGGATGACGTATATATACGCGCATGCAAACTTTTGCCAAAAGACAGATGACGTATATATACGCATTTTTTTCTTGTGTCGTCTCTCTGTCTCAGCTGGTTGTTTTGGCGCGAAATCTGCGTAGTCGCCGTGTTGTTTAGTAGTTTTATTCGAAGCTTGGTTGTGTAAGGTGAGGCAGTTTTAGATATTTTTTTACAAATCTCGTGTTAGAGATTGACAGTGAGCAATTCAACAATCGCAGGCAATTCTAAGCCAAGGATGAATACTAGTAAACGAGGTTATCCCTAAATTATTTCTAATTTTTTTACTTTTAGTTTAGATAATTGAATTTATTATACTATCCCAACATGAATAAAAAAAATCTTACTGCTAGACAAGCCGTGGAAAATCTTGAAACTTATGTAAGTTCGGGATCTTCAGAGAGTGGATTTTCACATTATTCAAGTAATTTTAGTTTGGCTGACTCACTGTCTTCTGGTAGCACCAGTTCTGGTAGCAAAAATTCTTTAGATTCTGATGGTCCATCACCAGCCCAGAGACCCCGTCAATATACTGCCCAGACTCTAACGTGGCATAAGCGTGATTGTTCTCCCACAATCCATTCGTTTACTGGTAGTCCAGGAGTAAAAGCTAATATTGATCGCAACACTTCAGCACTAGATATTTTTTCTGAATTTTTTACACCTACTCTGATGGATATAGTTATTACCGAAACCAACAAATTTGCAGATACTCGATATTCACTGGGTTATGCAAGGCAAACTCATGCTGCTCCTTGGAAAGAAGTGAATTTGAACGAAATGAAAGCTTTTTTCTCATTATGCTTACTAATGGGAGTAGTGAAGAAAAGTCAGTTGAAAATGTATTGGTCTCGCGATCCTATGCTGGAAACACCTTTTTTTACAACTATAATGCCAAGAGATCGATTTATGCAGATACTCAGTAATTTGCATTTTGTTGACAACAGCCAGCAAGCACATCAAACTGATCGATTATTCAAGATAAGACCTGTGATAGACGCCATCATCACAAACTTCAAAACAGTTTTTATTCCTTACCAAAATGTAAGTACAGATGAGTCATTATTGAAATTTCACGGACGATTACGATTTCGACAGTTCAATCCATCGAAGAGAGCAAGATTTGGCATCAAAGTGTACAAAGTTTGCCAAAGCTCAGGACCTGCAAATGGTTATATCTGGAACATGAAAGTGTACACTGGTCAAGATTCAGATCCTAATTCTGCCAATGCGGCAAGCACGAAAGTTGTGATAGATCTAAACCAGGATTTGCTGGGAAAAGGATATAACATCTTCATTGACAATTGGTACTCAAGCCCGGATTTGTTCCTTCAACTGTTGAATTCTCAAACTAATGTTTGTGGCACCGTGCGCCTGAACCGCAAATTTATGCCAAAAGACCTTGCAAAAGAAAAAGTAAAGAAAGGTGAAATAGCTTACCGCTCATGTGATGAAGGACTATTGCCTTTGGTATGGAAAGATAAAAAAGATGTCAAAATGCTTACCACCATGCACAATGCTTCGATGACCAACACTGGAAAGGTAGACAGAAAAGGAAATGACATTGTCAAACCATCTTGCGTTTTGACTTACAATCATGGAATGGGAGGAGTGGATAACTCGGACCAAAGAGCTTCAACTTATTGCAGTGTCCGAAAGCAGGTCAAATGGTACAAAAAGCTATTTTTTTACATGTTCGACATGTGTGTTGTAAACTCATATTTAGTTTACAAAGAGCTGAGAAACGGTGAAGCATGTTGCGATTTGCTGCAGTTTCGAATGATGCTTGTCAACCAACTGATCATTACAAGCACGCTGCCAGAATACAAAAGAGGACGTCCACACAGTCTACCTAGTCCAAGCCGTCTCAGTGGAAGACATTTTCTGGAATTGATACCTCCAACCGACAAAAAAGCCAAACCACAAAAACGATGCGTGGTATGTCATTCTCACGCAAAAAGAAAAGAAACTATTTATCAATGCGATGTCTGCAAAGTTCCGCTTTGTGCTGTACCGTGTTTTCAAGCGTATCACACGAAAAGAAATTATTGACAATTACTATGGTGAATGTTGAAATAAAATTGAGATATTTTTATTACTTAGTCTTAAAAAAGTTCAGAGCATTTTCTTTAATATATAGCAGTCTTACACAGAATATTCTGAGAAGCGTAAAGCGTGTTATACGAGTTGTTTCTTATGAAACGCTCGTAAAAAAGTTTTTGTGAAATTAATCCCGCCTGGGAAACACGCGCGATAAAAAGAATGCCGTACGCAAGTGGTTAATGCTGCATCACAGCCAAGTCATGTTTATGTGAAAGGTTGCTCTGCAATAAAAAGCATTGGTCCGACCATGAATTCCTTTTCACTGTTTCCCACCCATTAAACAGTTCATTGAAGATTTTGCTAGTACAATTGCAAAAAAATTAACTACCGCATTTATTTGTGTACAAGTCTCATAATTTAGTACTATTTTCTAAGCCAAAATTAGAAGATGCAACTTATAAATCGGAGTGTGACTCATAATCAAGGTTTAAGTAATGACATGGCAAGAGCACTTGCGATGATATTTCACAGAAAATAGTTGAAAGAGTTTTCAAAAACTCACATTTTTAACAATTTGAATGGAAGCAAAGATAATTACTTGTGGAATGAATGTGAAGAAGATGTTAATGAATACATACCATCATGGGACACTGGTGAAGATACGAAGACATGGAAGAAAACAATTTTGAAGGTTTTTAGATGCTATTTCATTGTGGTTGAAAATAAAATCCAAAAAAAAAATTTGTACTGCTTTTGAGCAACAACTAGGGGTGTAACTTATACACAAATAATATGGTAACTGAAAAGTTATCACAAACCACTAAACTTTTTTATGTACTACTGAATTTTAAGTACAAAGCCACTGGACAGGCATTCAAAAATTAGTACTTTTTGCATTTAAAGGGAACAATGGCTGTGGGGGCAGCAGCCTTAAGAGTTGCCTTATAATCTTCAGTTCATCTGTAAAGTCAACTAGTTCAAATCGAAGTCAGTTTGCATAACCATGTTCTTGGGCATTTAAAAGATCTTTTTCTACATCAATGTGGCTTTTACAAAGTGTTCTACTGCAGCCCAATCAATGATCTTAAGACCTCTTACACTAAATCATCTGGCCTTAAAATATTTGTTTGCAAAGATACACAAAATTCGCCACCCAAAGCTTTTGCTTGAGCTAGTGTTGCTAATCTAGTGAGGAAAAAAAAATATGAAATGCCTGATTTGTTGTGTAATAAAAGACTTTAATGATCAAAAACAAGACAGATCTGGCTGGCCAAACCTATAACAACATGCTCTTAGGAAATTTGGGAACTTGAACTCAAATTTCCTAATTACCGTATTTTCGCGATTATAAGGCGCACCTAAAAGCCAAAAATTTTCTCAGAAATTGAACATGCGCCTTATCGTCCAGTGCGTCTTATGTGTGGATAAAATTATGCTTTATAAGAAAACTGCAAACCATCATTAATGTTACAAATAGCAGTATTTTTTGCATTAGCATTTCTTGCTTGTTTTGTTTGAACACTCTTTGTTTATTCTTTCGATTGTTTGTTCACTTGTTTGTTTATTTGTTCAAATAATCTTTTGTTTTCATGTTTGTTAATCGTTTGCCTGCTTATTCGTTCGTTTAATCGTTTGTTTGCTTATTCGTTCGTTTAATCATTTCTTTTAAATTTAAAACATGCAAAAAACAAATTAGGATTTTGTCTGATTTATTGCACCTTATAGTCCGGTGCATCTTATGTAAGAAAAAAAATGCATTTGCAGCAGTTTTTTGATACTGCGCTTTATACTCCGGTGTGCCTTATGGCCACGAAAATACAGTAATTGTCATGCTCACAATAGCAGTGCTACCAGCAGAAGCATCAATCACTTTGTGGATGACGTCTTACAAAAACTGGTACTGATAAGATATTTTTGCATAGCCTTTGAAGGATGCTGCCAGATACACAACTCTTGCAAGCAGAACACTTTTTTCCCTTTTGTCCTTTACATCAGTTGCTCAGCACACTTGTAGTAAAACTGCACTATGCGAGTTTGAGCTTACTGTGAAAATGGATGAAGATGAATAAAAAAGGTGCAGTCAACTGGTGCAAACGTAATTCTGAAGCCAGCTTACTGTCACCTCTGGTTTGATATCAACTTTTTGCGCTTTAGCTGAAAAGCATGAGTATATTGAACAACTTAACTAGTAGATCACATGTCTCCACTAGTCATTGAGATATCTCAGCTAATGCTATTGCATCCCAGCTGATTAGAAATGGCAAATACGAGGATATTGACCATGAGTCATCTCGACTCATCTTGCAAGAAGTGTAAGATCTTTAGAGGGCCACTCCAACAACTCCAGTGAACACCTTCAAAAGTTTTACCTCTTGAGAGTTTGCTGCTGCTGCTCTCAAACACCTGAAACCAGGAAAAGGTCCTGGCCCAGATTCTATTTGCCCAGAGCTAACAACCCATGCTGGAGCTGTGCTGAAGTCCTGGTTGTGTGGCTTCCTTTCTTCCTGCCTGCACCACTTCCAAATTCCAAAAGTCTGTTTGATATCTGCGATTACACGTTATGCACATTTGATTGAAGCTTCTTGATACTATAATGAGTATCTTTCCATTGCCAGTGCTATAGTAAAAAACTGGCAGAATTTTGGTCAGCAGGGCAATAAAGACTATAAACAAAGATTAGCAGATGTCAGACCAAAGATTATTTTTCTCTCCTACTACTAGATGCTTTGAAACAACACCAAGCACTTGGAAGTTAATAACTGCACCATAGGCAGAAGTGTTTAAGGTAATCAAAAAAAAACGATAGTAATAAGCAGACATAAAAGGTACAGTGATTCATTTAAAATTGAGATTATGTTTACTGTCATTTATAGTTAAGGCCTTGTTCAGCACCACCCTTTAATGTTTACATTAAACAAGCATAGTACTTTTAGAGTTGGGGTCAGGGTTAGGCTTGGTTAGGGTTAGGATTAGCATTGCAATTAGGGCTAGGGCTAGAATTGCCAAGTAGGGTTAGGGCTAGGCTGTAAAAACCACAGATTTTGCCTGTACTGTGCCTAGTATCACTATTTGTGCAAGCTTTTGTTGTTTCTATACTTTGGACAGAATGATTTTACTAGATTTGTCGAATTTGACAAAACATGACTTTGGGGACTAGTATCAATTTAAAAAAAACTGTAGTCTCTACAAGCAAGCAACATTGTTGTCTAAATAATTGGTAAAAGCCAAAAATATTTTTCAAGTCAAAAATGCCTCTACTTAATATCAAGCAACTTCATATCAAAATCAGGTCAAAAAAATGTCAATACTTTCAAGCTTTTTCAAATCAAAAACATTACCATGTGCAGTGTAATCAGGTACAGATACCATATACTCAGCACATAACTGCATAAGGCAACTTACAAATATGACAAACCCCCAAAACTAAGCTATTTTTATAATATAGCACTTGTTTATTTTCTACACTATTGTACTTGTCTTATAAGACGACCCAAAATTTTGAAGAGTAAATTTGGGGGCTAAAAGGTTGCTTTATATGCAGAAATACATGATAGCCCTTTTTGCTTACCATTAAACAGGGTGATGACATTTTCTTTGTGCTTGTGAGAGATTTGACAAGTTGAAGAGTTCATTGCATTCTTACTTAATGTCTTGTCAGATGAACAGATGAAGATGATGGTCTTAGTGAACTAAGCAAAACTGGTAGATAATGAAACAATCTGAAATACATGCAAGTAACATGTAATCTTGGCATAATGCAAAAACAATTTCCTTACAAAACCAAACTACAGCATTCTCTCAATATCAAACAAAGACTAACAGCCAAATTACAGTTTACTCCTATCTTCCAGCAGAATACTTCTCCAAAATTACAGAGAAGACAAGTAATACAAGAGACTCTTGAGTGAACCAGTGGTGTAGCTGGGAAGGGCATCTGTCCTTGGGCACAGTATCAGGGGGCGTTAAATTGATTTTACAACCCATGTAACGATGTACAGGCTAAAAAAGTTGGGTTATCAAGTCTATAGTATTACTTTTTGCAGATATTTGATAAAATGAAAAAGTAGAACAGAAAAAATTAAGTGGGGCAAAAGGAAGAAAACGAATGAAAGCTTTACTGCTTTATGCTGAAGAAGGTGTAAAGCAAGGTCATGTTGGTACATTTAAAAGTGGGAAAGGTTTAAATGTACTAACATGATTAAAAGGTTGACTTCATTCAAAAAGCTTAATCAATCAATCATTCATCGTGTGTTTGCATGAATCAACATACAAAGAAATTAAAACTTGACAGCAGTGGACAATAAAAGAAGACGATGGCAAAACAATACACTTAATACATGTACATGAAAAGAATTTTGTTTAAATTTAAAGACAGTGGCATGGCCATTGCACCTGTAAGGTAGCATCCAAATAAAAATACACACTAAGAAAAGCATTTACAGTATGTACAAAGTAGTCCAAAATACAATAAAAACTGTCATGTTGCAACCCTAACATGGGAGGCTATCAGATGCAAGACCTTGCCCAAGGGTGACCAGGGAACAATCACAGCTAGACGAGGAAACGGGGTGAAATCGACGTTCTGCACAACACCGTTAACCCAACTGCACGGCCTCGCACCAATGCAGAGCAAAATCGCACCAGTGCGGGCGGAATTGCACCGGTGCTTTGCGGAGTTGCAGCAATGCAGTTTTGCGAGGTTCCGCAAATCGTTCTGGTGCGGTTTTGTGTCGTTGAGCAAAATGCACAGATGCAGTTTCCCTTGATAGAGCAAATTGCACCGGTGCGGTGTCACATTTTTAGTATGAAAAACTGTTTAACCCTTTGACCGGTGGCCACGTCTTAAGACGTTTGGCGACTGACAGGCAGCCACATCTTAACTCTTTCGCTCCCGCGATCATCGATTGATGATCTCGTGTTTTCAGTGTTTTCCTCAAATTTTGTTAAATTGAGTTACAAAATTAGTTTACGTAAAAATCGATTTGTGACTTTATTTTTCATCCGATTTTCATAAAATTTTCAAAAAATCACGCTTATTTCCTCACGCATCGGAAGATGTATAATTTGTGCCCCAATTCTTGGATTTTTATACCCAAATACGGTTAAAATGATCAACAACCCAGTTGCAGACGACAAAATCGGCCAAATTCTCAGCACGTGCCAACTACACTAAAATCAAATTGAGATTACATCTTTACCACAACACCAAACCCTCTATCATCAACACAGTCTGAAAACTACTCTTTTGGGGCATCATTTGACAAAATTTCAATCAATAATATTAAATTTTACTCTTTTGAATTTCCAACTTTTTTAGGGGTCTCAAAACCCCCCAAACAAATTTGAATGGTAAGTAGATAAAAGTAAATTTAGTGCGTAAAATATATGATATGTTGCTAAATACCGGTCTCATTTGAAAGCTTAGGAAATTTGATTTCCAGCAATATATAACTTTAAATAGTTTAGACTAAGTGGTATATGATATTTACTGATCAAAAATGAGTACTGTACATCATATCAGTTCAAACGCCCCCAAACATTTTTTGACTTGCCTTCACTAAATTATGATTTTTACAAAAACTACACCCTATAAAAAGATAAAATAAATTGCAAATGTTTCACCAATAAAGTTGTCATTTTGTATCAAGTTTCCAAGGAGACAAGAAGCGAAATACAAGTTTAAAAGCTAGCAGAAGTTTGGCTTCTCTAAATCAAAGTTTGCTGTATCCCCCTTGTTTCTCAAGAAATGGGAAGGGTGTAAACAAGCTGCTGTTTCATTGTCAGTGACAGCATATTCTATTTAAACTTGATATTTTCTGAATCTTCAAGAAATTCCCTGTTCAAAAATACAAAATGTTACATGGTTTAGGCTAACCTCTAGCAGATAATAACTGATCATATTTTAGGTACTAAATTTAACTACCAAAATTTGGTACCGGTCGGTACAGGTCAAAAAAAAGGTCATGTGTCTCAGAAAGTAGCAAATTGTAGAAAACCTAGGTTTTTAGGTACGTTTTGATTGATGTACCTTGAAAGCTTATTTCCTTAGCATCATTTTGCGACCATTTCTAAAAAAATTGGTAGAAAATAAAATCTGTAGTGACCTTTCAGGTGAGGGTACCTCTTTAATTTTTAGACAACCCCCCCCCCAGTTGGGGGGGCTAATTTGCATAAAATTTGCATATTCAAAAAAAATGTTTTTTTTCCTATTTGAAATCCTCAAGAAATATAGATTTCAACAATATATCACACTTAATGTAGAAGTAGACAGCTGAGTAATGATTTACAAACAAACTTGAGGTACATAATTATGATTAATTATGATTGATTATGACAGTTTTTCGCGCTGCCACCTTAGGGACATTTATTTCGCTTTTCACGCGGGAGCAAAAGAGTTAAGATGCGACAGCTCCTTGTTTTTATGGAAAGACACTATCCATGTCCATGACCCCTTACGGATAAAAGTTGGCGAAAACAGAGGGATTGCTATATTTGCTTGAACACAGAAAAACGCTCTAAACAACGAAAAAGCGTGACAACCTGGTGCAGTGAATGCAAAGTTGCGCTATGTATTGGAAAGTGCTATAAAGATTACCACACTTTGGAGAAATTTTGAGCAGTTGGAAAATAAATAAAAGGAACTAATAAAATAGTGTTTTACATTTATTAAATTTTGTTGTAAATACATAATAAATTTTGTCGTAAATACATAATAAATTACTGAAGTAAACAAATAGAGTTGTGAATAATACTGAGTGTCAATGCATAAAAAAATTAAATGCCTGGCTATACGGAACTCAACAGCTGATAAGCACAATTTGCCCAAACACCTAAACGCTGCCTACTTCCCCCAACCACTATTGGAGCGGGGGATGAGAGAGATTATCTTAGTGCCTGCTCAAGATTACGGTAAGACTCGCTCTAGGCTTTAGCTAATTTCAGGTTACCAATGGGCGGACACTAAATGTAATGTGAGGTTACCAACAGTAGATTCCGATATGTCAGTTGGGTTGACGTCTTAAATCGACCCTGGCGAACATGTTCTCACTTATGCATTCATAGACGAGGGGTCAAACATAAATATGTGTTCAAGCCATCTAGCTAAATGACTTGGGGTCTCCACATCAGCAACTAACGTCAAGTTGCTTGCGAGTACTGCAATTTCAGTTTTGGATCGCAAAATTGATGGCTTGGTCATTCCGGGAGTGAATGAGCTTGAAGCTCTCAGAGTTCAGGGAGGCATTTGTCGTTGACAATGTCGTTGATGTAAGCTCAAGTATGCCTACCAATGAATTGGTACAGCGGCACTCACACCTTCAGAGATTGAAATTTCCAGAGTTGGAAGAAGGAAGGGTAGACTTTCTCTTAGGCTATGATATGCATCGGGCATTTTTGATCAAGGATGCTTTGGTTGGAAACCCAGACTCACCATGCGGATTGCACACTGCGCTTGGTTGGACCATTTTTGGTACAGACAAAGGTGATTCGGAAGCAGTGGACTCACCGCAACTTGTGGTTAATTTTATGACAACACTGGGAGACGAAGATAGATCGTGTGAGCAGTTGATAAAATTGTTTTCTCAGGATTTTGATGATATTGATGAAAATAAGGACGATACCTCGCTGTCCCAGGACAACAAGCGCACATTCTATATCTTGAATGACACTGTTAAGAAGGTGGATGACCATTATTCTGTTGATCTTTTGTGGAGAGATGATTCGAAAATGTCATCAGATGGTCGAGCCTTGGCTGAAAGACGTCTGAAAGGACTAAAAAGGAAGTTTGGTAAGATCCTGATCTATTCCAGAGGTACTCTGAGAAGATGTCGGAGTATATTTCAAAGTATGCTGAGCTGGTCTGCGAAGAAAGTAAGCAAAATAGTCGTAGCCGCTATATTTCTCATCACTGTACTGCATCAGAGAGCAAGTTCCGAGTAGTGTTTGATTGCAGCGCTCGCAGTGGAGATGGTGAGTCACTGAATGACAAGTTATTACCGTGACCAGATTTTGTTAATAGTAGGCCTATAGTCGGAGTGTTGATCCGCTTTAGGCAGCATCCGGTTGCAATTGTGGCGGATATTAAGGGAATGTTTTTCCAAGTTATGGTGGAGGAAGCTGATTGGGATGCCCTTAGATTTCTTTTGTATCCGGATGATGATATCAATCAGGCACCAGTCGTCTATTGCATGAAGACTCATGTCTTTGGTGCTAAGTCATCGCCATGCTGTGCTGCCTTTGCCCTTAGGATGACGGGGAGTGAAAACGCCACTGGTGCTAAACAAAATGTTGTAAACGCAGTAATGGAAAGCGTGTATGTGGATGGCGTGTGTGTTTCTTGTGTTACAGAAAGCGAAGCAAGCGATTTAGTACACCAACTTCGCCAGTTATTGGCTAGTGATGGTTTTCACTTAACGAAGTTTGTGTCTAACAGTAGAACCGTATTGGAACAATTGCCCCCTGGTGATATTCTTGGAGATGTGCATCTCTCCGAAGAGCTGCCAGTTTATAAAACACTGGGCATGTTTTGGGACGCGTCGTCTGACCAACTGAGAGTAAGAGTCAACATCAAGAAAAGGTCGTGTACGAGGCGAGATTTGTTATCGATGATTGGGCAGACGTATGACCCATTGGGGATCATACAACCTTTCCTGTTGCCTGCTAGGAGGTTACTCCAACAAGTCTGTGCATACAAATTGGGGGGGATGACGATATCAGCAATGTGCCAGGCTTGGAGTTAGATTGGGGTTGTTGGTTTGCATCTCTGCCAGAACTGGAACAGGTGGTCCTGGCCAGATGCTTAGTGCCTGCGGATGTCGTGACTAGAGTTGAACTTCATACCTTTTGGGATGCAAGTACTGTGGGGTATGGAGCGTGTACTTATTTGCGCAGTGTCTATCAAAATGGTATGGTGCGTTGTTGTATAGCAATGGGAAAATCTCGTGTTGCTCCCTTAAAAAAGATTTTGATTTCGCATCTGGAGTTAGTCGCCGCAGTTCTTGCTGCCAGATTAGGCAATTTTGGTTCGTAAGGAGCTAGACATCATTGTTTACGAAGTGTAATATTGGACGGATGCTACTGTAGTGTTGCGCTATATTTATAATTCGTCGTCGCGTTTTAAAACCTTTGTTGGCAATCGTATCAAAATATTGCATACACTTACCTCTGTTTCGCAGTGGTGCTATGTTCCCACTGAAGTAAATCCAGCCGATATGGCTTCTCGGGGGATACCACCTAAGGAATGTAGTTTTGCTGAATTGTGGTTGGATGCACCGTCTTTTTTGAAATGTAATTGTGATGATTGGCCAGAGCAGCCAAAATTTCTCGTTGAACTGTCTGAAAATGATCCAGAGGTCAAGAAGAGACCCAAGAAATGTTTTTCTCAGAGAGTGGAAGAAGAAGAAGGAACTTTGCATTTGTTTAAGCACTACTCTGATTTCACAAGGTTACAACGGGCAGTATCTTGGCTACTACGCTTCAAGACGTATATTCAATATAAACATTCAAATTATGGCAAACCCCCTTCTACAGGGCCATTGACTGCCGATGAATGCGATGATGCCTTTGACATGATCATTCGGTCTGTCCAAGCCAATTCGTTTTAAGAAGTAATAAATATTTTGCCGAATCAGTCCGAGTTGGATGATCCAGTGAATCCTGTGACTGAAGAAATGATAAAGAAATCCCCTGATCTTCGACGTTTGCAATCGCTCAGTTCTTTCGTTGTGCGTGGAATGCTTCGCGTAGGAGGAAGACTTCGCAAAGCTACTCTTCCTTATGAGAAGAAGATCCCGTTGCTGTTGCCTCATCAGCACCCGGTAACGGATTTACTGATCAAGCTACACCACGAAAGGGGGCATTTGGGAGTAAACCGTGTATTGGCGGAGTTGAATAAAGGATTTTGGATAACGAAAGGTCGATCTACTGGAAAAAGGGTTGTGGAAAAATGCGTGCCCTGTCGATTTTGGAAAGCGGGGATCGGAACCCAGCAAATGGCTGATTTGCCTCCAGCCAGGATTCAAAGAAGTCAACCGTTTACTATAATTGCGACTGACCTGATGGGACCAATCATGGTTGCTATTGGTCGAAGCAGAGTAAAACGATATACCGGTATATGCATTTTCAATTGTTTGGCTACCCGAGCAGTGCATTTTGAGGTAGTGCCATCGTTGGAGGTGGATTCATTTCTCCAAGCTTATCGACGGTTTTGTAACCGCCGAAATGTCAATCCTACTACAGTGTATAGTGACAACGGCAGTAATTTTGTCGCCGCAGAAAAGATTTTGCGGGAAAAGATCGCCTGCATCGCACCAAGGCGGGTTTTATGAGATATTTTTTAGGCTATTTCGGAAGATATTTCGTTCCATCACCTCAAATGAATTTGATCTGCTTACTTACATTGTGGAATTTGAAAAGATTCTCAATAACCGACCGATAGCAAAGTTACCCGATTCTCCAGATGATTGGACGGCTCTCGCACCTAATTTCATTCTGACGGGATCTCTAGCTGAATATGTGCAGTTGGGAAACTTTCTGAAGGCTGATGCTTACCATAGATCATGGAAAAAAATCGAGTACTTGGCTAAACAGTTTTGGAAGCAATGGCTTAATCAGTACCTGTCTTTGCTTCAGCCCAAACAGACATGGTTTGGAGCCTCTTCTAATCTGCAGCCGGGAGATTTGGTCTTAATGATGAATGAATCTGTACCCCAAGGGCAATGGCCAAAAGCAATAGTAGTGAAGAAACTGCCTGATAAATGTGGCCTCGTGAGAAGAGTGCGCTTACGGACGTCGGATGGATCAGTCTTCATGAGGGACATACAAAAGCTGTGTTTGCTTGAAGGACAATTACAGTGACTCTTTGCTCAGAGTATCTGAATTATTTGTGCGTCCTTATTTGTGTGTGTCGTAATTTATTTTATTCCGTTGTGTTGATTTGTAGCATGAATTGCAGCGGTCGTTTGTTCCTGTTTCCTTCTTTTTTTTACATAAGGCATTGGATAGAGCCTGCCTTATTGGGGTGGGGAATGTAAGAAACAGGAACGCTTAGTGTAGAACCTTTTTAAATTCTAATAATTCGTATGTAAAACCTGCTAGGTGTCGCCATCACCCTTTCGTGAGATTCTTTGTATCGAGTTTGTTTTAGTCTCTTTTGCGTTATGGTGGTGTAGAGGTAGGAGGCTAAACTTTCTCGAATCGCTGGGATCTTGCAATTAAGTTCATATTTGGTAAGTGGTCAGATATAATTGTTTTGTGATTTTGTTCTGGTAGCTACTGTTTTTGACCGCGTGTATTGCCACTATATTGGAAGAGAGTTTCAATTATCATTTTAGAAGGCTTGTCGGTGTATGACAACGTGGTGCTAGTCGTCGGAGCTATCAGCATAAAACATAAAGAATTGCCTTTTCTGTCGGTTGCAAGTCCAGTAATTATAGATCAACCTCGCCCGCTCTAGCTAGGTAGGCCGCCAAGGGAAGTAACACCATTAAAAAGTAATAAAGCGTAATTTGCATTTAAAATGTGAAACTGCAATGATTATTTCGTATTTTTAGGTTGCTCTTGATAATTCTGAAATTCAGGTTTGCCTTGGAAACAAGACTAAAGAAGAACAACGGAAAAATCGTCTAACATTAACTGCAATTTTTGATTGTGTTCGCCACTATGGAAAGCAGGGTATAGTCTTGAGAGGCCGTGGAAACGAGAAAAAATCAGGAAACATTTGGAATTTATTATGGTTGTTGGACGTTACAACGCTGACATAAACACGTATCTAAATTCTGAATCAAGTACAAAATATTTGTCTCCCGACGTTCAAAACGAAAAGTTAAAAGTATTATCTCAGATGATACTACAGAAACTAATTGCTGCCATCAAAACAGAGTTCAGAATTTTAACATATTTATACGCAGTGCCGGCAAATAACGTTGTTATACTTCTCAAAGCAAGTTACTTGAAGAAAGTTTATTTACAGCAATATTTACAGATTAACGCTAACACTTTACTCACGTTCAATATAGGCACGCATCTACTACTGTTGTCTCGCAAGAATGTTGAATAACTGCCATTAAAGCACTAGAACGACATGCCGCTTTATGACGTAATAATGAACACTATGGAAACTCAATTGCTAATACACTACAAACGTCATTAGCAGTTACGTCTTCTCTCCAATTGCTGATGAAACTTCGGATATTTGTAATCAAGAACAAGTGAGCATTTGTATTCGATATTGTACAAATACACTGCAAAGTGACGAGATTTTTTTTGGTTTCTATGAAACTTGCAAAACAGATTCAAGTACAGTAGAATTCGCCTAATTCGTCAACTCAAGGGGATTAGAAAAAAGTGACGAATTAGGCGAACTGACTAATTATGCAAACAGGTAAGAACTCTATAATGGCTTGTATACAAGGGACTTGTTTTGTTGCTAACGCAGTTTGTTACGTTTATCATTGAATACAATGCACTTACACGGAACACCAATCATGCAGTACAAAGAAAATAATGAGATCTAATCCGATAAGGACTGTTTGTTGTTTGAGATCTCACGCATGTTGAAATAACCACTGAGACCGCGTGAATTCATCTCTCCTGCAGTAACCAACAAAGCTGTGAATACAGCTTAAACATTGAATCGAATCTGCAAATGACGAATAAGACGAACAAAAGGTTTTTCGGGGATATAAATAGGTGACGAATTAGACGAACTGGAATGCACGTAAAAGATAAGAATTCTGCCGGGACTGACGAAAATGTGACGAATTATGCAAACTGGCGAATTAGACGAATTCTACTGTACTCTATTTTGCTTGATTAAAAATGGGTTGATGAGGCTTGAATTGGATATTTCTGAATTGGAACTCACCAGAAATATCCAAGGTTAAGGTTAAGATTAAAGTTCGCGGTCAAGGTTATGATGGTGGTAGCAATATGGCTGGGAAAATAAACGGCTTAGAGCAAAAAATGCTGAAGGAAAATCTCAAAGCGTTATATTTTCATTGCATTGGTCATCAGCTTAACTTGGTTTGCCAGGACGCTTGTACCTGTGTGAATAAAATCGTGACCCTTGTGAAAGAGACGCCAAAACGTGGGTGGTTTGCTGCCATTCAAGCATCGTCTGCAAAATCAATTACAGTGAAGTTGTGCAGCACGCTTTGGATTCTACGAAAAGATTGCAGTGATGCTTTTCTAGCAAATTACAATAATTGAAGGAATTTTATGAAGGAAATAAATTATGATACCTGTGTTTCTGCAGCTGTAGGATCATCAGCCTTTTCGCATTTGCTGAACTTACAAAAGTTTGATTTTTATGTTATTCTTCATCTGCTGCAGCGACTTTTCGGGATTATCCATTTAATTCATGTAAAATGTCAGTCACGCCAAGCTACCACAGGAGATTCAAATGATTGGATTCAAGAACTTGCCAGCGCTCTGACAACTGATCCAGACTGGTTTGGAAAAGAGCTTTTAGCGGAATGCAAAGAACAAGCGCTGAACATGAAAATAAACTTGCCTGTTATTCCTCGAGTGCGTCGTGCTTTCACTAACGAAGAAATGGAAGAATACTACGTCGATTTATTCAGGCACGGTTTTGAAAAAGCTGCAAGTGCGCTGCTACGTCGCTATCAATCACAGCCACTAGAAATAGCAAACTTTTTACGTTGTCTTTTGGTAGATGAATGTATGCCAAGTCACAGCATAAAAACAGTAAGCGAGTTCTATGAAGATTGGAGTCACGCTGATATTGCGAGAGAATGTAAGCTGTTATTTGCACGACTGAGAAGGCAAAACCGTTAAATTTCAGTTGCAGAAATCAGCAAAGAATTGAGCCAAAATTCTGCTCTAGTTGACATGGCACCTAACTTTGTTTCTGCATTAAAAACATATATTGTTCTTCCTAGCTCTGCTTGGGAAGCAAAGCGGTCGTTTTCTACACTTCGCAGGTTGAAAACGTACCTGCTATCTACGCAAACCCAGCAACGTTTGATTGTTTGGCCATTCTAAACACACACCGCCAGCACGCTGAAGCCCTTGATCTAGCCAAAGCAGTAAATGAATTTGTTTCACGATCTCAAACCCCTCGGAACAAATTTGCATTAAATTCGTAATCGAGCATTTTGAGTTATGATTGAATTATGAGTAATTTTTATTGCAGTAAACGTAAACTATCATTTGTGCATTTTGTTTTTCTGTATATCGAAATCACATTCTGCGTCTTTACTCCTTATACATCCATATTGTTTGTTTATTTCATTAAGATGTTATTTTTAATCTCGAATTCTTGTCATAATCGTAAAAATAACAATGATTTTAGAATAAAACATTTTTGCTGTGTTTGAAAGCAGTAAAAGACAGAAAGCAAAGTTCACATAAAAATTCTCGCCCCCCTGCTATCTGACTCTTTCAAGAAAAAATCGACGCTTTATGTGCAGAGCCACATGCAGTAATTCCGCGAGAGTGCAGTTGCAGATACGTACACCGCATCGCTATGGAGCAAATTTTCATTCTACCCCCATTGTAAGAGAGAGCTATTTTATGTCTCAAGGCATATAAACCCCGTTGCTAGTAGTAAATTTTAGACAAACATCTAGGACTAGGTACAACAGTGAAGCCATTTCAAAACAACCAGATTTATATCAAGCTTTATCAAATTCTGAAAAAGATTTGAATGATAATTCAACTGATGTAGATCCATAAGAAAAGCCAAAACTACCAAAATGTATTGGTAGTAAAATTGTAGCTGATGTGATTTAACATCAAAACTTGGGATATCTTAAGTTTGACCAGGCATCGGAAAAGCGATAGTAACAGTAGTGCTTTGCATGGAAATAGTGGAGAGGGAATAGAATTATTTCCAAAGTAGTGCTGGACTTTTTGCACAAAAAACAATAGATCAATGACTTCAGCATGGTTAGACAACTGGGAAAAAAAAGGTCTGGTGAATTGATCTTGGTTGGTGTATTCCTGTGCACAGGGCACAGCTTTTTGTTTCCACTGTCTACTTTCTCATCAAAAGATGCAGTCAGTAATTGCTGTTGTCTGCAAACTAAAAATAGCTTTCCTAGCTGAAAAAAAACAAAAATAATGGACATAAAAATTCCCGAAGGCATCAGGATTCCTTTGTAACATGGGAAAAGTAGGTAGGGCTGCACATACTACAATTTTCAATCCTAAAGATTCAAATCTCTTTGGATTTGAATCCAAATTTGCATGTTTTGTCAGGTAATAAGATTCAAAAATGTTTTGTCAAAACCGCTTTCAATTAGCAATTGTTATTGCACTAGATCTCTTTTTAGTTCTTAAAAGCAATGTGTTTAATGCATTGATTCCTGCACAAAACTTTATTACCAACCAGCGATGTTCATCCATTAAAGAAGAATTTTGTGGTTTCTTTTTTACTTACGCGAATAGGATGCTTTTTTCACGCAAAAATTATGCAGTTTGAGCAAGCGTGCGAACTACAGTCTTTTTTCACACACGCAAACCTGCAAATGCACGATAAAGTTTTGTTTCTCTATTATCTTTCGCTCTTGAGGAAAGAAGTGTGGCAGGATAACACGATTCACAAGGAAGTCAAAGTCTGGAACACAGCAGCTCAAAACCACTTAATTTTTAGAACAAAATTTGTATGAGATGTACTTTAAGAACTAAGTTTGCGAAAGTGTAGCCCTCAAAATCTGAAGAATAAATATTTGTGGCCGATACAGGAGATCAGATGCCTGGAAGCATTTCATTCGGTCCAATTTTACACAGCATTGCTACTTGCTAGCATTGCAAACAAAATTGAAATACTGCAACAGTACTGTGAATCTTTTAAGGCATTTGCAGAACCAATATCCATTTTTTACAATAACGGCTCTGTCAAAGACTCAGAAAAGACCAGTAACTATCAAAGTACTATTTATTGATCAGGAAATTTGTATAACAAAACAGTTAGTTTAAAGATTAGATGCTTATTGTAGTTAATAGAGTAACGGAAACACTGATTATTCTATGCTTTTTGCATTTTATCTGTTTACTATACTATAAGATATCTGTCTACAGTTTGTTTTTTGGCTCTATAAGAGAAACATTGTTTTGTTTTGTTTCATACTTATTGAATAGCTTGTATGGCTACTCATTATAAGGTTTTCCTTTTTGATTACAATTATATTCTTCAGCCTTCAATCTCATGATATCTTGAATATGTCAAATGATGAACCATGCTCTTCAACAAATCTGCCTTCATTAAAGAAACAAAAAACCTTGGATACTTTTAATAATCAACCAGTTACACCACCAAAATATAAAAAATTACAAAATCGATAACAAATATCATTGTTGGAAAATTGAGACTAGTCATTTTTGCAGAAACCACCATATTCAAGCCTTATTTAAAGAACTTGTTCCTGGCGACCAGCTTTTTTCTTCACAGACTGCATTTTCTCGAAAAATCATAAATATGTTTTTGAAATGTCAAACCAAATTAAAACAGCAATTAAAAAACTGCAAAAATTAATCTTTAACTGCTGACATGTGGTAAAAAAAAAGATAGCTTTTCTAAGAGAGACTGCTCAATGCTCACTATGTAGATCCCACTGCTTTCACTTTACGTATAGTTGTTCTTGCAACAAAAGAGGTTGTTAATTCTCGTACTGGAGAAGATTTGGTGGAGTGGATACAAGAAGTGCTTATTATTCATAGCATTTCTGCATATCAAGTAACTGCTATAGCTATGGACAATGGTGCAAATATTGTCAAAGATTCTAAAAGGAAAACATGATTGGTCTCACATTTTTTGTTCAGCTCAAACCTTGCATTTATGTGTGGATGCCATCGATAAACTTCAAATAGGCCTGAAAGCAGCTCTCAGTAAATTTTTGAATTAAGATTTACTTATCAGTTGTTATAACCAAACGTTGTTCTTTGCCTATTGATTTTTTCAGGTCCTACTAGACACTTATTGCAGCACTTCAAAAATCAGCAAACACAGCACAAGGATTACTTTATCTGCAAGCTCATGCACAAGAAGGTTGCTCTTCATTGGGAGTTCTGTTGGATATTCCAACCCTCTGGAACTCTTGTTATGAGATACTGCAACGTTTATGTACTTAGCAAGTTTTTGGGCCCCAAGTTCTTTGTGATACCCAAGTTACAAGAAGTTCTGCTTCTCACTTAGACTTCGCAGATAATTGTTGGTTATCGATACAAAACTCAATGGAAGTGTTATAGCAATTGGAGGTATTAAAAATTCAAGTTTGTAGTTTTACTAGCGGGCGTCGCCAGGCAGGGCCCCCATTAATGACATCGGGGTTAAAACATCGGCTCAGCCAACTTCACCCAGTGACGGATTAAGCTTTTTATGGGTCTGGGGCTGTATCATTATCAGAGGCCTATTTTTTATTTCATTCGCTGTATTAAAAACTGACCACAAATAATACATAAACAAAGTATTTACTTAGTGCGCACACATTCAAATGACACATTTTCTGGACTTAGACAATCCAAAGCTTTTAATAATGTCATCGTTATCTATTTTTTTCCAAAAGTTCGTTTTCAATGCAGAGTAAAGCAAAGGAATTCAACCTTTTCTGGCCCAGAACGCAGTCAATTCTTTACTCTTTTTAGAACTGAAAATGAGCGCTCGCCCGAGCAAATAGAAATTATCAAAACTTAGTTATGAAGAAGCGCTTGTACCGTAAAGGTGATGCTTGGCTGAAATGAGGTGAAAGCCACGGTCAGCAAAGCCGAAAATCAGGTGACCGCCGCTTAAAGGGTTGAATCAAAATTTGGTAAATATTCTTGGTCTCATCTGCCACTAATAAAAAAAACTTCTTAAACAACCATATTTTTCAAATTTTCCTAAATCATTTTTTGCTTCCTATACCTTTTCAAAGTAGAAACTAAAATTTAGTCCTCAAAGACTATTTAAATATTTTCAAAACGACTGGTGCAGGCGATTTAAGACGTCAACCTAACTGACCTATCGGAATCTACTGTTGGTAACCTCACATTACATTTAGTGTTCGCCCATTGGTAACCTGAAATTACATATAGAATGCCGCCAGTGGTTACTTCACGTTACATATATGGTCCGACCATGGGTAACCTATCATCACATATAGTATCCCACCGTTGATAACCTCACATTACGTACAGGGTTCGAACATTAGTAACTTCATATAGCATATAGGGTCCCACCATTGGCAATCTTATGTTACATATACTGTAGAGTCCGACCAGTGGTGACCTCACATTACAGATAGAGTCCGACCATTGGTTATCTTACATTATATATGGGGTCCGACCATTAGTAATCTCAGATTAGGAATAGAGTCCGACGGTTGGTGACCTAACATTACATAAGCGTTTGACCATTGCTAACTTCATCTTACATACAGGGTTCAACCATTGGTAAATTCACATTACAGATAGAGTCCGACTGTTGGTAACCACACATTACATATATGATCCTAACGTGCTAACCTGTCACTACATATAGAATTCCACTCTTGGTAATTACCACATTGTTCAAAAATGTAATTACCACATTTTTGAACAATGTGGTAAGAACTAGAGGAAAAGTCAGAACTCTTGGTAATCTGTCATTACATATAGGGCCCGATTATTGGTAACCTCACATTACATATATGGACCGATCGTTGGTAGTCTTACATTACATATAGTGTCCGACATATAGTTACCTCACATTGCAAATAGTTTCCGACCATTGCTAACCTCACATTACATGTAGTGTCCCACCAATGGTAACTTCAGATAACAAATGAGGTCCAAATGTTCGTAACATCACATTACATTTAGGGTTCCATTGATGGCAACCTTTTATTACACATAGGGTGCGACTATTGGTATCCTCACAATGCTCATAAGGTCCGACCATTGGAAATCTCACATTACATATAGGGTCCGACTGTTGGTAACCTCACATAACATTTAGGGTCCGACAATTGGTAACCTCACATTACATATAAGATTTGACAATTGGCAACCTCACATTAGATTAAGGGTCCGACCTTTGGTAACCTTACATTTCGTATAGGGTCCGACCATTAGTAACCTCACATTATATATAGGGTCCGCTTGTTGATAACCTCGAATTACATATAGAGAAGCTACAATTTGCATTTTGTCGTTAGCAGTTATATAAAATCCCAATTTGTCTGGTAGTGATGCTCGACAACTGACCCTGCTAAAAGGGCGCTTCTGCGTTGCAGTTGATGCGCACAAAAACTGCTGTCACTACAATGTACTTCATTGTCAGTCAATCATGTGCTCAACCAAATATCACACCGTAAAATTACCAGAATTATGTATTGTGGTACATCAAGTGTTTTTTACATTCTCCGGTTTAAAATTACTTTTCTCAACAGTTTTTTAGCATAAAGAATGACTGCTCAGCATTAGAGGAGGTTGACTGGGCTTTTTGCAATAACACGCTGGCAATTATTAAATTGGGAGAGTTTGTTATTGGTTCTAAATCAGAGTTGGATAATCGTTTCCTGATGTAAGCTTGAATTGAGCAAGGGTCATCATGGAAGTGCATATTTTTTGATAATTTGTATGTTTCTGTCATAGTGCAGTTACTTGCTTTTAAGAATTCGATGTCAGCTGCTTGAGTCCGGCATTGATCAATACCAACGAAGTGTGGCACCAAATTATGCACTTTGATAGCTTCTGTTGCTCGGCTAGCTAAGAGTCCACCAGCTATCTAATTGTTGACAATAGTACGAACAGCAGGAAAGTATTCACTATAGCACAATGCAGCTCTAAACTAAGTCGTCCATTTTGTAATCTCAGGGTCAGAAAGTGATGGCAGACTAGCCACATGAATATCTTTTTTGCGATCTTTGATTTTGATTGTTGCTGCTTTTATCGTTGCTACCACGCCATAAATATTTTCAAAATACGCAGGCACTCGCGTAGTGCAATTATTTAGTAAGCGTGCAATGCAGGTGACATGCATCAAAAAAGGGTATAACTCCTTCAGTGTGTTTCCAGCAAGAGACATATAACAGGCAGCATTCGTTAAAAGCAATGCAG
The DNA here is from genome assembly GCA_963675345.1 of Trididemnum clinides. Lineage (NCBI taxonomy): Eukaryota > Metazoa > Chordata > Ascidiacea > Aplousobranchia > Didemnidae > Trididemnum > Trididemnum clinides. Next base: position 2,484,132 of record OY776299.1, read on the forward strand.
CATTTTCTTGTTTGGAGCAAAGTTGTCGCAGCTGGTCATCCACAGTGTGCAGAATAAAATTGCTATTAACACTGCTACAGCTTTCAAGTGGAAGACACTCAATCAATTATGTTTCAGTTGGAGTCTCCAAGCTGCCCACCAGCACTGTAAGGCTCAGCAGCCCGTGAATACGCCAACGCGGATCCTATTCGAAAGAGCCGATGGGAAGTAGTAGGCTTCTGTCTTCTTGCCTGCCGCAATCAGTGACCTTCACGATTCACGGATCCACAGCAGTTTATTTGGACAAACAAGACAGACACAACCAACTAAAAAACCTTGTACACTCAGCTAAAACACAGGCAATAGTCACACACTAATTTCCAGTACAGTTTTAACCAGCAGATTTTATTCCTAGCCTACCCTTACTTTTCTTCAAATCGGCTTTAAACCGAAAATATCAGTAGGCTACTAGCAACTAATTAAGCGGCCTCCAAGCAAATTTAGTCCGTAACTATTAGTCTTCAGGCGATTAATTAAGATAAAAATGACGCGTTGTAGCACAAAAACACGGTTGCTTAAAACAAAATGATAGACCACGCTAAGCGAAAAACAAGTTGCAGGGTTGCCAAAAGGAAATATTAACAGTTCGAACGGTTTTTCAGCGCCGACACGGCCGACCCAAAAGGTTAAGAAACTAGTTTCGGAAGCTTTTCACAAAATGAAGCGCTGAGGGATCACATGAACAAAATTTTTCACGAAATAATTTGAAACAAAACACAGAATAGCACTAGGGTTCAGCAGATAGCGACACCGCACAACCACCTTAAGCCCTATCAATTTTATCCCCAATGTTTTCGTTGGTATCTGCTTCAAGCAAACAGATTTTAGCGACTTCTCGATCGTAGAAATTTCCATCCGAATCTCTCACGGTAACTCGTCGCATTTGTCCAAACTTGTCGGGATGAACTTCGGTTACAACCGCCTTAGCAAATTTGTAACGCACGCCGGGCTCCCCATGCAAGAGCACTAGATCTCCAATCCCCAAGTTGCGTTGCGGGGCTAACCATTTCTGGCGTTTGTTCAACGTCGGAACATAATCGATGACAAAGCGTCGCCAAAATTCTTCAGCATAAAGCTGTGAGAGACGATACGAAGATCTCAAACCATCAGAAGAGACAAAAATATCGGGTGGAAAGGCATCGTCCGCTGCGCCAGTCAGGATGTCCTGAGGGCATAGGGCCCTTGAATCATCAGGATCAGTACTGGCCTTTGTCAAAGGTCTACGATTTAAAATCATTTGGACCTCACGAAGCAGAGTTGCAAGGCCTTTGTCTGATAAAGTTCTTAACTTTCGATCATCCATCAGTGCTGTCATAGTTTTTCGTATTAATCTAATCATAGCTTCATATATGCCACCTTGATGGCTGGCAAGTGGTGGGTTAAACCGGAATTCCGCTCCACTTTGAGCCAACTCTCCTACGATGCGCTTTTTGTTTAAGCGCTCTAGACCTCGCTTCAGTTCAACAGCCGCTCCGCGGAAATTCGAGCCATTATCACAGTATAACACTTTAGTCACTGCTCCAGTAACAGCCAAGAATCTTCGATAAGCCATTAAAAACGACTCAGTGGACAAGTCACATGCGACTTCTAAGTGTGTGGCACGGGTGCAAAGGCACGTAAATATGCAAACGTACCGCTTTAGCTCATTTCGTCCTTGCTTTACTTTTAGGCCACACATGTGACCAATCCCACAGTGCTCAAAAGGAAAGCGCCTAACTGTCACTCGACCAGTAGGCAGCGGCGCCATCTGCTGAACACTTACACGAGCACTACGATTACGACACTCCATGCAGAATTTTTTCAGATAATACTTAATGGTGGCTTTCCCCCCCACGATATGATACTTTGCCAACAGCTCATTCAACACGAAATTAGCGGCGAAATGACCGCATCGAACGTGCGCATCCATCACGACAAGCCCGGTCACATGATGGCGCTTGGGTAAGACAATCGGATGCTTTAAATCAAAAGAAAATTCGGATTTTTGTAAACGACCACTTATTCTCATTACACCTTCAAATAAAAAAGGACAATATTTTCGCAGGGAGTTAATGCTTGCTTAGCTTTAACGCCGTGCTTACCCGCGTCAATTTCATGGCAATCTCCCGCTTCTAGCGCCCCGAGAACACCTGGGAACGACTGATTTTGTGCAATTCGAACAACAAATAGCAAAGACTGGGCATACTCGGTTACCGATATAGGCCCACTATGAACAGGGACTACATCTTTACCCTGCTTACGATAAAGACGATTGCGAAGAAAAACAACCATTCGGCGCCACCACGACACAGCTCTTAAAAGCTGGGGCAGAACACTGTAGTGTGACAAAAGTTCGTTCAGCACAGAAATAGCTGTAGCATGTGATGCCTGATGCGCATCATCATAATTAACATCAATAGCCTTACTGGCCAAAAGTTCACGCGTTTTACCTTCAGTAGGCACAAATTTGCTCATAGCAGCATTTTTGCTCTCGAATAGAAGCCGGCCATACTTCTTCCTCCTCCGACAAGAAGGTTGGACCATTAAGCCAACTCTCTGCAGCCGAAGATCTCGATGGTGAGACACCACGGCTAAAGTCATCAGCCGGATTTCGAGCAGTGTCTACCCACTTCATTGATGTGGAGACGAGTTCTCGAGAATCTTTTTTACTCTGTTGCTTTCAAAGACGGGGAGACGTTTGCTTAGATTTTTCAAATATCCCAGAACGGTTTGCGAATCGGACCAAAGGATTAGACGATGGAATTTCAGTTTGTGTTCTCGCATCACGGTACGCGAGAACTCGACTAGCTCCAAGGCAGCATGCAGCTCAGCCCTTGGAGTAGTAGTACAAATCGACGGTAGCACTTTTGACTTTCCGATGACGTAAGACAACCGATACCTGTCTCCATCATGTACGCGCAGGTAGAATGCAATGCCATAACCCACTTTGCTGGCGTCAGAAAAACCATGCAGTTCTACAATTTTGGCTTTGTGCAAATCTAAATGACACCGCGGCAATGCCACACCCTCCAGCCGATTTAGGTTTCTAACCCAATGCTGCCACCTTTTCCTAATTTCCAAAGGAATGTTTTTGTCATCCCAGTCAAAACCCTTTTCTGAAAGGTCCCGTAATATCAACTTCGCGGGAAGTTTAAAGGGATCTAGTATGCCCAAAGGGTCAAAAATACTACTCACGAAGGAAAGGAATCCACGTCGAGTCCAAGCGTAGCTGCACTCTGATATTTTAACACGAAGCAGGTCCTCCTTTGGACTCCAAATCATTCCCAAGCTCTTCTGTTCCGGAAAGTCCCCTCCCTGAAGATCGATATGCTCAATATGTGGTGCCAGTCTCTCAGGATCAATTCCCCTTAGCACTTCAGGCTCATTGCTGGAAAACTTCATCAGTCGAAACCCTCCACAAGACAGCAACTGATCGACTTCTTCGATTAATTTAACTGCCTCCTGCACATTCTCCACACTTGTCAACCAGTCAACATAAAAATTTCCCTTAACATTATTAACGGCAGCCTCAGAAAAATCAAACCTGTTGTCACTAGCTGTCCTCGCCAAGGCATAGCTAGCCACACATGGACTGCACGTCAACCCAAAACAATGAACCGTTGACTGGTACGCTTTGATCTCTCGGTCTGGGTCCCCATCTTCCCAAAACAAAAACCTTAGCGCGCTTCTATCCTCCGGTTTACATTTTACTTGAAAAAACATGCCATTTATGTCAGCCACTATGGCGACTGGGTAAAGGCGGATTCGAAAAAGTACGCCTAGCAAGGAGTTTAAATTGTCAGGGCCCCGTAGCAGAACAGAGTTTAATGAAACCTCTTGATAGGTCGCCGCACAATCCATAACAATGCGAAATTTCTTACTGCTTGCTACATTGTGATGAGGAATATAAAAGGTTCTACCTGGCACAGCGCCCGCATGTGAATCTGGCACCTCAATCGCATGCCCCTCGTCTAACATCTCTTGCACCTTCTCCCGGTACTTCTCCCTAACCTCAGGGCTGGCTTTCAAACGTTTTCCCAAACTGTTGAGCCGGTTTTTGGCCATGACGTAATTGTCGGGAACCCTCGACTCATCAGATGACCAAAGTAGCCCAACCTGATAGTGGCCATCTACAAGGGTACAAGTACTATCCAAAATTCTCTGTGCTCGCTCATCATTTATGGATGGCTCCCGCAAATCAGGGTCAGGTTTTTTCCACCGACTTCCGGTGCCTCCACAATCCTGACAGCTCCCATCTCCCAGACATACCAAGCACAAATCTTCCTTAGGAATAGCAACTTGCAGTTCATCCTCCATTCCGGCCATGGTGATACTCGACCCCGTGCGTGAAGAAGTGGCAAAACAAGCATGCCGAGTTTCCTGGTAAACATCCGAGCCAACTGTGCAATCGTTGCCATACAGGAACCAGCCTAACACGCATTTTCCGGCACAAAGCTGGTCAGGACCCGCCTCCCTTCTATCATGGATTTCATGCAGAATCCTGGCATTCAGCCCAATAATAAGATCGACCTGATCTCTCTGAATAATGGGAATTTCAACGTCAACTAAATGGGGATTTCTATCAAAATCCTCAAGGCACGGGGCGCTAGCACTGACATCAGCCAATGTCTCTGTTACAATTGCAGATGACAGCTCATAAAATTCAACACCATCTAACCCGCTTACTAAGAGATCTGTTGTAAAGGTATTCTCAACACTTGTTGAACCATTTGCCAGCCCAATTCTGCTCTGGACTGCCTCACCCTTCAATCCGAGCTCCTCAAATAGTTCCTTCCTAATTAGATGACAATTTGCATGGTAGTGACCTCAGATTTGAAGGCAGCTGTGGCACATCCTACCACGGTCTCCCTTGGCTCACGTTTGCCCTCCACACTTGGGTTCTTGGTCACATGTAAGAGAGTATTATGAGGCAAGCCACACTCCTTACACCGAAATTTACTGTGGCACACCTTTGCTTGATGGCCCACCTTAAGGAAACTAAAACAGTACTGCCCCTCTTTCACAATCGCCCGGCGCTCCTGTGCTCGTAGGCCCAAAAACTTTTGACATTTCCATAGGCCATGATTTTCAGTTTCTTCGCAGCAGGGGCACTTAGTATCGCCCGGGTAAATATTAGTGCTATGAGGTTTCACGTTCGCATCCGCAGGACTAGCCAAAGGTACATTGGCCCTGCCAAATCTCGTCTTAGTCCTTTGCCCAACCTGATCTTTGTTAATTCTGTTTCCTGTACTCATGGACTCATATAGCCGACCAAAGTTGGAATTTGCTTCATCTCTACACAGCTTGATGAAACTTAGTATTTCACAAAAGGGTATACGCCTTATTTGATACCCTTTACCTACAGCAAAACGCACGAACCTCCTCTGCAATTCCTTGTGCAGGCGATGGAAGATTCCTTCAGTGGTGGCAGGGGTATCCAGTTCCTCCTCAACCCCAACGGACCAAAGAAGATTACGGCAACTTAACAGGCTCACATAAAAGTCCTGCAAACCATCTGCAGTAAATTTAATCATGGGCCCCTCTTTCAATGCTCTCAGATGAACATCTACCTGTAACTGCGGCGCTCCAAATGCCTCCTTTAAATCTTGCAGCGCCTGCTGTAATGCCCTGGTGGGAGACTTGTTAACTTGACAAGCTTCGACTATTCTTCTGGCGCGCCCCTTAGTAGCAGCTGCCAATCGTAAGAGTGCATATGCTGGATCCGTTCTCCCATAGTAGTCCAGAACCGTATCTTGAAACTGATGAATAAACCGTTGATAATGAGCAGGGTCTCCATCAAACCGGTCTTCCATTACTGCGACTGATGGTTCCCTGCAGCGCACCAACAGCCGAGCGAGATCATCTGTTACAATCCTGCATTCCTCCCCGCCCGCAATGCTTTGAGGAGCGGTCTTGGACAACTCTGCGTTTTGAAAAGGCCTATTAGCAGCTGAACGACTTCCGCCATCGTCGGCCGACCCATTGGGGATCTCCTTATTTGGCCCAGCCCTGGCACCTTGGTTCAAATATTCTTCACCACTTTGCAAGCCAGCAATAGTGGTGTGAGTAGGGCCGGTCCCCTGAGGAGCCGACCCATTTGGGCCCTTGTGCACAAATCCACCATTAATATCATAACCACAATTTTTCTCGGTATTGAACAAGCCATTTGTGGCAGTACAGGAGTTACCATTCCACTCGGGAGCATTTGCTCTAAGGATCCCCTTCGACACTTTTGCATCTATGGACATGGGCTTGTTCACTTTCAGGTCATCATTCTGGGGTTCTGTTGCCACGTTTCTATTCAAAAAATGCAACACTTTGTCCCTAGAAGTCATTGACTGACCCTCCGTCACAGACAAACATTGTGACATGTTGTCTTCTTGTAATTCACTCCCTGCCCAAATCTGTGCCCTGGCAAGCTCCATCTCCGCCCGTAGGACGACTCGTTCAGCTTCCACCTGGGCAGCCCTTTCCTTTAACCTCAACTCCATTTTTACCTGCTCTAACTGAAGTTCTTTTAATTTAACATTGACTTGCTTGTCAGCGACAAAACTACCCGCACTCGACTGGCAAGCACTAGCACCAGGTTTCCCTTTGTTCCTAGACAATGCCCTACCACTATTGCAAGTGCGCGACGAATGGGTCGAAGAGGCCACCTCGACCATCTTTACCAAAAATTGGTCAATCTGACCCTGCATGCCATGATAGTCTTGCTCCATGTCCTTTAACTGACAACTATAATCCAAAAACCTAGGGCTGTCATTTTCCAGCACCGAACAAAAATCCCTTATAGCTCTAGTACATTTTTCATACGCCTTTTCATAAGACCCACGCAATGAAAACAGATTTTTTACATTACTACCACTGCCTTTTTTTAGAATGGAGGAAATCATCCCCTTAAATTTGTTGAGGGAGGCCTTGAATCCCCCAATGCTCTGCGTGGCAGTCAGCAATTGCCCATGGCATCATTTAATTCAGCCATAGTCACATTCGAATTTACTCTAACACCAGCATTTATAGGGCTAGGCGCGCAACTATCCCTAGCGGTACCTGCATTGTTGAATTGCTGTTAATTTGTTGAGGTGTCTTGATCAAACATCTTCTTGAACAAGAACAGTCGACTAATACTGCACGCAAAATCTTCTTCACACAACAGTTTAACTCCAATTCAAAGGTTTTTTAGCATGTAAGGCTCAGCAGCCCGTGAATACGCCAACGCGGATCCTATTCGAAAGAGCCGATGGGAAGTAGTAGGCTTCTGTCTTCTTGCCTGCCGCAATCAGTGACCTTCACGATTCACGGATCCACAGCAGTTTATTTGGACAAACAAGACAGACACAACCAACTAAAAAACCTTGTACACTCAGCTAAAACACAGGCAATAGTCACACACTAATTTCCAGTACAGTTTTAACCAGCAGATTTTATTCCTAGCCTACCCTTAACTTTCTGCAAATCGGCTTTAAACCGAAAATATCAGTAGGCTACTAGCAACTAATTAAGCGGCCTCCAAGCAAATTTAGTCCGTAACTATTAGTCTTCAGGCGATTAATTAAGATAAAAATGACGCGTTGTAGCACAAAAACACGGTTGCTTAAAACAAAATGATAGACTACGCTAAGCGAAAAACAAGTTGCAGGGTTGCCAAAAGGGAATATTAACAGTTCGAACGGTTTTTCAGCGCTGACAAGCACATTAAAATACTTTTGCTTAGCTACCTCCACTTTATCCACAATCAAAAAATTCCTTATTCGTGAAGTAGATCTTGAATTGCATTTTCTTTTTGAGATGCTAATTGAGCAACGCTAGCCGGAGCTTCAGTCTCAGAAGATAAAACTTTTCCCATCGTACCAAACGGAGACTTTAAAGCTGGATTGTTCACTTTTTGAGGTGGAATATCTGCTGCTAGGAAAGAAGAGACATTTCTCCTTAAAGCTTAGTTAATCTGGTTGTGCAAAGGTTGCTATTCCTCTGCAATTTAGTTTGGTGATGCTTACTTTTTTTGTTACTTTTCACAAAAATTTTTTGTCGCATTTGACTAATAAGTTACGTCGCAAATGTTGCATTGTAAATCGCCTGCTGGAATTGCCTAAAACTCATCCGAATATTGGCCGCAAATTTGACTGACTTTCACTGTAGACGATTTTGCTTGTTTAGCCCCTTCGGTTACCAGGTACACGATTGTACCACTACTTAAAATGCTTGTCTTATGCGCACGCTTTACAGCAGACTATTCTAGTTGTCGAAGTTACAATTGAACTGAACTGGGTAATTTAAAAACTAGATTTGATCTGTGGTATCAAGGTTCTGGAGCCACTGGCTGTCATTTGAACAAGATGAATTCCAAAATGTATGCACGTGGTGAAGGTGAGTAAAAATAACTGAAATTAATGAAAATATGTGAGAAGATAATTGGCAACGAAGTAGATAGGATAGATTAGTAACACTCAGGTATTACATAGAGTACTTTTTTAGGTATAAGTTATAACTGGTAGATATTACCTTAGGGAATTTTTCAAAAAAAACTTAGCACAATTGTTCCCAATGTGTCCCACTTCAACTTTAGCCTAAACGCGTGGTGTGAATAGAATGCAACAATACTTGTTGAAAAAATGTAACTCCTGAATACAATTATGTCCCATTTGTTTATGGAATAATACTAATCTCATACGGTATCCTATAGTTATAGGCGACGCTTTTTGTTATATGTTTTTGTCTGAGTTTTGGGCAAAATTCTATCTTTTACCAAATAGGTTTGCTTGCACTGACAAAAACTACCCTAGTTTAAGATTACGTAAAATTTTAAGCTTGCTTGATATAGGAATTCGTAATTTAACTTCGGTAATTTACAAGAGTAAAAAGAATTTTTCTTTATTTGTTTTTCAATATTGCTCAAAAACCGAAAGAAACGAAAAAATATATCCGTAAATGATACATTGACTCAGTTGGATGGATCCGATATAAATCTTTCAAGCACCGACGACAAATATAAAGATGACGATATTGAGTATGTTCCGGAGCCAAATAAGTCATCATCAAATTCTGAATTGGGATTCAGTGATACTGATGAGCCCGACAAAATACCAAGTACTAGCTCATCTTCTTTGGCAAAATAACTTAAGGGAAAAAAAAAAGAAGAAATCACTGAGTGCTACGGCTTTAAATTCTACAGTGCTACGGCTTTTAAGATCTACGGTGGAATTAACTATAAGGTCACAGCTGAAAAAGATATTTGTGTCAGTCGCTGGCTTGACAATGGAGTTGTGACAATTGCCTCAACTTTTGCAGGTGTTGAGCCGATTGATCAAGTTAGACGTTGGAGCGAGTCTGCCAAGGAAAATATCATAATTGACCGTCCCCATTCTATTGGTGTATATAACAATTACATGGGCGGGGTGGACAAAATTGATTATCTTATTTCTCTGTACAGAATCAAAGTAAAAACCAGGAAGTGGCTAGTCCATATGTTTTTTCATTTCTTAGATCTGGCTGTTGCCAATTCTTGGCTGGAGTATTGTGATTTTGAGCTTGAACATGGTACACTAAAGTGAAAGATTTCCGATTTATTGGCTCTACAAAATGAAGTTGGTCGTGCTTTGACAATGGCAACAGTACTTGCTAGATCTGCAGACAGGCCAAGATCAAAGCTGCACAAGGCTTGATCTCTTGCTTCTCCGCCTCAGAAAAGGGCAAAGAAAACAATCATGCCAGTGCAGGATGTGCGGTATGATTTTTTTGGTCATTGGCCAGATTGTATTGATGGGCTAGGGCAATATTGCAAGTTAGAAGGTTGTGGAAATCGAAGCAGGGTCAAGTGTGTCAAGTACAATGCTTTTCTCTGCTTGAATAAGAGCAAAAATTGTTTTATAAGGTTTCACAAGAAGTAAACAACATCTTGTTGAGTACTGCAAGATGAACAAGATATGAAGTATGGTTGAGAAAATGTGCGGAAACAAACTGCTGTGTGAAATCAAGATTATTACATGAAATCAGACTGCTGTAATTGTTGTGTGTCATTAGGAAAATAAATTCTCTTACGTAAAAAAATTCACTTTTTTATATCCTATGAAGCTCAAAGAACTTTTGCTTTCTGGATGATTAAGTCATAGAGAGCACAATTGTGCACCTCAATCAATCACAATGCGAACAATTGTACGCATGATGTAATTTGTAAAATTAATAAGAAAATTAAAAAAAAATATATCCTGGGTTGACAGTTCCCCATAAAGATCATTAGAACAAAAAATGAAAACTTTTCAGCAAAAAATACTACATCGTGACTGAAGGGGTTAGGCATCTTTTACTGAAACTAGGCTAAATATTGCAAATTATGTTCTAAAAAAATTACGTGTAGCAAGACATAATCTTTTGTAGGACTAGATCAATTGCGTAACAATTATGCATTTATGCATCAACAATAGGGTGTTCCCTTTTTCAATAAAGTTTTGAAGAAAATTTTGCAAATAATATTTTCAGCCCATAATTGTTGCAAAACCACATAAAAGAATCATTTTTAATTTTTTTGATTTTAGGGCTCCCACGCTCACCCCGAAATTTTTTGTTTTTTTGCAAATGCTCACATATTTGAACCCTTGCAACATCTTCATTTTACATGATAAACATGCCATGTTACATATCATTTTAATCAGCATTTAAAGGAGAATGAGCTAAGCAAACATAAAGTGATGATTCGTAAAAAAAGATAAAACTTAAAAAATTCCGAATTTTGATTTATACAGGTAGTATTGTACAATATAAATATTTCAGAATATAATTGCTATTTCTTTTACTCTTATTGGTTTGAATAGCCGGCTCCACCGGCGTCGCCTGGCAAGGCTACCAGTCAGTAATTTTTGGTTAGTAACATTGGTTCTATCGGCTTCGCCAGTTTCAGCCGAATTGTTTTTCAGAACATAAACGATAAATTAGTAGTAATGGGGTATTGCCCTTATTCCCCTAATCCCAATCGTAGTACGATTGCTTTCAATTGAGAGAAATTATAGAAATTCTCTATTATTTCACACAGCCTGTTCATTCCTTCAAATATGTGTAGGAGAAAAAATACGAAGTTGGAAATGGGCGCCATAATGGCTTTTGTTTCAAGATAACACAAATCAATTACTTGGTGGTATGCATAGTGTTACGTCGCCACACGCGTGCCTATCTCGCATTGCGGCTAACAAGGGGAAGAGAAGCCGTCGTTATTACGCAGTTTTTTCAATAAAAAGTCCAATGGAATTCAACGAGCCGGAGATGAAAAAATTGTCACAATTTTACAGCAAACTGGTATCAACTTGTTTTTTCGACGACATTCAACAAATCAATTACAAATTCTTACAGACTAACAAACTTGAGCTGCTCTTGCTCTTACCGTGAGCAAATCCAAAATTGAATGATAATAGATTTTGAATGGAGATCCGAAACTAAAGTGGATTACCTAAAGCAGGGGTGTCCAACCCGTGGCCCGCGGGCCACATGTGACCCGCGGGAAGGTTCTCAGTGGCCCGCGCGAGTTTTCCGAAATGACCAATATTATCAACTTAATTGCTACGTAATTTACGGTGAACTTACATTCAAAGAAATTTGCATATATTGTTTGCTTTCTTTCAAGTTAATTTTATTGTATCACAATGCACTTTGTTTCACATCACATTTCCCATATTGTTACGTCCACATCCTTTCCACACAATCGTGCTCGTGCTTCAAGAGTCAGTCAGTCAGTAATAGGCTAGGTTTGGTCGTGATGCGAATTTATGTTCGACGTTTGAGACGTAAAAATCTCGAAATTTTTGGTCGGAAACCGACTTAATCGAGAACAGAATCGTTCGATAACCGAGGTTTGACTGTATCTTTTGCACTCTGCAGTAACATAGAATATGTCAAATAGGAAACGAAAAGCAAGCAATGCTAACACTAACAGAATATTTCAAGAGAGGTGGACATATGACTACTTTTTTGTGGATGTCGAAAATAAGCCAATTTGCCTGATATGTAATCAACCAGTATCAGAATTCAAAGAATACAACATAAAGAGACATTACGTTAGTAGACATTCATCAGCTTATGAAAAATACCAGAATGAGTTCAGACAAGATAAAGTGAAAGAATTAACAAAAGTTCTTCGTGGACAACAAATGGTTTTATCGAAAGTGTCTTTGCAGCAGGAGTCAGTTGTGAAAGCGAGCTACTTGGTGGCAGAAATAATTGCAAAAAAATCGAAACCATTCGCAGATGGAGAATTCATTAAGGAATGCATTGTTCGTGTTGCTGATGTCATATGTCCGGAAAAGAAAGAGACATTTGCCAAAATAAGTCTGTCAAGACAGACCATAACTCGTCGTGTTGAAGAGCTTGGAAATTCTATAGAGGAAACTTTAATTGCAAAAGCACGAAAATTTTCATCGTATTCTTTGGCGGTTGACGAAAGCACTGATGTCAGGTCTACTGCTCAGTTGGCACTCTTTGTGCGAGGAGTTGATGACGATTTTGAAGTTACCAAAGAACTTGCAGCCATTGTCCCAATGAAAGGCACGACTAGAGGCATTGATTTGTTAGAAGCTGTGATGAAAACAATCAAGCGCCTTGGCTTACCTTTGTCGAAGCTTTCGGGAATTACAACTGATGGCGCTCCATCAATGGTGGGAAGACAGCAGGGTCTAGCAAACTTACTTCAACTTGAAGCAAGTAAAGTCGGAAATGACACTGTCATGCAATTCCATTGCATAATACACCAAGAGAATCTTTGTGCCAAATCAGTGAAAATGCAAAATGTCATGTCAGTTGTTACTAAAACGGTCAACTTCATTCGTTCCAAAGGGTTGCGCCACAGGGAGTTTCAAGAGCTACTGCATAGCATGGATGCTGACTTTGATGACATTCCATACTACACCGAGGTCCGATGGTTGAGTCGCGGCAAAATGCTGAAACGAGTGTTTGAACTCAAGGATGCAATACAGATCTTTATGGAAAGCAAAGGAAATAGTGTTGATGAATTCATGAACGAGGAATGGATAGAAGATTTTGCATTTCTGGTGGATACAATTACCCATTTAAACGAACTAAATTCACGTCTACAGAGAAAAGGGCAACTGATACACTCCGTGTTTGATCATGTCAATGCGTTTGCTGTGAAATTAACCCTGTGGTAAACGCAGATATACAACAAAAACTTCGTTAATTTTCCTTCTCTACAGAGTCTTCAAGTTCAAAACTCTCAGAAATACGCAAAAGTAATAACAGAACTAAGGAACGACTTCGACCACAGATTCGCCGACTTTAAAAAGTCTGCAATGCATTTCAATGTCTTTTCCTGCCCCTTTTCTGTGAAGATAGAAGAGGTACCTGAAAACCTACAGATGGAGTGCATTGATCTTCAGTGCTCATCTGATTTGAGGGAGAAGTTCAAAGACTTTCCACTGCCAGAATTTTACAAAAAGTATGTCTCTAAAGAAAAATATCAGAGGATTCACAGATTGGCAGTTTTCGTGACCTCATTATTCGGCAGCACTTACTTGTGCGAGCAAGTTTTTTCGCGGATGAACCATGTCAAATCCCCTGTAAGATCGCTACTTTCTGACAACCATATGGAAAATTCGCTTCGGATTGCTACCTCGTCCATCTTGCCGAATATTGCCAAACTTGTTAGAGAAAAACAGTGCCAAACTTCACATTGAAATGTCGAAGTGTAGTAAAAGCTTTGTTGACTTTACTGTTGGTATGTTTATTGTTCTTATAATTGTAAAAGAGGATAATACAAATTTCTAAGATTAGAGTTTTAGTGTGAGGGTTTTGTCTGTATTAGCAGTAAACAATCAAGTGGCCCGCGCAATCATTCGTAAATTGCATGTGGCTCTTTGGCCAAAAAGGTTGGACACCCCTGATCTAAAGCAAGGCGGCAGGATTGCATTGGTTTGTAGAGAACAAAATCAGGAGTAATTGCGTACAATAAATAACAATTACAGCGTTAGAGACTATTTGACAACGCTATGGGTCGTTAACTCAAAGCTCATGTACAATCAAAAATAATTTATAACAGAAAACGATTTACGACTTAATATAACCCCTCTTACGTAAATGATGTCACTAGTCCGAGTCTTGCTTTTGCTTCTTATGCAACACGCTTCCAAGGGAATTGCTAGTGTTAGATATTAGGACTAATACTAACTTCTTTTTCATAATTGTATGGTTAGTTATACAACCTAAAGCCTAGGGATGGGTGCATGTTACTTGGTTCTGGCACAAACGCAGTCAAGGAAAAACAAATTAACCCGAAGATGCAATTACTGTTGCAGCGCTTGCCAGAAATGTCGACGTTTAGAACATGGGTATTTGTGAGGAGAGTAATGAAAAGTTAATGTTTCTTCGACATAGCTAATTCTCGTTCCAAAAATGAAAAATGCCGTTTTAAAAGAAATTTATCAAACCTAAAAAAGCATTATAAGGGTATGCGCGTAGCCGCTCTATTTCTTCCCGAGTTTCTGGCTAAGTCTTGCTTGCCGTGTTGGTTACTGAGGAAGTGGACTTGTTTACTTGAAGCAGCCAACGATTTAAAAAAATTTTGTTGGTTCATTTTACAAAGTGCAAGGAAGCACAATTTAAATGTGTAGTAAAGATGCAATTTATATGAATCTTTTGAAAACTTTTATAGCTAATGCAAACGAATCATGCTTTTTAGAAAGAATAGCAAAAATGTACCAAAGAACTTAAGTTGTGGAAATTGCAATTTTGGGAGGCCAAGACACCAAACTTTTGAGTGTTTTTGACCGGTAGGCTATATTATAAAGTTTTTCGAAACCTCATTTTGAGATAATCCATTTGAAAATTAAGATAAATAATAGCAAAGAAGCCTGCTTGGAGAACAGTCAAAATGTATCAAAGAACTAACTTTTTACACAAATTCCTAGTTACTTAGGTATAGTAGGAAAATTTTTCAACTAAAAATGTAAAAAATCGTGAATGGCAACCAATTTTTGATCAGGTATTATAAACTAGTCCTCAGCCCTATCTTATTAAAGTCCCATATTTCTGGAAAGCAAATTTCCTAAGCTTTCAAAGAACGTTAATTGTTAATACCTTATTATAATTTATTTATAGTAAACTTGACTGTTTTTACTCGGGTTACCACGTTTTGGAAAGGTGTTGAAGTTCAGTTTTTTTCTGTAAAAACTAATAGTAAATGTACAAATCATTTAATATCGGAATTGCCTTCAAATACTCTTTAATTTGTTGCAAAAAGTTTGAAAATCGGTTGAGGAATGAGTTCCTAAATCAGTTTTTTAGTAAACTAATTTGTAAAAACGTTGCAATTTTTGAAAAAATCATTACATTGTGATCTGTGTTAGCGAAAAAGTGTGTTGATCGTACCAGACGTATTATGACATCATAGAGCGAGTTTGAAGCGAGCAGAAAAAAGCGAAAAAGCATGCTTAGAAAGCTTGAAATGCTTAAAAAAAGGAATCTGTTTCTGCACTGTCAATTAAGCTAGAATTGTTATATAGTGTTTTTTATCAAAAGCACCTTGTTTATGTCTCCCAAAAAACGTTTGATAGCGTTTGTACGATGAGTACGTTTTGGGTAAATTAAGAAAACACATTTTACAATTAATTGTTAATTATGACGTTATGTGAGAAGCTAAAAAAGTGAAATTTGTTGAAGTTGGTAAGTCCGGTACTGGCTTTCGTTCAAATGAGAAACCACGTTCCTTGGTTCAAAATGCAAATTAAAAAATTATCTGTGAGTGTGACGTCATGGTGATGTCACGAACTCCCTTATAACGCTCACCTCGAGGTGGTAATCCATTGTGCCAAGTTTGATGTTTCTGCGCTTGGCAGTATCGGAGGAGTTAAGAAACACAGACAGATACACGGACAGAATTGCGCTTGATATATTAGATTCAGTTTATTTTAATTCGTATTACAGTAGTTCTTGAAAATCACCTTTGATCCAGTAACAAGAGCTTAGCTTTGTGTTATCATGTGATAACATTAATTTGGAGTCTACTCTGTGCTTTATACAAGTACATTTTTTGTCTTTTGTGCAATAATCATTGTGCATGTGATACAGTTTGCCATAAAATTAACTGGTGCTGCTTTGGCTCCTTGCTTGCAGATAAAATAGTTCAAAACTAAGTGATTGTATTACTATTTAATTTTTTAATTAAGCTATGTCTAGTGTTTCATTTTTAATAGTCGTATCTTTTTGAATAAGGACTGAAAGCTAGCGAGTGTAGTGATTGGTTTTAGTCATAAATCTAAATCGTATCTGGCTGATTGATTATACTTAATGAACTGAACGTAACTGATCGGCTTCTAATATACGAAGTGCGATTTTGTCTGTACGTAAGTACGCACGCTTTAACTCCTCCAAAATTACTGGGAGTGCAAGCATCAAACTTGGGACAATTGATCACCACCTCGTAGTGAGTGTCATAAGGGTAATTGTGACGTCATTATGACGTTATAATTAAAGATAATTTTTTAATTGACGTTTCTTGACTAAGCATAACGGTTTTGTGCTCAAACGAAAGCTAGAACCTAACTATTATCTCAAAAAAATTTTAAACCTTTGGGATTTAAAATGACGTCACAATCAACGCTTGGTTGTGCAATTTTTTAGCTGTATTTTCTCAAAAACTAATCATCGTAGAAACGCGATTGAACGCATTTTCAGGAGATATTAATTACATGTTTTCTACAAAAACAGCTCAAAAACAATTTGTGTTCATTTGACAACTCAACGAACAATTTTTTATTTAAGTATCTTAAGCCTTCTAAGCATGCTTCTACTCTTTTTCTCTCGCACGCTTAAAACTTCTTTTATGATGTCATAATACCAGGTGCGATTAACAGTCTTTCGCCAACAGAGATCATAATTATATATAACCTCACACAAATCAGTTTACTAAAAAACTGCTATGTGAACTCATTTCTCAACCGATTTTCAAACTTTTTAACCAAATTACAGGTTGTTTCAAGGCAATTCCGCTACCTTATGATATGCATCTTTTATAGTTGCTTTTATACTAAAAACGTTAAACCTTTTCACCGGTTGTGTAACTTTTTACTGCTCCCAATAAGTGATAAGCTGAGTAAAAGCAGGTAAATTTCGCACATAAAACTTATGATATGGTACTAACAATTCAGGTCCTTTGAAAGCTTAGGAAATTTGCTTTCCAGCAATATGTGACTCTAATTAGATAGGGCTAAGGATTAGTTTGTAGAAGCTGATCAAAAATTGGTTGCTATATATTATGCTCTATTTTATAATTGAACAATTATCCTACTTGATCTAACCAACTTACAATTGTTGTACAAAGTTAGTTCTTTGGTACATTTTGACTACTATTCCTCACAAGCACTGCTCTTTGGCATTATCTGTCTACGTTTTTGAAAACTTCATCAAAAACTAAAGTCTATAAACTTTTATGAAATACAGCCTACCGGTTAAAAACATTCATAATTTTGGCGCCTGTATTTCACCAACTTGCAATTTCTACAAAAGCTAACTACTTTGGTACTTATTGTTTATTCCTCTCAAGTGCATGAATGTTTGGAATTATCGATCAAAATATTGAAAAAGATTCACCGAAAAATGAAGTAGCTAAATATTTTAAACAGTAGCCAACTCTAAGCACAACATTTGGTGATACCCCAAAAAAGAGGAGTGGGGATAAAGATGGTCTTGTTTAATCTTTTGCAACAAAATATTGGTGTTGAGCTACATATCATCTAAATGCTGAAATAATTTTCTTTGCGATTGGGTGAGGCTGGTGCAGCCACCTGATTTAGTATTCTTAACCTAGACATTAATAATGGGGGGCCTGGTATTGCCAGAGTTTAACTATGAGTGCTTCATTTCGGGTTAGTTTGCTTTTTGCATAGCTGCGTTTATGCCAGGACCAAGCAATATGCGCGTAGTCAGAGGCTTTAGCTAATGCAAATACGCCTACACTTTAAGAAAAAGTCAAAAGTAGCGGTAAAAATACTTGGCTTAATCTTGAAATTACTTATCAATCATCTTGGTGCCCACCCACAACTTTAAGATTCCTTTAAACCCTTGCTAAATTTAATGGATAAACGTTTGTTAGGCTTAAGGACACTTACAGTGATAACAAGAGAAATATGACGTCGCCGGAGACTCGATACACTTGGGGCAACTTCTTACTAGACCTTCCTCCCTTTTCTGTAAACCAATCAATCACTTCGACGCCAATATCAATTCAAACGTCACATGTTCAAACGAACAAAAAAATTAATGAAATTGTTGCCTGTTTCAATTGCGAGCAAGCCTACTGTCAAAGTACGCCTGTTACGTGAACTGAAAAACAACATCATAGAAAGGAGAAAATCCTAAATTATGAGCAAGCGAATAAGGCCAGTTTACAATTCATTCATATCTGACATAGAATTGAACGCCTAATTGACATTCGTGTGTTTTTGTGGCCGTATTGTTATGAGTCATTTTGGTGAGTTCGCAGTTCTAATGAAAAACAACTTTACACTACGGAAGGGGGGTTGATATCACTTTTAGTTTATTTATTATGACCAAGATCGAATTGTGCCTGAAAAACAAGTCATGGATGCTGCTTTCTCCTATGACTACTACCGGTTCGTACTCAGAAAACAAATTATTCATACCACTTTCTCCAATTCGAAGAAATCACCCCAAGATCGTTATAAATAACGGCCCCAAGTTCTACTGTGGCAGATTAAAGAAAGCATTGGTTACAAAGCCATGCTGCGATATCCATCAGCTTTAATAAAGCATTAAGTACTGAATGCTGGTCTGTACGAATTTGTAGATATAGAAATAGTAATATGATTCTTTGTATTTGTAGAAGTAAGATATCCCGAATTTAACATCATAATCACTATCCCGCGTTTAACGCTTCCCTCTAATTGTTCTTATGGCCCACAAAACGTGTGTTATATTTTAAATCTTGGATGAATAAATGAATTGCTTGATTATTGTTGGGCCATCGATCACCGGGAGACGAGAAAGTGAAGTTGAAATTCGTATCCGAATTTATTCAGATAGCATCACTTCGGCTCATTGAGGCGCTGGAAGGATCGAAGATTACAACGCCTATGCTGCAAACAAAAAAACAACACGTACCAACAACTTGCGGAAGATTAGGGGAAAATATACACCGGCTCTGCACAACCCCAGAATGTTTTTGCACTTCATTACTTTTCTAAAACGGTACTTTTCACCGAGTAACATTTGATGCCTATGCCAAAAAATATTGCTCATTAGGTGCAGCTGGGGCAGCCGGCTGAACCGATATTCACAACCCCAACATTTCTTATGGGGGCTCTGCGGGCGACGCCGACCAGTAACTTATATTTGGCTTGGCTGTCATGCAATACTGATCTGAAAAACTTAACTGATAGAATTTTTTTTACTGCAGCCACAATAAAGAATAAAGATGTTTTAACACTCTGGTCTATACTATAGCCTACTGTACCCTGGTAGAAATCAGGATACAGTATAGAAATAAGTGGATTGATAACATACAAACTTTGCAATGTAAAATGCTGTCTTTTGTAGATTTCCATTTTTTAGGCAAGAATAAGTGATATGCCAGGATTACAATGGCTGCAACTACTAGATCTAGTAATAATATTGATGACAGTGTTTGATTGCCTTGGGACTTGTTGCAAGACGTGCTGCCGACAAATGGTGATGTCATCAGGGCATTTTACTACACTCGTCAAAATCTAAAAACAGCACCAAACTAACATCATTTTCCTTGAACAAATGAAACCAGGGCAAAGCTTGTTCCAGCCATCATGAATCTATGAGTAAAAGCTTCATTACTACATGTGACCGACAAAAGAGTCGCTCAAATGATCAAAGAATAGCTTAGTATAAACTGAATTCTGTACAGTCACAATCAAAACTAGACCGAAGTTACCAGCATATTTAAAAAAACTGGAAGAATTCAAGCAAAACTTATGCAGGTTGTTTAATATCACCTCGTTCAAATGTGTGCAACTCTGTGTTTATGCTCGGCGTTTGTTTTTTTGTGCTATTCGTAGTGTGATTTATGCTGGACTAATGTTGACTTCGTGGAAAATTAACGGGTCTGTTGAATGAATAAATGTACCCTTGATATAATAAGTGTTCCCCTGCACAATGGAAAGATTATTTGCTATCATGCATTTGAACAAGCGTATGTGAAAAGAAATTACCGTTCATCTCGGAACAGCGAAGCCACACAAGAATAATGATTGATAGCGTACATGCAGCTACTACAAAGCACAACATACAGTGCGCAAGAAATCGTCCACGACTTAGACTTTTGCAAGCTGCGAAATCTTCAACTGATTCTGAACCGGTCTGTAATGCCAACTTGAATAGTCCAGTGAACTACAGCACTAACTGAAGTGAAAGGTTAACAAATGGAACCAGCTCTGAGGATAAATGGCAGAGATCATCATCACTAAAGTCAGATATTGAATCCAGCAAAGCTTGTATTGTCACCTCCAAAAAGCTTTCATCATTCTGACGGTCTCAGGCTTTGTCAAATTATGGGGCAGAGCAGTTTAAAGCTCCAGATGCCAAAAGACATCGCACAACTTTATATAAGAGATCAATCAAACTTCGCAAAACTCTACTAGAACGTGACCAGACGCAATTACATAACGCCGTTTTTCATGAGCTATGCTTTGACGGTAAAAACATTTCTTCAAAGGGAAAGATTGACCGGAATTTCTCATTTTTATGAATGCAATTGTTTTGTTGCACTGAAGTTCTTTTCGAAAAGAAACAAGCATTGCTGGTGAGAATTGCTTCAGCTCATTCAAGCAGTTGATACATTCAGATATACTAAAATGTGTAATCAGCATTAATGACTGATACAACAGCTGTCTACACTAACCGTGTAAAGGGTATAAGGATGACCCAATACATTAATGAAACATATGGTCATAATGTAATTGTCCTTGATTGCCTGTATCTTAGCCTTGAGTTATATCTGAATGACATTATTACAGCAAATAATGGAAACACCAACGCACCCGACAAACTGGCGAAAGATTCTGTGTTTAATCTACTTTCAGAGATTGAAGAAACAGATCTAACTAGTTGAATCTCCAACAGCCCAACAGTAAACCCAGTGCATTGGCACAAAATGCGGTCAGAAATTGCTTGGAAATTTTTCTATGCAACTTATCATGCACCCCCGTCTATGAGAGATGGCCAAGCTTGCCTTCTGGTACTTTCATGCTTCACAGTCATGAGCGTTCTATTGATCTTGCACAAGTTTCTCTTTCGAAAACAAGAGCTACTTCATCACGCAAGGTAGCTGACAAAAGCGAATGGATATTTTTGAATTCTAAATTTTAAACTTTTTGAATTAATCACAACTCTACAAAAACAGTACCAGTCCTAGAATTTGTTTGTCGGTTTGTTTTGGATGTTCATGCTCACGTTTTCAATGTTCTTTTCAATTTACGTCAGACCAAGCACCGTAGAAGGACCATTTTTGGTGCTACTTAATCGAGATTTGATGGAAGCGTCCTAACCTGAAATAGTCAAGCATACCAAACCATGTTTTTTGAACATGCAGCAACTTGGCTGTCTTCAAAAAATGTTGCAAATTATTTCATTATCAGCCAACAAAAAGTTTGGAGCCATTTCGCGCTAATGACGCAAGTCAAGTCGCGTCTTTTTTTTACATCGACTCGCAACGAGTTATTGACTCCAGTCTCCCCAATACTATTTGGCACATCCCTACTTTTTAGTGACGGTAGAAAATTAGCACGCTTATTTTAACCAATCTTTAATAGAATGCAGAATTACTTGATACAGCATTGTACAATAAATGAAAACAAAATCATAATTTCAAAACGATTCGATGTTTGGTGGGAAAAATTGACGACTTCAGTTCGCTTGCAGGCAGCACACTCATGAAATGAGGTCTAGAAAAAAACTTTCATAAAGCGCTGGTTTTTATGACTAGAAACAACGTTGGAATGTGCTGTATGAGCAACGAGCTACTGTCAACTTCGGATATAAGGGATGCGAATATAAGGGATTTTCGCTTATAAGGGACAAATTTCAAAGTCCCAATCATAATTTTCTATAGTTATTTCAGTCGGTTATAAGGGATAACCCATTCTGCCAAGGGATTTCTGTCTGCGAGATATCGAATTCAGCTTTATAAGCTAATCGTACTTCTGTAGCTACCTTTCGGCTTTCAACTACGGTAGCAGTCTAATGCCCATTGCGACGTTTGTGTGCGGGAAATGTATGAAAAGCTTCAAAAAGGGTGTTTTGAGCATTTAAAACTTGCGATCTTACGGTATCGGATCAAACTGTGTACATTCGGTTGTAAGAGATATCCGGATATAAGGGACTGATTGAGCTGGTCCCGACGTGTCTCTTATATCCGGAGTTGACAGTAGTCTTATATTTTAACAGCATCCTGAAGACAGGGTCAAAATAAGTCTAGTCGCAGCCCTGACGCGCCTTTATGCGCCTCCAAAATTCCCCGAATCGTATTCTGTTTTTTAGACAAGATGATTTTCTTGTTGATCTCAAGATATCCTGAACCAATCAACAGGGCCTCAACATGATGGGGCAATGCCCGACCCCGTTGGGTGAAGCCGAAACGGATGTTGGCCTTCTTGAGAATCCAAGATACCCCGGGCTCTCCACACACAAAGCATTTTTGCGCTAAGCTGTTCTCTGAACGACCCCATACGTGCGTGCAACACGCAATCTCTATATTATCAGTCTTCTGTCTTTTCTTCTTTGGCTCTCCTCTCTCACACTCTCATCGATATTCTACTTCTGATGAGCGGTAACATCCATTCAAATCCCGGCCTCATCTATTTCTGTTCTATCCTGTTCCATAAACTGGAGAGGCAAGTCAGTGAAATGCTGTACCACATCTAAATGGGTACATTTTAGATGCTCTTTCCTCTCTTCCTTGGAGTTTAATTGTTTTCTAGATCTCATTCCCAGAGCTGTCCGCAGTCACGAATAAATAAATTTGCGTTGTAGGAATAGTTTTTGTGTATGCATAGTTGCTGTAATTTGCCCCTTTGTTCTGCCGTGATTATCTTATTCGTTAATCTGAATTGTATCGAGTCTAAATTTGATTGTTACATTTCGGCTGTTGTTCGCAAAGACCTTTTTGCTTTCGCATTAAGATTTGTAACGCACACGCCTCTTCTTACGTCATAATGGCTGATTACGTGTTTAAGTTCCAGAGTAATCGAGTGACGTTTGTTTCTTCTTAAAGATTTTTGATTGCGGATTACGTAATTCATTAGCGGTGCTTTTTTCTTTGTCACGTGATGTTGTTCCTGAATTTTCTGGACTGCCGTCCGCTTTTATAAATGAGGCAGCGAGATTTTTACGCATTGAGAGTGGCAGAGTAGAAAGAGTAGTTAAGGCGTGCTGTTCTGTGGTGATTTATTGTGGATTAGCGCGACAAGAATTAAGCGGTCAATTGGTGGATTTAGTCTTTTTTTGGTTGGGTTCTGATTGATATATCAAAGTGTATTAGTTTCTGTGATCGACGAGCAAAAAGAAGTTAAGTCTCAAAGTATTTTGTGAATATATTTGTTGTGTTCTTGATCGAGAAGTGCGTGGTTCAAAGTATCTTAGTAGAAGCCAATATTCACCTAGCTGTTAAGTTGCAGCCAGACTTAATTATTCGAGCGATACTGTAAGTCGCCTCAATTTTAAGAATAAAATTAAAGTTCAGGTAGAACCAAAATTCCATCGCACGCGACATCCGCCCTGCTGCATCTCGGCTTCTTCTGTGGGTCTCTAGTCTACTAACACTGTGTCACTTTTTAAGGGGCCCTCTAGTACGTATACCTCCGCTGTGCCCAACAACCCACCCAGCCAGTCCTCTGCCAATGCGGCTCTTCCTCCTCATTCTCGCTTATATACCTTTTACCCTCCTTCGGCCCTGTCACTAAGCCGCCCTTCACTCTGCTCTACGACCAGATTGCACTCACCGTGGTATAGCTTTTTTCACTTGACGAGTCTAACGCTAGCGGCAGTGTAGGTACTTTCGTGAGACAGGGCCTATCCTTTTCTAAACTCTCAACCTCCTCTCCCTCTTTGCTTGACCCCTACTCTTAAGTATGCGGGGACTAACATCTCGCTAAAAAAAACTTTTTTTTCTTTTTTAGACATCAACGCTTCTTCGGTGGATAGCAGAACCAACGTCTTTTCTCCCTCTGCTCTCCCTTCCTCCAGAAATTTCTTTGCTCTGACAGACTTCAACTGTCATCACCTCTTTTGGAACTCAAAGAGGTGCTTTAGATCCTCGTGAGTAGAAAGTATTCGATAGGGTCATTTCGTCTGACATCTTCCCCTCAATGACCCTGACACATCCCCTATTCCTCATTGTTCCTCTAGCTGTTGATCCTCCCCCAACATTTCTTTTGCCTTTGGAGGTGCTACAGGACTTGGGCTCTGATAATCCCCTTAATTCTTTTTACTCTCCCTCTTATCTCCACTCTCCCGCCCCAATCAGCGTCCTTCTTCTTTCAATTTCCAGAAAGCTCGCGGGGATGACTTCGCTCTTCACATCGATATACACTTTCCTTCTGCAAAGAAACATTCTCCTCTTTCTCTTCCCTCTGCTGCAGTGCTTTTTAGCACTAAATCCGGCTAAACACAGGGTGATTTAAAAAGAATGCCTCAATTTTAACTTGCTATATCTTCTTAACCACAAATCGCCCACGATTGATACATACATCAAATAAAAGGGAAGGAAATAAAGTTTGGGAAATTGATATACAGTAATGAGGTCGTCATAGACAAGCAAACCACTGTGATGTCATAATAACGCAAACTCGCATTTTCCAGCTCAGTTGTTTAACGTTTTTTCTTCCGACATGATAAGCGCGCAACAAAAATCTTTCTGCGTTCTGCAGTTTAGCAAAACTGGATCGGCTATTTCAGTGCAGCGGGCGTTCCAATAGCGTCAAGTGCCAAAAACATTCGCTGTTGGTACAAACAATTTGAGGAAAAAGAATGCTCGTGTGAAAAGATGAGCCCAGGGCGACCAAGGACTTCAGAGGAGGCAGTCTTAAAAGTTGAAGAGATTATTTTGCGAAGCCCATGACAGTCCTCCAGCCGTGCCAGCCAAGAACTTGACATCTCTCCACCACCTGTATAGCGTGTGTTAAGACAACGGTTTAGTCATGCGACCATACAGGTCGCATATGGTGCAAACTTTTCGCACAGGTGAAAGAGCAAAGCGTGTGGAATTTAGTAATGCCATTTTATGGGATATGGAAGACGAAAAGTTCTTACCCTGTTTGATTTTCAGTGATGAAGCAACATTTCATATCAGCGGCAAAGCTAACCGTCACAATGTCCGAATATGGGGACTCGAAAATCCACAAGAGATTTCAGAACATTTCCGTGATTCCCGGAAGATTAACGTGTTTTGTGCCGTTTCTTTCAGAAGTCTATGGGCCTTTTTTCAGGGAAAACACAATTTCAGGACAAACCTATCTTGAAATACTACAACAATGGCTTTTCCCAAAATCAATAAAAATTTGAAGTTTCATTTTTCAACAATCTGGAGTACCATCGCATTGTTTGAAGTTTTCTGAACAAAACCCTACGTCAATCTTGGGTAGGTCGCACACATTAGCACTACACCAGCCAAGATCACCAAACTTTACAACCTGCGACTTTTTTTGTGAGGTTATATCAAAGATATGGTTTTTTTGTGCCACCATTAGCGACTAGTCAGGATGACCCCAAAAGTAGAATGACGGCAGCAGTGAACTCATTGGACGAAGACACTCTAAGGGGTGTTTGAGACAAGTCTACTTATCGTTTTGATGTTGTTTGAGCAGCAGGTGGAGGGGACATAAAACACTTATAAAGTTGTTTACAGCTTACCCTTCATAACTTGTTACACCATTTGCCGTCTTTGCAATTGTTACACTTTCTTTTCCATTGCAAAACTGCTTTAAATAAAAATGGATACCAATTGTTTTAAAAAAACTTTCTGTTTGTTAATGAGGAAATTCGTGGCTATGACATCACAGAGATATGCGCACTTACGACTCGCAATAATGTCAATTTCTGAAAATATTATTTCCTCCCCTTTTATTTACGTTTCATTCACGGGCGATTTGTCGTTGGAAAGATTAGCTTGTTAAAATCGGGTCATTCTTTTGGAGTATCCCTATATTTCATTTCTTTCGATGATCCTCAAGCCTGGGGATCTTCTGAAGTCTATGGCGCAAGGCTTTTGCTTCCGCTCGTAGAAGTGACTAAGAGTCACACGCTTACATCTCAAACTCTCGGCATGCCTCGCCGACATTCCCAAAGCCAAGGCTAAAGGATGACACGAGATATGCTGGTCTCTCTCTTCTAAATCTGAAATCAAATTGGTCTATTCTATTCTTCGTTCCGTTGTAGGATCCGCTTCTTCCACTTCCTCCTCCTCTAACTATTCCAAGTGCTCTTCTCCCAGGGGGTCGGTATCGGTTTATGCCAAGTACCTGAGATCTTTCTTTCCAGTTTTTCAGCCAAAGGCTTTCGTAGCAAAGCCAGAGGCTACATGTCTAAACTTCGACGGGCCTCTTTCTGCTCTTCTCTCACCTCCAGTGAATTTCTTGGTGCTGCCGCCAACCTCTCCTCTTCCTTGACAGGCCATGCAAGTCTTCTACCCCATGCTGAAGCGCCTCCTCCGCTCTGACATGGAACTTTTCCTTCATATCTTCAATCTTTTTCGGTTTTTGATCCCTTTCCTTCCATTTGAAAGAGATCCTTTATATTTTCAACAACATGAAAAAACCTATCGAATTAGCTGCTTCCTTCCGGTCTATCTCTTTCACCTATCGTGTGTCAAAGCAGTATGAGCGCATCATCCTACCTCGTCTAGTACTCCTTCTAGAGTCGAACACTATTCTCTCTGCCCACCGACCGGTTTCCGCCCTGAACGTTTTAATATTGATTAAATTCCGTTCCTTTCTCAGTCCATTTTGATAGGTTAAACAAACCCAAGCCGAGCTCTCGGACTATTCTTGCTACGATCGACTTTTCTAAAGCTTTAAACTCTGGCGTATTGCTCTCTTCCGCATGCTTCTTTTGGCTGGCCTCCCTCCTTACTTTGTTCGATGGACTCTATCTTTCCTTGCTGATAGGCGCGCTTACATGACTTTTCAAAACCACAAAAATCGCTCCTTTCGAGTCAACCGAGTTGTTTCGCAGGGATCCGTTCTCTGCCCTATTCTTTTTTCATCAATGATCTTCCTCCATCCCTACCTTCTTCCATCCGCTCCTGGCCATTTGGTCCTCCTCCCATTCGGTACCTACCGTTGGCACTTCTACTTCAATCCGACTCCAACTTTCTTAGGGTTATCTTTCACGACACTCTTGTTTTCTACAAATGTTTTTGTACACATTCACTAACGGCCAAGTTTTTCCCTCGTCTCGTCTCAAGACTTTCTGCTGTATTTCTACTACCTCATGTATCCCCCTAGAAGGAGTCACTATCTCTTCCAAACAAAACTTTCCTTCAACCCCTTCTTACTTATGCTTCACCCGGATGGTTTCCCTATCCCCAAGTAGAAACGCCTTCACCGAGCGACCAGTCGCCAAATCACCGTCTCTCGTTCTCCCCTATCCACCTCCTCCTCTCTAAGGCGTCTGTTCCTCCCCTACGAGTCACCCTGAGTCGTTTCACCTGGTCACCGTATGAGCGAGTCCTTCATCTTCCAACGTCCTTTTCTATTTCAAGTTTTGGCCAGACTTGTGAGTGAAACCAAGATCCTTCTGCGGAGCCTTTGCGTACATTCACCGGATCATGCCTTTTCCTTTTTCCCAAGGGAGGTTCTTTTTGCTTCCTCTTTTTCTGGTTATCAGATCCAGCCTTCCTTCAGAGTGGAGCTCACTCCTTCTACTCCATGCACCCCATCTGCCCTCCTCTTTCTCACCAAGGTGCGGTTCTCGCTTATCCTGACTCTCTTTCATCTCACGATAATTTGGATTGATGGTTCCGTTCCTATTCCTTATGAAAAAAG
Organism: Trididemnum clinides; assembly: GCA_963675345.1. Lineage (NCBI taxonomy): Eukaryota > Metazoa > Chordata > Ascidiacea > Aplousobranchia > Didemnidae > Trididemnum > Trididemnum clinides. Next base: position 2,512,169 of record OY776299.1, read on the forward strand.
AGGATCCGGCGTCCTTACCAACTGCTCACTTTGTGGGGCTGAAGCCGCTTTTTTCTATTTGGCAACGAATGTGTTAAAGATTTTCTGCTAAAGCTGCAGCATTCTGCAAGCTCTCTGCTGGTCTCGACAGCATCAAATAGTCTGCCAATTTTCCTCCTCTCCAACTCCTGCTCTCTTCTTGCCATACTTTCCTCCCTTCCATCCATACTTCTGTTCCACGATCTCTGGAACATGAGGCAAGAACTACTCCTTCTCTCCTCCTTGTTTTCTATCAGGCTACAATGGGTCCCTGGTCGTACATGTGTTACCGGCAATGACACGGCCGATGGTTGACCAGACGAGGTGCGCTACTCCAATCACCAACAGTTTCATGTAGTGTCTCTCATCTTACCTTTCGTATCCACTCTTCTCTTTTCTCGGAGTGGAGGCGTACTGTACTAAATCATTCGACACAAAGGTTCCCTCCTTGTCTACTGAATAACTTGTGCTTCCTCGTCACGCTCGTTGTGTCCTCTCTCGTCTTCACTGCAACGGACACAGTATTCTGTTAAAGTCTTACCTCTCTAAATTGATAATCGTTCACACAGCGCCAGCAGTCAACCGCCCGAGAGCACTCCTCATTTCATTCTGTACAGTCCAGCTACGGACCCTTTGCGCCGCTCGCTCTAGTGGCGCCTACTTTTCTCTCAACGACCTATGTTCCAGGCCATAGGGAGTGGCCCAGCTTCTGAGGCTCAATGGTCTCTTGCCTGGCTCCTATCCAGCGAAAAGGGTTGGGGAACAACGACACTTTAACATTTCTTTTTTTGTCACGGGCCTGACGCATGTGCACTCCATTCATACCGGGATCCCATCCCCAGCAGTGCCTACAGAATGCAGCCAGATAAAGCTTTTAAGGGAGAGATACATTATACTGTTATTCTGGCTACCAGGTATTTTTGATAAATTCATTTTATTTAGCTCTTCTGGTAATGTAACGTTTATTTAAGTTGATACAAGTTCTTATCGAGCATGCAAAAACTTTAATATCCGTCAACGTTTCGAACAGCTATACAGCTGTTCTTCATCAGGACTAATAATAAGCGAAAGCACGAGTGAGGCAATATAAATAGTTTTGCTACGCAATCGAAAGAAAAAGGCAAAACAAAAGGTTTGAAGGCGAATAATAAACAACTGTAGATTACGACAAATTATCATAAATTTCAGAATAAAAACAATTTTCTTTATCATTGATTGAATTTTCAGAATTATGAATAAAAAAAGATTCAAGAAATCGGCGTTTGGTAAAATCTGTTTCAAAGGTTAAAATTTTGCTATGATCCCAGTCAACTCGGTGATCTTTGGTGATGACATGCTTGACCAATGCCGTTTTTTTATTAAAATTGTTTTCATCAACTTTTGCCAGATTTGCTGGCTTTAAATCCCTTTTATGTTCAGCCAATCTTGTTTTGTAAGCCCGTCCAGTTTCCCCAATGTAGATACCAGTGCAATCTTGACAAGGAATCTGGTAAACTACACCAGGAATCTGGTAAACTACCTCACTCGTGCTTTCGCTTATTATTAGTCCTGATGAAGAACAGCTGTATAGCTGTTCGAAACGTTGACGGATATTAAAGTTTTTTGCATGCTCGATAAGAACTTGTATCAACTTAAATAAACGTTACATTACCAGAAGAGCTAAATAAAATGGAGAGATACATTTTTATGATTCTTGTGTGAAGGTCTCACAATATTTGGGTGTGAAACACGGACATTTAACAAATTTGGGGTCAAATCTCAAGTAAAAGCATTTTTTGTTTAGGGCCCACTCAGAAATTCGATAAAAACAAAGTTTATAACATTTAAAAGGCTTTCATAAATATTTCGCAATAGCTGAGACCTGACTTCGCTCTTGGCCTCTCGCAACCTTTAGATAAGCACAGGTATTGTAGACAGCGTTTCATTGCATATTTTACTTAAGCTACCAAGTGGCAGTATTCTGGGGTTCAAAACACATTAAAATTGGTCAGAAAAGGTTCTAGAAGTTTAAAAGCTTGCTTGCTTGCAACAAACGACGTCTCATTTAAACGCAGATAATTAGTGGTTAAGAAAAAATCAGCAACGTACATATAATGAACAACAAAAGTAATGCAAAGTTGTAAACCACGACGTTTGCAAAAACTGCAGGATTTCCATTTCGTACAGTATCAACTTAAACCAGATTTGATACGAAACCATCGCAATTAATTAAAACACATTCAGTACCAACCTCAGCACTCCTTCATCGGCTTGCTGCAATACCGCACTCATGACGTGTAGCAACCTACTTTGTTGACAATTTGATAACAACAATGCATCAGGAAATAAATGACAAATTGACGAATTCTTGATATGAAGCAATTCAGAGTCCGGTGGATCAACCTAAGAATAAAAAACGTTAACGTTTGGCAATAATTCACGGAGATGACAAGCTCTGGTAACGCAAGAACGTCAGAAAGAAGTGATGGCGTAGTGCAGTGGGTAGACCTGGCTTCAATTCCCTTGTCAAGTCATATCGAACTGCACAAATTAAGAGCCGTCTCAATGTGGTGGTGCGGTCCCCCACCTCGTTTGGGTTGGGTTGAAACGGCTGTTGGCATTCCTGAGGGTCCCAAATACCCCAGGCGCTCCCCACATTCTTTAATTCTGTCCCGTGCTGCCCTCTGAAACACCGTAGAAGGGTAGCACTCAGTCTCTTTAAAATCCTTTCTAAAATAAAGGCTTTCAACTTTATTTGACATCCAGAGTTTTTTCATAAACTTGTCTCGGCTGGCCTCCCTCCTAGCTTTGCTCGTTGGACTCAATCTTTCCTTTCTGGTAGGCGCACTTCGGTGGTTTTTGAAAATCACAAAAGTTGCTTCTGTCAAGTCCGTCGAGGTGTTCCGCAAGGATCCGTTCTCGGCCCAACGCTTTTATCTTTTTTCATCAATGATCTTCCTGCTCCTCTACATACTTCCATCAGCTGCTCTCTTTTATGTTGTCGACCTAGCCATTTGGTCCTCCTCCCACTCGGCCCCGGCGGCTGTGAAGACTACACAAAGACCCGTGATTCGACTGGAGCGCTGGTCTGAGTACTGGTGCCTTCCTCTCAGTCTGAGCAAATGCGAGGCCTCCTTCTTCTCAATGGATTACCATCAAGCCAACCTATAGCCTCACCTTCTCCTATTTAACTGCAAATTCTTTTGGGATCACCTACGACCGCACTTTTTTTCTTTTCTAAACGTGTATTTTCGCTGAAACCCACGTTTTTCTCCCGTCTCAAGGCCTTATGCTGCATCTCTGCTTCCTCATGGATCCCCCAAAGGAATCTCTTTTTCTTTGGTACAAAGCTTTTCCTCGGCCCCTTCTCACTTATGCTTTACCCGGATGGTTTCCTTTTCTTAGTATTACCAACGTTACCAAGTTGGAACACCTTCACCTAACGGCCAGTGGTGCCATCATCGGATGGCTCTCCACTCCTATCCCACTTCTCCTTTCGGAGATGACTCTACCTCCCCTACGAGTCACTTTGACTCGTTTCATCCAGTCTTCTTATAAGCGGGCCCTTTGTCTCCCAACTTCTTTTCACATTTCAGGTTTGGCCAGACTTGGAGTAAAATCGAGATTATCCAGATCCTCCTGGAGAGCTTTTGGGTCCATCACCCACTTATGCTTTTTCCTACTACTCCTAGGGGGATTTTCTTTGCTTGAGCTTTCTCCCTGTTTGAAACCCACGTTTCTTCACTGTGGAGCTGACTATTTCTACCTAATCTACTCGCCCTGACCTCCTTTTTCTCGGCAAGGTGCGGCTCTCACTTTCCTGGACTTTCTCCCATCTCACGATCTGATGATTAGGATAGATGGCTCTGTTCCTTTTGCTTATGGCAAAAAATGATCTGGCGCCCTTGCCAACTGCTCACCTTGTTGCACTGAGATCATTCTTTCCATTTAGGCAGGCTCAGTGTGTTAAGGTTTTTCCGCTGAAGCCTGCACCATTCTGCAAGCTATCCGTTGATCTGTGTGTGTGTGTGTGTGTGTGTGTGTTTCCCCCTCCTCTTCCTTGGGATGGAGGTACGGCATGAACGGTAATTCAGGTTCATGCCGTCAACCTAATTGATATTAGGCTAGGGGAAAGATGGCAGCCCATTTCGAACCAGTCTTGAGTGACTGGTAGCCCCACCACCAAGGCGGACTGCCGCTGGTGGGTACCCAAGAGTCGTCTGACCTGCTGGGTTAGCAACTTCACAATTATAATCCGGTGAAGTACGGGTGGGGCCACCTGTCTGCCACATAAAGGTGGAGGCGTCCCGTTAAATGCCCTGCCCAAGGACACAACAAGCAAGCTTGCCGGCTTGTTCTCCACACTATCCCTTTTTTATGCTGAGCGCCAAGCAGGGAAGCTGTGAATACCATTTTTTAAAGTCTTTTGGTATGACTCGACATAGGAAATGAACCCCAAGTCTACCGACTACAATGTGGACGCTCTAACCACTGCACCATCGCGCCGGTAATCCGTTGATCTCGGCAACACCAACAACTTTGTCATTTCTTTTCTCTTCTCCTCCCTTCCGACTCTTGCCACTTTGTCTAGTGTCCTTCGCTCCGTCTTTCTTTTTACCTCAAACTCTCTGGCAGAAACTGTCTTTTTTTTCCTCCTTTACTATCAGCCTACTCTTCTATATTCTTGGACTGGTGGCGTAATGTCTAATCTAAATTCTTCATCAATATTCAGATTAGACACAGGTCCCCTCGATGTCCACTAAAAAACTCGAGCTTCCTCGTCACGCTCGCTGTGTTCTCTATCGTTTTCGCTGCAATGAGCACAGCGTTCTGTTAAAGTCTCATCTCTCTACAATCGGCAGAATCGAAAATCCTTCATGCAGTGCCTGCGGTCATCATCTCTCATCTCATTCTGCACTGTCCAGTTACAGACCCTTTGCGCCGCTAGCTCTTTGGCGACTCTTTCTCTACGACCTATAGCCCATGGCCCATGGCTTCTGGGGCAACATGGTCTTCAGCCATGCCCCATCCCTCGGAAGGTGTCCGGGTTACAATAAGAGTCATATAGAAGACTGTGAAAACGGTATACTCATCTTCCTGCTTGACGCTCAGCATGATAGAAAAGTGAAGAAAAAGCCGGCAAGATTGCTTGTTGTGCTTTCGGGTAAGGCACTTAACGAAATTCCTTCACCTTCATGTGAAAGACAAATGGCAAAGAGAGCACTAACCGGCGCGATGCTGTAGTGGTGAGAGAGTCCGCATCGCAGTCGGTAGGCCTTGGGTTCATTCCCTAAGTCAAGTCATACCAAAAGACTTTAAAAAATGGTATTCACACCTTCTTTGCTTGGCGCTCAGCATAAAAAAGGGATAGTGTGGAGAACAAGCCGGCAAGCTTGCTTGGCGTGTCCTTGGGCAAGGCATTTAACGGGACGCCTCCACCTTTACGTGGCAGACAGGTGGCCCACCCATACTTCACCGGATTACAATTGTGAAGTTGCTAACCCAGCATGTCGTAAAAGATGACTCTTCAGTACCCACCACTGGCAGTCCGCCTTGTTGGTGGTGGGGCTACCAGTCACTAAAGACCGGTTCGAAATGGGCTGCCATCTTTCCCCTAGCCTAATTTCAATTAGGTTGACGGCATGCCGTACCTCCATCCCGAGGAAGAGGAGGGGTAACCACAAACAACAAACAAACAGCGGTCTTCCCAGCTCAGTAACCCAGTTTCATTAAAAACATCCGAACAGAGCTGGAGCTCCATATGCACAAATAAACAGGTAAAAACGTTGAGAGGTTGATTAGGGCCCATTATTACGTAATTTTTTTTATGCGAAGCGACGATAGTTTTTTTTAAACGTCATTTAGAATTTGGCCAAAAATGGGCATGTTGACGAGAAACCAAGATGGAAACCATTTGCAGCGGCCCGTAAAACTCTACGCTAAAATTCAAGGTTGTGCAGCTCCGTTGGTTAAGGTTTTAAGTAGTGGCTTCGTATTCAATTGGAATGCTGCATTCCAGAAAAATTCAGGCCACCTAAATTTATCCCGAGCCTGTAGTGAGCTCTTTTTCTCAAGATTACCGAAGGTAGCACAGAGCGGATTCCACATTTCAATATGCCAACTTTTTGGTGAACTTTAGTTCTAAATTAAGGCTATAATCAGCCTACTTAAATGTCCACCTGTTTAAATGTGCTTCAGGTTCTCAAAACTTTGTTTAAGGAATAAAACGAGGTGCAGATCGGTTTCAAACTAATTTAAGCTAACTCAGTAACGTTTCAAGCTAACTCAGTAACATTCCAACCCAGCAGACATGAAATCCACGTTCAGAGAGGGCGTTGTGTAAGGATAAAACCTTTTTACCAACAATATTCCTTTGCAGATTGCAATTCAAGGTTGACCAAGACTAGAACATGTATTTACACCAAAGTCACCTGTAAATCGTGCTGCGACGTTACCCATCTTCCTCCCACTGCGAGGGATAAAATAATGTCATGCTTCATTGGTTTTGACCAATCGCGATCTTCTGTTTCAAGACTATTTGGCAACACTACGAGAATATGGATGGAATAAGTTACAACATATGATAGCACAGAAAAGGATATCATCCACCATTAATTTTTCAAAAAGCGCAATCACATCAAATGATCAGTCAAACATGAATATATATCCAACCATTCAATGATCTAAAGACAACAAGTACAATCTATTCTTAATGTGCACAAGTTTATATCATTAACTACTAGGCCACTGGCTCTACAAATTGAAAAGTACCAAACAGATATCATTATATTATGTAAAACATTTTACAAGAAGTCTGTTTGGCTGAGTTTTCTAAGTGTTTCTGCATGATTTTCACGCGCAGATTCCAAAAATGCTATCACTTTTTTTTTTTATTATAACACAGGCCAACAAAAAATTTTTGGCATTTAAAGTAAAAGCAGTCTAATGGTAAATTGGGGGCGCTGAGTTCAAAAATAACGTTATTTTTTGCAGATTGACTCTAGTTTTTGAGATATTTTGAATCTTCTATTTTTTTTTCTACCGTAATTATGGCTACTTTTTAATTGGACATTTATATAAGGCTGGTCAACGAATAAAATGTGTTTCAGTTAGAGATGTACCAATACCACATTTCAAGCAGATACCGATACTACTACCAATACCAGGATTTAGAGCCGATAGCGATACTGCCGATACCACCAATACTTTTTCATCTATTAAGCGCCATCAATAAAAGCTTTTGTAAACAATATCAAAGAATGTATTCAGTAAATCTAGAATGTTTTACATTTTGAATTTTTTTCAAGGTATTTATTTATCATTATTCACTACAATATTATTGCAAATCTGTAAAAGAAAGTTGAACAAATCAAGCAGCATTTTTCTATAGCAAAATACTAAGCCAATGGATTGAATATCATTATTCAAAGAAAATAGGCCTACCACACAAATACAAAAGATCAAAAAAATTAAATAAAATAAGAAAGTAACAATGCCGTAACTGAAGAAAAAAACAAACTTCACAACGTAATGAAAACACCTCGGCAAGTGAAAATTAAAACGTATTGATAAAAAAGTGTTAGCCAGCTGCAGCTATTATCAAACAAACAGCAGTCATAAGTCAAAAGTAAAAAGTATATACTACTAAACTGCAGCTTTTCTAGCAAAAAAAAACAGCTTGGTAAGTCAAAACTGAAAAATGTGAATACCATACTCAAAAGAATCAAAACCATTCACCAACTGCACACTCTTTCTATCAAACAAACTAACTTCATATTAAAGTCAAAGCTAAAAACTAAAACAGTTGACAAAAAGAATTATCGAATTGCAGCTTTTCCAGCTAAAATACCATGGTAAGTTTAAACTAAAAGTGTACATAAAAATAAAACAAGCACCGCCCTCGTAAGTCACAAACTAAAAATGATGACAAAAATGCAGCTTTTTCAGCAATAACATCTAGGCAAGTTAAAAATAAAAAATATAAAAAGCACAGCCATTATAAGTCAAAACCAAAAAAAAGTAGACAAACAGTATCAGCAAATTGCAGCTTTTCCAGCAAAAGACTTTGGTAAGTCAAAACGAAATTAAGTGTGCAAAATACACTCCATAGCAAAAAAATAACAGTGTAGTACCAGTACATAAAAAAAGGTCTTTCAAAATATTGTGCAAGTGATTTAATTGTACTTAAGGGCACACACCTGGGTATACACAATTTTCAAGTACATGGGGTACAAGTTAACTTAAGTGCCAAAGTAAAATAGCAACCCCCTAACAAATATATATTTCCAGAAAGGAAATGAAAAAAGAAATCCAACTATGCAAACCATTTTTCTTTATGAAAATCTGACAAAAAAATTTTATACCGGCAATTACACCAAAAAAATATTAAACAACTTTACAAAAATCTTAAAAGTACACAACCACAAATAATACATTGCTCAAAGTTAATGTCAGATTGTACACTATGTACACAAAATGTGTACACACAAACATGTATGTACAAAAAATAATGGAGCCTTTTCTTTTTATAATCTTTAATTAAAAAATTATCAAAAACTTTTGGGGGCAACCTTTAAATTTAAAATTTTGACTATCCTTTTTCTTATAAAAGCACTGAAAAACAAAATTTTCAAAAAATGGTCCATTAATTTGTAGTTTGACACCTGTACAACATTTCCTGAAAATTTGAGCCAAAATCTGACAAGCACTTTTTGAGTAGTAGCAATTTTAGTACCAAAAATCACCATTTTGAGAAAATCGCCTTCAAAGTTTCACTATAAAAATATTGAATTTACTAAAATTTTATTTCAACCTGACCCTAATATCCCTTAGCAACTTTATATGTTCTTAATGATTTCAATACTTACTGCTGGAAACTAGTTTCTCAATGCAGTTTTACCAAAATAACCAATAATTGGCACTATTTATTTAAACTAATTGGAAGAAAATTAGGTGTTAAAAATGTATTTAATATTTCCTGAAAATAAAAAAAATTCTCGGAGAGGGTTGCAATAAATATGCTTTTTACAGCAAAGGAAATAAGGTGCTTAAAAACTGAAAGTAGATTTGAAATCTACGATAAATTTCAGTCAAAGATCGACTGAAAACAAGAACTCCAGAAAAATTAAAATTTTTTTTCGGTGGGTGCCCTTAAAGTCAAATAATCTGATGTTGTAGTTTAAAAACATCAGCTGTTCCCCTGTTTGTGGAAGCAATCAATTTCTGTTTGGCGTGAAAATGTATCCTCCACTACTAAAAAGCCTTTCACTTTCTATTGAAGATGGTGGAGCACATAAGAATTTATTGTCCAGATCACTTAATAAAGGATAAGAAACCAAATGCTGTTGCCACCATTCCAGAGGATTTTTGTTCTTGGAAATCAATGGTTCCAAATTATATTTCTGAAATTCAGATTTAATAAGAGACTCTTTTGACTTTGAGGCGCAGTGATCATTGGGCTCTTTTTGCATTTCAGCAAAGCATTGGTCAAAGTCAAATTGATCTAAATCACTGCCATGGTTTGATAGGGTAGTGGTATCATTAGCCATGGCCACACTTTCTCCTGTTTGTGTGTAACTGCCATTAGTTGATGTCTCATTTTAGTCTTTCAGGGTTTCGTAAGTCTGGAGCACAAGATGTTGCAAATGTTCATGTGTATGCACTCCAACTGAACTGGACCGAAGTGTATTCATAAAAAATCGGTCCTTATACCTTGGATCCAAAAATGCTGCCAAAATTTTGTCACGGTTGTCCCAATTTAGACGAAGTGGTGCCAATACCAGGTGCAGCAATTGAATTTTTCTGGACTTACGTAATAAAAGTTTCCAAGAAAGAGATTTGTGATATGATTTCAGAAATCAAGGATTGTCTTCTGCTCAGTGATACTGTGACTTCACGAAATTTCTTAAAACCAGAACTAACTTGCTCAACAAGTTCCATTCGTTTCCATCCAAAGATGGGAGGTTTTGAGCATCAGATACATATGAGACGATCACCTTTTTTTGTTCAACCATTCGTTGCAACATTAAAAATGTGCTGCTGCATCGTGTGGTAACATCTTGGATTAATGAATGCTGAAGAATTTTATGTTGTTTCTGAAGTTCATCTAATTTGGCACATGCCAAGGATGAATGGCTGAAATGGGATACAATGCTTCTACATTGAGCTATAGCATCACTTATAATTCTTTGCTCATGCAAGGAATCTTTAATCACCAGCTGAAGTGTGTGTAAAAAACAAGGAAAATTTTGACAACCAGAAATGTGTTTGCTTTTGGTAATATCTGCAACATTGTCAGAAACAATAATGTGAACTTTGTGCTTTGCAATAACACAATCTCTTAGCACACCTTCCAACAAAGTGGATATGTTTGCAGCAGTATGTGATTCATTGAACGGTACCACTCTGAGAACTACAGTGCTAAACGTACAGTTTTCATCAAAGCAGTGCTCAGTAACACCGATGAATGAATGACTGCTTGCATTTGTCCATGTACTAGTAGTGAAATTGATACTGTTTGCATTGTCAACACGACTTTGCACTTTGTGTAGCACAGACTTACAAATTGTTGGAATCATTTTTTCCTTGAAGAATTTTCTGCTGGGCAGTTTATAGTTTGGCTTTAGACATTTCATAAGCTTGTTGAACCCTACATCTTCAGCTATGGAAAACGGCTGACAATCAACAATTATCATTTCAGCTACTGAATTGTGAATTGAAATTGCCTGTGACCTGTTGATGTCCCAAATCTTTTAGTGATAAGAGTTTCTTCCAAAGTAAGTTTAGTAGACATGGTGTCTTCTGCGCTATTAAAGTAACTACTGCCAGCTTTTGACATCTTTGAAGATTTTATCATTGTTACGTCAGCTCTTTTTTGCTTTAACCACGATTTTTCCACTGCTTCTTTTATGGCTTTATTTCCTTTTCCAATTCATCTTTGTGTTTGCATTGTACATGATTTCTTTAATTGCTGGTGTTACATGTTTTCTCGTCACTCTCTCATCTCGAAAATTAATTGCTAAAATTGCAGATGACTTGTTTGGCATTAGTAGCTCTAACATTAAAAAACTTCCATAGAATGCTTTTATTAAAAGTCATTTTTATTAACCACTGCCTCTGAAGCTAAAAGAGAAGATGAAATTAGAATACTTTTAATATGTATATTTATATATAAACAATATTGAGTGCTGCACGATGCTTGGGCCCTGTCTAAAAGATTGCCTCCCCCCAGTCATTATTGATACATTACAAATCCAATCCAGTTCCAGGGGGTACAAAAATTTTCTATAATTATACTGCAAAAAAATAAAACAAAAAAATTTTGTAAAAGTATTGGTAGGTATCAGCTATATTTGACCAATACCATAAAAATAGGCTGATACCACCGATACCGATACTAAAGTATCAGTACATCTCTAGTTTCAATGTAACTGATCTATAGTGGTGTGACGTGAATGACTACTAAGTCAAAACAGGCAAAGCTCCTAATTCTCGTAATGAATAAAGCATGCTATATAGTAAACGTGCAATGTTCAACATCATAAAAAAACTATAAAAAGTTGTATCCGTCCATTATTTGCAAAACACAGCCACTGTAACAAACAATTACATGGGGATGTTCATAGACTTAAAGAAACATTAACTAGCATGTCACATTGGATTTTAATTGTTTATCTGAAGAAAAGTTTGCTTATATGATATCTGGCTATGGCTTTGTTCAGTACAATCACGGATCAAATGTCCAGCAATAATCTGCCATCATGTGAGAGTCCCAACGACCTTGGTATCTTTCTTCCATCATCATAATGTCTTATTATAGCCTCTCCTCTTGTTGCTTGCTAACATTACCAAGATTATCTGGGAAATAGTCTAGATGGCTAAATAGATCATGAAGCTTGATGCTCATCCTTGCACCAAGAGCTTGAAAGTTTTGGAGCATCACATCCACAAGGTTCAGATAGTTGCTAGCTTCTGTGTTACCTAGAAACTTTCGTATCAGTGAGACATATGAGCACCAGGCAGCCCTCTCAGCCACTGTCATACGAGCAGTGAAGGTTTGATCTTGCATCAGTTTGCAAATTAGGGGTCCATCAAAAATACCTGCTTTAAGTTTTTTCCATGCTCTGACAAGGAAAGGTTTTGGCAATATAATTGAAACAATCACCATCTTTATCAAGAGCCTTCACAAATTGTTTGATCAGACTCAACTTTATGTGAAGCAGAGGCAGGATAATGCGATCCTGGTTAACCAGTGGCTCATTCATAATATTTTTATCAACTACTGCAAGAATTTCTCGTGCTGGCCAATCCTTCTTTACCAAGTGCTGATTAGTAGCATGACTGTCCCAGTAACAGAGAAAACAAGGATGTTTGGTGTATCCCCCTTGCTGTCCAAACAAAAAAATTGACCATTTTAAAGTCTATGCATATGGTAATCACAAAATGTCCGATTGGAATGTATGCAAACTTGTTGCCATTATGAAGTAACACACATTTCAAACTCCGTTTGGAGCTGTCTAAAAACAATCTTTATTCATCCGGGTTGCACTCTGGAAGACCCATTTCTGAAAGGAGGCCTTGGATGTTGTTGCAATAAACAAAGTCATCTTCCATAGTGAAAAAATGAATCAACAAATCATCCCTATCAAGGTAGAATGCAATTTTAGTTCCTAAATCCAGTACAGTAGATTCCGCTTAATTGAGCTGCCGGTTAATTGGGTGAGCCGTTTAATTGGGCCAAATTGTTTAGAACAAAATCCAATCAAAGATAATGCACTACGTTAAATCCACATAATTGGGCCACCATTCCGCTTAATCAGGCCACAACTGTAGTCAGACATACACTGGTTTAATTGTAAAACCGCCTTTGTAATGTAATAGAACTTAATATCACAAAGCCAACTATATTATGTAACAATTGAAAAATACAGGCGCAAATTATTTTGTCATTTCATGCCCTTGGACATGGTAATTGTTGTGTTTTGTTGCAAATTTTGTGAAGTCCCAAGCAGAGATGCCACAAAAAGAATCAACAATTGCTGAAAGAGTTGTTGTCCTAAGAAAAATTAGAGAGCAACCTCCAAACATTAGTCATCGCCAGCTAGCTGAGATAACTGGTGTACCAAGGGCAACCCTGGCACAGATACTGCAAGACTTTGGATAATCGGGTCAGCCGCTTAATCGGGCCAAATGGTGCTTATCCCGATGTGACCCAATTAAGCAGAATCTACTGTATAACATGTTCACCAAGATGAGATGCCAAAATCTCAGATGATTCCTTGGATAGGCCGAGATCACAAACTACAGGGTGCACACAGTATTTAGAATACAAAGTCAGACTTTCACAAAAAATCAATTTTCTCAAAAATGGGCAAACCAATTACAATGAAATTTTAACACATAATAAACTGATAAATAAAATTGCAATTTATTCAATCAAATTGCCTTTAGCATCAATCACAGATTCAATGCGACCTCGAAACCTCAAACAGGCCCTCACGATTTGGGCTTTCTTCATGGCCTTGAATTCCTTCTTGATCCGTTTGATCAATTCGTCCTTTGTCTTGCATGGAATCTTGTTAGTGCATCTCTCAATCGTGCTCCACACAAAAAAGTCCATTGGATTCAGGTCCAACAAGTTCAGAGGCCAAATGTCAGGCAGGACAACATCAATGAAATTGTTGCTCAGCCAAAGTTGCGTTTTTCTCGATGTAAGGCAGGGAGCCAAGTCCTGTTGCCACACAGCAGCCACCTTATGTATCCAAGGCAGTACGTGCATCTCCAAAACCTTCAGGAACATGTATGGCTTTCCAGCAGCCACCTTACATATCCAGGGCAGTATGTGCATCTCCAAAACCTTCAGGTACTCCACTGTGTTGACCTTCAAGTCCTTCTGGAAGATGTACAGCGGCATGACGTGACCTTCAGACAAAACCACTCCAAACACCATCACAGTGGCGGAAACTTGGTCCGCATGACTTTTGGAACATCCTCAGAGCACACAGCCAACCAACGATTGTTTTGGTTGTTTACTGCTTGATCCTGGTAAAACTTTTTCTTGTCAGAGAAGAATCAAATCATGTTATGCTGCAGAGGATGTTTGAGCTTGTTGAGAAGTTTTTGACAGTGCTTCTATCGCTTCTCCTTGGCCTTGGCTGTCACTAATATGCCTTTTTTCATTTTGTAGGACTTGTATACCTCAAGTCCTCTGACACACATTTTGGTATCAAGGCTTCAGACATCCTCATGTCTTTTGTAATCACACACATTGACTAGCCCGGATCTTTATCAATAGCATTTTTAACATGGTTAATGAATCTGGCAGTCAGACCTTTTTGCAACAGCTTCATAATCAACTCCAGACTTTTCGAGTTGATTTCTGACTTCCCACATCCACATAGCCGTCAGATCAAAGAACTTTGCAATGCCAGCATTGTCGTGTCCGATGCAAATAGCAAACAACACAGCTTTCCTTTTCCATTCCTGTGGAAAGGTGAATTCTTCTCTTGGCTCCATTTTTATGGACAATGTATGGCACAGTGTAAATTGTCAAAGAAAATAAAATTTTTTGCATGCAAATAGCTTGTGTGCTCACCACACACGTTTTTCCTGCTAATTCTAATTACTGTACCCACCCTGTAGGTCATTCAGTTGGCCTTGACAAAAGGGTTTTGGTTTTGCACTGAGTGAAGATGCTGCAGCAGCCATGCTTGAAGCTACTGATACTACTGTCGCTGCTATCAGTATCATCCATCGCTTCCAATAGCATTTTATCTGTAGTAAGGTCAGGTAAGGAAGTGAAAACTGGAACTTCAGCGCAATGTGGCATGGTCATCGAGCACACTCAATATCAGGATAATACCAATCTTTTTTCTTTCGCTGATTCCATTCAGACATATCCAACATGCAAAAATAACAATCATCATGGTGATTTTTGGGCTCACACCATACCATGGGAACCCCAAACCGCATTGAACTGACTTTGCCTTGGGTCCAAAAGCACAGCATTTCTGTGCAATGTTTGCACACCTTGTGGGGTGCCCAAGACTTGTCTTGGTCCCATAACTTCATGCAAAAGTAGGCTTCACAAGTACTCTTGGTAAAATCTCTCACATTGAATCGGTACTTTGCCATCATATATTCACCACAAATGCAGCAAAATACGTCTGGATTGTTTCGGCATTGCCTTTGCTTAGTGCTCGTCTCTACTACTTTCTCATATGCAGCTTTATTCAAGACAATGTAACTAAATTTTTCTGCAAATAAATATATAGTACCCATTAAAATGTTCGCCAAAAAGCAGCGATTCATTGTTCATTATGTCCTTAAAACCAAAAAATCTAGCACTTCAGTTAGCTAAATGATAGATGCTTTTTACACTATGCTGCCTTTTGGCCGTATCATGGTTGTTTTAACGCACAGGGGAGGACAAATAAACTAAAACTGATAACTCTACTCTAAGAAGGAATAAAAACGTAATAAAGAGAAACTTTTGATAGGAGTAAGTTGTAAATTTTATGGTTACTAGCTGATAGTAATGCTCTAAACCGCTTCAAACGTTTATGAATCATCAACATTATGACTTGTTTTTATACAAATCGATATACATGTACATATAGGTTGTATGGAGTAAATGAACACTAGATGGAAAATCAGTAATATTACATTAAAAGAAGCCTGAGAATGCACCGTAATCAATCAAAATTACAAAAAAATAAAAGTAAAAATATCTCCAAAACTAGCGTCAATTTAGAAAAACTAAGTGCATTTTTAGACTTAGCGCCCCCAATTTGACCCCAAAACGATTCAACATTCTTTGCCTTTGGACAAAAAATTTTTTGTTGGCCTGTTATCAATCATTTTCAAAATACAATAATTTCCGTTTTTTGTGTTTACCCGTCAGCTGTATATTTACGATGCAATTAGAATTACTGTGATCTGTTCCTGGCAGCATTATCTTGTTGTAAATTGGCGTTTTCATTTGTTGAGGGAGTGAATAAACACACGAGAATGTGAAATCTCGCTGACAAAAGTGCTTTCATTACACTGTTAAAAAATCTGCAGCAAAGTCCAAGTTTTACAAAATTCTGTAAACATTAAAAAACGCCATCTGTATTTAAGGAAAGTAACTCGTAGCAATTTTTAAAGAGTGCACCTATCAGTCCTCAGTTTTCGTTTTATCCCAGCCAGTTAAATTCAGAATAGTCGATTAGAAAGCCATTTGTCACATTTTTTTTATTTGCCATATTTATCCTCCATTCATGAGAAAGCAAATTGTACTGCTATGTTTTGGACGGTAGATCCGCACTTGCTTGGGAGTTGCTATTTCCAAAGTATCTGAGCCACCTGTCTTCCACATAAAAGTGGGACATCCAATTAAGTGCCTTGCCCAAGGACATAACAAGTGAACTTGCCGGCTTGTTCTCCACAACCACCCATAAATGCTGAGCGCCAAGCAGGAAAGCTATAGATACCATTTTTTAAAGTCTTTTGCTATGACTCAACAAGTGGAATGGGCCCCAAGTCTACCAACTGCAAAGCAGACGCTCTAACCACTATGCCATCGCATCATGGATTGGGACTACACCATATCGTCAGTGTTTGCAGAAAGAAGTACCGCATTGTAATCACAAATCTAACAGCCAGCATTGATTGCCAACAGCCTACTCACCAGCCCCTATGATTACATTTTGTAGAGTTAAGTCTTGTGTTAATCTTCGTTTGAGTTTATCTTTAAAATAGTGAAAATCAAACCGTCTTGTAGACAGTGCAAAAATTCACCGGAATGTTCTTGTTGTGTCTGTGGACACTACATCAACGGTAAACAAATCACATATAAATTTGTGAAAGGAACAAAGTACTGGACAGTGTATAGACTATCTTTTAGGATGGGCGTTGGTGATCAGGACAAGACCAGGGCTCTACATGTAACCTGTGCAGCTGTCAATCTAATCTTAAAAGATAGCTGAGGGGTTCTGGAAAAGTTTGTCAGTTGCAGTTTCCAGAGTCTGGAGAGTGTCCTAAAATTATTATGATAATTGTTATTTTCGCATGAGAAACATTTTGAAGCATTGCAAGATTAGGTGGAAGAGCTATGACATCCAAGCATGATCTCATCTATTGCACCTGTTCTTCACCATGAAGCGTTAGCGGTTCTAAGCCCATTTTCAAATGTGAGCTTTTTTGTGAATCACTGACACTAATTTATTTGTTCTCAGACTGTAATTAATTTCATATTTTGTATGCAATGTACTTATACTTTATCATTTTAGGTAGAAATGTACTTCAGTGAAGATTTTGCAACAACAAGTGAAAATGAAGAAACTGATGCGAAATATGCACCAACAAGTTCAAAACCTCATTTTCTAACTAAAAAAAGAATTGGAGAATTTAGTATGCGATCTGGATCTTACAAAATTTGGAGCAGAGTTACCAACATCTAGACTGAAATGAGTGGAAACTGCTTTGCAATGACTGTAGGAGTTCAGACAACAGGAATAGGCACTTGGGAGTTTTCTGTCTACTTTAGTGTTAATGAAGACCTTTGCAATTGCAAAAATCAGGAACGCTTGTTTAGCGCTGCTGGAGTATATCATGATCCTACTCAGCAGCGGCTTTTCATTGACAGTTCTATCAAACGACTTGAAGCAGTGTTACTTCACAGTGGAAATATATATCCATCAATTTCACTTGCTTATTCACTGCAGATGAAAGAAGACCATGAAAATGTCAAGCAACTGCTCATTAAAATCAGTTATGCTCAGTTTAAGTGGTATGTGTGTGGTGACTTTAAAATGGTAGAATTTTTGCTGGGTTTGCAGAGTGGATTCACAAAATACTCTTGCTTTGGTTTTTGTGGAATTGTAGAGCTGACAGTGAGCACAAGAAAATTTCATTGGCTGACATGCGATGAACTAACACCAGGAATGTATAACGTCATTAGAGAGTCTCTTGTAAGCCGAGAACAGGTTTTAATGCCACCACTTTATATCAAATTAAGTCTAGTACAACAGTTTGTTAAAGCCTTGGCTTCTGAAGTTTTTCAAGAAACCCGTTTGATGTTTCCCAGACTTTCAGATTGTTGTATGCAATAGAATTTTTGATTCTATTTCAATTTCAATTTTATTCTTAAAATTGAGGCGACTTGTAGTATTGCTCGAATAATTAAGTCTTGATGCAACTTAATAGCTATTTAAAGATTAGCTTCTACAAAAATATTTTGAACCACACATTTCTTGATCAAGACCAAAACAAATACCGGGCTTTGCAAAAGTTCTGACCTGTTTAGTATGTTTAGGTTTTGAGCTAATAGAAAATGAACTGATGCGAATTACTGATAAAACCTCATATCTGCACTGTTTCAGATTCTATAACTCACCCTGAATAGTGCTCAGCTCATTTAAATTTAGAAATGGAAAGAAAAAGAATAGAGATATCAGCTCTAATCTGTGCAGGACACAAGAAAATGAACATGTAAAGTTGCAAAATGTAAGTCTATCAACAGTGAAACGAGTTGCAAACTGCCTAAAAAATAACAAAGTCTCAACGATCGACCTTGTTCTGGCAGACTGCAAGTTATTCAATGGGAGAATGTCCGAAAAGCATTTCTAAAGGATCCGACACTTACCGTAAACTCTTTCCTCCTCCACTCTTCACAGCTCTTGACATGGTAGCAACTGAAATCTTCTTTTTTGCAAATGGGTCGAATCCTTTAGAAAGGCTTTTCGGACATTCTCCCACTGAATAACTTGCAGTCTGCCAGAACAAGATCGATCTTTGAGGCTTTGTTAGTTTTTAGGCAATTTGTGCCTAGTTTCACTGTTGATAGACTTACATTTTGCAACTTTACAACGCTCATTTTCTCATGTCCCACGCAGAGCAGAGCTGATATCTCTATTCTTTTTCTTTCCATTTCTAAATTTAAATGAGCTGAGCACTATTCAGAGTGAGTTATAGAATCTGAAACAGTGCAGATATGAGGTTTCATCAGTAATTCACATCAGTTCATTTTCTGTTAGCTCAAAACATAAAAATACTAAACAGGTCAGAACTTTTGCAAAGCCCAGTATATTCACAAGACACTTTAAAAATTTGAATTCCTTTGCTTGTTGAACACAGAAATTAAACCACTTTAACCCTCTGTCTACCATGGGGTCCAATGGACCCCAAAGTGAAATTTGCTCTTTTAATACTTAGAACGTATAGCAGATACGGTCTTGAAATTCCTTGACTTTTCTTAAGTTATGTTGATCTGTAGCCAATTGGAATATTATAAATCTAAGATAATGATATGTTGTATAAAAAAAAAATAGCACCTTATACCAGTGGGGTCCATTGGACCCCACGCTTATGCCAGACATACATAGCGTAATTTGTAGCATCAATGTTGATCTTTACCTTTTGTTTGGAGAATGTAATTTTTTTGTTTAGTACCACACACAAAAATATATTTGCTGTTATATAAATCCATCTGTTCAACTTCGATATTCAACCTGTATTGCGTTTCAAAACAGTTGCAAGAATTTGACAATATCATAAGAATTCAAGTAAAAGAGTTATTTGGTTGAAAGGAGGGACTAGAAGACATCGTCAGAAGCAGTGAAGATCAAAGAAATGGATAAATATCTGGAAGATGATGAAATACTGAACATATTGGAACAGAGCGAAGATGATGAGAGCGAAAGTGGTAGTTGGAGTGCATCATCCGATGACGAAGAGAGCGACCATCTCAGTGTTGAAGAATTGTCTTTATCTGAAGTGTCAGATATTGATGATGGTAGCCAAAACCTGAATGCTTCTTCGACATGTTTTATTTCACGAAATAAAAAAGGAAAATTGGTTAACAACCCCCTGCACACGTAATACTGGCCGCACTGCTGCTTGCAACATTTTTCGCGAAAGAACAGGCCCTTCACGTTATGCAAAATCTCAATGCGAATCAGAATCTGATTCATTCAAACTATTCTTCAGGAATACACTGCTGGACAAGATTCGGAATTGGACAAATGCCGAAGGGTTGCTTGTATACAAAGAAAATTGGACTGCTATAGATCAATCTGAATTTAAACAAATTTTTAGGTGTAGTAATTCTTATTGGAGTATTCAAATCAAATAGTGAAAATGTTGCTCAACTTTGGAGTAAAGAGGATGGGAGACCAATTTTCAATAAGCTTATGAGCCGAAATAGATATCAGCAAATCCTGCGAGTACTTCGGTTTGACAATGCAAATGCATGGAGAAGCAATCGATCAGCTGACAAATTTCAGCCTATTGGATATGTTTTCGAAGAATGGGATCTCAATTTGCGGGATGCCTACACTCCAGGACCCCATATGACTGTTGATGAACAATTGGTTTGTTTCAGAGGAAGATGTCCGTTTAGGCAGTATATTCCTTCAAAGCCTGGCAAGTATGGAATAAAAGTATGGGCAATATGTGAAGCCAACACTTCTTATGCATGGAAGATGCAAGTGTACACTGGAAAAGATCCTACGATTGGAAGAAAAGTTAACCACAGAATAAGGGTTGTCAAAGCTTTGGTGAAAGAAATTGAAAATTCTGGAAGGAATGTTACTTGCGATAATTTTTTTACTAGCGTGTCACTTGCACGTGACCTGCTTCAAAAGAAGCTTACTCTTGTTGGAACTATTCGAAGAAACAAACCAGAACTGCCACCAAAATTCACACTTGCGAAAGGACGTGAGGTAACCTCAACTGTTTTTGGATTTCAAAGTGATGCCATGATTGCATCATATTGCTCGAAAAAGGGATGTGTGGTAAATATGCTGTCCACGATGCACGCACTCCCTGACATATCTTCAACCTCTCGCAAAAAGAAGCCTGAAGCAACCTTGTATTACAACAGCACCAAAAGTGGAGTGGACATTTTGGATAGAATGGTGCGGACCTACACTTCCAAAAGAATGACAAGAAGATGGCAGTGGCACTATTTTACAATATGCTTGATGAAAGTGCTGTCAATGCGTATGTGGTATGGCAGCAATTACAAGGTGAAAACAGCAGCTGCTTTAGCAAAAAGAAGAGAAGAAAGTTTTTGATTCAGCTGGCAAAAGGGATAGCTGGAATGTTACCGACAGATATAAATCATGCTGCTCTGCCACAAAACAAAAGGAAGAGAGCTGAAATTGAAGATCAGCAGCCGAAACCAAAGAAGGCAAGATGTCATCTTTGTGACAGAAGCAAAGATAGAAAATGTTAGCAAACCTGCATTGCTTGCAAAAAGAACGTTTGCCAAGAACATTCGGAAATCATATGTATTCGATGCAGGCGTGCATAAGCTGAACTCGTCACAGCAGTTTTCTAAGTACTGGTACAGTGTTTATTGCTGTGTAATTGGTTTCATTGTTTACCAATTTATGCGTTTTTTACTTTTATGTGTCACACAGCGCAGTAAGCTTGAGTACACTCATTTCTGTTCCTGCAAACTGCTCATATGAATCCTGATATGCCGGTACCTCAACTTCTAGTGAAGGCTATGTGCATGAATATGCTCATAAACGTAGGAGAGAAAAACACTTTTGGGGCCCCACCAACCTGCTTGAAATTAGCATATTTTGCCCAATTTTATAAATTTGCCTAAAATCTTATGAATCTTGCTCAGATTTGTTGGAAATTCTCAAATTTTCTAAATTTGATCAAATATGTCGGAACTTTATCAAATTTTACAGTATAAATACTGCCCCCCAAAAAAATTATTTCGAATTTTGCCAAAATTTCTGAATTCTGCTCATTCTTTTAATTCGCGAAAGGGGGGTCCGCACCTTTGTTTTCTATCCTCTATGGATAAGCTGACAAACATTTCATGAAATTGAAATAAACTTCTTAACATGTATAGGCCATTCAAGACTGTTTTAGTAGGCTTATTAGTAAATTGCACCATATGCTGCACTGTGACTGCGTGTGTTTACTTTTTGTGTATCGGTATTTTCGTTTTTATGTGTGCTTATTAGCAGATTTTTGAGCATTAACTGCTTCATTTCCTGTTTAGCCAATAATTTTGAAGATTGCCATTGCATTGCTTGTCCTTAACATGCCTTTCTATAATTGGGGTCCAACGGACCCCAATGGTATAAGTTGAATGAGTTTTTTTTGGTAGACAGAGGGTTAATATAACGATCAGAAACCAACCAAAACTAAATCCACTAATTACCCGCTCAATTCTCGTCACTCTAATGAAAATCCACTACAAATCACCACAAAACAACATACCTTTTTCCCAACTACTCTGCCACTCTGAATGCGTAAAAATCTCGCCGCCTTATATATGAATGAGACAAGCTTCTAGCAAATGCAAGAACAACATCACATGACACAGAAAAAACACTGCTAATAAATTACGTAATCAGCAATAAAAAGAATCTTCAAAAAACAAGATTCACTTGAATACTCTAGAACTTAGTCACGTAATCAACCATTGTGACGTAGGAAGAGGCGTGTAAGTTACAAATCTAAATGCAAAGAAAAAAGGTCTTTTTTTTAAAACAGCCGAGATGTAATATCAAATTTAGACTTGAAACAAATCAGAATTACAAATAAAACAATTACGGCAGGACAAAGCGATAAATTACAGCAACTCTAATAGATAAAAACTATTCTTTCAATGCAAATTCACTTATTTGTGACACAGATGTCAAAATAAAAGGAGGAATATTTGTTTGTCAATACCAAATACCAGATCAACACAATGATCGAGTCTAAAAGCTTGGAATAAATAAAACAGAAAAAGAAGCATAACAAGCATTTTGAGGGGTGGTTAATGGATTTTTGGAAAACATAAGGGATTGAAAACACAAAGAGTAAGTAAAAAAATTATCAAAAGTTACAAAACATGGGTTGTCACATATCTGTATAACCTTATTGCTCATGCTCCTATCTGACCTTCTTTCAAGAAAATCCTGGTGACTGTAGTGAGGAGCATGGTGAGAGATTTCACCATGATATTGAGCCAATGGAAAGACCATATAAAGGCTGTCAGGACAGTGCAATGATGACAGACTAAATCTCTCACCATGCTCCTCACTGCAGTCACCACGATTTTCTTGAAAGAAGTTCAGATGGGAGCATGAGCAATAAAGTTTGGCTTAGGTAGGGCTAGATTAGAGCGGTCATAAAAAAGCTAGCTCAACATTGCATTTTTGAATGACTCTTACTATTTGAAAAAAATCTGTGTTATGTTTGACTTCAAACCTTTTCTGTGAACATTTTTAAGCTGACTTTTGTGGTTAAATAAACTAAACAGAACCCCAATATGCAGATAAAATCGACTGCAAGAAACAAACACAATTCGTTAGCAACAGCTACGTTGGATGAAACAGTTAGAATGCCTCAAAAAGTAACAATGGTTCAAAAAAGCTAACCAGATTTTTAAACTCAGCGCCCAAAAATACATAAAGATACACTATAAAAAGTAGCCAAACAAAAATTGTGTTGCATAGTGTTATTTATTGACAAAATGCCAATGCCAGTCTACAAAAACGATGTCATGTAAACCCACACTATGGCAAATTTGGGACTAAACATGTCTGATAAATAATTCTCGAGCATTAATAAGTGAATTCAACAAATACCTCCATTATCGATTATGCAATCAATTCCTAGATTAGCTGTTTCATCTTTTATGCTGTTTCTCATAAACTGATGACCATCCAATATTCTTTCCACATCCAATGACATGCTCCTCATCATCTGAGCATCTTCTTCATTTTCAGCTGTGGTAAAAACTTTAATCCCCCATGACCTTGCCAGTTGAATAGCAAGCACTCCAAACGACTGTATACATTTAAAAGTTAGTTACCTTAGTGGTTAGATACTGGTTGCTAGTTATTCTCATCATCCACTAACGAAAAACTCTTGTAGTTTATAGCTATAAAAATATAGTACAAATTTCGTTAATACTCATTTTGGAGCTAATGTTTTAATATTGCAAGATTAGATGACCAGCATTGTAACACTTCCTCCCAACAAAATAAATTGTTGAACAAGTAGAAGTTACATTTTGTCATCTAGTTTTAAAAAATCCTTTAGGTAAACAAATTTTATTAGTTTCACATCCACGTTAAAGTTTTTGTCTAAGCACTGTGAACGAGAGAAAACTACAGAACTCAAAATGTCTTTCCCAATAGTCACACAGTAGAACTTGTACATGGTAAGACCAACAAAGCATGTGGAGAAAGTTAGCAACTGTTCTTACTGAAGTAGAGCAATTACTTAACTTACTTATGCTTCAAGTTAGAAAAGAGAGCAAGCTTTAAGCACAATTTAAGAAACAACTTTACACCAATCATCACCAAGTGTAGTGGTGGACTGCAACTTTTCCTTGCACTGATCAACAAGTTTTTTTCTTGCTAGATTATGTTTATAGAGTGAGGCCTAGCTGTTCCATTAAAACTGTGTCTTTTTACTACAAGGAGTAATCATGATCAAACTACTCACAGTTACGGCATTGCATATCAACAAAGTGTCATCCTTGCGTACTTTTCCAAGATAATGCAAGGCAATGAACGCTCGGAAGCCATCCATCAAACAACAAGAAGCAACCTCCCATGATAATGATACTGGCTTCTTCACTGAAATGTTTAACAGGAACAGAGGTAGTCCATGCAATCATTCAATAAAACAGCATACATGTTACAGTTCTTTTCACACAGCAATTTCAGGAATACACTGTAGTATGGAAAAACAACGTGGCACTTCTTGCAACATCAATCTACCTATTTACCCATCTATGTACATTCCATAACAAAACTAGTGACAAACTGAAAATGATACACCCATATACATATTGTGGTTTTCGAACAACAAAATAGAAAAAATTGATGAGTAATGCAAATAAATACTACCTACCAAGCAAATATTCTGGAAGAATACACGTTTTGCTTTTTGTATCAAAATATTGATCCACTGGTAACAATCCAATAACTTCATCGCCTTTTTGAAATCGAACAACTTTGTTACCCACTAAACAAAGCAGAATTAATAAAAAATAAAGTCTGTAAGCCTATTGAACTTGAAAATACATTGCACATGACAAACTGTTTGTTGACATCAGTGGTTCCACAAATAATTTTATTTTCTCCTCTTCAGAAAATTATTTACTCTTACCTCCTCATTTCAAAAACCAATTTCTTCCATAATTTCTACATAAAGCGTAGCTGAAGACTGTAGCATAAAGAGTTTGCAATAGCACAGAATGAAAACAGAGGTTGCTTAAGACAAGTGACTGCAGGTACAGTACAAAAGTTTCTCAATGCTAGACATTAAAGGTCTCAAAAGAAGGCCGTGTTTGTTGCAGCAAAGGTGAGAGAGCACAAAGCAGGCACACAAAGAAGCAAGGCTTGTGTAACAATATGTATCCAGCCTGAGAGACGAGATAAGTGAATAAGATAGACGTGAAGAGAGGCTGGACAGGACATTAAAAGATGACACTAAAACATGAAATTACAAAAACTCGCATGGAAAAAACACGAACTGAATTGCAGAAAAATGAAAATGTATAGTTCAACTCAAGTTAATTAATCTAATATCACTCAGTTGGATGATAATATTTTAGTTTTTACTGACTTTCGTAAATTAACAAATTTCCATGATTTTTGTATTGTTTTAGTTGGTAATTTTTCTAGATTTACATAATTTCTTTTCTTGAAACAAACTTTTGTAATTTTGTGAATGACTTTTTGTATTTCTGAAAATCAGTATTTCTGCATAAAAGTGTTGTTCTATTTGAATGACAAATTGCATTATAACTTCAAGCATGTGTACAGAGTAATTTACAACCTGACTGGCAGTTATCAAATGTTTTTAGAGTTTGCTACAAACCAGGTGCTTAAAACTTGCCGGTGATTCTCTCATACTTTCCTATAAGTGTACAAGTAATACCTTTTTGCATACTCTCAAAGCATTGTCCAAATGTGGAGATATCAGTTTTCTATGTGTTTTATTCACATTCAATAACATTATTAGCTACCCTAATTTTGCTACTCCAATAGTACATATCATTAATTTAAATCAGTGTTTCCCAAACTTTTTTGTTTGTTGGCACAGTAAAAGAGCTAAACAAAGTTTGCAGCACAACAGCCACATAAATCTATTCATATTGACTGCGAGTAGCACTACAGGTGACAGCAAGAAAGGTGATGAGCTTTTTTTGGAAACCACCACTTTTTCAGGCAACATAACACAAGCTCTGACATTATTGACCCTTACTTCATGGCAGCTTTTACTCAATTGTGGCTGAATACTTGTATAAATATTAAGTATTAAAAAAAACCTGTGGCACACCTGCAAATCTTCCACGGCACACAGTTTGGGAAACACTGCCTTAAATGTTAGCTTCTAGTACCTTATAAACTGTTTCATACTAGATTATCATACTCGTAATGCATAATTGTCAAACTCTCGTATTTGGTATATTTGCCAAGGTGGACTACATCTAGCTTATTATTGTCATTTATGTAATCAAAAAACAACAGTTACTTAGTAAGCAGAACGCAACACAGTATTAGATTACCCATTTGAGCAACTGCATATCAGATTTGTTTAAGAAATATATTAAATAAAAGACAGCAGCTATTTTGTCATCAACAGCATTTCACCCTTGGAGGCTATTTTGCTGTCAGACATTTGTGATTGGTCAATTTTATTGACATGTTAAATATATAACTTTTGGTCATTCGTGATTGGACAGTTTCAATGAATTTAAAAAATTTTCACTCTCAGTGTGCACTCCCCCACATTGTACACTCCTGCATACATTCACATACTACCCCCTTCCAGTGTACACTGCCTTTGTCTAAGCACCCTGCATTTCCATAGCAATGCATTTCAAGGCAGCTGCACTATTTCTTAAACTAAAGCATCATTGCCAAAATTCCAGCAAATACGGCAATTTAAACACACATGAATGATGACAGCAAAATAGCTTCCAAGGATAAAATGCCGTCAATGGCAAAATAGCCACTTCCAAAACAAAATTAGTAGTAATAATTTTGCAGTTTTTACCCATTGGCAGTATTGTCCAATGTCCTTCACTACTGGCATTAACAACTTTTGGCCAATCATGTGAGGTTTTTTTTCTTTGCAATGGAATAGGATGCCATATACAAAGAAAAAAAAAGTAGATTTATTTACTCCTGTACAGGCTGTTATAACACTTTTCCGTGATTTAATTGATTGTAGCTTTTATTCACAAAACTCAATTGGTTTATTGCGTAGCCTGCATGATTTGTTAATAAATGATGTTGTTGTTTACTTTTCTTATTGATTCTTTTGAGAATATTTTCAAACAGATATTTATTTTTTATTTTCAAACAGATATATTTCATTTTGGCTTGCCATTTAATTACTGAAGCAGTCATTTCGATCGCAATGCATTTTAAAACTGCAGGCATAGGGCAACCACCAAATAACTTTCAGGGTGACCCCATTGGTGACACAATCAACAGTTTGGGGGACACTGGTGTAGTGTATAGTGTAGCTGCCTTGAAATGTGATGGTTATGGGTTTGAATTTTTGCTAGCAAGGTACTTAGACAAAGGCAGTGTAGAATAGAGGGGGGCCTGGTATATGAATGTATGAGGGGGTGTACCATAAGGGGGCATGTACACTGAGGCACAATTTTCTTTTAAATCATAAGTGAATTGACCAATCAAAAACCACCAAAACTCACATGTTTAAAATGGTATATCATTAAAATTGACTAATCACAAATGTCTGATGGAAAAATAGCTTTCAAGGTTAAAACACCATTGACAGCAAAATGGCCACTGTCAAATTAATAATTCAAAGCTAGAGAAGTTATAATTAAGGCCTAAATGGATAAAATTTATAAATCAACTTCATTACAAGCAGCTTTCAACACAATTGTAAGAATCAAAAGAAAATTGATAACCATAGAAATAAATAATGAGGAATCTAACTCAAGAGAAGAGCTTGAGAGACTGTAAAATGACTATACAATCACATGGACCTTTAAGTCAGCAAAAGCCTTAATTTGAACCTAAAATATGACCTAATTTTCGTCAATAGTGCCACATGCAACATGCTCTAAGTGCTTTATCTTGCAGTCTTTTAATGACAAGTCTTACACCAGGGATGTCCAACCTTTTAATTTAATGGGCCGCATTGCAAACTTAAATATTTAACTGGGCTGCAAAACCACCAGAATATCTTAATACAATTTAAAGGAAAAATTACAATATAAAACAAAACCATGTGAATTCAGTTTATTTACATTATTACAACAATGTAAATATTGTAATGTTTATAAGTAGCTATATATAAAAAACACATTAAATCTAATTAACCAATATTAGTTCAATGAGACTTTTGACTTTATCTTCCAGCCATAATGTTCTCAATATTTGCATCAAAGAATTCTAAGAATGTTTGCTAAATGCCTGTCAGTCAATCTATTTCTTTCTGCAGTTTTAATGTTTTTCATGCTTGAAAAAAACTGCTCGCAAGAGTATGTACTTCCCCACATGCATAATAATTTTCTGGATAATTTTAGAATTTGATTGAATTCATTTTTAAGAGAATGCAATTTCTTATAAAATAAAGGAAGTGTGTTCTTCCTATGGAAAGTTTTTAAACCTTCACGACTTTGCAGCTCAGCCAGTTCAAGTTGGTACTCTACTGGTGCTTTATCATATTCAAATGAAAATGGATCATTAAACAATTTTAACTCAATTTCAATCTTTCTAAAGTCAGAAAATCTAATTGTAAACTCTCCAAGCAAATCTTCACATAATTTAGTATATTTTTCATAGTTTACAGAAAACTTTTTCTCTCTTTCAGATAGACTACGAAAGTGTACGATTTTACCAGCTTTTAGCTGTGGTATAAAAAGTTCCAACTTCTTTGTGAAACTAGTTATCCGCTCAAACATTGAGGAACATAACTGGTCCTTTTCTTGTAAAGGCAAATTAAGTTAAGCTAATACTTCGGTGATGTCTAGAAAGAAAGATAAATCATTCAACCATTCTTCATTTTCTAAAAAATCCACATTTTGCTTCTTTTCTTTCACGAGCACATTTATTTCAGGCAACAATAACTGAAATCTTTTGAAGGTTGCAGCTTTACTGAGCCATCTAACTTTTGAGAAATGTACTACGTCTTCATATCCACTGCCAACTTTGTCCAAGAATGCTTTAAATTCACGATGATTTAAACCCCGTGATCTGATGAAATTAACAGCCTTGACAAGATCAGTCATCAAATGTTTCATATTTAGCTTTTGAGCGTATCATTGTTGTTGATGTATTGAGCAATGGTAACTGAGAATCTCATGATCAACAGATTCTTTGAATAAAGTAATAAAACCATTGTGTTAACCAGTGAGGGCAGGAGCATCATCAGTTGTAATTGAATAAACGTTTTTCCTATCAATATTGAATTTATCTAGTGACAAATTAACAAACTCATATATGTCCTTGCCTGTTGTTGTGCCATTTATGTGACACAAGTCCAACATTTCTTAAATAATATTAAAATTTTCATCAATTCCTCTAATGAAAATAACTAATTGTGCAGTATCACTTTGATTAGTACTTTCATGCAACACTAAACTGTAAAGAACGCATGCAGATAATTTGTCCTTCAGTGTGCCTTCAATATAATCACCCAAGTCATCAATTCTTCTACCAATTGTCTGATGTGATAGACATGTTTCCTTTACTAAATTCACCTTGTCTGGACAGTAGTCATTAAAAGCAATAATAACAATGCATTCTTTTATTAATTCTCCATCAACAAGTGGTTTTCTTTCTCAGCTAATTTCTCAGCTATAAGGTAACTAACTTTTGTACATGTTCCAGTTCTAACAAGATGTTTTTGAAGACTAGCTTGTTGTGACCTAATTGCCTTTGTCAATTCTTCAACTTTCGTTTTTCTTCTTTCTTTATTAAACGTCTGATATTTTGACTCATGTTTCGAAGCATAATGACGTTTGATATTGTATTCCTTGCATACACTAATCTTATCATTATATATAAGACTTATTATATTGCCAAATAACTAGGACACCAAATATTTTTCCATCCAGTGGATATTAAATTTCCTCTTTTCTTGTGCTATCTTCCTTTTTTAGTAATAGATTCCATGGCCAAGTGAATATAAAATTTTCAATATTTAAGATTATAGTTCTCTGAAAAAGAAATTAACCATTAATAGGTATACTGAGTTGTAGTTTACTGAAAATGCATTTATTTCAACAACAAAAAAAATTAAAAAATCCATTGATATATTAATTAATCCAATAATGTTAATTTAGTTTTAACAAGATGGCCTTCAAAGTGATATTTATGCATGATGTGTATTATATTTTGGGGATCGTAATCACAGAACTAAGAAACTGACAATATTATAAACTTAGTATGCATGCTCAGTCGTAAATTTCATCTTAATTATATTGTTTTATAAATTGTTTATGTTAATTATTTTATTTATTAAATATAAAGTATTTTGACTAAATCACATGAAGACTCTTGTGCTTACTACTTGATAAATTTGCTGAAAAAAAGTTCAGCAAATTTATCAAGTAGTTTTTTTTAATGAGTTGATAGTGGGCTGCATCCAAACATTGAGTGGGCCGAAGGTTGTACATCCCTGTCTTACACTCTCTCCTTCTGCCATGCTGCTGACACCCTAAAAAGATGGTCAATATAATAGTTTGTTTTTACTTTTTTTATAGATTAGGTCAATACAGTGTGCCATAACCAAATTAAGCAGAACAGAGCTTAAAAAAGTGTATAAATTAGAAATTATTTAAAAAAACATATGAAACTAAAAATCTCATACCATGAGTGACTGATCCAGCAACATCTCTCACAAGGATTCCATCTTTAAATTTTGGATTGATGAATTTTTTTAATAAAGGATGATGACATTTTTCAACGGAGCAAGTTTTTACTTCAATAGTAACACATATTTCAACAAATTCATCCATTAATGCCACATACCACAATTCAATTTAACTTAGTTTACACCAAAAAGCAAAGTTCCTATAAGAGAGGTGATCACCTGGGGACAGCACAAAAATACGAAAATTTAAAGTAATTCCTGATGTACAAAGGAATTACTGAATCACCAAAATATGAAAATTCATATTGAATGTAAAATTACTGAAATTCATTAAAAAAAAAAGAATTACTAAGGCAAAAGCTACCGGTACTAACCAAAGAAGAAAAGAAATAACAGAAATACAAAAATTTATGGAAGTCAATAATAGCTAAAAGTATATCCACCCAATTAGCTAAAATTAGATCAGTGAGTTGAATTAAAGTAAGGGTTTTTGTAAATTTTTGCATTTCTGCAATTTCCATAATTTATTTGGTGGTTTTTAAAACTTTCTGTAAAATTTTCTGTATTTTAATAATTTCTCAAATTTCCCTATTCTAGTGTTGTTCATATCTGAAGATAAATTTAGGCAGTGGCTATTTCGCTGTCGACGGCAATTTGCCTTTGGAACCTATTTTGCCGTAATCATTCAAGTGTGTTTATATAGCTGTATTTGCTATAATTACACCAGTGATACTGTGGTGTAGTGGATAGTGCGCTGGTCTTGAGATATCATGGTTGCGGGTTCAAATCTCAGCTGGCAGGGCATTGAAAGAAAGGCAGTGTACACTGAAGGGGCAGGCCCAATATGTAAATGTACAGGGCAGTGTACACTGGCAGGGAGTGTACAGGGTGGGGGATAGAGACCTGAGGGTGCAAAATTTTTTTAATTGGTTTTTAAAATTGACCAATAAGAAACGACCAAAAGTCACATGTTTAGTACGTCATTTAGATTGACCAATCACAAATAACTCACAGCAAAATAATCTCTGAGGGTAAATTGCCGTCGATGGCAAAATAGCCACTGCCTTTAACTTACCACCAGGGTAAATAAAATGAAAAATGACTTAAGTGATATGAGCATAATAATTTTAGGCGTCTGAGGCAAAATTTATGAGGATCCTTTAACTGCCCCAATTCTAGATGAAGACCTTTATTTTTTTGAGATGATGAGTATTTCAAGACTCAAATAGCTTATCAGAAACATCTGAAAAAAGGAACTCCTAAAGAGGGGGCCACTGGCTGCTGCTTCACTTCCCTCAACCTAAATCACTAGCAACCATAGCCACAAGCAATTGTTTTGAAGACTAATCACAAAAAAATACTCCCATCAACACTTCAGGCTAGTGAAACCAAGTCAAGAACTTTTTGGGGACCCCTGATATAGCAAAATAAAATTTCTCAATAGAAGTTGTTGCTAGCTACTGCTGTTAGAACAGTGTAAAACAAAAATGGAGTAATTTTACTTTTTAAAACTAACAAAGTGTAAGCGAGAATGAAAAGACTAAAGACCCATGTTCTCTAACTTTGAATTAGGCCAACTTGATCTTTATCAATGGGTTCTGAAAAAAAATTACCCTATTTGATTACATTTTGTTGCATAAAATGGCATAAATAAACGTTGATAATCATCCATTTAATGGAGATATGGAGCATCTTTTGTCTCCTGTGGGATATCTCCTTTGCCCATTTTGTGGAGTGAGTTTTTTAGAAAAGAGAAAAATTAGGTCACTTGTTTAAAAATAGTCACACCAAATATGATAATCATTATATTGAGAGTAAGTACTAAGTAATCAGATATTGATGTTGTAGCGAACGCCATGCCTTCGCTCCCCATATTTGTATTGTGACGTCATAACGCCGACTAACTATATAAGCGCTGTACAGTATTATTCGGATTATTCGCTGTACAGTATTATTCTTAGGGATTTCAAACATGTCTGCAACTCAGTGTTTGTTTGTTGTTTATGCTCTGCGTTTGTTTGCTCTCGTTGAGCTATTCTAGTGTGATTTATGCTGGACTAAAGTTGACTTTGCTGTAAGTTAACGGGTCTGTTAAATAAATAAAAGTGGTATTCGCTCTCTTTTCCGACAACACGTGCTGTTCAAGAAACACCTACTGTGTGCTGTATTGCCAGCTAAAGGAAAGACTGTTGCGCTACATTGGTGACCCCGACGCCTTTTGGAATTCAAAACTGGAATCAAACTGGAAACTTAAAGAGCAGTGAAGTGAGTTCAAATGAACAATACAATGGACTTTGAATATGTGCTCCTGCTTTACAGCAGTTCTGTGATTGTAAGCCTAATAACAATTGCATGCATGCTAGGCCTATATTATTTTATGTTTCGCGATTTACAAAGGCATCGACCCGATACATTAGGCTTATCAGCTAGTTCCAGTAGGCACGCTTCATCTTCGAGTGGCGACACTAGCATTTCAGGCAAGCAGTTTTCGTCATGTAATTCACGTCATCAATTGACCCCCATTCCCTTGCCTAGACTCAGACTAGCAAGCGCTACTAACTCTCTGAATAGCTTGGTTGACGTAGAACCGTTTCGATTACCTGATTTCTGGCATAGTAATGTACGTGGATATTTTCAAACCGCTGAAATATTGTTCGACCACGCAAATGTCTCAGACGAAGTTACCAAGTACGCTAAGCTTCTCGATTCATTGCAAAAGAACCATGCTGTGTTTCCTAAAATAACAGACATTTTGCAAAATATCCCAAATGACCGCCCCTACTCCAGTTTAAAAGCTTTCCTGTTGAAAAAATATTCCAGTACCACAAGTGACAGTGTCTCTGCTCTTTTGCACACTCGCCGACGTGGTGACGATTCAGTGCTCGATTATTTCCAGCGACTTAAAACGACCCTAGGCGACGCTTTTGAGCCCGAATCAAACTTCCAAACAGAGCTGCTTCGCCATTGCTTGTTGAATTCCGTTGACGTAGACGTACGAATGAACTTGTATCATTATGAACATTTACCCCTTGACGAGTTTGTCAAGCATGCTGACCAACTTTTGCAATGTAAACAGGGACTCCATACCTTTAGCTCTGCGCACACACTGTCAAGTACCCCTGTTTCCCCACCCCCTCACAATCAACACGTCATCAACGAGCTCTTGGAAAGTTGTTTAAAAAGTATACAAGAGTGTGTAAATAATCTGGCAGATAGCACGATTCGGCATCGTTTACATAACATGCCTCCATTGGATTCAAACTCATTTCCTCCCGGCGGCACTGGTTCCCCTTCAGAAAGACCCAACCTACATAGTTGCGACACCAGTTCACACACAAACACACAAGCAGCCAAAAGCCTTTGTTATTTCCATAGCACCGATGGAGACAGAGCATACCGCTGTACTGGCCATGGTTGTGCCAAATATCGTCCCGGACGTTTCTCCATGTCAAAAAACGATCGCCCCAACTTCACGGCATAGGGGAGTGGAGTAACGGGGCAGCGTTTAATGATCCCCTACTTTTTGTAATAGACAAGTCTTCTGGTGTCCGTTTTCTAATTGACACAGGCGCATCATGCAGCATTTTTCCATTGTCACACACAAACACGTGGCATAGGTAGGCTGCGTGGTAGGCTGCCCACAGCATCTCTTCACAGACAGAGGAACCCAGTTTACGTCATCGACATGGAAGTCAATGTGTGAGTACCTCGGGTGCCAGTTACATCATTCCACTGCTTACCATCCTCAAGCGCAAGGCATGGTGGAACGCTTTAACCGAACCTTAAAATCAAGTTTACATTGTACAGGCAATCCGTCTTTATGGTACGATCATCTACCTTGGGTATTACTCGCCCTGCGGAACACTCCAAAAGAAGACCTATGCCACGCTTCTCCTTGTGAGCTGGTATTTGGAGAATCTATGCGACTACCTGGTAATTTTTTTGAATCGAAAGATGAACACCTTGAACACACACTATTTGCGAATAATCTTGCCAAATATATCGCGTCCGTGCGTTATAACTCCCCACGTCAACACAACCGTCCTTCGTACGTTGAAAAAGCGCTTTTTCTGCCGGAAACAACCCACGTATATTTAAGAATAGACAGTCATAAACCCCCGTTGCATCCTGTTTACAAGGGGCCGTTCAAAGTGCTGGACAAAAGAGAAAAGTACTTCATCATCGATTTCCGCACGCACACAGACAAAGTCACTATTGATCGCTTAAAGTCTGCCCAATTAAGTCTCGACACGCTAAACCAAGACGCTCTTACCAACTCCATTGCAATGTCTCCTTCGACACAACCTCCTTACACTTTCGACCGCGACACTTACACAACATACACGACACGCACTGGCCGATCCGTGAGACGGCCTATTCACCTGACAGATTACACACCTTAATTTCAGAAGCACTGGTCGTCACCCTTGCAAATTGCCATAGGCTCATCATGTTTAGTTGTGGCACAAAATCAGTCCTTGTAAATGCTATCGTATGTGCTGTAAATTTACTTTGTGTTGCTTTGTGTTTGTGCTGTAAATTTGCTTTGTAAAAATGCTTTGTGTATTCGCTGAGTTGCTTAAATATTTTGCGGGGCGGTGGAGGACTGTAGCGAACGCCATGCCTTCGCTCCCCATATTTGTATTGTGACGTCATAACGCCGACTAACTATATAAGCGCTGTACAGTATTATTCGCTCTCTTTTCCGACAACACGTGCTGTTCAAGAAACACCTACTGTGTGCTGTATTGCCAGCTAAAGGAAAGACCGTTGCGCTACAATGTCTGCCAGTATGTCAAACCTAGGTTTTCATAATCAAAGTTCGCCAGTATTTAGTGAGTATCGGTAGTAACTGGTTTGTGTGGTGTTTAAACGATAGCAATAAATAGGCCTAGTACAGGAATAGTAGGCATAGTGATGATAACTTGAGCTTTTGTGAAATCTCAATGCACCCCCTCAATGCTTAAATCTAAACTCATAAAATTAATTTTTTTTGAAAGGAAAGAGGTAAGGCTTCTTTATATTTTTGTGCGACTGGTTTTCAGTCACGCACTTCCCCTGCTATCTTTGTACCAGTACTATGTCTACTATGCCCACTATGCCTACTATGTCTCTACTATGCTTGTACTATGCCTACTATGTCTGTACTATGCCTATTTATAACCACCCTTAGCGCTACTGATGACGGCATTAACTTTTTTAGCAATTAGTGGTAATGCTGACGGCTTCAATTTACTTTGTTAACGCGTACAACACTACGAATGCAATTATGCAAAACATCATTCTCAACTTAGCTATAGAATCTACATATACTTAGCCCCCTTAGCGCTACTGATGACGGCATTAACTACACCCTTAGCGCTACTGATGACGGCATTAACTTTTTTAGCAATAAGGTAACGCTGACGGCTTCAATTTATTTTGTTAACGCGTACAACACTAAACTACATATACGGGCCTAGCTCTAGTATTAAATTCTGAGACTTCTTTGATTGACAGCGAATGAAACATTTCTTCATTCGTACCACGTGAAACAGCTGGACGCATTTTCATATTTAAAGTAACTAATAATTGATCAATTATTAACTAATATCATTATTGTCTAGCTATTTAATTAGTCTTACTAAGTAAAGTTAATTTTTGAATCACATTTTTTAATCAATGGATAGCTGGTTAAAAAAATCGAACGATAACAGTAATAAATCTACTGCTAATGATGTTGAAGCAGCGGTTGAGGCTGATGCAACACTGACTTGCACATCGAAAAAGCGCAAGTTCAATAAGAAAAACGAAGCTAGTCATACCAAAAAGAGAACTTATACCGAAAGTTTTTTGCAGTATGGTTTCACTTTCATATTGGAAAACAATGAACACCGTCCACACTGTTTAATTTGCAATAAAGTGTAGGCAAGTGAGAGTCTAAAGCCTGCCAAGATGAAACGACATCTTCACACCAAGCATGATTCTCATCGCAATAGGCCTGTGGAGTTTTTTCAACGCTAACTGCGAATATCGGAAAGACAAAGACAATTATTTGGAAGTGAATTTGTAAATGAAGGAAAGTACACAAGAGCATCATTTGAGGCTTCCTTGGTGATAGCAAAAAGTTACCTTACAACCTTACAACATCGGCGAAGTTTATTCTACCAGCTTCAATTAAAATGAGTGCAATTGTTCACCGCAAAAAAAAGAGGCCAATGAAATGCGAAAAATTTCACTGTCAAACAATACTGTGGCAAGGCGAATTTCTGAAATCAGCGAAGATCAACGCGAGCAACTTATTGTGCGAATTAAAGAAAGCCGTAAGTTCGCCATTCGGCTAGATGAGTCGACCAATACTACCAATATGGCATATCTTTGGTCATGTGTTAGATACATTTACAATAATGACATTTTCGAGGATTTACTGTTTTGTCAATCATTGCGTGGACGTACTACAGGGATGGATTTCAAAAGTTGATGAGTGTAAGATATACTAGCTGGTTTACCGGCGGGCCAGGTCGAAATTCGAACCAGCTCTCACAATCTCTTATCCCTTATCAGTAACGCGCTTGCACCTATCGATTCGTTCCGAAATTCTTCCTGCGTTTCTGCTACTGTAGATTTGCCAAACAGACGATCAGGGGGAGTTTGACGTATATTGTGGATGATTCGTATGTTGCGGAAATTTGTACGATGTAATGACCAATTAATAGACTCAATACAAACGACAGCGCAAGCGGTTACCAATATTTTGGGCTGCGCAGTTTCCCGGATTTATTAACACTTCCTTACTAATTTTCCTACAAACGATTCACTAATAAGCAGCAATTCAGCTCTGTAAAAAAAACTGTTCAGTGGTATCAAAACTGCAGCAGAGATTCTAGTGAGCAAAATAATAACGTCAAAGTGACAATTCTTATTGCTATGCAATGTACATCAGAACCAACTATCAACCTTCGACAGCACAAACACGTTTGGGGCAATTTTGCGCCTGTGCGACACAGTCCAATAAAAGAAAAACTCGATTGAATTACAGCGTTGAATAACCAAAACTCGGTCATGCGCCGTCGGCCCGGGTTCAACTCCGAATCGGGACGACGGAATGCAGCAGACTAATAACATTATTTTACAATGAGTTTTTCACGAAAGTGGGGCTAGTTCCGACAAACTGCGTTGGTGTGTGTACTGACGGAGCTGCTGCAATGACAGAACATACAGCTGGGCTTCATGCAAGAGAGCAATCTGTGTGTAATACACCAATTACTTTTACGCTCTGTATGATTCATCACGAGGCCCTAGTAGCTAAACAAATTTTTCCTGGTTTAAATGCTGTTGTGCAAGATGCTGTGCAAGTTATTCTTTATTAAGAGTCGCGCACCCAATACCCGTCTTTTTGCAAATTTATGAGGTGAAATGGAATCGGAGTTTAAGACCCTTTTAATGCACTGTAAAGTAAGGTGGCTTTCAAAAGCCAAAGCTTTAAAAAGGCTATTACTGTTGAAAAATGAAGTTGCGATTTTTTTAACAGAAAAAAATTCAGGTTTGGTCCATCATCTTCGCAATGACAGCTGGCTGTTATAATTATGCTATTTATCAGATTTGCTTGAAAAACTGAACGACCTTAATTTGTCCCTACAAGGTGAAAACACCAATGTTTTCACACTGAAATGAAAAATTGAAGCGTTCATCAAAAAATTACAATTTGGAAACCAAAGGTTGAAAATGATTCATTTTAAATGTTCTCATTTACAGAAGAGTTTTTGGCTAACAATGATGTGGAACCAAACGTTACTAAACTTCTTGTAATCGAACATTTGTCTAATTTGTTGAAACGGTTTCAGAAGTATTTCCTTCCAGAATTGGACAAAACTAATTTAGATTGGATCCAAAACTCATTTGTAACACAAAAACAAACCAAGCACTTCTCTCTTAAATTTCAGGAAGAGCTTGCTGATCTATCTTCTGACTCCAAGTTGCGACTTGAATTTTCTGGAAAAAAACTTCACGCTTTTTGACTTAGCGTTAGAGCGGAATATCTATCATTATCTGACTCGGCAGTAGGCTAACCGTACTCCCGCCATTTGTATCGACGTTTCTCTGTGAGTCAGCGTTTTCAACTTTGACCGCGATCAAAACAAAATACCATTCCAATTTAAGTAACATGGAAACTGCTTTAAGACATGCATTAACAAATATTGAGCAACAGCTGGACTTGCTTTGTAGCAGAAAGCAGTCACAACCATCACATTGTATAAATGTGTTTGCGTGGATTGAATAAATGTTTTGTTTTGCTTTATTTCAATAAATATTACAAATGCACATTTCGCACTGTTTATCGTTTTAACCATAGGGTCGCAAAAAAATTTAGGAGATTAAAAGGGGTCGCGAGCAAAAAAGTTTGGGAAGCCCTGGTTTGGACTAACCTCTAACAGATAATGACTGATCATATTTTAGGTGCTAAATTTAACTACCAAGATTTAATTCCGGTCGGTACCGGTCAAAAAAGGTCATGGGTCTCAGAAAGTTGCAAATCGCATAAAACCTAAGCTTTTAGGTAAGTTTTGACTGATATACTTTGAAAGCTTGTTTCCTTATCATCATCTAGCGACCATCAAAAAATTGGTAGAAAAATAAAATCTTTAGTAATTTTTGAGGTAAGGATACTACTTTACTTTCGAAGACAACTCAGCATCTATTGGGGGGGGGGGGGTAATTTGCATATTGAAAAAAACTTTTTTTTGTATTTGAAATCCTCAAGAAATGAAGATTTTGATGATATTGGCTATAACACTTGATGCAAAAGTAAACAGATGAGTAATGATTTACAAACAAGCTTGCGATATATACTTATGATTGATTATGACAAATTATGACAGTTTTTCGCATTACCACCTTACGGACATTTTTTCGCTATTCACGCGGTAACGAAAGATTATTTTCATTTAAAAACAAATTAATAAGAAATTGCAGTCAAAGCTGTTTTCTTCAACTTTTTTTTGGAAATTTACTTTTAATCTACTTATTGAAAAATGATCGTAAAATATTGCAATTAAGTGACTTTATTGGATAAAAATAATAATAATAATAATATAAGTCTATGGTCATTTAAACTAAAATTTTCAAGTGTGTAGCTGAATTATCACAGTACGAGTAGCTGGATATGAGCAATTTAGTACAAAATATAAACGATTGAAATAAAACTGATGCACCGCTTGCATAAAAACGCGTTTTCACTAAAGAGCTAATTCTTTTAATCAGAAAATCTTCATAAGCTTTTGTTTTGCCCGATGTTTGGCATTTTTGATTTATCTTGAATTGCTTCAAGTAAGCTAGTTGATTCTCCAATGCATCGCAATTTCTTGTAAGGTTTTTGCTGCGCTTCTGCGATTTTCAATTGATTTGTGGTTCTAGACCAGAATTTGGCGATCTTTTTGTAGTGGAACATCCAATTTCACTTTACAAAAAGTCTGTAGGTCTACATCCCAATCATGTTTGTATTAAATGATTTCGTAAAATCAGATTTAAGCGCAGCATTTATGCAACAGCTCCGCTCATTTTGCGATTGATCTCCTAAACAAAGATCTTCAGTTTAAAAACACCGTCTTTTAAGGATTGCACGAAGAGATTGTTTGATTAGACTTCAATTGAGTTTACTTTTTAC
Source organism: Trididemnum clinides (assembly GCA_963675345.1). NCBI lineage: Eukaryota > Metazoa > Chordata > Ascidiacea > Aplousobranchia > Didemnidae > Trididemnum > Trididemnum clinides. Next base: position 2,552,625 of record OY776299.1, read on the forward strand.
GAATGCCAGATGCGCATAGAACAACATCTGTTTTTTACTGGTATATTCGCATTTAAACCTAGCACGTTGATATCTAAGCTACTCTGTTAAGTCCCATCTTGTCAAGTGACAAGAATTAGGTGAAAAACAATTGTGTAGGTGAATCCAACGCGATTACCCGCTAGATAGCAATCATGTTGTTGCCCTTAATCTAGTGGTTTCCAACCTTTTTTGCCCGTGTACCACTCAAAGATAACCTACACTGCCTAGCACCACCACCACTATCTTCAATTTTCCTCGCATTAACCGCCACACTTAAAAAAATCGGTAACATTTGCGTTTCTAATTTAGTTTGGGCTGCAATGTCCATAAAGACTTTGAAGGTTTGAGAGGAATTACTGGCTATACATAAAATGCTAAAAAGGAATAGGTATTAGAATTCTGATTTAAGCAATCTGACAACCGTTCCAAGTAGCATAAGCTCTGAACCTAACTAGCAGCTGGTCTCGACTTTCCAACAGCATTGTAACAAAAACAAATGCAGTAATCCCTATTGTAGAAAATTAACAGAAAGACTGATGTAGCATCTTTAAGAAAAACATTTTATGGTGAATAAGTTGGTCTCATGGAAGGACCTTTTGAAGGACCACGTCGTGGTTCGTGAACCACCGCTTGGAATCGCTGCCTTAATCAAAAATTTAAAAGATCAAAACACTTGCAAAAAAACTTTTTCTGATCAAACCGATCATTCACAAAAACGTTGTTTTCATAGTAAATGTTTTTGACTGATCAAAGTTTTTGACTAAATTTTAAAGTATTTTCAGATGACATAGGGTAGATTACATTAATTGTTTGATTTAAAAACTGAAGCTAAGTGACTTGCATCTAATGCAAATGCAAATATGCCAAACTTTTGAAAAATTGTAAACTTTTGACAAAATTAACACATTGAAAAGTTCATAGTGCATTCATAGTTCATACACAAATATACTGAAGTATAAAAATCGTTAAAAGATAAATTTTCCCTTGAAACATCTATCTGCAGTCAGTGTTTTCTTCAAAATTTATTTATGGAGTAAAAACGTTTCTGGTAATTCATTTTTTAAAGGCTTGTTTTTCTGAAATTGGTAAATTGTTGTCAATGGTCCTCTTTCGCGTTATGTTGAGCGACTTTTTTGTCGATTAAGTTTATTTTGAGCGACTATAGTATAAGGTAATTATTCTCGCTCATTCGGGGCTGAGTTTTAGGCCTAACCCTCCAGCAAATTTTATATAGGAGCTTTGCTCTCTGCAGCATCATTTACCACTACCAATTTTACTGTTTGTGCAAGGCTCTTTGCACTACAAAACTCTCTGGAATTTTCCTATTTTTGCATGGCGATGAAAGGCAGGCATTGCTGATGTCTAATGCAGTAAACTTGACTATGATCCTGAACCAGTAGTTAAACCGCGGACTTATTTGACCAACAACTGGATATACTGGCTTGCCAATTCTAAACACTTCTGGCTTTGACGTCAACAACAGCTGTTCATTCATAATTTTTTTTGTTTCAAAAGATATATTTGTGTTGCAACTAAATAGCCTTCATCAGAAATCACCATCTCTATTCTAAAATATCAACGGCGCAGTGGCATATTCGCAGAGCTCTTTCTGCAACTTTATCATCCATAACTGTTTGTTCATATGAGCTCATGCTCAACTAGGTCCACATTGAATAGATCGGGTGTCGCCATCCTTTTTGAATTACGAGCTACTTTTTGGATACTGATCATGGCGGGGGCTATCAGCTTGATGCCATTGGTATTCCTGCTCTAAAGCAACAATGAGAACCTTTTTTTTAGAGATCACGCATCCATTTGAGCGATTTGGGCTATTTTTGGAAATTTACTCTTGTCCAATCAAGGGTTGAAGATTTTTTATTCCACAAGACCTAAGTTTATGCTACCCCAGGGAAAATTGTAGACCTTTTTTTAGAAATCTACTACTGATTTTTAAAAATTGTGTGGTTTAGTCTAACTTCAATTTGTATTAATTTATTCTGTATAGTTTTGTTATGTCATTGTTTCAATAATTCAAAACTCTTTTAATTTTTCCGGCCTTTCAACTGAAAGCACAGCTAAGTAGTATTTGCAAACACCTAGTAATGAGATACTGTGTGATAATTTATGTAAAGTTAAATTAGCTATTACTTAGAAACTTGATAAGGGCTAATGCTACTTCAAAAATGTTTGTTTATGAATTAATATACAAGTAAAATATTATGGTTGTTTGCTTTTGCGGTGCGATGGTACAAGAAAATTATCTATCTGCCGAAACTGTATTTTTCAAAAACTTTTGAGAAGGTAGTGGAATTGTGCAGTCCATCAATCGTGATGACACAGTCTATTTTTTTAAGGGTATATTTTTGTTACGAATATTTTTTCTCCTACAGTTACAAGAAAACTAAAAGCTAGCAAACAAAGCATGAGCTAAATTGAAAAAACTAGCTTAAACGAAGACAGGCTGATTCACAATTTTGTGCTACATCGTTTGATGAATAAATTTCACGTTGCGATATGGGGCATCTACTGCAAGATTTGTAGTTAGCCAACTAGTTGGATAAATAAAACAAAAAATTGGATTATCCCAATGAACTGAAGCTTTATTCTGCAGCAAATGTTCACTGATCAGCCAACATAGGGATTTTTTAAATGTAGACCAAATGCATCATCCATTTGGCGATACCTTGTACGTGAGAGTGGCAGCACGGCTTTTCTCCGAGAATAGCTGAAGTATCTTCAGCACTTTGGTCGTAGTCTCAACCAATACAGGTACGACTAGTTCTGCTATTGCTGTCGTGGCTTTCATTTGAACAACTGTCTGATGGTAGGGAGTTTGCTACCTGCCTTAAATTTAGTTGATTACCATACAATGGGTAAATGTTTGTCTTGTTCCTTGCTAACACCTTTGGTTCTTGAAGTATCACCTGGAGAAGGACCACCGGACTTACATAAAACTTCAATTAAATACGATATACTTCACAGTTTAAACAAATATCACGTTTTCTTTCAGGGTTTCTTGGTTTAAAAACAATTTTCTTTTTGCAAGCCCTTTGATCTTTCACACTTTTGACTTGGTGGCTCCAACGTATCTGCTATTTTGCACGACACACCGTTATGTTTAATCAAACATTATTTTTGATCCAGTTTTTCTGCGCTTTAAGCGAACTCAAGTTTACTATGTAATTGAGACTTAATGTAACGGGAAAATGAGCAAAGCGCTTTCTCTGGAAATTTTTTATTTTTCGGACTGGTTTAAAGTAATTTCTCACCTATTTGCTTTTTCGTTGACATATCGTGAGGATGAACCGGCACACAGTGTTCATGTCACGTTAACAAAAAAGCATATAAATATTTAATCAGGAAATTAAAGAAATTTGGGTTTTTTAAGAAACATTTTTCTGTATTTTCATAATATTACAAACAACTACTCGGCCCTAACAGCCGCGTCAGTGACGTCGGGGTTAAGAATATCGGTTTCGCCGATGAAGCAATTGTAAAAATATAACCAGTAATGAAACGTTGAAGGTTGTTGGACAGAATCAATTTTCGTTGCAAAAGCAATGTAGGAGTAAAAGGAGGTTTGGTCAAATATATTACTGGGGTAAAAGTAATCGCTATTCTTTTTATCGTGATATCTTTAAATCTCCTATTCCTTTCAATGAGTGCGGGAGCATATTTTTTATTCAAAGTAGAGGCAGTCAAAGCAGAGGAAGGCAAAATTGTGATCGCTTTCACAACCTCAAAACAAGGATATAAGTGGTAGGCCATTTTATGAGTTAGTGTGCTCTGTTTCTTGCATAAACGTACCCTGTGAAAGCAAAATAAACATTGCTTCCTCCTAAATTTGTTGCCTCGATTGCCGTTGGTCTTTTGAGCAAAAAAGTCTCCCGACCTGCGACGCAAGTTCATTCCGAGGCGTTGTTTACTTTTGATCGTCCCTGACTATGCTTTAGGTGTTCTCTTCCCTGTATAGGGGTAGCCAAAGGAGCCACGTCTCTTCCAATATTTTTATTCCTAACCCCAATAGGCCAATAAGTTATTTTCAAGCAAAATAGCAAAAATGCTCCCCGTTTACAATTAGGATATCACAGTTGTTTTTTTAAGTAACTGTCAAGCTATTAGCTTCTTTAATTAACTATCGAAAAATTCCATTAGCTTTTCCTAAATATGTACTAGTATCAAAGTCATTCATAAATTGCCGACAAGCTTTTACGTGGATCGTTAAAGATGCTAAATAAGCTTTTTAAAATATCGGAAATTTCAGATATAATTTGCTCTCTTTCAAAAGATGTTTTTTCGACTGGATTACGCGTCCATAGATACCAGTGCACTTTCACCAAATCTAGGTTGGTCTGTGCGGCTGTTGAAGAGAAATCACATCCGCACAGACAGAACTCCGGTTTATTGTGTAGGTCCGGGGTGCAAACTGCTGTCCGCCGAAAGAAGGGACTCGTGACCAGTTTCCACTCATTCAAAAAAGGTGGTTTGATTGAAATTTTTGCCATCCGAACTGTTGCACCAAACGAATAGATCTTCTAAATGAAAAATATGCGTGCTAGAGATCAATCTCGAAAAAAATAAAAACTTTGTCAATTTTTTTAACAACGTTAAGATATACTCCCAAAAAAAAAGGTTTTCCATTCAAAATTTTGTCCACTTTAAATTGATCTCAAAGAAAAGGTCTTTGCCCACTGTATCACCCAAATAAACAAAATTGGCCTGCCAGCAAAAGTTTGCACATCCCGAATAAAGGTTGTGGTTTCAGCTTTGAGGCGTTTTTTACCGGTGATTGAATATGAAAACCGAATTCTTCCGTAGTTTTTTGAGGCATTGTATAAAAAAAATTAAATCTCATCTTCTGCATTGTGCTATAGGTAAAATATTGAATATTTACTGTTGTTGACAAAAAAGTTGAGTAGCCATTGTTATAAATAAGATCTCTTACTTGCTTATAAAAGAAACAGTAAACGAGATGGCTTTTGCGCTATGAGAAGGCAGACAACAAAACGTTTCCTAATTTTAGGGCAGAAAGCATTAAAAGTTAAAATAGATTTATTGTAAGTTTGCTCCACTTCCAGCTATCCAATTTATTGAAGTTGTTTTAAATCTCAATATTCAAAAAAGGTGTCGTGCTGTTAGCTATTGTACGAGCAATAACTCTTTCTGCACGTTGAAATCAATCGGGTTGTAACAACGTAACTCATGATCCCATTTTTTACATAGGCTTCTTTTCCTTTTTTTGATTTGGCCACTAAATACAATAGTAGAGAAAGCTCTGCAATAGAAAAACGTTGTGGGTAAAAACGCTATATTTAACGAAAATATTGATTATACAGTGAAAACAAACAAAAATATGGATGGATACGCCGATAGAACATGCAACTGTAGTAAAGGAGTGGAAAATAAATTCTCGTAATAACACAAATAAATAAACGCAAACAACTCAAATAAAAAAATCGTATCATCATCGTGAATATTCGCTTTGCACAGGTTGAGCTCAACACTTGAGGTTGCAACTTGATAAATATTAAAGATGTAACGTTTGTGCTAGACGCTCAGTACTTCGGCCTTAACACGCTCAGAATAGCTTTTTCTCCATATTTTTGAACACAGTTAAGTGCAAACAAAAACATGTCATATGACCGCTGACTGATTGGTGCAGTTACTGCTTGTAGTCAGGTTACCCGTTAAACTTGAACATCTCCATCTCTACTTTGATCTTTAACACGCAAGGTGAAACTCATTACGTGTGCTTCTAGCTTCTTTTTTTGTATTTAGGCTATTATTTGATTTTCATCTTTCATCAATTGCTTGTTGAAGTTTGATAATGTTGTGCTGGAGCAGTTTATTGGTTGGTTCGATTTTCACAGCTCGCTCGTAACTCAGTTTCGCCAATTGAAATTTTCTTTGCAAATGAAATATTGCCCCAAGGTTGATATGTGAGGATGCCATCTAAAACAAATTACATGGTCGGATCAACTTGCTTCTACACCTTAACCAAAAATTAAACTGCTTTTCGAGCTTTTTGATTACGAGAGAATAATTGTAGTGACTTTGAATAGATTCTGATTTGAAGGAAAAAGAGGTTTTTCAGAGCATTAAGCTTTTACTGGGTAATGCTCTTAAATGGTAACGTAATGTTTCAAAGCCTGTTAAAGCTTTGTCAAAAGCGCTATCTTTGTAAATTTTTTACAACTTTTGTAGAAAACAATGAAGTAATATTATCGCAAAAAATTTTGAGTGTGTGCCCCATTTTCGGGGCTTTTAAGGGTAACTTAATACAGCACAAATTGCCATTTCTGGTTTAATATGCTTTTTCTCATGACATCAATAAAAGTTTATTTCCACACTTGTTAAAAAATTAATGGAACCATAAATAAAAAATCTAAGATATTTTTTTTTTCTCAAAATGTTGTTTAAGCCTACTTCCTTTTTAATTCCATTTTTATGAAATGTTTCCTTTTGGGAACATTGCCCACGAGGTGCTATATTTTTACGTTCCTTTCAGTTTTAAGTGGTTTCAAAGCAGTTTTAGTTTGTTGGTACTATTCAAGTTTTGCTAGTTGGTATTTTCAGCAATTTTGAGTTGCCACTGGAAGCACTACAATTTCTAACTTTCTTAAAACATACGCTGTTTAGAAAGTGAAACAGTTTCTAACCTCGGCGAATCGTCAATAATCAACCAATGAGAGAGCTGCGATAGACTACAAAAGCCCTGCATTTCTACAGAATGTTGACAGTTGTTTTTTTGGTTCAAGTTAAAAAAGTTTCTGAACAAGTAAAAGTGTTCCGTTAATTAGATTTTTATGGACAGCCTTTTTCAAGTTTGTTGTTTTCTGTATTTCGCAGGAGTTGTCATTTGCTGGTTCAGGTTAAAAGAGTTCCTGAGCAAGTAAAAGTGTCCTTGTAAGTAGCTATTGATAGCGAATCTTTTTCAAGATTGTTGTTGCCTGTATTTTTCAAGAGACTTTTGCAATTGGTAATTGTAAAATTGCAACGATAAACGGAAAATCTTTTTATTCAAAGCGCGGCACTATATTCATCGAATACTGCACGCTCCATGTGGCTATTGGCCACGCCTTTGACGAGACTACGAAAATTGTGGCACTGCTACCAAACGCTGGTAGTCAAGACATTGATAGTGATGTAGAAGATTTACCAGAGGGGTTAAATGAGAATACTGTCAATATATGCAGTATCTTCGAACCAGCTGGTCAGGTTGAAGTTATTGACGTAAATGAAAATAATTTTGCTCCTGTATCATCTGTTGAAGTTGCACCACCCAAACGGAGAAAAACTTCAACCAAGTTGTGGAAAAAATCTACCACCTTTGATAAAGACATTCCTGCAAAGCCATTGGGCAGTTTTTCTGACACATATCAATATATACTCGTACACTCACCTTATAAACTGTGGCGATTATTTGCTACTGACGACTTATTATCAACAATCGTCGAACAAACTAACCTCTGCAAAAATCGAGACAAAAATGACCAAAGCTTTGCAACATCTCAACCAGAGAATTTTCGAGTTTTTGAAATTCTTTTACGGTCTGGCTACCACTCACTTCCATCGGAAGCTGACTATTGGTCAAACCAGGTTGATTTGGGCGTTTCAGCTATAGCTGATGCTCTCAGCAGCAAGCGATTTAAAAAAATTTAATCAATTTTTTTACCTTGTTGACAACCAGTTTTTGATAGCTGCTGATAGCTAGATGGCTAAAGCTGTACCACTATGTGACAAAATAAATGAAGCATTTGTGCAATTTTGCATATTTCATTTATATTTAAACGTTGATGAATCTATGGTTCTGTATTTTAACAGTCATATTTGGAAAGTCTTCGCGGCAAACCAATCAGAATTGGTTTAAAAATAAGGATGCTATGTGGAGCAAATGGTTATCCTTACCTTATGTCTATATGCAGTGGTAAAGATCCGGGGAGTGAATTGGAGCATCAACCTCTGTTGTCGTTGTTGTTACCCGACACCTTCCGAGGGATTGGGGCATGGTGGAAGACCATGGAGCACCACAACCGAGGAAACTTCCCAGGGTCTGGACCAGAGGTTGTAGAAAGTGGCGCAAAGGGTCCGTAGCTGGACAATGCAGAATGAGATGAGAGATGTTTTGGATCGAATGACCGCAGGCGCTGCATGAAGGATTCTCGATTCTGCCAATTCTAGTGAGACAAGAGCTTAACAGAAGGCTGTGTCAGTTGCAGTGAAAACGAGAGAGAACACAGCGAGTGTGACGAGGGAGCACAAGTTTTTCAGTGGACATCGAAGTTGCTATGTGTTAAAGAATTTAGATAAGACAGTATGCCTCCAGTTCGAGAATATGGAAGAGTGGATACGTGAAGTAAAATGAGAGAAGCTGCAAGGGACAGCAGGAGGCAAGAGCAGCCCATCCCGCCTGGCCAACTCATCAGCTTCGTCGTTCCCCAAGAGAAACGAGTGTCCGGGTACCGAATGTAGCCTGATAGTAAAGGAGGAAAAAGAAGACAGTTTTTGCCAGATCTGAGGATTTGAGATAAAAAAAAGACGGAGGAAAGGACACTGGACAAAGTAGCGAGGACAGAGAGAGAGTCGGAGAGGAGGAAAGGAGAAAAGAAATGGCAGAGTTATTGGTATTGCCGAGACCAGCGAAGAGCTTGAAGATTGGTGCAAGCTTCAGCGGAAAAACCTGAACACACTGGGCTTGTCAAAAAGGAAAAGGTGCCGTCGGTGTCATTAAGTGAGCAGTTTGCAAGGATGCGTGAGGCTTCTTTGCCAAAAAGAACAGAGCCATCGGTTCAGATCGTGAGGTGATAGTAAGTCAAGGTGAGCGAGAGCTGCACCTTGGCGAGAAAGAGGGGACCGGAGCGGGTGCATGGGGAGGAAAGAGTGGACTCCACATTAAAAGAAGGCAGGTTCCAAGGAGTAGAGGAAGAGCAAGCAAAGAAAATCTCCCTAGGAGAAGTAGAGAGAAGCATAAGTGGGTGAGTGGACTCAAAAGCTCTCCAGGATCATCTGGAGAATCTCAGTTTCACTCCAAGTTTGGTCAAACCTGAAATGGGGAAGTACTTGGGAGACGAAGGACTCGCTCATAACATGACAAAACGAAATGAAAAAAGGTGACTCGTAGGGGAGGTAGAGATGCCTCAGAAAGGGAAAGTGGGATAGGAGAGGACGAGAAGCATCCGGTGATGGCGGGACAGGCCGCTCGGTGAAAGTGTTCCAACTTAGTAACGTTGGTAATGCTAAGAAAAGGAAACCATCCGGGTGAAGCATAAATGAGAAGAAGCAGAAGAAAAGCTTTATACAGCAGAGAGAAGAACTCCTTAGAAGGGCCCAACGAGGAAGTAGAGGTACAGCGTAAGGCCTTGAGACGAGAAAAGAACTTGCGCTTCAGCAAAGATACATGTTTAGAAAAGGAAAGAGTGTGATCGAAGGTGGTTCGAAAAAAGTTTTCAAATGGGTTCAGCTTTCAAATACGTGGCGTCGTCACAGCGCACACACCGCACCAATAAACAGATTTCTAAGTTAGCAGTTATTGCGTTCAACCGTATGTTTTTCTTGTATTTTGGTCTGCGTTAATAACTGCTTTTTTGGTATTGAAGTACAGTGCTCCCTCGCTTACCGCGGTTAATGCGTTCCAGACCCCATTGCGATAAGTGAAAAACCGCGAAGTGGCGGTACTATAGAATTCCCGGCGCCTTTGGGCTAACACAGGTATACAGTACATGAACGCTTACTTTTCGACATATATTCATGCACATCAGTATTCATGAACGCTTACTCTTCTGAAAACTGAAGGATAAAGAACACGGAAAATTAGAAATGTTTTCTGCTTTGTTTATTCTGAACACAAGCGATACTGTCATTGTAAGGGTTAACAGTACAGTACTCCAATCACAAATAATGTACTGTACAACACTTACAACCTTAAGATACACGAGCCACAGTTAACAAGGTGAACGAGAATAGCGTGATTATGCGCAGACAATCAGCGATGTGATACGCAGCCAATCAAAAAAAATTTTTTTTTTAAATACCGCGATGCACTGAAGCCGCGAAACTTGAACAGCGAAGAAGCGAGAGAACACTGTATTGAATTTTTAAAATAAGTAGCTGATTTTTTTGTTTCTTCAAAATTAACTGGGTGATACACATTCAATTGTTAAGTTGTCTTCAGAGACGTCAGAAGATTTTAAGTTGAGAAGTGAAAAATAAATTAAATCGCTGCAAGCATAATAAATTAACATGTTGTAAACTTTTTTTGAGTTTACTTAGTTGAGCAACAAAAATTAATGCAAAAAAAGCAAATACAGTAGGCGCCGCTTATTATGACCACGGATAATATGACCAGCCGCTTATTATGACCAATTTGGTATGGTCCGGAATTTCTCCATTTAAAATTCTCCGTTTAATATGACCAAATTTCGGATAATATGGCCAACATTTTCTCCATCTTTCTTGTTACAGTACAGTATTTTTTTCCCGCCACGCACTTATAACTTCGCCTTTTCAACATATTGTTACACACTGTACTAAATTTTACCGTCACTTGTAGTGTTAAAGTACTGTACTTTGTTTTACTGCCAACGTCACACTGTTACTTCAAGTAAACGATGAATTTGACGGTATTTGGACTTCTTGTGGCTTACGGCGTCGATTCAGGAGCTGTTATGGCGGCTTCGGTTTTTATAACCATTCGGGTATTATGACCAAAATGGTCTGATCCCAAGGTGGTCATATTTAGCGGCGTCTACTGTATTATTAAGTATAGCACCTCGCGGGCAATGTTCCCAAAAGAGAACATATGCGTAACTTTTGCAGCGAAAGCGGTAGAAAGCTGAAATTTAAAAGACGTCTTGGCCAGGTCACACGTATAATTTGTTTAAAAATTAAAAAAAAATCCAACAGTATCGTGTTGTGCCCGGAAAAACGTTAATCTTTTGATTTTTTTTCAAGTTAGATGCTTTAAAAAACAAGCGTTGTTTTATAACGCTGGATTTCTTACATGTGATCATCAACAAAAACTTAGCGTAACATTAAATTAAATATATGGTTCCAGTTAACTTTGCTCAATCTAATAAAGAAATGTTTCAATATCAACATGCGCTATGGAATACACGACTACATGGGCCGTCAAAAGATAAAAGCCTTACTTGAATGGCTATAAAAAAATTGAAGAGAAATAAGATTTAAAAGCGGTTAGTTCATCATAGCTTACTAGGTTGATTGCTATTGTGATAAGGTAAATTGCTTTTGAAATTCATGAAAACCTGTGTGATGTTTTGTTGTGTTCCTGTTTCTAACATTGGATGATTTGGTCAAAGTGCCAATACAGGTAGTTAGCAGCTTATAAATCAACTAGCCGGCCCTGCCGGCGTCGCCCGGCAGGGGCCCTCCATCAGTAATGACGGGGTTTAGCATTTCAAACAAACCGGATGCGCCGACTTCACGCATGGGGCTTTTGTGTGAGCAGTAGCGAAAAGTGAAATGATTTTTATGCACTTTCGCAATTCTTGGACACGAAATTGTGATCATCATTTTCTCTTAATCATGACTGGCAATGCTCACAAAGAATCTTGCCTTAAATTATTGTTAATATTAATACTTGTGAGAGAGAAGGGATTGTACTTATCAAAACTGATTGTAGCGACAAAATGGTGGTTGCTTTCACGAATAAAGAAAAAAACTATTCATTGGTAAGCCTATTTCCGATGTGGTGCTGCCGCTTTCCTATTTCTATTTGTGGTATTAAGTTCCTAATTTGGCTGCGCTATTTGTCTTGTTTCCGACATAGCGACAAAAGCGGCTCTTGCTCTCTCTATGTTCAGTTTTACAAATTGTTATGATTGTGATTTTACGTTGACTTTTTCTTAAACTTGGGATTTTATTACAATGCTGTAGAGTAAGGACAAAAATGATATAAATACCTTAACAGGTAGCATATCAGCAAAAGAAAAACTCCTTGCTTTATAGTATATACAACGGCGTTGCCCGAAGAGCCCGCATCAGTAACGTCGGGATCGAGAGTGTCGGTTCAGCCGGCCAAGTCGGCTTTACCTATCAGGCTCTTGTGTGAAGAGTTACCACAAGTTTATGTGTTTTCTGCACATTAGATTTTCACGACTTTTTGTGCTCCTTTTCCAATAAGAATACCTCGTTTCAACATCCTGGCTATGCCTTAGGTCTATGAGCTCTGTTCATTGCTGACACGAACCCAAGGAAACCTTGCGTTTTCCGTAGTTTGAAAGTAAGGATCACATTTCTGATTTTAAGCTATTCCAAAGCAAAATAGCAAAAATTTCTTTCGTGTGGTGCGATTTTACACAGTCGCTGGCTACACATTATGTAGCATGTTCTTTTCTCCCTGCTTGACGTTTCCTGGGGGATTAAAAGAGTCCCTGCTTTTCCTCAAATGTGTGGTTTGATCCTGGTAGCTCTATAAAGCTATCATAAAACAAAATACCAATAATATCTTCCATGTGGTGTGATTTAACACAGTGACGTTGTTAATTTTGATTTCGCCTCAAACTTTCTCAAGTCCCTGCTAGCTACGCATTATGATTCATATTCGTTTTTCCTTGCTTAGTTATGCTCATAGAAGTTAAATAAGTCCTTGCTTTTCCCAAATTTTCAGGTTTGATTCCTGGTAGCTCTATAAAGCTATTACCAATCTAAATAGAAAACATTTTTCTCCTGAGTATGGTGCGATTTTACCCCGGCAGGGCACACTATCACCCATGCTGATTTAAAACGTATCAATGAATGCAGCTGCGCCTGCTTCACAGTACAAACATTTATGAGAGCAACGACCGAAATGATTTGGTAACATTCCCTTTTTTGGATTAATATTTGTGACATTAAGTTTTTTGCCTGCGCTATTTGCTTTAATTCAGCCACAGCATGAAAAGGAGCTATGGCTTTTCTTTAAGTCATATAACTATTGCAATAGGTGCCTATCACGCTCTTTTCAAATAAAAACATCCCCTCTTAATCCAGTGTTACAGATTGATGCTATTATTATTTAATTTCAATCTTTTCTTAAATTTGGGATTTTAATACATTTAACTTTGCCCCTAATCCAGACCTTCCTACTTCTTCATGAAGATTAGTGTTTTGCACCGATATCCTTGCAATTACAAATATCAGTACTGAACTTTACCATTTATATTTGCTATCAAAATGACATGAATAATTTTGCTGCCTACTGCTATTTTCACTATGTAGTGGCAAGCTTTGCGATGGCATTTAACATTATGACCTCACAATGCGTTTTGAGCCATCATTATTAGAATAGCTTTAGAAAAAATTTGCTCAAAAATGATCACCAGCATCATACGGTACCATACAGTAATCCATTACATCCTGTCAATAACCCGCGACCGGTTTCGACCTTATTGGGTCTCATCAGGCGGGTGTAAAAAACACTCAATAATAAATATGCTAAAAAAAACAAATTTGCCATTGGGTGCAAAAAAAAGAAAAATGCAATGCAAAACAATATGATACAGCAATACCTTTATCATGGGGGTCACATTCAAGGACACACACACATGACATGGACAACAAGTTACATCGGTAAGCCCTTGATAGGAGATCACCTTGAAAATTGCTGGCTAGCAACTAGCAACTCATGTAGAATAGCTTTACCACTTTTTCGTTACTGTAGGCAAATTAATATGAAGTAATGTCTCTGACTGCGCGCATGTTCCTTGGCCCTGGCATAAACGCCGCCATGCAAAGTGCAAACTAATTCAAAATGAAGCACTCACAGTTGAGTTGTAGCAGTAGTTTCTCAGTTTCATAAAAACCCTAACTCGTAATTACGACTCACATGTGGTCGAATATCGGCAACTTTTAAAAAATGCTTTTCCGCTTTCTCATACTGCTTTGTTTGTCTGAGAGCAGTGGCGGCGCCAAAGATTATTTCGAAATCATTGGCACCGAGAGGAGATTCAACTGCTTTAGAGAAAAGAGTAGCTGCTTTTTCATGTTGACCTTGATCCATCAAAAACGTACCTGAAATGTGACAGGAAGGATAAAAAAAGATTTCGAATGGCAATAGTAGATTAGCGCAATATGGCGTTGACTTTGTAATCGAAAGTTTATTTTGACTTGCATGCACCTCACATCGTATTTCCATAAATCAAATTCTCTTCACCGGTGCGGTGATGTTGTTGTTGGAGCTTCGCCGTCGACAGCTGGGTGCAATTCCTTGTCGAGCCATGCCAAAGACTTCAAAAATAGTATTCACAGCTTTCTTGCTCGATGCTTAGCGCGAAAGAGATAATGTGGAGCACAAGCAGGCAAGTTCGCTTGTAGTTGTGTCCTTGGGTAAGACAAATAAAGAGATACTCTCCATCTTTACGTGTCAAGCAGTGGCGGGACCAGGCAGTCTACTCGTCGTGGTGGCTCAGCCTGACAAAAGATTAGCGAACAGAGCCTGCAACCATATGCTTGAGGAGGAGAAGGAATAAATGGAAATTTACAGCCACATCTCACCATAATGTTTGTAGACTTCAATATTTTGTCGCTCCAGCTTCAACGCACGGTTGTACAAATTCTCCGCCGGTCCGACGCGACCTTGCCTCACCAGCAGTCTTGCATATGTAAGATGGGCGGGCACGTGACTAGGTTTCGATGACAACGATGCTTGAAACCACTTCTCAGCTTCGCCCAGTTGATTTAAATGGAACAGCGACTGGCCTGAGTCAAAGCAGGATTAATTTCAACAATTGCGCGAAACTTCTCTAACGGATTGAAGCTTCAGTTTTAGAGTGACCCTAAACAAACAACATCGAGTTCAAACCTAAACTTTGCTGCACTGTTGCGTATTAGGACAGACCTGCACAACATTCTACCGGCGAGCCGCATTCACCCTAAATAGGTCTTTGATGCGGTAGGCCAGACAACTTGAAGACATTTTACAAGTAATTCAAAATAATACGTAATTCTAATGCTGACATTTCGTGCGAAAGTTTTTTTGGAGGAATAATAAACTTTGAATTTGGTGATTTCTTCCAAGTTATAAAGCAAAGACTTTTTTTGGGAGGGATTAAAGTTTTTTTTTAGATCAACTTGCAATTCATTTGGCATGCGGCCCGCAAAAAATATATCGTAGAAGTGGCCTTTTTACTGTTTTAAAGTATGAAAGTCTGTTTCAAAAAAACATTTGTAATGGTAATGGTTTTTAACAAGAGGCAGCTATTTGAAGCGATCTGAAGTAACTTTTAGAAACTTCACTCTGAACACCTCGTTACCCATAATTGCAGGAATACAATTTACCAGCAGCTTCATAGGTACATAGAACAATGTTGTTTGAATACCGTCGGTAAATGATGACAATGACGTCAACTGACCCGGCCTGACGTCATAATCGTTCATGTTTGATGTTAGGGCCAACACGACGGCTTGAGCTCACGCATTAGCAGCGTGTCGAAGTAATAAATTCATTAATTAGTCCAATTCAACAAGCTGTCACCTACGCCGCTAAATTGTGTTTTTCAAGCCTGAACCCAAAAAACAAGCCTGGATTTGACATGGCAATGTTTGAACGCAAAAGCGATCAAAAGCAATGCAGCTGAACTAATAATATTAGTCTTTCTTTGGAATTGCAACAAAACAACATTCAGTAAGTACTAGTATTTACATCAGTTAAGCGGTTTAAACTCGACAAAATATTGAAGGTGGATTTCTTGCTGAACAACTCGCACACACAAATAGTCGCCGGCCACAACACTTTTTCCAACGTAAAATTTTTTGTTGAAAAAAAGCAATAAACACCATTTTTTCTTCCTTATTTTAGAAAAAATTGTCTTCTGGTAGTCAACTGGACCTTTCAAGTAAAAACGGCTAACTTCCAGAAATCGATTCAATGACGCAAATGAACTGCAAACACAAGGCGAGCCTGCAGCAACCAAGACCTCTAGGCACTTTTTCATCAACACGGATTGACTAAACCAATGCTCTGCCGTGGTACTGCATAATCTTACAACTTTACTTAAGACCTGCCAGCTCTGCCGGCGACGCCCGCAGGGACCCCATCAGTATGTCGAGGTTAACAAAATCGGTTCAGCCGGCTAAGCCGGCTTCACCAAACGCAAAGAAAAGCTAATCTTTTTGACATAGCCAATTCTCGTTACAAAACAAAGCTATCGCATTTTAAAACGCAATCGATTAAAAAAAACATCGTGTGGGGTTGCGCATAGTCACTAAATGTCTCCCAAGATTCTCGAGTCCCTGGCAACGTCTTATTTGCCCCCTTTTTGCCATAGGCGTACTTTTTCCGTTAAATTCAGCAAGCACTTGAAAGCAAATCAAATTTGTGGAAAGGCGCCAAGGTAATTGATATGTATTTCCAGGAATAACCTATCAAATGTTAGGCCCACTACTTACGACTTTTTCGCAACTGTAGGCCTATTTGTATGAGCTAACGCCTGTCGCTGGGCGCATTTTGGAAGGTCCATGCATAAACACAGCCATGCAAAAAGCAAACCAACACGAAATGAAGTAACTACAGTTAAGTTAATATAACAGCAAAGCCCAATCAGTAATGTCGAGGTTAACAATATCGGTTCAACCGGCATCCCGGCTATACCCAATTGATATTTGTGAAAACAAGAATAAAAAGTTAATATGTTGTTGACCCAGCCAATTCTCATTCCAAAATCAAAAGTACCGCTTTCTAAAAGGAGATCGATTAAGCCTAAAAAACATTATAGGGGGTTGCGCATAGCCGCTATATTTCTTGCAGTTTCTGGATTCCTGGCTACGTCTTGCTTGCCATGTTTGGTACTTGAGAAGTGTATTTGCTCAAAACTTAAAAAACAACCAACGATTTCAAAGTTTTGTTCGTTCATTTTATCAAGACAGGGAGGCATAATTTCTCGGCCGTGGGGTAGGGAGAACCACAGTAATCGATATGTATTTTTAGAAATAATTTTTAATCCTGGCATAAACGCAGCCATACAAAAAGCAAACTAACCCGAAATCAAGCACTTATCGCAAAGTTATTACAATTGCAGGGCCCCCATTAGCAATATCGAAGTTTACGATATCAATTCATCCGCTTTGCTGGCTTCATCCATTGGAAAAAAGTTTGCTTCAACATTTAGACGATATGCGGCTCGACACTATATTTTGTTGCAAAAGATAAAACAGGACTATCTTCATCCCTCTTCTTTTGTAGGGGGATCACCAACTACTTGCTTGGAGTTGGCTACTTTTAACATTTGCAGAGACTTTATCTTTGAATGAATCTTTTTGAAAATTTTTATAGATAACGCCTAGGAGCCACGATTTTGAGGAAGAATTGTCAAAATTTATGACAGGAGTTCGTTTTTTTAGATATTGCAATTTTGTAAAGTCCAGACACCAAAAGTTTGAGTGTGTTTAGACGGTAAGCTACGCTTCAAAATTTTGTAGACTTCATTTTTTAATGAATCTTTTTGAAAATGTACACAGATACTGCCAAAGAACCATGCTTGCGAGGAAAGTAATCAAAATGTATCAAAAAACTAACTTTGTCTAAAAATTGCAAGTTTCTAAGGACTAATAAAAAAATAGTTTACCTAAAAATGAAAAATTATGTATGGCAATTAATTTTTAATCAGCCATTACAAACTAAGCCTTAGCCCATCTAATTAGAACTAAATATTGCTGGAAAGCAAATTTCCTCAGCTTTCAAAGGAAACTAATTTTCTGTACCTTGTCATATCAAACTTTCGTACTTAACAGTTTACCACGTTTTAGTGGGGGTTAAGTGTAACACCATAGGTGTTAAAATTTAAAGTTTCTTGGTATTAAAACAAATGGCAAAGGTATATGTCATACGTCATCGAAATTGCCTTCAAAATAGCATTTACTTTGTAAAAACAATTTTGAAAATCGGTTGAGAAACGAGGTCACAATTCAGTGTTAAAATAAAACTCATCTTGCAAAACCTGTGCTAGTTTCGAAAAAATTATCATGTGATGATTTCAAGTAGCAAAAGTTTCGATCGTACCAGGTAGCATAATGACATCATAGAGCGAGTTTAAAGCGTGCACGAAAAAGGAAGGAGCATGCTCAGAAGGCTTGAAATGCTAAAAAAATTTGTTGTTGCAACGTCAATCGAGCTTTAATTGTTGTTAAGTTTTTTTTTATCAAAAGCACCTTGTTAATATCTCTCAAAAAAACTTGTAATCGCGTTTCTACAATTAGCAGTAACTGAGAAAATACAAAGAACAAATTGTGCAATTAAGTGATTGCTGTGACCTCAATTTAGACCCCAATAAGATAAAATTTTTTGTAAGTCGAGGGCTAAATTTTGTTTGAGCAAATATCCATTTTCCTTCGCCAAGAAATGCTGTTTTAAAAGTTATCTTTGATTATGACGTCATGATGACGTCACCAACACCTTTATGACAGTCATTCCGGGGATGATCAATCGTGCCAAATTTCATGCTCCCACGCCCGGCAGTTTTGGAGGAGCTAAAACACAGCCAAACACACGCACAGACAAACCGAAAAAATTGTGCTTTATAGCATACAAGCTATAAACAATGGCGACGTTTTTTTGTATAGGTGAAGCTACTGATCAGCAAGCGCGAAGAAACAATTAATGTTCGTACAGTTAACAGCTTCAAGGCAAAACTGAAAAAATGGACCAGCTGTTCCCTTTTTGAGCAATAATAAGTGACAGCACAGTCAATATTCTCAAAAACATGAGTTTTGTAGCTATTTGGTTTTGCCATGTCGCGGTAGTACTTTCCAAACTATGTCACGGTTCCGCATTGCAAAATGTAAATTTGGAATCGCAAAACAATTTTAAACAAATTGGCTTGATAAGTCGGAAATAAAAATTTTTGTATTGTTCAAACGAAATCAAAAGTAGACCGATAGTGAAATAATTTGTACTGAATTTTTAGGAGCAACTCAGTATCTCATGCTGTCAGTTGTTAACTAGGATATCAGTCTGAACTATTGAATGAAAATAAGTTATACATTGTATGTCCTGATTGATGTACATACTGATTGATATTGACCTTGTTGCCAGGGCTCCGGTTTGGGCGGAAATTTCCTTGTTTGAGGAAACTTGACCACAAAATATTGGAAGATGAAATTTGGAAGGAGATAATCAAAATAAGGAAATCAGAAGAAAATAAAAAAATTTGCAAGAAAATACTTCGTTTAGAAAGTTGGCAAAGTTTACATGAAAAAAAAAGTTAAAAACTAAACATTTTAACTTGTCATGCAGAAATACCAGAATTGTGGATAAAAAACTTCCAAATTTAATTTTCCATGACCCGAACACGTTTACTAAAAAGAAAGGTTTTACAGCTTTATTTGTATTATAAGATTGTTTTTCATGCCAAATAGAGCAGCTTGGGACTAGTTATTTTTGATAGCTTATGATTGTTATTTTGCTTAAGCAGAGCTAAGTGGAAGTTAATGAAAGAGTGCATAGCTATGCAAGTTGGGCAGCTTACCAGTAGAGTATTGAGGGGTAATAGTGCCATGCACTCCTCCCTTTGGCCTCAACACAAAAACTCAAAACCTGATAAAATTAGTCATATTTACATTAACGTACGAATCTTTTTAATACGTATTTAAAGAAATTTTTTGAAGAGCAAGCAGTTCATATGTAGTAGTTCACTTCGTTTATAGATTGTCAAGCACAACCATCCCATTTAGTGGGCTTGATAACTGTTACAAAATGAATTGTTTTTTCATTCGATTTATTGTTTCTATTACACGCTTTTTTTGATACAGTTCTTTTGTTATTTTCTGGCATTTGTATGATTTTGGCTTGGACAAATATAATACTTGAAATTTGCATCAATGGCGTATTTAGGAGAAGGGATAAAGGGCGAAGGCCTCACAATACGGTATGTGCAAAGTCCAAAAAGAAAGCTGATTTGGAGACAAAGTTCTTAGTTTCAAAAGTCCATCTCCAAAAAAAAATACCTTCATGTTTCTTTGGAGACCACAATGGGTGAAATTCTCGCTTTTAAAGGTTTCTCTTCCTTTAACGCTCCGCCCCCTAAAAATGCTTGTTTCTAAATATGCCAGTGCTCGTAATGGGACGTTTGCTGTTCTAATATTGTTAGGGTGTAGACTACTTTACTCATCAAAGGGTCGCATAGAAATTTTGTCTAAAATGAGGTTGCGGAACAAAAAAGTTTAAGAACTCCTACACTAAACCACTTTGTAATTAATATCTTGCCGTAATTTTGAAATTTCACAATCTGTTCACGTAGTTGTTCCAGCGGCTTAGCTCTTGGGAAGTAAACCTTACTTTAGTCATGCCAAATAACAGTAAATCTGATCGTGCAAAATATTCTTACTAAACATGATCCTGAACCTGATTAGATAAAACCCAAGCGCATTATCGAAGCTGATCTCCGTTGCTTGTGAGCAAAGCACTGTCGGCCATCCATGCCAATCAATGACTTACCGAGCATGTTATATAAACTGTGCAATGGATAATCATCGGTGGACCTCTCCACAGCCTCTTTGAAAACTGCCGCGGCATCATCGTGAGCTCCTTCATCAGCCAACAGGCAGCCGAGGTTGAAGAGAGAAGACAGTTGGGCGTGCGCGTGAGTTCGCGGATCTTTTGTTTCTTTGTTTTCGATATCAGCAGCATGTCTATACACCTAAAAATAAATACCCTGAGAAGATGTAGATTTTGAAGCACGTCTTCCTGTGATGGAAGTCCTCAACAGCATACGAGTTTTACACATGTTCCACCTTGTTTCGAGTTCGGTGTGAAATAAAAATCACTTTCATATTTAGACCAAATTGAGCTTTAAGTCTATTGTTACTTGGTTTTGAAATAAGCCAGCATCAGCATCAGGTTAACATATTAGAAAAGAGAGATGGTTAAAGTGCGGTACCTCAAACCTGCGCTAAAGAAAACATACCGGCGATCTACGGGCTGAAAAATAAACGATCGACGCTGAAATTTCAAAACTGAAAATCGGAAAGACTTGATAGTATTCAGTGGTATACAAAGGAGCAATATTTGCAGCCACGAAAATTGAAATTCGCAACGTAATTACAAAGTCACGGATTCAACTATATATCAAATTAAATTTAAAGACTGAAGAAATTTTCATTTCTCAATTGTATTTGTGCTATAGAATTTCAATGACGTTAGTTTGAATTCATAAAACGCTCGTTCTGCCGCCGCATCATCATTTCAGTTTTTCATTCATTTTATTTGCTAGCCGGTGGTGCAGCAATAATTGGTCCGAACTTCGAAACGAAAGATCTGCATTGGAAACTCCATAAAACACCATCGGTATTCATCAGGGGGGGAGGGCATTCTAAATTTGAGGTGCTGCGTTGTTCCTGCAAAAAGTCTGGTTTAAAAGCGAGAGTGGAATGGTACACATAGACTGTATCAGCACGTTTAGCCTACTTAAATGCATCAGCATTCTCAGCAAAGACAAAAAAACACTTAAAAGGAAAGTAGACCACTTAATACGAAGCATCTATATTTCCAACATCTAAAATTGAAAACATGACACATCATAAATCGATTCCGTATGATCGGGCCTTAATCGATAAGCGAAATGTAAAGCATTATTTCGTTCGGTTACTACGCCAATTTCTGTTACCGCAATGGTGTCAGACTCAACATTTTAAATGTTTGAACGCGTCACTTCTTCGTTAACTAAAATGCGTTGCAATCTAATTGTTGCCCAGTGAAGGGCTTAAAACTGGAATCGCAAATTCTGTAACGGCAATTTGTCAAATTTGCGATTTTAGAAAGCTTCTCTACTTGTAACGAGTTTTGAACAGACCAAAACATTATATTAATAATTTATTGGCCCTAGTAACAACTAGATGAAAAACTTAACCAATATCCTCAAGCTCTCAACACAAGATTTCCGACATGCGCTACGAAGATAACGCAGAGTTTAGAAAATATACCTGCAGCATATCGCGTGCTTAATTACAAAAAGAGCAGGTGATGGTTGCACGATGAATCAGACAGCAGAGTACAACTTGAACAGGGTGCAGGTCATGATTTGTACCTTTCTGTTTCTGCTGTGAAATTAATTTGAGAGATGTAGTTGATTGAGTGAAAGTAAAAATTGGTGGTGGGATTGAAGCGCAGCCTTGTGCCAATGCGTCGCTGTACACAGCAAAGTCAGATTAATCATTTAAAGTTGTTGACCAACAAGTTAAATCTAATATTGTAATGAGCCTAACATTCTTTCTAAAGATAAAATTAATTATTCGAAATAAACGAATGCGTATAAAAATGAATTGCCTTGCGTCTTCTGATTCGGTATTCGAAGCCTGTGTCGGTAAATTAGAAAATTGTAATTGCGGTATAGCGGCATTGCCAGACCAATGACTCTGGACAGCAGTTACAATTTTCTAATTTGTTAACACAAGCCAAGAATACTGTTGAACAGATACCATTGCAATTATGCGCTAATATCTTACACTTCATACAATGTTGATTACTGAGAGTGCAATCGTTTATTGAGCAAGCAGGTATTTGTTCAGCAATCAATAATTATAATCAACATCCCACGATCTGGTCATCAACACAACAATAGAGGCTAGGGATGCACGATAAGCTTGGTGTATTTGCGCTATGATTACAGCTAGAAAAGCAACAAAGAAGCTTAAATTTTGTCATTCGTTAATTATATTGAGCTATAATGTCAAATCATATTTTCGAGAAGTGATGACATAGCAGGCGGTCTTTAATGAATATGATTAGCGATTAGAATAATATGACCGAAGTGAATTAGGTTTGAGTCGTAGAACGTTGTGTTGATTACAAATAGGGTTCTATAATAACTAGCATACGAAAACGTAAACATCAAATCGCCGTGACAAAGGGGTTTTTCACAACTGCATAAACAAAATAACTGGTCGTTACATAACTTGAGAAACTAATTGTGAGTAAAAAAGCTCTGGCGCACACGGAAGAGAGGGCTCAAAATGTTTAGAGAATAAGAAGTTGTAAATAAATCGTAGTTTTCGCTTCCTATCTGTCATTGCCACACCTCTTCAACAAACAAATTAAATTTGAAACATACAGCACTATCTTGCGCAAAATTTTGTAAAGTATGCTTTACGTCATTAAGATTATTGTTTGAACACAATCGAGACGCAAAGACAAGCGTAAACGTCTACATAAGCAAAGCTTTATTTCATGCAAAGGAATCTACCGAGTGATGGTGCGTTATTGTTTCGGTTCATTCAAAAAAACACTTCATAGACCCGTGTAGTCATTACTTTATTAATGTCGCACATTGGGAGAACTTGAGGGGGGTCATTTCTGTCTTGCAAAACCGGATCCTTACTTACCCTTTGTAAAAATTGTATTTTTCACATTTTTTCAAGGACTTTTTTTGATGCAGAGCCACCATGAAAAACGATTCCTAAATACGAACCTACCTGCTTTAATAGTGCACTGAATTTCTTCGTTTCTAAACGTCATGCCTACATTGTAATTTGGAAGTGAAAAAAAACAACTGAAGAATTGAATTGTTGCAACTTCAAGCTTTCAGACCGTAATATCGGTTTAACTAGTGGACTTTATTTGGATAAAATTAACCATTCTCCCAGATATTGTTTGGCTTCGTCACGGTAAAAACCCTTACTGTCAGCCTACTTGCTAAAAGCCGTTTGAGAGTTCTTACCTTAAGCAATATAGTTTACATACGTGTGAAGGTTGTATAGATTTCAACGACTGATATTATAAATTATGTCGAAAGTCATCAGTGATTTGGCAGGTGTATAGATTCTGCAAAACGACTGGTTACAGTAAACCGGACCAACGCACATCTCTTTCATTTGGATCAAAGCATTTGCAACTGTAGAATATGTAATTAAACCTGGGCAAGTTTTTCGTGTTCTTGAAGCTGTACGTAATAAGTTTGACGTATTATTTAAAGTCAACATTATCGTTGATGAGAGGTGACGCTAAGAGATTAAGTAAAAGCGCATTGCGGCTATCAGCTAGAGTAGTGTCAGCTAGGCATCATGGGCGGCGAATAGTTGCTAGTAATGCAATAATCAAGCGAGTTTAGTATAGTGATTCTTGTATACTTTTTCTTTCACAAAAATTAACACTAAAGTTTGCGCAATACAGTTCAGCTAAAGTTCTTCTCAGCAGCTAATTATCTTTCAGAAATGAAGGAGCAAACTTTTCTAAAACATTTCAATTTGAGTTGGAATTAGTTCATAAGTGACGTTATTACACTTTCGTTTATTTTTACGATAAAAGTCACTTAATAAACAAATAGTGACATCAGATTTTTGCCACGTTGGACGATCACTGCACAACTCTAAAGCGCATCTATAGGTTTGTATGTCAGCTTACCAAAAACAAATGAGCAACGAAATCTTTAGCGATTTTTGAAAATTTTTAAAGCACACACACACACGCTACCAGATTGCATGGTAACAAATGTCGAAACCTGTTTTTTTATTTAAACTATTTAAATATCCATATAACTAATCGCATGTTACAACGGAAGAGTCAAAGGAGTGTTGAGTACCGAACCCAGATCACTTCAAGTTGACCATTTTGAACAAACAACAATGACCATGAGATACTTTTACAGTACTTTAGCCTCCTCTTTCAGAAATTTTGAGTTATACCTCTGCAGATAATTAATATATTTTCATCAGCGAATATTTTTTCTTCTCTTGCGCTAACCTTGTCTATTCTACAAAACAAAATCGTTCACTGAAGCAAATATACTCGATACGATTTAGTTTCGGTATCTAGCACCTGTCATAAGCGATTTCACGCTTGATCTGAAAAGGCGCAGGTTTTGCAAAGTGTTTGTATATACGGTGGTGCAAACCGATCATCGCGAAAATATGAAAAGCTTGAGTTGACCACACGCACGAAACCAGCGATTGAAAGCAGTTTGTTCATTTCTGCGAAGCACGGCAGCTCTACGCCTTGAACGTCAAACAGAATTAACAAAGCGAGGAGAAAAAAGTGCGAATTAACTGAACGTAAATTTGTCGTGGTTAATTATATTGAGGCAGAAAGTCAATTGCTGTGACGCAAAAAACGCAGAAATATAGCTGTGAAAGCAAAGACGTGGACGCGAAGTTAATCGATATGATAAGAAGTCAGACCATAGCAACAAGTTTTGTCTTAACGTGTGTTCCAAGCATGGGTCACCAATCTTTTTGCAAATGAGAGCTACTTCAAGGGTTCGGCGTAATGCAAAGGGTTGTCGTACGATTTACCTTTGTTTTTGTATTATATTTTTATATTATTCTGAGCTCGTGGGCGATTAGAGCTTCTTTTAGATTTTTTTAAACTATATCTAGCACTGACACTGTGTTTGATGGCCCATGATTTAAAGTTCAAAGTTATTTGTTGTTCATATTTGTTCGAAAGTTTTCAACTTACCAAATCGAAACACTGAATCGCGGTTCACATCAGTAGTCTATACCATGATATGTCAATTCTAACTCGCTCTAAAAAATTGTTCACGCTTCTATGTCCGTGGTCGCCCTTCAGTGAGCTAACCGCAGCGATTGAAAATCATTTTGTCGACTGCATCTTGTAAAATGTCATTTTGACGCCTAGCATACCATATTTTTTTCTGAAAGCGATTTTCTACGCAGGAAGAGTAAGATGTGGTGTTATACGTCACCAGATCTATGCTGAAAACTTAGCAGCTTAAAGGTGATAAATAGACAGGATTACAAAATGGAGATTGCCAATAATCAGTTTTCCACAATCTACCTCGCTTCTGTTAATGGAACTCAACAAAACAAAATGTTTGTCGAGCAAGGTCAGTCGCAAATACAATCATCATCTATTGACGGAGGCTACTTCGACTAGAACATATAAAGAAATAAGATTTGCTATAAAATAAATAGCGCGCCACACTATCGAGCAGTATAATCCAATACTGAATAAACGGTTCTGCAACAACGATCCTGCAACTTTTATCATCGCTGGGTGTACAAAATTTACTATTTTTAAGCAGTCAGCAAAAAATGATGAAAAAATTGGTAGAATTAGCATCAAACCTGAACGTGGCAAACTCAAATAAAATTATATGAAAGTTGTGCATGCGTTTCATTCGCTAAAAAGCTGCAAGGTACCGACAAAATAGAAAGTTGCTATTTGATAGGTTTACCTCAGTGAGAAAATAGTGCTTGCAGATTGCATATGCAAGACATTTGAGTACCACCAACAAATTAATTGCACTTGCAATTTAATGAGTGCAGTACCTAAGAATGTAATGAATGCTTCCACGTTAAGCTGTTTTCAATATTGTTTTGCTTGAACAAGTAGAGGAAGTTGTTTTTTTTCTGTGAAGAACTTTCATAATTTATTTGTTCGTAGTTCAAAGCTTTCAAAATATCTTTTGAAAAAAGCTGTTTTGTAAGAAGTTTCTCGGGACAAATTTTAAGTTGTTGATTAATGTTAACATCACTTGCTATCACGCAAGCGCTCTATTGCCTCATTTGTAGTTCCCCTAATTACACCCACTTTTTGATACATAACAGAGTGTTCTCGTCAACCACTGAGGAGCGGTTGTATCTCGTCAACTCAAAGCTTTTAGAAAAATCTTTTTTCCAAGTTATATCAGAATGAAAATTTTTGTGTAGTCGGTAGGAGTTAAACTTTTCAATCCTTTTTAAAAGCCTTTATACATTCTTTGTGCCAATGCTAAGAGCTGTTTAATATGTCTTAAGAGGATCGAAACCAACTGAAGCCATCAAATCAACATTGTGTATCACGTATTTCCTTCAGGTTTCCATTCTACACAGTTTCACAAAGTCTTTGTATTTAGAACTGCAAGTTTCGGATTGGGTGAATGTCTTCTGCATCGTAATTGGGATCGCTGTTTCGTTGTTGGGCACCGTAGCAAACGGAGCAACAGTAGCAGCGTACAGACGCAGCAAGAAGTTACAAACGTCATTCAACCATCTTATTACCAATCTTTGTGTTTTGGATTTGTTTTTTTCAATTTTGGTAAGTGAAACTTTTGTACTGAGGGGGAAGGAGTAATTTTAAAGTGATTGATTATTTTCGATTTCGTTTCAACCACCAAATTTAAAAACATTGAAGATATTCTATCTTGTCTTCCTTACAAATAGTTAACCTGTTCGTAACCTACCACTGTGCCATCACCGCTTCTTTTAATCACGTTTTTCTTCGTAAAGAATCACTAACACACATCATTCTCACGAAATCTCTATGCACTTCGTTGTTTCCAGCTACACTTGCTGGGAATGAAAGCAAGAAGTTATTCAACTCGTCGAATATGTTTTGTTAAATGGAAGTTTGATAGACTTCAAAAATAGCCTCACGGTCTTCAAGTCAGCACCAACGCAAACACGTTAGTGATCCAAGCCAGGGACCAGAGAGCAAGAAAGGAGCAAATACTTTAAAAGAAGGTTTTTTGAGCTTTGTCTACGAGCTCAGCAAGATAAATACCTGCAGCGAACTAATAAATACGATGCACAATCACGCGTAAACATATGCTGGGCATTTGTGGATGGCTCATCGTTTATACTTATGAATTCATGTTCTGTTTTCTAGTGTTTAATCAGATTGAGCCATCATGATGGGTCGACTGTTAGGCTCCGCCAACTATCTGCCTTGTAAAGGTGGAGGAATCCGGTGCAAGTGCCTTTTCCAAAGTCCTACTTTTCTCTATCCCGTCTCTTACGTGCTTAGCGTCAATCGGGTAAGGCGTAAAGCCATTAAAAAAAATTCTCTTGAGCGATGCATATTCGCTCAAGTGCACTTGAGCGATGCAATCGTTGAGTTGAAAAAATAACCAAATAAAGCACAATTAGCTAAAGTTTGCACCTGCGCAGGTACATTAGTGGGCAGATCAACGGGTACTACCATTTTTCATACTTAATCATTTCTTGGCAGCAAGTTCGAATATATATGCATCCATGGGATCATTCAATTTAGTTTTGCATGTTCTGGCCTTCCTAATGTGAAATAGCATTTTAGCTTAATTACTAGTGACATACTTTTGAATATTCCATTTTTATTTGTCGGTTTGAATAACTGGCCTCTTGAGAATAAATTTAACCGCACAAGAACGAGCACTAGTTATGAGTTTAAAAGTAAACGTGGTAAGAAGTCAATGAGTGAGATTGGAAAAAACTTAGGGATGCCCACATCTACAGTTAACCTCATTGATTAGAGGAGCATCAACTGCAATGGCGTCACTGATTACCATTGGGGAAGTGGAAGAAAAAGAAAAACGACTGCTTGAGATAACAAAAGGATAATGATAAACAGCATAATAGATCAAAAAACACAGAGTAGAAAGGAACAGAAATTTGTTAAATGTTGTTGTTCTTGTAACTGTTGTTCTTGCTAGTGCAGGAATAAAAATTTGGTTCAATTTTTGACGCGCATCAACGAAACTACGAGCTACAGCTACGTACAACCTGACTGAGATTAGCAAAAACACAGATTGGCAGATGTAAACAGCAAATTATTTCCAATTACGATTAAAAATATTCTAGGAATATTTTTGAAGATAAATTTTGGTAATCCATAGGCTAATGTAGGTCAATCAAAGACCAATGTAAGTTAACTGGTTGATAGAAGAATTATGTAAAGATTACCTATGCCACGTTACAATAACAAAGCGTAAGCTTAAGGATTGTGGCATTTGTTTCCTCAAAATCAGATATAAATGGTCCAAGTTAAAACAAAACAATTGTTGATTTGAAGATTTCGTAAGCATTTCAGCAGGTTAATGTTTAGGAATGACTCGCATGAGTAATGTACTGAAACAAGAGAATATTTCGACACTATTTGAGTGAGGAACAAGATATTTGAGTGGGACCTATTGCAGTAAATTTTACGTTAGGGCAGTAGCACTCGCTTCACTTCAACTGTATTAAGACCACTACTACCCATACATGTTGTGATTGGCGCCACCTACAATTTGAACCCGAAGTGTGAGCTGGAAGCAACCGCCAGTTCCATTGGGCTATGCCACATGCGAGGCAAAGCTTTGAATGCTCAACTTTCACACTTCCTACTGCAAGTTTGTCGCTCAGTGCTTTGCAACACTATGAGGCGATTGACCGGTGGCATTGCTAATTTCACTAAATCAAATGTCTGACAAAGTTACTTGGACAGCTCTTTGATTTTTTGTCACTTCATGCAATGGCAAAATGGCTTTGCCCACTGGCCAATTTAGGGAGGTGGAGGGTGTTGTGTCGCGGGCTCTCCTCCTTTAGCCTCAACAAGAAAGAAAAACAACTTGTGCGTAAATGCTCCTCCTCTTTCAAATGTTTTCTGTACGCTATTGAATGACTTTGTCGTAACTTTTGCGGAGCATTTTGCGTCAAGGGCGTAGCCAGAAAAAAATTGAGAGGGGGGCCAAATTTTGCAACTTTTAACGTGACGTCATTTACTTACAACGGCATTTTGCCTTTCGTGAACTACGCTCGTCGCTACTATAAAAATTGCTGTACAAAACTGAGAAAGTGCGAATGCGATTTCACTGATCTAATGTAGATTTATCAAGAACGGCTTTGATAGTTCAACTTCAATTGTGACGTATAATGCACTATTTCAAGGAAACCACTCCCACTGGTTGGTTGAACGTTCTGATGAAAGAAGCGACGTCTTTGTAGAAGTCCACATCTCAATAAAACAAGAAAGCGCTCAGCGAGACGCTTATTTCTTGCAATTACCATAACTTGGATTCACTTGCCAACAAAAAAAAATTTTGTCATGGTGCCTGAGATGTTTTAACTGTTTTTACCTAATTTGAGGGCGCTGATTCCAGAAATGCTGTCACTTTTCTCTATCAGATCTAGTTTTCTGCTATGGTATACCCCTCTCTGTGGGAATGCGATAGCTTCAATAAAGATAGGCAAATCGAAGAAACAATATTGTTATGTAACTTTATGGCACATATTCATGAAATCAAACGAAAATATTCACAATTAAAGCTTGAAGTTGTAAAAAATGCTAAGCATAGACATCATCAATCAAAAATTGACGTTTTACTAATTTTCTAGAATGGGAGTCTCCAGCATTATCGCGCTTGATAGACCAACAGTAGTCTGCAAGCATGGTGGCATCCCAGCGACTTTGATAGCGAACTTCCATGTCGCTGATATCTTAATCGAAACGTTCCCCTTGCTCGTCGCTCACATCACCTAGATTTTCTGGAAAACACGCAAGATGGCGGTGCAAAAAATGTAACTTGATGCTCATATTTGCACCCAGTTGATGGAGGCTTGTGAGTATTGTGTCAACAAGTCCTTTGTAGTTGGGCGCCTTTGTTATTCCCAAGAAGAATTTTACTACATTTGTAAACGCCGTCCACGCACTCAATTCTGCAGGATTCATAAAATTACAGAAATTTGCGTCATTGATTAACTTTCGAATCTTTCGAATCCATCAAAAATTCCGGTTTTTAATTTCTCTATGATAAAGCCTGGAAATTTCAAGCAAATATATTTGAAACAGTCGCCATCTTTCTCAAGAGCCTTCACAAACTGTTTCATGATGCCAAGCTTTACATGAAAAGGAGGAGCACAATTTTGGAACGCTCCACCAATGGAGGAGCCAGAACATTGAGAGAGCCAGGAATCAGCTCACTGCGCACATGCCAATCTTTTTTATCCAGTGCTCTGTTCTTGACCTGCTGTCCCACAAACACAAAAAACAAGGAAATTTTGTGTAGCCATCTTGTAGCCCGAGGAAAAACCCAACCATTTTCAAATCGACACATAAGATTCATTGGTGTTGTCGGTATGAAATTTTTTCCAGAACAAATTTGATTTCATCATTTTTTTCTTTGAGGGTTGTTGAATGGCCCAGAGGAACTGATCCATATAAGTTGCCATTGTGAAGAACACATTTTAAACTTCTTTTGGAACTGTTTATAAAAAGGCGCCAATGTTGAGGATCATACTGTTGGACACCAAGCTGCCGCAGCCGGCCGGCAACGTCTTTACAATATACTATGTCGTTTTCCTGAGTGAAATATGGCAAGAATTCAATATGGCATTTTTTATGGATTATGAGAGTTCCAGGGTGAAATAGATTTTTTTTCTTTGAGTCTTGAAGCTAAAAGTTCAGAAGATTCTTTGAAAAGGTTAAGACTTCTAATCAGATTATCAAGTTCTCCATGAGAAAAGAGCTGTGGTAGTAAAGAAGGAGGAAAACTGACATCTGAAACAGTGTCTTCACTACTATCAGTGGACAAAACGAAAGCTTGGTCTCCTTCAGAACTACGCAATTCCAATTCGGGCAAGCCTTTAAACACTGGAACAGGAATTTTATTGCAGTGTGGAATTGGCCTAATTGCAAATTCGAGGTTTGGATAAACCAACGGATTCTTCTTCTTCTTGTTGATTCTCTTCGTGTTGACTGCACAGTAGGTAACAGTCATCGAAATGGTTTTTTGTTTTTTTGACATATTTATCCTCCATTCACGAGAAAGTGCTATGCTTTTGGACGGTATGTCCGCACTCGCTTGGGAGTTGCTTTTTCCGAGGTGTCTGGGTCATCTGTCTTCCACATAAAGGTGCGGCGTCCCGTTAAGTGCTTGCCCAACGACACAACAAGCGAAGTTGCCGGCTTGTTCTCCACAACCTCCCATAAATGGTGAGTGCCAAGCAGGGAAGCTATAGATACCATTTTTTAACGCCTGCTGGTATGACTCAACAAGGAGAATGAACTCCAAGTCTACCGACTGCGAAGCGGACGCTCTAACCACTACGCCATCGCGTCGGTTCACGCCAGACCATTGGAATACCAAAGCAGAGTGATTTTTTATCCATTTTTGTCCACTGTCGAAGATGCTCAACACATTGCTTGCATACAATATGGGGTGCCCATGCCTTATTTTGATCACCCAGCATTACTTTGAAGTAAGCAAGATAAGCACACTTCACAAATTCACTGATCCCTTTCCTGTTGGATTGCAACGTGTATTCTCCGCAAATATAGCAAAACACATTTGGATTATTTAAACAACGTTGCCTACGAGAGGATGTAGCCATGCTTAATTTTTGCTCCAAAAATCTGCAACGCAAGTAAAATAATGCAGCTTATTTATTTTCTGTCTGACTTATAAATGAATTCCTAACATTAAAAAAACAAACCTTACTTTGACCCAGAAATCAACAAAAATATGTGACAATCGGTAGGCCTACCTACTACTCAGTGTCCACCTCTTACCAACTACATACCTCCTTGTATAGCAAATTTGACTTTTACTTTAAGGTTTGTGATGTCATAATCATTTACATACATCACAATAACAATCTACAATTGTAATTATGACGTTACAATGTGAATAGAAATACGCCTAATTTTAAGGTAAAAAAAGTAGGAAATAGCAAATATCTTAAAAACTTGACCTGATGAGAGAAAATTAGTATGATTTTCGGAATTAGCGCCCCCAAATTAGTCTTAATCAGCTTAGAAACCTTGGGCACCAAAAAATGTGTTGGCCAGTGTTATCAATTTATCACTCGACTGCGACATAGAAAAAACTTCGGCGATATTTAGTGTGTAAAACATACACATCTTGTTTGATAACCTTTGAAAGTTTAAAAACTTAAAAAGTCACGCCCTCCCCACCCCCTTGCTAAAAGTCAACAATAAACTCTAATGTACCTGCAGAGGCGCAAAAAAATTTATTTTTTTACTTTTTTGATACTGTTTTGTAATTTTACTTAAAATTCAGGGGGGGGCATGGCCCCTTTGGCCCCTCCCTGGCTACGCCTATGTTTTGCGTGCGAGCAAAAGTGGATTTATCACTGGCTAATATGTCTGTGATATTTTATATTTATGAATAGTTCAATAACCCGCTATATGATCTACACCGGAATATTATGTGGTCAACTATTGTTTAATTTCTGTTTTGTCTATTTATCTAAATTTCTAGAAAAGTTGATATACTCCAAACTTATTTTGCTCTTAATCAACTACAATGTCATTCTCCTTACCGAATACGGCTTTAGATCAAAAGTATCAACTAGTGATGCCTTGCTTAATGATGCTTACTTAATGTTAGTTTTATGATATTATTGACAAAAGTAACCTCACCTTGCGCTGGTTGGGCTAGGTTAAAAAAAGGTTTTGAATCATCATATCCTTTTGAAAAAGCTTTACTTTAATAGAACACCGGGTGTTGTACAAGATTTATTGAGCTCATTTTTCCAGTACAAAAGATGGTGATAATCAACGGCATAAGTTCAAGTGTTCATTTCATTACATGTGGGTACCCCCAAAGATCTGGTTTGGGTCCCTTAATGTTTCTGTTACATATGAATAATATCAAGTCTGTTGCAACTAATAATCTTAGATTATTTGCTGATGACTTTTGTCCAACATTTCAAAAACCTAAAAATCAAGATTTCTCTTGAAATTTATAAAGTTGATATTTGAATACAAATCAATAATCTGCCTTTATATTTTAACATATCTGACGTGATTTTTTATCCACTTATTGCTAATCCACCAAACACTAACCCCTCTAATGTAATTGAAATCATCAATTTTTATATACAACTCACTAGTGAAGCTAAATACTTGAGAGTTATTTTAGACAATAAACTTTCTTTTCAATCTCACCTTGATCAACTTAAAGATAAGCTTTCTAGAGCTGTTGGTATTCTAACAACCAAAGTAAGGTTTTTTGATATTAGCTGCCTGCAACAATCGTGTTACGCCACTATTCATTGTCACCTTGAGTGTGGAACTTTGATATAAGGTTCAACCAATAAATCTTTTTTGAGACAAATGGCCCTTGTCCAAAACAGAGCGATGAAAATCGTTGTAGGGGCTAAATGGCGTGATTCTACTTCACTTCTTCATCACAAATTCAACATTTCAATAGCCGAAGACATTTACCAACTGCAAATTGCTATATTTATGTACAAATACAACAACACATTGACCTTTAGCTCGTTTTGAGATTATTTTTCCTTAACTTGTAGCGTACTCTTTTTTCAAGTTAAGAAAATATAACATCGTCTTCAAATTATTTTTTCCATATTTCAAGGCATTGCGTAGTCAAAGATCAATGAAATACCATGTAGTCAAACTTTAAAATTTCATAGATTATGAAGTTAAGTGAGAATCATTTGCACAACAATTCGCATTGAAGTTACGAAAGAAATTCCTTGAAAAATACTTGTCATTGACCTTTACCTCACATACTTTCTATCAAATTAGTAAATATTCTTTCAATAATCTCACAAATTGATTAGCACAAATCGTTTGCGCTGAAAGGGTGACTGCTTGACTAGATGACCTAAAGGCCTATTCGGAGCTCTTCCATTTATTCACCGACATTTCAGTGATATACTATATTTTCTGGTTTGTTATTGATTGCGTTTATGACTAAAACAAACTTGCGGTGCTTGCTTGCTTGCTAAACCAGTCCTTTGGGTGGCATAATTTCAATAAATTGCCAGAGACTTTTGAAACCTCAGGTCTCCCCGTTTTCCGACATTATTCATTCCGCTCATCACGTTGTAGGCCAGGCCTGCACAACATACGGCCCGAGAGCTGCATGCGGCCCGCGAGGCCTTTTGTTGTGGCCCTCGAAATGGTTTCATGGGAGCATGTAATCTTGAGTCAAATCACTTTTAAACAATCCATTTGTGTGTTGTTTCTGCATATCGCGCACAGTTAGTTGATGCCATTTCAGTGATTGTTTGATGCTGTAGTCAAATGTGAGTGTTCGTAAAACAGTGCTTGCATGTTTATGGTGCTTGCGTGTTTGATAAGCATTTTCAGCTTATATGTCACCAATGAGCATGTTGTTAGCAATGAGCGTACTGTAATGACTGAAAACAAGAGGGGAAAGATTGAAAGTGAGGGCAGAGTGTTAAACTCAGAGTGGACAAATAAATACTTATTTACAGCAGTAAACTCAAAAGTACTGTGCTTAGTTTGCCAAAACGTGGTTTCAGTTCCAAAAGAATACAATCTGAGACGCCCTTTTAAAACCAATCACCCGAATCTCGCTGAACTAGATACAAACATAAAGAGACTTATAGCAGAAAGTTTACTTGCTAATCTTCGCTCCGAACAAAACTTTTTTAAACTTCCGGGCAATGAAAGTGCTACTGCTACCAGAGATAGCTTCGAAATTTCAAGGAAAATTGCTGCTGCGGAAAAGAGTTTTATGGAGGGAGAGTTTATCAAAAAATGCATGCTACGTGCAATTTCTTTAGTCTGCTCAAGTGAAATTAAAAAATTCCAAACTGTAAGCCTTTCACGCACAACTGTACAACGAAGAATTAAAGATATTGTGGAGAATAAAACAACAATTATGTCACAAAGCAATAGAATTTTCTTGTTGTTCTTCGGCTATTGATAACAGCACAGATTCTACTGATATGGCACAGCTGTTAGTGTTTGTAGGAGGTGTTGGTTATAATTTTAATGTATCTGAGGAGCTCGCTGGTATGCAGTCTATGCATGGTCGGACTACTGGAAAAGACATATGCCGCGCTATTATAGATTGTGTTAACTAAAAAGCTATCCAGCGATTTAAAAAATTGGGTTGGATTATGCACTGACGATGCTCCAGCTATGCGTGGAAAAACAAACGGAGCAATGGCTTTGCTACAAGAGCACATTGTAAGAAAGATTATCATTAACCACTGCATTATACACCGGCAAGTTTTATGACGCAAGGTTTTAAAATGTGATCATGTGATGTTAGTCGTTGTTCCCATTGTTAACTATCTCCGAACTAAGAAACTAAAGCACCGCTTATTTACATTATTTCTTGAAGTAGCTGATTCCGAATATGGTGGCATGGTGTGCCACACTGATGCAAGATGGTTCAGCCGTGCAAATGTACTACAGCGGTTCATTGCTTTAAAACCTGAGATATCAAAATTTTTGGAAACAGAACCCAAAGAATTTTCCGAGCTAAACGATTCTTCTTGGAATGAAGATTGATTTTTCCTTGGTGATATTACTTCTCAGTTAAACGACCTAAATATTAAGCTTCAAGGAAAAGGAAAGTTAATCTTTCATCTTCATGCAGTAGTAAACGCTTTTAAAGTAAAGTTAAGACTTTTCAAAAGAAATTTTGACACATTTTCCTATCTGCTTGAAACATATTTTGCCAGAGAAGCATTTAGCTGTAGGAATAAAATACGCTGAACAAATCGAACTCCTCATTGAAGAATTCAACAACAGACTCACTCTTTCCAGTGAAGAAAAACTGCATCTAAAAATTATTGAAAACCCATTTTCAATTGATCCGGAAGAAGCACCTTCACACTTACAAATGAAATTTATCAAATTGCAGGCTTCATCTGTATACAAAAGTTAACATGGAGAAAGCAGTTTGCAAGACTTTTACAAGTGATTGAACAAAAAAAAAGGTTCAAAAATTTACTTAATTTGGCAACACAAATGTTCAGTTTATTTGGCAGGACATACATATGCGAACAAACGTTCTCAGTGATGAACTTTAACAAAAACAAACGTTTCTCGCTTAATAATGGGCATTTACAAAACATATTAAAAGTATCAAGTTCCAGCATCGTACCTGATTATGGTGTGCTTGTTGCCGACAAAAGATGTAACATTTCACATTAAACTTCTTTTTTGAGATTTATACTTACTATTGATTTATTATTGTCAATGCTTGCAATTAATCTTACATTTCGATAATTTGCTATTATTTATCCCTTTCGTGAGAAGGTTACTATTTCAAAAAATAGCCGGAAAACGGTTACTAGCCCAAATAAAAGATAAATGGAACAAATTAATGATAAGTTTTTCCTGCCAATAAGTATTAAAAACAACAATGAGATGTTGTAGTACGATGGTAATGAGTTAATGATTGTTTTGTTTTGTTTTTTTACGTTTTCGACAAGCACAAGACGTTTACGCCGCAACGGTAGCATTTACGTTGCAACAGTGATAGCATGCGACCAGCGACAAATAATTCTTTTTGGATATGGCCCTTGTACTGTTTTGAGTTGTGCAGGCCTGTTGTAGGCAATGCGCTGCGATGAGTTGTTTCTGGCAAATAAATATCGAGACGCGTAACTAACTTGCCTCATGTTAGTATGTATTCCAGATTCTTCCTTCATTTGTGCTGCTGATTACTTCACTAAGGCAACCACACTGGTACACAGTATGTCAAGTAACAGTGTACATTTATCAATCGTTCTCTTCGTCAATTGTGGTCAACCTTGTGTTTATCGCTCTAAATCGTTATGTTGGCATTGTACATTCGAGCAAGTAAGTTGGACAGCTTCGCGACAGTACTGGAACCTGGCTTCGGTTACAAATCTTGAGTCGTCACAAATGCATTGGATGCAGTTGCAATAGCCCGCAGTCATAAGCTCCGCTGAAGAATAGTACGTTAACAACCTTTTTGCCTGATAAAATTTCAGTTGCTAATAATGATGATGATGAATATATTTCTCTGTCACGAGAGGTGAAGGCAAGAAGCCAATCAGACACCACATCATATGCCGTCATTTAGTTTGTTCAATTGCACTTAGTGATCAGGTTTAGGCTTTTACGCGTGAACTTAACGCAAAAGTTAATAACTGTAATGGTTGGTACAACAAATGGAAAAATTGAGCTTGAGCAGTATGTTGCTGAAATAAGTGTTGCAAAATTTATGAATGCAATTTCGCTTGTAAAGTGACTTAAATATTTATGAAAAGAGTAGCAACGTTTTGAAAACTTAATCGAATTCAACTATACCAAAATAGTTGAAATGGTTTAATTAGCTTCTGCACGGGTAAAGGTAATTTCTGAACATTAACGAACTGGCAACTGAACTCGGATGTCCCTCGAGAAAAATAATTCGAAATTCGATAAATTATTGTCAAGGCAACTTTCAACTTTTTGAAGCTTATTAATAATTAATTGCACCATCATAACCATGAGCTGGTTAAATCAAAGTTCGTTTAATGCTTCCTATACTTTTACAGATATTCTTCCATGTTCGGTAGGCGTGAGATGAAGTGGTGGATTATTACTACTTGGTTTGCAACACCTGTTTTATTCGCACCAATCCTTTCAGGCAAGATAGTTAGCTTATACAAGTTGCTATTCAAAGCTGTACGTCATGACAACCTGTTGGGCCGGGGCGTTACCATCATTAGCATACCATTTTCACAGTTTAACTTATAGCAGTTTTATACAGAGCAAAAGTTGTTTCAAAAAAGACTCATAAAGTGCAAACCGGCTTTCGAAATGTTTGCCCTGAATTGTAAATAATTGTGTGCCAGGAAAAAAGCGGTGGCACCGCCTATTTCCAAAGAGTAATTTACGACAATCATGGTGACGACGGCTAGCGGCGAGACCAGGTGCAGGTTTTTTTGGGGTGAAGGAGGGGGCAAAACATGAAATTGGTTGAATGGCTTTTTTTGTTGGTCAATATTTTCTGACCCCCAATTTTGTCAATTTTTGCTCCAACGTTAATGGATCATTTCATGCCTGTTTTGGGAGATAGACGTTTTGTAGCCGTAATATCTGTAAACCACTTCATTTCTTGATTGGACACCAAAAATTTGGGGGGCGTGGCCTTTGTGCCTCCCCCTTTGCGACACTTATTGTGATATAGTGGTGGCAAGATTTATTTGTCTCTCTCATCGATGACCAGTGACCAATAAAGTGGTGTGAAACGTTACAATAAAGTTTACAGTATAATCGTAATCAAATGGGAAAGCTTGCCGGCCACTCTTGGAGGAAACTATTTTGTACCAGTCATAACCATAGATTGGCAGTTCCATCACCAACTACATTGATAGCATCCAACGGTTGCCTTTCACTACATTGTGGAAAAGTAACCCCACGATTTTATCCTGGTGAAGCTTGAACAATATCTTATTGACGAAAACTTGTTATGATCTGCTTGACATTTAATGGATGGCAATGCAAAACTGAATCGATGTTGAACTTAGACCTCACGCTCATACTTTACAACGGGATTGCTGCATCGCTAGTGCATTTTAATCTTTAAAAGATTCAGTTGATGGTATAAGGGAGGTGGGCTACTTGGTATGATACTCTTACCTATTAAGAAGACAAGGCTTTTAAAAGCTCTGTGGGTAGCAATCTATTAGTAACGATTTTCAAACGATTTGTTTTTATATTTTTGACCTGAAAGACCAGGTATTTACATTTAGCTTTGCAGTGTGCCTAACCGTTCTCCTGACAATTTCGTCGTTGATATAGGTCCATTTAGTTGCTGGTAGCCTAAATCGGTAATCAGCAACTCGATTAATTATTGTAATTAAAAGTTTAAGGCTATCCTCGAGCCAAGGGAATAGATAACTTCGTTATAGATTTTTATCTTCAGTAAATAAATAATGACAACCTTGTATAACTCTTTATATTTCAACCAAAGAAGCTCATATTATCCAATAAATCAATACAGATTTAAAGTCACAAAGGTGCGCTATGTTTTAGGACCTGTTAACTAGACCAGTTTTCTCAAACTTTTTCCGATTGCGTACCACCTATTTGTTGTTTACTGCACTGCGTACCAATTGGCCCCGGAATAACTTATTTTACTCAAATCTACCAGTATTTATTATACCATAACACCAATAAATAACAAACCACACAATTTAATGCGATAGATGCAACTGTTTCTTCTGCACAAGCTGGACTATTCGGGGCATAGCCTTACTAACAGCGCATCTGAAATCATGTCCAGGCTGCTCAGTTAAACGATTTCGGCTCTTGGATTTAATGGCCATTAAGGCCGAGAATCCTTGCTCGCATTCCCATGTAGAGAGGAAAACCAGTAGTTGAGGAATAGCATTTCGGGCCAATGTTAGATAAGTGGATCTCATGATTATTCAGAAATCTATGAGAGAGCATTCTGCTTCGCTTTTGCTATGTCGTCAACTTCAATATCAATGATCTCTTCTTGTTCTCCGGTTCCTACGGGAAGAAGAGCTGGATCGGTGCAGAATGGATTGATAGCGTAGGTGCAGCTTACTACATCTGGAAAGCAATGCAACAATTCCTTTCGGAGCAACTTGAGGTGATCCTCAATTTCTTGTGATAATTTATCGTTGGGCTCGACTGAGAGCGTGGTAAGAAGTTGGAACATTCCAAACTGTTTGCTCTTTACATATTTGGTCCCGACATCTAGCTTGCGAATAAATGCTTCCAGCTTTGAAATAAAAATTGCAATGTTGCTGTTCGATCCTTGGAACGAAAGATTTATAAGGTTGATAGCCTGGAAAATGTCCGACAAGTAGGCCAGCCGTGAGATAAACTCATCGTTCTCCAAATCATCTTCAAATTCATGGTTTTTCTCTTTGAAAAATGTGAATAACTCATGCCCAAGTTCAAAGACTCTCCTTGTCATATTCCCGCAGGAAAGCCAGCGAACCTTTGTATGGAAAAAGAGACTTTTATGTTCAGAACAGACATCTTCACAGAGCCTTGCAAAAAGCTGAGAATTCAGAGCTGAGGTTTTTATGACATTTACAATTTTAATGATTTTGTTCAAGCATGACCTTAACTCAGAAAGGAGCACTCTGGTGCAAAGTGCAAATCTATGAATAAAACAGTGGACGAAAGTCGCGTGTACTTGAAATCCTGATTTTCGCCCAAGCATTGCTGGAGCACCGTGTGTCGTGCATCCAACTAACATACTCCAATTTAGTTCATTCTCTTTAAAAAAATCCGCCAAAACATTGAATACATCTTTTCCTTTTGTTGTAGCAGCCAGCTCCTTACTCAACATTAACTCTGTTTTCATTGTATTATTTTGTATAAAGCGAACATAAACGAGCAATTGGCTAACTTGGTGACATCTGTCGACTCATCGATTAGAAAGGCAAACCCGAACTTTGAGTCTTTTACTCCAGCGATTACTTGTTCAGCAATATCACCAGACATTTCTTGAACACGGCGTCTTACAGTGTCATTGGAAAGGGACACACTATCCAATTTAACCGCTGTCTCGTCTCCAATCAGGTTCCTAACTTGTGTCTTTGCTGCTGGCAAAACAAGGGACTCTGCGATTGTGTGAGCTTTCATGTTCTGAGCAACCAGAAGAGAGACTTCATACGATGCTTTTTCCTACTCCAACCTTCTTTTGGTGAAATTGGCCTGTCTTGTCTAGGCGCTGTCTTTTTGCATTCTCCCCTAGCTGCTCAAAATAACTTTGACCTTTTTTTCCGCATGGTCCGATTCAAGGTGCCGTTTTAACAAACTGGGCTTCATGGCTGCATTAGAAAGGGTTTTCATGCAAAGCACACACAGTGGCAAACATTCTCCTCCGTGCTCGATGGCAATAAAACCATATTTAATATGTTCTGGATTATACTTTTGTTTAGAATTTAAATAAAAATTTAGGAGCAAATGACTGGAGTTTTCTGACAATTCTCAGCAAAAACAAAATCATTATGTTGCTAAAAATCTCATAACACTTTCGGCATCGTAAACAGTGGACTATTAACTAAAAATATTTAATATATTGAGGCTGCTGTGTATCTCAACGATACTAGAATTAATTACATTAGCCGCCGAGCTGGGATGGCCACGTCGGTTAAGGTGCTGACTCCGATTAAGCCATGCTCTACACGTACAAGCCACGACCAATGTTCGACTGTTGTTACAAATGTGGGTTCAAATCCCACTCCCAGCATTGTTTTTAACATGCTGAGAGTTATAACATCTAGAGATAGATTCAACTATATATTCACTTGATATATTAAAATGTGATTTGGATTAATTGTGATAACACTCATAAACATAGTACGCATATCGCAAGACAGGCTGATTTAGTAATTGCTTGTGGCTTAAGCTACAGCAAAGTCTACAGTTACTACTTTTTGATTACGACTTACGACCACTAATATTGTTGTTATTGAAATGTTATTAACAAGCCCTTTTAATCGCCTTCACAAGCAGAATACTCCTTGAAGGTGGTTTGCATTTACATTGTAGTCAGTTTCAATATTTGAAATAATCGTGAGTCGATTTGTTTAGACCGAAACTCCTGGAATGTCAAGAAATTTATTTGCTGGAATGTTACTTACGCCTTTAAGTATTTCTAAAATGTTAGGAAAAGAGGAACAAAAAATTGGCAAATGGGACGATGACCCTTTCGCCCTGTTTAATGTGGAATTCTTTTATTAAAGTATTTCGTTGATATTAGTGTGGGATGCGAATGAACCAGCATGCCTCATCATGTTCCTCAGTTTATCCAGTACGACAGCGAAGATCTACAAAATCATTATCTGCAATCTATTGCAGATTCTCCCAGTAATTATTCTAGTCGTCTTATACAGGTGAGTTGCATTGGTTGGTTACTAGGCCATTTTTAAGGTGAGGAATGCGAGTGGGCTTAACTCTTAGTTGTACGAAAAAGGGTTTCTTAGTCAAGTCCAAATCACCAAACTTAACTTAAAGAAGGGTACCAAAAAAAATTTTGTGGACAAGTTATTGCCGTTCATTATGTCCAACACCTTTTTTTTTATAGATGCAGCAGTGTCAAAATTAGTCTATTAAGGGTCAAACAAAATTCTGATATCATTACAATCAGTCTCATTTGGGATTATTAATTGAAAAGAAATAACATGAATTATAAATGAAAATCCCACCAAAAGTAGTTTTTTGCTATCAGCGTTGTGCTATTGACATTTTGTTATTGATTTTATTTCTAAGTTGATTTAAAGCATAAAAAATTTAGAACGTCAATTGATTGGAACCAATAATGCTTCTACAGAATACCTGCATTATTCAAAAGCAACCACACGCAATATTTTATGCTAGCTTACTGTAACGCAGTGGGAAAAATTTGATGTCACTGATCCAAAATATTCGATATCTGGCTTATTACCTCCATGGTATTAATTTACTGTTTGATGTTTTAATAATTTCGAAGATCCAACGCAATGACCAATATCTTTGTGCAGAGAAATCTTTGCTAAAGTCAAAGAATGCCGCAAAACAGTCGAACACTACCCGACACCGCGGTCGTGCTCGCCCAGCTACATCGAACCAGAAGCGGATGAGTCGAAAGCATCTCGCGGCCGCCTTCGTTCGTTTCGACGCCACAGCAGTGTGATGAAACGTTGGAATGATTCAAATGCGACGCACAAACTTTCGGGGGGGCCGCTCACCGCAAACGATAAATTCAACAACATGACGTACCTTCAAGTTCCGACAGCATCTACACGTGCCGAAGTGGCACCAGAACGTGCTGGTATACAAAACAGAATAAGTGATCAATCATTCAATGGTAAAAACTACAGCAGATGTAACAGTATAACTATCAGTCCACATTAATATTGTATGAAATGCTTGATAGGAAGGCGCACGACTACAAACGATATAACAATTTCTTTATTGCCTGAAAGTGGTTTAAGATGACTTACAAATTGACTAGTTTTTTTCACGTTATATTTTTATTTTTACAAAAGTTTCTGGAATGGAATATCGTTAACCTTTAATAGAACTAATCCATTCCTTACACGAACTTCAACTTTTCTGTATTTAGAGCCTTCTGAATTTGTATCATCTACACACTCATTGGAAGTGCAAGTTGCACCATTAAATAAAATCGACATGATGCATCTCGCGCAGTCGAATCCTGAAATTTCAATCCATGCAGAGAGTAACATGAACGACTGTGAAATTAACATTTGGAAAGGTAGCCGATTGTGGGTTTGTTGATGATAGACACAATATAGGCCGCAGCTGCTTTTATGCTGAAACAAATTTAAATGACAAATGCTTGCTATTCAGGTGATCTTGTGGTTAATCAGATGACAACGCCGTTACTGACATCAGAGCGACCCCGTCGTCGTATGCAGCAAGACATGAGAAGTTTGCAAATTATGTCGACAATCGATTCCGAACCGAATTCACGAAGCGCATCCGCTGAAAACCATGCCGCTCAAGACGGTCAAAACAACAAGGTACCGTCACCGGATAATGAATATCACCTCACGGAGGTTTGCGAACCACAGTTACCGAGCGATTTGATGAAAACTGCCGCAAAAAAGAAAACTAGCTCAAAAGAACTGGAATTGACTGAATCAACTGGCGACTATGGTCTGATTCACAACTTTCTGGACATTGAAATCAGTTCGGATAATTACACTATGAAGGAAACTTCGGGGGTGAAAAACGTTCGTAAGTTTGACAAATATGAAGTAGCTCGAGCGGATAAGTCTAGCGTAATCAAACAAAGTTCACTTTGTTCGCATCGATTG
The DNA here is from genome assembly GCA_963675345.1 of Trididemnum clinides. Classification (NCBI taxonomy): domain Eukaryota; kingdom Metazoa; phylum Chordata; class Ascidiacea; order Aplousobranchia; family Didemnidae; genus Trididemnum; species Trididemnum clinides. The sequence continues at coordinate 2,596,824 of OY776299.1, forward strand.
CTTTCGATGTCCTGTGCTGACTTATCGAACTCCCATCACCAAATTATCGAACAATCACCTGCTTTGCCTAAAAATCTTCGAAGGCATTCGATATCGACCTGCTCTGAAGGCAACCACACTACTGAAAGTAACAAAAAAGAAAAACCAAAATTTAGAAAAAGTCTCAAGATACGCAATTGGAGAAAGAAGTACGCTCAATCTGCTCGGGAAGCGCGACATCTAGCCGTGTCATCAAAAATTGAAGGTTTTGCTAATCGCCGAATTAAGTCGGAAGGACAGCGATCTTTAAAGTCTTGGAAAAATCACTGGCGAAGAAAAACAAATCCACCGTTGGTAAAAATTATAATAGAGCAGGCGACATCTGAAGACACTACTTTAGATCATTCTGAAACCATTCGATGTTATTCAGATATCCATGCACAATTACAAAGCCAAGAAAAGCACTGCTTAGAAAAAGTTTTAGAAAATGAAACTCGACGTAATTGCTTTGATGAAAAGACAGAACGTTTATTACTGTCAGAAGCAAACATCGACCATAACAATCGTTCAATGCCGCAAACAAAAAGGAGTTATAGAAACATGTCGAAATCAGCTGAAAGCTTGCCTTCTCGACTAAGAAGCAACCGCAACAATTTTGTCTTCAAAGATGTTGGCAATAACGCTATAACTAACTTCAAAAATAATTCGAGCAATTTGAACGTGCAGAAGCCAGCCGATGGGGAGGAGGAGCAACGCGTAGAAGTTTCAGATTCGCGTCGTTATTCCTTACTGAGCGAAGGTCGGCGGTCTTCAATTACAAGCAATGTATACAAACGTACAAGCGCTGATGATGCGCTTTCCAGGAACGGATCGTTCTCATGTATTAGTTTTGCTGATGACTGTCGACGACGGAGCAACAATAGCTCAATGTTCTCCCGACAAAGCAGCAAGTCGAAGAGAAGTGAGGTACGATCGCGCAAAATCTCTTTATATGCTCAGTGGCAGAGACGAAAATCGTTCATTTTCTCTTTCAACAGCAGCGCCTCTACTGATACCACTCGGAATAAGCGGCGTCGGGAAGCAGAAAAACATATTGCGTACAGCGGCCTCATTATATGTGTCGCGTTTGCCTTGTGCGTGTTGCCATCTTACTTTGTCAATATGATCAGCGTTGCGACAACGATATATATAACTGATGACATCAAATTGCTGGCGGCAGTGATGTCTTGGTTAAATGTTGTTATTAATCCAGTGTTGTACGGGTACTTGAATCCGCAGTACAAAGTTGTTTTCAATCAAATGTGGTTTGGGCAGAAGCAGCAGTGTGTGGTATGCTGCAAGAAATCCTGCTCCAACTCTGCTACTACCCAAAACAGTGTGAGAATAGCGACACGTGGTAGCCATCACGGATATTCACGTTCGTAAGTCGAAATAAATACAGTGCTGCAAGCATCCGGTGCTGATGGTAATAAGGCATGATCGGAGTTAGCCTATATTTTGCTGGCTGATATGTTGAGAGTACTGTATCTGTTGCCAAGAAAGCAAGATGAAATAATTTAATCATATCAAAAAGCAAAAGATCATTAATTCTAAAGATATTTCAATTTCGTTCTCAAATCACTTTTAATCTTATTAAAATGGAATAAATTTTATTATCTTTTAACAGGGTTGAAGAAGAAGAGGGTTAAAATAAGGTAGTAAACCAACACCTCTTAATTTGCTAAGAATATTGTGAAAAAGAGTCAGCTCTCAACACACAAAAGTAAAGTAAGCTCAGACATACATTTATTAAAAGAATCTTATTTGAATATAAAACTGAGGGAATGATCAGGGGAATCGATTTTTCTTGTCATAAATAAATGTTTTAGCTGGCTTTATTACTGTTTGTTGAAAGCAGATTGTTTTCAACACTTACTGTTATGGAGAAAAGTTGCTCAGATAAACTATTCTACTTGGGTTTGATTACTATTTTACCACTTTAAATTTTCTTAGCGTAAGAATAGGCTCTTGCATTTTCATGAAGTTTTCTTTATTACCACTTTAAGCGTAAATTGCCGAACCTGTAACTAAAATGTTGCATACCAATAAACTACGAAAAGTGAAAAATTTGTTTAAAGCAGATGTTTGAAATTTAGGAAGTTTTGAACAATATAATACATCCCGTTCAAAAACGAGTTAGAAAGCGCCTTGATTAGAATAAAAAAGTGGCTTTGTAAGGTTAAAAAAGTCTTTACGTAAGTGAAAAAATTTAGAGCGAAGATGTCTCCAATAGCTAAAAATTTCATAAATTAATGAGAATCGGTGAAAGCACAACACCCTAACTAAGAAAATTGTATTGGTGTGGATCTTTTTAAAATTCCTTACTTCAAAATTTCCAGATCGCCCCAGCAAAACTAAATACTTAATGGACTCAAAACACAAGTCCATCCAAGCCGGCCTAAAACATTAAACTTGTAATATTGGCTCAAAATGACGAACTGTCCAATATAAATATTAGATGGTTTTTTGAAAGCTTGTTTTTCTACCTGGCTCAAAATGACGTGATGTCTAAAAAATTTTAGATAGTTTCTTAAAACCTAATGGCAAAACTTTTTCAAACATGTTGCTATCGTAAATTCACAAAATTAACAAAAAATTGTGGTGGATGAGGTACTCAGGCCCCCTTTTTGTATGACCCCAAAAAATTGGATCTTTTGTTGGATCTTTTGTACATATAAATCTTTGTTATTGCTATTCAACATGAATTGCTTACTACAAATTTACAAATTTTCATGAAAAGATTGACAGATTAAAGGGAAAGAAACTCCCAAATGTCCAGTATTGCCCAAAAAAGAAACGGGGTCATTTGTACATGAAAGAAACTTTGTGTTTGTTGTTACACTCAAACTACTTATTGTTGATTCACAAAATTCAACAAAAAATTTTGGTGCAATCGGGAAAAAACGACTTCTTTCGCTTATAACCTCCCAAAATAGGGTCAATAGTACTTGAATGAAAGTTAATATATTTCCACTATATACAAACTGCTTGTTAATAATTGGTAGGATTTAACAAAAATTCTGGTTTGTTGGGGAGTAATGGCTCTTTTTCGTTTATGCCCCCTCCCGAAATATGATATCTAGCACATGCATGAAAGTACGGTATTTCCACTGTAAATAAACTGTTGACTGGCAATTGGCAAGATCTAACAAAAAATATCAGGATTGTAGGTGGGTAGTGGTTTTTTTTCGCTTGAAACTCCCAAATGGTGTCAGTATTACGTGAATGAAGCGTGATACTACCAATATACTTAATTGGTTTGTTGCTAATTTACGAAATCAAAAGAAGATTATGGTTTGTTTGTAGCAGCGTTCCTTTTTGCTTATAAATCGTCTAAAATAAGGTTACCATAGTGACCAAGAAAAGAAGTTTGGCGTTTCCGCTGCACACGACTTGTTTATGGCAAATTCACTAAATTTCTGGCAAAGCAATCAATCTGACAATGGTGCTGTAGCTAGAAGGTGTCGTGTATGCGGATCCAGTAACCTCAAATTATTTCAAATAATCGTGCCATTTTCAACACTGTTGCTCACTGAAAAGTTTTTCGAGTTGAAGATTGCCGGAAAGTTGCTCGCTCAGCTATCGCATGAAGAATATTCTGCGGATATAAAATTTATGTTTTTCAGATAAGCACTTATTATCTTTGACGACAGTTGTTATGAAACCACGCAGCGTTCGCTGCATACGGCTACCAGGTATCGGAGCAAGTGAGAGTCAGTTTACGTAACGTATGATAACAATTGCAAAGTTCGCTCTCCAAATTCCTTGCAAAAAAGCAAAAAAGTATGACAAAACATTCGTAGCTTTGAACTTTTCTACATTGAACTTTCCCTTTTCGAGACAATTGGAAGGCTTATTGCAGGGAGTTGAGAGGACCTCATATTTTAAATATAAGTAGAGTTTCGGCGACAGTCTTTTTTATATCATTTTTAAAAGATGCAGATTACATTAAAAGCGAGCCCGCGCTTACACAAGACTTTCCAATGATTTTTGGCGGTAAAAATTTGCATTTCCAATGATTTTTGAAAAATTGCTGAAAAAGAAGAGATAAAGGTACATCGCAACAACCTAGCTTCATTACGGGGAGAATTGCCTCTCTTCCTGGAAACTTTTTTGTAGGAATGTTAAGAAAAGTAAATAAAGTATAAACTCTCACTCATTGGGATAACCAAATTAGGAGACCCTGGAAAAAAGATAAATTTTCGATGAAATGTATTGATTTTGTTTATCTGTGTCGTTGCTTAAAACGCAGCTTGCAAAATCGGTAAACTGCGGCTCTTTTGGTTTTTTGTTTAGAGAACACTTCTGTTGCGAAGGTGTGAACCAGGTGAGGTGCCTTGAAATTCAGTCCTTTGCCACAAATTAAAGGTGAAGACTTTTGTTTAGAGACCACCCTTGATTTGATGGGCTGCGTAATACAAATTCGCCCAAATGCAATCTTTTGCGACTCTCATTGCTCTTTGATTTGTGGAAGCGAGGACCAAATGACTCTTTGATCGGAAAAGGTTGCCGCCCCTGTCTCAAGCTATCAGACCAGCATGTATGTTTGCCATCAATCATTGCAGCAATTTAGGTTGTTTGGTGAAATATCATGCAAACTTGCTTCAATTGAAAGAAAATTACTTAGATGAGCATTTACACTTTAAAACCGGAATGCTTTCTATATGTCGAATATCGAAGCCATTTTCTGAAATAGCAGTAGATTTAACCTCGGAGCAAACTATCAACGCAGATGCCGCAAACTCCAAGAAAAAAGTCAAATCAGTAAAGAATTCCTCATCCGCCAGACATCTATCGGCCAAATCTTGTTGCTGAAAAGAAATCTTATCTCGAGTACACTTGACAAATTGGAAATAAACGGCTTAGAACCCAATGGAATACCAGTTGAAAACAGAGCGTTGAAAAAGGTAGTCAATGCCATTTTAGATTAAACGAATCCTTTTAATGCAGCTTCTGAAAACTCTAGGCTTTTGGGACGAGCAAAAAACATTCAAAAATAGAAACTTAAAGTTTCGTTGACGGAATGGGTCGCAAAACAAAGTTATCTTTCGTTAAAGAACTTTCTGGAATTCAGCAAGGTTAAAAGGACCAATTTTAAATACAAAAGTTAATAATTCTTGAATGGGGCTGCTAAAAAAAAGTTAGGTACCAAAGACTGTCATTTAATAGCAGCATGCATGAAAATCATGAAAGCATTTTGCGATTTGCACTAGAGCAAAAAGTTGACATGGTAGACGTGAATTTGCCCAAAATAAACTTAGCACTTTTTGGCTTAAAGCTAAAACAGAATTCCCTATATTGTCTGATTTAGCAGTAAGTGTTTTTCTTCCCTTTTGTGTCAACATACTGTATTCATGCGAGTCTGCTTTTTCATTCGTTACTTGCATTAAAACAAAGTATCGCGCAAACATTCAAGACATTGAAGCGACTATGAGACCAACACTGACAAGCATTCAGCCAAGGCTTGACTTATTATGCAAAAAAATGCAACACCATTCATCTCACTAAATAGCAGTCCTGTTAATTGTTGTAAATATTGCTGTTTGCTTTTTGTTCTAAAATAAAATATGTTCTAATATTTAAAAAATCTGCATAAAGGGCCGCTATAAGATTTGACCAGTTGAAGAGGCCGCACGCAAAAAAGTTAGGAAAGCCCTGATGTAGACTACGTAAATGAAGCTAAATTTTAAATTTTTCGTTAAAAACACAACATGAACGTTATATTTGTTAAGAAACTAAATGTGTGTATATCGCCTCACAGTCTAAATGTACTAAATTTACGTCCGAGCCAAAGAGAGAAAAATGTTTGATAAATGCCGCTCTATGTCAATCACCTGTAAAAATTTCTCCCGAATCGCTTTGCTGGTGCACCGCAGAAGAAAAATATAAACTTTTTTGGTTTGAAGCAGAGCAAACACTGAATAATTTGGATATTACGATCGCTACAGATCCCCGAAGACGTGACAGAGCTTTCGAGTACAATTGTCGGCCTTATTACAATGTAAAACGCTCTGTTTTCAATTTTTTTTTAATCTAATCATAAAACTGAATTTGGCAGTGTAGTTGAAAACAGTCATGAAGATATGGAGCTTGAAGAGTAAACTACATAGAGATCTGTACGTCGCTCATATCGAGAATTTCTGTATTATTCACTGATAAACAAATGATTTTTGCTTGTTTTCACATAATTAGGCCAATCAAAACATAAGCTTAAAACTCAATACCATTTCATTCATGCGCATGAGCTCACGATCTGTTTGCATGGTTTTGGTCATACTGGGCCCCACGATCGTAGACTGACTGCCCCACTGCACTGCACTTCTAAGTCCCATCTGTTCATTACCAATGTTAGCAATTTTTTGTGAATTAGCAACAAAGCAGTCTGTATGCAGAAATAGCATACTTTTATTCACGGAGGCTTAAAACTTACCGCAAAGTGAGCGATTAAGGGTTATCATTCACTAACAAACCAGAATTTTTTGTTAGATTTCGTGAATTAACAATAAGCAATTTAGTAGAGAAGAAATATCATGCTTCTATTTACCTATTAATGACACTATTTTTAGGAGGAAGCGAAAAGGACCACTATCCCCCCAACAAACCACAATTTTCGTTGAATGTGGCAGAATAGTAATAGTAACACTATTTGGGGGTTTTAAGCGAAAAAAACCACTACCCACCTACAATCCTGATATTTTTTGTTAGATCTTGCCAATTGCCAGTCAACAGTTTATTTACAGTGGAAATACCGTACTTTCATGCATGTGCTAGATATCATATTTCGGGAGGGGGCATAAACGAAAAAGAGCCATTACTCCCCAACAAACCAGAATTTTTGTTAAATCCTACCAATTATTAACAAGCAGTTTGTATATAGTGGAAATATATTAACTTTCATTCAAGTACTATTGACCCTATTTTGGGAGGTTATAAGCGAAAGAAGTCGTTTTTTCCCGATTGCACCAAAATTTTTTGTTGAATTTTGTGAATCAACAATAAGTAGTTTGAGTGTAACAACAAACACAAAGTTTCTTTCATGTACAAATGACCCCGTTTCTTTTTTGGGCAATACTGGACATTTGGGAGTTTCTTTCCCTTTAATCTGTCAATCTTTTCATGAAAATTTGTAAATTTGTAGTAAGCAATTCATGTTGAATAGCAATAACAAAGATTTATATGTACAAAAGATCCAACAAAAGATCCAATTTTTTGGGGTCATACAAAAAGGGGGCCTGAGTACCTCATCCACCACAATTTTTTGTTAATTTTGTGAATTTACGATAGCAACATGTTTGAAAAAGTTTTGCCATTAGGTTTTATTTATGTGCTAACGACCTCACTTTTTAGATGTCACACCACATCTTTGTGGGTGGTTAGCCCCTTTGTACACCTGACATTTTTGTTATATTTTGTGAATTCGTATTTAGCTACGTGTATTGCAAAGAAAAATGAAAAATTTTTCATATACAAATAACTTTACTTTTTGGGAATTATACTGCATTTTTGGGAATGGCTGCAACCTTAAACCACCCTGCTTGATAACTTGACAAAAAGAAGTTTTATTAGGTGGTGGTAAGCTATCATTTCTAGCTGACTATTCAAACCTATTGTGCTAATAACCCCACCAAAATGTCGTTGTCTCACCCATTAATAGGCAGTGTGTAAACAACGATCATGATATGTTTGCAACTGTTTGAATTAACGACAGATCTGCACACGCAAGGCTTAACATTAAAGTCAAGTTTAGAAAATAGCCAAGGCACATAACACTATGAAGCAAAATTTTTTGGTTAGTTCTAGGCCTACAAAGTTTTTCGTAAGCATATGCCCACATCACCACCGGCAATAAAATTTAGGTAATTACTTTCCCATGCTTCCCATTTCGAAGCAATGTCACCAACTTTGAACGTAACTTGCTAATTTAAGTATGCACTACAAGGTAGTGCACTACAAAAAAATGAGGCGTGTTTTTATCACTTAAACAAGCTCTATCAGAATTTACAAAATTACATTTGTAGTATTTAGCAAATTTATTGACTCACTTTGACATTTTTAAACAAAATCAGTATGCATGCTTATCGCGAATGGTCGGCGAATGCTATCCTAATAATAATTTAAACGTGATAACAAAAGGTTAACATACTAAACTGTATTGCTTCGGAAAATGAAGTATATTACTTCATTAATGTACGTTTTAGTAACTTTAGTCAACGTTAGTTGAAGTAACTTAGTTTTTCAAAATTTGACTTTAGCACACAATCAAAAATATATGGCCAATATTATTCCAAAAAAAGCTTGCTAGGATTTTGATGCTTCTTGAGCATTGTTAGACATCATCGAGGGGTATTGCCAAGTTACACAATGTGGCCCCAACCACTGTAGCGCGAATTAATTATTAGGAATTTGAAAGAAACAGGGTCGTTAACCTCAAAACGAAAAGGAAAGTACGGACGCAACCGAAAAATCACTCCGAAAGATGATGCGTATCTTTAGAGGATGAGAAAGTCGACCCTAGAAAAACAAGCAGTGACCTACAAAAAGATTTGTCTTCAGCAGGATTGAAGATTAATGCATTGCTTGTAAGAAGACAACTTGTTTTAGCTAGTAGAAAGGCAACAAGACCACATAAGAAGCAGCATTCAACCCTTGAAATGAAGAAAAAAAGACTTGCATTGGCAAAAATTACAGGGACTGGATTACGACTGATTGGAAGAAAGTTTTATTTTCCGATGAAAGCCATTTTATGGTCAGATATAGCAGAGTCGGTTCATAAGAAGCAGTGGTGAAAGAATCATATCATGTTATATTAATTAGGGTGTGAAGTAACCACTCAAAAAGATGTTTTGGTGGAGTTTCAGCTTTAAAGCAGTTGGATCTCTTTTTCCTGTAAAAAAGATGATAAATGCCAACAAAAACTGAAATAACTCAACGTAAAGTGGTGATAGACAAGGAAAGGGCATTTTCTAACGGAAAAGGGAGTTTTCAACAAAACTTGGCTCCCAGTCATACTGCAAAAAAAAGTTTTTGAAGAATATCACATCAAGGTTATTGACTGGCCTGGGAATTCGCCCGACTTAAATCCGATTGAAAATCTGTGGAGTATTGTAAAAACTCGGCTCTTAGAAAAGGATTGCGCAGTCTAAACAAAGCTTATTAATGCTGTAATTGGCGTGGGGTACCGAGACCAAAAAGTCGTTAGAACTGCAAAAACTCGTGGAATCGTTGCTAAAACGGGTCGAGGAGTTGATGAAAAATAGAGGTGGCCATATCTTCCACTGAAAACAATTCTTGATCTTTTAGAATAAAAATAAACTTAAGAAATGAATTATTTTTTGTTTTTGTTTGCAGTGAGTCAATTAATTTGCACAATAGTGTGCTCGAGTAAAAGAATTAAGTTGTTTTCTTTGCACATAGGCCTAAGCAAAGACTACAGAAGAATGTCTAGAACCGAAATGTAATGTGAGGTTATTGATGTTAGACCAATCATTCGTTACCACCATAAGATTGTATCAAGAAAACTAAATTCGCGTGGGTTTTAAACCCAGCATCAGCTATCCTGAGACGCGAAACCAGGATTTCGGTAACGCGAGTTTTGAACCGGGAACACCGTTATAAACCGCTTGGCTACCAAAATACAAAAAAAGTTCGTAGTAACTGGGCTAATTAATCGAGCCATTAAATTTTTGTACAGATGTCAACTTCCTTTTCTGCTGAGCACATTACATCCCATTATTGCTTTATAATTAAATTCCGACAAAACTATGTTCAGCTTCTGCAACTCGCCCACAACAGCTACAAGCACGCGTGTGTAATGAAACTGGCATAGGTACTTTCATTCGATTCCAGGTCAATATCAAAGTTGTAGGTGACGCATTTGCGTTCATCCTTTTCCCTTTGGTTTTTCTTTCATAAAGTTAAAACTTTTTAAAAATATAAGATCCATAAGAATTATTTGACGTTTAATTTTTGTTTATCAACACAAAATTTCAAGGTTATTACTTTAATGGAAAAAGCTGGTAAATTCTTGCCGACAATTTGTAGAGTAGCGTGAACTTTGACCGCCATGTACGGAAACAAAAAATTGCCGCTTCATTTTCAATCAAGCGAATCATAAATGTCAGTGTTGTGCAGCTAACACCTTGTATTTCTCAGTTAAAGTTGCCGCCCTTTTGAAGCGGCCGTTCTGTGCGGGTGCACGCCTCTTGCTACACTACTGCAGACATAATTCAATTCCCTCCTTGACCACTGCACGCCTCTTGCTACACTTCTTTTAAGTCTTTTGATATGAATCGATTATGGAAATGGGTTACAGGTGCATCGATTGCGAAGCGGACATGATTCAATTCCCACTCGCACCACTGGTGGAAAAGCTGATAATGCTTTTTCGTGTGGGCAAGATCTCTTTTTGGGGGTACTTATCTTAGACCTTTGCTAGTTTTCAGTAAGACTGGGTCACTACAACGGGTAGACTGCTTGGCCCCGCCATCTGTCTGCCACAAAAAGATGGAGAAATCCCGTCAAGTGTCTTGCCCAAGGACGCAACAAGTGAGTTTACCGGCTTATTCTCTACACTCGTTTGTGCTGATTGCCAAGCAGGAAAGCTGTCAATACCATTTTTTAAAGTCTTTTGGTATGAATCGACTATGGAAATGGGCCACAGGTCTATTGACTGCGAAGCGGACGTTCTAATCACTACGCTATCGCACCGTTGATAATGCTGATAATTCTGTAATGCCATTATTACCACAAATGCAGGTATCCCGCAGTTGCTACGAGGTTGATGAAATTGTTCCTAGCTGTATGTTAAAACTTGCTATAAAACAGGTTTTGTGCAATTAAAACAGCGTGGATTGTACAGGACGTCGGAATTTCGTGCCAAATGTGAATTGATAAAGACAATTGCTTTAATTTTGTGTAATAACGTGGTCATCCGTAAACTCGGTCATATCACGATATCGGAGCCTAACAGCCGCCCTGAGCTGCAGCATGTTCGGGTTTGATCGAAAAGATTACACAAAAAAAAATCGTTCATATTTTGGTTTATTGTTTATGAAATGATTTTAAAGATCACAACGAATTGTTAGCATATAGACTTAATCACATTCTATTGATCAACAAAAATCAATTCATACCGATTTTGCTTCTTCTTTTCGATGTTGTTCCGATAACACCACCCCTAAATTCAAATAAGCCACAGCCATCATTGGACGAAATTTGATTGAAAAACGATAGCGCTCTTCTGCCATCTTGTGTTGTCCAATTCCGTAATACAGCAAACCACTAAATGGCGCAAGAGTGTTTGCATGCTACCACCAATGATGCAACCAGATTTTGTTAAAATGGTAAGAGGGCTTGAGATACTAGAATAAACTCGAGGACTGTCCGGCTAAGTGGCTTTCTCAAAAAATCTTCACAGAATTTGATGCGATATGCCACATTATTTTTTAGTATTTGATCAGGGTTTAGTAATTTAGCTTTCTTGGCTCTATTTTTTTCACTCACAGCTATTTTCTCAACCGAGTAAGAAGTCTATAAAACAGTATAATGAACGATAGTAACAACTTCTGATTGAAGTTTATGTAAAACCAAATAGTGTTACTAAATAATTAAAGTTCGAACATTCGGCTTGAAGCTTCAACCACTGTTTGAAATCCTCTCCCTCTACAAATCTTCAAACGAACTACCGGTTATCTACGGCTTGTCGCGTGAGGTGTTTCTCCTTAAGGTTAATTGAATCAGCAATGCGGAACCACGGAAAAAGCAAGCATATCAGATTGCCGCTCATGGAAAGTTTGAATATTTTGAGGCAAAACATAGATGGCGTCACTTGTTACAATGAAAGCTTGAATGGTGGCGTTTTATCAGTTTTGGAACGTTGACCTCAATAAGAGTGATCAGTCGAAAAACATTAACAGAAAATCACTAATTACATAACGGCCAACAAAATCCAAATGAATTTAACATTTCTTTTGGAAAATATAAACAATTCAGGCGTACCGTCAGCCTCCTATTATCGGTAACTGTCAAATTTGAGAAAAAAATTGCTCATGATTTACAGTGCATACAATCTAACTTATTTCTTCACAACTTACAGATTGTAATGCACGTCCGCCATATTTGGTCGGTGTTCCAACGCCTGCTTGTACGCGTGCTCAGCTTCGGCATTTCGTTGCTGCAGCCGCAGCACGTAGCCCATATTCGCCCATGATTTAGCAGGGTTGATAGATAACCCTGACCTAAACGCATGTAGATTTATCTTTTAAAAATATGGACAAAAATACCGTAAGTGGTGGAAAACTATTTTGTCGTGGAGACGTAACGAATAATGGTTGAACATTGTTCTAGGGAAAGTCGTTGCGTGGCTTGATTGATTGATTGTAATCTTGGTCTGCTTGTTGTTTGAGTAGATCTTTTTTTGGCCAATACATATGAGCTCAAGTTTGCCAGTCATAAGTTAGTCTGGCCCACAGCGACGGGTAGGCTGGTTGCTCCATCACTTGTTTGTCACGTGAAGAAGAGGGGTATCTTGTAAAGTGCTTTACTCAAGGGCACAGCAAGCCAACTTGTCGGCTTTTTCTCCAGGCTATCCTTTCATGTCAAGCAGGAAAGCTGAGAATATCGATTTTTTAAATCTTTGGTGTGCGGATCGAATCCAGATCTACCGGGTGCGAAGTAGACGCTCTAATCGCGACATTGCCGCGCCGGTGGTGTTGGAAATGTATTGTGACAACAATACAAAATGCTAAAAATAAGCGATTAAGAAAGTCGCCATTAACACTGGCGCTTTAAAAACAATCACTTGCTGTGTTGCTATGCCGGCGCGAATCGTAGCAAAATATTTGATCAGAAGGAGCATTTTGTTATCTCCGGTATAATCTTTAACCGGGTCCCTACGCTCAAGACTTTTTGAGCTAAATGGAAAAAGCAAATTTTTGACCACAAGCCAGCGTTAATGATGACGTCATTGCATATCAAAAGTAGTGATTCCTAATCTTTTTTGAAAAAGTTTTTCAGAACTGCAGACGGTGACACTGCTTCGACTTATCAGGTCTCTTCAGTGCAGTAAAACTATTCTAAAAAATTTTAAGCTTGAAGTTCTGTATCACCAACAAATTATTTCAACCTTTTTAAGCCTAAGACACCCGACCAAAATACATGTTTTGCTGCTCAGCAAACTGTAATGAGATTTATTAAAAGTCGTCGCATTGATATGAACCATGTTTTGCATAGTCACTGACTGGTGCAAATTTTAGCTTCCTCGAGAAATATTAGGACATGCCAAACTAACAAAGCAATTAAAGCTCTTTTCTACTGCGGCATCCCTGAGTGCTGCAAACGGCTCCCGTAGGCGCCGCAGCGATCCCGGTTGGAAATCAAGTCCTTTGCAAACTAATTAGTCAGTTCTTGGCTTTCGTTTGAGCTTCAGGTCGTTTTTATCCGTCAGGAGGCGCGGATCTCACAGACACCTTGGTCAAAATTATATTTGATGATGGCGCATAAAGATCACGCAGGCCAGTAGTTTCGGATAAATTTATTCTTACGGACACGCAGGCCCGCATGCACATGCACACGCACACACACACACAGAACTAATTTGTAGATCAAAGGCTACACATAGTTGACCCCGTTTAGCCAGTATCATACTGGGAATGAGAAGCCCAGATGCGATTGATCTAATTTACATCCCAGAACTATACACAATTAATCATTGTAAATCAAAAAAACATAAAACACAACTTTTAAGTATTTTTAAAAAGTGGAGGTTCTTCCAAAAACAACAAAATTTCAAAAACTTCATTGCTTGCACACGTTAACATGTTCCTACGCACAATGCAACATTATACCTGTATAAGCTCATCTCATCCTTCCAATCCAGGTTACGATTCATTGTCGTCGCACTGAAGTACAGCAATAATGCAATTAACCAACTGTGACGAGTGAGGAGTATCAACACACAATACATCTTTTCATTACGGGTTTTTCTTTTTCTGATAACAACAAACAACCGATAAATTTCTCAAAACAACCCACCTACAGCGTGAGGCCAGGATTTCGATGGTCGGGCAGAATGAACATTGCTTCGCTGACAATAATAATAATCAATTTTCACCTTACGTTCTGGAATTATATTAATGTTGCTTTCAACTCTGCTTTACCTCTTTAACAAAATCTCCGTTACTTTAACTTGATTTCTAGCCCAGCATCCGAGAAAAGCCTGTTTTGAAACACCACTCACTTCAATAATTTCCTCGGCAAATATTTCCAACATTGATCCGCCAGCTTTTGAGTCGCGATTCCAACACCCTCAGTGAGAAGTAAACACGAACCAACGCTAGGCAGATACAACAAGCGCTCGGCAAGAACAAAACCGACGTAAAAAAACAAGTTGGTTACCGGTAGCAGAGCCAGTGTAATGACTAAGCATCCAAACACAAACAAGTCCGACGAAGATGTCATCTTCACCTCTTCTTCTTCTCCTGCTCTGACTTCACACAGTCCTCGCTTTAATTTCCATAATCTCGTTTTGCCAGAATGCGATGTCGCTTTTATGGTCTTCGCAAATTCCAAACACTCCTCGAACGAATCTTCAGAGCTGGCTGAACCGTGTCTGCTTCTACCGTTATTCTTGGCACCCACCAAGCCCCCATTTGCACTGGTGGAGGCAGCTGAATGATTGTATGAAAAAAATAAGAATCGAAGTGCCAAGCACATAGCGATGTATAAAAGTAAAGTCGCAAGATTGCGCAAATCGGTAAATGACGTTACAAGAGGAATGGCATCCATGCTCCAATCGAAACTAAAGGAAGTTGGAATAAAAAGCATCTGCACATTGCATGTCAGGAGGTAGTTAAAGGTCAACAATCGAGTCAGAAAATGATTACAAGCTGCTGACGGATTATCGGACGGAGAAAACTGTGGAAACGCTCCGTTGTTTTGAGATAATGAAAGCGGAACAGCAATCCGAACAGCCATAAGAACCATCCAAAAAAACATCGCAATGCTAAGTCGTGTCCGTAACTCGCGAAGGCTTCGTTCCTATCAACAAATAATTGACTGAATCACGGAAAAGCAAGATTTTACTATTTTGTAAATTAAAAGCAAATTCGAAAGGTTTTATTTCCAAAAATGAATGTTTGTGGGCGGCTGTGGTTTAGTATCAGGATTTACTTAAAATGCCCGCTTCGAATACTATCACCGAGCTGCTCTGCTCGGTGCGCTGCATGTGACCAGTTAGTTCCAATCTGAAGTTGGACTGACCACGCAAACAAGTTGAAAAACTCCAAAAACCATTTACAGACATTGTTTTTACAGGTTCAAAAGATCCAAAAACGAGGGCTAAGTGAGCCGGCCATACAATATTTATTTTTCAATAACCGTTAAGTTTAACCTTCGTTGTTAAACTACCCAGTGGAACAACTTGCGTTCAAACCAGCGAAGTCGTCAGAGCTGCTGGCTCGGTTCCTTCAAAGAGTATTTGCCGTAAAGCGCCTGTCCAAGGTTGACACGCGGGCATCGAACTGTCAACCTGGTTTTTTTGTGAATGAGCGCATTATCTTTTCTCGCTCGTTGCCGGCTAATACAACAAAATCGCCTCAAGCAAACGTCGCAGCCGGGTGAGGTTTTGTATAGCACACAATCAACGTTAAATGGTGACAAAATTTCCTGAAAGCTTGTGATCCTAATTTTGATAAATCTCTTTTCTGATCACTAAAACATAGTTGAAATTTCAATACAAAGACAACAAATTAATTGGAGGAGTTCAGACCAATTCATCAAAGAATAATTATTTGCTTTTCACACATGAGAAGAAAAGCAAATAGGAGTCACACAAATCGAAAGGTGTGCTTAAAGCCGGTGGTTATTCAACACCAGGTCAACCTATGGATTAGCAAGCCCTGCTAATCACCGCATGGTAGTGTTGGTGGAAAATCAATTTTTAGTGAACTGCTGTGACCCAATGAAAATTACAACTAACGAAAGGATTGAGTTGCAAAAATAAGCTAACCATAAAAGGCATCTCATAAAACTTCACATAAGTCAAAAACATGGCAAGGAAAAATCGGCACATAGAAGAAATAAGCACCGGTAACGTTAAAGTTTCGGCAACCAGGATAAGGAGCGAGAGTTCAATTATCGCCGTATTTATAAGGCCTGTTCAATTAAGAAACTTTTGTTTGGCTGATCCAAATGATTTTACCCCACATCCCATAAATCCCAACCTGGACACAACATTGAATGTTTCACCAATTACAGTTCGACAGGTGCTGCCACTCTAATACACCTTTAAAATCACGCTTTTTACAAACTTCATACACGTGAAGAATTATTGAACTACTCGTAAAGGACGTGAAGAACAAGAAAATCTACAGGAGTTTGATTGTTAGGCTTAAAATACAAAAACTAGGGCCTTTCATGGAACTGGGCGAATACAGTAATTGCAATGCAGTTTCTTGAAAGCTGGAGAATACAATATCTTCAAAAAATTCAATTACTTTTCATTAATTTCAACTGAGACACCGAATTTCAAATCTGAGATAAAACTCACCATTATATTCGTACTGTAACACCTAATTTATATTCAACGAAGCGAAAAATCAAAAGCTAATTCAAAATGAAGATCAATTATATCAGAGCTGCCATTTCGAAAACAGACATTATAAAGTCATTTACGTCACGCAACGGCGTGTTCAATCTTCGTTAGGACAGGAGACAAAATCAAATTAGAAGGACAGAAAATCAAATTTTCTACGAACTCCTGCTGGTACAGCAGCAGCCTTACACTGACCTTATACGAGGATTTCTACAAAAAATCAATAAAAAAGTTACCACAATCAACTCCTCTTACGACAGAATTATAGCTCTTTGTCGATCAAATACAATGCTCAATGGTATTGTAGATGTAGTCTTGAGATAATTTTATAAACTTGTTTTCGAACTTTGACGAATTTACAGCGAGTTGATGAAAGCAATGGATGAAAATTAAAAATTTTTTTAACAAATAGTGTTATAAAACTCCCCACAACCCCGCACAAAAATACTTTCGAAACTGGAACTCTGAAACAGTTGCTTATATTACAAATTGCTTCTAGCATAATTGCGACAGTTTTTCTGCGAAGAAATCAACATACTGCAACTCACATGTACCTCCCAAACTTTTTTGTGGACTACATGAAAGCGCCTTCCCGTCGCGCAAAAGAATTTCCGTTCTATCTGAATAATAGTATTTTATAATCGAGGCGCTGCAATGTACCGTCCAAGCAATTTGTCTGATTGCAACTTTACTGAGACTTGACAATTCAATGCCAGATCTATCTTCCAAATGTTTCCATCACTTCTTGTTCGAAATAACCAGAAGTAGTTTCGCAATTGAACCTGATCTCAACTGCCCTGCTAACTACAACAATTATTGCAATTCCACTTGGTATCTACGCCTTTCAACAGCAACAAATAATTATTGGCCGAATAAACAAACGCAGATACCTATCAACACTACCTATTCATTTCTCTCTCTTTCTCTTTAGCGGTTTTCGGTCATATATACCTTATATCAGAGATTCCCAACTGATGCGTTGTTTTGAGAAAGAAAGAGCGTCGCAAGCATCCTTGGCGACTTTTTTCGAAATCAACCAGCATTGAGAGCTTTTTGTCTTTATCATTGACTAGGCGCTGGTTTTTGTAGGTCAACTAATGAATAGGTATTTTTGGCCCAGTGTTTACTTGAAAACCTTTTTTTACAGCTTTTTTTGAGGTCAACTTGATGTAGTGCGCCGTTTGATTGCATAAAGGGGATTAGTGCGTCAGGAGTTCGTACCAGTGGTGAACACCTGGTTCATAATAAGCGAAAAACATTCTAAAAGTTCTAGAAGATACTAATAAAAACAATAATGGGAATTACTATGACGTCATTACAAATTTGCGCTATTTCTTAACAATATCATCATCAAAATGTTGTAAACAAGTTTAGCTAAATATTATTCCAGTTACATAACATAAAAATAACAGTTTGTAAAGTAGCTACAAATGATTGTTCGTCACACTTAGAAATCAACTAAAAATATTTCGAAGGGTATTGCTTTTTATCTTATCAGTCTACTCCACAAGAAAAAACTATCACCTGAATAACTTCAAAAGCGCGTCCAACTGACAGATTATGACGTAAGAATAAGTCATAGACGACGCAAACAGGAATGGCACTGTAACCGATCTCTTTGGACAAAATGGCGCAAGTGGATGACAGAAAACAAACCAGCATCCAGGCAACTTTCTTCTTTTTTGGAAGATCAAAGAACAAACGAAACTGATATGCAGCTGGATCATTGATCATAGGTTGATTCTGATTCAACGTCAGATGAGCTCTCAGTCTGCTTGTTCCCGTGTGCTCGTTCTTCATATCATTGCGTTCCACTTGGCAATAAATGTCTTCTTTCAGCGCACCTTTCTCGCTACCAGCATTCGTTGAACAATCACATGTGCCGGTGGTGGCGGTAGAATGATCCGATATTGAACCTGCAGTACCATGTTCGTTCCAGTCGCGCTGGCACTGCGAGGTGAAATTAAGTTCACTGATTCCAAGACGAAGATGACGCTTCTTTTTAAAACTTTTAACTTTAGTTTCAATTTTTGCAGAACAAGATCTTTTTTGTTTCTTTCGCGCAGACATGTGATTCCTTTTGTGTTTCTGCATTTTGCTACCGGAATGTGATGAAGGGCCAGCCCCGGGCTGGGCGGAAGGAAATGAACTTTGTGGTGATACTTCGCATGCTTTCGAATAAGCTATTAGGGCTAAAACAAAAAAAAATTTACAAATGTGGTAATTAAAATGTCAGCGGGTTGCTAACTCTATATCTTACAAATGGGGAGAGTTTGTCCCACAAAAAAAATGATGCCAACTTTTTGAAATTTGTTTGATTAGTTTTCAAGATATTTGGTTTTGAAATGCAGATTTTATTTTTCAAATTCAATTCAGCGTGGCAAAATGTTAAAGACTGTTGTCATAAAACCCGATTTACTGCTGTTAGGCTTGTTACTCATGATTAATTGAAAACAATTAATTTTGATAAAATTCTAGAAACGTCATACAACTTTTGGTAAGTACCAACTATTCAATTGCTTTGCAATTTTTTAAGTGCTTGCAATAAGAATCAAAGTTTCTCCACCAAATAGTTTTATAATCATCATCTCCCACAAACACTCCTGCTAACGTTGCATGATTATTTTAATTAGTTCTTACTTGAAAGACAGAACAACGTTGCCAATATATCAGCTCTTCCAACTAATCCTGCCACTGCTTCAGTGTGGATCGGATGGACGGCGAACAGCAAACCTAAAGGCCAGGTTGATGGTGGTCATCTTATATGCAAGTAATGGTGAAACTAGCTCTCAAGTACTGTCAACTGTTTTGCATTGGCCTCGATAATAATCAATGAAAAGCGACCTTGTAAAAAGATTGATCCCTTCAATCAAGAAGTGTTTAAACAAGCCAATAATCTCGTTGAAAAAATATATTGAAATTCAACTTAACTTTTTGAAATTGATTTTCCAAGCATTCAACCAGGAAATTTGACTGTATATTTGCAAACAATAAACTGAAGATAAACATGTTTGTAGTTGTTGAAAAATGCTGTTTCAACTTTTTCTGGTCGGTTCACATTTAAATGTATTGTTTAGCTTGCATCAAGTATTGGAAAGCGCATTGGAACAATATAGCAAGCAAGCGTGTCGTGTGGGAACAAAGGACATGATGAAATAATATTCAATGAGCTATACCTGCTGCGAGGCTCTTCGCTTTCGACGCTTTTATGACTGATTCCAAAACGAAGCAAAACAAAAAAGTTGTAGCGCAGTGAAGCATGACGTTTGTTACGTGATATGCATATGGTTTCAAACCAAACCAATAAAAATTCAACCTAAAAAACACATCGCAGCATGTTATAAATATGAAAGCTATGACAGGAACATAAAAATCGAACGTTTCATCGGATGCAAATCTGCAAAGAAAATGCAATAGCATCGCGACTGGAGCTGCCATCCCGAAGTCAGTAGGAACCCCAAAACAGCTCAAAATAATTCCCGAAATGAAAGCTTTTGCGCAAAATTTTTCAAGATTCTGAATTGCGTGGCCACATCACACATTAAGGGTAGACCCCTCGGATCTTTTGTAAAAAGCCCCCGCTAAAAAAAAACATCCCCGCCATCGCTCAAAATAAAAAATTAGCAATTATCCAGTTAGAATTGTTATTCATTTATGGGTTGGGGTCTGACGTAAAGGAAAGCGTCATCAAATGTGATCATGGCTGAACTTGAAACGTGGCGGGGGGGGGGGGGGCTGTTTTTCTCAAATCTCACATTTTTGCATTAGTGGCGGCGGCTTTCTACAAAAGATCCGGCCCCTCCCCAAAAGATAAGATCTGCGTGCAGGAACTGGTGTCATATTCTCTGATTTGAAGTTAATTAACGAAAATAATTAGTAAAAGGTCTTCGCCAAAAAGCATCAAAAATTTAAACGATCGCAAAAAAATCCCGAGATTGATTTCAAAACTCTCAAGATTTTTCCCAACATATCTGCGAAGGGAAAATTGCCAAGTTACCTTAAACATTTCTAAGATCCAGGGATAACTTTTCAAGATTGGAGACAGCGCGGCTCAAAAAGTAGGCGTAGTAATTGCGTACGAGTGCCTTTACTTAAGCATGCATGTGGAATTAATGGTGCTTCGGCATTCACAAAACAACAGTGACTTAACGCCACCTCAACCGAGATATCGGTTGTCTTTACAACCACATCTTTGCGTAGTTAAAAGTGCATTTTCACAGATCGATAATGTGAGCGCATTACAAACACTCTCAAACATCAACCAATTGATTCAAAGCACATTCGCTCCAAAAAATGATTAATTGAAGACTTTTTAAAACCGGTTGCTTTCGTTCAAATTGAGGATTTTTTGATTTAATCCTCAACTGCGTTCAGTTATGAAGAGTTCACAACCAAATCTTCGCTAAGTTTTCGCATCAGGAATTCAAATTGGTTGACGATTGACTTTGCATTTCCATCCTGCTCATTAATTCTAATACTTCATGATCACACCTGAATGTGTAAGTGGTCAATGGCCGATAGGATCCGTGACTGCCACTGTGGCCCAGCGGTAAGCCCCAGAAGTCGTGAAACCATAGTGAAAAAAGCGGAGAACGAAGTGTTATGTCAGGGTTTTCCACAATTGCTCGTCTGCAAACAAAATAGAATCAGCAAAGAACAGTTTAGAATTCACAATGCAAGACACCGTTCATGACAAAGAAGTATGTAAGAGTCGTTGTTGCTTTTACCACGCCCTGGTTTTGATTCTCGGGGAAACCTACAATATTTGAACTTCACGCTAATCGAACATTAGTGTGATACAAGATCATACTTACGTATACTGCTTGCATTGTTATTCTTACGACGTTCGACATCATCTTTCATCGAAATGAGTAAAACCTCACTTGTCAAAAAATTTCCCCTATTGACATCTTTAACCGAAAGAAGCCGATTGGTCGTCAACACAACAAAGTATTTGAAATTCCTATTGGTAGAAATCTCAATTGTCATGACGACTAATCCAGTCGGTCTGATCACGCAAAAAGGTGGAAAGACATTTTTTCTCAAAGCAATTTAATGTTAATCTTTAGCATGCTCCGTGAAACAGCTCTGTTTGACCAAATCAAGATGATCGCCGACATTATCACGAAGCGAACAATCAACAACAAAATTTAGGTCCTCCTGAACTTAGTCAAAAAATCTGATTCATTCTGAACGTCGCCCACTTTCATAAATATTAAAATAATATCAAACTTCAAAAATAATTTGAAATCCGTATAATGCTGGAGAAACACTGTGACGTCACAATCACTGAGACGCTCTGCACGTTTATAACAATTTGAAAAACATTTTGAGGGGTACCAGTTATTACGTTGTGATATGACTAGTCTAGTTCTAGTTTTAGAAGCTGTATGATTTGCCAGCCACAGTAGCCATTCAAGAAAAAACGACTCGAAACGCGCAGCAGGACGTCTCTCGAAAGAACTCTTTACTAGAAGCGAGCAATAAGATCCTAAAAGAGATTTTCAACTGACGTATTTGTTTTCGCTTTAAAGTGAAAACTTCATAAGTGTTTCAGCAAACTACTATTGATATTGAAAAAACAAGTTGATTTTGCGCGACTACATTAAGCAAACACGAAGGAAACTTGTTTAGTTTCAATTATATAAGCTACATATGATAGTCTTACTGGACAAAAACACTGCACACAGCTGGGCGCTCGGTCAAAAAAGTGGGGGACATTGAGATTGGTCACTTTGCTTTTCACGGTGACGTCATCGCCACCTAGTTGTGTTCCAAGCTGCGGTTCGTTTGCTTCTCTGGCAGCAACACAACACAACACAACACAATGCTCACACTTGCGTTTGATGTTTTGTACAATAAGGTCATTCGGTGCTACTATAGCGTGAGGTCTACCACACTATAGCGTGAGATCTACCTCCGGTTACTACTATAGCGTGAGGTCTACCAATGAATTATTTATCCCTCCCCTCTCTATAGCCACACTATAGCTGCACACTTACTACTATAGCTATAATAATTCCAAACACCACACATACATTCCAGGGTTAGGGTTACGATTAAGGTTAAGTTTAGGGTTAGGGTTAGGGTTAGGGTTAGGGTTAGGGTTAGGGTTAGGGTTAGAATTAGGGTTAGGGTTAGGGTTAGGGTTAGGGTTAGAATTAGGGTTAGGGTTAGGGTTAGGGATAGGGATAGGGTTAGGGTTAGGGATAGGGTTAGGGTTAGGGTTAGGGTTAAGGTTAGGGTTAGGGCAGTGGTTCTAACCCTAACCCAAACCTCACGCGATTTGCACCTCGGTAGATGCGAATCAAGCGGTAGACCTCACCCTGCATCTCGGTAGGTGACTTATGTCGGTAGACCTCACGCTATAGTAGCACCGGTCATTCAAAGTCCTTAGAACCTACGGTTTGAAAATCTTGAATGAGGGCACAACAGCATGGATAGCAAATGCTCGCCCAAAGTGCTCATTTATCTGAGTTCAACATAGAGCCTTGTCAAACGACCACCTTGCAAAAAACTAAAGCGTTCAAAAAAATGAATATACCAAAGCAAAAAATTTCATGCAGTTCGATGATATTGCAATCCAGTAGAGGATGGCTTTATCTATTTGTAATTATTAAATCGTCACATTGCAGGCATCAGTTATGTTTGTGATACATGGAGATGTTCTTTTGGAAAAGTTAAAACTTTCCCTACATTAACAAATCTGTTTTGATTCATTGCTTCCTCACAAGAACAACCCGGCACCACTTGTTTAATAACTCACTACATACTCAGCGAGTTTGAGGTCGATACCTGTAGTTCACAGTTTCAACTTAATAGAAACATTCCAAACAATATTTAGATCACAAGTTATTATTTAGGTGGCAAAGCAACATATGCTTCAACACTTGTGGTCATTTCTGGCCGCTATTTTATTGAAAAAAATGCGAAAGTCTCAAGATAGTTGTTATCAATATATTTTCATCAAAACCCGCTCGATGGTCATTAAAACGAGCAAATAAAACATCTAGGAAATATATGAATAGAATTCCCACTTCGTCAATGACAACTGTCATAACTAATTTCCACTTAAAATAAACCAGTGTCTTCAAGTGCGAGGTTTAAGTGCTATTTCCAATGAAGCATGACAAATATAACTCTTAAAAACCCGTCGCTGTCTCGGCATGAACTATCACTAGAATTACTTTCAAATTTTCATAAAATTTAAAACTTTTTTATGATTTTTGCTTTACCTGCTTTATAAAATATCGCCTAAAGCATTCACTAGGTATCTTTTAATAATGATCAGCATGCTTCTTGGCTGAAATGTGGGAAAGGACATGATGTAATTAGGGATTGTCAGTGTCCACTACGATAATCTGGCCAGAGAGATGCAAGAAATATTCATATAGGGTATTTCCTAAAGTGTGCTAAATTTGAATTAGACGAACGTTTCGTGGGTTAAAGTTTAAAGGCATGCTTTTGTCATTTTTGCAAGGTGTCTTCACGCCGACTAACTGTTTTTTTTATTTTGCAGAATACTTTAGGTAAAATTGAATAGTTAGAAGAAAACCGGTACTTTTTCGATAACTGTTGCTTAGAATATTGTGTCATGGAGAGGTTTTTACCTGCACTGCGAGTTCTTACTGGTAGGACATTTTGCGAAAATGGAAAATGTGAGACACAAACAGTGTGAAAATTCCAAACCATTTTTGGCAGAAATGAAGCTAGGTGCGGGTCTACTGTACGCAGACTAATGACAAAATTAAAAGCAGTTGAATCAGTTTTAACAGATAAATCGCCTGGTCGGAAACATTCTTGTCGAACTGAGGAATAGCTTGTTTTTGTGCAAGGAAGTGTCATTCTGAGTCCAGGAAAATGAATCCGCCGACGTTCTCAGCAGTCAGATATTTCAACTACTTCATTACATCGAAGTTCGCATAAAGATCTCCATGTACACGCGTACAAAATTCAACTTGCGCAGAATCTTGAAAACCGCTTCATGACACATTATCCTAAGCAACAATTACTAAACAAGCACCGGGATTCTGCAAATAATTCAAATTTACCTAAAAACAATTACTAAGAGTGAAGACTCCTTCCAAAAATGATGAAAACATGCCCTCAAACTTTAACACACAAAGCATTCGCTCTATTTAAATTCGGCGTAATTTATGAAACATCCTATATTTATTGCTCTTTTTCTCGTTTTGCCGACAACTACTCGAGTAGCGATAATAAATTAGCACCTAATCAAAAAAAACAAATACGACCAAGATATGTGCCTTGCAAGTATAAAGATCTAAGGCTTCATAGAGAAGAACAGTGGGTTTTTGTGCGAAAACCGAGTTTCTATAATTTCAATTAATATCTACATTAGAACGGAAGGTGATGTTTAAGAAAATTGTTGACGGCCCAAACTTTCATCAAGTCGAAAACTTTATGGAAAAACTTCGTCATTATCAAAATAGCCATGGCGTACTAATATTGACTCATACTTTCATAGACTGAAAAGAATACGCTAACATATTAGCAAGTAGAAATTAATCGATGGCATAAAGCTCCATCGACTCTTCTTGTTCGGTTGTATTCAGACACGAAGGTCAAAACTTTTTCATGTCATTTATATATTGTTTGTTTGTTTGTTATATATTATGTATTATATATTATATATATATATTATTTTATTATTTATATATTATATATATTATGTATTATGTTTGTTCATATCATATATATGTTGTCCTTTATCTCCTCTGTACTATAGCTTGTGGAAAGAATGAACAAAATTAACCCTTTATATAAACTTAACTGAGTGAATATTAAATCGTCCAGCAAACATGAAAACGTAAAAATTAAAGCCTTTACTGCATTACTGTGATATTGGAAAATTTAATCATGTAAGGTTTTGGATTTTATTGACTGCTGGTAAAAAAACTGCGAAAGTGGATGAAGTCAGCAACAACAATGAAGATTTAATTAATTACCAGAAACTTTTGTCGCCAGACAATGCAGCCCAACTGGGCTTATTAACTCAAGCTTCTTTAAACACTAAATCCACTTGATCTACTGCAATAAAGCCATAAATAAATTTAAAAAAGTCAATTTTTATTACATTGTCATCCGGCCACACCACAAGGGTTAGAAAACACGTGCTTTCGATATATTAGACCCTTATATTATTGACGGTTGTATTCTGAAGGGTAGCATAAACAACCATGCTCGTTGAAGGGATATCTGTTTCAAGACTGTTAGGCAGGGTTATGTGTGCTCACTGCGACTTAAGAACAGCACTCAAACAGTTTGGATTTATTTAAACCAAGCCAGCTTTGCAGCCGTCGCCCGCACGGCTCCCATCAGTATTGTCGAGATCAACAATATCGGTTCGACCGGCCTAGCCGGCTTCATCCAATGGATGGTTGTAAAAACAGTAATCAAAAGTTAATGTTTTTTCACTCAGCCAATTCCCGTTGCAAAACAAAACTATATCGTTTTTTGAAACGCAATCAATCAAAAAATCATTATGGGGGTTTGCGCATACTTACTACATGTCTCCCAAGTTTCTCGAGTTTCTGGCAACGTCATATTTGCCCTCTTTTCACCATAGGCCCCTTACACTTAAACTTTTATCCGTTAAATAAGCAAGTGATTGAAAACATGTCAAAGTGGTGGGAGAATGTCAAAGCAATTGCTATGTATTTTTCGGATTAAACTATTATATGTAAAGACCACTGCTTACGACTTTTTTGTAACTGTAGACGTATTTGTATGAGCTAACGCCTCTGGCTGCGCTCATGTTCTTGGTCCTGGCATAAACCCAGCCACGCAAAGAGCAAACTAACCCGAAATGGAGCACTAAATGGTAAGTCATTAAAATTAGCATCGTCCCTATCAATAATGCCGAGGTTAACAATATCGGTTCAGCCGGCTACAGCCAATTGATATTTGTCAGAACACCAATGAAAAGTTAATGTGCTGTTGGCATAGCCAATTATAGTTTCAAAATCTAAGTGTTGCTTTTTAAAGGAAATGGAATTAAGCCGAACAAATATCATAAAAAGTTGAAAATAGCCGCTATATTTCTCCCAAAGTTTCTGGAATTTCTGGTTACGTCATGCTTGCTATGTTTGGTTACGTAATTAGGAACTGAACTTTCTCGCAATTGAAACAGCCAACGATTGGAAAAAGTTTAATTCGTTTATTTTATGAAGTGCATGGAAGCATAACTTAAAAGTGGGAGGATAAGGGAAGCGCCACAGTGACTGATATGTATTTTGAGAAAAAACCTATTAAATATTGGGATCGCTGCTTACGACTTTTGTAATTCTATGCAGATAAGTAAGTAGGACCTAAATGCTCTAGCTGCGCCCGTGTTGCTTGGTCCTGGCATAAACGCAGCCATGCAAAAAACAAACTAACCCGAAATGAAGCACTTGTTGTTAAGTTCTTCATAAGAATAAGTTATACAAATTTGCAGAGACTTCATTTTTGTATGAATCTTTTTGCAAATTTAGATTGATTATACCAAAGAGCCAAGCTGGCGAAGAAAAATAGTCAAAATGTACCTAAAAACTAACTTTGTGTAACAATTGCAGGTTTCTGAAAGCTAGCAGGAAAACAGTTTAAGCAATAATGCAAAGTGATGTATGGCAATCAATTTTTGATCAGCCATTATAAGCAAATCCTTAGCTCTAACTATTTATAGTTACATATCGCTAAAAAGCAAATTTCCTCAGCTTTCGAACGACGCTAATTGTTGTATGTTATCATAACCTTTATATGATAAACTTACGTCTTTTTACTCAGCTTGCCACATCTTGAGAGGGGAATAAATGTTACACTACAGGTGTTAATGTTCATGTTTCGTACTACAAAAACAAATTGTAAATGCACATGTCAAGTATTATCGGAATTGCCTTGAAATGACCTTTAACTTGCCAAAACAATTTTGAATATCGGTTGAGAAATGAGGTCACAAATCAGTTTTATACGTGAATTGGTTTTGTAAAAGTTTTGCTATCATTTGGAAAAAATCATCAAATGATAATCTCTGGTAGCGAAAGTCTGTGTTGATTGTATCAGACGTACTACATCATAAAGCGAGTTTAAAGCGTGCAGAAAAAAAGCGAAGGAGCATGCTTAGAACGCCTAAATGTTTAAAAAAAGAATCTGTTGTTGCATCGTCAATTGAGTTTTGATTGCTGTAGATAGTTTTGATTGCTGCAGAGTTTATTTTTGTCGAAAGCATCTAGTTTATATCTCCCAAAAAAAGCTTTTAAACGCGTTTCTATGATTAGCAGTTTTTGAGAAAATATAAAGATCGTGCAATCAAGCGTTAAATGTGATGTCATTTTAGACCTTAACAGAACAATATACAGGGTGTCCCAAAATAATGTATACACTCTTTGAATCGTTATAACTTAATTAAGTTATTGATTTTTGCTTTAAATAAATTGATGCAAAAGAACGAATAAACATTTAAAGAATTTGTGAGAAAAAATATACATAAACATATCAAATTAAATCTTAATAACACAAAAGACACTTGGGGCAATTTGAGAATGTTTACAAATTGACGAGTTCACATATGTACTCAAACTGGTGGCAGTTTTGTTCAATACGCTTTTTATATCTTGAAGAAATGGACTTAGAAAAGTCCAGCAACATTTTCTCTGGTATTTTAGCACATTCTTTTTCAATTGCTACTCTCATTTTAGCAATTGTTTTAGGTTTCCTACTGCAAACGTCGTTTTTTAGAAACAGTCACGCAAAGAAATTTACCAGTGTCAAATCTGGTAAACTAGGTGAACATCCTAACTGTTTCTTTTCTTCCAACGGTTTCTAAAAAACGACGTTTGCAGTAGGAAACCTAAAACAATTGCTAAAATGAGAGTAGCAATTGAAAAAGAATGTGCTAAAATACCAGAGAAAATGTTGCTGGACTTTTCTAAGTCCATTTCTTCAAGATATAAAAAGCGTATTGAACAAAACTGCCACCAGTTTGAGTACATATGTGAACTCGTCAATTTGTAAACATTCTCAAATTGCCCCAAGTGTCTTTTGTGTTATTAAGATTTAATTTGATATGTTTTTGTATATTTTTTCTCACAAATTCTTTAAATGTTTATTCTTTCTTTTGCATCAATTTATTTAAACTTAATTAAGTTATAACGATTCAAAGAGTGTATACATTATTTTATAAGTTGGATTTCGTTTGAGCAAAAAACGCTTTTCCTTTGTCAAGAAATGCAAATTGAAAAAAATTATCTTTGCACATCGATAGTCAGACCGACCACCCCCCCCTTACACACACACACACACGCGCACAGACAGATTTGCTCTTTATAGTATAGATTTTGATGTTACATTCGTGATAGCAGTCGTGCCGAAGATCCAACAAAGCGCACCAAAGAACTTCGAGATCAAGTCTATACACCTACAACTAGCTTGAGCGGGTCGGACCATAGGGCGTTTACAAAGATTTAGCAAAATAATTTGGCATCACAAGAAACGCAGTATTTGGACCAAAGAAGGAATTGGCTCATTCGCTGAACGATCGATGGCTTCGAGATGCAGATTTGAAACTAATCGATCCTGAAACATGCTAGCTAGCAACTAGCACTATATACACTGCATTCACACAACCACAGAGGCCAACTAAAAGAAATGGTTGTCGAGCAATTTTTTCATTGCTATTCTTTAAAACTAAGTTTTAATCAAAGTTTAACTAAACTATTGGCGAGGGTTGGCAAGAGAAGATCGCTGTTATCGGAGATTTTTTTGATGTAACCAATCAGGCCGAATCACTTGCGCATGACTCCAGCCGCGCAGCAATCTTGTGAACTGAACCCTTAGTTGTCGCCGCCGCACCCACATGGCTTCAGCTCACTTGACCACTAGCTTCTATTAAGCAACGTAGTAACTACAAAACATTTATTCAAAAACAATCTTATGCTTGGAGTCAAGGAATTTCGGCTAACGTTTTTGAAAAAGTAAAAATTAAAACTTAGATTTCAGTTTTTATTGGAGACAAGACAACTAGACAGGCTTCTAATATACAAAAGCATTCCAGACCAAAGTTGAAGTGGAAACATTTTGGCTTCTAAAATCAGTGGCAAACAACTAAATGGATCCGCTTGTGAAGATATAGCAAAAGCTAATTAGGCTTTATTCTACTATCTGCACGCAGTGTATTCATTTTCAGCAGAATCTATATTGATTAAAACAATCGCATTATGCGCGCAGATTTTTTATTGATTGTAGCGGTTGTATAGTTTCGCAAGTGTACATTTCACATCTTACTACTTTCCATTCAATCAATGCACTGCTTGCATACAGCTTGATTTTGTCGAGGCTTATGAACTGCTACATGCCCCTCACAAACTCGAGTGCAATAAAACTAAAATGGCTACCAGTTTGAGAAAAACAAAACAATACTTAAATCTTCAAGCTGTACAGATGCAAAACATTTTTATATTGTCGGAAGTGAGGCCTTATGCATAAAGCTGAAGTTGAGGTTTTCACTAGCATTTAAAATTTCAAACCGTTTGAGGGGTTAACTATTCACTTCTTCGTCGTTTGAGCTTTTTTGTGAGTATTATGCAGGAAGATGTATATACACTGCGTGTGCGCTCAGCCTCGGTTTGCAAGTCTTAAGTTAGACTGGGGCCACCACAACGGGTAGACTGCTTGGCCCCACCATCTGTCTGCCACATAAAGATAGAAGCATCCCGTTAAGTGTCTTGCCCAAGGACACAGCAAGCAAGCTTGCCGGCTTGCTTCCTTATTATCCCTATTTTGCTGAGCGCCAAGCAGGAAAGCTTTGAATACCATTTTTAAAGTCTTTTGGTACAACTCGACTTGGGAAATGAACACCAGGTCCACGGACTGCGAAACGGACGCTCTAACCACTACATCATCGCGCCGTTTAACTATTCACTGCGACCATCAAACCATTACCTCTCTGCTTCTTGTCGACAACTTAAAATGGCAACATCGAGTAGTTCAAATGGTTGTTCAAAAATGCCATGGTGCGCCAACAAAACAGCCAATCATGTTTCCAAGCGATTCCAGTAACGCAATTTCCCCATAACCCATGGTAGGGCGTACGCAGAAATTTTTGAGGGGAACGTGGGCGTCGTAAAAATTTTGCACAATTACATTCAGATATACACGATTTTAATGGTTTCTGAAAACACTTTTAAGGTGCTTTTTGTTTGAATTTTGTAAGCCTTTTGTCACTGTTACGCCTAAGAAATATTGACTGCTAGCGTTTTTATAAGTAAAACGGATACGATGCAGCTGCGAAACAAACTTTACAAAGAGCTCATTAATTAAATTTGATAGCCTAAAAAATCCTACTCGTAATTCGTATTGTTTCACCTTGTAGTATTACCACATTACGTTGTATCTCATATAACTTGGAACACTAACAATCACTCACGCAAAGTTGAGTAATGTGTAGCGGCCATTTAACGCGCAACGTCATATCTGAAAATGAAGAAAAGTGGAACAAGTTTTGCAACAGTTGCCATGAAACAGTGAAAGAATGAAATAGTAATGCAAAACAGAAACAAAGCTGATTGTAGACATTTAAACTAATTCTATCATTGTAGAACAGGATATTTGTTTGTTACCGTTACAAGCATAACCACTGAAAATAACATTTAACGTTTCCTGAGGAGGAACTCATGGGATAGAAGCCCCCTCCGTACGCCACTGATCCTTAGTCATGCATGACCCTGGACAACGCATAAATTCGGTTTGTTTTAGAAGTAGATAAAAATTCTTAAAAACGTTTAAATCGTGATGTTTTTATTCAGAGGTGTTACGCCAACTTTCATCGTTTTTCTTCGTTAAGCACGCAACTGAGTTCAGAAAGAAGTAATAGATTTCATAAAAAATCAACAGACATTCAGACAACAACAACAGCAACTTTTATTTCGTTCAAATAAACGTACGAGATTTGAACAGGACAGTGAAAGATCACTAGTGATCATCTAGTCAAACTGCCCTTTCTTGCATCACAATTACTTATAGTAGAACAGCAAAAGCGTAAGACACAAAGCAAAAGCATATGTACAGCTAAGCTACAGCAAAACTATGTACATCTGGCCAGAGTAAAACTAGTATCACATATACATCAGGCCAGAACAAAAATACCACTACTACTACTTTGTGTAGTAGCTCTATTATATATATGATTAACGTGGTATCAGAGATTGCAATATTAGTATTGCTTTAATAATAAACTTGAGTAATATTTAGTGAAACTATGCCAAGACAGAGATTTGTTTAAAAGTGGAATTTTGTTCCAAATTTTTACTCCATGAAAATTAAAAGAAGATTGATGCTGTTTTCAGCTACTGATGCTGTTTTCTTCTGTATAAAGATCAGACATGCTGATCTTTATACAGAAGAAAACAGCATCAGTAGCAGCAATATTTCAGGCAGCTTGATAAACGTGAAATTCTTAACGACTGGCAATTATACTGTATTCAAGCTCATAATCACAATGATGTTTTAAAATTACAACTTTCAAATTCAAACTTTTTGAAACAAGCGGCTTAATCACCACCTACTTTTCAGTTTGCTAAGCCACAGTTCTGTAATCTATAAGTAAACGTCAGCTCCGTTTAGTTCAACAAACAATTATTCGCGCAAGTGGCATGACGGCACAATAATTAATCCAAGATTATTTTATTACTAATCTTGGACAACCATCGCAAATGGTTACTGGTTGAGATTTAGTAGGCACTGCACACTATTTGAGATCAGTAAAGAAAGATATCAGATTTCACGGCCGACTTCATTTCATGAATGAGCTGCAGCAGTGATTTGCTCTTCTGCTCGAAAGGCAGAGGGCGGGGTAAGGTCTACTTTTTTTCTTTGTTTGTGATACTGTTACAGGATGATCTTAGCTTTTATCTAGTTTCCTCGCTTTGATTCATTTTTATTGAAAAGGCAACAAAGCAAAATAAAAGCTCCTTACTCGGAAAAAATGTAGAAGAATCACTGTCGAAAGTTTGAGCAATGAATTTTACAAAACGGCGACTAAATTAGAACAATAGCATAAAAGTGCTTTATATTTGTTGATTCAACATTTTTCGATTGGCACAGACTCGTGGACAACAAGAAATCGCATTCAACTCTTTGCATGGCACGTGACTATTTTATAAATTGTAATACAAATACATAAATTCACCATGAATCCTACTTACAACTTGAAACCTACTAGTTGAAGCAAGTTTTGACGAAGCTGCTCGCAAGAATTAATTTGTGACTGCAAGACGAAAATCAGAAAACCACTAAACAAGATAGACAACAGATGAAAAAAAGCAATTCCTCGCGTAACCCCGGTTAGAAAAGCCTTTCAGTCATTCGTAGGAGCTCAGGGTCTGTTTGCGAGTTTTTGTTCTAACTGGGTCACAGCGATAGGAAGACTGCTCGGCCTCACCACCTGTCTGCCACATCAGATCGAGACCCCGCTTAGACCTTTTCAAAGAACTCAACAAGCAAACTTGCCGACTTTTTTTCCGCACTTTCACTCTCATGCTGAGCTGCGAACAAGAAAGTTGAAAATAGCAGTTTCAAAGATTTCCGTGTGGCTCAATAAGGGAATTGAAATCAGGTTTAAAGAGCGCTAGGCGGACGCCCTAACTACTTCACCAACTGCCTCACCGTAAAAATGCAGATCAAGAATGCAAGTAGGCTAACGCTTCTACTATAGTTGCTGGTGATGGGGAAACATAATATTTGGCTAAATAACAATCTGAAAAATTATTATAAATATTCAATATTTACTTGATTTGTTAAGATTGATAAGTTTTTTAAAACCATGGTTTTCGACCACTAAGGGCGGGGATCTTCTTGTTTACCGCTTTTTGGTGGTAATTCTAAATGTGTTTATTGAGGGGGAAAAAGAATGTATAAAAGTCATTCAAAAAAATAAATAAAACTAGGAAACAAAAGATGAAAAACAGTGGTTTGAAACAATAACGAAGTGAACAGTTGTTATGCACAGCACGTACATCTGCTTACCTATCATCGTATACGAAGCCAGCAGGGAAGGTGTTTAGATAAACGAGGAAGGCAATGAAGGAGGAAATGGTTCCTGGGCTGGAAGTTAGCATGCTACTAAAACCGGTGACAACCATCATTCCATAACAACAACATAATTTGGCATCTGAAACGATCACATCTTTGAAAGCGACAAAAAGTATCTGTTAAAGATATGATAGTATGAAAGATGGGGAGATTAGCTGAGATATGACCTTTGTGATTAACAAATTAAGCTCTATAGCATGATTCATTAATAATGGAGCTCAACACTTGCATTGTGACTAAACAAAGCACGCTTAGTTATTCTACAAAACTTTCAAAAACTCTTTAGGGGCTTGTTTTACAAACCTACCCTTTCGCAACCATGCATCGCTGCGTCAGTGCATGAATATCATCAGTGATTTTGCTTAAACTGTTATCCCGGCTGTGGATCACAGTTCATGCCGAGCCATTACGAAGTTTGGAAACTTTTGAGTGAAAAAAGATGGTTTTCAAGTTGGTTTAGTCTGTCACAGTGTTGATTTACAAAAAATAAAAAATGTCCAGGTAAGTTCTCGATCCCCTCAAAATAACCAAGTGAGTTATGACTACGCAGTCTCCCGACAACAAACATAAATAAAAAAAGAGTAATGCATCAATTAATTGCTAATAACCTAAACTTTTCCTCAACTTACTACACTAAACATTTTGTTTATTCTTTTAATTCTCTTAAACTCATCTCATGTTGTCAATGACAACATGATTTGCTGAAGCAGATGTTTATTGTGTTGTTTGATTTAATTTGTTCGATAAGCGACATTTACTGTTTTGTAATCGCTTCAGTGAGCCAACTTCTGCAAACTTGTCACGGCGACAACCGACACCGTACGCATCACACTTCGTGACTGACTAAATTCTAGTTTAAAAGTAGACAAATGAGCGCATTTTCACAGAAAAAGCGAAAAAAAGGCAAGGAGGCGTATTACGCTAACACACCTTTTGGTACCATAAGGTCTGTGCTTCACGTGTTAAACCTATGGTTTTCAAACTATGGTTACCCAAGGCAAGGAATGTGCGGTCTGCCGTGTGGATACCATAAGAGGGCGGACAGTTTTGATCGAGAGAGAGAAAATTGTGGCTGTGCCTGAACACAAGGTTCTAACATTGGCATTCATGATGTAAAACGAAGCGACAATTTTCCGCTCAGGACGGTTGAACTCACGCTACGCCGCTCAGCTCAGCCCAAGGGGTCAGTGAGGAATTTGCTAGGGGTAAGTTTTTGAGTCACAGACTAAGTTTATTCTTTTTTGTTGCATATGCATTGACCGATAAATTACACCGGGTGGGGCAGAAAAACCTACCACATTTTAAAGTCTTCTTATCGCAATGTTGTTACAGTTAGCCACATAGCTAAAGTGAATTTATGTAGTTAATAACTTGCCATTTTGTTTTCAAGAGTGAAAAATTAGAATAGCAAGTGATTTATTAAATTTTTTTAAAAAAGTTTTGTCTAAATATGGCCTGGACAGGTACACACCATGCATGTATTGTGGAAAGTTTTCTCACTAACCGAGAATCTGTAACTGCAACCTTAAAAAATTTTAGAAATCATTTTCAACTGAGCAGACACGACCCTGTTCCTGATCGCAAAACTATACTGCTCTGGCTCAAAAACTTTAGAACTACAGGCTCAGCACCGAAGCATGAACCCCCTGAAAGACCAAGAAACTTTCTAAATCCAGAGAACATCCAAATTTTTAGAGTTTGTTTCGCGATCTTCAAAGCGTTCGGCTCGTAAGCATTCTGCTGCATTGAGTCTTTCTGTTTGCAGTGAAAGACGAATTTTGCATAGCAAGTTAAAGTTTCATCCACATAAACTGATGTTTGCTCAAGAATTGCGAGAACGAGACCATGAAACTCGTGCTGCCTGCGGTGAAGATATTCTTGAAAATGTTCCTGCCAATGCTATTCTGATTACCAGTGACGAAGCTCACTTTTGTTCCTCTGGTTTTGTCAACCAGCGAAATTTTTGCTACTGTTCAGAAAGTAACCCTAGAGAGATACATGAAAGGCCTCTTGATAGCAAACGAGCGGCAGTGTGTGCTTTTGTGCATTTTGGAGTTTAACGCCCTTTCTTCTTTGAGGAGGAGGGCATAGCGGGTTTAGTTACTTTAGCTTGTTATGTGCAAATGCTACAAAACTTTTCAAAGCAAAAGCTCCATGATCTCGGAGAAAATGCAACCGTATGATTTCAACAACCGTCCATACAGCAAAAAATCGATCGATGTTTTGTGAGGACTCTTTCTAGCGCATTTGATTTCTTTGCGTGGTGATATTGAATGGCCAGCACCTTCGCCTGATCTTTTACCTTGTGATTATTTTCTGTGGGGTTATGTTAAGGCCGAGGTGTACAAGCACCGACCAACAACCATTGATGAACTGAAAGCTTCTATTCGCCACATATTAACCGAAATTCCACAAGAAATAGAAGGGTGATGGAAAGCTTTGAGAATCGCTTAGAGCAGTCTATCGGAACTCGATGGCGTCACCTTGAGGACGTTATTTTTAAAACATAATTTACACAAAATGGCAATTACACAGCATTGTAAGCATGTAACAAAAAGTACAATTAAGGTTTTTGTTGTCTATTTTTTCGAAATATAAAATGTGGGAGGTTTTTCTGCCCCACTATCTGTTGGCCGATTTGTCTTCCAAATGGTTTGCCTTTTTTCTCTTACACAACTGCGTTACTTCGCAATAATTTTTTTTACACTACAAGTGCTCTACTCCTGCTTCTTTTTTGCCTAATTTGATGTATAAATTTTATCTGCGTGATGCAAATTGTTCATACATCGGTATGACCACACGCCACTTAGCCACCACAGTACATGAGAATCTTCTCTCCACAACAACAAAAACATCCACAACAGAACATGTAAAATTGTGTGATAACTGTAGGAAAAACAGCAGCGTAAATTCGCTCAACATCATTAGAAAGTGCGATACAGAATACGCTGCACCAATCAACAGCCCCCTCCGCGTCGTGGTGCGGTCCCGGACCCCGTTTGGGTTGGGTCGAAATGGCTGTTGGCCTTCTCGAGGATCCCAGTTACCCCGCGCACTCCCCTTTATTTTTTCGCTATGCTGCCCCCTGAACGACCGCAGTAGGGCAGCACACAGCTTCTTTAAAATCGGTCGCCTGTTTTCATACTTTTTTCTCCTTCCCTTCTCTTGCCCGTCTTCGTCTCCTCATTCTTCTCCTTCTCTTGATAAGCGGTAACGTTCATCCCAACCCTGGCCCCATCTTTCCTTGCTCTGTGTGTGCTGGAAATGTGACCTGGCGGTGCAAGTCAGTGCAATGCTGCACCTGCTCCAAATGGGTCCATCTAAGGTGCTCACAACTCTCCCTCTCCAAATTCAGAGCTCTTGGAGCTGCTCCCTGCCGTAACACTGTGACTCCTTCCCCTGACTTCTCCGACATGCATACCTCCACTGTAGAATCTGGCCCCCCTCTGCTAATGCTGCACTCTCGCCCACCCTTATCCCCCATCTGCCCATTTTACATCTTCTCTCTCTGCCCCCTCACCACCGTCCCACTCTCCTGGTTGTCCTACTGCTTCTACTGCCTTCTCTCCCCCTGACTCTCTGAGGGTTCTCCAATGGAATGCTGGAGATCTTCGAGCCAGGAGCATTGAACTACTCTACTTTCTTTTGTCCCATCTTGTCGACCTGATCTGCATCCAGGAATCCAATCTTAACTCATCTTCCTCTTTCCGAATTCCTGGATTCTCTGCTCTGCGTTCTGATTGCACCCACTCCCGGTCTGGCATTCTCTCTCCTGATGCCACGCACGCTAGCGGCGGCGTTGTCATTTTCGTCAGGCAGGGATTATTCTTCTCTGAACTTTCTGCCTCCTCTCTTTCTTCGCTTGATCCCTACTCTGATTATGTAGGGATCAACATCTCTCTTAACAACTCCTCCTCGCTCTCTTTTCTTGATGTGTACGGCCCCCATATTCGCTCCTCCCCGATGGATGGCAGAACCGATTCTTTTTCTCCCTCCATTCTTTCCTCCTCCAGAAATCTCTTCATTCTGGGGGACTTCAATTGCCATCACCCCCTTTGAGACTTAAAAGGTACTTCCGACCCCCGCGGGATAGAAGTATTCGACTGGGTCATCTCCTCTGACCTCGTCCCTCTCAATGACCCTGATACACCCACCCTTCTACATCGCCCCTCTGGCAGTCGCTCCTCTCCTGACATCTCCTTTTCTCCCTCCTCTCTTGCCTTTTCTTGCTCTTGGGAGGTGCTACAGGACCTGGGTTCTTACCACCCACCAATTCTTCTATCCGTCCTCCTCTCTCTGGCCTATCGCCGCAACGAGCGTCCCCCTTCCTTCAATTATCAGAAAGCTCGCTGGGATGGGTTTGCCTCCTACATTGACTCTCACTGCCCTTCTGCAGAGGAATACTCGTCTCTTTCCTCTACTGCTGCTCTTTTTACCTCTCTGGCACTGAATGCGGTCAAGTTTTCCATTTCTTTTGGCCGCATCAAACGGCATCCTAAGGCCTGGTGGTCTGCTGAGGTGGAAAGTGCGGTTAGTGAAAGACGCAAGGCTTTTGCTCTGCCGCTCACAGAAGTGATGAAGATCGCCAGGCTTACATCTCCACTTCTTGTCGCGCCTCGTCAGTCATCGCCAAGGCCAAGGCCGAGGCATGGCAGACGACTTGCTCTTCTCTTTCACCTAAATCTGTATACTCTCTTCTTTGCTCTATCGATGGCTGTTCTTCCTCGTCTTCCTCCTCTCCTAATTACCCCAACTGTTCTTCTCACATGAAATCGGCTTCGGTCTATGCCCCTTACCTGAGATCTCACTTTTCCGTTTCTCAGCCAAAGGCTCTGCGTAGCAGAGTCAGGGACTACCTCTCTGAGCTCTGCCGAGCCACGTGCCCTGTGGAGACTCACTCGTCATTTTGCTCTCCTTTCACTCCCACTGAATTTCTTGCGGCTGCCTCCAACCTTTCCTCGTCCACTACCACTGGCCCAAACAAAGTTGCCTATCCCAGGCTAAAGCATCTTCCTCGCTCTGGCATGGATTTTCTTCTTCACATCTTCAATCTCTCCTGGACTTTGCATTCCTTTCCTTCCATCTGGAAGACATCTTCTATTATTACCATCGACAATGTGACAGCAAAAGTAAATATACTACCAGGAATCTACCCGTAAAGTAACTTGCTCGAAGCGATACACGTTGATAATCATATAATAGATAAAATCAAGATACACTAGATCAGGTGAGCTACTTTATTATAAGAAAAATCGATTTCGCCCTATACAAGCATTTTCAATTTCTATGTAAAACGAAAAACAAAATGCATATGCATATGCATTTTGTCTGTATAGGGCCAAATTGATTTTTCTTATAATAAAGTAGCTCAGCTGATCTAGTGTATCTTGATTTTATCCCATCCACAATATGGGATAGCCTCTCGACTCTCCTGCTTTCTACCGGCCTATCTCTCTCACCTCCTGCGTAACACAGCTTTTTGAACGCATCATTCTATCCCTTCTACTCTTCTTTCTGGAGTGTAATTCCATTCTCTCTCCCCGCCAGGCCGGTTTCCGTACTGGACGGTCTACACTAGATCAAATTCTGTACCTTTCTCAGTCCATTTTGGATGGGTTTAACAAACCCAGGCCGGGCTCTCGGACGATCCTCTGTACTATCGATTTTTCCAAAGCTTTTGACTCTGTCTGGCATCCCGCCCTTTTCCACAAACTTATTTTGGCTGGCCTCTCTCCTTGCTTAGCTCGTTGGACTCATTTATTCGTATCACTTCTCTACCTAAAGTTAGCACAATTGTCATTACTCTGTCGCTTTTTCTTCTAACTTCCACCACATTTCCAGATATTTCCGCTTTCACCAAAATTCCAACCCCTCCGAATCCTGCATTATTTCCTGACCATCACAGTTTATACCTTCGTCCCGAAGTATCCATAAAACGAGCTCCTTGGCCTTTCCATCTTACTTCCTGGATGCAGCACACATCAACTTTTTTCTTCCTCAGTTCTTCACACACTTCCGTTTTTCTTCCACAAAGACTTCCCACATTTAATGTGCCAAATCTAATCCCATGACATTCAGATTTAAACCCGAAGATTCTTCGCATCCCCTGCCCAATTAAGAGCTTCCGGGAGCTGGGGGCCATTGTTTATTTTTTCTGGTTATGGAGATTTGTTGGAGCAAAATTCTTCTACAGAGAGCATGCCCTTGCTTTCCCCCAGCCTCAGTTTTCTGATATGAGTGGTCCAACCAAACAATCAAGCTGGCAACTTCACCATTAACAGTTAGACTGCAATTGGTAGGTGTCCAATAGTCGCCCCTTACGACATGCTGGGTAAACAGCTTCACTATTCTTTAAAATCGGTGAAGCACGGCAAAAACTGTGTGTTTTTTACGTGTTGTTAATGTTTCGTTTTCAATTTTTATAAGCATATTGGCCGTTTCTGCCGGCGTCGCTCGCAGGGTCCCCATTACTGACGTCGGGGTTAAGAAGATTGGTTTGCACGGCCAAGCCGGCTTTACCCATCGGGGCAGTTGTGTGAACAGTGACGAAAAGGTAATGTTTTTCCTGCACATACACTTTTCACAATTTGATGCGCTTCTTTTTGTAATAAAATTTGTCAATTCAAGGTCGTGGCTACGCCTTAGGCCAATGCGCTCTGTTCATTGCGTACCCGCTGCCAAGGGGGCTTTGTGTTTCCCTTAGATGTAGTTTGGAAGTTGGAAAACATTTCTTCTACTAAGGTATTTCGAAGCAAAGTAGAAGAAATGTTTTGCATGAGATGCGATTTTACACTCGGATTTTGTTTTCTTTGGATTTCTCCTCAAACGTTCTCAAGTCTCTGCTGGATACGCATTGCATTGCGCGTACTTTTTTCCCTGCGTAGGCGTGCCCAGGGAAGTTAAAATAGTCCTTGCTTTTCCCAAAATGTTTAAATTTGATCCCGACAGCTCTACAAAGCTTTTATCAAACAAAATAGAAAAATGTTTCTTTTAAATATGGTGCGATTTTACTCCGACAGGTCATGACGTTACCTGTGCCGAGTTCAACTGCACCGGCTTCACCGTACAGACATTTGTGTGAGCACTATTTTAGTAAATATACGCTAAAGTTTGTGTACACGTAATGGTAATTAACTTAGTCGATAAATTAAGACTGGTAGTACTTGCAGAGAAAGAATGATGTCACAAACTATCGTTTATACTATATAAAAGGTGGAAGGAGGGGGGTGGGGGAGTGAAACACGGTCAATGATCACGGAGACGCCAATATAGTGGTCGTTTTGACAATTGAAGAATTGAGCTATGTAGTGGTAGGCTTATTTGACGATTTGGTAGGCCCTTTTCGTATTTGTACTTGTGGTGTTAAGTTTTTTGGCTGCGCTGTTTGGTTCAATCCGGCCGTAGCGAAAAAAAGATCACGCCTTTTGTTGCAAACCAAGGCCGACAAAATGATACCCGGCTTTATTCAACAAATAAAGCACTCATCACAATTAACAAACCGTATAAGAAGTATCAGTAGAATAAAACGTTACATGGAAACCGAAATGTGGCCTATAAAACTGATGATTCATTAACACAATTAAATACCTTACTGTTATCGCACTGCAAGCTAATTGCTTGCACAACGTACACAAAACAATCCAACTGACTACAGGGATCGAAGGTACAAGAAAACTACGCTATTAGCATATTAGACAAACAAATCTTTGTGTACCACAGTACCAACATTTGCTACAACTTCCCCCCAAGTCATACAACCTACTCTAATAGACGTCTACTAAGCTATTTTCAAGCAAAAACGTTCCCTCTAATTTTTAATTAGCAAACTGATGTTATTATTGTGTTATTTTGATCTATACTTTAACTTGGAATTTTATGAGATTTATACTTTG
Organism: Trididemnum clinides; assembly: GCA_963675345.1. Taxonomy (NCBI): domain Eukaryota; kingdom Metazoa; phylum Chordata; class Ascidiacea; order Aplousobranchia; family Didemnidae; genus Trididemnum; species Trididemnum clinides. The sequence goes on from OY776299.1 coordinate 2,638,413, forward strand.
CCCCTAATCCCCATATCCCCATTTTTGAATGAAGATTAGTCTTACCTATCGGTACAAACAGCAATCTATTGCAAGTATTAGAAATAGGCTTTAGTATTTGTGTTTACTATAAAATAACAGTGGATAATTTTGCTGCTTGCTGCTGTTCACACTATCTGATGGTAAGCTTTGCGATGTGATTTAAAATTATGACGGTAATAGTCCTTTTTAAAAAGATTTAAGGCAAAGAAAAAGAATGCTTAAAAAAGACAAATAGATATCGCTTGTTGTATTTTGGTAAAGCGTAAGATGTTAGAAAATTCCTTTTAGCGGAAGCATCGTGATAATATTAGTGATGGGACGATACCAAATTTTATAACAATTCCGATACGAGCCCCGATTCCAATAAATATAATAAATTTATGATTATTTCCAGACCCTGAAGCTAGTTTAAGAAACAAATACTTTTTGAACCAAATAAAAGTATTTGGTTCAAAAAGTATTTGCTTCTTAAACCAGCTTCAGGGTCTGGAAATAATTATGAATTCATTGATTTATTTATAACTTTTTATTGTTATGCATTCAAAAGAAACATAAATGGTTTTGTTAGAGCAAAAAAAGTTTTTTATATGATGAAATGAAATGAAAAGAGTAAATGTATATGTAGGAGTGACAATGCTACATAGGAAGTTTCAAAATTGATAGTAGATTGACGCGCTGTCTTTATATCATCAAACGATAATTATTCCAAAACCAAATTTATTAAGAGTGTCGAGAGTAAATCCAAATTTCCGGTGATTAATTTGACGATCAAAGGACAAGCGGTTATCAAACTATGACTCAACTCGGTTAATATGGGGTTGCAATTAGAAGTTACACAAATATAATCACGGATCAATATATCTAAAACCAAACTTCCAAGTTAAATGGTTTCTTATGTTACAATAAAAAATATTATTTCCTAACTCTTAAGACTCCGATATAATGCAAATTTACAAGCAACTGCTACTAAACACAAATTAAGTCAATCGAAATTTAGCACTTCCTAATTGTGAACCAACGCAAGCCTGAAACGACAATTCTCGCAGGTTAGCGTGACACTGTAACCAACACAATACCAAACGATCTTGGTTCAAATCTGGAGCGGAAAATCAAAACAATATCAGAAAATAAAAAGAACTTTAGAAATTGGAGGGATTAGAAATTAGAAATTAGACTAGAAACGAACACAAAATTGTCAAAGTTTAACAGTATAGAAAAAAACTAAATTATTCAAGTAAATTCCTTGAAGGTATTTATTTGTATTCAAGTCCCAATATTCTTAGATTGTAATGTAAGAACATTAGCATCTCATTGTTTTTACCTTTCAGTCGATTTCTTTTCGGCGAGTAAATAATCCCTCCAACACTATGATAATCGTTAGCTATATAATAAAACACTATAACACAATAATCGTTCGCTTTCAATAGAAAAGGGAGGTGCTGACAAATACTTTCTGGCAAAAAGTGCAATAACAGGAAGTTCATTTTTATTTAATTTTCACCACTGCAAAGGATTCTCTCAATTTTCTGTATTCTTCAAATATATTTGGACATTTCACGTTCTATTAAAATTCTTTTGTTCCTGGTTTTGCTACTTTTTTTTACTACTTTTTACTACTACATTTACTACTACTACTACTTTACATTATCACATCCTTTTTCAGGCTTTAGCTCCATGTTTTGTTGTTCATTTTTCCTTAATTCAGAGAAGCATTTTTTAAAGCTGAAAGTAAAGTCATTATCACTTTTCTCTTTAGACACATCAGATGAGTCTATGCCGTGTGTTATTTCAGGAGAGGCGTCAAAATTTCCTTCAGTTATATTACAAATATCTTGACTTTCTTCGGTGAATTAAACTGCAAAAAACCCATGCTTGGCTAAAATATGCATTCTATATTTGCACTAGCGGTTGGTTTCTGGTATTGCAAAATGTAATGAGTGCTAAAGCTTACCTGTTAGCAATAACAACTGTAACAAACACCCTTCAGTCATAGAGTTTGCACGGAAGAACACTTGTCACTTATTGCTGAGAGGGGTTGCCAGTTAGGATGAGATGAGGAGAGAAAGCCACCAACGGTCGCATTTATAAGATTTGGCGTATTTATTTTTAGCGAAGGATGCGGTAAATATTGTATGCAGGGATGTGGAAGCGGCTATTTTGTCAATCGCTTCCGCTTCCACACCTATCGCTTCTGCTTCTACTAACAAAAAACTAGAAAACGTCCGTTGACAATTTTTTTAACTTTTGTGGGTTTGTAGCCTGCCTTCTCCTACACTTTATCATTTTGAGGAGGCAAAAATCTATCCATATATTGCTTTTACTTTGCCTACATCCTTTAGCAAATTAATGGAAACAAACATCAAAAGCACCAAAAATTTAGTTTTATTTAATTATTTTATTTAACGAGTGTTTTAATTTACATATTTGTATACAACATGACCACCGCAATAATTAAGAAGCATTTTGATTGCGTTTGGGCATTGAGTCGACCAATTTTGAACAATCTTTTAAGATTTGAGGGTCCTTGTACCACACTTCAATTTGAGCCTAAATCACCTTTTCCTTCGAGGTGCAGTCCATTGTACAAAGTGTTTGCTTACAAATAGACCACAAATTTTTAATTGGATTTAGGTCCGGAGAGTTTTCTGACCACTCCAGCAATTTAATGTGAGTTTCATTCATAAATTTTTTGACTTGTTTTGATGTGTGACACTGGGCTAAATCTTGTTGAAACACACCAGATTCATCTCCCAACCTCCAGGAGGTCCCTACGAACTGTTGACGAGCTTATTTCTATTCCTTTTTTCCCAGAGTAGTTTTTATGGCGTAACTTGTTTTTTTGGGTCTTTCACACTCTCCTGTAAAGGGTAGGCATCATCTCTGGGGGTCGTTTTCCTCTCACGACCACATTTGCCTTTGCGTTTTGGGGCAACAGACCCTGTTTCTTTCTTCATTTTCACAACACGACTTATGGTAGATATACTGACACCTACAATCTTTGATATCTGCCTGTAAGTCTTTTCTGTGTTTTCACGTAAATTTGAGATACAAGCACGCTTTCTAGGGCAAACATCCATCTTTGAAAGCAACTGTATAATATTCTAACTTATAGTTACGAATTCTGCATAAACAATTATGATGTTATAAACGGAGTTATGACGTCATCAAAATTTTATTTTATTGAAAATTAATGTAAATAGACATTTTTTCAAAAGAGTCAACATATGAAATCAGTTTATACTTATTTTAGCTAAGAAATGACAATATGTAAAAATTTGGAGGTTTGTTTTAATTAATTTGCACAAGGGTGTACTTCGCTTAAGCTTATTGTTCCAAACTACTCTATGTTTGTTTTTTCTTAGATATCAGAGCTTGTGTTGAATGTAGAACAGTGCTTTTTAATCTTTTTGTCATTGCAGAGCCCCTGATGTACTTTCGCGTTTGTCACGAAACTCCCACAAACAAAAATTTGAAATCACAAATTGCTTGTAAAAAAATCAAATATTTAGTTACTACAGTTCAAAAAAATCAAATACTTCAACAATTAAACAGTTATTACAAGTTCCTTGACTACTGATAACCACTTTTACAACAGTTAACCTATTGCTTCTCGGATCTAAACCGTATGACCACATATTACAACTCTCGACAATAGCCTGTCGTCACAACAACAAATTACAACGATATAGCGCAAATTTTCCCTCCTATCCTCAACTACCTCTGACTTTTAGTTAACTTTAACAGTAATCATCAATACGGACCTTCTGTCCGTCCCCGCAACACGTATTGACTCTAATCTTTTTGAAGTGCGAAATTTCGGTCGTATATACAGTATATCGAGCATGCAAAATTGAAATTACAGACGCACTATTACGAAACAAAAGCAGTTAGCAAATTCAGAGGTTATTAAAATTGCAAACAGGATTACATCACAATCTGCAACTTGCTATCACAAGATTCCATTACTAACTATTTATATCCACGAAACACCACTACATATAATAAATCAATATACTGAAATAAGAAATAAATACTAGTAATAAACGAAGAACCTTCGCGGTTCCCTCACGCAACTCTTAAAACTCACGAAATATAACTACATGCTTTGCGGCACCCCTGTTGAAGAGCACTGATGTAGAATGATCAAGTTGTTTCCGTCGTGAGTAATTTCTTTTTCAACGCTGTCAACCCTTAAAGCAAGGTCAATTAAGTTTAATCAAATCATCATTTTATGGCCTACGTTTCATTGTCAAACCACCGCTATTTATCCGTAATCGATATAAAATGTGATGCTAGTTATACTTTTTCTCGTTCTCTGTTGTTGTTGTTGTTGGTGTTGTTGTTTACCCGACCCCTTCCGAGGGATGGGGGCATGGCGGAGGACCATGGAGCCCCAGAAGCCGAGAAACTCCCCAGGGTCTGGACCAGAGGTCGTAAAGAGACAGAGAGTCGCCAAAGAGTGAGCGGCACAAAGGGTCCGTAGCTGGACAGTGCAGAATGAGATGAGAAGTGTCCTGGGACGAGTGTCCGCAGGTGCTGCAGGAAGGATTCTCGATTCTGCCAATCCTGAAGAGATAAGAACCTAAAAGAAGGCTGTGTCCGTTGCAGCGTAGACGAAAGAGGACACAGCGAGCATGGCGAGGGAGCACAAGTTCCTCGGTGAAAATCGAGGGAACCTGTGTGTCAAAGAATTTAGATGAAACAGTACGCCTCCGGTCTGAGAAAAAAAGAAGGGCGGATACGACAGATATGAGGAGAGAGACAGGGGATTGGTGGAGAGCGCAAGTAGCGTTCCCCGTCTGGCCAGCTCATCGGCCGCGTCGTTCTCCGGGAGAAGCGAGTGTCCGGGGACCCATTGTAGTCTAATAGAATAGGAGGACAGAAAGAACAGTTCCTGCCAGATTTGCCACAGAGTTTGAGAGAAGAGGAAAGATGGAGGAGAGGACAGGGTGGCGAGGACAGAACGAGAGTCAGACAGAAGGAGAAGAGAAGAGAAATGGCAGACTTGTTGGTGCTGCCGAGACCAGCAGACAGCGTGCAGAATGGCGCAGTCTTCAGCGGAGAAACTTGAACAAACTGGGCCTACCGAAAAGGAAAGAGTGGCCTCAGTGCCACAGAGAGAGCAGTTGACAAGAACGCCGGAGCCGCCCTTGCCAAAAGGAAAAAGAAACAGAGCCGTCTGTCCAAAGCACCAGATCATGAAGGGGGAGAGAGTCAAGGTGGGCGAGAGCCGCACCTTGGCCAGAGAGAGGGGGATCAGAGCAAGAGCATGGAGAGGGAAGAGTGTACTCCATCGTGAACAAAGGCAGATTTCAAGGAGGAAAGGGAAGGCAAGCAAGAGGAGCCTCCCTAGAACAAGTAGAAGGAAGCACGAGCGGGTGAGTGGACTCAAAAGCTCTCCAGGACGATCTGCAGAGTCTTGGCATCACTCCAAGTCTTGCCAAACCTGAGATGGTGAAGGAGGTTGGGAGACGAAGAGCCCGCTCATAAGATAAAACAGTGAAATGAGTGAGGGTGACTCGTAGGGGAGGTAGAAATGCCTCGGAGAGAAGAAGAGGGATAGGGGAGGACGAGAGGCAGCCGGTGATGACGCGACTGGCCGCTCGATGGAGGCGTTTCAATTTGGTGAAATTGGTAGCGTTTAGGAAAGGAAACCATCCGGGTGAAGCGTAAGTGAGAAGGGACCAAAGAAAAGACTTATGCAGGAGAGAGGGACTCCTTAGAAGGGCCCCATGAGGAAGCAGAGATACAGCGTAAGGCCTTGAGACGTGGGAAAAACTTGGCCTTCAGCGAAGATACATGCTTACAAAAGGAAAGAGTGCGGTCGAAGGTGACCCCAAGAAAAGTTGGAGTGGGATTGAAACGGAGGCGGGAGCCGAGTAGGAGGAGGTTGGGCTGGAGGTTAGTCTGGTGAGGATCCACTGAGAACAAGAAGGCCTCACATTTGCTCGGATTGAGAGGAAGACACCAGTACTCAGACCAGCACTCCAATCGAAATAGAGCTCCTTGTGTGGCCTCCACCGCAGTGGGGACCGAGGGGGAGGAAAACCAAATGGCCAGATCGTCAGCGTAAAGAGAGCAGCTGACGAAAGAAGGCAGAGAAGCCGAAAGATCATTGATGAAGAGAAAGAAAAGTACAAGGCCAAGAATGGATTCTTGCGGAATACCTCGACGGACTCGAAAGCAACGACTTTTGTCATTTTTAAAAACCACACAAGCGCTCCTTTCGGAAAGGAAAGATTGAGTTTAACGAGCAAAGCAAGGAGAGAGGCCAGCCAAAATAAGTTTGTGGAAAAGGGCGAGAAGTCAGACAGAGTCAAAAGCTTTGGAAAAATCAATAGTAGAGAGGATCGCCCGAGAGCCCGGCCTGGGTTTGTTAAACCCATCCGAAATGGACTGAGAAAGGTACAGAATTTGATCAAGTGTAGACCGTCCAGGGCGGAAACCGGCCTGACGGGGAGAGAGAATGGAATTACACTCCAGAAAGAAGAGTAGAAGGGATAGAATGATGCGTTCAAAAAGCTTTGATACGCAGGAGGTGAGAGAGATAGGCCGGAAGAAAGCAGGAGAGTCGAGAGGCTTTCCCATATTGTCGATGGTAATAATAGAAGATGTCTTCCAGATGGAAGGAAAGGAATGCGAAGACCAGGAGAGATTGAAGATGTGAAGAAGAAAATCCATGCCAGAGCGAGGAAGATGCTTTAGCCTGGGATAGGCAACTTTGTCTGGGCCAGTGGTAGTGGACGAGGAAAGGTTGGAGGCAGCCGCAAGAAATTCAGTGGGAGTGAAAGGAGAGCAAAATGACGAGTGAGTCTCCACAGGGCACGTGGCTCGGCAGAGCTCAGAGAGGTAGTCCCTGACTCTGCTACGCAGAGCCTTTGGCTGAGAAACGGAAAAGTGAGATCTCAGGTAAGGGGCATAGACCGAAGCCGATTTCATGTGAGAAGAACAGTTGGGGTAATTAGGAGAGGAGGAAGACGAGGAAGAACAGCCAGCGATAGAGCAAAGAAGAGAGTATACAGATTTAGGTGAAAGAGAAGAGCAAGTCGTCTGCCATGCCTCGGCCTTGGCCTTGGCGATGACTGACGAGGCGCGACAAGAAGTGGAGATGTAAGCCTGGCGATCTTCATCACTTCTGTGAGCGGCAGAGCAAAAGCCTTGCGTCTTTCACTAACCGCACTTTCCACCTCAGCAGACCACCAGGCCTTAGGATGCCGTTTGATGCGGCCAAAAGAAATGGAAAACTTGACCGCATTCAGTGCCAGAGAGGTAAAAAGAGCAGCAGTAGAGGAAAGAGACGAGTATTCCTCTGCAGAAGGGCAGTGAGAGTCAATGTAGGAGGCAAACCCATCCCAGCGAGCTTTCTGATAATTGAAGGAAGGGGGACGCTCGTTGCGGCGATAGGCCAGAGAGAGGAGGACAGATAGAAGAATTGGTGGGTGGTAAGAACCCAGGTCCTGTAGCACCTCCCAAGAGCAAGAAAAGGCAAGAGAGGAGGGAGAAAAGGAGATGTCAGGAGAGGAGCGACTGCCAGAGGAGCGATGCAGAAGGGTGGGTGTATCAGGGTCATTGAGAGTGAGGAGCTCAGAGGAGATGACCCAGTCGAATACTTCTATCCCGCGGGGGTCGGAAGTACCTTTTGAGTCTCAAAGGGGGTGATGGCACTTGAAGTCCCCCAGAATGAAGAGATTTCTGGAGTAGGGAGAAAAAGAATCGGTTCTGCCATCCGTTGGGGAAAAGCGAATATGGGGATGCGTACACATCAAGAAAAGAGAGCGAGGAGGAGTTGTTAAGAGAGATGTTGATCCCTACATAATCAGAGTAGGGATCAAGCGAAGAAAGAGAGGAGGCAGAAAGTTCAGAAAAAGATAGGCTCTGCCTGACGAAAATGACAACGCCGCCGCTAGCGTGCGTGGCATCAGGAGAGAGAATGCCAGACCGGGAGTGGGTACGATCAAGTAGCAACAACAGCACTTCACCCACATCCGGAAAAGGACAAAACTTTTTCGCCAAGTTACTCTGCAAGTCAAATAACCTATGTGGAAGCAAAAGCGGTAAAATTTTCGCGCTTCCGCTTCTGCTTTCACATCCCTGGTTGTATGGATATTTTTTTCATGTTATGGTTTTTATAAACTAATCTTCGTGCATCACGTTAAAATTACAAAGGTTTCGTAGCTAAGAAATTATAAAAAATAAAAAATTCAGCGGGACAACAGCCAAGTTGGCAACTCTACGCAAGACTGAAGTCTGTTTAGTCAAATATCAAACTCGTCCTGTTCTTATTCATTCTTTACACAACCATTTAGCGTTACAAATTTCTTCTTCTGTAGATGTTCTCAACTTCTTCTTTGGAAATAATAATACTTTAGATATTGATATCTACAGATTATACAGATTCTTTTAAAGGGTCAAATACATATTTACTTTTTATTATTACCTGTAATAAAAATTTAAGTTGCAAACATACCAATTTCAAAGAATCATTTTCATAATCGAAAACTTGATTGAAATTCTACAATTTCGATACCAAAAAAAGTTCCGATATTTTCGATTCTCAATTCCGATTCCGAGAACTCGTCCCATCACTAAAAAATAACTTCTGAAAATGCTTTTCAGCACGCTTGTACAGTCAGTATTGTTTGAGAGAAAGAAGATCAAATTTTTGAATCAATGTTTGATTGTGACGTGACCTTAATTCCTAAAAAAAATAAATTTCTTGAAGTTGGCTAGTTGAGTGCTGGCTTATATTAAAGCCTAAAATTGATTTTATTCATCGAAAATGCCATTTTCAAAATATGTGTCTTAAATTATGACATAATCATCACCTCACCGACTTCCTTTTGACCCTCACTTTGGTGTTAACATAACTCATGCCCAGTTTACAGTTTGTATGCTCAGTATTTGTAGAAGAGTTAATTGTAAAATCATGGTCAAACACAAAATTGCTCATTGCTTTGCCAATATTTCTTCAATTTAAAATGAAACTCTGCTTCGGAAATCATGTTGTTGACATCTCTCAAAAGAACCATGAACCACATTTCTACGATTAGCAGAGCAAAAATTTGCTCTTTGGTGTTGACGACGTCATAATGACGTCGTCAAGCCCCCATGAGAATCACCCCGTTGCGGTGATCAATCATGCCCAGTTAAATGTTTATATGTCAAGTGATTTAGGATTAGTTAACAAAAACAAAAAATTTTTAGATTATATTATAAACACAACCAGCTTTGCAGCCGTCGCCCGCACGGCTCCCATCAGTATTGTCGAGATCAACAATATCGGTTCGACCGGCCTAGCTGACTTCATCCAATGGATGGTTGTAAAAACAGTAATCAAAAGTTAATGTTTTTTCACTCAGCCAATTTCTGTTGCAAAACAAAACTGTATCGTTTTTTGAAACGCAGTTAATCAAAAAATCATTATGGGGGTTTGCGTATACTTACTACATGTCTCCCAAGTTTCTCGAGTTTCTGGCAACGTCATATTTGCCCTCTTTTCACCATAGGGCCCTTACACTTAAACTTTTATCCGTTAAATTAAACAAATACTAGTAATTTTTGAAATCGAATGTTTTTCGCAATTTGGCTAAAGAATTGAGTTGAAAATCTCTTTTCGAAGATCAACTTTTTAAAGTGATTGTTTTGTTTTGGAGATAAAACTTTGAAATTCGTGGAGGTGCTGATAATACTTTAGGGGTACCGACAGCAGTCTGTGGGGACTGCGACCCCAGCCCCTAAAGGTCTTTTTGTTTTACACATATGGTGTAAATGCCCAACCACCATCTTCAGTTTGCCGTTACTTTTCAGCGACTGGATAAAATACAAAACGGAATTTCTTGCACTAAAATAGCAAAACAACGAACAATAAATTTGGATTATCCATTGGCCTACTTCAAAACAGTTGGCCATGGATCATCTTTCATTGGATGATTTGCTTCAAGCTAAGAAAAACATTCGTGTGTTTTCCAGTACTTATATTACTTGTTCTATCTGTATGATTGCCTGTTAAATGTTTTACCGGAGCTATACCAATATTAGATTTGTCTAGTGGACTTCTGTTAATATTAATTGTGTAGCCCTGTACTGGATTAACTATTATAAACTTTTGTCTTGATTTAAGTTGCTAAGTTTTTTCCAACTGGAGACATGATAGCTCTTTAGTAAATTAGATGACCTGATTTCAAAAATATTACCAAAGTCAATTTTTACAAAAAACGGGAGAGCTATCTACTTGCATTCGACAAAAACTATCTCGATCAGTGCGGCTGTGTTCAAGTTTTTGTGTGCCTGCTCCGACCTCTCCACAGGAGCACATTTTGAGTTAAAGTGGATTAGCTATGCGACTACCGTAAACCGGGGTTACTTTGTACACCGGGGTAATTTTGAACACCATGAGGTAACTTTGTACACTTTTTCAAAACACATAACCATATTTTCAAAACACATAACCATATTTTCAAAACACATATTTTTGTTGTTGGTGTTGTTGTTTACCCGACCCCTTCCGAGGGATGGGGGCATGGCGGAGGACCATGGAGCCCCAGAAGCCGAGAAACTCCCCAGGGTCTGGACCAGAGGTCGTAAAGAGACAGAGAGTCGCCAAAGAGTGAGCGGCACAAAGGGTCCGTAGCTGGACAGTGCAGAATGAGATGAGAAGTGTCCTGGGACGAGTGTCCGCAGGTGCTGCAGGAAGGATTCTCGATTCTGCCAATCCTGAAGAGATAAGAACCTAAAAGAAGGCTGTGTCCGTTGCAGCGTAGACGAAAGAGGACACAGCGAGCATGACGAGGGAGCACAAGTTCCTCGGTGAAAATCGAGGGAACCTGTGTGTCAAAGAATTTAGATGAAACAGTACGCCTCCGGTCTGAGAAAAAAAGAAGGGCGGATACGACAGATATGAGGAGAGAGACAGGGGATTGGTGGAGAGCGCAAGTAGCGCTCCCCGTCTGGCCAGCTCATCGGCCGCGTCGTTCTCCGGGAGAAACGAGTGTCCGGGGACCCATTGTAGTCTAATAGAATAGGAGGACAGAAAGAACAGTTCCTGCCAGATTTGCCACAGAGTTTGAGAGAAGAGGAAAGATGGAGGAGAGGACAGGGTGGCGAGGACAGAACGAGAGTCAGACAGAAGGAGAAGAGAAGAGAAATGGCAGACTTGTTGGTGCTGCCGAGACCAGCAGACAGCGTGCAGAATGGCGCAGTCTTCAGCGGAGAAACTTGAACAAACTGGGCCTGCCGAAAAGGAAAGAGTGGCCTCAGTGCCACAGAGAAAGCAGTTGGCAAGTACGCCGGAGCCGCCCTTGCCAAAAGAAAAAGAAACAGAGCCGTCTGTCCAAAGCACCAGATCATGAGAGAGGACAACTTATCTCCCTATCAATGCCTTCTGAAATCTACCCACTATTTTACTGTATTTTTTAATTTTGAACTCTTTTTCTACATTGAAACAAAGTGTACAAAATAGCCCCTTTTGAAAAGGAAGTTTGTTCACCTTAGTGTTGAAAATACATTGCTAATCGAGATTAAAGAAATGTACAAAGTTGCCCCAATATTGGGGTAACTTTGTACGCAACAAAATATGATCTTCCCGGCCATCCTTGAAGTTAGTGTTAAAAAATAAATTCAAGTTTAGAAAGCATGCTTCTGAGGTGCCAAGTTCAGCTAAAAAAAACTCGTCAAGAGGTTGCGTTAGAGAGCTAAGTTTCAGCAAAGGCAAAAAAAGTGTACAAAGAAACCCCGGTTTACGGTACGTCCGACCAGATTTTTTTGGGAAATGCTTGGGACCATTTAATGCAAATATGCTAAAGTAAGATCAAGGGGGGAAATACTCTAAGTAACATCAAAATAAACACTTTCCAGCTTATTTGTGGCTTAAAATCTAAATCGCCGTGCAAGTCTGTTATTTTAATGCTGTGGCAATAAAAATTAATCTTTCAGAAAAAGTAAACAGCTCTACTCGGACGCCGCTGCTCAAAAACCACACGATTTCGCTTTACCAAAAGCGAAAACGACACATTCGAATGTTTACTTCTTCACTATCACAGTAGCGTCCAGCGACGAGCGCGTTGGCGCACACTCGCTCAATGGCCCGTGTTCACACCCATACATAGCGCGAGCAACATTTCAATTCGCAATCACAAATACACGGCAAAATTTCTCTAGTCTTGGTCTCGATAGGCAAGGCCTTGTTTTGGGATGCTGGTCTGGCAAAAATACTAGTCTTGATCGTGGTCTTAGTCATAAAAAAAATTTGGTCTTGGTCTCGACCGAGACGGTCTTGACTACACTGTCGTAATATGACAAAACCAAATAACTACAAAAACCATCTTTTTAAGAATGATGATTTTGTTGTCACTTATTGTTGTTCAATAAGCAAAAAATCGAACAAAATTTTTTTCAGTTTTGCCTTGAAGCTGTTAACTGTACGAACATTAATTGTTTCTTCGCGCTTGCTGATCAGTAGCTTCACCTAAACAAAAAAAATCTTTGTTTGTGAAATCTGAAATGCAGTTGTTTTTGCAAATTCCATTCTCCTTACATCACTGAATCCTCTCCTTACTAAAAAACAATTATAGCTGATGAAAACAAATTTTAGTTCCACGCCAATTTCATGTCATAATAACCTAGGCTAAACGCATCACAACTGGATGCAAAAGTAAGCACCAGGTGCAGCATTAAATAATGTTTAGTAAATTTACCCTTGAGAAAAGTATCTTGATTTTACTTTAACTGAATCTTAAGTATGTTGTAGACTAGAGTAGGTTCTAGGCCAGAGCTTCGTACTCTTTTGATAAACTTAGACATGTTGCGTGTCTTCAAAAAATAGTCTTTGTCATTTCTTAACTAAAACCGCCCTAGTGGTGCAATAGCTGGAGCACCCGCATTGCAGTCGGTAAAACACGTTCATATTCACAGATCCCCTGCTTAAAGTCCTGAGCAACAGGAGTAATGTGAAGGGTAAAATATAGAACTGAGTTGCTCAATCATGACTAGCAAAGTTTAATGTGCTTCGTGCAAAAGCCAATGCTGGCGCCAGAACAATACCAACAACCTCTTAACTACAAGACCTTTTTTTGGTGATAGTTTTTGCAAGCGATTGTCTTTGCCTATTTTGTGATTTCTTTCCAAATTCCTTGATGTAATTGCTGTTTTCTCAACTTCCGTACCTCTACGACTAACTTCTTCACTTACCCCCAAATTTCTCCACTTAACAAAAGATAGGATGTCGACCGATGACAACTCTTCACTGTTTTTCAACGACTTACAAATTCAACTCTGGCGAGCATGATGCACTTTCATTTTGCTGGCACTGCAACTGCGAGAAAAATCGTCACAACTCTTGCCTTAAAAAGCAGCTAGGATGCGTTTAAATGCCATAAAATCTGCAAAATCTTACTAGCATTCTCTTTTTGGAAACAATTTCTTTGCTCATTCTACATGTATTTTCTAGTCACCAGGAGAAACGCTTTTTCGACATCCCCTATCTTGAGCGCAATCTTTTCTAATCGCGAAATTTCTTAAAATCATTGTAATTTTTAACATATTTCCGCCAAGAATCAGCAAAAAACTTGAAAGTTTACGTCCACATCGTTTCCGTTATCTCACCTCGGAGCACGAAGGCGGCTTCACTTGGCCAACTTGTTTTCGACGAATGCATTCCAGCGATTACCAGAAATACCTCGAAGTGCGATCATACTAAAACAAAATATTCGCATCCGTACGCAAGTGGGCGCAACATGTGGAAAGACGAATTGGAGTTGCCGATAAGCTGAACACGCCGCTTCTTTGCCACTGACATTATAGCCGAGCAGGTTGAATTGACGTGAAGCACTTTGTCTACGTCATGCCAACACGAAACCTAAGCTTACACCTAGAATTGAAGCAAGTGAATTGATGGTACAATATAAAACTTTATTAGGGCCGGATGATGGTCGATTCAAAAATAAAATAATTCGCGTGAGAGGTTCAACTGTTTACATCACAGAAAGTTGTGATCAGACGAACGTGAATGAAATTAAAAATCTTTTAATAAAGTTTATTTGAAGTTGTCCGAACTACACTGATGAGAAGCTGGTGGATTTGATACGAGTTGCCAGCAGATCAGTGAAGTGAATTATTTGAAAACAGTAAAACACGCACATGTATATAAAGAACAGTGAGGGCATTGCGAATATGAAATACGATAAAGGAACTGCGATAACCACGATTATATTATTTCAATTCGTTCAATAAAATGTTGAATCTTTCTTTATAACACAAAGAAACATATAGTACAAGAACATGATTAAGATATTCCCATTCCTCATTAAATAATATAAAAAGTCAGTTTTAATCGTCACATAGCACGCTGACACGACATCGGCACACGCGTACCAACAATACAAAACATTGAATAGGTGCAAATAGATAAAAAAAATATCGGGCAACTCTGATCGCAGTACCGCTCATGTGCCGTATCGACGCGCGTATCGCTAGATATTTGTTGTTGTTGCTAAACATGGGTCAGATTGTTCACGTAAAAAACCGAATGCTGATCTACTCGCAATTGTCCGAGTACAACAAGCAGTCAATGTGAGCAGCATGATTGAATGAAAGCGCAAATTGATGAACGTTAATCTTGCAGGGCGAAGGCCTATTTCTAGTAAATGCAGGGTGGCATTTTTAGAAAAACCTTTTCCAAAAGTAAAAAAACAAAACTTGTTTGATCAGCTCTTGAAATTTTCCCCTAAAATCTTTCCATTTCAAGAACTTATTCCATGAGGTTCCCTTCTTACCGCCAGCAGGAAACAACATCGGAGCTATGCTAGATGGTCGGTCGGTCGGTCCATCAACCCGACGACGAGCAATAAATTACAAAAAAGGGCAGTAGAAAAAGAACCTAGCACAGCAATATTGCGACCAAATTCACGTGAAGTAAAGTTCGTTGAGAAAATGAAGAACGTTGTTCTTGTCGCGTGTCACCGATCACGTCAAATCCTTCCACATCTTCCTATCACACATCGCGGGGTCCAACAGCCCGGTGCTTAGTTTCTATCAACTCTTAGGCTCCGCATGGGGACGTGGGCCTTCCAAGAAGTATGTCATCATCTCCCCCTTTCCTTTTACTTTGATGAGACCACGTGGTACCAACTCAAAACCTTTATCATGGAGTAGGTTGTACATTTCTTCAGTGACCTAATCATACAAGACTTTTACGAACTGCCTGTTGTCATCATACGATCAAGTCACACATCACTCGCAGGAAATAGACGAGAAACCATAGTAACCGATTCAACTATAATGTAGCCGCAAAATTTGTTTCCGACGCCACGACAATGGCAACACCCTTGATATACTTCAAAAATACCAACGTGCGAAATGTCCATCACATACCTGTATTTTATTGTCCAGCCCTGTGCTGTCCATCCGGCTAGCCACATTGACCGTATTACCCCATATATCATATTGAGGTTTCGTTGCACCGATCACACCAGCCACCACCGGGCCGATGTTTAAACCTGCAGTAAAGGTTATGGTGATACACAACTTCGTAAAACTGGGAGGTTGAGCATTTCTTTAAGGAACACAGAGACATACAGTGGCCAGAACAATCATGAGGAAATGTTTTCGCGTTGTACCTCTATCACCACCGTTACGCAACAGTGAATGATATTTCTCCCGGTGCCATTGGAGTCCACGATTTACCACGGAGTTATTTATTTACGCATCGCTCTAACATCGGCTCAGCAAAGCCAACAAAAATACCGACACAACAGTGCGAATTTCGGTCGACAAAGGTTTTCCGCAGAGTGCAACGTAGAGTTCGTAGCAAGACAGGACAGATTGAGAAGCGTCCAGAGTCAGGTCAGATCACAGGCGCACGAAGGTTCTCATTGGTACAATCCCTAAACCCGCTGAGTAGGGTCAATGACTGTTGGGACTCCTCAAGTCTCAAAAACCCAGGACACCCTCCAACCAAAGAGCTTATTTGCCATTAAAAATTGATGTATACCAGAAAATGCTTCAACATGATCAGTGAAAGACTCTTTCATAGTGCGTTAACGCACGTACAGCAAAATAAGAAAGGAAGGGCATGTAAGGAGGGTTGTTTAGTTATACGACGGGGTGCGATATTTCCGGGCACAAGCATGATAATTGATATTAGCATCCCCCGACCCCACACAACCAATTTGCTGCAAAATTATCACATATATCTTACCAATTCTAAATTTAAAGTTATTGAAGGAATGTTGGTTGACATAGGCGAGTTGATCTTGCAGCCTCATAGAGAAAGTTGCTAAGGCAGTTATGTGAGTCATTTTCACAGCGTCGTACGTGCTATTATTCAGCCCGGACGCCACCATGTATGTGCTTCCAATTGTTTTGATCTTTTCCAATTGGTAAAACTGATCTTCGCTGATAATCTACAACCAATCAATCAAACAAACTCCTAGAAGTTGCTTTGAAAAGCATAATAAAATCGTATAGTGCTTTGCCAAATGACAATAAACTATGAAACTGTTCACAAAGCATGGCGTAACACATCAATTTTGGCCAGCCACTAATAGCAGTATACAGTGCCAGCAGTGGGCTGCCTTTTCACCAGTTGCGTCCACCTCTGATTCGATATGTACCGTCGATTATTCCTAGCCTGATTTTGATTGGATCTGAAGTTGAAATCTGATATGTTTCATGCCATGCTTTCATCTCAAAAAGAAGATAAAAATAAATAAAATATGGCTATTCCTAGCTGATTTTGATTGGAAATGCAGTTGGAATCTGATATCAGTTTCATTCACGCTTTCATCTCAAGAAAAAGAAATGAAAAATGAACAAAATATGGCTAATACGTTGCGTAACCTACATTATCGAAGTCAGCAATGATTTCATTGAGCAGCCGCAAGCATTCCACTCCTTCGTTGTTGCCATCCAATTCAACATAAAACTCCGAAAAGTTAGTGATAGTGGCAAACATGACAGCGACGCGATCGCATGATTGGAAATACAACTCGTCCTCATTTTCGTTCCTATAGCAACAGAAAATCAGTGACATTACCGGGAAGAACAAAAAGATTCCCCTAACCAGCAGTGATTGACTTTGTCAAGTGCTTTTTAAAACTTTGACCTGCATTCTTTTTCACTCTTAGAACACAACTTTTGTGACAGCCAGTTCACCAGTGTTCAACACACAAAAAACTTGATTAAAAACTCAAAAGCAATATGAAGCCGCCAACCTTCCAATCCAAACTTCGCACTGATTAAATGGTATGAAGCAGGTCAAGTCGATCGCTTAACAAACATCACGATCAACAGATTTATGATGCAACTAGTACAACTATATTGGTATTGTTAAAAGAATAGATCTAAAAAATATTCACGGTTCGACTTGGGTGAAAACTAGGCGCTAAGCATGAGAAATGCAGATGCGGAAAACGCGTTTACTCGCAACTGAACTCTTCACATTGTAACAGATTTCAAAACATCTTACTTGTCTCTTTCGAGGAAATACTTGGCAACATCTACCGGCAGTATGTTGTGCAGTAACTTCCTGTTGTAAGCTTGCTTCTGTTGCATCTCCTCCCTTTCCTCAGAAGCTTGCTTGTTCCATAGAAAGTCAATTCTCGCGGTCAATTCAACTTGTTGACCTTGCAGAAACACTGCAGCCGCGAACAATAAATTGATAAAGGGGGTCATGTATTTGAGGGGCACTTGCCAAGGGAGGAATCTGAAACAAAACCCGATTACAGGAGGTGCTGCGTGACGCTTAAGAGCGGGTGTATCTCAAGAAGGAATTATTTCAACCGAACACCTTAATAAATTTCTAAGCTGAAAAATAATAACTGTTAGACCCTTTCGCAAAAAAGTACCGCCAAGCAAACATTCGATTTCACAAACACCTATCTTTTTCTGCATCAGACTTTAATCAACAAACCGACTTTAAATTACAGACATCTTTTTTCACATATATCTTGATGCTTTCGGTAGACATCGAATAGCTTTGTTTACTGTGACAACTACACTTACTGGTAAGCAGCTTGATTGAGGAAGTCGCTGTTGTCGTATAGATTGCCAACAAACCATATGACAAGCGAGTTGTAGGTGATGAATTGAATAAGGAGGATGATGAATTTGCTGCGTCCGGATGTACCAAGGAATTGAGCACAAGCCAGCATCGAAAGAAGCAAGCAATATGTAAAGTACTGCAAGAAAGAAATGAGTCAAACTGTTCATAAATACAACACATTTCAATGACTTCTTTTATAGATCTATAGTAGTAATCAGTCTTAAGATCTATTACATTCCGTTCAAGACTAATTAAACACTGAAAAACTTGTTTTCGACAAATCTGAATACAATTAATTGCTAAGGGATTAAATTTGAAAAATACCGGTGATGATGACATTTAATATCGAAATAAATATTAACAGCTCGTAATTAACATTTAATTAACAGCTCGTAATCAATTCAATGATTAACGTGCCGCACCGTAACAAAACGATATTGTAAAAACGCTGATATTCGTCAGAAAAGGCACCCGGAATTTAAAGTGCTACGTTGCTCCAGTACAAAGTCTGGTTCGAAAGCGAGTGTGTAGTGGTAGACATAATTGAATCAGCACGTCTGAGCCTGCAAAACGCCGGAAAAATGACGTAAAAGCGACCGACCGATCGAAAAACGATATCGTATCGTCGCAGCCTCATGCTAGCTGCCCATAACTATAAAAAATCAAGTATATTTGACCACAGCAAAAAAGAAATCGCGAAACATTAACGTAATAAAATGGAAGTGCTATTCTCTTTCTGAAATGTTTTTGGTAAACTCGCTAAATCATCCAACATTTCATGGGCAGTCGGCGTATTATCAAAACGTTTAGTGTTTTTGAGTTCCGACTATCATGCAAGATTACACGCTGCTCCATAGGGCATGGCTATACAGTAACTGAGCAATTCACTATTGCTAGTATGGAGTTAATAACATCTCAGTAACTGTACTAAAATAGTTAATAGTTGTAAGATGAGAGAATTAGTCTACCAAATTGATCACTTACTTGTGGATAGTGGCACGTAGGAGACATCTGTTCACAAGTTGTATAATCTTGTTCTTGTAGAGTGAGGTTCAAAGTCAAGCTCACGTTGACCGGATCGCTTGTATTGAGTAAGTCAGAGCCACAACGTTCTAGATTGACAGTAGCACCAAAGAAAAGCTGCTCAAACAAAAGCGATGTAGTTTTGATCGTTTATATCGAGCAACGCTAGCTACTTTAGTTTGCATCAAAATTCCCAACGCCTTTCCGGATCAGAACTCAAGATGCGGTGTGAGCCGTAACTATAAGAGGTGTAAACGTAACTATGAGCATTAAATCGGGAGCACTTCCAATGCATAATGACAACGACACCACCGTCGCAAACGCCATTTGGAAATGTATCCACCAGCCTGGCGGAGAGGTTTATTCTTTCACCACCCCAGGCTGTGCCCAGATCATAAGCTGGCATTGATGTTGTTGAGCCAGTTCCATGTAACATCAAGAACGTCAGACCTTTAAATCCAGTTAGTGCCTAAGGTATCGGACTTTACAATTACGTGGTCTGTGGTCTGCTCAGTCACGCTCCAGTCGCAAATCGATGGAAAAAGATCTATTCGTGCATGCAAGACAGATACCGTCCAGCACCACTCCCGAGACGGTGGAGTCGTACGCAAGCACGTCTGCGTAGGCTTAGCAGACCACACTATAATATATTGAAATGCACGATTATTGAATGCAAACTCTCACCATATTTCCAATCGCCATCGCTGCTATGAGACAGATGATTGATCCCGTCACGACCCACACCACCTTCCGATTGAGTTTTGTGTTTCCAGACTTCTTCACTCTCTGTGATATCATTTTTGATTAAGTAACAGTGCATTGCATATGTGGTGGTATTAAAGTCTCCAATAAAATCTTCTGCCAACTAGAATAATGGTAAATCAAACAGCTCTGAATAGGTACAACCCTTAACATTTCCATTTCAGACAATTGCCCTTATCCAAACCTTTAAAAACCTGATTTATTTCGCATTTTTAGCTTCCAGACCAGCAATCCAACCGCGGACGAGCTACACGTAGAGGCGCCTTTCAATCACCTTGCTGCTTTTTATAACCCACTAAGCAAAGGATCTCAATATGAAGTTCATTTCCTTGGTAAGGTGCACAAAACCCAGTTATTATGGGTGCCGATCCTGTGATCACTCGGCCGTAGCCGCCTTCAAAACAATGTCCTGGCCTGCTCTTCCTCCATTGACGCGCTCCGACAGCTGAGCACTTCCTCAAGATCAAGTAAGCTACGTTCAGATCACCTTCTAACTGTTTTAACAATTTTCCTTTCTGATATAGTTCCAATCAATAGCCACCTCAACGTGGTGGTGCGGTTCCCAATTCCGTTGGAGTTAGGTCGAAATGGCTGTTGGCTTTCCCGAGGGTCTCAGTCACCCCGGGCACTCCCCTCGTACAAAGCATTTTTTGCCGTGCTCCCCTTTGAACGACCGCAGGAGGCAGCATGCATTCTCTCTGAAATCGGTCGACTGTTTTCCCTCATCTTCTCACGCCTCTCTCTTGCTCATCTTGTCCTGATGAGCGGCAACGTTCATCCCAACTCGGGTCCAGTCTTTTCCTGTTCAGTGTGCGCTGGCACTGTAACCTCCAGGGGTAGGCCGGTGTAATTCTGCACTTGTCCCAAATGGGTCCATTAAAGGTGCTCTCTTCTCTTCTTCTCTCAATTAAGAATTCTAGGCAGCTCTCACTCCTGGAGCGGCCCGCTCCTTGTTGCGTCCCTGTTTCTTCTGGAGGTCCCACACCTACCAACACTCTGTCTTCCTCTTTGGGCTCCTCCAGCTTGTACACCATTATGTTCAATCTGGTCCATCCGACCCCCTCGGCCAATGCAGCCCTCCCGCCCCACCCTCGCCTTCAAACCTCCTACCAGCCTTCCAACCACTTTGTATCTCCTTTTTCTTCACCCTCCCCACCCCTTCATGTTTCTTGCTGTTTTCCTATACTGCCTGCTTCCTTCTCTTCTCTTTGACTCGCTCAGGGTTTTTCAATGAAATGCCGGAGGTCTTCAAGCAAGAAGCGCTGAAGTACTACACTTTATCATGTCCCATACTGTGGATCTTATCTGTATCCAAGAATCCAACCTTAACTCATCTTCCTCTTTCCCGATCCCAGGATTCTCTGCGATCTGATCGCACTCATTCCCTGCCTGACATTCTTTTCTCCCGATGACCCGTACGGTAGCGGTGGTGTCATCATTTTCATCAGGCAGGACCTATACTTCTCTGAACTTTCTGCCTCCTCTCTCTTTGATCGACCCTTACTCCGATTATGTAGGAGTCAACATCTCATTAAAAGACTCTTTTTCGCTCACTTTCCTTTATGTTTATGCTCCCCCTTATTCGCTCTTCTTCGACGGATAGCAGAACCGACTCCTTTTCTCTTCCTGCTCCAGAAAATCTCTTCATTCTGGGAAACTTTAACTCCCATCACCCTCCTCTGGGACTCAAAAGGTACTTCTGACCCCCATGTGGAGGAAATGTTTGATTGGGTCATCTCTGACCTTCTTCCTCTCCATGACCTTGATACGCCAACCCTTCTCTATCGCTCCACTCTTGACATCTCCCTTGCTCCTTTCTCTCTTGCTCCTGGGAGGTGCTTCAGGACTTGAGCTCTGATCACCTATCAATTCTACTAACTGTCTTTCTTTCCCCGCTTTTCTGCCCCAACGTACGAACCCCTTACTTCAATTTTCAGAAATCTTATTGGAATGGAGTCTTTGCTTTTTACTTTGATTCTCACTTTCCTTCTGCAGAGGAATACTCCTTTTTTTCTCTTTCCTCTGTTGCTGGTCTCTTTACTTCTTTCGCACTGAATGCGGTCAAATTTTCCATACCTTTCGGCCACGTCAAACGCCAAACCAAAGCCTGGTGGTCTGCCGAAGTGGAAGAAGCGGTAAGCGAAGACGTAAAGCTTTCGCTGCCACTCATAAAAGCGATAAAGATCGTCAGGCTTACATCTCCGATTCCAGATATGCCTCGTCTATCATCATCAAAGCCAAGGCTGAGGCATGGTAGGCGACAGCTAATCTCTCTCTCCTAATTCAGACCCTAAATCTTTGTATTCCCTCCTTCGTTCTGCAGCTGGCTCTTCTTTCTCATCTTCCTCTTCCCCTAACTTCCCCAACTGTTCCTCTCCCAGAGAGTGGACTTTGGTCTTTGCCGACTATCTAGGATCCCACTTTCCTGTTTCCCAGCCAAAGGCCTTCCGAGTAGCAGAGCCAGCGGCTATCTGTCCGAGCTCCACCTAGCCCAGTGCTTCGCAACCTTTTCTCACTCACGGCACAGTTATAAACCATAAAACTTCGACGGCACCCCTTAACCAAGTTCCGACCAAAATATAGAAAATTCAAAAGCACCTTATGGTTTATCAATTTTTTAATGAAATATTTGAACGTAAATCAACACAATCGCCGTACGTTTTCTTCAATATTTAATAGAACATCTCGAAGTTCTTCAACTTTTTAAAAACAGAATGCCACAATCGTTTGTTGTTTTTGATCAATAATAAGAATGAAAAGTTTTTCGCGCACGTAAGTTGTGCAAAATTGGAAAGAAATTTAAAAGTTCACTAAAGGAAAACAAACTAAGGGAAAAATTCATTAAGGGAAAACAAACTAAGGGAGGCAACTGGCTCTGGCTTTTTTATTGGGAGAAATCATGAACGCCCATTAAAACCACACAATTGATCCTATTTCTTTAATTTCGTGAATTTTCAACCTTTCCTGGTCTTCGCATTCCTTTCCTTCCAGGTCGTTTCAGTGCAACTCCATCCTCATCGCCAAAGCCACCAGGCTAAAACGAGGCAAGCGACACGACTATTGCTACTATCTCTCTCTCTCTCTCCCTCTCTCTCCTAAAACTAACCCTAAATCTACGTATCATCTTCTTGGCTCTGTTGTTGGTTCAGCTGACTCTTCCTCTTCTTCTCTTCTCAGTTGTTTCACTGCCAAAGAATTGGTAACTGTATTTCTCAACCAAAAGCTATCTGCAACAGAGCCAGAGCCTACTAGTCTAACTTCTGCTAGACCTTTTGTTAATTAGGTTATCACTCTTTTTTCTGCTCCTCTTTTATCCACGACCTTTCCTCGGCCACTAACAGCGCTCCAGACAGTCTTGTAACCTGTGCTAAAGCACTTTCCTTCCTCCAATGTTGAACTTCTTCAAACTTAATCTTTATTGGTCTTTTCCACCTAAAAGTATACTTTATCATTGCCATCCATGTAACGGAAAAACTTTGCGACTTTCCTACTCCCTTCTCTTGCCTCCTGCGTCTCAAAGTTGTTTGAGCGCATCATTCTATCCTGTCTACTCTTCTTTCTTGAGTCCAACTCAACTTTAAATCCCCGTCAGACCATTTCACAGTGCCCTTGATCAATTTTTTTTTCTATCTAAGACAATTTCAAAAAGGTTTCTTGAGAGAAACAATTCTCTCCATTGTTAATTTCTCGAAAATATTTGGTTCTGTTTGGCAACCAGAGAGTTTTTCCGCAGGCCTTCCTTCTTGTAATGTTTGGTGGACTTATTAATCTTTTTTTTCTGACAGGTGCGCTAACGTATTGTCACAGTCAATCACAATAGTCGCTCTTCTCGAGTCCATCAAGGCTTTCCGTAAGAATCTGTTCTGGGTGCATTCTTGTTTTCTTTTCTTCATCAATGATTTCCTGATCATTATCCTCGGTAGCTTCTGTTTTTATTCTGACGATCTGATAGTTTTTGCTCTCCGCCTTCCAGTTGTTGTGGAGGATGCACAAGGAGCTCTGGTTAGATAGGGGCACTAATCTCAGCACTGGTGTTTTCCTCTTCACCCAAGCAAAGAGTGAAACTTTTTCTTTTTAATGGAATCCCACTAAGACAGTCTTCATTCTGCTTGCTTGCCTTCTTCTTTTAGCGAGGAGCTCCCTCTTTCCTTTCCATTCTCTCACTACGATCCTCCTTTTTTTCGCCGAGACAACACTCTAGCCAACCTTGACTCTCTTTCAAATCACGATCTTGTATTTTGGATTAACCGTAATGCCCCTTCTCCCGACAAAAGAGACACGGGCGCCCTTGCCACTTGCTCACAATCAAGCATTAAAGCAACATTTTCTTTTCGGAAATTCCAATTTGTCCCAGTTTTTCTGCTGATTCACTTCACCAAAAGATGGAAGGCTGGGGTTATGATCATTTTTCGTTTAGACATTGTGGGATGAGCTCATGCGAATGTCTCAATAATGCAATTTACTATTTTTATCTAAACGAAGAGCTATGATGACCGTATGTTTAACAAAACACGCGAATAGAGGCAACCTGCTTAAGCAATGACATAAAACTAAGTTGCAATACGTAAACTTACCCTGTATGAGCATACAGAAACCAACAATAACACAACCATTATGACCGCGCAAGATGCGTACAATATTGACATCTCTGTCACACTGAAAATCAAATAAAATCATGTTGAAAATTTTGACATCCAGAAGCAATGGCGTATCAACTCAGCACTAACACGCAACAAACAAAACATGCATTGCACTCGAAACGTTAAGAGTTCGACGCTCCGAACGTCACGCTGCACTCCGCATCGCCGAGCGGAATCGCCGTTTGCAATCACGCTCACGTTTCGGGTTCACTATGGCTTGCACCAACCCCAACGGCATTTAGGGTCTACCTCTGACTCTTAGAACTTGTAAGGTCGATTTGAAGTCTCCCAAACTCTTCGTTCCTCTTGGGTTAGCATGAATTGCAAAAGTTCTCACTACACAACTTAAAATGTCTGATGCCTTCAATATAAATGAAAACTACAAACTCGTTATTTAGTGATAACAGAATAAAGCATATTTTACTCATAAAACAATGCGCTTAAAAGACAAAATCAAAATGAGCACTCACAAAGGAATCATCAAGAGCTGGACAATCACGACGTGAATAAATATGAAGACGGCGAATGCAGAGTTGATGTGTACATGATGATCGTGTTGCTGGGCGAACTAGAACAAATGAATTTCATGCTAACTAAATATTTCAACATCACCAAGCTTGGTTCTTTTAACGCCAACATATCATCATCGCAACAGCAGAACATCAAAATAACCAGTACGCTGTGGTCAAAAAAAAATACTTACTCGTTATAAAAAAAATATTCAGACTCGCTTTGGAGATCCCATTGCTACTGTCACAAAGCAATTCTTACCAAGCGACTGTTGCAATAACAAGTCGTTGGTGTCAAATACAGAGGTTGAAGTCACAGCGTCAGCGTTGCGTCTGTGACGCTATATCCTTGAAAACTACTTTATAGCAAACTTGGCTACGTTATGGTGGTAGGGCACTGTGCCAGTACTAATCCAAATTCGCAGCCGGTCTCAAGACAAGCTATGGATAACTGTAAAGGTTTCCCTGTGGACGGCAGAAATCATTAGCGCTTGAGACTAGCGCAGAGACAACCGAATATCTCACCTCTTGCTTTAACTTTTTATTCTTAAATGTTTTGAACAACCACCCAGTTTGATGTGATTGCACAAAGTCTAGTCCCTGCGCGTCAATCGCTCGGTTCAAGAAATCATTCACTTCACCATCCGATAGATTTCCGTTGTTTTCAATCAACAAATCACGTGACAACCTTAACAATATAACATCACGTGATGCGTTTGAAAACATTCCAACGACATAACTCGCTCTTGAGGACAATGTAGGTCAAAAAATACAATTTTCTGCGTTGCTGATTGGTTTGTTGGATGGGTGGGGCCGGCACATTGACAATTGATAAGTTGAAACTAATTTGCAGCGTTACACGTAAATATGATTCCACAAATATCATGATGAGAGTTGTCAGATCCGACGCTACCGCGCCCAAGCGGGCTACGTTTACAAGCATTCGCGCGAAAAATTTGCGCTCAATTAGACTACTTTTCATCTATTCGATGACTAGCGATTAGTTCTTTTTTACTGACTGATTGGATTTCAATATTACTCTTCGCAACTTTTGATTGTGCCATAGTCGAATGGTGTTAACAGTAGTTGTTCCAGGTTCCATCATTGGAAAAATTCTTTTGGAGAAAAACTGATGAATGTTTGTGAGCTCAGTTACGCATTTTGTCTGTACTATATGGTGTGTGCATTCATTGACCCAAGCTCTTTGTTAATAACTGTCTGTAAATGGAGGACAAGTTTTGGGATGCTATATGTTTTAGATAAAGCTACTTGTGTTCTGATGATATTTTGTGAGGCCACAATAGTTTTGAGGTAGGTAGATAGGTGCTTGAGGATGACCTGCATTTTCTTGGTAAAAGTGGCCACTTTAGTGAGAGGAATTTCTGTGGTTTTGCCAGTCTTTTAACACATGCAAATAACACTAAAATAGCCAGAAAAAAATGGTATGATCTTCGACATAGGGAAAAGCCAGAAAGCTCAGGAAAACCATTAGGCTGTCACCTCAGCCTAATGATTTTTCTGAGCTCCCTGCCTTCGATAGTTTGCAGAAAACATATCAACAAACGGTTTTGAGCCCGTCTACAACTTGATACATTGCGCTTTACCTTGATTTTTTGCAAGGAAAGTCTTGGGAGTCTTGAGACTAAAAAATAATGGAAAAGGGTCACTTTTAAAAATAATCTATGTTTCCATAGAATAAATCTAAAACAAGCTCACAGTGGTAGACTGGGGTGTCATAAATAAACTGAAGCTTTTGTGGTTGAAAATACTGCTTTGCCAGGTGCTGTAAAATAGCAGCAATTACAAATACAAGCTGAAAAATCTTACCAGCAACACAAAAACATATCAGTGAGAAAAGAAATTAATTGCATAGGTACAGAGAGTTTTTAAGAAACTTTTACTCCGTTTTACTCATGTGTTTAGCTGAGCTTTTTGGCTGATATATAAAGGAGAATTTATTTGATATTGCTTTGGGCACCGACACAATAATCAGATTAATAATACACAAAGAAATACTTGTAGCAAAAGCCAGTTTCACTGCGAGATCTTACCATTTCCTAGATTTGACCTAGCAACCTTCCTTTGAATTCCCAGACCCACTGATATATTTTTGTGTTGGTGATATGTACTCGTACTTTTAGCTCGTATTTCCAATTGCTGCTATTTTACTGCACCTGACAAAGCGGTAGTTTTAATTGCGAAAGCACGTGTTTGCTGATAATACACCAATCAGCTTTAACAGTAACATCGTGAGCTTGCTTTAGCTTTATTGTGCTATGTATAGATTATCCAATTAAAATTTCCTGTCGTGGTTTGAATAAAATGTTTTAAAAGCAATTTTAAACGAAATGATGCCTTGGCTACGTAAATTTTAGTCGAGTCAACATTATCCAATTCAAAGAAAATAGCAAAAATCATCCTTACTTTCTTGCTTTAGCGCAGTGGCAGTTCAATATAAACATTTTTACTCCAAAATAGCTCAATATGGGGGTAGTATTGAAAACATTTGTAGGTTGTGAACATTGCCTTCTGTCCCCTGATTATGCTTTAAGCCCAGAGGGAGAATAAGATGTGCTATCACTCCGTGCCTGGCCTCAAACAATATTTATTAATAATGTGTAGGGATTTTGCCATTGCTTCTCAGATAATGCAACATTGATGAAATTGTTCAGTAATTTTGTGACAAAAACTATCAATATTTTTTTACAGTCTTCATGTCTTTGGGGATGTAAAATCAATTGGATTAAAAAAGCGCTTTACTTTTGCTTTACAACATTTATTGTTGGACGCCTTTTGAGCTAGTAAAAAATATTTTTCGGCGCTAATATACTGTGGGTTTGATCGCTTTTGAAAATTTTTGTGTGGCAGCCCTGATCAAGATTAACTTTAATACCGCAAAAAGTACAATTCCAACATCAGTGTAAAGACAGTATGATAAAAAAAATGATGGGCGCACGTAAATTAGCACTTAGCACGCGTCAAAATACACCCAAAAGGCCCTTTCTTCTAAAGAATCTGACACACTCTGTTCATCCATTATTAAAACTGTTGTCGAATCAAAAGTAAGTCATTTTATAATGAGTGAAAAATAATTGAAGTAACGGTGAAAAAGACGGCATGGAAAGACAGGAGCGTTACGTCAACATGAAGCAACTGCAAAATTCGATGAGATTTTGTCTTGTAAGTCCTTGCCAGCATCATCGGTAATTGTCGAGAATTTAAATGCTCGCTAGCTAAGCAAAGTATGATGCAGATCATCAAGAGCTTGAAGGCCAGTACATGCCACATCAGCAAAGTCTGTACCATGCCTTTGTTTCAAAAAGAAAAGTGATATCATTATTTTTTCGGCGATAAAACCAAAAAAAGGGAGATTAAACAAAAAAAAGGTTGAACAAATATAGTAGAAATACACGTGCACTTCAAAACTATGACATATTTTTGCGTACTTCGAGCTTTCTGTGAATCCCATTATCTTCATTTCTTTGGCCGCTTTATTTTTTCGATTATTTCGACGATGGTTTTGGTTGGTAGTAGTGGTTACATATGGCTGGCCTGGTATCTCATTGCTAGTATAGGAAGGGTCGGCAGGAGCAATCTGAAATCACAATAATCAACAAGAGTTTAGTTAAACGTTGTTCCTACTTGGTTATGGAAAAGCTATTTCGGTTATACTTAAACTGCGTTCACATCCGCTTCGGAGTTAGTACTCAACAAAGCTGCTTGCACAGCGATCTTCTACTGGCACTGCAATCAAGAAACAATCTCCTCAAGGAGCCACTCCCAAACCAACGATGAACCATACGAGCACTGAACCGAGAACCTATCGCGTGCGAGCCAGCGCTTTACCGCAACGAGCCGCTTTGCAGAACGCGATATTTGAACTATAATCCATTAAAGCTTGCGTGGCCAGAATGTATTTTCTCCGATGAATTTAACTACAAGCGTTATGGCAAGCAAGCAACATCGAAAATATTTTCTAAAGTCAATTTGAAATTTAACTTACTTTGGGTTTCGGTTTTTGTTTAACGATGAGAAACGTTTCGATGTTGTGTTCTTTCAAATAACTGTTTCGTTCATGACCATTCCCAGGTTCAACTTCGTACTCATCATGAAGACAATTTAATGTCGCGGCTGTTATGTGGATGCGGCTGCAAACAAGAATAAAATGTAGACAGGAAAAGATTACGTGAATATCAAGAAGCAAAAAGTAATATCAATCATTCTGGTCATGTTTGATGGAGGGGTAGAGCAGATCCGAAATAAAAAATCAGGGAAGATAATGTCATTGCCCGACCACATGCAAATTTGCGCTTGCGCAGAACAGAGTGCAATTTCATCACGAGCACAACAATCAACCTGATTATTTTCTGTAAAGCGCCTTTCCAACAGCATAGCATCGCAAAATCAGCCTCATGGGATTAGTTGATTTCTTTTTGAAATCACATCAGCCAGGTGAAAACCAGTGA
Organism: Trididemnum clinides; assembly: GCA_963675345.1. Taxonomy (NCBI): domain Eukaryota; kingdom Metazoa; phylum Chordata; class Ascidiacea; order Aplousobranchia; family Didemnidae; genus Trididemnum; species Trididemnum clinides. The sequence goes on from OY776299.1 coordinate 2,667,871, forward strand.
CATACAAAGTTGTTTAGAAAATAATTCCTTAAAGTTATACTGTAATAAATCAGAGCGTTGGTAATCAATCGTGAGTTTCGTAGCTCCTGTGTTTCCAATGAACTGCGACATGAAGCAACCCAATCTCACCCAGCCTTCCCACCAGCTTCCATATGATTAGCCAGCGTGACATCATTGCTCCATACATCAAACTGCCATTTCTTAAGCCCGAGCACTCCACAATGAACACGACCAGAATGTATTCCAACTCGCATGTTCAACTCTGCGGTCGTGGTGATGTCACGAACCAAACTACGAAGAAAATAAGTTAGTCAATAACACTTGTTTCTGCGATTAAGCAGAATAGCCTTTGTCGCCGACGTTCATTTCAATACCACCTTCACACCACGTTACAACTTACTGACGTACAGCAAGGCTGCCACTAACCACGTGCTTTTGCAGCAAACTTTAAAAGAGCAAGCAAACGTTTAAATTTCTGATTCTTTTCTGACAAATGCAAAAGTTGCTTGTGGCAGGTATTGAACCCCTAACTACACGTTATGAGATTCAATGCAATTCCACTGCATCATATTAGGTTGTAAATTTCTAACGTCAGTATTATAAAAAACTGCTTCTTTTTGCTTTAACGATTGCAGCATGTAACAGGGAAATATAGCGTCTCATCGATTAATGTTGGAATAAAACATCATTTTCTTCAGCACCCGTCTGTGCTATGACAAGGCTCATTAAAATAATCTATAATTGGCATAAAGCAAACGAATGCATTGTACTTACGAAATAGTATCGATCATATCCAGTCCCATCTGCACACAGGACAGCGCGTGGTCAGGTCGTGCGTCTGGAAGCCCACAAACGCAGTAATAACAATCACCAAGAATTTTGATACGTAAGCAATGATTGTCCTGCACCAAAAAGTTAATACATTACACTGCTGTTAATATTGCCCTATTCATGGAGCTTCATATTTCACGGACGTATGTTAACATATGGTGAAAGGCAACAATGCAAATCTGTGTCACATGAAATTGTCTAATGCCAGAGGTAAAAAAAATATTCGGAATGGGGGAGTTTCCTTAAATGGTAGGTACTTCAGCTAAAAACAATCGATGTGATGTCAAACCACATTAAGATTTTAGTTCCGACATTTAACAGATTTAAAATCATTTGCTTGCACGCATGAAAAGACTGAAGCGCAATTTGATAGTCCCAAGAAAAAAATTGTCGTGGAATTCGTATTTTAATAAGTGGCACATGCTGACAACAGTGATTCCAAGCTATCAGGTGCATCAAAGCGCTGATGCAGTGAATTGATGATCTAGCGGTACACACAAGAGATATTCTCCTAATTATTTGATTGCAAATAACTCACTATTGGGCATTTGCAAGTGTAGGCTCATGACCGAATTATTATTTAATTACTTCACGTACGCGAAACAGTTCCAAAAAAAATAAAATGGAACAACATGCCAAGAACAGACAGATAAAATAATGAGGGTTTTAAATATAGGTCATCTAATAATAGCATGCCCATAAAAGAACCATTGTGCGTTGGTGAATCATTCAACAAACGCAGAAGTCTTCACATAATATCACATACAAGCTTGATATAAATGAACAATGGCAATGTCGTTTCACCTCGTCGTCTTCATCGAGCGAAAGGTTAAACGTAGCTATCTTCGATTAACTACCTGCTTTTGCATCAATCTACAATTAGCAAGCGAATTTTTTGGGACGCTTCATTGAAAAATGCCATTGGTGTTCAGATGAGGGTTTAAACTCCAAGCCACGTGCACTGAATCACAAACACTTCCACTAGGGCAAGGCAAGGCCGTAAACAGAATGGTGAGAGCAGGTTCAAACGGGATCTTCTATCTCAGACGATCATCGAAAACAACGCTATTACTAGTATAAAAAGCGAGGAAATAACTTACTGTGGCCAACTTGTCGAATCTCGCGAACAGTTGATGCAAAGTATGAACGAGATCCTGGGGTTTAAGCTGCGACGCGAGTTTAGTGAACCCTTCTATATCAGCGAACAATATACTGCAAATAACAACAGGTTGAAAAATTGTGTACTGATCTGTTTGCAAACGTAAAACAAAGCATACTGGAAACACAGCTAAAACTAAAAATACATGTAGTTTTGGAACGGGTATCAGCCATGCCAAAAACAAGTAATTAACAGCATTTAGCTGCTGTCCTCACTACATCTTTTTGATGTGCCAATATTCTTCATTCAAACATAAGACGAGGGTCTAGCGGATGACGCCGGCTAGTTGTTAATAAGATAAGCCAACACATTAAAATAAAGGAATATTTAGTGCGATTTTTGGACTAATATGAATTATTGCCGTAAAACATTATAAATTCCTTGAAAAATGTCGTAATGGAATCTTAATGCTAAACTGAACGTGCTACGGTCGGATTATAAACACATAAAGAAAAATAAATTTCTAAGCTGTGAGCTTCCTTTCACAAACTTCAACTTGACTTAATGGCGACTAATATCTTGACTAACTTTAACTTGACTTCCTTTTTCACAAACTTTAACTTAACTAAGAGCGACTAACCAACGCCATTTAAGCTCTTACCATGGGATCAGGAAGTTGAGACCACTGGCATAGCCAGAGGGGGGCGAGAAACGTCATCGACCCCCAAATTTATTGACGACACAAAGTTAACTATTGGCATTTCTCATTTATTTTTACTTTCACCGCATTGACAAAGAGGATCAATCACAAGTTCCCAATGTGGGGAAATTTATGCACTTGGGCAGTGGCTATTTTACACTCCCTTCCAGTGTACACTGCCCCGTACATTTACATACCAGGCCTGCCCCTTCAGTGTACACTGCCTTTCTTTTAATGCCCTGCCAGCTGAGATTCGAACCCGCAACCATGGTATCTCAACAGTTCTAATGTTCTTAAAAATAAACTTGATAACTAACTGGGGAAATTTTGCACTTGTTGTTGTCTTGGGAAAAATTTTGCACTTCTTCCGACAAAGATATTCATACACAGCCCACAAGCCTATTACAAATGTAATATGCCAACAATACTTATTCTTTTTGCATTTCTATTTAACGCCGAGCTATATAACGCATTGAGATCGTTCGTATTCAACGTATAGCAGCAAGCCAGCAATATTTTCGTTCTTGTTTACAAACCGGTATTGTAGTTCTCTAATTCTCAAAAAATAACCACGTGTTTACGTATGTCAACAAAATATATTAATATTTGAGACAATAAACAATTTTGCTGGCAAACGTCTTACAGTTAATAATTTTAAAAACAAGGTAGGCCAAAAGGATAATTTTCTTCATCATGGTATAGGTTACTGGTCGTTTTGACAGTACAGACATAAGCTGCAATTCGTATATGCTAGGCAGTAAAATATGGAAACTAAATATTTTCTTTTTACAATTAGCTACTTCATAGCATAGACCGATGTTGCTTACAACTGAATCTTCGTTCTCAAAACGTTTTGTTATATTTTAGTAAACCAAAGAAATGTGAAGAGTAATACGTTATTGAACACAGCACAGTGTACAAAGCATAAAAAATTAACAAAAAACACCAAAGCTTTTTGTCCGCTCTGGGGGGTCGGTTAGGGTAAATAAGCACAGATCTGAAAATTCTGAAATTAAATTAAAACGATACAAACCATCGTTGTAAGTGTACAATTTTAAATAAACAATAATTAAAATATGTCAATTAATGTATTGCTCAACATATTCGTTTGGTTAACTAACATATGGAAGAAAAGTTCCTTTCTGAAATTTACGAAACGCGTCGTTATGATGAAGAAAATTACGTTGGCAAGCCACTCTCATAACAGATTTTCTGCGCTCCTAAGTTCAAAGGTTGATGGTAGACTGTTTTCTCACGATCAAGTCACTTAAACCCAAGCTTTATGTCTCTTTAGGACGAAAAATGCAACAGGTAAAAAATAAGCAAGCAGTTCATTGTACATATTGTTTGCCTTAGCAACAAACATTTCGTAAGTATAACTTGCGTTTAGCTGAACCAAAGATTACGTTATAATTCCTCAACCACTCTTAGCACTGCAACGATTAGCATTTACTTACAGCCAATTTTGATCAGTAAGAGAAGTACCAATACAATTTGAACACAGCCGAATGCTGATATTTTATAAGCAATGTCAGAAGCTCGAAAGCAGAAGTTAAATGATTTTTTTTGAGACAAAAGCTTAATGGAAAAGAGTAAGAGATCACAGAAGCGAATGGCCATTGAAGCCAAGAAATAGTTGCGGCGGTCTATATTTCTACAGTTACATCATCCGCAAGTGGGAAGAAGGCAGAGACTACAATTCCATCAACATCTTCGCAGCTTGTTCACGTACCGGGAATTTCGATGGACCTGGGATCAGTATTACATAAAAAGCTCCCAGATGACATTTATAAGTTATTGACGCGTCAGAAATATTCACTTTGCCTTCTATCTTTGATATGAGGCCTTTTTTGAAGCAACGGCTTGAGGTCCCACAATTTAAGAAACGGCTTTTATATACGCAGAAAGATGGTGGTGGAGGACTGTGCAAACCCTGTGTGCTCATTAATGGAAAATCAGCGCTTGAATTTCCAGCAAATACTGCTTTTGTGACAAAACCCTGTAACAATTTTTAAAAATTTATCGAAAAGGCTTGAAAGCATGTCAACAATACTTACGACAAAGAAGCTTTTGTCGGAGCTGATTTAAAGAAAAGCTTGAAAAGCGGCAAAAACATTCTGGAAAGAATGTCCCACGCTCAAGCCACAGCACCAAAAGAAAGTTGTAATATTCCTACCAGTACAGCAAAAACGAGTCTTATGTGCATCACACAATATTCCACTGCGAGGTAGGATGGCGTTACCAGAAATTTTATCGACTTGCGCTAGTCTAAAATTGATGCAGGTGATCGCACTTCGGTAATCACTTGAAAAACGGGAGGTGCATCTCCCGACAAATCCAAAAACGAAGTTTAACGAACTGGATCTGAAGCAATAATTAACGCTATTGCTTGTGAAGCCAATCACTCATCAAATATATTCATCACAGTCGATATTTCTGCAGATATAGTAGGAAGAAGCAGCTAGCTTTGATTTTGAAATATTTAAAAGATGATTATGTGAAAATTTTATTGGTTTCACTGAGCTGTCTTTCTTAGATGCTGCGGAAATTGCTGAAAAAATAATTAGCTATTTGAAAACGGTTAACTGCGGCTTCAATAAACTGGTTGGTCAGTGTTGCAATGGCGCAGCAACAATCGCTAGGCATGCAAGTACCGTTTAGAAAAGAATTAAAGATCTTTACCAACAACGAATTTTTGTTCATTGCGCTGCACGTTGCTTGAACTTGACTATCAAAGTAAAATAACATCAATAGGCAACCCTCGTGACATCATCGGACAAACGGTGGTATTTTTTCGGAAAAGCCCAAAGCGCACATCTGCTTTAAAAATTATCATTCCGATATATTCAAATTAGATGGACCTCAACGAGTGTGTGTAAATTCAATTTTCAAATTATGTTAAAATCATTATACAAACTAACTAACGATGGATGCTAATCAACCACATTTTTGGCATTTTCGTTGAAGGCAGACCTCGAAGAATTCACCATATGTTGCAGCGTTTGTCTGTTGAGAAAGTATGCAGGCACGCCAGATGGAGCCGCTAGCCAACAATTGCATGTGAGGGATATGGAAGTATCAAACGTGAAAGGTATAACAAACGATTTACTGCATACGCCACCGGTTCACAGGGAAGATATGCCAATTAACGGAAAGGCTTGTTCAATATTGGAAAGAGAAAATTTGGAGTTGTCTACAGGCGGCAAGATCGGACCACATGAATTAACTGAAAGTAATTTTGATCGCTGCATATACAATGGTTACTTGTCGGATTAATAGTTTCAATAAGAGCGATTTGCCAAAAACAAAACATTCAGTAATCTTCTATCTATTCTTCCTCCAAACAAGCCAAAGAATGCAGATGAAATCGCACAAATGTATAGCTTGAATAATTAGCGAGATGAGGTGGAGTTGTGGAGATGAGGGCATGACTTAAATAACCATATTAGACTTACTAATAAATGTTACAAAAACTTTCAAGCTACACTGAAGATTAGGTATGATTGAAATAACTAAATCAGCTCAAACTTTATTAAAACTTTAAAATACACTAAAATAAATGCATTTAAATAGATTCTTTTTGAATAAGCACTGAAAATGCTAATTTAGCGAATTGCATTTGTTTTAGTGTATTTTAAAGTTTTAATAAAGTTTGAGCTGATTTAGTTATTTCAATGATATCTTATTGAGCTCTTGAAAACAGCAATGAAATCGCTCCAATATCTCGGAGTTGGATAGGTTGAATATCTTTTATCAAAATCAACCGAACAAACTACATTTAAGATTATGCATGCACCCCCAGCAGCATTTGTGGAAGCTGAGCGATCCTTTTCTATCACGAGCTCTGACGCTTGTGCAGCATTTCAGTCTTGCACGCCCACAAACAGCGCTTAAATAATGGCTTTGCCAATCGTGTTACAACGTTAATCAAAACATCAAAGCAGTTCAAACTGGATGTGATGTCATCAACGTTGGGCCTTTTACGTAATTTTCTTTAAACCATGGCATATTTTTAATGATTATACTACATAAAAGTTTTTGTTTATTGCATGTCATTAAATTAGAAACAATAGAGACTAGCGTATATGAGTTGGACGCATGCGAAAATGACAGTTTGTTTAAAGTAATTTCTACGTAAAGGTATCCTACTTTACAAGTAACTATGTCACTTCCAAACAGTGAAATATTGCTAAGGCGTTATAGTGCATTAACTATATCCACATCGTCACTTTGTCAATGTTATTGCCGGAGCATTAAATAGTAATAACACCTTCATGGAAAAAAAAGTCAAATTTCGCCCTCCCCACTCTTTTCTGGCTCGCGCCTGGTCGAAACCACTTTGTACTGGCTGAATTAGTGATATCTAACAAAATAATTCTACAAGATTTTTCATTTGGTGTGTCTTTCCACAACTTGAAATTTCAGTAAATCCCGTTGATGGGAAAGAAATCATCCAAGGTAGCTAGGTCAAAATTTTGGTAACCATCAATGCATACACAAAGGCGTGCATACATGTGTGAATGCTGGTAGGTAAATAGAGCTTCTAAAATAATCCTGAAATTTAATTGCTTTATCATTTTGAACTAACTTTCGAGCTAAATCTTGGACGCAGCTGTGTAGCCTAGTTCGAAAAGGATTTACACTGCAAAGCATGATCATACATGACATCATACCTAACGTTGGAATGTTTTTGAATGTAGATTTTATGAAACTGTTGATGTTCTCGCTTCGCTTGGTCAATATCGCCCTTCATCTCCATGGCAACATGACGTGGTAGCACCGATAACAGCAAGCGTTCCTGTGGTAAAGCATATGACATCACCGTTATGTCGTCAGAATTAAAGGAACAAAATGCAAACAGTTGACAGTCAAAATAATTGACCAGCACAGCTCATACATGATCTACTTAATTACACAATTGATCAGTTCTTTTAATAACTAACATATTTTCCCACAAGCTTTTCAAGACGTACAAACCAATACAGTATTGCGGCGATCAAAAAGAACGCGAACGACCTCATTTGTAATAGTTTGTATGTAGCAAACTACACATCATCTTTTACATATAGATCTACTTTTTATTATCCCGTAAAATAAAGCAAAATTAAATCTCCTTTTAATTAAGTACAATCGCACTTCTGTCTACAGCTCGGAGTGGTAAAAAGCACAATTTGTCGCTCTGATTATTAGCCTGACAACCATATATCGTCAACAATTTTGATCGAACTTTTTGATTTCTGGAAGTCCCTCCCACACAGCACTCCATGTACACTCATACGTCACCCTACCTGCTGTAAATTTTGCTTTTGAAGATTCAGCCGGGCTTCAATGCACTCACGAGTTTCAGTGAACGCCTTGCGTTGGGCCATCTCGGACGATATTCGGATGTAAAAACCAACAACATTGGTGCAAAACAACAAGAAGAAATCGGCTGTCATCTGATCAATGAAGCAACGTTTAATCAACAATCAAGTTGCAACTATGAGCACGGCAGATATCGTTTCAGATGATTCAGCAGACGGATACAAATTCAACATGTCATATGAACACTAAACGATTACGGCCTGTCGTTTGGCCCTCATCAGAGAATGAAATTAACTGTACAGTAGGCCCTATATACAAAACCATTAGCCTAGTTGGACGTAAAAAGCACATGAACTCACTAAATATGTCATAATAGTACCACATATGACGTAATACACAAATGTGAAAATACAGTAACGAAGAAATTTAAAAATTAGACGAAATAACGAAGGTTTATGCTTCGTTTCAAGCACAGTTGGGAATAGGAATCACTTTTAGTTACCACGGAGCATTGCGAGGGATCAAAAATGATTTCGGTGGGACTCTAACCAACAGCCTCCTAATTATCAGTCAAATGCTCTTGCAACTTTTTTAGCTTTTCGCTCTGCTCTACGCCAAGTAGATGTATATGTGATTCCACGGGGAAAATCAGTTATCAAACCGAAGTAGAAATTCCGAACATAATTTGAATGGCCACATCGATTTTCCTTTTATTGATATTACTAGAAGTTTTTAAGCCGACTTTGAGACTGTGTATTTGAAACAGAGTTTTAACAACTGTAATATAGGAAACGTAAAGCGTAAGACATGCATAGGCAAATAGCAAAAAATAAAACAACAATAAACACAAAAACAGTATCTGGACAGTATAATATGATACACAATGCAGTTGTTTCTGTGCGTACTCCGCACATAAGTTTTAGAAAGAGCGGAGATCTAATTTTTAAATCCGGTTTTGTCTCCGTTTACCGAGATAGCCGGATTTATGTCATGATCCTTGCAATGTCATAAACAGCTCTACGCCACTTCTTCAGTCAAAGGCATCTTCCCTCTTTATTTCAACTTTTATCATCTGCTTTCTGCAAGCCATTTTCGGTCGCCCTCGCCTTCTTCCATACACTTCAAAATCTAACGTTCTTTAGAACAGAACAGGGCTATCCCTCCGTAGAACTCATACCATCAAACTCCAATCGCTGTGGCCAGCCTACCTGAAGTTTCTTCCAAACCCAACATAATTTCTGTGGAATTCCTTTAATCAATTTATTTAACGCCTCACATCGCTCTTATCATTGCTTTCTTAGTCCTCAAAATCCCAACTCATCTTCACTCAAATAACACGCCTCACTACCATACAACACCGCCGACCACACACTATTCTGATAGATCCTTCCTTTAATTTTTTATGAAAACTTCTTTCCATAAAGCAATTTGCCACATTCTTAAAGTTTTATCCATCCAATCATCGTTCTTGTTGTCACCGCCGCTTCACTTCCATTACTGGCATTCAAGCTGTCACCAAAATGACGTAAATTCTTCACTAACTCTACCTGGTCATCAAATGAAACTTCTTCATCTGATTCCCCAATTCTTTTTATTGCCTCGACACATTCTTCGCGAACAAAACCGTTTGCCAGAGTTGAAGACACTTTCTTTATTTTCGTGCATCTACCATGCACCCACCCATTTATCACATTTCGTGCACAGCACCGAATTAGCTTCTTGCCGCACTTGCCACTGGATAGACTTTTCTGTTAGTTATCTCTCCTTTCAAATCTCACACCATCTTTTCTATTTCCGAGATTAACTTTCAGCCAGTTGGTCTCAAATGCCTCTTTTATTTAAAAAACTTTTCCAATAAAGTATGTAACGCTTTTAACTCCTCCGAAACTACTTGGCATACGTACACACACGAAACTTGACACGATTGATCGCTGCCCCGATGTGAGTGTTATGAGAAGACTGGGAAAGTCATGATCACGTCATAATGAGACAGATTTTTAAATCCAAATTTTTTGGCAAAAAAGCCAAACAAAATTCAGCACCTGACTCTTTATTATGAAAGAAACTGCACCCGTTTAGAGCAGTGGTTCTCAATCTTTGTAATGGCCCGCACCTCTAAAATATCTTAATATGTTCTCGCACCCCAAAAATATCTTAATATGTTCTCGCACCTTTAAAATAGTTTAACATGTGATGAATTCATAACATGTCCCGGGCCAAGATGTGGGGCAATTTTGAAGTCTCGGCTGAAATTGCAAACATCGTTTCGGGCTGAATTGAAGGGCGCGCACTAGGCACGCTGTAATTAGACACTGATTATGCAGGACAATTAGCACAGGATGAACTGAGCATGACAGTACAAAAATCTGAATGACCATCTCCCACCCCCCCAAGATCCTGCCTCGCACCCCCAAGGGGTGCGAGCACCCCTGGTTTAGACGATAGATGACGCCGTATTAAATGTTTTTTGCAAACTTCGCTTTTATATTTTTTCAAAAATTACTGGCCGTAGAAACGCGGTCGAAAGTTTTTATGCGCGACATTAAAAAGCTGCCTAGGACGAAAAAGCTGCACAGAAGTTTATTGGTGATGCAAGAAGTATTGTTTTACGTATAATTTTCCTTTTTTTCTCGAACGCTTCAAATGTAACTCTGTTTCGTCATAAAGCGATCTGGTACGATTTCAGCAAATACAACAGAAGTTTTGATTGCTAATGTGAGAGCAGGGATGTACTGTAGACAACAAGAAATGTGAGCAATTCAGTTGTAGTAACACGTTACGTTGGCTTTTGTAAAACGCAGGGAATAAAAAAACCAATGCTAAATGAGGAAAGGACACACAAACAGGATATGACCAAAGGTGTAAAATTTTAGCATTTTAGATATCAAGCCAGTTATCCCCCGGACACTTACCTCCCGCCCCCGGTCTCTTGGGTTAGGGTTAGGGTTAGAGCTAGGTTTAGGGCTGGAGTTTGGGTTAGAGTGCCCAACCCTAACACTAACCGGATACATGTGACTGGGGGTTGGTGTCCTAGAACCGGTCTGCCTATATTTGCAACTTTGTGGTACAATAAGAGAATCTCTTACAAAATTTTAATTAACTGGGAATGCACTACATCTTTCCTCTTTGCTCCATCAGATAGTTGCAACCTTCAATAACAAATTAATTAACGCCAAGAATTCAATTTCAACAAAAAACATGCATGTGGATGTGTAATTGAGAAAACGTCATTGACAGCCACAACTAATCACGATATTTTTCTGTTTACAATAACTGTTTCATGGAATAGTAAAAAATTTTTAAGTGGGTCAATCAGAAAATCACCTCATAAAAATTTCTAATCACTAGAAACATCAATGACTTATAATACGCCGGCTTCATTAAAATAACATTTCTGAGAACAGTAAAGAACAATTGGTATATAGGGGGCATCGCCCCTATGCTCCTAATCTTGATCATCGTACTTTGCATTAAGACTGGTCCTAACTACAAACTCTCCATCAGCTTACAAATTCTATCCGTTCCTTCCAGTAAGTACAGTATAGGTCCAAGTTAGGGGTGGGGGTCGTAACAGTTTTTGCTTAGGATTACACAAATAAGTTATTTAATGGTACAATTGTTTCACGATTTGATGCAACCACCCTCGTAATGATATCTGTGACAGCAAGTTTCTTGGTTGTACCTATGTGCGTTGGTCTTGGAATAGCGCAAAAGGTGCTACATCTCTTTACAGATGTGTTACATCCGATTACCAGGTTGGCATAAAAACACATTTTCAAGAAAAAATACCCCTCCATAGATAAGACAGTATATTTGGTGACTATGATTTTACACAGTGGTTTCGACCTACTATCTATTTTTCTGTTGATTTTCCCTCAAACTTTGGGTTTCCTAAACCATGCCAGCAATGCCCATTTCCCGACAAATAAATTAAAATAGTGCTTACTTACAAGCAGCAAATAATTCCAAAAACTTTCATGAGTTTATTCGACTAAGTGCTAGGGGCATAAATTCAAAGTTGTGCAAGAGCGCTGAAGTGATTGATCCATTGACAGAAATGAAGGCTATGAAGTTATAGGCGTATACTTACAACTTTTGAGTAATTGTAGGCCTAGCTATAAACCTTAAAACTTCTGGCTACGCGATGTTCTTTGCGCCTGGCATAAATGCAGCCAAGGAGACGGCAAAGTGACCCGAAGCACAGATTCCAGCATTTACAGGCAGTATTAACAGTAAGTTTGGTTATGATTTTAGTTGATAATCCACCAACCAGCTTTTCGTGCCAAAGTAGAAGTTAATTATTCTAAATCCTGCAAGATTTCACATTAAATGTTTAATCCTGAATCGGTGCGTTGGCGTAGTGGTTAGAGCGTCCGCTTAGCAGTCGATAGACCTGGAGTTCATTCCCCAAGTCGAGTCATACCAAAAGACTTTAAAAAATGGTATTCAAGCTTCCCTGCCTGGCGCTCAGCACATAGGGATAGTGTGGAAAACAAGCCCACAAGCTTGCTTGTTGTGTTCATGGGCAAGGCACTCAACGGGATGCCTCCATCTTCATATGGCAGACAGGTAGCGCAGCCAAGCAGTTTAGCTGTCGTGGCGGCCCAGTCTGACGAAAGACATGCAAACCAAGCATGAGCTCATACACACGAACAGTAATCGCGAATCAATGCTTTTTGATATTTCTTCAAATTTTCAGAAGTTGGTAAGTACTATTCGTATGCCAACAAGCTAAAATATGTAATCACGGAGATATATTTGGTGACATTCCCACATACTTTATTCTCAACATTCGGCATTGGCCTATTACGCGTGAACTGATTTGTTCTACCAACAAAAAAACAGAGTCAGTACACTGCTGTACACATTTTAACTAGAACGTTTTGCTAAACGCTGTTAGCATCGTCAACCAAAATAGTGCAACTAATTACTTTAAAATTTAATTAATATACTTTCCTTCTCTCATCAGTCATAGAAAAGTGCAGACAGAATTTGAAGATCTTTGTCAAAGACCACACTTGGAACAATAAACGAATAGAATTTAAATCAAGGATAAATCCATAAAGTACAAATCTTTTTTCTATAAACTACCTCACCAAGATTTAAGCATGTCTAATGCAGAAAAAAGAGTCCTTGAAAATCTAAGTAAAGACAAAACAATTATCATTTATAAAGCGACCAAGGATAGTGGAGTTTTGTAACAAATACAGACGACTAAACTGAAAAAACCAACAAAATTTTGCAAAATTCAAGTAAATTTTAAAAAGTTGCAAATGACAACATAGAAAATTCAGCCCAAGTTTCGACGTTTTCTTTATAATTTAAAGAGACAGCCACATCTAGAGGAAGAAACGTATCGCAGAAGAAGACCAGTAGCAGCAGCTATGCCCACAATATATGGCTTACTCAAAGTACATAAACCTGCAACTCCAAGTCATCCTATACTCGCATCATCAGAAGCAGTTACACAAATGAATGTGCATCGTGGTTAAAAGAAGTTTTAACACATTTGGGCACCATCAAACAATGATTAAAGACACGATTGACTTTGTTGAAAAACTGAACTAAGTCCACCTTACCTTTTCCGATATATAGTTTCATTTGACGTCAAGAGTTTATTCACAAATATTCCAAAGGACTTTAATATAAATTTAATTTACTTTTGAATCTAGTATTTGATGGAAAAACCAAAAATGGCAAATTTTATGAAATGAAAAAACAACAATTAAAAAAGATATTATATTGGACAACAAAGAAAACGGTGCTACAATTCAACAGCAGTTATTATAAACAAACTAACGGGGTGGCGATGGCACTCTTGTTGCTCTTCTATTAGCAGCATTTGTATGAATTCCGTAATTAACAAAACTTCAAAATCACATGTTTAGCCTAAAGCTTTTCCGCTATGTAAACGATTGTCTAGCAATATTTTCAAATCATGAACAAATAAAACAATTTTATCAAGAAATCAATAATATTCGCACTGACATCAAATTCACTTATGAATTAGAAGAAAACGGCAAAATAGCAATCTTGGATGTTCTCATTGAAAAAGCAACCAATCATTCATTTTTACGGTATATAGAAAGAAAACAAACACAGGATTGTACACCAATCAGAAAGTTTTATTTCTTTCAAATACAAGATAAACCTTATCAATTTCTTCATTGACAGAAGTTATAAAACTGAACAGCTATCAAAAAATACATGAAGAATTTCAAAAAGTAACCACTCTGTCATTAAATAATGGTCATCCACGAGGAATTATTAGCATATAAAAACGTACCTTAATAAGACATCAATCTCTAAACGGAAATACAATCGAAATTGAAAAATTTAAGTTTATCATTTTTTGTTTACTTTTTATCGGAGAAACAATACGGCAAATTGAAAAAGAAATGAAACATTTAAAAAAAAAAATACAGGCAAAGTCTAACCTTCGGATAAATCACAGCATATCAACAATTGGGAACCTATTCAGAAATAAGGACAAATAGGCTCTATTACATTTCACTGGGACAGTGTATAAACTTCAATGCTTGTGTGGAAAAACCTACGTTGGACAAAGTAAACAAAATTTAAAAACAATATTGGAAGAACATGACCCTCTCACATTTGGATAAAGCGATGTTACAGATTATTTAAGAGAAAATCCAGACCACACACTTGACCTACAATCCACTTATATTGGCTCAAGAAAATAATTGGCTAAAACTACGGATTAATGAAATGTTATATGTTTAAAAACTGCAGCCATAATCGCACACAGACGGAGCTTCGTATCCACTTTGCTTTTTTGATGTGTAAACTTTGCTTTATTTTTGTTCTTTGTAATTGCTTCATTAATTTACACGAAATAACATTGACCTTAAAGCATGTAATAGTTATTGTTTTCCTTTTCAATAATTGAATTATCACGTGATAAATGTAATACTTGGCCTTGGTTTATTCAATTGTAAAGTAATCAGTTGCACTATGCTAACAGCGTGTAACTGAACGTTCTGATTAAAATATGTACAGCAGGATATACTGGCTCTGGCTTTTTGCCGAGATTCGTCAGAAAATCCTAATCGTTAGCTCTTAATTTATTTTATTTTTTCAAGAAATTGCAATCTGTTAGTGAATTGCGTTTTGCTCACTTTTTTGAATATGGGTGCGCGTCTGTGTGTGTTTTGTGCGCGCTCGCGGGTGCGTGCACGTGTGTGAGTCAGAACGTCCAAGCAAAGAAACGAGATGGTTAAAAAAATAAACTGACCGGACAAAAATTACTTTTTGTGGAAAGGGAGCAAAGCACTTTATGCAGAAGCCCACATCACATTTCCAACACTGCGTTTTCACTAAACAAGTACATGGTTCCCCTACGCATCAGCTTTTGTTTCTGGAACTGGAATAATCCAGTGTCCTTTTGGTTATATGTGACAGTCGACCAATTCTTGAATTTTAGGGTAAAAAATGGGGAGTTCCTTTTTTCCACAAACGACGGGCAGAAATAATCAACAGTACTTTATTCATCATAAAGATATTTAACTGAACAAAAAGCCAACAAAACAAAAACATGCCAAATCTTTTCGTCCCCTCTCGAGGACTTCGCTAGGGCAATGCTTAAATACAAACCTGAAATTTTTAAAGACAATTTTAATGTTTAAAAACTGTACACCGATAACGACAGTGAGTATCACTTTAACACTGCACCTTTCAATGGAACACGTGCTAAAGCAACTTTGCTCCTTGTAAGTAGCAATATCTATATTTAAAGATGGCTTTAGCCTAGTTTTATATTTAAAAATGGCTTAAGGCGTTAGATAAGCAACGCTTCCATCGGCTCGGTTTAAGTGTTAAAGCGATGCTTTTTTAACAATGTGAAGTTTTGCTCTGTTAGCATTGTTTCTCTGCAGGATAATTAAGTTTATTTCAGTTTTCAATATTAAGTGCTTTGACGAATTTTTCTTTGAAATTAAAATGACTTTCAACAATTTCAGATCTGTATTTAAGCATTGCTTTGACGAAATCCCCGATAGAAGAAGAAAAGCTTCCACGCTTTTTGTTTTGTGTTAGCTTGTGTTGAATAAAGTACTGCTGATCATTTTCGTTTGGCTAACCAAAATATGGAAGTAAAGTTACCACTTTCCGAAAGCTATATATTGGGCTCTAAAAAACAAATTTACTTGCGAAACATCTATTTTCCTCATTCTCATAAGCAGCCATGCATTCTGCAACTTGCATCCAGAAACCATGTGAAGACACCTACATTATTTTTTTCCTCTTGATCTTATTCTGCAGGCAATAACAGTTTGATCCACGCTCACAGTTTTCCCATTTGGAATAATGAGCTATTGGTGTATAGCATCGGGGGTGGATATTTTCACCACTGTTTTTGGCGTTCAATTCCTTTTAGGGTTCATGCCAAATTGGGAATAAATCGTCATTGTCATGTCATAAGTTCGGGTAGACCAGGAATTGCAGCAGCTGGTTTGAGCATTTTTTATAAATGCTCTTCCTGACACTTCAAAGCTTTTAGCATCGGCTAAAAGAAAAGGTTCTAGAGTCTATTTAATTTTGTGTATTTATTGCTAAAGTACAGTTAATTATTATTTTTGAAGTGCAAACACTTCATGATAATCTCGCGTTTTATCACGTCTCATTGCTTCACTATTGCACCTTTGCACAAATCATTGCTGGTAGACAAGTAATCACTTTTACCAAGAAATATGAGATATACCCAAAATCATTTTAATCTTTAATTTTGTGACATTTAAATTTAATCAATTTCTGAATATGCAATACCAAATACTTTGTCCTCGTGTTGATAAGACCATCACCAAAGAATTGCTCAAACAGTTTCATTTTTGAAAGAGTTCTTTGCTAGCTGTCATTAGGCTCTGGAAAAGGTGGTTAATATTTTTAATTTTTTTTTTTCAAAAGTAAGTTATTTTTCTTATTTAATTTTTGAGGTTGCAAAAGCATCAGTTTGGGTTGAAGTTGTTTTTCTCGTTCCTGAAGTCAATAACTGGTGAAAGGCTGAAAAGCCTGGTGCTCGAAAGTGATTACCAGCAAATCAGTTGATTTTGGTATCTTTCTCATCAGCCGTCTGCATTTGGCAAAACATGCACTTCATGTGGTATATGGTTATGTCAGTACAGACTTTCAATTTTTCATTTTAACATTTTTCAAGAAAATCAAAAACGCCTTTTAGGACATGGAAGTAAAAATAAACATCTTTCTAAAAAACGCATAGTATTTAATTCTTGCCTCCAAACTATCCTAGTGTTGCATACTTGCAACACAATACTTGATTAGCAAAATAGAAAAGTTAAGCCAGTGAAACATTTCGAAGTTATACATCTCAGGAATACAAACAATACTAAGTATAAGATCAAAAATTTGCGAAGATTTATTAACTTTTAAACTATGCAATATGTTTTTGTAATTTTGCTCTCAGATTTTTGATTGATCGTAGAACACATCTTATTTTGAAGCACTATTTAAAAAAAATTTTTGGCCTAAGTTAGCAACCTATTTATATATGTTAGTACAACTAGTCACCATACTGCTAAAACAAAAATAATTCTAAACAACTCATTTTTAATATTTGTATGCGAATTCGTTCACTGCAATATTTTGCGTTGCATTTATGCAACGCCAGAATAAAACGGGTTAAAGCTTGGTATTTTCTTCCACTTTGCTACAGGTGATAAAAATGTGTTAGGACTTAAGAATACTTAAGTGGGTGACATAACCGTACTACAAAAGTATCCTAACATTGAGTCCAGCTACAGTTTCAGTTATTATAAATTTCGTAATTGTCATTGCATTATTAAATACCCAGATGTCAACCGATATGTTAGAGCAGTCATACATCATTCCAATTTAACTGGTAGCACGTTAGTAATAGGCTTTATTTCTTTTTGAAAAATTAGTAAAGCCTTTTACGTGCTGGTTTGACTATCAATTACGCCATACTGACTGTTATTTTTGGAGTGGAAGAAAAAAATTTTCATAATCAATTGTTAACTATAACGTCATCTCACTTCGAATGCTAGCCTTCGTTCAAGTGAAAAAACATTTTCCTCCATCAACAAATGCGAATCTCAAAAACTTACCTTCAATCGTGACGCTATCACATCGTTACCAAACCAGTTGTGACACTCACCTCAGGGTGGGAATCAATCGTACCCAAGTTTTATGTTTTAGGTCCAGTAGTTTCGGAGGATGTCCTATTTGCCCAGTTTGCAACATTAGAGTACTTGAGAATGGACTGCTCACAATGGAAACAGCCAATAATTTCAAAAACTTTTTATCCGTTTATTGCACTAAGTGCATGACTGCATGGAGCATAAATTTAAAGTTGTGGAAGGGCACCAGAGCCGTTGATGTGTATTTACAGAAATCCGCTATTAAATATTAGGCATGGTACTCATGACCTTTTCGTAATTGTATGCCTATTTGTATGACCTAAAGCTTCCGGTTGCGCGTATGTTGTTTGATCTTAAGGTAAAGGCAGCCAGGAGAAGAGCAAACTAACCCGAAGTCTGGTAGTTACAGTACGGTACTGCAACAGGTAAAGTTTTAAGAGCATAATCCATCGAACGGATTTTTATCCGAAAGTAGCAGATAATTTGTTCACATCAAAAATCGCAGTACAAAGGAATTCTCACTTGCCATTAGCGTACTAAAAAATCAGGTTTTTGGCTTACCTGCCTGTTAATACTGCAATGAATCATGTTACTTTAACAGGCAGAGTATCAGCAGATTGTCATCAAAATATAATAACTTTAAGCGCAGCTGCTGTTATTTTCACAATAACGGTACCAAACAGCATTATGACACCGTAGAGCTAGTTTAAAGCGTTCGAGAAAAAAGAAAATAGTATGCTTAGAACGCTTAAAATGCTTTGAAAAAAATCACTTGTGGCATGGTCAATTTAGCTTAAATCGTTGTAGAATTTTTTTAATCGAAAGTACCTTGTTGATAATTCTCGAAAAAGCTTTTAATTGCGTTTCTACGGTCAGTATTTTTTGAGAAAAGAAGAAAAGAGAATTTGCAATCAAGCGTTAATTGTGAAGTCAGCTTACACCTTAAAGAAATAAAACATTTGCAAGTTGGTAAATTGCGGGCTGGCTTGTTTGAGCCAAAAACCGTATTCCTCCGTTAAAAAATGCAAACTTTAAAATAATGATCTTTGGTTATGATGTGACCGCGACGCCGCCGACCACATTACAACACTCAGTTTGGGGCAGTGACTAATCGTGCTAAGTTTCATGATTGTACGCCAGTAGTTTGGGACAAGTTAAAACGTTACATACTTAACTCACTTAAACACGCACAGACGGAACTCCGTTTTATTGTAGAGATAAGAGCTCTTCAACCAGAGTTCCGTCAGCTTTAGGGGCTCCGCACAGGTTTCACAAGTTTTCGTTTAAACATTTAGACAATGATGGCTTTGACGTATGCACACAAACCGTGAAACCAAGCATACACGCGTAAATCGAGTTGATGTGATAGTAAAATACAGGTTTTTATTTTTAATTAACTGGGGTTCCGCGACATTCGCAACACTGGGTATAGGACTCCTAGACACCAAAAAGGCTAAGAAGCACTTATACAGATGAAATACCAAGATCGTATGCTACGATAAATTCGCAACTGTGTACAATATATTATCATTTGTATGTGGCTATGTAACAAATATTAACGCCTTTTAAGTCGCAAAACCCTTCAAGCATGTCCCCGCTATTCGCGAGGGTTACGTTCCTTCCCCTACTGCGAATTATTGATGTAGTTTTAAAACGATAAAATATGCTTCCCAAACACATTCTGAAGACAGTCTAGTTACACTGTATCGTCTCTTTTTTCTGATTTTGTATTTACTGACCTCGTTATTTAAAAAGCATTTACCAGTTAGAGTAAATGTGAGCGTTTTTCTGCTAAAAAAATGGCCAAAGAAATTCACGAAATTATGAAAAAAAACTTTGAGAGGAAAATCCGCGAGTATGCGGGGTAGCAAACGGTGAACCGCGAATGGGTGAGGGTGCACTGCAGTCACCAAAATCAGTTTGCGGTGCAGAACTTTAATTTAGGAAAAGTTGCTTCGCAAGTTGCTTCGCATTTACTAGCAACATCAGTGAGGGTTGGATTGAGCACGATCTCATATTTCAACAACGCGGCGTAAGCGAACTAATCGTAACGCAGGGTGTTACCGTGCGAAAATATGCATAATGATAGCGGATAATAATAGAGAAGTGTAATGAATAGCGAGTGTAACTAGGCAGTAACGCCCCAAACAAACAACGTGATGTAGCAACCTAGCACTATATAGCTACGTAATTTATTGCTTGATCTATACAGATGATGGAAAAGTGTTTGTTGTCACCCCGCATACCTGCAACACAATGTCATAAGCAATGGTGCCACATAATTAATCTCAAACCACTATTTGTGGAACAACTCGTAATTGTTTCACGGCGATGTTTGGAAAGCCAGCAAATGATTTGCTGGCTGAGTTGTCACACTAACACTATGCTAATTGAATCCAGGTCTGGACTCACTAGCATAAACGCGTATGTGAAATGCATTTCCATAGCTTGAAAAGTGGAAAGCAATCACATCACAAAGAACAGATTTAACTTTTGAGTTCCCTAGGAAAAGAGGACGATAAAACGTTAACTAGCATTTTTCCTTCTCTTCCCATTCTAGAGCGCACACACGCACTTAGCCAGTCACAACAGACCTATACTGCGCCCAAGGTAATACCAATATCGTTCCACAATCTTTTCCCATATCATTTAAGTCTATTATTGGCGCGATGTGTGCTTTCCTCCAATCATGTGAATTTGCATCAGACTGCGATTACTACGAATGCATATTTTTATGAGCAAGGTGGCACTTGAGATAATTTATGAACGCTTTTTACTTCCATTACGCCACGATGGTCAAACTATTACGCGACAGATAGAAAATATGCTAACTACACCTAAGTATCAACACATTCGCAAACTTCAAATTTTGAAGAGCTCATAGACCCTACTAGACTATTCAGCCAACCACTAAACGTTGTTCGTGGAGTTTTAGTAACGCAGTACTGTTTGTGATTGGAGAAACGCAGAGCAAAACATTTTTACAGATACGAGTCTTCTTAAGGTGTCAAATACTTTTATGATACAAAAAAAACGCAGACTTACCTGAAAGCTATTGAAGCGCTTGTGTGGATTAGCTAGGTATGAGACCAATAAGTGTACGAGCGATAATAACATGCAAGCTAAGCACAGAGCTATTACCGGAAGGGGAATCATCGTGTAGATGACGTAAACGAAAAATAAAGTCAACCACATTGCGTAACTGGAACTGAAAAAAAAACAAAAGAATGGTTACCACGTGAAAGATACACTACAATGAAGGAGCAGAACCAGCGTCATCATGCTATATTATATGAAGTTGCTGAAGGATGAAATATACATTGTCTACTGATAACCACTTACTTTAGTATTAGATGATTGAACGTTTTTAAATCGTAACACTTTTTCTCACAAATACATACACCACTCACGGTAGATTCTGAACACTCAACATCATTTCATGCACAAAGCAAATCAATATTCAATACATTACAATAAGCTCTTTAAGCCATAGGTTCTCAACTTTTTTGTTCTTGTTTACCCCTTGAGAGTCTTTGGGTAGTAAAGTTTACTCCCTCATTTGTTCCATCCGAAGCAAATGGCATATGATTACCATATCTAAAAGCGCACATTCGCACAATCTTTGACACATTTATGTTGGTCAGACTGCCGTAGCGGTTTCTTTTAATTGCTTTCTATATAGGACCCATTTACCGCATTTCTGATCCATTATGTAGGCAAAGACCATTTTTTTGGAGATGAAATTTTCCACATTACAATTCAACGTATTGTTAATCCAAACTGGTAGCGGTGACTCTCTTTTTTTTGGGACATTACTATTTCAATGGTCTGCTTTCTCAAAAAGCATCAATATTTTCAAAACTGATCAAATTCTCTCTAAGTAAGTAAAATTTTTCCTCGGTTGAGAAACCCTGCTTTAAACGGTGACATCGTGTAACAATTGCGATTTCATTGGCAATGAGTATTTTTACGACAGCAATTGCAAGAAGTTTGATGCTTGAATTTAACTTTTTAAGTTGTACCCAACTGTTCATCCGTGAGAGCTTTACGATTTCTTTATTGTAGGCTAGCGTTAGACCAAAGCATTAAACCCGTATGTAATCGCAAACAGGAGATTAGTGTACTAGGTTGTTGATTCAATTCTGCATGCATACATAGCGCTTGCTATATGGGCAACGAGCTGGTTAGCTTACAGTAAAATCGTACAAATTTTTGCAGAGAAAGGCTATTGTCTTATACGGTTATCAATGTACTGTGCAGTGCGTAGTTTTCGCCTAATATTACTGCAACTTTTTTGCGTGTGATGTCAGGCACAAGTAACCGTTTAAGTGAATCTCAAAGATTAGAAATCATCACAAAGTTGAGTGACACAACTATTCGAGTGACGACACTGATAATTGTAGATCAGTGAGGAACAAATTTATTTTGAGTGGATTTGAACAACTTTACAACAAACTGCTCAAAATTGAGGACCAGTTGATATGCTCAGATGCTCAATGCCCAAGTCCTGTCAGGAAATGACTTCAACAATTTGGGAAGCACATTTGAAAGTTTTCAAAATGTCCTCAGACGGGTAGCATCAAAGCACAAAAGTGTGCAAAGTATGCAACTATTGACAATGTATGATATCTTTATACAACAGTAAATGGGTTGTCACAGATTTTTCTAGTTTGTTTGTTGGTTGTTTGTTTTGGTTTGTGCTGTGGCTTTACTTTAATTGAAGAGGGTCCAAACCCGAATATCTGCGCCATTATTTGTTGTGTTTCAATGAACAATAAGATACAGTACTGTAATGGACAGCTGAGCACTCATTTTTATAAAAATTACTGCCTAATATGAATTCGGATTTTTTGACAAATGTTTGCGTACTTATCCGGAATGCGTACTTAAGCGAAAGATTACTGCAAGAGAATAGTCAAAACCAGGTATAAAACTAAAAAATTAGATCCAACATTTTAATATCTAGTTCTCTATGTCATTTTTAAGTACTGTAGCTTAACGAATATCTGTCCTCACCAACAATCATAGAAACACCAGTTTGATTAAAACAAAAATATGTCAATACAGGTTGCTGCTAAAAAGTTAGAAAATGGATGTGTTCATTACTCAATTTGCAATCCCTCTATCAAATAATCGTATTTCGCAGAGACTGTTTGCATGCACCCTTGTTTAATCGGGTTAGAACAGTGAAGCTGCTCAACCAGCGTGTCGTAAGAGGGGGTTGTTGGTTGGCCACTAATGGCATTCCACCTTGTTGGTGGTGGGGATACCAGTTTGCAATTTGAATTTATCACTAGTGTAAAATTTGTATTCACGGCAGGTTTGAAATGGCTGCCCCTAACCTAATTTTGATAAGGTTGGCGGTGGGAACCTCGATTACCATTAACGTGGTACCTCTATCCAAAGAAGAAGAAAGTTAAACTTATTTACTCCATCACTATTTAATTTCACAACAGACTACTGTACTATTCCCAAACCAAACTGACCAATGTAAAGTTTACTCTTGTTGCAACAAGTAACAAGTCGGTTAACAAACAGCCCGCACACAAAAACAGAAAGAAAAAAATGCAATTGAAGCCGCACATATGTTTCTGCGGCTGCGTTCAAAACAACTAAGTTAGGATGCGGCAGAACCAGATGGCGAAGCAAAATGAAGCAACCGTTACATAAAACTAGTCGTAGGAAGATGCCTATTGCTCAGTAAATTGCTCGAATATAAATCGTGGTGCTACTGAAGCAAATTTGCGCCTTTTGTTCTATGCATAACAGTTAAGAATTTCGCAACAGAACAAATACACTTGGCAGTGTGTTCTGCAAAAGAAAAAAGTACTTAACTAAGTGATCTACTGACGATTTTTACCAGCATATGGTCAAGCATTAAGTCCACGTTTGTCGTGGTGGCCAAGATTTTTACCGAAATTGAGTAATTTCCATGTAGCCATGGCGATCAACCATCCCGGTATAAGACAAATGAATAAAATATTGTATGCGAAACGCAACTGACATTAAATGACATGAAAGCAACTGCGCGTGATATGCTAGCACACATATCCTAACAATCATACATGGGCAGCACTTACAATACACCGTTTGACACTTGAAATCATTCAGAGTTCTACCAGTGAAAGCTCATATTAAAAACTGTAATAGCGACAAGGAAGGTTTCTTATAAGGAAGTAATCCAGATGAGGTGAATAATGACGAAACATATGACTAAAGCAAACCAACTCGATGGGGAGCTAGCAACGCGCATTTCCCATGCCTTAAATCACTTCAGTCTTCGCCGGTTCTAACGTTTTGCCCGAAATTACTGTACCATTTCTTAACTCAAAAGAAAACGGCTCTAAACCAGGGATGCATATTTTAGAACTTTGAATCCTAAAGATTCGGATTTCCACGGACACGAATCCATATTTGGATTTTTAATCGAATCGGGTAATAGGATTCGAAAATAAGTAGTCCTGAATCTTAACGCAAACAAGTAGTACAGACAAAATTAGTTAATTGCATACAAATCTAAAATCACAAACTAATTTCGATCCAACTTCAAGTAAAATTTTTCTTGTAGTTTACATTTGCACTGTACTATTATGTTTGTGTGTCGTGTTTACATTTTCAATGGTTTTAGTATAATTCATAAAAACGATATTTGCTTTTTATTTTAGTGTACCGAAGGCGAAATACGCAAAAATCTTGTTGGTGGTACAGAATTTTGTTCGTGCTTTTTATTTTATTCTAGAATAGGATTCGAAAATCTGGACTCCAAATTACTATTCTAGAATTATTTGAGAATAAGCAATTATTCTGCTTTGTGCAACCATGCTCTCAACCAGTTGTTAGTCTTTTTTAAACGTACCCAATATGATCAAAAACCAATCAATATTTTTACGTTACGTTTCTTTCAATTGCACAGGGTTGTTGATGTAAATACAGGACATCTACGATCAACCAGATTTTGCACTGCGCTTTGCTATCCACACACACAGCAAGAGCCACAGGGTAAAACGTCGATAAATGAACCCTACCGCGCAAAAATATTTCACCATCAAATTAGGGGGTCCAAGTTTGTGCCGAAGTAGTTTCTGAAGACAAGCTTGCAAGACCCAAATGCAAATTTGGGTAAAGCATTACAAGGACATGGACAAAAAATATTTGGGGGTCAAACTTTTCTGCTAAGTTTTGATATACAAAAAAGCTTGACGAAAACAAGACATCTTAATCCACGTTTTCCGGTTTATCATGTAAATTTAGCATAAAGGAAGATGTACATGCTGTACGTCGTTGTACCGGTACGCTTTTCTCTTACACATTTTTGTACGAACATTTTCATCCGCATGGTTATTCATAGGTGCTACACATTGTGCCTTGTAGTGCGAACATTCCATTTTGTCTGCAAAGTAGCATTTTTTGTACGTTTTTATCCACAAAAACGTAGACGTTATCACTAGAGCAACTAAAATTCAATAATGTAAAAATATTCTGCCTTGTCGAAAGTTTATAAAACGCGCACAAACTGAATTTCACGGTGATGTGATAAGAGGCTTTAAAGTTATTAGGTCAAAACAAAGTCAAAATTTATCGTTTGATCAAAATTTTTGCCAGCACGGTTGTTTTCTGGTTTTCTATATTTTATTTAAAATACAACAGATCATGATTGCCTGAGTGTCGCAAAAAGTTTGCTAGGCTAGATTTTGTCCCTATTGGTTGTTTTTTCTTGTGTCTCAGCCTTAAGTAAGATTATTTGCTGCAACTGCAATATTAGTAAGTTGGCAAAACTTAAAAAATGATTAGCAGTATGGACAACTATTCGAAAGTTATGGAAGAAACTAAAACTTGAAGAGTGTTACATGGAATTGGATTCCACAAAAACAGGGAAATCCCCATCGCTGATCAGCGGTTACGGTTGGGGTAGAGTAGAGGTTAGGTTTAGCGTTACAGTTTTAATTACAATTAGGGCTTGGATTAGTCTAGGGGTGGGCAAACTTTTTAGCCGGAGGGCCGCATTGACCATTTCGAGGGTGGTCGAGGGCCAGGGCTTGTTGTCTCGCACAGCTGCATGCTGTAGAAAAAATTGCATTAGCTCACAATTTTGCGAAATGTTCTGGCAATGTGGTATTTCAGCGCGCAAAAACGGTGGTGTCTCTAAAAAAAAAGGTCATCACCTTTTCGTAGACGGTAAATGCGTGATTGTAGGCTCTGACGCATTTTCCGTCTAAGGGAGAGGCGATCACCTTTTTTTTAAAGGACACCGTCGCTTTTTCGCCTCGTCAATCCCCTTGTCGTATTTATTTTAAAACGGCAAAGTTTCAAAAAGTGTTCGCGGGCCGCACAGAATGCTCTCGAGGGCCGCATGCGGCCCGCGGGCCGTAGTTTGCCCACCCCTAGATTAGTCTGTGGAATTCTGCGTTTTAGTGCTATCCGGTAGTTTTTGGTCAAATAAAGGTCAAATTTAGTAATATAAAATCAAAATTTTAAGTTTTTAGGTCAAAAAATTGGTTTCCCTAGCTATTACATAATACATTTAAGTCATTTTGTTCCGTGATAACAACAAATTTAAGGAAAATGTACTAAAATTCAAGTCAGAGAAGAAATTCACAGGAAACAGCATCCATAGTTACAGAAAGTTTTCATTTTGCTAAAAAATAGTTTTATGCCGGATTCTGGCCCCATACATTTGGATAGCATGACTCCTTTTCTTCCCACTTGCTACTCTCTTTGAAAGAGGACGAAGTAAATCAACTGCTGAAGTTGTGCTTTAGAAGCATCAGTACAAACAGAACGTGAATAATTACGTGTGTTCTGCGGGCCACAGTTCAGCCCGCAGAACGTTCATTGTCATAATATAAGCAGCGAAGTTTCATCCAGCAATCAACGTTTTCTGTGCAATCCCACGCATGCGACTCACCTGTTTGGCTCGACTAACACAACAGTGTAGATGTCTATGATGGCAGCAGACACCACGATTACGTATGAAAGAACAAATAACGTATGCTGGGAGAGCATGTTGCGAAAAAACGTGACCTGAGAGAAAATACCACATTTACTATTATACGTTATCTTGGCAACCATTCCCCACGGTTATTAGGCACAGGTCTACTTTGATGCCCACGTCAATTCAAAATTGTAGTGCCTTTGGGAAAGGCATTTACGAGTAACCGCGTTTGCTTCATATATTTTTATCAATGGTATCATTTCGTCGTTTCTCGAAGTAATTTGAAAGATAGTCATTGGCTTGACGTAACAACAAATAACGTTCAGATCACAGAACTAGAACATGAAACGAAAGAATATTGACGTAAACAACTTTAAGCGCACAATGGCTTGTGTGTAGGATTTAAACTTACTCGCTTTATTTCGAGTTCCACCAGTGAAAGCTCATATTAAAAACTGTAATAGCGACAAGGAAGGTTTCTTATAAGGAAGTAATCCAGATGAGGTGAATAATGACGAAACATATGACTGAAGCAAACCAACTCGATGGGGAGCTAGCAACGCGCATTTCCCATGCCTTAAATCACTTCAGTCTTCGCCGGTTCTAACGTTTTGCCCGAAATTACTGTACCATTTCTTAACTCAAAAGAAAACGGCTCTCAACCAACTGCAAGCTTTTAAATCCACATAAAAACAGTAATATGATCGAAAACCAACCAATATATTTTACGCTACATTTCTTTGTATTATTCAGGGTTGTTGATGCGAGTAGAAGAAGTCCACAATCAAACACATTTTGCGCTACGCTTTGCTAACTAATCTCAAGAAATCACTGAGTGTTGATTAACCAGCTCTCTAAAATGATCTTACACACGTCAAAGATTGTTGGGTTCTATTTCAACATAAATAATAGAAAAGTTGATTCCGCCGTGAACCATTGTATCTATGTAATATAGATCTATACAAATACTGGAATCGCGGGCCGCATCTAATTTTCAGTGTGTTTTAATAACGCAATATTCTGATTGTCTTAAATTATTCATCCGTGCATTACTCATCGGCTGACGAGAAATCCATTATGCCGAAAAGCTGCTTTTGAAAGTTTGGAGTGGCAACAAATATTTTTTTCTGGCACATTTGCATGTGAGATACAAAAACGGGGTGGAACACTACATTTGAGGAAATAATACTGCTTTCAAACGACTGATGAGACTTTTTTTCTTCCCCAAACTGGCTTCTTTTATCTTTTCGCATATAAAATAATGCTGAACTATGGTCATAATGCTTTACCTGTAACACTATGCAAAGAACACCAAGAACTAATATAACTCCAAAATATGCTTGATGGTCCCATTTAATTATATGCTCGAAACCTGCAAAATAAATTATGCATTACAGAACCACAAAACTGTCTTAATTCTCGTTAGAAAACGCAATGTTTCTCGTTGAATATCTACTGGAAAAGCTAAAATCACCAAGTTAGTAATTAAATTCAAATCTACTAATTGTCGTCTAATTACAATGTACTATGACCACAGTCCAGCTCATCTTGAGAAAGGAGTGATGTTGTTATCCACTACACAACGCGCAATCACACAACAAATGGGTGTTGTGGAATAATTCGACTTTTAAGCAGATCTTTTGAAACCTAGTCAGTAAACTAACTACTAACACTTCATTTAAAAACAAATACTTTGCCTACTAATTACCAGCATATTTCGGATGCCGCAGTACACTTTTCATATGAATGACAATAAAAGCAATTCAGTCGCCAACTACCTTTTGAAAGCAGCAAAAATAAGTAGACAATATATGTTGAACATTTTATATTACTACTGAACGTTTTCGGCTCATCAACGTGGCCCTCATCGGGAGTATCAAAATTACATGTTTACATTACAACTTAAAAATTAGAAATAAATACGTACATAAAAAATTGGTAATGAAACATTAACAGAATGAAAACAAATCAAGAAAATCAATCCAAAACTCAACAAACAAATGCATGCCAATGG
Organism: Trididemnum clinides; assembly: GCA_963675345.1. NCBI lineage: Eukaryota > Metazoa > Chordata > Ascidiacea > Aplousobranchia > Didemnidae > Trididemnum > Trididemnum clinides. Next base: position 2,696,884 of record OY776299.1, read on the forward strand.
TTTTTACTAAATGTATTTTATTATTTGTAATTAATCGTACAATTTAACTACGGTCTCGGTGTATACTTTCATTTGTTTTACGATTCTGCCATATTAAGCCCTACGTTAAAATGCTGCCTGCATTTATTTATTACGTCAGCAACGATATTATTTTGTCAAATTTATCTTATTCATGTGCTGATAATGTTTCATTACCAATTTTTTTTATATACAAATTCATTTCTAATGTTTAAGTAGTTATGTAAACATGTAATTTTGATGCTCCGACAAGAGCCATATTGCTGAGCCAAAAATGTTCAGTTCTAATATGAAATGTTCAACATGCATCGTCTGCTTATTTTTGCTACTTTGTGGTATAAGAAGAGCACCTTTTTACCAAAATTTATCTCTTGAAAGCCAAAAGCAAAAAATGCTGCTTTTTGTCAATTTATCCATTACACACAAATATGCGTTGCTGAAGCGGCGTAAGTGAACAACGGTGGTCGCTTTGCATCAAACTTTGATTAGTATGCGAGTATTTCCATTCCAGCCGCACTCGACTTACATAGAAGCATCACACACAGTACTGTGAGCAACCACAGCAGAATGCTGAGCGTGCTAATATTTGATCGGAAAAAATATCGTTGATAAAGTCGTTCAAAACTCGAAGAATCAAACTGTATACCGGCGACCAGCTTTCTACGAAGATTAGAATAAGTCAACCTGAAGTAAAAACAAGACAAAAAGTCAGCAACAATAATAAGGAAAACTTGCCAACGACACACATCACAAGTTGAAACTTTAACACGAGTAATCATTCCGTAAAAACACTAAATGGCAATTTCTGCTGTTGCAGTGCTAGTAGTAGAATAGTGCTGGCAGTACTGACGACTACGCAGCGACTTTGAATATGAGGTTCTTTGTGAATAACTGTGAACTTGCTCCGTACCAAGAGAAACAATCCTATAAATAATCTAATCATGATACACATCAAAATGCCACGCCTAAATAATGTGAGTCACAAAATATCTTTTTGAACACCGAAGTTTGTTTGTATGAAACAAATAAACAGCTTTATAAAAGTAATTCCTAATAAAGCACATAATTTCGCAAATAAAAATTCGTAAGAATTTCAAGCCAATTACATTGATCATAACAAAGTAATACTAGAGAGACAAAATATTGCTATCAATCTGAATAAAAGATATAAAACAAAGGTCCTTTAATCTTCGTAACTCGCCAAACCCAAACATTTTTCTCGATGAACGTTGATCAAACCCAGGGGCGCGAATTTAAAGATTTTTATTCTTGAGATTACCTTTCCACGTGCACTTTTGCGGAAAAGTTCCTAAACAGTCGAATGGTCAGAGTATTGGCGTTCGCCCCCTCCCCCCACCCAATATTTCTTCTGTGCCATCTGTTCTTGCTTCCGATGACAACCCGAGAGATACATTTTATGAATTTTTGCAACACAAAGAATCTTGTCGAACCTGTAAGACGGCTTCAATTGTATTCAGGTCAAGAACCACTGATTAATAACATGAAATGATCGTGCATCACACTCTATGATAACAATGATTCGATCATGAGATCATTATAAAAAGCAATGTCGCATTGCATTATTTCCCCTCCGGCATTGTTGATGCATTGCATGTTTATCCAGCAAACCATATAATTGTTGCATCTGATTTCACTTAACCCGTTAAACTTTTAGTTTCCTTTACATTGCTTTAATGCCAATGACGCTACGATAGATGTCAAACGCGAACTATTTACTGGTTCCAGGGGAGTGCCCCGGGTGACTGGGACCCTCGGGAAGGCCAACAACCATTTTAACCGAACCCAAACGGGGTCGGGAACCGCACCACCACGTTGAGGCGTCTGTTGATTGGCCAGACTAGGAGTGAAACCAAGACTCTGCAGATTGTGCTGGAGAGCTTTTGCGTCCATTCACCCGCTCATGCTTCCTTCTACTTTCCCTAGGGAGGCTCTTCTTACTTGACCTCCCTCTCTTTCTTGAAACCCTCCTTCCTTCACCGTGGAGACCACCCTTTCCTCTCCATGCTCTCGCTCTGATCTCCCTCTTTCTCGCCAAGGTGCGGCTCTTGCTCACATTGACTCTCTCTCCATCACGATCTGGTGCTCTATTTAGACAGACGGCTCTGTTCCTTTTCTTTTTGGCAAAGGGCGGCTCTGGCCTTCTTGCCAACTGCTCTCTCTGTGGCACCGAGGCCACTCTTTCCTTTTTGGCAGGCCCAGTATGCTCAAGTTTTTCCGCTGAAGGCTGCGCCATTCCGCAAGCTCTTTGCTGGTCTCGGCAGCATCAACAGGTCAGTCACTTCTCTTCTTTTCTCCTCCTATCTGACTCTCGCTTTGTCCTCACCACCCTGTCCTCTCCTCCATCTTTCCTTCTACCTCAATCTCTGTGAAAGATCTGGCAGGAACTGTCTTCTCCTTGTTCTATCAGGCTACTATGGGTCCCCGGACACTCGTTTCTCCCAGGAAACGACGCGGCTGATGAGCTGGCCAGACGGGGAGCACTACTTGCGCTCTCTGCAATCCCTTGTAGTCTCTCTCGTCTTATCAGTCGGATCCACTCTTCTCTTTTCCCGGACTGGAGGCGTACTGTCTCATCGAAATTCTTTTGACACATAGGCTCCCTCGATTTCCACAGAGAAACTTGTGCTCCCCCGTCACCCTCGCTGTGTTCTCTCTCGTCTACGCTGCAACGAACACAGCCTTCTGTTAAGTTCTTATCTCTTCAGGATTGGCAGAATCCTTCCTGCAGCGCCTGCGGACACTTTTCCCAGGACACCTCTCATCTCATTCTGTACTGTCCAGCTATGGACTCTCTGCGCCGCTCGCTCTTTGGCGATTCTCTGTCTCTTTATGACCTCTGGTCCAGGCCCTGGAGAGTTTCTCGGTTTCTGGGGCTTCATGGTTTTCCGCCATGCTCCATCCCTCGGAAGGGGTCGGGTAACAACAACAACAATAACTATTTACGGTGATCTGAACCTTCTATGCACTTCCAATTCCACTAACTCAACACACCAAAGTTTGTAACACACAAACAAATTTTAACTACGGCCAGCAATAAATGCAATACTTTTAAGGACCTTATTTGACCCCAAATTGAAAAGTTGTTTCCAGCATCTATGTCCTAGAGGCTCGTTCTAGGAAATTCAACGGGTCAAATCAACCCAAAATGTTTGAGGTAAAATTTTATCAAAATTATGGCTTTTGACAAGATTTTAGTATTCCTGAACACTTAAACGGTATTGTTTTCATGTTCTTTTGAAAGCAGTGTAAAACTGATTACTGATTACGATGCCACATTACATTGGCGCGCAAAAGAAGAAAATATTCCCATACAACACTTTCCCCTTCATAATGGTAGTCTTAGAATATTAGCAGTTGTATTTCGGGATTACTATAATACCTAAATAGCCTACAATGCGAAAAAACTAATGCTATATGCCCTTTTCAGAGGGACCAAATAACACAAACCAAACACAAGACAAAATAACAACAAAATGTAACACAAAACAAAATTATCCATCCTAACTAATACAACATAATTATTTGCCATATATTTTTGAAAAAACGCCTAAATCAATGCAAACTTCACTGGCGTTTCACACATAAGCCGGCATGACATAGTTTTATTTGAATTGTCTAAAATAAGTCAATAAAACATTACATTTAGACAACCCACATTAATTGTAATTAGAATGTAATCTCCACTAATAAGCAATTTCGTTAGCTCAAAGTAAAAATGTCCCTATTTACTACCGAACAAGAAAGCAGTTTTTCAAATGAAGTTACAAATATTGTTTACTGCATGAATAAACAACATTGTTTAAGCACAAAGCAGTTGGCCTCGTACTAGACATCTTCTCATGTATAACTGCCCGTCTTCGTTGCAATAGCCTTTCAAGAAAAATTAGCACACCAGGTCATTGATAACCAAGTAATAACACATTGGATCTCATTATATACAAGAAAACAGTTTGAGCTGCCAACAATATTATCAGCAACGAAAACGCTGAATAAGCTTCAAAACTCACCAAGGACACGACCTTTTGGACTGTAGTTGACTATGTAAGTCGCTTGCAGGGGTGGCAAGATTAGCTTCAACAGGAGGACTAATAGGAGGGTAATTCTGCAGTGAACTGTCACCAGGATATCGTTGCTTTATTGTGAAGTTTCCTTTTCTACTCGGAACATTTGGTGAGTTTGTTACCGATGAATTAACAGATCTAACTTTAGCTGGTGACACACTGTTCAAAGTAGCTGACCTCTGATGATTATGATTTAGAGCAGTCGTCTTGTAATTCACAGAACATAATGAAGAAGCTACAACAAAACAGCATTAACGTTAGCAAAGACAAATGAACTTTTCAAGAAAGCTTGCTCGAAGCAGCGGCTGATTCCTGAGGACAAACAAATCTTATTTCCACCAAACGCTTTGACAATTGGTAATTTAAGCAAAAAAGAAAAAACACATAAAAATAATGATTTCACATACTGATGAGGAGTTGAACTATTCCTAAACCAATTCAGACTTTTTTGTTCCCATTCTTGTTCCGTGTTTAAATTTTTTAGAGTCGTCATTGGTTATATTGTTATGCAATCAACTAGTTGCAATACAAGCTGGCGAGCTGGATATTTCGCGACATATTGTTAGTTGAAAGGTCAACTTCGCTATGCAGCGCGAAACAAACTAGCAGACCGAAAGCGAACCGTAGAACAGTATAACCGATTTTACAAAGATCAGTGGGGCGAGTTCGCAGAAGCCAACAACTCATAAAATCCGGCAACACAGCAGATATGCATTCAAGTTGAGTATTGATAACAGGGGTGGAAGAACCGTCTCTTTAGCAGTGCATTTATAAGGGAAACTCCCTCGGACCCACTCTCAGAATAACCTTCCCGAAGCATTTTCTAAATATGATTGTGCCTCGATAATAATTGTACTCTTTACACACTTACGTATTTCTTTGTGATTGTTTTTATACAGCTTGGGTCGGATTCGTTTTAAAAATCTTTGTGTTATTGCCGGTGGAGGGGTCGGGCTCATCATGTCTAGTTGAAACAAATCAAAAGATGTTGAAACTATTATACAACACGACAACCTCACATGCAAATGCTATGTTGCCTGTAATTCACATAGCAATTAGCGCTGACGTTTACCCAAGGTTACATTTATGAATTGATTGCGAGAGAGCAAACGATTATTTATGAAACCTATCTTTAAGTTCTGAAAACTTTTTCAAGGTTTTCTATTTCGTGGACCCAACCGTCGTCCCGCATGTAATTTCTAAAAGAGTTGTGGTAGATGCCTCGCATTGTTAGAACGCAACACAATGGCGAAACTCTCGCAGCAGGGATAAATAAATCGTAAATCCTAGTTTTTGCCAGGAAAATGCTTTTAGCAAGCAGTTTCATGTAACATATCGATCGTTGAACTTTGCAATGTCACCTAGCATGTTAAAAGGAGTGAGTGAAAATTGACGAACTGCAAGGAGGACCATGTAACATGAGCGTGATGTAAAAAACAATCAGAAACATTGACATTAAGCAAATCTCGCTGAAATGTTAAAATAATTATCATATACACGTATATGACAACAGGAAAACTTAAGAATAATCATGGAATAACGTACCTTTGCAGTTTGTAAGTTCTGATGAACCAGGAGTGTCATTTAATGACATTTCTGTTCCTTTACCGTCGCAACGAAGAAGACCTAAACAAAAAATTACAAATAACAAGCGGTAAGAACCATTCGTTTCGATTCTTAGTTCTGATTATTACAGTACACAAGAACCTGGTTCCATCAAGCAAGAAAGTTCATAGCCAAGTAGTAACGGTCCCTTGAATCGAACTTGTATATTTATACATAAGTCTCTGTTTATTTATTTTCAACCTGAAGTCGTGTACGTACTATTTTGCGACGAATACAATGATCAACTTCCAAGAAAACAAAATCAGCAGACGAGCTGATGCTAGTGGCTGCGAGCATAATCCAATACAACAGCACATAAAGTCTTGTACATTATGTAAAAAATGTCATGACAATTAGCAACAAATGATGCAGTATATATCAAAGTTTCTTCGAACTGTGGTACAAAGTCCAGCCTTTAATTAAACAAGAAAACTTCTTAAATATTATTGGCGAAAGATAGTTTTTCATTGACAACGAATTCATAAACGACGACCTATTCTGAAATAGATATTGCAAAACCTTTCAAAAGGGGACACACAGTATTAATTGACCAAAATACACCTTTTGTAAAGCCAACTATGTTTATCGTAAATTAAACAAGCAAACTATGTTTCTAACCGAAACATCACATCCACCATAGCACAGTGGTAGTTTGCTGAGTTCCAAAGCACATAATTGGATGTTCGAAACTGCCAGCGCCATCAGCAATCGCAAGAAAAAATTTCCAAACATCATAATCTCGCTGCTAATCAAAATTTGATGTGCAAGCAGGTGTGTTGAAATTTGATGCGCAGGCAAGTGAAAAGCATACACTGTTCAAGGCAGATTAAGAAAAAGTTTTTTGGATTATAGTGTGACAAGTCCAAGACAACACACTGCACACATTACTTAAAATAGTGATTTACAAAACATATTTGTCAAAATTATTCTCGAAACGCTCAAATATGTCCTGCTTTATATCAAACAATGCCGTTCTTGCCGTCTGCTATAACATAGAGGCTATACAAAAGAACTTGCCTTCATAACAGAACTAAATGCAAAAAGATATGGGCGACAAATAGCTATTCCATTTTTACAACATTATAATCAAGTAATGAAAAAATTATTGTTCCTGTAATTTTTATACACAATACATTCTATCAAACTACTTCTTCATGTATCATTGTCCTGAAAGACAGAAGTCAAACTTATCACAGTTATATCAGAACAATGTTGTAACCATCGGTCTCAAGTAGACTGGACAATTGAAAGATATGAAACTGTGGTGCGGTGGAGACTAGCAAACATAATTGAAATTTAAAATTTCCAGAGCGCTAGTCGAAATTTCCGGAGAGCTCTGTCTGCTACATTCGAACTAAAAAGTATTCGATATTTAAGGTTCACTTACTAATCAAAGTAGAATGTAAATACTGGTGAATAGTATACAACATTAAACTCCGCGTAATATTGGGATGCAACAACGTTGCTGTTGATTGTTTTGAGGTAAAATATCCAATACTTGCTATACTTCTCAGCATATTCCCATTTTTTACATTATAGCTCACACCTGATTCAACCCTTATAATTCAAAGTAGGCAATCACTATGAAATCAGTCTCTGCGACACTTAAGATAATGTCCGGCTCGCGATCGGACGAAAGCGGAGAACACAAACTTGGCCAAATTGTCAAAAGTCTTTTACCTTTGAATATTTTAAGACTAATTTTATTAGCAAAATGAACATTTTCGAAAAATAATAAGGTTTTCTACCCGCCACAACAAGATAAGTCCGAGAAGATCAGCCTATACGGCATCTAGCAGCTTCAAAAGCTTTTTCCTCGGGCAATTCGATCGCATACGAAATAGATTAGGAAAAATCACAATAATCATACCTCACACAAAACCAGTATAAAATAAGCAATCTACGGCAAGTTTGTTTTGCCCTCAAAGAGACTCATCAGGCGCAGGAATTTGATGACTTCATAGCGTTCGAATGAGGCAACAGAAATGCAAAATCATACAGCAATTCTGCAATGAAACGCACAGAGTAACTGGGATCACATTTAAGGATCACGCAACATGGGACAAAGTCACAATGGCATCCGTAACACGGGTCGAGATCCATAAATGATAAAAAATTCACACCCGTTTTACGGATATCATTGTGACTTTGTCCAGTATATGTTGCGCGATCCTTAAATGAGATCCCTGGTTAATGTGTGCATTGCAGGAATTGCTGCATGATTTTGCATTTTTGTTGCCTTAATCGATGGGTTTATAAAGTATGTCCCGCCACTGCTTTTAATCTAGCCAACTGAGCTCTTTCCATAATTATGAAACAAATGTATTGCGTTTTAGCAATAAGTGTGCGCTAGATCGAGTAGCGTGAAAATAATGTTCACTATGTTAAAGGGCTCAATAAACCTGTCTGTAATCGAAATTGCGGTGATGAGCTTTGTTTTTAAAGATTACTACAATTTCGAAAGTCTGAAATAACCTAATTTTAATTCAAATTAATCAATAATTTAAACTCTTGGCTCTCGATGCTTCAAAAATTAAGCAATGTGGTCCTCCGTTAGAAAACTTCGGAGACCACTGCCTTAATCGAACACAATGAAGTCAACAAATTCCTTCGCCTGATGGGCCTCTCTGCGGGCGAAATAAGCTTGTCGCGGATTGTATATCTTATACCGTTTTTGTGTAATGTACGATTGGTGTGACAATTGGCTATTACAGTATTTTATTTTTCAAACAATTAATGCTTTTGCTTAAGCTACTCCGCTGGTCCCACAAAGTTGGAAGCAAAATGACACATCATGTAGTTTACAAAGCAGTTAACCAAGCACAGAAGTCCGTTAATTCGGACAACATGGCGGCAGTCTATTTTGAATGAGCAATACAGTATAAATAGAAACTGGTAGCTCACCAATAACGAGAACTGCGACTGATTAACACCTGCAGCCAATATATAATCGGCTTTACGAGGCGCCGGGTGACAAGTTCGTCATTATCGTCACGTCACACTTTGTTCAATTAGGTCAAAAATACACAGCATTATGATAGATATGTTAAGTACTTGGCAGATTAATTTTCGTTTTCAGTCTACACAAAGACAGTTGGAAATGACAAACCAATGGACAATAATAAACATAAATAAGGATTTCATAATCAATACCAATATAATACAGTTATATATTGTTCCAACATTCACTTACAATAAAACTCGTCAAGTACATCCGCAGTTAATTGCCACCAAACGCTTATTACTTCCGAATAGTTTAAGAAGCAATTTTCCTATTCATTTCCAATAACGAAAACCCCGATTAATATACTTAGCCACCGCTTTATACATTCACTTCTGAGTCCCCCATGCAGTCATTGTACGTTACCGTGTGCAAATAATGGTCTATTTATCAACGAAAAACCTAATCAAACAGGCTTTATAAGCTTTACAAAATGAAAATGCAATAGCAGATTACGAACTAATCGATCAAACAAACTGTTTTAGAGCAATAGTTCTTGCGGTTAACACCATAAAAGTAAACGTGTAGCCATCTCAGAAAGACATTCCCTCCGACATTAACCTAACGATGTGAACTTCTCTGTGTTGAATAAATACGGTGCAATACGCTGATTGCATTTTTTTTCTATGGGGTTGTTTTAGTTGCAATTATAAAAAAAAAACGGTTATTACAACCATTGGTTATTACATCCAAAATCGGGAAGTCTCGATATGGATGTACTAACCAAATCGTATAGTATATTCCCACAATGCAATTGCAGTATTATGCAAAATATCGACCAAAATTAGAGTGAGATGAACCGCAGCAAGGTTCCCCGACAGCAATGTAGGGAACCCTGTCATTTAAGTAGGATAAAGTTGATTAGGTTTGAGGATAACTTTTTTGTCATAAAACCTGAAAAACCTTTTCGTGCCTACTTTGTTTCAAGGAAAAGGAGAAATACACACACACACACTTATCTTCAAAAAAAGAAAAATACGACAAATATTCAAAAACATATGATTATTGCGGGTTGTTGTCAGTGTTCCCTCTAAGATTTTAGTAAGTGCGTAACCGCCGGCACAAGTGCGAAATTGCTAGCAAATGTACGAAAACCGCCGGACAAATTTGTAGGGAAAGGAAAGTCAAAACTGTGACAATGCGCTTAGGTGACGTAATAATTAGCGGACTATGTCAGCCCCAAAATGTTCACAAACAGGTAGTCTATCGGTTGTTATAAGACGGCGGCGAAATACCTGGCTATTTTTCTTGGGTAAGTTAATTGTGGTTAAATTTGGTCGCAAACTTTACAGCCTTTGCAACCGCGATTGGAAAGCACTTTGGAATGACAGATGAAAAATGCGCGTAAATAAAATTAACTCTTCGCCGACGCCCGACATGAGCATGAGAATTAGAACTTTTATGAAGAAATGTGATGTTAGGTAGATTATTACGACTATGACACAACAAAAATTACTTGCGAACTTTAACTGTTGCTTGATTACGGCAAATAATTAGACAACTTACATTTCTTTATTGTAATCAATTAAACAACAGATTTTTGCAATTGTAAACAAACTTTCAATCTCAGTTCGGAAAGTATTTGTAGGGAATTCCAAACTAAATTGGTTAGAAGTTGTATTCTTTTTCATTTTTAGTGTTTATAAATGGCAAGTAAAAGAAGGTTATTTATTTGTAATGTACAAAAACTGAACCAATCCCTCAAAGGTGGAATTTTTTGTGCTTAACTGAAAGCGAAAACTATGAGCTTTTTTATCTTAACAAGCACAATTGAAGTTAGCGTTCAAATGTAAAGAAAACATAAAGATTTTAAGCGAGTTTAGTTTCAAACTTCCCTCGAAAAATGATGTCTTGAGTTAAAACTGAAGTTTGAGTGCTGCTTGCTATTACTGCTCTTTAGCTACGACTGAAATCGGCTGGGAAAAAGTAAACAAAAAGTTGATTTTACTTCAGGTTAATCGCTGGAGAGATAATTTGTTATACAAAAAAGTGAGGCAAAGGCGTGCACGATATTTAAGTCACCCTCACTCGATATTGCGTCACAGCCATGCGATGTTTGGGTGAGACGTTGCACTGCTCTAAAAAAGCATCTGTCCTAACTTGGATTTCTTTTCACTGTCTCCCATGCATTTAACAGTTGGTTAAGATTTTGCCAACAAAATTACAAAAATTTTAACAAAAAGAAAAAGTTACCAAAAACCGCCAGACTTTTTTTACGCACTGTTGAATTTTAACTGCGAATCTGCCGGACATAATTTCGCAAATTCGCACTTTTTTTGCGTTCAAAGGGAACACTGGTTGTTGTTCAAAATTATGGAGTTAGCTAGTTGCAGTAAATGCTATCAATTTATACAAAAATCAATTCACCAGTTCAAGCGAACGTCGCTGAACAAATAAGTCAACTTATAAAGTGAACGAACAGATTGGGTGCCAATTGTAAACCACGAGCTAAAGAAAAATTGCTAGAGATTAGGACATATCACACTGCTATAAAAAATGTCATTCCTTCGCCTAGACACATCATTCAGTAACGAAAAAACTATTTCTTCACCAAGACAATACACAAACCCTGTTGCTAACCACCTCATCTTAAAATTGAAATATCCTCTATATTAGTACAAGTTGGTAAAATAAAGAGTTCAACCTTTTCTGTTACGGACAATGACTTGTGTTTACGCTTTACACCACGAGAAGTATTTTTGTTATTCACTGGAGCCATGACTGAAAAAATGACTTTTTTACAAAAATAAAGGTTAAAAATAAAGTATAGTGTACGAAAAGTTTGCCAGTTCGTTGATGCAGAAAACAACGCCACCAAAATAGTAGCGGCCACTGACCCAAGCTGGCGCGGTGACCTGGAAAATTTGAAATTACAGTACAGAGTATAGGTACTGTTTTCTACGTCAAATTAGAGCCGGATAAGTAATGGTCAACTTGTACTTGTAAAATAGCGCGATTTGTAATATATGTATTGCAACGCACGTAGCTATTAGGAAACGGAAAGACTCGGTTTACTGTAGAATGCGCTGGTTAATTTACGAATAGGGTTAGATCACGAGAAGTGGTTATAGAAGAGTTTGATGGTCAGGCTAATGGACCAGTTAGTATAACGTCGGTAAAAATTTACGTTCATAACTAGTAGGACTTACTTTGATCGCATTTGGCTGGAGTGTTAGTGTATAAGCAGATGGGCTAAGATAATGCTTGGCTTCTGCATGTGCACTAGAAAAGAAGTAGTCCTACATGTCATGAATGTAAGTCTCAAAGTTTATTACCAATACTCTACCAATTGTCAACTGGTCCAATAGCCTGCCCAATGACCATCCACCTGTTATGCAACCATTTCTCATAAGCTTCATGGTAGAACAGCAAAGCTCCGGTAAATCAGCTAGGACATTCTACAGTAAACTAAATTACACAGCTTCCAAATAACTACGAACGTTTACGAACATGTTTTATAAAACACACTATTCTACAAGTGGTATTATTTCACAAACGGGGCTACACCGTATTTTCGCTGCAGTATAATGTGTACTAATCACCTCAAATTTTTCTAACGCTCTTTAAGATAGGCACCCCATGTAAAGACAAAGAATACGCGAGGTAAAGGCATATCGCTAATTTATAACGTCATTTTAAAGCGTGAAGGTAAATTTTTTTAGTAGGGATTTAATGTGATAGCTGAATTTATAATTTTGTAACAGTGCAATGCGAATTTAGGGACTATAATTCATGTCGTGTCGTTCTCTAGAGGGGAAAGAGACTTTTTTCAGAGATATACCACCAACATCATCTTTATGTCGCAATTAGTAGCACCGTTCTCCGAAACACCATAAAAATGCATCTTGGAAGGCTTGTAATTGCTCTAAAACAGGGGTGGGCAAACTGCGGCCGGCGACGAACTTTTGTGCGGCCCGCCAAAGCCTCAAGCAAATAATTAAAAAAATTAATAAATGTAGAAGAACGTGATTCGGTGCATTTTTCTCATTGATAGACTTTGAAAATTAAATGTGCTTGCATTTTCAATTGAATAAAACTACTTTGATTCATTTGTCTAATAATTGTTGGTTTCTAATGTTATACCAATTTTAAAACGCAAATCAATCAGAATAATATATCAATGCGTTCGTTAAAAAGTGCAGTCCTCAGCTAGCTTCCGTGACCGCGATGCGGCCCGCAAGCCAAAACAATTTCCCACCCCTGCTCTAGAATATGCGAGAAGGGCTTCCAGTAGCATACAAAAGTTCGTTGCTAAACATCATAACCGATTTGCAAACTTATAACAACTATAAGCATTTTGCTTCTATTTAATCTTTCTCGTTCAGATGTCTACCGAAGAAAACACATCATTAGGGCAAATTCAGTGCAGTAAAAACGTGAGAAAAATGCATTTGCTTTCAACAAAAGTTCCAGTAAAATGTTACGTTATACACAAACATGTCAAATCATATTAGTTTAATCGTGTGATTTATTTGCATACAATGCCAAACATTTTCAAACATTATCGATGGAAAAATGACGATCTTTAAACAACAGCTTACCAAGCATGCAGAAGCTTCACTAAACATTGCACGAGGTTACTTGGCAGTGCAACAATTTATCATATGGTGCTGGACTAATGATTGAAAGATATAATCATGCAATCGCTTTTTAGGTCACTATATCAATGCAAATATGCCTAGACTGAAGCAGTTGTACTGTATTTTGTGTTTTTCTTTTCATCACACTGCTTCTTTTTGCACAATAGTTGGAAAAATTGCATCATAAAATACTAGCATAAAGCTCAAAATATCTTACTTTGTAAGTTTTTAATGCTTAGAAATCTGCCCGAAACTGTAACAACGTTCTAAAGTTACTTACTAATTATATATAACATTTATGATGCACCACCAAAACTATCATTGCAGATAGATAAAAAGGATAACCAGGCAACTTGTCATTTCACAAATGGCAGACATCCGTTCTGCACAGTACATAGTGCATACCACCTATTAATGTTACTAGAGCATTGCTTCTAAACCTTTTTTACTGCGCCTCTATAAGTACTGATCCTTTTCTTAAAGTCTCCCCTCAGAGTTTTAACAAGCACTAAATCCAATTTTGTTTTTGGTCTATTGATTGATTACGCAGTGGTGACACATTTCACACGGGTTCTTAGCCACTGGATTTTTAATGCGTGGTTTGATGCTAGAGAGCAACAACGTAAGTCTCCTTCAATGTTCAGTATGCTGCTGTGCGTGAGCTTAATAGTAACAAGCCTGGAAAATGCCACCCCACAAAGACATCAGGATTAGAACGTAGTTCGAATCTAAAGAGCCTAATCTCAAACAAGTAGATAAACAGGAAGGCAACCGACTTAGAACGCCTCAACAACCAGTTCTTTAAAATTTGAAAGTTGCAAAGTCGAGCTTCCACCCAAGAAGTTCCTCTTGACCTTCGCCAAAAATATCGATCTTTACACTTCACGTGATATATGTTTCCGATTAATGTCCAGCTTTGTGGCTGCTCATTCACATCTAGAAAGTATTTGATAAATTCTGTTCGCAAGTAAGCTAGATGAGTTATCATTTGTTTCTTTAACACAGTTTCATTGTTACTGTTTGTGATAACAGAATCCAAGTTACTCAAACTTGCTTGATTTCCTTGTTTAATTCGACTCTTCCAGAAGTTTGAATGATGTCACGATGCTACCAGATATTAACGTTTTTTTTCTTAAAGGTTAAAGTTGAGGCTATTCTAACGCTGTGAAAATGTCCCCATGGTAAGCTAGCGATAGTTGAAAGCTGCATTCTGATTAGAAGTTTTTGTAAAAATCTGCTTTCCGCCGAGACTTTAGAAATATTGTGACTTCTGATAATTCATAAAGCGGTTTAAGCATGCTCTCCTTGGAAAGCTATCGTACATTCATGTAAACACACAATGTTTAGATTGCATGTTTCTACACACAAGCTTCAATATACGACTCTTTAGAACTCTCGTCTCGTATACTTAACTACCTCAAGTTCAAGGCATTCTCTATTTCAGGAGGCAAAGTTCTGGATGCTAAGACTTCACAACGAATTATCTACTACAAATGGATTTTTTTTCTCGAATCTTTTTAATGAAGCCAGACCACAAACAAACATAGCTGCAGCTCAATCAGTGCAAACTGCACACCTCTGCCAATGACTGTCATGAAAGTTGTTTTTTGAAAGAAAGTCGACTCAACATCAAATATATCTGCTGCTGTTGTTGTATAACTTTCCATAGGGTGGAAGATTAGCATTTCCTCTTTCACGACTTTGCCTGACATTAAAACCAGCATAACCAAAAAAATAGCCAAAGTCAGTCGTTTCATCACACCGCATAGCAAAAAAGGGAAATTTTATTTGATCGAGCATTTGATCATTGTATCATAATACAGTTCATCATCAATCGTTCCTTTGACGGTATCGCTTGAGAGAAAATTTTAGGAAAGCCAGCTCACAACATCTTTACCCAAAACTAATCAACTACATAGCTCTGTTGCAAGAACCGAAGTTGTGGCTTCAAGAGAATTTCCTCTACGATATGGTTCTTGGTTTTTACAATTAACGTGGTAACCTCGTATAAAGTCTCGACAACCTTTGAAGATTGCTGCCAAAATGCTGCAAAACGACAAAAGAACAAATTCAAAGCATAATGCAAGGTCACAATGATTGCATATAGTGTAAAAGCGCTTTTCCATCACTTTCTTGCAAAAAGAAGTGTGAAGCAAGGTTTGCAAGTAAATATGCCTACAATAAAATGCCTGTTGATACAGGGCTTGCGGCTCCTCTAAAAATTACTGATGCCCCAAGAGAAGGCGGGCCTCCCAGGTTAAGAACAACTGCACTTGAGACAAAGATATCGTGTCAGTCGTCTGTATCAACTTCCAAGCAAAAACTAAGCTTGCTGACTGTAGCATAATGGTGATGTCTGATATTTTTACTTTTCAGCTTAGAAATCCACCAAAGCTGCCAATCTACTATAGTTGAAAAACATACTTTCGAAAGCATATTATCTTGCTTCAAACAATTATGTTCGCATAGTTGTTTCTCAGAAACCTATACAAATCAGGCGACGATTCCTGACCACATTCCCTTTAGACTGTTGTTCTTTGCTAAGCTCCTATCGGAGAGATCCACTCCACCGCAACACTGCTTCGGAAAGATTTTCACTCACAATGTGCAAAATTACCGATGTAAAAGCAACGCTAAATACTGTAAACCAGTGATTCTCATACCGGGATCCGGAAGGAATTTTCAAAGAATCTGCTATAATTTTCAGGTTTTGAGCAATAGACAAATTTTAAGAGCCTCCACCTCAAATTAATCTGAAAAAAGGTTATCATCAAAAACAGGGACAAAAATGCCCCAGTCATAAATTTATCTTCAAAAAAGAGGGTAAACAGATGGGGGTTGTCCATTATTTCCAACCACCAAAAGGGTCTATCAGTTTATTAAGTTTGAGAATCACTGCTGTATAAGAGTGAAGGTAGGGAAGAAAGCAAGCAATCACTTTTTCTTTCTGGTAGGTATGATAAGCCATTTCAGATTTTATGAATACAGTTATCGCTTGCTAGTATTTTAATCTTTGACTTCCTTCAAATCACCCTAATGCTGGTCATCGCTTTCTTAGCTCAATTGTAAAAATGAACAACCTTTATAATCCTAATGATGCAGGTTTATAACCTTGTTACTTAACAACTGTAAACACTAATGAGCACTATGAAGTAACTATGTGGATATGATTATTATGCCTCCGGCAAACAATCGACTATCTCGACTAAAACTTAACTTTACTTCCAAAACAATCGAATAATTAACCACGATCCTTGTTCAATACACATTCGGCTAGGACGATCTCTTCTCCATTTTTCTAGCTCTAACTACCGCTAACACTGTTAACTTATTACTGAGTAACTACAGCACTACTGTTTAAAAACTGCAAATATAAGTAAGTGAAATAGCATCTTGTATTTCCCAAACAACTTCTTTATACAAAAAATGCACATTTGAAGCGAGATAGCAGCTTACTTTTCCCCCTGTTAAGATTTTTTCAGACAATTACGACTGAAAAACGTTTTATTGTAACCAGGCTGAGACAAGCACTTGTAGTGTCTGTTTGAGAAATCAACGCTGTGTAACAGCCGATTTCGCATATAGAGTAAATGCACGTCTATCATCACACTGCTTGCTTGTTAAATGAGCAGCATGTTTACCGATGATAGCAAGCAGAAACGACAGCCAAGCATACGCGCGTAAAACCGTGCCATCCGTTAAGATAGCTCAGAGCGTTTTTATCACCCTGCCATTATGACAATATATACCAGTTTTAACTGAATCACGCTAGCTAATTACATGGCGCACCTGTGATGTGCGGCTACGTGGCAGTTATGACAAAAAACTTGTAATCATGTATGACACTCCTTCAAAAAGAATCCATGAGAGATACTTCAATTTTTACCGTGTTGTTGGATTATTATTTTAACATTTTATATTGATACTACCTATGAACAGTAGAAAATAATGACTGTACTCAAATGCCACCAGCAACTACTCTATAATTGTTTCGCAAATCAATCGTGAATAAAACAGTTATAAGCCAAAAACCAAATAAAAACAAACTGTGTTAAATTTATACATTGTTTACTACAAAAGAGTGAAGTAAAAAAGACCGAAAAACTTTCGTGTTGGCTTATAAATAAAATACCGAAAAGAATGGTTTCATCTGCGGTAATCGGCAGGTTAACTACTCTGAACTACCATTCTAGGGTTTCAAAATAAACGAATCACTGTAACTCGAACTATGAATTGTTTAAGAGTGCGCATGCATTTGCCCACACTTCAGTAACTCATTTCCTGATGAGCAAACAACTTACGTAAACCTATTATCTCCAAAGCTCACGCTTAGTTAATTAACTTACTGGCAGGGTTGTTTCAAGGCAAGCTAGACAAGTTACGAGTCACGACTGCTTCGATAAAAGCCGCCGCAAGACAGCGTTCGATTCTTTTGACGAACAAATAACGTCATTATTCATTGTGTGAAAGCATTTCCAAAACGGAAATCGCTGAAGAGTGACATTACATTTTGAAGTCGATCGATATCGAACAAAAACAAATCTATTTTCAAGATTGGTCTGAGAGCATCTCAACATCATTGTAGATGTTGCAAACACATTTAGCCGTGTCAGCTTGCAAACTGCAGTAGTACGCGACACAGCAGTTCTTTCACTGCACTGAAAAAAGGCCGAAAATTTTCAACAAACTAAAGCAAGCAACAAATAATCCCACGTACGCTTGTGGAGCATGCGCGTGGACTTGATGCATGTATAAGTTAAACACTCACTTTTCGTTTCTTCATGGCCGTTTTGTTGATTTTCTTTCCAAGACGTCATCTTTTCTACATCGCAAAACAATAAAATTATTGCGGAGAGTTGGTAGTGATAGCAGATTGAAACCACTTATAACAACATAGCACCATTTTAATTTAAACTACGGATACATCACCGCTAATGCTGTGCACCTGCAACGACAAATGAACAGAAACGGTAATCGAGTGAGCAGAGAGCAGCAGAGAAGACAGGAGGCAGCTTAATGTGAAATTCATGTGATTAGCGGCGTTGGTGCGGCAGGATAGCATTGAAGCAAAACAAAACCCGGCCTCGTTTCGTAACGATCTGTTTTCGTCGCACTAACCGATCGATGGATTACAATCCACATCAAAGAACAACAATGTTCTTTATTGAAAATTAAATCAAAATGTTCGCGTACGCAAGAAATAAGATTTTCTTCTACACAAAACAGCTTGACACGTTAACAATTTAAATATGAAGTCTGGATTGTTCAAGAGAATTGAGATACATATAGTGCACGCCTAGGTACTCCGACTGAGTGGCTCAGCTAGTTCTCACTTGGTTGTTAAACGGAAATGAGTTAAAACAAAGCTAGTAAGCTTGCTTTGAACGTGCAGAAACGAGGTCTGCAGCGGACATTAAGGGAGTATTAAGGGCCTGTTTTGCCTAAAGGGGTAAAAAAACCGTCGCGAGAAAACTCTCTGAAATTGATCATTAAGTCTCAAAGGAAACCAACAATTTTTAGGTTATAAATAGAGAAACTATTTTTACAGTTACGCACAGATTCCTAAGTGCTGAAAATCTACCTATAAATCAAGATGTTTTAAGCTGTTTGCAAAAATTTTACAATGCATCATTGTGCTTTTTTGAATGCAGCTTTTACGAACTTTGCGCAGCGACCCAGCAGAGATCCACTTGCAATTAAGTACAGGCTGGAATTTGACGAAGTTTTTATAGAAATCAACTCCAGAAAAGTTAAGAATTTTGCCCACAAAAACATGAAAACCTTTTTGTCCCAGAAATCAACATTTTCAAAGCGACAATTTGGTACATTTTAGCCAATACAGTGCTTTGTCATTCATGTGATCAAATGCAACTAAAACAGCAACTTTTGTTATTAAACATACATGCAAGTTTCTTAATTTTTGACGGCAACAACAAGTTGCTCTAGCTGTAACCACTTCGGGGAGAACTGATTCTTGTTCTCGTAGTATTTATAATTAAAACAAATCAATATGTCATCCAATCGCTTAATGTTATTATGTTCCTAAGAAGAAGTACTATGTAAGTGTGTACTAGGTGCGCTGCGTAATGAAAATAAGGTTTGTGGCAGATGAGGTAATCGAGATTTGTTTTCAAAAAAGCAAATTTTTTTTAGCTTTGAAGCAAAAGTTGGCAATTAAAAATGTTTTCTGTGAGTTTATAATCGCACGATGGTATGTAGGTATTGTAGCAAAGATGACTTTTGAGTGACTATATAACGCACGCTACATAAATGCTAGTTAAACAAAGCATAGCAAAGCAGTGTAATAAACAATTTGTTTATTATTTCATTTCATGGCAACACATATAAAATAGGGATGGACGGGTTTAAAAATTCGTGAAAGTACTCAAACATCTTTTTAATGTCAAGGTCGCAGTTCCAACCACGTCACTTTGCAGTCGCAGACATGACTGAACAGACACAGAGAAAGTTCAAGAGGAAAAACCCGTACGGAAAGCAAACAGTACAGTGCTTTAGACTAAAGAAAGTGAACAGGTCTTGAAACCAGACGAGAAGCAAATCAGCAGTAGGTACATGGTATTGTCGATCTAAAAAGATATAGCAAGTGAAGTGTGAATCAGCTTTCGATTAGGCTTCTGTGTCACTAATACGTTTAACTTTATAAAAAAAAAGTAAAGTTTTCACATGAAAAACGTAGGAATTACCCCTGTCTGCTCAAGTTTTTTGTTCAATGCTTTGCTCAAACCCACGATAGTTGCAGCTGGCTAGATCGTGTTGCCTTTAACAACAGCTAGAATTTGTAAAATGCATACATGCTCGAGGCGGATTAAGGGAGCAACAAACTTTCACTTATTCCTACCAAATTTAACAAGATGCAAATATAGCAAATATGATCAAGGCGATATAAGATGGAATATTACTAGTCGCTGAATTTATCAAAATTACATCTCAGAGGCATATTTAATCACATGATTATAAACCGCCGAGAGCATACAAACATATCGGACAATATAAGATCTGCATACAATTAATTGAAGTCATTAACAGGACAGCTGGCTTCTAATCGGATCAAAGACGTTGTTTAGATGAGCTAAAAGGATGGTAAATTCGAGCTTTTTTTAGACTCGACTTTTCTCCGATGTAATTAACGTTCATAATAAAGATTGCTCTTGAATATGTCTCAGATACCAGCTGGAAACATCAAACGATGGCATACAACGTATTATAACTCACATATTGCAACAAAATACATTGTTCGAAAAATTTTGAAGAGGCAGAATTTGTAACATGTTCAAAAACTAGAATGGTGAGACCACAAAGAAAAGTGCCCTAGAATGTGCACCATCTACGTGTGTTTTTACGTTAAAAAAAAGTAGTTTCAATGCAAATTAACAAATCAATGCTAATGTCTATATCAGCAACGGTTGATACGAAAAAATTTAACAAAAAAAGGAAATTAAGTTTACAAAATTCGTAAAGACTATTTATTGGAGCAGCACAGACATCTAGCGGTAGATTCAATTCTAAAAAACTTTTGAAAACGAGATGAAGATGGGTTGGAGTGATGTGTAGCGCTAAACGAATTATTTTTAATTCACAACATCTTGTTACCAAAACAACTGCATGCTCAATCTAAAACGTTCATTCATACTAGAAGAAAAGAACGTCAAATAAATAAATAAGGTTTTGTACACAAATTTTAACGTTTTTGTTTTGCTATCAGGACAAAGAAATTTGGGGCATTTTAAAACTTGGAGGACCAAAACAAAATTTTCGTGTTTAACCTCTTTTCGTCATTGAGTCGTTTACAAACGTACATTGACCAAAGATTGACTAACATTGCATGAGTTCTTACGCATGAAGAAATGAGCAAGTGACCGAACTTGTACCTTATCATCATACATCTGCTACAACACGAATAAAGAAACGCAATTGCTTCCATAGCCAGATGTCTATCGAAGAAACACGGAACCAGTTGAGTGATTTTTATTGTTGCAGTAATCTTGTTAGAGAAAAATCTTATTGCAACATGACGAACGATCCAAGGAATTAACACAACTTAATTTAAAATGACGTGAAATATGAAAATTAATAATTACATTTCAGCTAATTCGTACAATACTATCCTGCTCACGTGAAAACGCTCACTCTTTCCATGAGATTGCAAACATACTGTATAAAAAGTACACACCACCAAATCAAAAAAACAAGAACAACTTATGATCTTTTTTTCCTCTACATCGAAAACTTTTTACCTTTTTTGCGTTAAACGCGCTTCGGAGTTGCCACTGCTACTGGCACAAAATCTACTACTGGCACACAACCTACTACTGGCACTCAACATACTACTGGCACACAACCTACTACTGGCACACAACCTGCTACTGGCACACAACCTGCTACTGGCACTCAACCAGCTACTGGCACACAACCTGCTACTGGCACACAACCTACTACTGGCACTCAACCTACTACTGGCACACAACCTGCTACTGGCACACAACCTACTACTGGCACACAACCTACCACTGGAACACAACCTTTCTACCACAACACTGCGGCCAAGCAGGGAAATTTGCGGCATAATATACACAAATTAATGACGTAACCATGCAAGACTTGAACGCACGATCACTGACTCCATAAGCGACGATCCAATCCACTCGATTGCGCTCCTGACCACTTCGTATTAACAATCACAACAGTTTTGTAAGGAGAAATTTAAAGACGCTTTACCTGGAGAAACAGATTTTCTTTCATAACCAAAATCACTGCAGTAACCCGTGACTGCCAATGTACGGCATATTATTTTACTATTGTTAAATATAGAGTTCCCGATTTAATTAAACCTACTTTGTACACTTGTATATTTGTCACTACATAGTAAATGTTCTTTTTTAAAACCTTACTCGGGTATTTAAAAAATTAATGGTTTTTCTAAATATGTAATTGGTTGGAAGGTTCACACCGACGTAAACCATAAACATTACATTGAAAACAATTTAGTGTGTATTGCAAACAATGTACCCAACCCAATTTGACGAGACCATCCCTGGACGCGTTTCGTCCTCTTGGACTCCTCAGCAGGGCCTGTCCCGTCCCCCAAACCAAACCCTTCATTTGCAATCACATAAACTCGTTTTCTCCATATGCAAAAGCAAACTCGTTTTCTCCATATGTGATTGCAAATGAAGGGTTTGGTTTGGGGAACGGGACAGGCCCTGCTGAGGAGTCCAAGAGGACGAAACGCGTCCAGGGATGGTCTCGTCAAATTGGGTTGGGTACATTGTTTGCAATACACACTAAATTGTTTTCAATATAATGTTTATGGTTTATGTCGGTGTGAACCTTCCAACCATCAACTAACCTTGCATAACGTTATCTAAATATGTAATTCGGAGTATTATTGGTCCCTCATAATCACATCACACATTCTGCCCACAATCAAAAATAATCAATAATTTTAAAAATTGTACAAAATATGTTAGCGGTTGAAAGCAAAACTCTCGTTGTAAACATCTCAATTTTATAGTAATCCCATGCAACTTGGGATTATTGAGAATAAAATCTAATTAACTGACAAAAAAACAACAAAACTCATCATAACAACACTAACGATGAACTATTTTAGAGGTACGGGTCAGTGACGAATAGCTTGGACCGTTAATAGAGCGCAGCGCAACTACAGCTCAACACAAAAGTTTAGCCAGTTAATAAATTTCAAGTTATTTTCGATAGCATGATGCGAATAACTAAAACTAACATAAATTAGTCCACATTAGCCTTTATGCAAACACAAGTTTTGAAGATCATAACGAAGTGATGTAAGTGTAACCAATCATTAGAGTAAAACTTACTTTGCTTAGCATCTTCACAGAATGTACAGTTCTTCTGGCTTATATAGTAGTGTCAATCCTAAAATGTAATTACCATAGTATTTCGATCTCCGAAAGAAACTTCGCCATGGAACAATTGTAGTGTCTGTCCTTATACCTTCATGCATTGTAGTAACAATATATAAAACAATCTACAAATAGTTCATTCACGCTTTCCTGACTGCCGCACAATGATTGCATTGCCCTCATCAATTAAATTGCTTCCTGCTTTCGTTTTCCTCAATGCATTGGCGCTTGGAAATTATTTTAACACATGCAATGCTTTTCAGCAACTGTCCCTGAACATTTTATTGACATGTATAGAGCAATACTTCTGCCTGTTGTTCTGTCTTCTTCATTACTTGTATGTGCATATGCTTTTTTGACCTTACATAGCATGTTTTGTCAGAAACCCCCCATGTCAGCATTTCTGCCAGTATACAAGTCGCCTGCATGGATAATAGTAACTGCATATTAATTACATCTTCCTAAGTTAATTAAATAGCGAGCCTCGAGCATTCATGAGCCTAGTAACATTATGTGCAAAAAATTTAGCACACTTTTGCTGAGTCAACAAAAATCAATTTTGTGGTCAACAAATTTGCAATTGGAATAACATACTGGACATCAATAATATAATTAAAAGTTACTGAAGTGTATCACTGAACGATAAAACATGCCTAGAACGTAAAGCATCTTCACACATAATTCGTTTAAAACAACTGTTGCTAGCAGTAGTTCGATTCTAAATTGAAAAATAAGCTTAGCAACTTTTCATTACAGCGTTTATTGTAACCAAGCGAAGTGCAACGCATTCAAAAAGCTCAACATTGAGACAACACACGAAAAGTTAACTTCAATACGGATGATTTATTTACTTTATGAACAGATAGAGCCCACTTGAAACCTATCATGTATCAGTGGAAAAAAACTAAAGCGATTTCAGAGGGAAATCCATAATTTTCTGATCGCCCGTCATCTCTGACCAAATAACAGATTGTAACAAAGTTTACTTGATTTGAACACTTTGAGAGAAATAGACCGACGTCATATATACACACCATGAAAAGATTGACATTATTTATCACTACCGAAGTTTTAAAACAATTTACCAGAAGTGCTTCCATCAAACAAACGCACTTTTTATGTAATGGCAGCCAGCAGCCAGGTTGTAAAACAAAGCTAGGTTGACATTTACTCTGTGAATGACAAACTGTGACGATCTTTCAGTTTATTTACTGATAAAATATTAAGTTGTGTATAGATATGCTTTAATATATACACTAATTGTTTAACATGTCGTTCGGTGAGTATAAGCAAACATGTATCTCGCATCGAATTGAATGATGATGGAATATGTACATAATTTCATATTGTGCCACGCTACCGAGAACGGACTAACACCAAAAATTAATCTGCCATTACATAAAAGCCTCGAATGGCAAACAACCAACTTGCTGACTTTCTTGCTTTCATGGTAAGAGTAACTTCAAATAGTAGTAACTACTGTAAAGTAAAACCAACATTGAGGACATAAAACGGCCTGTAAAGATGCTTTTCTAAAAATCTCTCGTAAGTGTGCTTAAGAAGACCAGCCATTCAAATATTGTTCAAAGCTGCTAAAAGATAGTTCGATGTGCTCACTGTCCACCAATACGCCACAAAAACAGAACGACTTTCTAGCTACAACCATCTTCCGCCTATCACCTTGATCTACCTGGTGGGATTTTCATTCATTGCATTTGATAAATTATCAATGCGTCAAGGCACATAGTACCAAGTTAAACAGACAGACAAAGCAAGGTTAAAAATATACAGGGCGATGACGTAATGCATGAAAGCAGTAAGTTTTAACCAGCCCTCAGGGTATTTGCTGTTTGTTCTTATACAACCAAAGTTGAATTTAATCAAAGAGCAAGAACTTTTTTTCATAAAAGAAACCAACTGTATAACTTACAAACATCAAATATATATAAAAGTACTGGATAGCGTCCTCCTAAAACTAAATGCGCAACTATAAAATCACACTAACTGCAAAAGTGCTTTCACAACCTAACTTTTAACATTCGCTTGAAACTGAGATTAATACCAACTAATGACTATACATTAACTTCAGCATACAGATAAATAAGCCTCTTAAGTTTCCTAAGCGGGCTCTAGCACAAAGTTTAAAAAATTGCTTGAATTTAATTAAAAGCTCACTTCACCTCTGCTGTTTTTTTACGAGAAGCTAACACATCGTCAATCAAAGCATAGCATAAGAGCTTTTGAAATTTATGAGATAGTAAAAAACTTTTTTATCTGGGTTCTGCCAAAACGACTCTTTTTCATCAATTGTCGAAATCCTATAAAAGAATTCTGTTGATTTAACTACCATGTTTTAGGACTATAATTAAACTATTTACACTTTGAGACTGTTCAATAAAAGAAACAACCGATCTACAAAGCTATATAATACACAGTGGTGCTGTGTAATACACAGTGAAACAAAATAACAGATAGCCAACAGCGTAACTTTGTCAATAAAACATTGAAACTTCGCTCCAACTGAACTCTAAACGACATTCAAATAAGCCACTACGGCTTTTGCCAGTATTCGAGTAAAATATCCCACACAAAACAAACTTATAGAGTGGTAACTCAATTCAATGTACTTTGAAAAGCAATACAGCAATTACTATATGATAACATGAAATCGAACGTCTGCTTGTATTGTACACGTCACCAAAACTGCGAATGCGCTCTCTTCATGCAACCATGACTGTCTAAAGATGGCTGTATACATACGTTTTGCACGCTTTTTGTCCGGTTTTGAACGTTTTTGCTCTCTGGGTTTTTTGTTGAAAAACTTTCTTCCGTTTGGATATTTATGGGGTGTTATATAGTACATCTTGTGTAAACTTCGGGCTTTATCAACAAAAACCTTTTCGTACATGTTTGTCCGCGATAGCGAATGCGGTTTTGGTGCGGGCGGACAAAATCGGGATGTCGAACAACACATACCGCGCAGCATCATACAAATATCCAAGCGAGTGAAAAGTTTCGTTTATGAGAGCAAAAGCGTACAAACCCGGACAAAAACGTGTACTGTGTGGAGCGACCTTAATGCGCTTGGGAAACCGGAGGATCAAAAAATTCCACAGTGTGTAGAAAGTTCGATAACTTTTGAGTGTTTGTCTTTTCATTACTAAAAATTTCAATGGCCATTTCTAAAAGCATATTTTGCGATATTTTTTTACGACTAGTTACAACACCATAGCCCAACTACGTCATATTTTAGTCTTTTTCTCAACCACATAACGCAACAATTTAGATCATCAGCCAGCAGAAAGCAGCAAATTTTCAGGATGCCCAGAGTAAACACTAGAAATGATTGTTCGCATCAGTGGTCGTTATTCTAAAATTTAAAAACAACCAAAGAATTTTGACAATTTGAATAGGCATAAAATAGCTTAGTAAGAAATGATAATTTTTTACTTGAGCGCTAAAATTAAGCCTAATCATGTGGCGTTCGTCTTGTTCGAAATTGGTCCTGATCAAAACTGATATTAATTTTACACAATCAAAATGCATGACATACTGGTTGATTAAGACCAGAAATTTTAAAACACCAGCACAAGTATTACTTTTAAACAAGCCCGTCAACTATGCATGGTTTGCCTAGAACCGCTACAATTAGAGCAAGCTTTGGTACGGGTGGAATTGCTTTTTTCTACGCAAATTCGAAGTTTTAACAAATTTGAACTACGCAACATAAATGTGTTCACTGCGACGATGTCAAATTGTGAAAGCTATAAATGATCACTGCAAGGCAAACGGATGCTGAGCAACACAAAGCAAACACGCAGAGCATGCTGTTTGCGCAGCTTATAACGACAGCACAACTAAGATGTGCCAAACGAGCGTATATTTGAGCAACACAAAACAGTTGCCATAATATTAAAGCAAATAATTTGCGAATTGAAAGAACAGCAAAATATAAACTGATAAAAAGTGCACCCACAAGCAAGGCGATGCATTAGCGGCATTTGTATAGCACGGCCGCCTTTCCATCAAAGCACCAGCAATACTCGTATGCCACAAAAACATCGCTTTGTTGGATAAGTTTCAATAGCAAGTTATCTAACGATCGAAAACTGAGTTAATCTAAGTAAACTTGCTCTTAATATCAAGCTGAAATGTCATATTTCGTTAATAACTGCGGCCACAGGATTACTGACATCTATTCATACCGCTATGACCGACTTCATTCAAATTCAAAACTTGAAGCAAATACATTAAAATCTTTCTTAAAAACGCAGGAAACTACAAACTTGCAAATATATTATTTTCTGGAATGGTTGCGTTCGACTTGCTCAATAGCTCATGTACGGTTGGGCAGGGTTTATGTACTATCGCTTACACTAACTGGAGTAGTAAAATAAAGTTCGGTAATCTATGTAGATCAACATAAACTTTGACCTCATGGAATTTGGTCTACATTTACAATTAAGGCACACACGGCAGATTTGCCTCCTAGTACTTTTTTAAACGCACGGCGCATTATTGCTTAGCAATCTTGTTCCATTTAAACAAAACCTGTTACCTCTGTTTTACCACCATTCGAAAAGCATTGACACCATACGAAAATAACATTGATGTTTAAGTGAGCAAACAGCTCTTCTTCTACAACCGATAACTTGAGTACAATGAGAATGTCAGGTGCGAAGAAAAGAAGGACAGAAAGAACGCGCTTTTGATTTACGACGTCTACCCGGTCAGTACTTCACTTGAACATCTGTCAAATTGTTTGCAGAGTTTCTTGCACAACGACATCAACAACAAGGCAGGATAATTTAGATTTATGACATGAAACATTTAATGACGAGCATTCAACACTTCACTAGACCGTTGAAACGTCAAGAAAGTAGACACCGTTTAAGGTAAAAATCAAATAGGCTACCTGCATTTGCAAAACATAAGTAAAAAAAGCCAAACGCAGCGTGTTATTGGCCTCAGCAACAAAAAACAACCACTTACTGTATTGTAAGACGCAAACCAAACCATAAAAACAAACTCAGCATAAATTTAGAATTATAGTTCATAGGGATGGGCAATTCAGAATAATATACTATTCTAGAATATTCTAGAATAGTTAAACCGAATCCAGAATCCGAATCCGAATCCTTTTTGGCGACTAGCACAATCAACATGAAAGCATTTATTACAAGTTTACAACAACAAAAGCACAATCAGAGAACGAGTTTATTGCAGTGCAATCAAATTATGTCTGCACGTGTGTGCATCATGAGAAAACGGACGCATTCGATCAATGTTTGTGTGTGCGAGTTAGTTTTTGAATCATTGCATGCAATTGATACTTTTACAAAAAGAAAATCTGTGTTCAAGCAACGTGATAAAGCTTGCCAGCAGGATATTAACCGAATCCTATTGGATTCGAATAGTTTGGGATTCGAATCCTTCGGATTCGGTATTCTGAATTGCCCATCCCTAATAGTTCAACAGAGGGAGAGTAGTTATTTTAGCCCTTCAGAGGCCTGAAAAAAATTCTTCAAAAGCAACCGTGTAATTCACATACCCCAGAGATCTCTATGAAACATTAACAAAGCCCAAGACGAATTTCACAAAGTGCGTTGATAGAGCAACACAAAATCTTGGTATTAAGAATACCATGAAAAATAAAAAAAATAATAAAATATCAATGAAGCACTCCATTCATCTTTTTCTATGCATGGCATCCTGCAAACGACAGGATCCCTTTCCGCTCATCGACATAGCGTTGGTTAACACATTCAGGCAGCGTAAACAGCTTTCGAGGTGCGCAAAGCGGAAATTTAGTTAATCAAACCGCGAAGCTGTCAAAAGACTGCTTCCTTAGAACATTATAAAGAGGGAGCTCGCTTCCTTTCAATCATGAAAATAACCACCTTTCACCACCTGTAGAGATGAAGTAGCAGTAGAGGTCATTAACCATTTTTGTATAAATTTGCATATCAGCGCCTATAAAATATAAAACAAGCAGACTACAAGTATAAACCTTTTATAAAAATCACTAGTGCTCATGTAATAATAAATGTCCTATATATTGTATTGAGTGTGCAGTTAAAAACTATTACTGTAGGGTCTGTTTGATAAGAAGTGTTTAATCCTGAATGTTTTTTTTAATTTACAATTTACAGAATAGCCCTTATATAACTGATGTCTAGTTGAGACGAAATCGATTTATATTCACGCTTCCTTAGAAACGCTTTTGCTTTCATCTCACCCGCGTTATAATTATCAGTAGAACCTACAATAATTCCTTTTTTGTTTTTAGAAATCCACATACAGCCAAGTGAATAACTACGAACTTTCGATAGCATTAAATTTCAAAGCAATTAACTGGCAAAGATCGAGTGCGGCGATGGATTGACATTGCGACTCTTTTCACTACGGATCTCTTTCCTTTTTTTAAACCAGGCGTGTATTGAAACTTGCTTCTTTGCCACTAATTAAAGATGAGGACTTTTTCTTGTTTTCGGAGAACATATTTTGGAAGATAAAGTGAACCTTGTCGATTCTTTGCCACTGATTGAGGACGAAGACCTTTCTCTTTTTTTGGAGAACACTTATGATAAAAAATATATGGCTGCTCTTGCTCTTCTCTTTGCCGTGGAAATCTCGTCCAAATGGCTCTTTGGTCATGAAAGGTTGCCGACCGTTGGTCTAGGCCAGGGGTGGGCAAACTACGGCCCGCGGGCCGCATGCGGCCCTCGAGAGCATTCTGTGCGGCCCGCGAACACTTTTTGAAACTTTGCCATTTGGAAATAAATACGACAAGGGGATTGACAAGGCGCAAAAGTGACGGTGTCCTTAAAAAAATGGCAATCGCCTCTACCTTAGACGAAAAATGTGTCAGGCAGTTACCGTCTACAAAAAGGTGAAGACGTTTTTTTTTTTTTTTAGAGACACCACCGATTTTGCGCGCTGAGATACCACACTGCCAGAAGATTTCGCAAAATCGTGAGCTAATGCAATTTCTTCTATAGCATGCAGCTGTACGAGACAACAAGCCCTGGCCCTTGACCACCCTCGAAATGGTCAATGCGGCCCTCCGGCTAAAAAGTTTGCCCACCCCTGGTCTAGGCTAACCTTGATAAATCATTTCATAATATTATAATCGACGACTGGAACTAACTAGCTCAATACAAAGTAAATTTTTAACTACCATCTCAGCCATATGCTCCGGTCGTGACTCGATCAATTATTATTCCACTTGTTTGCAGCTAGCCAGTCGCACAAAACGTATCGTAGGCTAATTACAAGAGCACGATCACTAATTTACGAGACATTTTAAAAGGTTTTATATTGCATCTTACACGTGTGTTGTTGCTGTGAGTTACAAGTACACAATTATTATATTATTACACTATTTTATCCTCCGCTCTCGGGAAAACCTTTGCGGTTATACATAGAAAAGAACAGCACGTGTACAGTCCCACTTCGGAGTACCCGGAACTGCTTGGCACAATAAATTTCTAGAAGCCTGCAATCAAGCATGGGAAATTGCCGTAAAGCGCTTTTCCCCCAAAACACAGCAACGAAAAGCCTACGCAAGCATTGAAGACTCAATCTCACGACTACAAGCCAGCGGCGAATCACACTGAGCTGTGCAATACAAAATAAAAGCTTTACTTACCGGTCCCAAGCAATCAGTGAATTTATGTATAGTAGTGAAATTATTTTAGTGCTTCAACAACAATTTTTTATATTCTAAAAATGTTTTTCAACTGAAATCTAAAGCTACTTCAAAATAAATAATCAAGCTTTGCTTTGAGGCAATTTCATTTGACATGGAGTGCGCTACTCACGACACAACTTGCAAAGCAGCCTGTTGCAACAAAACACGAAATAGGGCAGATAAACAAGTAACCTATTTAGTAGTTATTGTAACATGTTTGCTTAAATTTTACTATGGCCGACAACAAAGGAGTCGAATCGAGCGAAAAAGTTAATTGTGTCCTTGTATTGTTGATCGAAAGAAGACGATCACTACCCAGAATAATAGCGTATGAAGTGCGATAAAAGCAAGAAGCAATTTGAAAGCAGAAGTTATTCTAAATTACATATCATATTTCAACACAAGAAACTTGATTTAAGATCAGCAGCAAACCGGTTTTCGCCGCGCTATATCAACTGCCAGTGGCATACTCGAAAAGATATTTGCAAAGAGCAGGTGCGAAATTCTTTTAAGCGTCCTTTGAAGACAGTTTATAAGTAGCAATCCACTCTTATTCCCCTGCTCTTCAATATGCTTATGCTTACTACTAACACCACGCAAACACGATAGTCAAATACTAGTAGTGTATCACGTTCACCAAACTACCTATTCTTTCTTTATTCCTGTATTTTAACCGTGAACCGTTATCTTTTTAAACTTAGCGAGCATCAAAGTACCTATAATTAAATATTCGTTGTTCCCTTGATGTTTTTTTCCGATGAAGATACGCTGGTTTTAGTCTATCCAAACGTCCTTTTGTCCTAATGATTTTACTGTTTTCAATTAAGTTTCTTCTGGCCAGATCTGCCTTCTTCGGTGGACGGAAGAGCAGTTTTAATATTTTCAACATGTAACTAACACGTAAATCCAAAACAAACAACTTGTCACGAGCATGGATGGTTGAAAAAAATACCAGGCAGTTGTTAACGAAAATAATTTAACAACTTGAATGCATACAATCCGTCAGAGAATAGACATGCTACCTCGTTGGGCGCAAGACTTTTGATAAAGAGTGACTTCACATTACCTAGTACAAGAACTGCATTGCCGTCAGCATTCGATCATATAAGTTGCGGTTAAGCCATTGATATTGAAATCATATCTTGACAAAGATAAAATACCTTTCTCTAAATAGCTCCAATAATCTATTAACCCTCTAGTAGTAGCCGCCAGCATTCCACACATTTTAAAATATAATATTCTTGTAGCACAAATTAATAATCAGATCTACCTTTAAATTTAACTACTCTTAACTTGCTACAAAAAGGACAGAAACGAGGTCAAGACCCATTCATACCGACCAGTCGAATAATGGTCAAAGGCTTATTAGTCTGCGAGACCTTTGTTATATGGATATCTGATAGAGCTCTACTAGTCTAGTTTTTACAACTTAAAAGTTATGACATTGGGAAAAGACCCAGAAAGCCAAACAAATTATTTACAAAAGGTAACTTTTCATAGAGGATGATTGCATGATACAAAAAAGGAGCAAAATAAGAGAAACCAATATTTAAACGAGACATCTAAAGTCATTCTATCATCTTAGCAGCCGAAAATTCAGGCTCAAGATAGTGTAAAGCACCAAAAATTACATCTCGAGTAGACCAAGGTATTCAAAAGATAGTACAATATTTATCATCAAATTTCACAAACTTCTATATTATAAAGCTTATCAAAACCTAAATTAATAAATTTTGGGTAGTAGAGTATGGCGGTTTATAAACTAAACTTGTAGAACATTGAATATTAAATCTGACTGCAAACGAATTATCTTTTATAACCACAATCAGCGAAGTATTGTGATCAAAAATTAAGATTTTCACGATATCTTTCAGGAGCAAAGCACCCTAAATTCAAAAATTCTATTTAAACAACTTCGCAAGACCCGTTTTCGAGTTGCAAATACAAAGTAATTCCACAACAAGGCTGCAGCCAAGCGAAAGGATCCTCTTTAGTGTGTTCCAATGGCTTTTCTAATTTGCTGACAGATTAATCCTTGACCTAAATGTAATAAATGCACAGAAAATAGTGCAAAAGCGAACTACAACAGCAACGAGAAAAACAAATCATTTGAACAGTGGCGTACGCACGGGGGAAGGGGGGGCGCCCCATGTCAACTGACGGTGTACAATTTTTTGATTTGATAAAAATCCATGCAAGCACCAGCTTAAAACTTGTTCTAGGAATTACAAATTTCTGCGTACGCCACGGCATTTGAACATCAGTTTAGAACGTATTAATTGAGAGGCTTTCAACAAACAATTAAATCATGTTTGTTCAAACAACAGCTACTTTCTTAATCAAACAGTCTTTGTGTGAAACTACTGTCAGAAAGTAACAGCAAACAAAAAGTCAATCACACAAATCGTTACAGCACAGTCAACAGCAAATCACCATTTTAAACCGGGCAAAACATTATATAAGTTACGTAGAAACCGAGAAAGAAACTAACACAAAATAATAATCACAACTGACAGCAGCTTTATTCAATTCGACAATTTATTGTTTAACGCATGAGGTTCAGGAGGCAAAAGATTAGCAGAGTGACAGAGACATATCATTGGCAAAATTATTTGATCAACATCTCCCTAACGTGACCTAGCACGACCAAGTTTAGTTGCAGAAGCGAAATACAAACATGATACTATAATTACATGCCAGAGCTACTCTCTTTTAGGTTCAATACGTCTTTCAACAACATTAAAAAAATTCTGTCTTTTATCTTTGTACACGTATTGTTAGCGAGCAACAAAGGCAAAAAACTTTATGGTTTCAACAGTATGCTGTAGAGAGGTGGACAAAAGCTAGCGGTGTGTATGCTTGCAGCTCAAGTACACTCTGTTGTAATAAGCACAATGAATCAATTATGCATGTCCGGTTAAATGCTAGCAATAATACACTCTACAGATATGCACAGCATACATCCATTAAGAAATAATTAAATCACGACATCAATAACAAGCACAGTCCGCTTTCTGGTAGAGATGGTCTTGTGAGTTATTTACTAGTACAGTAAGTTATACACGCTGAGTTATATTTTTGTTCCATTGACCATTTCTTGCTTGATACATTGAAGTGAAATCAACTTCTATTATTTGCACACACACTCACTCAATGAAAGTTGACATTCTTGTGGGGTGAGCAAAACAAGAAACACGTTGTATTGAGAGCTCTCGTTCAGTCTGTCCAGACACACCACTGTAAAGAGAGCTAAGCACAACTAAAATAACATTTTTTGTTACGTTCACACACTTCATATCTTCAATATCCGTGTCGTCACCAATACTGTAAATCGTCAGCATAAACTAACCACTTTTGTGTAGTTTTGTTTGCACTATTAGAACAACCACCATTAAATGATTGCATCTATTACTTTTAAATTCTAAAATACAGTCAAACCTCGGTTTTTGACCACGATTCGTTCTGGAAGGCTGTTCAAAAACCGGTTTGTTCGAAAACCGAATCATATTTTCCCATTACAAAGAATGTTAAAGAGATTAATTCGTTCCATGTACCAAAAGAACAACTTATTTGCCTGCTTACACTATACTCTGTATATAATAGTATAAAACCATTTAGTCAAAGAGTAAATAAAGTGTAAATGTAAACGTGTAAATAAAACGAAAAACATAACAAGTAATTTTAATGTAAATTTAAATAATACAGTACTGTATTGTACATATGTACACCTTTTTTGATGCGAAGTGATGGGAAGAAAGGGATGAGTTATTTGTTGGAGGGGGAATCTCCTATAATAAAATCTTCTGGTAACTCTAAAGGCGTTTCTTCTATTCTCTGTCTCTTTGGTTCAGGTAAATCTTTTTTTTGAGTTGTTCGAGAACCGAATTTTTGTGCGAGGACCGAGTCATTTTCATGTCAAATTTTCCGTTCGAAAACCGAATTGTTCCAACTCCGAGACGTTCAAAAACCGAGGTTTCACTGTACTTCTTTATGACTTCAGTATTTGCAATTACAAAAGTTCTACCGTATTTAGGTGGAGCAAACAATGAATGACAACGCGCCTCATTAGCAGAACCTGAACAACTCGTTTTCTGAAGAAACTATCAGTCTTTACCTGAAACGTAAGTAGAAATGACAAGCCAATTCTGCATTCACAACCAAACAAAAAATTGGTTCACGTAGCAAATACCTTGCGATACAATTATTTCTTTGATGATTTATTGATATAAAGCCATACAAATATCCAGAGCAGTACTTTCTTAAACATTTTGAAATTAACATAACATGCTAACATAAACAAAAAACTCCGAAGCTTTTCTTCCCTTCACGGGAACTTCATCAGGCAAAATAAATTTGGAAATTCAAAGATAAATTTAGTGTTATAATAATACTGGACACTATTGAGAATAATATCGTTTTTACACTGCACCTATCAATGAAACGCGTGCAGAAGCGACTTCGCTCCTTGTAAATGACCAAGTTTTATGTCTAAAAATGGCTTAAAGGGTTTAATTAGCAGCGCTTCCATTAGCTCGGTTTCAGTTTTAAAACAAGCTAATGGAATAATAATATAAAGTCATTAAAATTTTTTTAATAATGTAAAGTTTACTCTGCTAGCATTGTTTTTCTGGAGGTTTTGCACTGATCACGATGGGATTTGATAGCAGAGTTAGAAAAACTTTGGTTATTGGAAAGATGACTTTCAATTCTCACGAAAAGTTGTCTAGTCGTCATGCCGACGTATGACGTGTTCTTGTCACAAGAACATGGTGTTGATGGACAACATTCGAGCAGAAAAGAGCGAGTACAGGAAATTTAAAGTTGAAATATTTATTAAATTATGTTAAAAGTTTGATTGGCTATTTCTATATCAATGCCCAGTCAGTGCAAAGCCTGCAGAGAAACAATGCAAGCAGAGCAAAACTTTATATTAATAAAAAGGTGCCGTTTTAACACTGAAGCCGAGCTAATGGAAGCGCTGCTAATTAAACCCTTTAAGCCACTTTTAAACATAAAACTTATTCATTCACAAGGAGCGAAGTCGCTTCTGCGGTGATAGGTGCAGTGTTAAAACGATATTCTCTTCAATAGCGCCCAGTATTGTAACACTAAATTTATCTTTGAATTTACATATTTTGCCTGATGAAGTCCCGAGGGGAAGAAAAGCTTCGGCGTTTTTTGTTTACGTTTAAAGTACTGCTCTGGATATTCGTTTGGCTATGGGAGAAAAGTTCCCCCCTATCTGAAATCAATTATTTCTTTGGGGAAACAAATCATTTACAACCAGCTAATTGGGAAAACAGTGATCACAAAGAAGCCAACAATGGGACATTAAAAAAAAACAAGTAAATTAATATTAAAACTTCGCAAAGAATTGTAAATTTGCCGTCAACTATCGTCTCAAGCAGAGAAATAACCTTTACTTTATCACATATATTTTAAGAAGTATAGGATTAACACAAAGGAAGCCAATAAAATTAGAAAAATCATTAACAATGGCAGAAGTTTTTAAATGACAATTAAAAATCGGTAATTACACACTTCAAAAAATAATTGCACGACAAACTCTCGAGTAAGGACATGTAGATCTATTTCAAGTTCAATCAATGCATACTAATCTTTTAATAACAATACTTAAAATAATTTCCTAAAATAGAGCACTCACAAAAATCATAATTTTATATCATTCACCACGTGTATGGTACTAATTGCAAAATGCAACAGAAGTAGTTGCATTTTATCTTTTTTTACGAACTTACAAAAAACAGTAAGTAAGTGGTTTCAAACAAACAATAAGAAGGTGCAGATGCATTACCAAAATCAAATTTTTCTTTTAAATAAAATTTTAGCTTACTTTATTTCTGTTCATTAAAAGCAGAGTCTTTTTATTATTGGTTTCGATATGTGTTTATTGGTTAACTTGATAGCAAAGGTAAAGCCAAAAAGAGGAAACGACTACTTCATTAAAAATATATTAATTAGTCTCAATCCAACAAATGCTAGTCTTCATTTGATTACAAGATAATTAAAAGTAATTCAACTGAAAGAAAAATGAACGCATGGTTAGGGACGGAGCTCATTACCAATTTTCCTGAAGTTTTCCTTCAACTTTTGTTGCATAATGTGCACCAGGTGTTAATGATCTAATTCACCTTCTAGTACCTACATTTTGTGTTTGGTAGTTTGAAGATTTTTCACTGATATTGTGCAGTGCACCTTGGCCAATGCTAAAAAAAAAACAATGCAGCAAAAAAAGCCCCAAAAAGTAGCTCGATGCTTCATTGTACCTTTGTTTTGAATAATCTTTGGAGAGCTTGAAGTTACAATCTTATCACTGCTTGAATTGAAAATGCATCTAATTTTATTGAAAGCTGATTGATCACGTGAAGTCATATTTGATACCACTTAGTAGCGCAACTAGCAAGAGTAAAATAGAGTAGCAAACCAAGTTCAACTAGATGCATGGAGATCAACCTTTTAAAAGTCTACATTTTTATGTGTTTACACCCAATTAAAGGCAAAGACCTTTTTTGGGAGATCAACACTTTCAAGAATTGTTATTCAAAACAAAAAAAGATGACAAGCTCTCTATACATCCCTGATACCACTACAATCAAAATTTGATTTACTCTGCCAAACATCTATGCTAAGAAGTTCATTTTCTGCTCCAGTGCAAAGTCTACAGGTTTATTGTTTTGTTTGCAATAGGCCTACTCTTCATTCATGCATAGTCACACTGAAACTTCTGTTTGCAAGTGTTTGATCAAACTGACCACAACAACACATAGGGTGCTCAACCCCACTACCTCTCTGCAACAAAAAGGTGAAGAAATCTTGTAAATTGCCATTTCCAGAATGCAGCTACCAAAGTTGTTGCCTTTTTCTACACTATCTCTGCATGCTGAGCACCCAACAAGACAGCTATAGATACAGCTTTAAAGTCTTTAATACAACTTAACAAATTAAAGTAATCCAGGTCTACCACCAGCAAAGTGGATGTTTTAATCGCTAGCTGCTACACCCCTGTGTCAGTATTGCAATGATCTGACAAGGAACGTATACCCTGAGAAGCAACATCAATATGACAACTTGGGTACTACTGAGCAATTTCCTCACAGACGTCAGATGATTTAGAATGGATATCCAACTGAAGAATATTTGTGATGCACAAGTGTGGTGCAGAGGTCAAACCACAGACAGTGCAGTAGACCTACTCACATCCCATTACTTCACCACATAGATGACTGGTCTTTTTTTTCTGAATGACCAAGTCATAGTGGTAGTTGGGCCCCACTAATTGATGTAAGACTATAAGCATTCCAAAACATCTTTAAACTAAACAAAAAAATATTAGCAATGCATGAATTTCACAAAAATCAAATTACAGGTAAGTCTGCCCAATCACATTATCAATCTAATGCTTGCATTAAGGTCAGATTAGAACTAAACAGACAGGCTTAGTAATACTGTAACAGATAAAACAATACTAAAACGTAAGGCAACTGAAACTTTAAATTACCTCACTGTGCAATCTCAGCTATGGTACTATATTTACAACTGACTACAAGCAATTAGGCCTATTCAATTTAAGTTCACAATCATTTGACATTGTTGAACACCAAACAGAAAATGCATTGTTACTGAGCACCATCTACAACAGCACTGTCTAACCAGTGGGCCTCAGTTCTTTTGCTAGGACCACAACGCATTATAAATGTTAAGTTTTCCAATTATTTACCTACAACAATTTTTAAAAATTGGCAGGCTTTCTTTAATTGCAAATTGATTACATTAAGTTTTTTATTTACAATAAATTGTATGTGCGGTTAATATTTAGTTTATCTCACATTTTTTATTGTTGTTGTGCCTCATTAGGCTATTTGATAGTGGTCTGCTGTACATAAAAGTGGGCTACTGTCTTAAAAACTTGGGTCCACTAAACAATTGATGTAATTGCTAAATATGTGGAATTGCATACTACTAAAACGTGAATATTACCTCATCTGTGAATCAACATTTCGAAGTTAGAGTCTGAATTAAGGTTAGTTCGAGCAGCAAGGTTGATCCTTTAGTAGATACAAAAATTTTAAAAAGGACTGGTTTACACTGTTACATGTTTTAATTTTCACTTTACAATAAAGCCACTTTATGATCCCAAGAATAGATCTAGGCCAATAAACCTGAGACTGTGTAAAACGTTTTGCAAAGCATAATTTCTGGTTATTCATTATTTGCTATTTTCTGTTAGATGGAAACGGTCACAGTGGCCAAAAATCGTAATCGAAGAGTAATAATACTCAAGCAATAGCATTTTGTATCTATCTTCGAGCCCTAAATAGCGGCAAATGCTCGCTTACTTCAGTGCCAGTGCAATAAATAATACTTTTATGCATTTCTTTTTAATGTTTTCAATTTGAACTTCTTGCTTCCAACAATCTTGCCTAGCTACCTTTGCCAATCAGTTTGCCCTCTTACAAACTGATTATTCCACATGTTTACGATCTGTGAAAAGCTAGATTAATCAACTGCGTCGACTGTGACAAAACTTTCGGGAGGCTGTAAACTTTCTGTGGTATTTTTTGGGTAGCTGTTTAACACTACATTTGAATAATTTAAGGTAGATTTAAAAACTACAAACTTGGTCAAAAAATTTGCTGAGTTATGTCTGTTTACTTATTTCTTTCTCTTCGTTTTGTTGTCGTTTAAAACTTCATCCACACTAGATTTGATTAAATTACATTTTTTTGGATTTCATCTCGTTAGCAGGGTCTTAAGTGCAGATTTTAATGCTAATTCCAAAATTGCCAAAATATTGTTTTCGAATTGGGCGGTCTTGGTGTTTTCCTGCATTTTCCGTGACCTATTAATGAAAAAATCTAGTATTTTGTTTCTACAAAGCATTAGAATCTAAATGCGTAAAGCAGAGTACTGTATGCATGCACGTGCGCAAGTACGCATACACTCCTCCATCATTACTGTAAGTACGAGAATCTGATTTGGCATGATAGCTCACCACCCAGAGGTGAGTGCCATTAGCGAGTTTGTGACGTCATTATGACGTCATACTCAAGAATAATTTGGTAAATTTACATTTCTTGACAAAAGCATTTAGAGGAGGTTGTAGAGAACAAGCATGCAAGTTCGCTTGTTGTGTCCTTCGGCAAGGCACTCAACGGGACGCCCCTGTCTTTATGTAGAAAACAGGTGGCCCAGACACCTCGGAAATGGCAACTCCAAAGCGAGTGCGACGTCCAGTCAAAAATATAGCGATACAATTTGCTCTCTCGTAAATGGAGGATAAATATGGCAAATAAAAAAAAAAAGCAAAACCATTTTTTGCTCCAACGAAAGCCAGCATCCAGCTTACAAAGTATTTTATATTTTTGGGGTCTAAAATCATTCCACATCAACACTTGATTGCCCTATTTATTTTCTGCATTTTCTCAAAAACTACTGATCGTAAAAAGGCAATTAAAAGGTTTTTGGAAGATGTTACGAAGATGCTTTCGTCAAAAAAAACTTTTACAACGATTTAAAGCCCAATTGACCATGCAACAACAGATTCTCTTTTAAACATTTTAAACCTTCAAGGCATGCTTCTTGCCTTTTTCCTGCAGGCTACAAACTTGCTCAATGATGTCACAATGCAATCTGGTACAATCTGACCAACATAGCTTTTTGCTATTAAAGATTATCAATATGATCATATTTTTCAAAAATCTCAAAATTTTACAAAATTAGTTTGCTAAAAAACTGATTTGCGACCTCCTTTCTTAACCGATTTTTAAAATGCTTTTTACAAAATAGGGAAGTTTCACTCACTTGATCAAACGTCTTAAAAAAAAGTGGCTGATCACTTTCAGAGTTTTTGCATTGAACTGCCATGAAATCATTTAATGGGAATAAAATGTTTTTTACTGATGTTACGGAATGATTCGGAAGTCGCAGTAAGGTAAAAAGTGTTAAGGTTCACTTATTGTTGCTAGTATTCAGCCAATTTTTATGTATTTAACATGTACGCTTATTTGTAGCCACCTTTGGTAGGGATTTTTATTCAAATGTAATTAGCGTCTTTAGGAATATAGAGTTTAAGTTGATTGTAACGTGCAACTTACACAGCATATTAAGTGTTAAAATATATTGAAAAATTGTAAACTTAAATTATAGTGTTGCCTAGATGACAGGGCAGACTTCTGTACAGTTTATGATATATGCATAAACATTCCGTATAGTAACTGTACAGTACACAAATATAAAGGAATCAAGTAATATATATACTGCACAATCACAGTATACGGATGTTTGCTGGTAGGGGTTGTTCACTTTCGTGTGCGCTTAACGTCGCTACTTGTGAGATAACGGTCGACTGGAAGCAAAATCAAACGCACCCACGTGTTGTTTATGTATAGAACGCAGACCATGAAGAAGTGCTACAGTGGTGATCTCGACAAAAAAAGAATTGGCTTAATTCAACCGCGGTACCAGAGAAAGCGCATCAATTTTTGTATGACCCAAGTCCCATAGTATTCAAGTTCGGCTAATTGTGCAAGCCATCAATTGCGACGATAAAGGATATCAGCCAAGGACAACATTTTAACATTAACATTTCGCAATGCACCCGTAATCAGTACCGTTATGTTGTTATCAAAATTTGTGCTTTTATTTTTATATCAATTTGGTTTGTTATGCTTTATTTTTTTTTATTGAAGGGAGTTTCTACTTGTCGGGTTATTCTATACTGTCCTTGCTGGGCTATTCGGCACGCTAAACAGAAATAGAGCCTCAGGACTTTAGGACACCAACCCAGGGCCTCAACAACACCAAACGTATCGTAGCACTCTTGCTCTTAGAGCTCAGTTGCCTTTGCTTTCGCCAGGCGTCACTAACCCTTTGACCTCCATCACCGAATCCCCTCACACGACAGTCCCACTGCTTGAATTTCGGGTTTACGATCCTAGTGGATTTTTCAAGGGATGTGACGTTTTGTTTACCGCCTCAGATGTACACAGCTAGTCACAGAAATATGGAACCTCGCTGGTTTCAGTGTTAAAAAAGATCATTCCTTTTGCAACGCATTTCAAATCTCCTAATCTCAGAGAAAACTGACCATACATCTTGTTAAAAAGTCAGTTGGTTGCACGATGTTCTACCTCGTCTGCAGAATGTCTCTCCACATCGCTTATTCACTGAAACCGTGGTGCACTTACCGTTTGTGAATTACCAAAAAAACTTAGATCCACCTTCAGTAGTCAAAATGACTCTTCGTCACAACTTCATGATAACCTATTACAGGGGTGGGCAAAGTTTTCAATAGAAGAGCCACGTGCGGAAATGTGGAACTACGGGAGAGCCACAAATTCCGTTTGGGGTGTTAATACAAATACAACGAACAAAACAAGCTTTACTCAAAACAATTAAATAGAAGCAAACTCAATGATTCACGATATTACAGTTTTTGCGAGATTTTACCAGCATTTGATCAACTGTGGGTTTCTATTCTATTAGCTAGCTTCTGAAAATCTGGGCGATAAGATGTCAAGGCAGTGCGAATTAATTTGCTCAAGTGTTCATTTGTTAGGCTTGCACGATATTTTGATTTTACAAACTTCATTACAGCGAATAAAGATCCACAGCGATATGTTGTGCTAAAAACGGAAAGGATTCGTGCACTGGTCTTTTTAAGTTCTGGATATTTACGCTCTGTAATCTGCTGCCAGAACTCCACTGTAGAATGGCACTTATTAAAATTTTTTAGAGCCAGATCTTCTTGCAACTCGATCAGTTCCACTTCTGCTGCAAATACGTCAGTGACGAAAGGTTGACGAACTAGACAGCCATCATTGAATACATCGATGTCAAATCGATTTACAAGGAAGGTAAAGCCTGGCTAAAGCTCCTGCAAATCATCAAATTCGCTTGAAACTCGTCCAGCAGTCCGTGCAATTTATTTTTGTATTCTTCCACTTTGTGGTCTGTTATTACTTCTGTGAATGCATTCACTGTGATTTTGAGGTTAGGAAAATGACGGAAAATTTTTGACATTTATGTCTCTTTGAAAAACTTTAATTTTGTTCTGGAAACTAAAAACGGTTTGAGCAAAGTGTCATATAATCTTTTCAGCACCCTGGAGTTCTAAATAGAGAATTTGTGGATGCTTCGTTATATCAGTGAGAAACATCAAGTCTAGTATCCATGCATTATTTTTTAGCTGAGGATAACATTTTCTTTTTTCGCCAAGAAAAAGA
Source organism: Trididemnum clinides (assembly GCA_963675345.1). NCBI lineage: Eukaryota > Metazoa > Chordata > Ascidiacea > Aplousobranchia > Didemnidae > Trididemnum > Trididemnum clinides. The sequence continues at coordinate 2,740,010 of OY776299.1, forward strand.
TTGATAGGCTTCAACATATTAACAAACCTACTCAGTACATTACTTGTTGACAGCCATCTTGTAACGCAGTTTAAAAAAACATCACTTGGCCCATCTTCTAACTCCAACTCCTCTACAAAGTAACGGAATTACCTATGGTTTTTCCCATTCACGCGCATGAAATTTACTATTTCGAGAACAGTTTTTATGACATCTTAACTCTTTTGCTCCCACGAAAATAGCGAAAAAAAATGTCTGTAAGATGGCAGTGCGAAAAACTGTCATAATCAATCATAATTAATTATAATTATTTACCTCAAGTTTGTTTGCAAGTCATTACTCATCTGTTTACTTCTACATTAAGTGTGATATATCGTTGAAATCTACATTTCTTGAGGATTTCAAATATAAAAAAAAATTTTTTTTAAATATGCAAATTAGCCCCCCCAACTGGGGGGTTGTCTTCAAAATTAAAGAGGTACCCCCACCTCAAAGATCACTACAGATTTTATTTTCAACCAATTTTTTAAAAAATGGTCGCTAGATGATGCTAAGGAAATAAGCTTTCAAGATACATCACTCAAAACTTACCTAAGAGCCTAGGTTTTCTACAATTTGCTACTTTCTCAGGCACATGATCTTTTTTTTGACCGGTACCGACCGGTACCAAATTTTGGTAGTTAAATTTAGTACCTAAAATATGATCAGTTATTATCTGCTACAGGTTAGCCTAAACCATGTAACATTATGTATTTTTGAACAGGGAATTTCTTCAAGGTTCAGAAAATATTAAGTTTAAATAGAATATGCTGTCACTGACAATGAAACAGCAGCTTGTTTACACCCTTCCCATTTCTCGAGAAACAAGGGGGATACAGCAAACTTTGATTTAGAGAAGCCAAACTTCTGCTAGCTTTTAAACTTGTATTTTGCTTCTTGTCTCCTTGGAAACTTGATACAAAATGACAACTTTAGTAGTGAAATATTTGCAATTTATTTTATCTTTTTAAAGGGTGTAGTTTTTCTAAAAATCATAATTTAGTGAAGGTAAGTCAAAATATTTTGGGGGTTTTGAACTGACATGATGTACAGTACTCATTTTTGATCAGTAAATATCATATACCACTTAGTCTAGACTATTTAAAGTTATATATTGCTGGAAAGCAAATTTCCTAAGCTTTCAAATGTAACCGGTATTTAGCAACATATCATATTTTTTACGCACTAAATTTACTTTTGTCTACTTATCATTGAAATTTGTTTGGGGGGGTTTTGAGACCCCTAAAAAATTTGGAAATTCAAAAAAGTAAAATCTATTATTATCGCTTGAAATTTTGTGAAATGATGCCCCAAAAGAGTAGTTTTCAGACTGTGTTAATGATAAAGGGTTTGGTATTGTGGTAAAGATGTAATCTCAATTTGATTTTAGCGTAGTTGGCACGTGCTGAGAATTTGGCCGATTTTGTCGTCTGCAACTAGGTTGTTGGTATTTTTAACCGTTTTTGGATGTAAAAATTCAAGAATTAGGGCACAAATTATACATCAACCGATGCGTGAGGAAATAAGCGTGATCTTTTGAAAATTGTATGAAAATCGGATGAAAAATAAAGTCACAAATTGATTTTTTAGTAAACTAATTTTGTAACTCAATTAAAAAAAATTTGAGGTAAACACTGAAAACACGAGATCATCAATCGATGATCGCGGGAGCGAAAGAGTTAATTGCTAAAAATGTTTTGCTGCAAGATGTTCACGATGGATGATGCAATGTATTGGAAGGAACTCTGGAAGGTAAGGCTCGCACTTCATAAGTCCAATTAATCTGACCTATTTACCCACCAATTGCTGGTGCATTATCGGTCGCAACACTGACAAGTCTATTAAAAGGCACATGAAATCTTGTTAAAGCTTGTTTGTGGTTACCCCTCCTCTTCCTTGGGATGGAGGTACGGCATGCCGTCAACCTACTTGAAATTGGGCTAGGGAAAAGATTGCAGCCCATTTCGAACCCGTCTTCAGTGACTGGTAGCCCCACCACCAACAAGGCGGACTGCCACTGGTGGGTACCCAAGAGTCGTCTTTTTACGACATGCTGGGTTAGCAACTTCACAATTGTAATCCGGTGAAGTACGGGAGGGCCACCTGTCTGCCACATAAAGGTGGAGGCGTCCCGTTAAGTTCCTTGCCCAAGGACACAACAAGCAAACTTGTCGGCTTGTTCTTCACACTACCCCTTTTTATGCTGAGCGCCAAGCAGGAAAGCTGTGAATACCATTTTTTAAAGTCTTTTAGTATGACTCAACTTAGGGAATGAAACTCATGCCTCCCTACTACGATGCGGACGCTCTAACCGGTTAAAGCTGTTAAAGCTTCGTCGAGTGCATTTTTGATGTCAACTCCACGAGTTGTTTCTCTTATCGCCACCAGCCCTACAACTCTTCTTTGATGGTAAGATCAGATGAAACATACCGAACAAATATGGCTAATTGCGGATTATTTTGTACGTCTGTTGATTCATCAAAAGCAATACTAAATGTAAGGAAACTTTTCAAGTCACTTTGCATTGTAACTGCAATATCTGCCCTTATCTGAGAAATGGGTCTTTGTTTAGTTCGATGCGAACATGGCATTTGCGCTCTTAAGCTCTGAAGCTTTTTGCTGTTCGGATCCAACACTGCGACTACATCAGTTATATTTTTCTTCACAAATTCACAGTCAGAGTATGGGTGTTTAGAACGAGCAATGTTCCAAGACATAAGAAAAGAAGCTTCAGTCGTCGCATTAGATTCCTTGCTGAATATTTTCATAAACCGCTATTGACTTGGTAATGCAGATTTTAACTCAGTTAACTTCCTTTTTCTTACGAGGGTACTTCCGATTTTGGTGGAATCTTGCTTGAAAATTTTTGTGATTGGTTTCATGATGGCATTTTACATTATTGCCTTTGTTTTGACCAAGCAACTTATTACAAATTGGACACAAAGGTTTATTTTCATGATCAGTAAAGGCATAATCTTCCTCCCATTCCACATTAGAAACTTTGTTTTCCTCTTCATATTTTCGTTTCTTTGTATTCGCTAATGTCATCTCACTTCGTTTCGCAGTGTATTTAATACGCTTGCGACTTCGACCTTAGTATAGTTAACTTACTGTTTGAAATAGCACACACCTGTACATTAAATCTGCACTTCTGAGTCTGACCTATATTCTTACTTCACACTTCGCATTGCAATGCCTACAATAAACGAGTGAATGATTTCCACCCTATAATTCGACTTAGCACCTACTGTTCTTAAAAATATGTTCTTAACCTAATTTCAACTGCGAATAACAGTTTACTAAGAATTAATGGCGTCCTACCTTGGTGAATACTGAACAAGCTATTACAATCAAATAGCTATGAAACTAACTATTATGAGTAACACTATATTTGAATAACAATTGTACACTGTTAAATTACGATATTATTGTTCAAAAGAAGAGCCGCAAACGAAAGGTCGGCGAGCCGCACTTTGCGCACCGTTGACCAATTACAACCCTCCATCTCAAACTCGGTTGACCCCTCCACCTGAAAACGTTTGCGCCTCAACGAGAATAGGTCACTATACAATTTAGCCAAACAGGCTGATAAACCGATCGGTCGCGTTGACCATCTAGCAATCAGATTTCAATTGCAATCTCCGTCACATCACAGTTCACCATTACAACATTTAATCAACAAAATACTAGAAAAACACATCATACCCCTTCAACAGAGTTCATCACATGGTCCTCCCTCTTGGTTACCCAATACAGCAAAGCGTGCGGTAAATAGAGACACCAACACCAAGCCCAATTTTTTAGACTAACCTGCACTATGAATCCACATCTATCCTCCAACTTTAATCCTAACGAAGCATGCTACCATCATCAACGTTTCGGAGCCCGAGAATTATAGTGCGAAGGTGGTCCTTGTCCGTTTTCCCATAATTGACCTAATACTTTAGTTTCGGGAAACTAACAAGCGGGTCGTATCTACTTGGGGGACTAAGTAGCTGGTAATTTCAAGGTCCTTTTCACTTTTTTTATTTCAGACAACATTTGTGGAGCAAATATGTGATCGATGCTGGTGTAGCAACCTCTGCAACTTCAACTACAAACCACAAGCAGAAAGTCATCAACAACACCTTAGCTTTATATATCGAAGGCCATCTACGGTCAGTAGCTATGATAATGATAGAAATAACTAGTCGCTACACGTAATACACACATTTTAATCCTGACTGTGGTCAGATGCCTGCCTTTGCGCTACAATGGTGACCCTGACTTGATATCACAAAGGAAGAGGCAAGAGAGAAGAAAGCGAGGAGGAAAGAAATTAATTAATTGCCGAATTTCAAGAAGGAAATTGACTAATCGTTGCGTGAATTTCTTGTTAAGTGTCTGTTCTTTGCTATTTTTCTGCTTATTTTTTTACTTAATCATTTCAAGCATGATAAGCCAGAAGTCGGCCTACCTCGCGTCCTGAAGGTGCCGAGAAGCCGTACGGCGGCAGCAGTTGATAAGGTTCATGATGTTCACCATAATACTTCTGGTTAGTTGCAGGAGTTTGCTGGAGAATTAAACCAGGCCTTGCCTTCTTCGTCTTGGGCATGTCGTAAAACTGCATCCGAGTTTATGATTGTTTTGATACACTCTTTTCCTATTGCAATTGATTTAGTCTTACAGAGTTTTATGTTTTAAGCTCCAGTAATTTGGGGAAATTTCATTTTTTATTTCTTAACTAGTCCAAGTTAGGAGCTGCTTCCAATCAATGACTTCAAACAGTGCCAGAATACTACTCATATGCTTCCCTTTGTTGTAAATATATGCACATAATGCCTGTATGTTGAACTCATGCATGTTTGTGCTTTATTTCCAGCGAGCACGAACTCTTTCCTGATGATTTTGACCGTTTGGATGGTTGGAAGACAAGCCCGGGATCGACGACGATATCTTCTTCCGTCCTTTTGCAGGTCTCCGCTGGCTGCGCGTGGTTGAAGAGGGGAATTGTGTAGCGTGTTGCGTCTCGCACTTCATTGAGCTGGCATGCCGAACATCTTTTTGTCCTCTTTTTATATATAATTTTTGTTAGTTTGCTTTTGGCGGCTCAGCACCTTGCTCCTTACGTTGTGTGTGATTCTAGTTTTTGCTGTACCTGCTGTGTATTGCTATATTGCAACTTCGAGCGTCCCTAGTTCGAGGCCCAGCCAGTGTGCCGTTGCTGCTATATCTGTCAATTAGACGATTTTACTATAACTTGCTTATAAGCACTGCTCGCTCGACTGACGAAGTGATCTACAGTCAGGCTAGTAGTTGCTTGGCTATTTCTTCTAAAAGAGTGTCCTGCGCTTTTAGTTTGCACACCTGGCGTTTTAATCTCACGCCAGGAATTTTAGCCCGTCTGACTTTCCGGCAATCTTGCCGTGGAGTGACATCTACTACATTGCTTATGTTGATCGGTTTAACTATAGAGTAATAGTCCCTGCAGTTGTTCGCGATTGGAGTAATTGTTCGCGCTGGCTAATTATTAGCGCGAGGTTCCCTACGTAGGAGATAAGTAAACTACAGCAATATAAAGTTTAAAGATTATTTTAATCCACCCGTAGCGGTGTGACAGAATTGATCAAAGATTAGCATTGCATCGTGTATTACTATTTCATGTGTCTAGAATCACACGCATATATTTTTTATTATTTTCCTTAGGGCTAAATAATGTTTATTTCTTTTCCTATCATGAAGCTTTTGTTAGCCACCATTTCATTGTACTCTTTTAAAAAGAATAAGTGAAAACTCTAACGTTTTCATCTAGCTCTCTTTAGGAGTAATCGCTAGAATGAAGCCTGGTGTTAATGGCGAGGTCTTTATAGCGATTGAGGTCGGTGAAAAGGTCAAAACATTTTTGTTTGGTAGAAAACCAAGCGTTTCGTTGAATCCAAATTAATGATGTAATTTTACTGTGTAGACGAATTATTTCTGGCAACAAAGCTCTGGTTTAAGCATTCTGATTATAGTAGCTTCCGAAGTTGATAAATGAAAAAGTGATCTTCCCTTCGCCAAAATAGAAAATTGGTTGTCATCATAGTAAGATGCGCATTCTTTATTGTTGAGAAGGCGTTGCCCTATTACCGAAGTACTAGTAGGATTGGATTGAGGTAAGTCACGATCTGGTTGAGTTTAGTTTCTTATTGCTTTTGGTATGTGCTGTTTTATTCTCTCCTGCAGTCTTTGAGATGTGCGGCCTACGTACCGACAATCACAGCTGGACACGTATTGATAAAAAACCATACTTTGTTACTTGGTAGGCGCAACATCTTTGCGGACCGTTGGAAGCATCTTTCTTGTGGAAAATACTACGAAAGATTTTACCGCACCAAAACATGAGCTGATGGCAGTTTTACATTGCTTTTCAAATTTTGTGGAGATATTGCCAATCCATGGTAGTTTAAAGCATGTCGTTTAGGTCACGATAAATTTGTTGCCCTGAAGACAGAGATCGATCGTTTTTTGGAGGGAGGCATTATCGAACCAAATCATTCAGAATTCAGCTCTCCTGTTGTTTTAGTCACTAAGAAAAATGGATCTTTCTGGATGTGTGCCAATTTCACGAACCTTAACAAAGTCTTGAAAAGACACATGTACAGTATACACTTCCAAATGTACAAGATTTTGCCGATTTAGCTCATTGTTGCCAGTATTTCACAGCGTTACTCTATTCCTGTTCAACCTTCAGGCAAACACTTGCTCACAATCGCTAAACCACTGGGCAATTTTCAGTACAATTTTCTGCCTATGGGCATAGCCTCTAGCTCTTGTCATTACCAAAGGCTGATGAGAAAAGTTGTTGCCGGATTGCCTAACGTCTTTTCGTACCTCGATGACATTATCGTAATGTTGATTAAAGAACAACATGCTCAGCACCTTGACAAATTGTTCGATCGCCGCAATATGCACGTTGGGTAAGTACATCGCCTTTGGTTGTGAATGAAACCAAATGCGTGTTTTGCTTAAGCGCCTTGAATTTCTTCGGCCACAAAGTTTCGGAGGATGGCATTGCTCCTAACGAGGAAAAAGTATGGGCAATTACGGTGGTAGGCAAAGAGTTTGTAGCCTGACTAAGGAGTTACGACAGAGCAGTGAAACTTGGCATGTGCTAAAATCAAACTTTTTTGACACTGACTGCAATGTTTTTCTTCAGGTAAACTTACATTGGATAAATAATTTTGCACTTAAATAATTAGTAATAGAGAGATTTTGTAATATCAATAGAATTTTGCATTTTGGCGTTTTGAAGAATATGGATGGAATTTGGCACCGTGGTGTTATCAGATAATGACAGAAAAAAAGGATTAGCCTCCAAGAAAATTCATGCTGACATGGCAGCTTCTTTGGGGGATAATGTTCCAGCTTTATCAACTGTAAAGAAGTGGGCTGCCAAATTCAAGAGAGGTAGGGAGAGCCTTAAAGATGTTCCAAGATCAGGACGTCCTTCCACGGTCACCACTAAAAAAGACATTAACCGCACTAATCAAATGATGATGGATGACAAACATTTAACTGTTAATCACTTTGCTAATGTAATAAGCATCTCCTGTGAACGAGGGGAGAATATTCTCTGCAAGTAGCTTGGCATGTCCAAGGTTTCGGGTTGATGGGTGCCCCGGCATTTGATACTTGAGCAAAAGCTCACCAGACTTGTCATGTCAGAGGCCAACTTGTCAATGTTTGAAGCAGATCCAAATGGTTTGTTGAGCGTTTTCTAACACAAGATGAGTATTGAATCCATTACTTTGAACCAAAGACCAAACGGCAATCCATGCAGTGGAAGCACTCGACTTCTTCGGTTCGAAAAAAGCCAAGGTGATGCCACTATCAGGAAAGGGCATCAGGCAAAAAAGGCCTCAGTTTTTTGATATGCAAAAGGGATTGTGTTAATTGACTACCTTCAGAAAAGCAAAACTATCAATGGAGAATACTATGCCAATTTGCTATAGCAGCTACGAAAGGCAATCAAGTCACGGTGGGCTGGAAAGCTGACAAAAAGTGTCCTGTTTCATCAGGACAATACTGCTGCTCACAAGTCTGTGGTTGCAATGTCCACTGTGCATGACTGTAGATTTCAACTGATTGATCACTCTCCATATTCTCCTGATTTGGCACCATCTGATTATTTTCTGTTTTCTAACATGAAAAAACATCTGGCTGGAAAATGGTATCAGACTGATTATGACGTCATTTCCGCTGCAGAGGACTTTTTTGAGAGTGAGCAGGAGAACTTCTACACCTCTGGTATCCAAGCACTGCAGCACAGATGGAATAAGCGCGTGGACCGCAGAGAAGACTATGTTGAAAAATAAATGAGATTTGGTCAAATCCAAGTACTGCATGTTAGTCAGGCTATGAACTTTTCGGCCTACTCTCGTACAGCGTTTCAACAACCTTCAACAATAAAAGAACCACGGCAATACTTGGGAATGTATCAGTATTACGCGAAGTTTGCAAAACAGTCATCCCAATGGCAACGACCCTTGCATGCTTTGGTAAACTCAACTCCAAGAAATCGACCTTTGCATTGGACTGCAGAATTGACAACTTACTTTATACAGAGCAAAAATGCCCCATTCCAGGCAATACAGCTGACTTTTTCAAATATGCCTGTTGCAACAGAGTTGGTCGTTGACGCGAGTGGCACACTGATAAGTGCCGTCTTCAACAAGTAAAAGATGATTCATGTGCGCCTCTCGCATTTTGATTGAAAGCCCTGACCCCTGCTCAACCTACGTGGTCACCGTTTGGCCGAGAGCTTTTTGCTTATTTTGTAACTATTAGGTATTTTCAAAACCTATATCTATACTATAAAGTAATATAATAAAAGCCCAAGTTTAAAAAAAAATCAAAATAGGACCATAAACCTAACGATTTGTAAAACTGAATTTAGAGAAAATTCTTTGTTTGAAAATAACTTGGCCTAATGGGGTCCTACAAGAATATCGTGGATGGCTTTGGGGAAGCCATAGCCGAATTTGACGCTATGCCGGAAACAAGACCAATAGCGCAGCCAAAGAATTTAATACAACAAATATAAATAGGAAAGGGGACGCGCCAAATCGAAAATAGGCTTACCACGAAGAGTATATTTCTGTAATTGTGAAAGCAACCACCATTTGGCGGCCACCATCCTTTTTGACAGTGTTTCAATCCCCCCCCCCCCCATTACCCTTTTTAAAAGAATCAATGGTCAAATTGCTTCCTGCGGTCACAAACTGCGATTCAAAACAACTTCTTTATTTATGGCATCATCATGACGTCACGAACCCCATAAGACATTCAGTCTGTGGATCTGATCAAACGTGCCATGTTAAATGTTTGTACGCCTAGCAGTCTCGGCGGAGGAATCAAGACAGACAGACAGACAGACAGAATTGCGCTTTATATATTAGACCAGGTGTTTCTTCCGGGCGTCAAATAACGTCAGGGTGAAGTGTTTTGGTTTAACCGGCTGCGCTGGCCAGCCTAACCCATCGGGCTTTTGTGTGAACACTAACTAGAAGTTAATGAATTTCATGCACTTCCACAATTCCTGTTCACATAATGGTGATAATCTTAATCTAAATTAAGGCTGTACGAACTTCAACAAATTTTACTTCTTTACGGTCTCACATGACATCGATTCTCGTCCGCGGTTTGTTGTTGCGAAGCCCTGCCCCCGAAGCGGTCGAGCGACAAAGGTTTATGCACCGAACGCGCGCCGAGGCGCACGAACGCCTATTGGTTTTCTCCCGCCGGACAAAGGTTTATGCACCGAACGCACGCGGAGGCGCACGAACGGCTATCGTTTTACATGACGTCATAATTAACGATTAATTGCAAAATTTGTTTTCTTAATTTACTCAAAAAATACTGATTGTAGAAACGCGATTAAATGCTTTTTTGGGTGATCTCAGCAAGGTGGTTTTAATAAAAATAACTTTGCAACAATCAAAGGTTAAATGACAATGCAACAATAGATTGTTTTTGTAAGCATTTTAAGTCTTCCATGCATGCTTCTTGCTTTTTTTCTGCGCGCTTCGACTCGGTCTATGATGTCATAATGCTGCTTAGCACGATTTACACAGTCTTTTGCTACCAGAGATTATCATTTGATAATTTTTTTCAAAAATTGCAACATCTTTGCAAAATTAGTTTACTTAAAAACTAATATGTGGCCTCATTCTCAACCGATTTCTATACTTTTTAAAGAAATATTAAAGGATTTTTCATGGCGATTCCGATAACACATGACATGTATACCAACTATTAGCTTTTATGTTAGATAAACTAAACTTCAAGACCAGTAGTGTAACTTTTTTTCGCCACAAAATGGTTAGTTGAGTAACAACAAGGATGGCTAATGTATAAAGGTTATGATAAAGTACTAATAATAAGTGCAGTTTGAAAGCTGAAGAAATTTGCTTTCCAGCAATATGTTGCTCTAATTAGTTAGTGCTAAGAATTAGTTCATAATGACTGATCAACAATAGTTTGCCAAATATCACGCTACATTTATAGTAAACGATTATCCTACTAGTCCTAAAAAACCTGAATTTTTTAAAAAAGGTTAGTTCTTTGAAACATTTTGATTATTTTTCCTGGTAAGCATGGTTCTTTGGCATTATCTACCTAAATTTTCAAAAAGATTCATCAAAAAATGAAGATTTTAGAAATAGCAAAATGTAACCTACAGGTTAAAAACACTCAAAATTTTGGTGGCTGGATTTAAGAAAAATTGCAATTTCTAGAAAAACTGAGTTCTTTGGTACATTTGCACTATTCTCTCTCTAAAACATGGATCTTTGGCATTATCTATCAAAATTTTCTAATAGATTCAATCAAAAATGAAGTCTCTACAAATTTAAAAAGTAGCTTACTCCAAGCAAACAAATTGATGATCCCTACAAAAAGATGGAAATAAAGATAGTTTCGTTTTATCTTTTCCGACAAAATATTACTACCGAGCTACAGCACATATCATCTGAATCCGTCTGATTTGATATTTTTAACCTCGCTATTACTAATGACTGCTATTGTAATAACTGTTGGAGCATAATTTCGGGTTAGTTTGCTCTTTCCTTGGCTGCGTTTATGCCAGGGACCTAACCAGTTTCAAACATAAATCACCTTAAAACAGTTGCGCAAAACACTACACGCGTATATTCAAGAGTGATTTTGTAAAAGTTTTCCGGGGGAGCATGCCTCCGGACCCTTCAAGATAATCGTGCCTTCGGAAAATTTTCGCGCCCCTCTCAAAAATATTCTGCGTGCATCCCTGCTAGCAACCCTGGTATTCCGTCAAATTTCACAAATCATTTTTATTATGTTGTACGGCATGGGTGTAAGGTTTTTGTTGTATGAGATTTTTCATCTATTCTAACACGTATTTGTAGGCTCATAAGCAGGGTTGGATTAAGAGATCGCGAGGCCCGGGGCAGATAAGGGTGCGGGGTCCCTAAATTATGAAACGCGAAAACAACTAACTTAGATTTGGGTCGCGCTCGAAAAAGTTTGGGAGCCACTGCTTTAGTAGATCTTAATGATAGAAGACATAAGAAGCTCTTACTTTTCGGGAATAAATTGTCACTGAGGTAATCCTTGGTATTTAAAATAGGTAAAGTATAAATGGGTTAATTCAACTGTACAGTATATATTTTAAACTAAAAATTGATTTTTTTGCGTTATTTGTGTTTTTGTTTGATAGAAATTTACATTAAAAAACAAATTTTTATTTTGAATAGCCTATTATTTATTTGAATCAAAGAGATTGAATAAAATTTGTTATTTTGATTAATAAAACAAAAAGTAAATTATATTGATTTTGTCTAAAATTTACTTTAAATATATTTTAAAAGTTTAAATATAGAATAAAATTTTCGCACTGTTTCATCAACCAGGCAAATATAAACAACACAGAAAATATAATAAACAACACAGAGAGTGCAACACAAAAAAAAAGCTCAGGCAAATAATGTATTACAACCGGTGTTTTCGGCATTTCGCTGCTGCAAATTTATCAATAATATCCACAAACCTCATAAATTTTGTGAAACTCTTTTTAATACAGAAATCACAGACGTGATCCTGCGTCAGGGATGAGCGCAGGTAGTTTTTCACTCTTTTCGATGCCGAAAAAGAACGTTCACCTTCCGTATTTGCAACAGGTAAGGTCAGATATAACTTATACAAAGAATAATAGCCACATTTGGAAAAGTTTCAATTAAGCAGTTTTTTTTGAAATAAGACAGCTGTGCTTGCGCAGTATTTGTCTTCGAACCAAGATCACGAGATGAACGTTGGCCTAAATGAAAAGCGAAGTGCACGACTTCTGAAGAAAAGTCGCTATCCAAATCGCTTGCACATACTTTCAACAATTTACTTGCAGCGGTTTCTATATCACTGATAGCCCAAGTGTTTAGATTCAGCAAAAAATTAAAATTCTGTTGCACTATGCAGTACACAAATTTTCGTCTTCTTACTTCTGCAATTAAGATATCGATGATTGGAAGGTGAGTTCCAATACGAAAGGATTCTCAAGCATCTTCCAAAGCTCTAGTGCAACCAGTGTCCTCTCCTTTATAATCAAAAGTCTTCTTCGTTTTTCGGTTTCGTTTGTTTGGAGACACATAGGCTTTCTGTACACCGGTTGTGAGTTTCAAACCATCCTTTTCAATTGTATCAAATTTATCCCATAAATGCTGGCAAAAACTCTCGATTCCATTGTAAAGTGCTGCGCAACTTCCAAAAGAAATGTCAGCACGCTGTAGACTTTTGCTTGTACTGTGAAACCTTTGAAGGATTTTGTGCAAAAAAACACATAATATGGCTGTTTCTAAGGCATGTATACTCATTTTCAAATACGATGAATCTGATTTGGTTTCATTTGTTTCATTGTCGTTCAACGTAAAATCCTGTAGCAGTTGTCTCAACTCAACAAAACTTTCCTTGAGGGGCTGTAGTGGCGTCTAAGATTTCTTATTACTGCTCTAACATTTGACAGTCGTTCGCAGCCATTAATTTAAATGCTATTATATCCAGGGATGTATTGGAGGGGGATCGCCGTCCACTTATTTTTTTTAGAAAACGCTTCACTGAAGGCACATTTTATTAATATTCAAATTTTATTTTATTTTATTGTTTCTTAAATATGTTTTCAAATATACTTTTATTTGAATATATTTGTTTTAATCAGTATACCCTTTATTGTGAACAGTTCAAATATATGTTGTCTATGTTTCCCGCCTTGCGCTGTAGCGAAGTTTGCCGTTGCGCATGTCTCTCAGACCATAAGGTTTGAAATCAGTTCCAACCGTCCACCTACTTTATTATTTAGCAACCGTCCAACCGTCCACCTACTTTATTATTTAGCAACCGTCCAACCATCCACCTATATTATTATTTAGCAATACACCACTGATTATACCAGTCTTTACTGTGACGTCACAGTCACTTTGTCATTGATAGTCTGTTTTTAATTTTTTTTGGTACAAACAATGCCTGTACCGATATTTAAATATTTAGATTCTTCAGTTCAAGTTTGCTGGTAATGTAGGTTATAAGGCTATAAATTTATTTCAATTCAATTCAATAGTTAATAGCGCTAAAAAGCGCGGGGCCCGGGGCAATTGCCCAGCTTACCCATTGCTTAATCCGGCCTTGCTCATAAGTGCGTTCCTAGCTTTATTTGAAAATCATTTTTAAACTGCACATCTGTAAGCAAGACTAGTTAACCAGCTGCAGTTAACAAAGCGGTGGGCTTATTATTACTGGTTGCGGTATAGCATTAAAAGTGAGCTTCAAACTGTGGAAATCAGAGCTTCGCTAAGCTAGCTTAGGAGCACATAATTTTAATTTACAAACAATGTCAAACAAATCGATTACAATTATCAAAAATATTACAGGAAACTAAACAGCGGCAATGAAGTGTTGTAGAGACTCGAATGGATTCGAGTCGTGGTAAAAAAAGACCCGACTTGGCTACAGTCGTTTAGAGGAAATGACTCGACTCGACAGCAATGACACGTGACTCGAATTTAAGCGACTCGTTTCCAACACTGCAAAAAACCCCTTGAACCAATAATTTCCACATAACAATTGCTTTCAAAAAGTTTATCTCGGAAAAAGGTCTTTAACTTTCAATTGGACAAACTTTGGATTTGACTAGAAGATGCAAGTATTCATACATTTTCAAAGCCTTACCATGTTGCTGTCATGATTTCAAATTCTAGTCTTATCAATATTTCGCATAACACCAGCTATCTAGTATTCATAATGTCTCATTTTGCACTTAGCCACAGTAACTGAATGCCTAAAAGCCAACAGCTTGGTGACAAATAACTGGATAAAGCAGCTTGCTCTTAGCTTACCAGCACCATATAGACAAATTTTGCATCACAACAGCTACAAAACCGTTTCAATTCAAACTGCGCTGTCTCAAATAACTACCGGTACCGGTACTCAGTTTTAGCGACGTTATCTCTCCTCTATTTTCACGTAAAAATAGCGGTTGCTTTCCAAACAGGTCACACAACCGTAGCAATATTTACCGGTTTGATTTTGAAATAGTACCTATAGCAGGGCTACTCAATGGCGGACCGAGGTCCGATCCGGACCTTTCGAGTGTTAAAGCTGGACCCATAGTTGCCATTTTAGATTATTTTCATCTAAATTTAGATGTTTTTGTCACAATCTAGATGTAAGATTATACAATCTAGATGTTAGATATTTTTTTAGATTACTATAAAAAATATCTAGATGCTTTTTAGATGTTATTATTTGTAGGCACGTGTCAAACCTCGGTTGTCGAACACAATTCGCTCTGGAAGGCTGTTCGAAAACCGATTTGTTCGAAAATCGAAACATCAGAAATAGTGAAAATGAGATTAATTTGTTCTGTAGACCGAAGGAAGACAGTGAAACCTCGGTTTCCGAGGAACTCGGAGTTCGAGTGATCCGTCTTTCGAACAAATTAAGAGCAAGAATAACCTGAACCAAAGAGAAACCGAGGTTTGGCTGCACACGTCGTGACGAAAGGAGCCTTTGACAGTTCGTGTAGGCGCAAATTTCTACCGGCAAGAGGGTGCTGACCTTTTTTTTTTTTTGGATACCACCATGTCCACGCGTGGAATAAGGTTAAGCCGAGGACTTCTCGTATAATAGACAAAACGTATTTTGTGAGATGACAATGTTTTCCACCAAGAACTTGACACGAGAACCTACTACAATTTGTATTACATTTCTTGATCCTTCAATATGCCAAAACAGACAAAAAGTAAAGCCTATGAACAGAAATTCAGAAAAGAAAGGCTAAATGATCCCATTTAGATTATTTTTGGATGTTTTATTTTTCACTCTAGATGAATCTAGATGATTTTTGAAGTCAATCTAGATTATTTTAGTCAAGAAAATGTGGCAACTATGGCTGGACCTCTAGCTCCAGGATGAGAAAGAGTAAGCTAAGTGCAGCCACAAGTTTCGAAAAACCCCATGTCCCTTTTAATGAATTTTGTTGCCTTGTTCTCAGTACTAACTTATTTTCAAACAAAATAGCAAAAATTTTTCGCGCCTTTGGCACAATTGCTCATTTTTAACATTGAATAACGGCACCTTTAAAAGGACTAACAAACAACATGATTAGCATGAACAACAAGAATAAACCTTTTTCTCATTGCTGAAGGTCTGTTATCCATGACTCTCTCCTTCACTTAATTTGCCTCAGCAATCAAACTGATCAAGTTTGGTAAAGTTTAAAGCCCAGACAGTATCCCGCCAGATATATTCTGAAGCACTGCAGCCCCAAATGTGTTACATGGCTTCAAAAAAGCTACACAGCTTGCGTGACCTACAAAACAATTCTTACAATATGGCGACTGGCCACAGTTATTTCAGTACCAAAACCTGGCAAAGCAGCTGATGACTGGAAGTGCTTACGACCCATATTGCTGCTGAGCGTTTCTTACAAGTTTTTCAAGCAGTTACTCTTGAGGCGTCTAGCACTTGTTTTTGACCCCTACCTTCCTGATAAACAAACTGGCTTCAGGCATATTCAATGCATAACCGATCAAATGTTTAAACTAGCCTATAACGTAGAACACTGCTTTGAAAAAAAATAAATCAGGCATTGTGTTGGCAGATCTTACTGCTGCACACGATAGTCAACTGTATAGTACGATGGCCAAACACCTCACCACCGCCTTTGATTTGCTGTTACTTCTATAGACCAAGTTTTGAGGACTGGAAAAAAGTAAGAAATGCGCTTTTTTCACAAAATTGGCAGAGTAGAGTACAATAAGCTCATTTTGTTTTTAATTTCGATAGTTAGTGTAGAGTGGGTAGACTAAGAGAACATTCAAATATTTTTCTGTATTTATTGGAAATGACAATTTCCTTTTTATCGTTGCTAGTCAAAAACTCTTCTGGACCTCTGGAAATGCTAAACTTGCCTACTGGACCTTCTTTAGAATTAGTAGGGTAGTTTGACCTATAGAATTAGCTACCCTTCCAGAAAACTATATCATCTATTTTGTGACAATATTCATCTTTTTGAACGAACTATAACACTGAACATGAGCGCTGATAGACTTTCTATTTGCTGATGCTTTCGGGCCATGGGTTTAGGTTTAATGGTTTAAAGTTGTCTATGCTTCTGAATTTGATCGAAGCTAAGAACTCATATCAGGCTTTCAACTAACCGACAAAGCTTAACACTTGCTTATGAAAATATACTCGATAAAGCTATAATCTTCCCTCAGCCTACTCTTGAGCTAAAATCTTGTCCGAGAGCAGCAACCCCTACAACTTTAGCTTTCAGCAAATTTTCCCATTGACTTCAATGCAAATAATATTATGAAAAGCTCACGTAAATTGAACGGTGACTTTATGCTGGGGAGCTTTTACATGTTTTTTTAATCGTGTAAAAAAAGGTTAAAATGTATAAGGAAAGATCGCTACAAATTAAAGTGAAATAGAATTAGGGTCTAATGCAAAATTGTTATCGGTTTTGTACAGTAGTGACAAAGATAATTAAAAACAAAAACTACGTGATTACTCAACCATGATGGCTACCTTATCCACCAAGTTATCTATATTGTCATGCATGCAAGTATTTAAAACATCTGGTTTTTGCTTGTACAACTACCAGTCAAAGTGTTTTTTTCCATTTCCAAACTGCATTATAAAGTAACTTGCTACTGATTGTCGCACAGCTACTGTTTCGCACAATGCCCTGCAGATTATGAGTGTAAGGCACGTGTTGTTTGTTTTCCGAACTGCTTTCGAAGAGTCACAACACGCCGGTAGTTGAATTCACTTGCCGCTCTTTATTTTTGATTGAAGAAGCGCCACAATCTACAGCGACAACGGTAGCAATAAAGGCAGCAGTTTTTTCTATAGAGAAATACAAACAACAACACTAATATAAATTAAAAAGAAATGTCACAAAGAATTAAACAAATTAACGGGCTATTTATACACTTCACTTAGAAACATTATTGCACCGCACTTAACTTTACCAACAATTATTTCTATGAACAATAATAATTTTATTACATACCAATTTTGTTGACCGACGATTCTTTACAAGTAATCCAAATGACCAAAAATAATGGTTAGTCCAATAAAATGCGACACTTCGACGCAGTTAAACAAATCCAAAACAATGGCGAACTACCGGTAAATTTTCTTACATAGTAAATTAGGTTAGGCTCGAAGCAGTGGTGTTTCCAATTTGAATTTTAGCTCACAGTGCAAATAAAACGCAAGGTACAATAATGTAACTAAGAAGTGATTTATGGCGGCGGATCTGCGGCACCATAGGGGGAGGGAAAAACGCAATTTAGAAACATAGGAAGTTTTAGTAACTTAGGAAAATAATTAACACTCCCCCCAAAATTGAAGGATGGGGTAGCAGACTCAATTTTCGAGACTGAAACGGATAAAGATAACGAACTAAAGTTGATGACAGTGGCAGGTGCCATGTACAATTATATTACAGAAAGGTGGTGGTTGGTTAAGCATTTATAAATTTCCTTCCGTGCCAGATGGAACAATCAGACAAAGCTTGCAACTTGGTCTCTTTCGTTCTGTGGCGTTTGTTTTTACCACAACGTTTCTAACCAGTCCATTTTTGTCGGGGAACGTTTTGGACACTATTCCTAGAGGCCAGCAACCCCGTGGAGTACAATCGTCAGTTACTAAGACAATATCTCCAACAAGAAAGTTTCTACGAGTTTTATGCCACTTACTTCTGGTTTGGATAGTCTTAGGATATTCCAACAACCATCGTTGCCAAAATTGGTCGGCAGCGTATTGGACAATTCTGAAACGTTGCCGTGCATAGTTGTCAGATTCGTCACTGAGCATAAATGGTTTTGCGACGGCCGCATTCACACGAAGCAAATGATTCGGGGAAAGAGGAGTGGGCTCGCCTACTTCCAAGGGCACGTCTGTAAGCGGCCTAGAATTCACGATAGCTTCAACTTCTGCAAAGAGCGTCGCTAAATCGTCGTCACGCAACGTTTGCGTTGGGGTTACGGCTAGCAAAATTTGCCTCACCAAACGAATCATCCGTTCCCAGACGCCTCCAGTGTGACTAGCATATGGTGAATTGAACGTCCAATCTATCTTCATCTGTCGGAGAGATTTGTGCATCTGGGATTGGTTCCAAGATTCAATGGAAGCCCGCAGGAGATGTGCAGCGCCAACTAGGTTGGTACCATTGTCCGAATACACATGTTTGACTGGTCCCCTTCTGGCCACAAACCTACGTAGTGCATTAATAAAGGAGGACATTGTCAGATCTTGTGCCATCTCCAAATGTATAGCTCGAGTAGTCATACATGTGAAGAGGCATCCGTATCTTTTCCCTTCTGACCGTTTCATTTTAGTAAGAAAGGGTCCAAAATAGTCTACGCCTACGTGAGAAAAGGGAGGGTCATAAACTTTCAGTCTAGCTGGTGGAAGATCTGCCATGAATTGGTTTGAAGGCTTGGACTTGACTCTTCTGCACACAGCGCACTCAGAGATGATACGCCGAACAGTAACTCTGGCATTAATTATCCAAAATCTTTGGCAAAGGCGGTTTAACGTTGAATTCACGCCACAATGACCTACAACAGTTGAGTGAATTTCATAGATTATTAAGGAAGTGAGATGACAGGATTCGGGCAAGATAATAGGGTGCTTCAAATCAAATGCTAAATCTGCATTGGTAAGACGACCACCGACGCGCAGGATATTGTCCACTAATATAGGATCTAGCTTATAAAGAGATGACCCTTTTTTCAGACCTTTGCCGCTCTTGAGAACTGAAATTTCAGGGAATCTTTGTCGCTGTATGTATTTTATCAAATTCATCTCAGCCAACTGCATTTCTTGCACTGTTATTTGGCCTGTACTGGGAACGGATTTAACTGTGGCTTTTGCTAAAAGATACTCTTTGAATCGTATCAACCAAGCTGTCGCCAGCTTTAATCGGTACAAGGTCGAGTGATAGGAAATCAACAAATCAGTTGGCGTGCTTTCTGTAAGAATGCTATGATCTGACTCTTCGGACAAACAAGAACTTACCTGAGTGACCGAAGGATCTCTTCGAAAGGCAGTCAACATTGTGGTAGCACTTTGAAGATCATACTGCTTGTAGATTTCATTCGAGATTGGCTTGATGGAGAATCCGGTAGGCCAATGGTTAGGTGGAAGTTGAAGAAACGGAGGCCCATTAAACCACAACTCATCTCGTACTAAGACCTTTGCTGTCAAACCCCGAGTGATCTTGTCCGCTGGATTAGCCTTTGAGCTGACATACCCCCAATCGTATACTTTGCTGTGCGTTAAGATTCGTTGCAAGCGATTGCGGGGAAACAAAGAAAATCTTTTGCAATTTGCGTGAAGGCTGTGCAGTACGATGAAAGAATCGGTCCAAAAGAAGACAGGGCAGTCAGGTATATCCAATTCCTGTTTAATCGTCCTGGATAGCTTCACAGCGTCTAGAGCTGCTTCTAGTTCTGCTCGAGGAATTGTAGTTCTTCCTGCTCCAGAGACACGGGTTTTTGCCATCACCAAATTACATTTGGCAGCGGAGTTTGGAAATACCACTCTTAAGTAGCACACAGTTCCTCTAGCTACGTTGGATGCATCTGAAAATAAATGCAGTTGCATCTGGATTTTGTTATCACATTTTGGTTTGTAACATCGAGGAATTTTTAAATGCCTAAGGTGGACTAGTCCAACTATCCATGCTCGCCATCTTTTCACATATGGCTCTTTGATTGGCTCATCCCAACCAAGTTTGTCTTGACAGATTTCGCTATAGATCAGTCTTGCTAAAAGCACAACTGGTGACACAAACCCCAAAGGATCATACAATGAATTGGTAACTGCCAAGATTCCTCGCTTTGTTGTCGGAGCGTCTGGCAAGTCCACTTTGAAGAAAAATTGATCGGAAGAAACGTCCCAGTTGATTCCCAAGACCCGTTCTCGAGGACCATTTGAAGGCATGGAGTTTTGTAAAGACTTTGATCTTTCTTCTTCAGGGACAGTTTGAATAACCTTACTGCTTGAAGAAAGCCATTTGGTGAGTTTAAACCCACCCATTGCCAGCAAGGAACGAAGATCGGTAATCATCTTGATTGCTGCTTCTTCGGTATTGGTTCCGGTGAGACAATCGTCTACGTAAAAACTCTTCATGACGGTTTCTACTACGTCAGGGTCGAAGTGCCTTCCAAACTGTCTTGCAGTTTCACGAAGACAAAATGTTGCACAACTTGGTGAACTCTTAGCTCCAAACAGATGAACCGTCATTCTATAAATGCTTGGTTCTAAATCAAGATTGCCGTCGGTCCACCAAAAAAATCTCAACGCATCTCGATCTCGAGGAAAAACGTGTACTTGGTAGAACATGGCTTCTATGTCTGCTATGATCGGCACAAGCCATCTTCGAAATCGCAGCAGAACTGCCACCAAAGAATTTGTTAGATCTGGTCCTTTCATTAAATAATCGTTAAGACATTTGGTTTCTGCCACTGCGGCGCAATCATAAACCACTCGAAGCTTATTAGGTTTGTTAGAGTTAAAGACTGGATGGTGCGGAATATACCAGGTTTTATTCTTTCCGCATATTTGTTCTTTGGGAACAATTTCTGCATAACCGGAATTGATAACGGTATTCATTTGCTCACTATACTTGAGCTTTAAATCACTGTTGTTGTTTAGACGTTTCTTTAGGCCTTCTAAACGTTTTAGTGTCATTTCCCGACTATCAGGCAGTTGTATAGCATCGTTGCGCCATAGAAGTGGCAGTTGGTAGTGACCATTATGGTAAACAAGTCGGCGAACCATTAAGTCGTATGCAATGGGGTCCTCCATTGAGTACTTCAATCCAAACTCAAGGAGCTCTTGGTGATCACGAAGAAGCTTCATTAAGCCTTCTTTATCACACAAATCAGTATCTGAATGCATACGAAACGACTCTCCTTCGTCCGTTAAAACCATATTTTCAAGATCACAAGTATCAGTAGGCCACACGTGACCTCGGACAAAGAAACTAGAGGACGGTTTGCAAAACTCATTGTCTTGCAGTTGTGATCCACGTAACATCCAGCCAAAGGGAGTGAGTATCGCATCAGGGCTCTCGTAGGGATCAGAAGAAAAACGGCTTTCTAGACATCTGTGTGCCTCTACAAAATCGTTTCCTATCAGCATAGTCACGGAGCCTCCATCAACTGAAGGAAAGGTGATGTCGTTGAGATGAGGAAATTGAGACAAAAGATACGGGGATGGCGTTACTGAGGGAGCTACAGGGATCTCATCGACAACAATGACCTCAGAAAGTGTTAAGGAAAATTCACAATCCAATGAACCAACATTTAAGGATACAACTGAGCTATCTAGCGTTTCGGCCCCTTTGCTAATCATGGTTTGTATTGACACTCTAATAGGAGATTTTTGAAGCTTTGGACACAGTTCATCAACAAGACGACGCTCGCAAAAGGTCCTATCGGACCCAGAATCAAGTAAGGCATAAGTCTGTATTGTAACATCTTTCCCGAAAACTTGGACTGGGACTATATCTAAATAAATGTCTCGCTTATTCAATGAGTTTGTTGAAGGTTTCATGCAAGATGTAGCCAAGGTTTTAACATTAGAAGATTCCTCAGAGTTCTTACCTTGTGCGGGAGATGTAGACAAGGAAGGAATATCAAGTCGATAGTGATTTTTGTTAGAAACTTCTGAAGGATGTAAGGTGGTATTGTGGGATAAACTACCACAGCCTTTGACCTTGCATTTCAGTTTGAGCGAACACTTGGAAGCTATGTGCCCAGGATTCAAGCATGAATTGCACAGATTAAATTTTTTCACTATTTGAATTTTTTGAGAATGAGACAAAGAGCGAAATTTATGACATTGATAGATAAAGTGAGAATCTGAACAATGTAAACACCGTAGAGTAGACCTTTGTCTGTTAGTACTAGCATGAGAAGCTGAGGTAAGATGAAAACTAGATGTCTTCGAAGGGTTTCGCGTGTTGGGCTTGGCTGGGGACCCACTAGAAGTAAATAATTTAAGTCCAAACACTGAATTAGCTAATTTTGCCTGAGTTGCAACAAATTCTGACAAATCGAGAAAGGATGCCACTCGACCAAATTGCTCGAATATTCTCGATGAACTCTCAACCCATTTGCGTTTGAGGTCAATTGGAAATTTGTTTGTTAGAGCAGAGAGCAAGTGAACAGAGTCTAGGTGCGTGGCTACCCTTTTATCGTTAAGGGCGTAACTGCTTCTCTTCATCAAGATAGAGAGTTTATTAAGCCGCTCAGCGATATCGCGATCTATTCTTGGAAATTCCAACAAGCATTCTTCACATGCTTGGGCAATTATATGGGGCTGACCGTACCTGCGATGCAGTTCCTCCCATGCTAGATCATAGGGTGAACGTCCATCATGAAGATCTGAAAAATGTTGAATATGCTGGCGCACTCGCTCAGAACAGTGCTGCATTAGATAAGAAAACTTCTTTTGGGATGGTAGCCAGTCAGCAACGTGGCAAGTAAATCGATTGAGAAAAGCCCAATAATCCATGGGGTCCCCATCAAATTTTACGATTGTTGGCTTTGGTAGCAATTGGTCTAAACAATAACGAAGATTATCATATTCTCGATGGACTGTCAGTGGTCTGCTAGATTTTGTGGCATCAGCGACCGATTGTGAACAAGGATTATAATTCTTCGAAACAGGAATCGAAGTGTCAGAAAAATGGCCTGGTATCAAGTGGTTATTTTCTTCAGTAGAGTAAGGTCTTTGGTTGGCATCACACGAGCTAGGCAAAGGCTTATTAGGGCAACCGCCAGTAGGAAGATTCTGTACGCGTGTAGCCAAGCGAGTGTAGGTTCCTTCCTGATTAGCCTGGGGGGAAGAAGGGTGTGGAAGCATAGAAGAGAAACCTGAATACTTACCATAATAACCTTGATCAAATAGCGTCGTTGAGGGCACAGAGGGAGCCTGAAACTGATTTAAATGGTAATCTGCATACTTACCAGGGCGAGACAATTGACAAGACGTATGTAGGTTATATGATCGAGAGGTGCCAACTTGAGAGCCTATGCAATCAATCATTTGTAAAGGCGCGTCAATCCTTACTTGTTTCAAGGGTTGAATGTTTGAAAAAGACCTTTTTAAGATTCCACTAGCTTCCTGTGCTGCCGGAATCGTAGAAGGTAAAACATCAACATTCGACTCTGCTGGACGGGATTGGCAGTAACTACTGGTCGAAGAAAGGTCATCATCTGAATCTCGACTTTCTCTGAAGAAGGAAGCTTCAAGCTCAGCCATCTTTATGCGACGATTGTCTTCCGCCAGAGTATTCTTTCGTTTAATCTCGACGGCTTCTAGCTCCTCCAAAAGTCGTTGTTCATTTTGTTCCTTCTCTAAACGTGCTAATTGCAGTTTGATCTGGGCCTTTTCTAATCTACTTGAACTTGAAGAACTAGATTTCGATTTTTCAGATTTTCTTGAAGTAGATCTTTTCATGTCAATTGTTTGGAAAGAAAACGGGGTAGAGCCCGGAGGTACATGGCCACTTGATTGCATACCTAGAGATACCTCTGCCAACGGCTCTCGATCGCCACAAGGTTTAACATGTAATGCTTTCTTACAGTTGGGATCGCCAGAAAGTTGACGAGATGCGTGAGCAAACTCAACTAAAGGTATATCTTTGGCAGGCCCGATACTGTTTGAGACAGAAACACCAGAAGCATAAGAGGGGCAACTGGCTAGTGGTTGAATTGTAGAAACCAGAGGGGGCACGTAACGTGCAGCGCAACTACTCACCTGGGTGTCAGGAAAATTCAAACTGTCAAACCATTGCTGAACCCGTTGTTTGAATTCCCCGTAGCCAGTATCGAAGTCTAACTTAGTGGCAGAACTTCCTTGGATAACATCTCCATGGGCCAAGTCAGAAGACAGAAAAGAAAAAGAATCATAGGCAAGATTAACCTCAGTTAAAAGCTCGGACATTTTGTCTGCATTGGCTGTAGTGGCCATCAAGGTCTCACCCAATTTATATAAATTATTAAGTTGAGCCACAGCCTCAGCAAGATTAGTAGGCGTGTGGTTCATGATGCCGTAAACACGTCCACTTCTTAGTTTCATTAATTAACAGTCAAAAAAAATAACACTATTAGTAGCACAGCTCAAATAAACATATAAAATCAATTGCAATAGATCTGTGCTTTGAATCGCAAAGAAAATAAATTTTAACTTTAGCTATATGCTGTGTAAGTATCGAACTTAGGACGTTCGATCGAGTAAAATTCAAAGCAAATGATCAAATCGTTTGATCAAAGCAAGTTTTATCGCCACCCACAACCAAGTAACAATGGCAAGCAAAGTTTCAGCTTGGCAAAACAATTTATACCAAATTACAGGTTCCGTTCAAACGGCTATCACAGGTAACTAAAAGTTTACAATTACGTATAACACTAAATTGTAGGAAGCATTCAATAATGCCACTCGGCTATCAGTCCGCTGGCAGAATTAATAACAATGGCCCAAGTTATTAGCAAGTTCTGGCGCTATATGACCAATTAATTTGGCAACCAGAAAATTAACAATCCAAGGGCGCTTGATAAACTCAGCTACGATCACCCAGACAGAATTAATATTCGCAGTCAACAAGATATCAACAAATTCTGGCCCTAAGCAATCAATTAATTTGGCGACCAGAATTAACATTAAAAATCCAGAGACCAATAAATAAACTCAGTAACTGTGATCTAGCGATGATGGCAATAGCACTAAAGTTAAGTGGCAACAATCTACGGTTCTTTTGACAAATTTGATTCAGCCAAAACATGCAACTGAATCACAATAGTTAATAAACAATACACCGGCAGATATAGTATGTGCTCGGTATTAAGAACGTAATAGCCAAAATTGAAAAAACCTTTGTTGTTTGTTTTCGTAACTGCTTTCGAAGAGTCACAACACGCCGGTAGTTGAATTCACTTGCCGCTCTTTATTTTTGATTGAAGAAGCGCCACAATCTACAGCGACAACGGTAGCAATAAAGGCAGCAGTTTTTTCTATAGAGAAATACAAACAACAACACTAATATAAATTAAAAAGAAATGTCACAAAGAATTAAACAAATTAACGGGCTATTTATACACTTCACTTAGAAACATTATTGCACCGCACTTAACTTTACCAACAATTATTTCTATGAACAATAATAATTTTATTACATACCAATTTTGTTGACCGACGATTCTTTACAAGTAATCCAAATGACCAAAAATAATGGTTAGTCCAATAAAATGCGACACTTCGACGCAGTTAAACAAATCCAAAACAATGGCGAACTACCGGTAAATTTTCTTACATAGTAAATTAGGTTAGGCTCGAAGCAGTGGTGTTTCCAATTTGAATTTTAGCTCACAGTGCAAATAAAACGCAAGGTACAATAATGTAACTAAGAAGTGATTTATGGCGGCGGATCTGCGGCACCATAGGGGGAGGGAAAAACGCAATTTAGAAACATAGGAAGTTTTAGTAACTTAGGAAAATAATTAACAGCACGTATCAGTGATGTGGTAGTGGCAAGGCACATCATCTTTTCCTAGCTTTTTTATTGTGATCGCCAGTTAAAAAATGCTGTTGAACTAAGTAGTATTTTTGGCAAAATTGGAAATTAGATGAGAAAACTAAAATTGGAGCTCACAAATTTTTCTCAAAATAGATTAGAATTAGGATTATTTTTCTTAGCAAACTGCATAGACTGAAGCGCATCGCTAGCCTCTTGCATTACTGTAGGATTATTTTCATGTCGCTCTAGTTCTTCAAATTAAACAACAAGAATTATTTAAGTAGTGAATATAGTTTGTCCTACCTAGCCGACTAGTTTTAGGAGATAGAACTTCTCGTGTACTCATTGATTACCGACTAGAGCCTTTAACAGTAGCCCAGACACCTCGGAAATGGCAACTCTCAAGCGAGTGCGGACGTCCCGTCAAAAAATATAGCAATACAATAGGAAGGTTGCATATGACGTCACACATTTCGCGCCAAAAAAACTGGCTGACCAAAAGCTGTAATTTATGCTGGAAAGGTATAGGGCAAACACCAACTTGTGGGATTATTTTGAAAGCTAATGAAAAATTAATTAAGGTTTGGAATGAGTTATTGCTGGTTGGATTCTCGGAAACAAATAAATTTGACCAAAAGCAATTTGGTTGAGATTAGGTTTTCCAGTTGGCTAGTATAAGCTTAGCACAGTGTGCTAATTTTTAAAAAATGCCCCTAAGAGAAGTGCCATCTAACTATCATTTGCTCCTCACTTAAAAATAAACTTTATCAATTAGATATCAGTCGGTACATTTGCAAAAACAACCATTATTTGATCATTACTACCGGTACCGTAAGCTTGCCGCAAAGCTTATTTGTTGTGTCCATAAGCAAGGCATTTAACGGTATGCCTCCATCTTTATGTGGCAAACAGGTGGTGGGGCCAAACAGTCTACCCGTCGTGGTAACCCAGTGTGACGAAAGACATGCAAACAGAGCATGAGCTCATACGCATGAATGAATAAATTGGTACCGGTACCATAATTTTTACATTCCCCTAGTCCAGCAACCTAGGTAATAGCCCAAACAATTGTTTAAGGAGTAGTTAAGGTCACACGATTACATCTGACATATCAATATGACTGGCCTGCAATCACTATTGACAAAAAACTTCAAAAACTGACTGATTTTATCCAACAATAACTAATCCAGCATATGACAA
This sequence comes from Trididemnum clinides, assembly GCA_963675345.1. NCBI lineage: Eukaryota > Metazoa > Chordata > Ascidiacea > Aplousobranchia > Didemnidae > Trididemnum > Trididemnum clinides. The sequence continues at coordinate 2,767,314 of OY776299.1, forward strand.
ACGGTACAGAAGTCTGCCCTATTATTTAGGCTACAGTATAACTTAAGTTTTCAACTTTTCAGAATGCTTATGCCACTAAATATACTGTATAAGTTACACATTACAATTAACTTAAACTCAACATTCCCAAACACGCTGTGATTTGGGGGAACACCGCGTGCCTCTGTTTCAAACACTCGCTTGGTTTACGTAGATGTATTTTCTCGTAACCCTAAAACATAAAATAAGAAATAATGTGCTCATAAACGAATTAATAAACTAATTACTTACAAAAGTGGCGAGCCGAAATAGATTTCAGAGACAGAATAGATTATGAACATAAGTACTAGCTACAAAAGTCTAGATCAAATAAAAATGTTGTTAATTGAACAAATTCTAACTAAAGCTATATGCTATTCGAAAACTAAAATAATTCTAACAGGTGTCCAGCTTTCTTAACAAAGAACAAACTACTACTGCTACTGCAACAAAGGAGATTTAAAATAGATTGTAGTGCGAGATGCGCGAGGCAAACTACGCAAACCGGATTAATTACTTATTTTAGATACGGGCAAGCACGCAAAATCATTAAAAAAAAGATTAAACAAAAAGGGCACGAGTAAACCAAATCACGCTGATTAATCGAATATGAAACCCTCACAGAAGCTGGCTACAAATAAGCCTGCATGTTTAGCCCATAAAATTAGCCCAACTATTAGCAATAACAAGCAAACCTTAGCACCTCTTATCTTACTTTGACCTTAGATTCATTTCTTAACATCAGTAAAATAACATATTTAACGTTTATTCAAAAACTGTCACGTTTATCGATTTGCTTTGCATAAAACGATATCACTCCTATTCAATTCAATGCAAAATCACTCAAAATGGTCAGCCAGTTTTTTCGAAAGCGCATTTTGATGACGTTTGATCACGTGCGTGCAACCTTCCTTTTGGCTTTCTCGTGAATGGAGGATAAATATGAACAATATAATACAATACAGCCTGTTTGTCTCTAAAGACACGGGTTTTGGCAGCTCTGTCGAAAGCCATTCACGGAGACTTTTTATCTCCTACCACCAGTCGGCTAGGCAGGACAAATTATACTCACTACTTATAAGTTATAACTACCCTAGCTACGTATGTATGAGCAGTTTTTCGTGTGTTTCCCTTTACAAAGAGCGGAGAATAGATGAAAAATTGTAAAAACATTTTCTTTGTGCTACTTTAATTAGGTACCACAAATAGAAAATGTTTTTTAACAATACAAATCTCTATGTTTATCCTCAATTGCTTCGAAATGTCGTGTAACAAAAGCTGTGATTTCAATTGTTACGCGTATAACAACAGGTATAACTTTGACCAAAAATGATGTGGATAAAACATATCTCGCACGGAAACGTGTTATTGGTTGAAATCGCAACTTAGGTGACATAGAATTTTGATTACCCAGCCGTAATGCAAAAAGGAACAATCGAAATCACTTTTTGTCACATCTTCATTGCGCTTAATTTGAGAAATTCAATGATTCAGAAAAACCACTTAAAGATAAATGGACCAAAGCATTATTTTGCGATTACTCTAAAATTTACTTCAAAAACTCAATGATATATCGTTTTGGTTGATAGCTCCTTGGAAAGGGAAAAAATTTACAATAAAAGTGGTTAGCAACCACAAACCCTGCAGAAAGTTATTATGTTCAATCAAAAATAGCTATTGGACATTCAAAAACGAAATTGCAAAATTTCATATTGATTCTTATTTTTTGCAAAACTTTGAACATCGTGAAATGTTTCATGAGTGCTTTCGCATGGACGACTGGCACGTAAAATCGAAGATGCTGAGTTTCCATCGTATGCAGTTGCTTCTGATTTTGCCGAATACGTTGAAATAAGATGAAGTCTCTTTCTGAAGTAAAAGAGGAATCATACTCTATTGAAGAGATGGGAAAGTACTGCTGCATGCAACAGCGAGTCAGTTTGAATTCAGCAACACATTGATTTCGTCTACGAGTAGGACAAAATAATTAACTAAACACAGTCCAGCTGTACCCGAAAAAATGATTCTGCGGCTAGTCAAAACTCAAAATTATATGTGTATATTAAAGCCTGTAATCAATGCTGCCACGCATGGGGTTTTGTCCCCAGATCTTGGGTTTTGTGTACCGACGCGATGGCGTAGTGGTTAGAGCGCCCGCTTTGCAGTCGGTAGACCTGGGGTTCATTCCCCTTGTCGAGTCATACCAAAAGACTTTAAAAAATGGCATCCGCAGCTTCCCTGCTTGGCGCTCGGCATTTAGGGAAGGTTGTGGAGAACAAGCCGGCAAGTTCGCTTGTTGTGTTCTTGGGCAAGGCACTTAACGGGACGCCCCACCTTTATGTGGAAGACAGGTGGCCCATAAACCTCGAAAAAGGCAACTCCCAAGCGAGTGCGGACTTCCCGTCCAAAGTATAGCGATACAATTCGCTTTCTCGTGAATGGAGGATAAATATGGCAAATAAAACAAAACAAAAACTTTCTGGGGTTCTGGGTTTTTTTGACGATGATCTGGAGTTTTTGAGCAATTTTGTTAGAACGTAAAAACATAAAGCTTAATAATGAACTTGGCATGGCTTTTGTTAAGACTAGCACATGAATGTCTTTTCAGCTTGTTTTCGGTTTAGCGTCAGTGGTAATCTTAACCTTAACTCAGCCCTAGCCCTAACCGAAAACTTCACTCTAATCTAAAAAGAAAAAAAACGAAATTATACTTTTGTGCTAGTCTTAACGAGACCCCTTTAGATTTCGCTATTCAATGTATGTCACAGGAAAAAGTGCTTACTGCAGTGATAAAAAGCTGAGTTTAAATTGTAAATCTTAGAGAAATGAGTTTAAGTAACGAAAGTAACTCTCAAGCATTTCCACAAAAAAAGATAAAATGGTATACACAGGTATTTAACGTAAAGTGGCTGACAGATACACGGCTGAAAGATTGGCTACAGCAGGATAGAGACAATAAAGATTACAATTACTGCAAATGTTGTAAAATTACCCTTAAAAATGCAAACAAATTCATGTTACTTTGACATAAAGAATCAGAACGACACAAAAGGAGCTATCAAATTGCAAAATCTTCTAGTAGCATTTCTCAGTTTTTTGCAAAGAAAAACTGTGCAGAAGATGAACAGAGAGCAAAGAGTGAGTTGTTGCTTGCTGGCTACTTTGCCGAGCACCACATACCTTTCTCCAATGCTGACCACCTGTTGACTGTATGTAAACGAGCATTTCCTGACAGTCATATTGCTTCCAAATTATCAATGAAAAGAACCAAAATATCTTATGTTATGCAAGATGGCATTGCTTTTCATGAAAAATTAGAAGTGACGAATATTTGCAAAGAAAGCAAATTTTCGATTATGATTGATGAAAGCACTGATATCTCTGTTACGCAATTATTAGCAGTGGTTGCACAATATTTTGATTCAAACAAGCATGATGTAGTAGATGCTTTGCTTGATACAATTGAAGTTGAAAATAGAACAGCTCAACATCTTTACCAAGCAGTCAAATCTCTTTTAAAAAAAGAGGCATTCCTTTTGAAAACATTGTTGGATTTGGCAGTGATAACTGCTCAACTATGATGGGGAAAGAAGTGGCTTTACAAAACTGTTGAAAGATAATATACCTTCCGTCTTTATTATGGGATGCATATGTCACTCAATGGCACTTTGTGCTAGTCATGCTGTCAATGTTTTGCCCTCTTATCTTGAGACATTTTTGAAGGATGTGTCATCTTATTTTAGCAGGAGCATTAAACGCAAAAGAGATTTTATCGCTATTCAACAAGTTGTCAGAGTTGTGCCACATCTTCTTCTTCTTTCGGCTTCTCCCTATTCGGGGTCACCACAGCGCAAAAGTATTTTCCACTTCTACCGGTCGACTTCGTCTCCTTCCTTAGCTCCAACCCTTCCCATGTCTTCTCTTGCCAAATCCATCCACCTTCTCCATGGCCTTCCTCTTTTCCTTCTACCTGGCACCGCCATCTGTGCCACATAAAATGGTGAAACTGTCTCAAACGAGATGGCTTTCTCGAGAAATAGTTATTAGTACTGTTATTGAACAATATGATGCTTTAATTCTGTATTTTGAAAAATAATGCAAAACTGATAAAGTTGATGGTGCCAGAAAAATTTTTGACACTTTAACAAACTCTGGAACCAAACACATGCTTTTGTTTTTGCAATATATTTTGCAAAAAGTAAATGCAATTAACACTGAATTTCAGTCAGAGCACTTTCGATTACATCAGCTTTACACAATGATTACATCTGAGTACAAGAGCATTCTCAATTGTTTTATCAAAGAGGAAATTCTATTTGCAAAAAATTTGTCAGAAATTGATCCACAAGATATAAGAAGCCAAAAACGTATTAGTGATGTATACCTTGGAGGACAATGTTTTTACTCAGTTACTCAATGACCCATTACAAGATGAGAGTGGCACCATTAGATTCAAAAGTGATTGCTTTAAGTTTCTTTTAGAACTTTCCTTACAGATGAAGAAAAGGTTACCTTTAGATAAAAATGGAATTATTGCCAAATTGAATGTGTTAGATATTGAAATTGCATTGGATCTTAAGCGGTCACCAACATCTATAGTTCCATTAGCTGTTCACTTCCCACATATTATACCACAAAATAAACTTAATGAACTTGATGATCAATGGAGAGCCTGTAGCGGTTTCGAACCCGGTTTTTATGTTAACACTGTTTTTGATCTAAGTTGTCTTGTATCACCTTATCTTTTGAGCGCTTTTGGTTGATTTCTTTGTTTGCGCAGTTTAGTTAATTAGGGCACATTTTAAGTTTCTAGTTTTGCTTTAAGCATGTCTTGGAATTGTTTTAAAATCATTTGACTTTGTTTTTAAGTGGTTGTGAAAATGCATGCAGTTCAGTTAGTCAATTCAATTCATATTAAAGTCAGTCAAGAATTCGGTTTACTTGTTTCAGTTTTTCCTCAGTTGATTAATAAAATTGGATCCATTCGTTTGCTAAATTTTTTGGTCAACTAGAAGCGGGCGCAAGGATTTATAGTTTTGTAAGTTAGCAATTGTTAGTCATCCAAACAAGCCTTTGCCACAATTGGTGACCCCCGACAGCAAGATCTGGCTACCCAAGAAGAACCACGCAAGTTCAACACCAAAAAAAATCGAAGCAATTCTACATTGCTAAAAATCAAAGAAATTCTACGTCGAATAAAACTGAAAACATTCTACATTGAAGAAATTCTACATCAACGACACAAAATCAAAAAAAGAAATTCATTCTACTGGACACATCATGGGAGGAATTAGCGTCAGGACCAACATTTACCTTTGAGGTTCAAACATTTTTTTCATCAATTAGATTCTAAGCTTTGTATTTGCCAATTTTGTACGGCCTATTGTTAGTTTTTTGTGTGACTACAAATCTTGGAAGTCGTTTTTATTTTTTTTACAAGATTTTCGCATGCATTCTTATTTTACTAGGTCAAAAGTTATGTCTCATCCTCATAGTTTGCATGATAGCCCATCGCAAGAAGCGGGATCTACTGGGTAAAATAAATTCAATCTTCCCTCTAAATTAATCCCTGGCAAACAACCCAATTTGGCCCCTAATTTTGGTAGTTCCATTGGTAGGTCCGTTTCTATTTTGAGACCGGGAGAGAGGTTGACCCATTTTTTTTCAAAAGAAAATCCACAGGCTTGGTTTACATATTTAAATCCTTGTGTGATCGTAATGGTTTGTTGGACAATCAGGCCGAAATTGACGCTTTAGTCCCTTGTTTAGACAGCAATACGTTTTTGTCCGTTCAGCCATTTTTAGACGGCACTCATTCTTTTCGAGAAATCAAAGACTTTTTAGTTAACAAATATGCAAGGCCACTCGATCAGTGGTTGCAGGAACTCTTGCGAATCCAGAGTCTGGGCGATTTAAAGCCATCAGATTTCTTGGAACAATCGCGCTTAGCAGTCTCTTGTGACGATATGTCAGACGCTGTATTGTGCGAGATTCTGATGATAAAGTTGCCCACAGAGGTCCAGACCACCTTATCTATCATTCTGGGAAGTCTTTTAACACTTTGGGTGCGGAAGGACGTAAATCTACGTCTTTAGCAACAATACGTTGGGTGCGAAAGGACGTAGATCTACGTCCGAGAAAAAATTTCATCAGTTGGGTGCGGGTATCAATTCAAATGCTTCTGCAGGGACGTAAAATCTACGTCTTTGTGCTTTGTGAATGATCGACCCATGATTGATACAAAAAACTATGCCACTCATTTGACCGAGCTAGCTCTTCAGACACCTCTGATGATGAAGCTCCACCACCCAAAGCACCTCGAAATGACCCACCAAGTCGACTTTTTGGTGGATTCAAAGCCCACCACATAAATTCGTTTCCAGCAACAGATGGAAAGAAGTATCCACAGCGAAAGTGTAGGTTGTGCACTAAAAATGGTATTCGTAAGGATACTAGATTTTATTGTAAGGAGTGTGGCATTCCACTCTGCAAAGCTCCCTGCTTTGGCGACTATCATGCAAAGAAGAAATATTTTACAACATGATTGTAACAGACAATAAACGTCTTTGATTTTCTCACTTGTTTGACTGTTTATTTATTCGTGCTTTTGTCTTTTTGTGGACTAAGTTTAGCACTAACAGATAGTTTGCAGTGTTTTAGAAATTAGAAAATATTGCTTTGTACGCTTTATCTCAACAACACACTGCGCGCACGTATAAGCGAAAACTGTCCGCCCTGCAGACATGACGTCTCGAAAACATGACGCACCGAAAGTGTTAAATGAATTTGCAGCTGCAGCTGATACTGCCATGCGTCGTTTTTCCGCACCACCCGTGTCTTCAATAAATAGTTCAACATCCCCATCTATCCAGAATCACCATGAGGTGCAACAATTGAAATTGGAGATGCCACATAACCTGCCTCATAGCTCCAGTATTAGTCCTAATCGGTCAAGACATAATTTTAATCCTTCTCATGATTTTGGCGGCAACAAATTTAGAAGCTCGAGACAGGGGTTCTGTCGCGATTCTAACCAATTATGCTTTTACCATGCTCGCTTTGGGAGGAATGCTCGTAAATGCGTTGCCCCGTGTAATTGGAAACAGGGAAACTAAAACGTCGTAGTGATATAAACAAGGCTGCGCTCACTACGACCTCCGTAAAAGACAGTCACTTGCTCCATGTGAAAGATTTGGTTTCAAATGAATTTTTTCTCATTGACAGTGGTGCAGAAATCAGCATTGTAAAACCCACTCCTTCAGAGAAAAGGTCTAAAGCTCGTAGTGAGTTAATATCTGTTGATGGTTTCCCCATATCGACGTATGGTCATCGCACTTTGGATTCGTGTTTTGGTGGTGTTTCAAAGTTTCGTTGGATTTTTGTAATAGCTGATGTCAAACATAACATTTTAGGAATTGACTTTTTGCGTCATTTTTCCTTGACGATAGATTTTACTAGTTCCAAATTAAAGAGTCATTTGTCGCAGTCTTCATTCCCACTAGTCACTAAGCTTGTTTGTCATGTTGAGTTTCCGAAGCCCTTTTTGGTTACGAATGAATACTTTGAAATGCTTGAGCGTTTTCCTGATCTCACGAGACCGCCGAACAAAGAAAAACCTATCAAACACGATGTTGTTCATGATATTGTCACCACAGGTTATCCGTGTCATGCTCGTGCTCGTCCTTTGCCCCCTGACAAATTATAAGTTGTGCGTAATGAGATTGAGTATTTACTTGAAGCTTGCATTATTAATAGGTCTAATTCTAATTATGCATCTCCGTTACATTTGGTTCCAAAAAAGGATTTAGGAAAATTCCGACTCGTAGGCGACTACCGCGATTTAAATCGTCAAACTATACCTGATTTGTACCCTACTCCTTCTGTTCAGAGTTTGTTACACCGTGTGTCTGGAGCGTCAATTTTTAGTAAAATTGATCTTGTCAAAGCCTACCATCAGATTCCTTTAGCTCCTGCTGCTCGGAAAAAGACAGCTATTATTTGCCCTCTTGGATTATTTGAATATAACACCATGCCCTTTGATTTAAGAAATGCTTCTGCCACTTTTCAACGATTTATTGATGGCGTATGTCAGGGGTCGGCAACCCCTGGCACGCGAGAGGATATTTCATGGCACGCCAAGTGATTTGACGCGCATGTGAAATCTGCACTTAAGATTGCGCGGCGCAATCACAAGCTCAAACTGTCTACACTGCACGAAATCAACAGTCTTCAAATTAGTCAAGCATGCAATTCACGAGACAATTTCTATGTCGGAGATGTCTGTTCTGGCTCTGCCAGTCACACTCACAACTAGCTCCTTGTGAGAGCGAAACAAATTTGCTCAAGACATGCCAGTCATGTGAGCTCCCATGGACACAAACAAATTAGAATAAACAAAAATGTGCGGGAGCGACGGCGCAAGAATGAGTAAAATTGTGGTGAAGACAAGCCATAATTTTTTTGGTATGGTATTGCAACAATAATTAAAGCAATGCTCGTTATATCTACTGTTGTTGCTGAACAGTTGTGTTAGTTATGTACCGCATATTCCTGATGAGGGCTGAATGTTTGACCGATAGGGTTTGAATAGTTTTTAATAAGATATTTGCTTGCTTATTGCTTTTTTTTAATTGATTTCAAAAGCAGCCTCTTTACCTAAAAAAATTACGGATTTAGGCTTTCTAAGAATCTCAATTCAGATGTGAGATCTTTCCAAGAATTCTGCACGACAGATTTCAGATTTGTTTCTCGAGACGACAAAGCTGTGTGCTCTTTCTTGTCAAAGTGTCGTTTGCCAAACATCTAGCATAAAACGACATTTTGAAACGAAGCATAAGAAGTAAGGACTATGCAGAGAAGATCGAATTTTTAAAAAAAGCCATGAAAAGCTTTGCTTTTCACACTATGAAAAGCAAAGCGGCATTTTCAAGAAAGTGATTTGTAGCACGAATCGAACAATCAAAGATAGCTACAAAATCGCAGAGGGCATTGCTAAACATCGAAAACCATTTATTGATAAATTGTTTGTGAAGGAGGCTTTTATCAGTTGTGCTGAAGTGTTGTTTGATGATTCGCCAAACAAATGCACACTAATTTCGAGGATCAAGGATATGCCTGTTTCTCCTCGGACAGTAGAGAGGCATATCACGGATATGGCTACCAATGTAACTGAGCAACAAACTGCTGCGTTAAAAGCAGCGAATGTTTTCGGCATAGCTCCTTGACAAAAGCATAGATATAAACAATAATCCACGTGTAGCAGTTGTAGCTAGATACTGCAGTAACGGAGAAGTACATGAAGAGCTTTGTTGCTTGAAACCTATGTATGGCACTACTAAATGACTTTTCACTAAGAACTTGACTTTTCACTTACTATAGTCTTTGACTAAGATATACTTGACTTTTCACTAAGAACTTCGAGGAAAGAGAGATTCATATACGCGAGATATTCTCAGTTACAACAGACGGCGGACCTGTTATGATGGGCAGCACCTTGGATTTGTTACTATGGCTGAGCAAAAGATTGGGAACCCTGTTATGAAGTTGCACTGTATTATTCATCAAAAAAGTATTTGTGCAAAGAGATAAAAATTCTGCTCTTCATGACGTAATGTCAACTGTAACAAAAATAGAGAGTTTCCTTGTCGCACACTCTGCTACCACACACAAACAGTTTTGATCTTTGCTTGAGAAGATGGAAAGTGCATAACATGATATGCTTCTGCACTGCAGTGTTGGGTGGTCAAGTCGAGGTAAGGTTCTCTTGACGTTTGTTGTTGTTGTTGTTGTTATCCGACCCATTCCGAGGGATGGGGGCATGGCGGAAGACCATGGAGCCCCAGAAGCAGCGCAACTCCCCAAGGCCTGGACCGGAGATTGTAAAGAGAGAGAGAGAGGGAGAGAGAGAGAGAGAGAGAGAGAGAGAGAGAGAGTCGTCAAAGAGTGAGCGGCGCAAATAGTCTGTAGCTGGACAGTGCAGAATGAGATGAAAGGTGTCCTGGGACGAGTGTCCAAAAGCGCTGCAGGAAAGATTCTCAAATCTGCCAATCCTAAAGAAATAAAAACTTAACAGAAGGCTGTGTTTGTTGCAGCGTAGACGAGGGGGAACACAGCGGGAGTGACGAGGGAGCACTCCAGTCTGAGAAAATAGAGATAAGTGTATACGAGAGATAAGAGGAAAGAGACTACAAGTGATTGCAGAGGGCGCAACCAGCGCTCCCCGTCTTGCCGCGTTGTTCCCGGGAGAAACGAGCGTCCCGGACCCATTGTAGCCTGATAGAACAGGAGGAGAGACAGTTCCTAGAAAAGTCAGTTCTTGCCAGATCTGCCAGAGAGATTGAAGTGAAAGAAAAGATGGAGGAGAGGATAGGGTGGTGAGGAAAAAACGAGAGTCAGATAGGAGGAGAAGAGAAGGGAAGTGGTAGATTTGTTGGTGCTGCCGAAACCAGCAAAGAGTTTGCACAATGGCGCAGGCTTTATCAGAGAAGCTTGAGCCTACTGGGCCTGCTGAGAAGGAAAGAGTGGCCTCGGTGCCACAAAGAGAGAGCAGCCGGCAAGCACGTCGGAGCCGCCCTTGCCAAAAGGAAAAGGAACAGAGCCGTTAGTCCAAAGCACCAGATCGTAAGGGGGGGAGAGAGCCAAGGTAAGTGAGAGCCACACCTTGGCGAGAACGAGGGAGATCAGAGCAAGGGTATAAAACGAAGATGGTGAACTCCACAGTGAAAGAAGGGGAGGGGGGGTTCCAAGGAGGAAAAGCAGGGCAAGCAAGAAAAGCCTCCCTAGGGCTTCCTTCTACTTCCCTGGGGGAAGTAGAAGGAAGCGTAAGCGGGTGAGTGGACGCAAAGGCTCTCCAGGAAGATCTGCAAAGTCTTGGTTTCACTCCAAGTCTGGCCAAACCTGAAATGGGAAAGGAGGTTGGGAGACAAAGAACCCGCTCATAAGATGAAAGAGTAAAATGAATCAGGGTGACTTGTAGGGGAATTTGACGTTTGTCGAATGTCTAGTTAAGATAAGGGCCTTTTTAATAGGACAAGGAAAGGCCGACCCTGAACTGGAGGATGAAAAGTGGCTAGTAAAATTGACGTTTCTTGCGGATATCACCATGCATCCTAACGAACTTTATCTTCGTTTGCAGGGTACAGAACAAACAGTGATGTGTGTTTTTGAGGTATGGAAAGGATTTGTATCTAAACTAGATGTCTACACACAGGCCATCCAAACTGCAACTTTTTGCATTTTTAATATCTGAAGGCTTTTTCAGTGGATCACTATGTTAATGCAGTTGTAATTGACATGTACATAAAGGATCAAATGTCTCAATTTTTCAATAGATTTCAAGATTTTCAGCATTTTGATTCATTGTTTTCTTTTCTCATCAAGCCCGAGAGCAGCAAAGACCTGAAATTATCTGAATTTGAATGGATCGATATTGAAGACTTCCAGATGCTGCTCATCGATTTTAAAGCATCTTTATTGTTGCCATCGAAATTTGTTGATGAGCGGAAATCGCTGGAAACGATTGAAAACAAGCAAACAGCATTTTAACAGTTGGGAATCTTTGCCGGAGAAATTTAGCTGTCTGAAGAAGATGGCAATAGCTTGACTGTGTGCATTTGGATCCACTTGCTTGCGTGAACAAATATTTTCACACATAAAGTTTATTCTCAGTCCCCATCGCAGCCGACTTACGAAAGATCATACGGAAGCATATGTGTTTAACTGAAAGTGTCCAAATTTAGTCCCAATGTTATAGAGCTGAGCAAAAACAATAATCTTCTTAAAAAGCTACTCTTTTGATTCTATTTGACTTTATCCAATGAAGTCAATTAAATAAATTTGTGTCTTATTCGTTATCTATTCAAATCAGGTAGTTGACTGTGCAAACCAAACACATAAAAAGTTTGGCACGCGAAGTTGCTCACATTTTGATATTATTCGAAAACTGGCACGCCGCGTCCAAAAGATTGCCGACTCCTGGCGTATGTCATGGCATGCCTCACGTTACGGCCTATGTTGACGATATTATAGTCTTTTCTTGTGGCAAAGGCTAGTTTGGATGACTAACAATTGCTAACTTACAAAACTATAAATCCTTGCGCCCGCTTCTAGTTGACCAAAAAATTTAGCAAACGAATGGATCCAATTTTATTAATCAACTGAGGAAAAACTGAAACAAGTAAACCGAATTCTTGACTGACTTTAATATGAATTGAATTGACTAACTGAACTGCATGCATTTTCACAACCACTTAAAAACAAAGTCAAATGATTTTAAAACAATTCCAAGACATGCTTAAAGCAAAACTAGAAACTTAAAATGTGCCCTAATTAACTAAACTGCGCAAACAAAGAAATCAACCAAAAGCGCTCAAAAGATAAGGTGATACAAGACAACTTAGATCAAAAACAGTGTTAACATAAAAACCGGGTTCGAAACCGCTACAAGCCTTCCGTATTTCTGCAAAAGAACTTGCTGTTTCTGCTAAATGTGTTCCGGAATATTGGCACAATTTAGGTTTAGTAAAGGATGGTCTAGATCAGTGGTTCCCAACCTTTTTAGTGGCCTGCACCCCTATATTGTGATCATATGTTCTCGCACCCCTAAAATATCTTAATATGTTCTCGCACCCCTATAGTATTTTAACATGTGCCACCAAACTTCACGCCAAACAAGTGATGACCTTTTTTTTTTTTTTTTTGGAGAACACCGCTGAATGTGGCCTTATTTTGACTGCGCATCTGCCACGCAGGCATTCATAACATGTCATCGCCCTCAAGCGTGTAGCAATGTCTTGAAGCTTTGAAGTCAAAATCAGGCCACATTCAGCGGTGTTCTCCAAAAAAGAAAAAGGTCATCATTTGTCTGGCGTGAAGGTTGGTGACATTTTCAGCTGTCGCCTTTTTTTTTTTGCAGATCAAACCTGAGCTGATCATTCTTTTCACTTCAGAGTGTTAACAACCTGTGACAAATTTTTGAAAAATCTGAATGACCATCTCGCACCCCCTAGGACGCTGCTTCGCACCCCTGGTTGGGAACCCCTGGTCTAGATAATTTAAAATTTTCTCTTTTATGGGAACTATGGCTGTCTTACCACATTCTTCTGCAGCTGTAGAAAGAATATTTTCCCAGATCAATCGCATGAAAACTAAATCAACTAGTTCTTTAGAAACAGAAACAGGGAAAAACAGGCTCATTGCAAAACAGTCTACCAACAGAAAAAATCAAACATGCTGCTGCTGGCAACCAAATCAAAAACTAATTACAGAGATGATGGATGGCACAGTGAGGAAGAGATATCAAGAACGGCTTGTAAGCCAAAAATACAAACCTGTTTGTTGTTATTCTGAAAGTGACAACGAAGAAGAAACTGTTTTAATTGATGATTGAAATATCTTGACTCAATTTTTTAGAAATGTTGTGAATGACCCACCTGCATATAACTGCTTTAATGTGTTGTAGTTTTGTTATCATGTTTTATGAGAAAATGCCATTAAAACTAACATTTCTTTGTATTAAGTAAACAATCTCAAAGGAAATTTTGGGGTAAGGTTTAGAGTGGGGATTAGTTAGTATTAGGGACCTTAGAGTAATAATTAAAGTCAAGGTTAGGGTTGAAAATATAGTTTGAATTAGAAGATTTACAAAATTACAATTAGAGATCTAAAAATTTTGTCATATAAAAAGGATTTGCAAAGTTTCATCATTTTAGGTATTACAGCTCTTATCAATAAAATAAGGCCATTTTAATGTTGCACATTTGAACAAAAAAGTGTGTTAAGACATGGTGACCATTCCAATACCAAAAAATTCCTTTTATTTCTGTAATTTTTTTTTCTGGGGTTTTCAGTTGTCACCTGGGGTTTTTTCATGGACCAATCTGGGGTTCCTTTTAAAATCTTAGTGGCAGCATTGCCTGTAATATTGTGGTAAGGAAGCCCGCTAACAAGTGAAGAAAAAGCATTTTCAAATGAAATACTCAAGTAGAAACAAAGCAGGTAGAAAATTTCCCAGAAGGAACTTTGAATTTCAATACAGCTCTGCTCCTAATTGTCAGAAAGTAAACCTCTAATTTATTTATTTGCGTCCACGCCAAAGCAAATTAATCATCGGTGCTCTCATTCATAAATAAGCCACTATCAAGCGCTCATAAAAGTACCGATGAATTAATTTCTGTAAACTAGCCTTGGACTGGATTTTAGTTTTCAATTAAAATAACTAATGACAGTAAATCATTTCGTCTGTTTGTTGGTGGTACTGTGAAAAACAATGATCTGTTCACCGTACTACCCCAAAAATGGTTAAATTATATCATTATAATTGATCATTTCTGCATTAATGCAGTTACTATGTGTGGTTTAAGTATGTTCAAACTATTTAAAATTTTGAGCAACAGCACATATTTGGTGGAAAGGGTGAAATGCGAATGTACAACCCCCTTTATGTTTTGGAGTGGGATTTGTCAACAATAACCTATACATCACAATATTTTGGGATTTTACCTTGCAAAATAAACAGGTGATTATAAATAGGCATAGCACAAGCATAGTAGGCATAGTACAGGCATAGTAGGAATAGTACAGGCATAGTAGGAATAGTACAGGCATAACAGGCATAGTGCAGACATAATGGGCATGGTATGCCTATTTATAACTATCGCAAAATAAACAATTAGCGCTAGGTGTTATTCATTGTTGTTTTAAAACTTGAATCGACCATCTATTTGGCTTCTCTACACAGAATAAACCGCAAGGAGTTGAGGACAATTTTATACTGTGCAAAGCAGGAGTGTCAAACTAATTCAATGCCGTGGGCCACATTTACATACCTGATTTTATACGGGCTAGACTCGGTTGAAAAAAAATTTAAGCAGGCAAGACTGTATATCAGCGGTCCCCAAACTTTTTATCTGTCGGCACAGGAAACTGGTTAATCAAATTTCGCGGCACACTAGCCACGCAAATCTATTTCCATTGATGGGGAGTGGCAACGATCTCCGGAAATCGTGTGATGTAGCCCGAAATAGTGCTGATCTCCAAAAAAAGACTCGCGGCATACAGTTTGAGAAACATTGCTGTAAATTTTTCTTTTTTGGAGACCAATGCTTTCAATAGGGATTTTCTCGCATCTTTCATTCAAAAGCTACTTGAACTTTTTTTTTGAAAATAAATGATCTCAACCACGGCGATGGTCGCTATTTTCACGTAATTTTTCGTAGACCAAATTCGGAGGCCAGACATTTGCACTGTGCCACAAAATATTTCGTCGCATTTGGCCAGTTCGACATCCCTGGTGTAAAGTCTCTCCACGTTTGTTATTCAACGTTAGTGTTTGAGAAAAAAATTGGGACATTACTGCACCAACAGACTTGAACATTTGAAACAATATTTGTGATTGCGGAGCGTATGTACATCAGACGTGGCCAAACTTGCTGCGCAGTAGAACCTATAAAGACAGCGGCCATCACTAAAAGAGCTGCTACGCAAGGAAGTTTAGGTTTGCGCGGCAAAATTATTATCCGTCCAAATACAGGGTGGCGAACTTCTTTTTTTTGAGATCACTTTTCATAATACTGAAATTGCTACATTTTTACCCCACCGGTAAGGGAATACCTTTTTTCGGAGATCATTTTCAAAGACAAAATTACGCAAATGCGGCTCTCTCCCGGCCACACCGCTATTTACGCACTCCTACATAAAACACTGCAAGCAAAAGAAACGCCTGAGCTTTGGAGGCGCGGTTTGGTCATCCTTGATGTACAGATTTATGATTTGCAACGATTGCTTCTTTGGTTGCAACAATTTGAATGCGAAAGCTGCAAGCATTGCTTTGCAACTTATATGATATCTCCGGACGAAAAATTAAAATATAAAAAAACTTGAATTCAAGCAATGAGAGTTAAGTTTTCCAACAAGAAAATTCAGCGAGAATTTCGTGGTACACCACAAAAGCCTGAGAAGGTATAGATCATCTACGAACTTTGTAAAAGATGTCCCTTACTCTTTTAATCATTGGAAGATATTCCTTATGCGCATTTCACAGCAACTGCCAGAAATTAAGCAATGAAGGAAAGGCTTCATGCAATTGAGGCTGCAGAGACTGGTACCACAAAAAATGCTTATCCATATCATCATCAGATGAAACATCCAATTCATGCACTCCATATACAGTATTTGTCCTCGTTAGAATTGATGAAATAAATCTATATTTCCGGATTCTGTGATGATTAGTCCACCGCTTCAGTTGACCTGAAACGTGCTGGAGGCAGGTGGAAAGTAAGCCAAAAAACATTTTTTACTTCACTGGGTAAGCTGTGGGAATTGTAATCCTATTTGTTAAGCTTTCAAAAAAGCATTTATGAACACATGCTGCTAAACACATCAGTACAAAAAGATAGAATAAAGTGTTTAGGCGCCAGAAATCAAATGCTTAAAAAATTTGTGCTAAGTACATTTTGTGTGCAGTATTTCTGTCCCCATGCTCAACCCCTGGTTGAAAAGAAATTACTTTTGCTGCCCCCTGTGACGGTATTCCTGCACATTTTAACTTTGGCCGATATCATTGTTTATGGTGATCCGTTGAGATATTTAGGAATTCATGGAGACGGCGTAGTCCAAATATTTGCAGCAAACTGCACCGGCATTGGTCAAATATTTACTGAGCTGCGAAGTTTTTGGACTTTACTGCTGAAACAGAGTTTTTGCTGTTGTTGTTGTTTTTCCGATGTAAAATAATATCTAGAATAAGCAATAAAAAAATACTCTTTTATTAACGTTTCGCTTGGCAGATACGCTAAGTTTCGTGAGAAAAAACAGTGGTCAAGGTGGTATTCCAACACCGAGAGCGACCAGCAAAAATCAAGCATAAAACACTGTCATTTTTTTCAGCTGATGATATTAAAACCGCTAAAAGAAAATAAGCATGGGGTAAATACGAAAAAAGGTTGATCGGTATTGTGCACGGACTCCTAAATAGTAACATCTGAACTGGAAATGAAATTTTGCGATGACCAACATGAGGCCAACAAATTTATCAGCAAAAAGTGTGCAAACGAGCAGCCTGAAGTTTCATCAGGATAGAAGACGGTTGGCTTTAGTGCATGCACAAAAGAATAGCGTGAACTTAACTGAACTTGCTCGCAATTGGAACAGCCAGCGATTCCAAAAAGTTTTATTTGTTCAATTTTATGAAGTGCATTGGAGCAAAATTTCAAAGTTATGAGTAGGAGAAGCATCAAAGTAATTTACCTAAGTATTTTCAGGAATACCTTATTCAATATTAGGACCAGTCAACGACTTTTTTGTAGCCGAATGCCTATTTTTGCGACATAAAGCCTTTGGCTGGTCGCATGTTGATTGGTCTCGTCACATACGCAGCCAGCAAAAGAACAAAGTAACCTGAAGTGATGCACCTACAGTTAAGTCATTACAATAGTAGCCATTAGTAATGATGAGATTAAAAATATCAAATCAGTCAGCTGCGTCGGTTTTGCCCCTTTGCAAAGGAAATGGCTTCAACTTTTAGATGATGTTTAGCTCGAAACTAATATTTTGTTGCAAACGATAAGACATGACCATCTTTACCTCCATGTTTTTGTAGGAAATCACTAATTTGTTTGTTTGGAGTAGGCGGCTTCATTTTATAATGTTTAGAGACTTCATTTTTGAATATATCTCTTAGAAAATGTAGTTAGCAAATGCCATAGAAGCACGCTTTTGAGAAAGAATAGTGAAAATGTACCAAACAACTAAGTTTTTCTAAAAATTGCAATTTTGTGAAGTGCAGGCACAAGGTTGCGAAGCTCTTCAGGGTCACAAGGTGATGCCACGCTCTGATGATCTTCTCAAGTAATTCTCTGTTATTATTTGGCTTGTCTTTGGCAATGATGATGTTTATTCTATGCCATAAATTTTCGATGGGGTTTTGATCTGGAGACTGTGCTGGCCAGTCCATCTGATGTACTCTACTTTTTGCATCCACTTTTTTACCAATTTTGCTTGCTGACAGGGAGCATTATCATCCTTAAATAACCAGTTGTCTTCCCCAAACAAACTCCGGGCACTTGGGAGCAATTATGTTTTTAACGCATCCGCATATTTTGTGGCATTCATCACACCATCACAGGTGTGCAATCTTCCAATACCATGTGATGTCATACAGCCCCAGATCATTACGCTAGTTGGGTGCTTTATGGTAGGCAATATACACTGAGGACTGAAGACTTCATAAGGTCTTCTCCGTACAAAATGGTTTCCAGCGTGATTTTGTATTGTAAACGTGCTTTCATCACTGAAAATCACTCTATCCCAATCCTCAAAACTTCAACTTAAATGCTCTTTTGCCCAAGCAGTTCTGGTCGTTCGTTACATTTCACTCAAGTTGTTTTTTTTCTGCGTTCTACATTCCCTCAATCAATTTTCCAGCAATTTTGTTCCAATAGTTGAAGGTGCAAGTTTTATACCTGTTCTCTGATGTCATTCTTTGCAGAGTTCAAAGTTTGTAAGTCGACGGTTATCTAAAGAAAGCTTTACCAACCTTTGATCTTGGCGTTTGGTAGACTTTCTCTTTCTTCCTCCACCTGCTCTCTCAGAAAACTTTCCGGTTTCCTTCCATCACTTTTACTTTGTCGTTACATTAACCGCGGTTTTAGTGAAACCTTTATTGCAATTTTTTGCTCTGATATTCCTTTTTGGTACAAGTAAGCAATCGAATGTCTTTGCTCAATGTCTTGCAAAATCGAATGTCTTGCAAATCGAATGTCATCTGTAAGATGTTGAGGCGTTCTGAGTTCTTTAAAAACAACTACTTCACTTTTGCTTTATATATGTCTATTCTTGCTTTCCCACCACGACATACAGATACAAAATAAAGAAGATATCCTTTTGACATCATAAAACTTTGTCAAGAGGTAATTGAGAGCTTTAAAATTTGTTATTACCCCATTTTGTATGTTATAAATCTGTTAAAGTAATATATGCTTCGAGCAACAAGCTCTGAATACTCTCAAGATCCTTCAAATGAGGCCAAATTAAGAAAAACGAAATTAGTACAAGACTTTGTACTTAGGAATTTATAATATGTGATAGTTTACGAACATTATCACGCTCCAAAAACACAAAAATACTGAAAACATAATAGGTGGTCTCAAAATTTCTGACAGCATTTTAAGACATACTGATAGACACAGAGACAGACAGAATCGCGCTTTATATACAGTGTATTAGATCACGCTGGTCATAGCATTGAAATGGGTTGGGGTGTGAGTTTCTCATAAGATCTGAGGCAAGCCATTTAATTGCTTCTATTTTAATCTGGGAACCAAACAGTCTACTCGCCGTTATGATGGCCCAGCAGCATAACAAGACTGGCAAACACAGCACCAGCTTATAAGTTTAATTGTCACTGTTGAGGTAGTGTATTTCAATATTGGAAACATTGTTGTATACGCTTGCATTGTGGGTAACGCTGTTTCTTTCTTTTTCAGATTTCGACCTTAACCAACAAGGTGTGTAGCAGAATATCCGTAGTAATCGTGATATTGAGGATAGTAGAGACAGGCAGTAGGCAGCAACAGTAAACAGTCATCATCAAGAAATAATATGAAACTGAGACAATAAGAATGATTATACAGCAATACATACCTTCTAAAGCATCTTTGCAATGAATCTTCTCGAAGCAACTCTGATGCTTCTCTACGTGTTTCTGCTTTATGTACCCTTGAAGTACCCATTTCTTTGAGAAGCGATGTTACGTGTTGAAAAGAATTGAGAACAGCTGTTACTGTAGCCAGATAACCAGCCCACTTCTGCTCAAGCACTAAGCAGGCGTTTCAACTTTTCACTATTTTAATGAAGTGCAACTGTGGACTTGCGAAAAAAATTGTAGACTACCACAAACGTGGAAAAAAATCATTGATCGCTTGTTCAACCGATATTGCATGTACCACTACAAGATGAAATTGGTGGTTCAGGCAGTGCACTTAAGGAATCTTTCTGTTTTCTTGTTCCTGCAATAGACGTTGAACTTCTCCACAGTGCCCTACCATTGCAGATGCGCCATTATACACTTAGCTAAGTACGGGTAACTTTGATGCAGTCAGTTCTGCTTTAGTTAGTTCCGCCAAAATCACGTCAGTAATCGATTTCGCATCACCCGAATCGGTGCTTGATAAAAGTAAAAGACGTCCCGTTACATTCAAAGAATGTTCGTTAAAAAAGCAAATAATTATAAAAATGTTTTCTACACCAGTTGGGCCCTTGGTGCTATCAACTTTGATTGTATGCCTAGAATTTCCAATTTCTTTGTTAATACCCTCGATTACTTCTGAGCTCATAGCAGCAATAAGTTCGTTTTGCATATCGGGACTGGTGTACGTTGCATTTCGTGGGATAGTTTTATTGATTGCACGTAAACGCTGTTTTTTTAACAGTGCAATCAAACAGGCTTAAAAAGAAATCATTTCCCCCTTCGTCTTCGCTTTCAAAGGCTTCAATTTTTTCTCTGAATACCAATTGATGAGTATCCAAAAAAGCTTCTACGTCAATTAAGCTAAAAAACTAGTAGCGATTTCTTTCAATTGCTTCTGTGTTGACTAATGAGACAATATCCTTGCCCATCTCAGACCGTTTGATTCTTTTCTTTCCAGGTACTGTAGCATGCTAAGTGTTCTTTGGGAGGCAGCATGCTTGGAAAAACCTCTATTCATTTCAGTAGCGAGCTTCCAATTACTATAGCCATCGGTTGCAAAAGTTGATTCATAACGCATTTTTGAAAATCTCCTCCAGCTTTAGATTCAAAATTGTGGCAAAGAAAGCAAAAAAGCTGCATCAAACTTGACAGAATATTCCAACCAATTCCACCTTCTGATACCATGCAGCATTGCAGCATCTTTTCTTGACCCCAAACATGCTTACCGGATAAGCACGCAGACTAACATGCTTCGGGTCGTCAACTCCCAAGTCATTAGCATTAGCAGATTTTCGTTTGCTCGTAGGCTTACTTGCAGTAAATATTATAGGTGCACTGCTGCAAGCAGACGAGCTGAGACCTTGCAAACTTTCAGAACTTTCATTCGAATTAGAACTTTGCAACCAATTTCTCACCCTCATTTTACGCTTTTTACATCTTTAATGAATAAGCAAAATGAAAACATCTGCTGTAGCTGTTGATAAGACGGTTTATTACGTCACAATTTAGTGTTACAGCACTTGATTGCGCCACAACTGTTCAAATAATCGACAGCGTCAATAAACAAAAACTACGTTGAATTGAACGTTGTTTTGCATCAGAAATCTAAGTTTCTTAATGCTATTGTTTGTCGTCTTGTCGTTAAGCGGTGCTCCAAACAAAACAAAAAATTTAGAGTAACCCAAAATAAGGCACAAGCACCTGTCAGGGGTCACAGCTCCCTGGTTGCTCGGTAGCGACGGCACTGTATTTCTTCTTGGTGCTTCATCAACAAAAGACTGATTCATCATAGACTCCAAAATCACAAATAAGTGATTCGATTAACTTTTAATGCCAAAAAAAAGATGACACAAAAGCAGTTGTGAAAAAGCACAACATTTTGACAATAGAACAAACTGCACAATTAAAGATAATTAAATTTATGCTCAAGTATATTTCAATAATATGCTACCAGATGCATGTAATAACTTCTATCAGCATAACCATCGAAGCTGCGATACTGGTAGGTTATCATCGAAAGCTAAGGTATTTCCAAATATTTCAGAATTAAACTAACCCAGCAATCACTCAAATACAAAGGTTCTGTGCAATGGAATAAGCTTTCTCCTGCATTAAGAGAAATAAAATCAACTGTGCAAAATCATTTATCAACCAGTCAATGCAGTTCTTTATTACCTCATGAACACCTACTCCATTTGGAAATTACATTTAGCAAATGAAACTGCTTATAATATAGCTTTTGCAGTACTTTGGTTTCTGTGTTCATTTTTTTCTGTTTTCACGGGGAATCTCCGAAGGTTATGACAGTGAAATGAGAACAGCAAACCATGAACGATCAATAGGAAGGTTGCACGCACGTGATCAAACGTCATCAAAATGCGCTTTCGAAAAAAGTGGCTGACCACTTTTAGTGTTTTTGCCTTGAATTGAATAGGAGTGATACCGTTTTTTGGAAATCAAATGGATAAACTAGACAGTCGTTAAATAAACGTTAAATATGTTGTTTTGCTGATCTGATGAAATGAATCTGAAGACAAAGTAAGGTAAGAGGTGCTAAAGTTTGCTTGTTATGGCTGCTAGTTGGGCTAATTTTATGGGCTAAAGGTGCAGACTTATTTGTAATCAGCTTCTGTTAAGGTTTCATATTCAATTAATCAGCGTATTTGGGAATGCGGAGTTTAAGTTAATTGTAATGTGGAGCTTATACAGTATATTTAGTTGCATAAGCATCTGAAAAGTTGTAAACTTAAAATTATATTGTAGCCTAAATGACAAGCAGACTTCTGTATCGTTTGTCATATGTTTGATTAGATATTGATAAATAAAGATCAGTAAAACCGACGCGATGGCGTAGTGGTTAGAGCGTTCGCTTCGCAGTCGGTAGACCTGGAGTTCACTCCCCTTGTCGAGTCATACCTAAAGACTTTAAAAAATGTTATCTATAGCTTCCCTGCTTGGCGCTCGGCATTTATGGGAGGTTGTGGAGAACAAGCCGGCAAATTCGCTTGTTGTGTCCATTTAGTGCCTTGTCCAAGGACACAACAAGCAAATTTACGGTACCGGTAGTAATGATCAGATAATTGTTGTTTTTGATAATGTACCTAGGAGTATCTAATTGGCATAGAGTTATTTTTAACTGAGGAGCAAATGATATTTAGATGGCACTTTTCTTAGGGGCAATTTTTTAGCAAATTGGCACACAGTGCTAAGTTTAGCCAACTGAAAGACCTAATCTCAACCAAAATGCTTTTGATTAAATTCATTAGTTTCCTAGGATCTAACTAGCAATAATTCATTCCAATTTTTAATTAATTTATCATTAGTTTTCAAAATAACCCCAAAAGTTGGTATTCGCCCGATACCTTTCCAGCATAAATTATGGCTTTTGGTAAGCCACCTTTTTGGCGCCAAAAAATGTCACTAATGAAAATTCATTAAAAATTGGAATAAAATATTGCTAGTTAGTTACTCGGAAACAAATAAATTTAATGAAAATTGATTTGGTTGAGATTAGGTCTTTTAGTTGGCTAGTCTAAACTCAGCATGGTGTGCCAATTGACAAAAAAATCGGCATTAAGAGAAGTATTATCCAAATATCATTTATTCCTCTGTTAAAAATAACTCTATGCCAATCAAATACCCGTAGATACATCAGCAAAATCAGCCATTATCAGATCATTGCTACCGGTACCGTACGCTTCTGATTATCTATGGTCTACTTGGTCCAAAAGTCGAGGCAATAGCCAAAAAAATTGTTTGGAAAAAGTGAAGTTTACAAAATTCTATCTAATAAATCAATGTAACGAGTCTGCAGGCACTATTAACAAAAACTTTCAAAGGACTGGTGATTACATCCATCATTATCTAATCCGACACATGGCAAACGATAAAGAAGTCTGGCCTGTCATCTAGGCTATAGTATAGTTAAGGTTTGCACTTTTTCAGCATACTTCTGCTACTAAATACGCTGTATAAGCTCTACATTACAATTAGCTTATGCTCAGTTTTCCCAAATGCGCTGAAAAACATATTCAAATATGAAACCTTAACAGAAGCTGATTACAAATGAGTATGCACGTTTAGCCCATAAAACTAGGTTAACTTATAGCAATAACGAATAA
Source organism: Trididemnum clinides (assembly GCA_963675345.1). Taxonomy (NCBI): domain Eukaryota; kingdom Metazoa; phylum Chordata; class Ascidiacea; order Aplousobranchia; family Didemnidae; genus Trididemnum; species Trididemnum clinides. The sequence continues at coordinate 2,791,137 of OY776299.1, forward strand.
ACTTTAGCACTTCTTAGCTTACTTTGACTTCAGATTCATTCCATCACATCAGAAAAACAACATATTTAACGTTCATTTAACAACTGTTCAGTTTATCCATTTGATTTCCAAAAAACGGTATCACTCCTATTCAATTCAAGGCAAAAACACTAAAAGTGGTCAGCCACTTTTTTCGAAAGCGCATTTTGATGACGTTTGATCACGTGCGTGCCCCCTTCCCATTCAAAAAGAAGAATGAACTACTGAAACTTCTTCACTGCTTATCAGTTTAGGACAATCAGTAATTTTCATCTTTTAAAGTCACTCTACATCAAGTTAATTAATTAACTGATTAAATTTTATGCGAGAAATCTAACTGGTGATACCATAGGGTTTTTCTTTAACTCTTTCGCGGCGACGTGCGTTACGAAAAAGAAAAAAATATTCGCAAGAGGGCAGAGCGAAAAACTGTCATAATCAATCATAATTAATCATCATAAAATATCCCAAGTTTGTTTGTAAATCAATACTCATCTATTTACTTCTACATCAAGTGTTATACTGTATATCAGACATGGGCAATTGTTTTGGCCTGCGGGCCGCATCGCGGTCATTGAAGCTAGCTGAGGGCCACACTGAGGATTGAAGAGTCGGTCGAGGGCCGCATTGACCAAGTATAAGTGACCGAGGGTCAGTGATCAGGATCTTGCAATAGCCTGCGTCAGCTTCATGTAATACGAGACCTTCTTATATTGACCTTATACCGCGCGTGGACGTGGTGGACTCCAAAAAAAAAGATCATCAACCTCTCAAAACCGAATTGTTCGAACTGCGAGGCGTTCGAAAACCGAGGTTTGACTGTACTTGGAAGTTTCTACAAGTGTTGGCGGGCCGCATCTGGCCCGCGGGCCGTAGTTTGCCCAGGTCTGCTGTATATCGTTGAAATCTCTATTTCTTGAAGATTTCAAGTATAATAAAAAATTTTTTTGATTTGAATATGCAAATTTAAGCTAATTAGCCCCCAATAGGTGCAGAGTTGTCCTTGAAATTAAAGTAGTACCCTTACCTCAAAGATCACTACAGATTTTAGTTTTCTACGATTTTTTTACAAGTGGTCGCTAGATGATGCTAAGGAAATAAGCTTTCAAGGTGCATCGGTCAAAATTTACCCAAAAACCTAGGTTTTCTACAATTTGCAACTTTCTGAGGCCCATGATCTTTTTGCTGACCGGTACCAAGCTTTGTCAATTAAATCTAGACCAAAAGTATGATCAGTCATTATCTGCTAAAAGTTAGCCTAAACCATGTAACATTACGTATTTTTGAAAAGAAAATTTCTTCAAGATTCAGAAAATATCAAGTTTAAATAGAATATGTTGTCACTAACAATAGAACAGAAGCTTTTTTACACCTCTCCCACTTGTTGAGGAACAACAGCAATACAGCAAACTTTGATTTTGAGAAGCCAAACTTCTGCTAGCTGTTAAACTTGTATTTTAGCTTCTGTCTGCTTGCAAACTTGATACAAAACGACAACTTTAGTGGTGAAATATTTGCAATTTATTTTATCTTTCTAAAGAATGAGGTTTTTTTAAAAAGTTTAACTTGGTGAAGATAAGTCAAAACATTTTTGGGAGGTTTTGAACTGACATGATGTACAGTACCCATTTTTGGCTAGTAAATACCGCTTAGCCTAAATTACTTAAAGTTGTATATTGCTGGAAAGCAAATTTCCTAAGCTTTCAAATAAGACTAGCATTTAGTAACATATTATACTTTTTAAAAACTAAATCTACTTTTTTACTAACCATACAAATTTTTTGCAAGGTTTTGAGGCCCCTAAAAAATTTAATAGATAAATTTTATTATTATTGCTTGAAATTTTGTCAAATGATGCTCCAAAAGAGTAGTTTTCAGACTGTGTTAATGATAAATGCTTTGGTTTTGTGGTAAACATGCAATCTTAATTTGATTTCAAGGTAGTTGGCTTTTGCTAACAATTTGACAATTTTTGTCGTCTGCAACTAGGCTCTTGATCTTTTTAATCCTTTTTTGGTAAAAAAACCCACAATTAAAACACAAATTAAACATTTTCCGATGCGTGATCTTTTGAAAATTGTATGAAAATCGGATGAAAAATAAAATTACAAATCTAATTTTAGTAAAATGATTTTGTAACTTTGGCAGAAAAAAATTTGAGGGAAACACTGAAAACAAAAGATCATCATATGATGATCGCGGGAGCGTGCTGACTGTTACCCAAAGAAATGGGAACTACGGCAGTCAAAACTGAAGGAAGCATAACAGTAATATTCTTTATTGCGTAGATGTTGGAAGAGTATAATTCATACAAAGATGGAGAAATATAAAATTGCAGAAAGTATAATATTCATTCTCAAAGCTTTTCGTCTGACACTTTTCAAGAGAATCCGTCAAAAGTAGAGTGAAAAGGTGAAGTGAGTCACTTGTATAAAGACACAATTGACAAAAAAGAAAAAAAGGGAAAAAACTACATCGTGATTGGTAAAAGAAGCGACCAATGGAAGGAGCGGAAACTAATGTGTAATTTTTAGACCGTAAACGAATTCTATTTGTTTGCATAAATTTGGTTTGGATGTTTTGATGTACGTGGCTTTAAGAGTGGAAAGATGAAAAGAAGTACGGCCACGGGCAAGAATAAAAAATTTGTTATCATTATATTCACGTGCGCATGTAGGGTTTTGTAAAAGATGTTGTCCAATGACAGAAAAGGAAGTTTTAGCTTTAAAGCTTCTGATTGGCTTGCAAGAGCGGGCCAATGTGCTTCGGTCCTGAGAAATATGCTCCTGAAGAATGGTTTTGGGCACATGCTGCTTAATCCTCTGTTGTAGCCTTTGAGAAATACGACCCACGTACCGACTATCGCAGTGGCACAAAAATTGGTAGACAATGTTGCTTTGATGAAAAGCGGGTAGTACATCCTTTTTGGCTACAGGCAGAAGTTGTCTGGTGGTGTAGACAATGCATGGCTCAACTGCAAAGTAACATCGTTTGACGGCTGTTTTAATTTGCATTTCGTACCTCATCGAAACATTGCCCAGCCATGGCAAGTGAAGATAAACTGGGTATTTCTTCGGGCCTAATTGCGTTGGTCTGTGAAACTGATTTGTTCTTCTGGTTATGACAGTATTGATTACAGCTTCTGGATAACCGTTGTTGATAAGGATTGAACAAATGTTGGAAAGTTCATTTTGAAGAGTAGATTTCGAACAGATGACTAGAGCTCTGTGGACTAGAGTTGAAATCAAATTGGTCTTCCGTTTCATGGGGCAAAAAGAGTTCCAGCGAATGTATTGGCCAGTAAACGTCGGCTTTCTGTAAATAGAGGTAACAAATTCGTGATCATTCTTTTCTACCAGGACGTCGAGAAAGGGCAAAGTCCGATTGCATTCCTTTTCAAAAGTAAAACGAAGCGATGGATGGAGAGAATTTAGATGGGAGAAAAATTCATTACGTTTGTTTTCGTCGTTAAAAATCGCAAAAGTATTATCGACGTATCGATAATACATCAAAGGTTTGTTGACTCTTTTGAAAAGCAAAGCTTCGTGATATCCGACAAAAATGTTGGCAAGAGATGGGCCAAGAGGTGAACCCATGGGAACGCCATCAATCTGTTGGTGCATTATATTGTTGAAACTGAATTCAACGGAGGAAGTAGCCGTTTGCATCAGCTCTACAAAAACTCCACGAGGAAAAGGAGGCGGAGTAAGCTCGCCATCATACAGAGCATCAGCGCAGATTTCAATAGTTTCTGCGAGTGGAACATTAGTAAAAAGGCTATAGACACCATAGGAGCAAAGAAATACAGATGGAGGAAAGTTAAAAGTTTTGACTTTGTCAGCAAAAGTAAAGGAATCGGAAATACAGTAGGTAGAATAAAGTGAAAGAACAGGATCAATAACTGACGTAAGCTATTGCGCTAATTGATGCTGTGCTGAGCCAGTCATTGACAATATAGGACGTAAGGGTACATCTTGCTTGTGAATTTTCGGCAAACTATACATTCGGGGCCGTTGTGAACCAGTTGGTCGAATCCTGCTGTAAATCTTGGATGGAAGAAGGCCTTCTTTCTTGAGTTGAAGCAACCGTCTTTGAATATGAGCTTCAATCTTTGCAGTGTTGTCAAATTCGGAAGAAGGGCCAAGATTTTCAAATTTAGAGTTGTCTTGCAAAAAAAAAATCCATTTTTGAAATGTAATCACTCTTGTTCATTATGACAACCCCAGAACCCTTGTCAGGTTTAGTGACATGGATATTTTCATTGCATCTGAGGGATCGGGTTGCCTGGATGCACTCTTTTAAAATAAGAAAGTCGCCCATGCCAATTGGATTACCGCAGTAAGCATGGGTGAGGTCGCTCAATCTGGCTTTTAAGGCTGAAAATTGCTCGGAGGAATGAGGGACATGATGAAGCAATTGACCAATGAGCACTTCGAATTCGGCAAAGATCTCTTCTCGTTGAACACGGTGAGGTGGTAAACAAAAATTTAGTCCATGGGAGAGAACAAATTCTTCCGTTGGGGAGAGTTTGTAATTAGAGAGATTGATAATAGTGTCCTTGTTTGGTTTCGCCATGTTGCCAAATCGTTGTTGAAAAAGAAATTTGAGTTTCCGTTTATTCTTGATTGAAAGTTCTCGTTCTTTCCGTTCGTTAATGGTGGCTATATATCTGCAGAATCGAATGAAATCGAAGAAAGACAGGAATTGTCTAACTTCTTGCCACAGTGCGCGCAACTTGCCTTTCAAGAATGTTATCAGTGATTTACTCTTTTCAATTTCATCGCACATAAATGCAAGTTTTATATTTGGCGTCTGACGCACTGACGACTTTTCTATTCAAAACTTTACGAACTTCGGGAGCGTTCGTTGACCAATAGAAGCCTTAAGAAAGGCTGTTTGTAAGATAGCACTTCTAATCTTTTTCTAACACTTCTAATTTCTAAATCTAGGGACTCCAGAAAGAAAAAAGAAAAATGAACATTATCCAGCTCAAGTAAAAAACAAAAAACATATGTGTATTAGACATACGCAATAATAACACACGAATACATGGTGCAATATTAATCTCAATCAACTCTGTCACACCGCTACGAGTGAATTGAAATATCTTTGAACTTCACGCAGCTGTAATTCACTCATCTACGTAGGGGACCTCGCGCTGTAATTAGCCAGCGCGAACAATTACTCCAGTCGCCAACCACTGCAGGGACTATTACTCTACAATTAAACCGATCAACATAAGGAATGTAGTAGATGTCAGTACACAGCAAGATTTCCGGAAAGCCAGACAGGCTAAAATTCCTGGCGCGAGATTAGAACGCCAGGCGTGCGAACTATATGCGCACGATGCTCTTCAAGCAGAAATAGCCGAGCAGCTACTAACCTGTCGGTAGACTACTTCGTCAGTAAATATTACTTCTTCAGTAAAATAAGCAAAGTTATTGTAAAATCGTCTAATTGACGGATATAGCAGCAACGGTACACCGGGAGGCGTTGAACTAGGGACGCACGTAGTTGCAATATAGCAATACACAGCTCCTACAATAAAAACTAGAATCACACACAACGGCAGGAGCAAGGTGCTGAGCCGCCGAAAGTGGGCTAACGAAAAAAAGTATGAAAAAAGAAGAAAAAGATGTTTGGCATGGCAGCTCGATGAAATGCGAGGCGCGACATGCTACTGTCCCGTACAATGTCAACCAAGCTAAATCCAATATTCCAACAATAGCAGCAACAGTTATATCCACCAATCTTATTACACTAATCACCAGTTTAGGCCTACGAACCTGAAACTTATTCAAATAGAATCGATTAGTTAAAAGACAATACAAAACAAGTAACTTATTGTAATGAGCCAAGGCCGACAAATTGATACCTGGCTTTATTCAACAAATAAAGCACTTATCACAGTTAGCAACCGTATAAAATAGCTGTAAAATAAAACGTCATAAGGAAACTAAAATATAGCTTATCAACTAAAGATTCGTTAATACAATTAAATAGCTGACTGTCATTGCACTACAGCTAAACTGCAGCAAGCTAATTGCTTGCACAACGCAGACAACGCAACTGATTGCAAGGCACGAAGGCACAAGAAAACTACGCTTTAGCAAATTAGGCACGCGAATTGTTGTACTGCAGTACCAACATTTACTACACTTATAACATGAAATCATCCTATTTTAACAATCTCCTACACAAAACCAATCTATTTTAACAACACCTTACTACAGCGGACTACTTGACTATCCTTGCCAACACAACTAGCACATGTAAAGGCTAACGAAAGACTCACTCCTATCGGGTGCTAGTCAATCCGCTGACTAAACTTCACATTTCAATACCATGTCGGTACCGGTACTAGCAACCCACAATAACTTTTTTCTTCGTAATAGCTAAAATCCAAAATACTTGGTCGAGTCCGAGGTGTATGACTTGAAACTACAACTGGCGACATGGTTTATATGCCTTGAGACATAAAGGAGCTGACTGGTAGCTATTGTTGCTCCCACGTCCCCTTTGGGCAAGGTGTGGCACCGGATAGCCTTCCCTATTAGGGTTTCAACATAACAGTTTTTTGTTTTTAATGTATTTTGCGATACCTTGTGCATATTGTGTAGGCTTTTCTTAGTGTGTTTTTATTTGGCTGCTGCTTTACATGTGCGATGGCCATGCCACTACCTTCAAATTTAAGCAAAATTATTTTCGTGTGCATGTATTAACTTATATCGTTTTGCCATCGTCTCCTTTTTTTGTCCATGCTGTGAAGTTTTATTTTCTTTGTATTCTGATTTGGGCAAAAATAAAATGATTGATTGAAGTATCGTCCATACAATACAGAAATTCTGAATGCAACACACATAGACATTTTATACTTGAATGATATCAAAACTCTGTTTACGATTATGTGTCAGATAAGATGTGAGACAGGCAGTAAACATTATAAGCACTTAATTTTCTGTCCCCAGCCTCTCAACAATTCCTATGTACGCAGTAGAACAACGCGAAAGCTGATGGCCGTAAATTTGTGTCAATTTACGATTAGAGCATCTTGCAGATTCAGTTAAATAGTAAAGTGATGCTTTGTGTGGAATTTCTTTACAACCTGTCGAGAATTTAATTTTTGCCAAATGGGTCCATTACGATGATCAACGCCACACACACTTGTGAAGATGGTTCTGTAACCAATTTAGTATCATATACCTTTTTACGTGCTGACTATTTTAATGTTCGGTTTCGAGAGGTGCTTTCGTATTGGCTTCTGTTTCTGACTGAGCTGCATTATCCCTTGCGATTGCTTCACTTCCCATCCAATCAGATTAACAATTTGATGAAAAGATCATACATTGACATTGATTATACTGCTCAACGAAATTTTGATATTATATCGAGTAAGAGTTGATTTAAAGTAATTTGAAATTGCTGATTTCCAATCTACTGTCAGATTTTCTGCATCACATCAGGATTGTGAGATACTGTGCACTGGTGGAATAGTTTATGTTGTTTTTACATTATCTATCGTTTTTCTGAATGCACAAATTAACAGAAAACTTGTACCGTTAGCATTTAGCATACTGTATATGTTGTGTAACTTTCAGGTGCTGACATATTAACGGCTGCACCAATCAACAGCCGCCTCAACGTGGTAGTGCGGTACCCGACCCCGTTTGGGTTGGGTCGAAATGGCTGTTGGCCTTCCCGAAGGTCCCAATTACCCCGGGCACTCCCCTTCGTTTTTTTCTATGCTGCCCCCTGAACGACCGCAGTAGGGCAGCACACAGCTTCCTTAAAATCGGTTACCTATTTTTTCTTTCTCTTTTTTTTCGGTTTTCTCTTTCTCTTTTCTCCTGCTCTTCTCTTGCCCGTCTTCGTCTCCTCATTCTTCTTCTTTTCTTGATTAGCGGAAACGTTCATCCCAACCCTGCCCTTATCTTTCCCTGTTCTGTATGCGCTGGAAATGTGACCTGGCGGGGCAAGTCGGTGCAATGCTGCACCTGCTCCAAATGGATCCATCTAAGGTGCTCACAACTTTCCTTCTCCAAACTCAGAGCTCTTGACAGCTCTCACTCTTGGAGCTGCCCCCCTGCTGTGTCCCCACTTCTAACACTGTGACTCTCTCTTCGGACTCCCCCGACATGTATACCTCCACTGCACAATCTAGCCCTTCGTCTGCTAATGCTGCACTCCCGCCCATCCCTCGTCTTCAAGCTTCTTACCCCCGTCGGCCCATTCTGTATCTTCTCCCTCTGACCCCTCACCACCAACCCTTGCCCCTGGCTGTTCTTCTACGCCTCCTGCTTCCTCTCCCCCCATGACTTTCTCAGGGTTCTCCAATGGAATGCTGGAGATCTTCGAGCCAGAAGCACTGAACTACTTCAGTTCCATTTGTCCCATCCTGTTGACCTTATCTGTATCTAGGAATCCAATTTTACTCATCTTCCTCTTTCCGGATTCCTGAATTTTCTGCTCTGCGTCCAGATTGCACCCAAATTTCTGTTCCTTTTTCAGTCCATTTCAAATGGGTTTAACAAACCAGGCCGGGCTCTTGGACGATCCTGTCTACTATTGATTTCTCCAAAGCTTTCGACTCTGTCTGGCATCCCGCCCTTTTCCATAAACTCATTTTGGCCGGCCTCCCTCCTTGCTTTGCTCGTTGGACTCAATCTTTCCTTTCTGATGGGCGCGCTTGTATGGTTTTCAAAAATCACAAAAGTCGTCCCTTACGAGTCCGTCGAGGTGTTACACAAGTATCTGTTCTTGGCCCCGTACTTTTCTCTCTCTTCATCAATGATCTTTCGGCTTCTCTGCCTTCTTCCGTCAGCTGCTCTCTTTACGCTGACTATCTGGCCATTTGGTCCTCCTCCCCCTCGGTCCCTACTGCGGTGGAGGCCACACAAGGAGCTCTGTTTCGATTGGAGCGCTGGTCTGAGTGCTGGTGTCTTCCTCTCAATCCGAGCAAATGTGAGGCCTCCTTGTTCTCAGTGGATCCCCACCAAGCTCACCTCCAGTTCAACTTCCTCTTACTCAACTCCGGCCTCCGTTTCAATCCCACTCCAACTTTTCTTGGGGTCACCTTCGACCGCACTCTTTCCTTTTCTAAACATGTATCTTCGCTAAAGGCCAAGTTCTTCCCACGTTACAAAGCCTTACGCGGTATCTCTGCTTCCACATGGGGCCTCTCTAAGGAGTCCCTCTCTGTTCTATATAAAGGTTTTTTTCGGCCTCTTCTCACTTATGCGTCACCCGAATGGTTTCCTTTCTTAAGCGTTACCCATATCACCAAATTGGAACGCCATTACCGAGCGGCTAGTCGCGCCATCACCGGCTGCCTCTTGTCCTCCCCTATCCCACTTCTTCTCTCCGAGGCTTCTTTGCCTTCCATACGAGTCACCCTGACTCATTTCACTCTTTTATCTTATGAGCGGGCTCTTCGTCTCCAAACCTCCTTTTGTATTTCAGGTTTGGCCAGACTTGGAGTGAAACCAAGACTCTGCAGATCGTCTTGGAGAGCTTTTGCGTCCACTCACCCGCTCGTGCTTCCTTCTACCTCTCCTAGGGAGACTTTCCTTGCTTGCCCTTCCTTTCCTCCTGGTAATCTGCCTTCCTTCACCGTGGAGTCCACTCTTACCTCTTCATGCTCTTGCTCTGATCCCCCTCTCTCTCGCCAAGGTGCAACTCTCACCCACCCTGACTCTCTCCCCCCTCATGATCTGGTACTCTGGACAGACGCTGTGTTCTTTTTCTTTTTGGCAAGGGCGGCTCCAGCATACTTGCCAACTGCTTTCTCTATGGCACCGAGGCCACTTTTTCCTTTTAAGCAGGCCCAATATGTTTAAGTTTTTCTGATGAAGACTGCGCCATTCTGCACGCTCTTTGCTGGTCTCGGCAGCACCAACAAGTCTGCCATTTCTCTTCTCTTCTCCTTCTATCTGGCTCTCGTTCTGTCCTCGCCACCCTGTTCTCTCCTCCTTCTTTCCTTTTACCTCAATCTTTCTGGCACGTCTGGCAGGAACTGTCTTCTCTCTCCTCCTGTTCTATCAGGCTACAATGGGTCCTGGACACTCGTTTCTCCCGGGGAACGACGCAGCTGATGAGCTGGCCTGACGGAGAGCGCTGCTTGCGCCCTCCGCAATCCCTTGTAGTCTTTCTCCTCTTATCTGTCGTATCCGCCCTTCTAATTTCTCGGACTGGAGGCGCACTGTCTCATCAAAATTCTTTGACACACAGGTTCCCTCGATTTCCACCGAGAAACTTGTGCTCCCTCGTTATGCTCGCTGTGTCCTCTCTCGTTTACGCTGCAACGGACACAGCTATCTATTAAGTTCTTATCTCTTCAGAATTGGCAGAATCGAGAATCCTTCATGCAACGCCTTCGGACACTCGTCCCAGAACACCTCTTATCTCATTCTGTACTGTCTAGCTGCGGACTCCTTTGCGCCGTCCACTCTTTGGCGATTCTCTGTCTCTGTACGACCTCTGGTCCAGACCCTGGGGAGTTGCTCGGTTTCTGGGGCTTCATGGTTTTCCGTCATGTCTCCATCCCTCAGAAGGTGTCGGGTAAACAACACCAACAACAAAGAGTTAACGGTGTTTTTCCTGTGTCACGTGATGTTCTAGCAATTTCTAGATTATTTTCCAGTCTAAATATAAAGCGGCGAGATTTTTTTTCATTCAGAGAAAGTGTAGTAAAAAGGCGTTGCTCTGTGGTGATTTTTGCGACAGGAATCAAGCGATTATTTTGGTGGTTTTAGTTTTGGTTAATCTAATGTTTATATAGTAAAGTGCTCTAGTTTCTGTATTTGACAAGCAAAGGAATTCGAAGTTTTAAAGTGGTTTGTGAATATATTTGTTGTGTTCGTGATTGAGAAGTGCGTGGGTTAAAGTATCTTAGTGGAAGCCAATCTTTTTTTAGCTATTAAGTTGCAACCATTCTTAATTATTCGAGCGATACTATACGTCGCCTCAATTTTAAGAAGTGAATTAAAATTGAAGTAGAATAAAAAAATTTCTATTAAATCACGACAGTCTTATTATTGTTCCTTTTTGCCTTTCATGCTGCAGTTTTTTAGCTTTGTGTTTTGTGACATCATAAAAACAGTAATAGTTACTAGGTACGAGTGATCACCAAAAGCCACCGTTATTATCAGTTTCAGCAAATAGCTGCTTCAAAAATCGGTTTACAGATATTGCATCTGATATATAAAGCGCAATTCTGACTGTCTGTTTTAACTCCTCTAAAACTGCTAAAGGTAAAGAATCAAACTTGGCACGATCGATTGCCACCCCTAGGTGAGTGTCATAAAAGTGTTCGTGACATCATGATGACGTCATAATCGAAATATTTTTTTTAAATTTGGATTACTTGACAGAGGACAACCGATTTTCGCTCAAACGAAAATCAGCTTTCGACTTACCACATTACAAAATCTTTCATTTGTTTGGGGTCTAAAATGATGTCACAATCAACGCTTTATTGCACAATCTGTTTTTGTTCTTTCTCAAAAAATACTGATGGCAGAAACGCGAATAAACGTTTTTTCAGAAAATATTAATAAGGTGCTTTTAATAAAAGCAATTTTACAACAATTAATGCTTATTTGACAATGCTACGAGAAATTCATCATTTAAGCACTTTAAGCCCTATAAGTATTTTTCTTCTCTATTTCGCTTGCATGCATAAAACTGGCTCTGTGATATCATAATATGTCTCGTACGATTGACACAAATCTTCGCTACCGAAGATCGTAATATGAAAGTGTTTTCAAAAATTGCAACCTTTTTGCAAAATCAGTTTATTACAAAACTGATTTGTGACCTCATTTCTCAATTGATTTTCAAACTTTTTTCAACAAATTAAAGGTTGTTTTAGAGCAATTCCAATAGTGTATAAAATGTAAAATTAATATTTGTTTTTATACTGAAAAACTGAACTTTAAGATCTGTGGTGTAACTTTCCATCCTCCCCAAAGCGGTAAGCTCGGTAAAAACAAATAATTTTAATACAATAACGTTATTGCAAGGTACTAACAATTACTGTCCTTTGAAAGCTTAGGAAATTTGTTTTTTAGGAATATGTGACTCCAATTACTTAAGGCTAAAGATTAGTTTATAATGGCTGATCAAAAATTGGTTGCCATACATGATGTTTCATTTTTAGTTGAACAATTATCCTATTTGACCAAGCCAACTTTCAATTGTTAAACAAAGTTTGTTCTTTAGTATATTTTGACTACTTTTCCTCACAAGCATGGTTATTTTGCATTAAGTGTCGACGTTTTCAAAAAGATCCATCAAAAACTGAAGTCTCTTATTGTCTATGAAACTTATCCAGCGGTTAGAAACATCTAAATTTTGGTGCATGCTTTTCACAAAATTGCAATTTCTAGAAAAACTAAGTCCTTTGGTACATTTTGGCTATTCTTTCTCGATAACATGAATCTTTGGATTATCCATCAAATTATTTAAAAAGATTCATCGAAAAATGAAGTCTACAAATTTTAATATGCAGCCTCAAAACACTTGGTAATCAGCCAAAAAAAAGACGATAGGGCAAAGGTGGTCCTTTTTTATCATTTGCAACGTAATGTAAGTGTCGAGCTACATGTGATCTAAACATTGCAGCGATTTCTTTTGCAATTGGGCGAGGCTGGCGCAGCCAGCTGATTTGATCTCCTCTAATCTTGACATTATTAATGGGGGCCCTGCTATTGCTATAACCTAACTGTGAGTGCTTCATTTCCGGTTAGTTTGCTCTTTGCATGGCGGCGTTTATGCCAGGGCCAAGGAACATGCACGCAGTCAGAGACGTTAGTCCATGTTAATTCGCCTACAGTAACGAAAAAGTGGTAAGTAACGATGCATATTTTTAATGGCTTAAAACGCATTGTGAGGTCATAATCTTAAATGACATCTCAATGCTTTCCACTATTTAGTCAAAACAGCAGCAGGCAGCAAAATTATCCACTATCATTTTGATAGTGAACATAATTAATAAAGCCCATCATTGATATTTGTAATTGCAAGGATATTGGTACAAAACACTAATTTTCATTTAGAAGTAGAGAGGTCTGGATTAGGGGCAAAGTTAAAAGTAATAAAATCCCAAGTTTAAGAAAAGATCAAAATTAAACAATAATAGCATCAATTTGTAACAGTGGATTAAGAGGGAAGACTTTTGTTTGAAAAGAGCTTAATAGGCGCCTATTGCAATAGGTTATGTGACTTAGGGAAAAGGCATGGTCCCTTTTCATGCTATGGCCGAATTAAAGCAAACAGCGCAGGCAAAAATCTTAATGTCACAAATGTTAATACGAAAGCGGGCCCACCAAATTGACAAATAAGCCTACCACTAAATAGCTCATTTTTTTATAAGTCAAAATGACCACCATTTAGGCGACGCCATCAATTTTGACTATGTTTCACTCCCTTACACTTCAAAAAATCACGAGTGGTAGTTTGTGCCATCATTCTTTCTATTTGAATACTTCCAGCCTTGATTAATAGATCAACATGATCACCATTACACGTACAGGAACTACAGCTTATATTTACTGAAACATTTTGTAGTAGCTCTAACAAATGTTTGTACGGTGAAGCTGGCGCAGGTGCATTAATGATACGTTTAAAATTGGCACAGGTGATAGTATGCCTGCCGGGGTAAAATCGCATCATACGAGGTACTTGGGAGAAACATGTTTTCTACTTTGGTTGATAATAGCTTTATAGAGCTACCGGGATCAAACCTGAAAACTTGGGAAAAGCGAGGACTCATTTAATTTCTATAAGCATGACTAAGCAAGGAAAAACGAATATGAATCATAATGCTTAGCTAGCAGGGACTTGAGAAAGTTTGAGGCGAAATTAAAATTAACAACGTCACTGTGTTAAATCGCACCACATGGAAAATATTATTGGTATTTTGTTTCATGATAGCTTTATAGAGCTAGCGGGATCAAACCAAACATTTGGGGAAAAGCAAGGACTTTTTCAACTCCCCAGGGCACGTCAAGCAGGGAGAAAAGAACATGCTACGTAATGCGAAGCAAGGACTTGAGAAAGTTTAAGGGAAATAAAAAAAAACAGCGTTCACTGTGTGAAACTGCACTACACGAAAGATATTTTTGCTATTTTGCTTCAGAATAGCTTTGATATTAGAAATGTGTTCCCTATTTCCCAACTACGGAAAACGCAAGGCTCCCTTGGGTTCGTGTCAGCAATAAACAAGACATATAGACCAAAGGCATAGCCAGGATTTTGAAAAGACATATTTTATTAGAAAAAGGAGCACAAAAAGTCGTAAAAATCTTACATAAAGAAAACACATAAACTTTTGGTAACTGTTTCCACAAGAGCCTGATAGATGAAGCCGGCTTGGCCGGCTTATGCTGATAAGTTGGGTGTTAAGGTATTTATGTCTATACTCTACACTCTACACTGCACTTTGAGAACGAGTGCTATTGTAATAAAATCCCAAGTTGAAGAAAAAATAAACATAAAACCATAACCACAACAATTTGCAAAACTGAATATAGAGAGAACAATAGCCGCTTTTGTTGCTATGCCGGAAACAAGACAAATAGTGCAGCCAAATTAGGAACTTTATGCCACTAATATAAATAGGAAAAGGGCAGCACCACATCGCAAAATAGGCTTACCATTGAATAGTTTTTTCTAGAATTATGAAAGCAACCACCATTTCGCCGCTACAATCAGTTTTGATTATGTTTCAATCACTGCTCCCTCACAAGTATTAACGATATTTTGTGGCAAGATTTTTTGTGAGCATTGCCAGTCATGATTAAGAGAATATGATGATCACAATTTTGTGTACAAGAATTGTGAAAGCGCATAGTATTCATCAACATTTCGCTACTGCTCACACAAGAGCCGGATGAGTAAAGCCGGCGCAGCCGGTTGGACCAAAATACTAAACCTCGACATTACTGATGAAGGGGCCCTGCCGGGCGATGCCGGCTAGTTAGTTACAAATAAAAATATCGTGAAAAGATCAACAAACGTACTACGAATTTGCCCAGCGTGCCAAATATGGCACACCTATTTTAAGGGGGTTATATAAGGGGGACCACAAAAAAATTTTACAATATGTTTAGGTACACCTAAATAAACAAAATTATAAAAAATATTACTTTAAAAAAATTTTTCTGGGCAGATAAGGGTTGAAATCTCCCATGATGAAGTAAGTGGAGCTTTTACTAGTACCGGTGTTTAGTTTATCAAAAACACCTTGCGTGTAATTGCTTCTGTTGTAAAGATTGATACCATGTCGATAAATCACTTCCAATCATGATTGGTTCGGTATTTGTTTCTACTTCTATCCAATATTCCTCTATTGGCGACAGATGCAAGTTATTTTGAGCTATGATGTTTTTCTTTAGGTTACATCTCAGGGCTTCTTTGATGTATATCATAACTCCCTCTGTATTGGTCTCACTGTCTTTATGATCAAGGACATAATCCTCTAAGTCAGGGTTTTTCAAGCGGGGCGTCCGCCCCCCTTGGGGGCCACGGAGTGGATCTTCGGGGACAACGAGCAAAGACTTTCACTAAGTAGGGTTACCATACGTCCCGCTTTTTGCTCTACTGAAACAGAAGAGTTTCATCACAGGTGTTCAAACTTTGTTATAACTCAGGCAGGAAACGATGAGTTTTGGAGTGATCTCCAAAAAAAAAAAAAAAGGTCAAAACCTGTTTGGATGCACGATTTGTGTAGTTTTCGGCCTAAAAGTGACACAAAATGCGCTGCTGAACAGGTGTTGACCTTTTTTTTTTTTGGAGATCATCCCCGTTTCCTTTCTTATTAAAACCCCGTCGATTCCCAGCAGAAACAAGCCTACAAGTCAATTTGAGCGTCCCGCTTTTGTTTTAAAAATAATTGCATAGCCCAAAATTTTGGCCTCGTGCAAAGTGGCCATCCGTTGTCCCGATTTTTGCTTTTACAAATATGGTAACCCTATCACTAAGTAACTTTGCGCAGACCTTCACCAGTATTGCAGAACCCAAGTGATAGAGGTTGCTAGTTGCTAATCAGCAATTTTCAAGGCGATCTCCTATTAAGAGAGATCTGCCTACAGCATCACACTAACGTAAAATAAAAAATTTTGCTCAAAAAGGATCACTAACATCATACGGTACCATGCAAACCCAAGTGTCACGTTATTAAGTATTCGCCAGTTGAACTTAAATTTGTAATTTTCATTATTATGTCGTAGATCTTGTTCGGTGACTCATTTTTCTGGAACGTTCTTGAACCATTCTGTACGTTGTAGCTTTGTTTTTTTAGTCTGTCGCATAACATAACTTAAACGATTAAGTTTTATAAATAGTAGTGGAATCTTGTGATTGCAAGTTGCAGATTGTGGCGTAATCTTGTTTACAACTTTAGGAACGTCTGAATTTTGCTAACTGTCTTTGTCACGTAATAGTGCGTCTGCTAATTTCAATTTTGCCTTATATGCATTCGATCGAAATCTTGCAGGTCATTGTTATTTGTAATTTCGCTATTCAGAAAGATTGAGTGAAAACGCATTGTAGGGACGAACGGACGGTCCGAATTGATGATTAGTGTTAACTCAAGATGAGAGCTAGTTGCGGATAGAGACCGAATATCCGCGCTATATCGTTGTAATTTGTTGTTACTACAAAGGTAAAGTAATTGTGACTGTTGTATTAATAGAAATTTAACTACTTTGTATTCTGTTTTGACTCTAGACCTTAAGTTTTACGTATACTTAGCTTAAACAAGATTTTTGTGTTATCAAATGTCGAAAATTCGCAACTGAAGCGAGAGCAACGTCTAATTTGCTTCCCAAAAGTTCCTCGGAATGGTCATGATTGTGCGCAGTGTCTTCACTGCTTGGTCGTGATCTCAAGTGCGTCATTACGACCCTCCAACCTAATAAACCATCGCGATAAAAAGCATCGCCAAAGGAAGGATGATGACATCGATACTCTGTCTGCCAAAAAAGTACGATACGACCTGGAAGCGACGCTATCTCATTTGGATTTACGGTGGAGGAAAAGCCTACTCTTCAACGCAGCTACGAGGTGGCATATCAAATTGCGAAGTGTAAGAAGACGCATACTATCGCTGAAGAACTTATCAAGCCATGCGCAGAAAACATGGTTGAAATAATAATCAGATCGGGAGCGAAAAAAAAAACGCGAGTTTCGCTCTCTAATGACACCATTCACCGACGGATTGACGACATTGTTGCTAATGTGTGCCAGCAAGTTTGTTTCAAAATCAAGGAAAGCACGCTTCAAGCTAGCATTCAATTGGACGGGTCAACCAAAAGAGCTTTAGAAAGCCACTTGATCGTTTTCGCTCGATACGAGAAAGATAAAAAGATGGAGAGTTCCTGCTTAGCAATACACTGCTGCTGATGTCAAAGCTCTTGTGGACTCGTTTTTTGAAGCCTACAAGCTCAGCTGACAGAATTTAAAGCACATCTGTACTGACGGTGCCCCAGCGATGATTGGCGTCAAATGACGGTTTGTCACACTGGTGAAGAACGAATGGCCTCATGTGACGTTCTCGCACTGTTCACTACACCGATACACTCTAGCATCAAAGACTTCATCTCTATATTTGATGGAAGTTATGGATGCTGCGGTCAAAGTGGTCAACTTCATTCGTTCAAGGGCAAAAATTCACCGGCTCTTTCACTGAAATTGACTCTAATGCCGAAGCAGAGGAGTTGGCAGAATTCAAAGTTTCGAATGCGATGAAGCTGGCATTTAATAAGAATACTGACGACCCCAGCTTTTGGTTGTCTCTTCATGGTTCATATCCACTACTCAGCAAGAAGGCTTCCGTAATTCTCGTTCAATTCGTAATTACCTACCTTTGCGAAGCTGGATTTTCTGATCAGACGTTCATAAAAACAAAACCCAGAAATCACCTTAATGTATGCAGTGACATTCGCTTTGCTCAATCCAAGACGAAGTCGAATATCAAAGATCTCTTCAGGCGAGTACAAGAACACGCTTCTCACTGACTACGTAAACTTAAAGTAAATTAACAATGATTTGTTTAATTCTTTGACTGTAATGCATTTATTCTTTTACTTTCGTTTGATGGCTTTTTTATTATTAAACGTGGCAAATAAAATAACTGATGGAAACCCGTTAAAAGCAACACTAGGTATTTTTATTGAAGAGCAGGGAGCCACAAGTGTTGAGAGTCTTTGGAAGGGGGCCCACGGATCATGAAAGTTTGAAAACCACTGCTCCAAAATTTATGTTCTTTGTAATTGCATTCAATTTCGTTTTGGTTTAAAATATCGTTAAGGTACTAGGTTTTTTGGTAAATAATGCGAGGTAGTTGGACAGATTATCAATATTTTTTTGTGCACAGAGTATATTAAAGTGAATCAAAAACAGATATCTTTTCACAGTTTTTGAAGCGTGATTAAATTAATTAAATGTTCACAAGATACGAAAAGTTCAGCGTAGTTATCATCTGTGAAGTGAAGAGATGGCAAATTCACTTTACTATCAGCAGTTGTTGGAATCAAGAGGAATTGCTGCTGATAAGCTGCTGGTTTGCCGAGCTGGTACAGGGGCTCGTGTAGGCGATTGCGCAGCTGTTACGATCAAAACAATCAGCCCTACTTAACTTGACCATTGCGAATAGAAAGAAAAATTGTTTGCTTCTACCAATCGAAATAAAATAGAAATAAAGAGTTAAGCCTTACGATGAAATCACTGTCGCTTGCTTCATTAGAATCAAATAATAATGGTTTATAACCAATTTTAGTGAAATCGATTTCGATACTACTTTTGAACAGATCATTAGGTGTGTTAATTACAATCCGTTTTCCGACACCTTTGTTTTATGTTGTAGATCATCGTCTAGTAAAGCTTTCTTTATTCTGATCTTTCCATTTAGTGAGTGAATCCAGACAAAGTGCTTACGAGCATCCTCTTTGATGTAGTTAAGGAATTTCTCACGAGAAGGGTTGGGTCTTGGTAATGAATGAATCCTTAAGCTCCTTAGGTTCCTTTATGCCATTGAGTTTTGGTTTTATTTTTAATAAATTCTACTCTCTTTTTGTAAGAGATGAACCGAACAATTACTGGTCTGGGATTGGCATTTTGACTTTTTTCTAATTCCTAGTCGATCTACACGTTAAATATCTGGGTCAAGATCTATTTCCAATCTTTTTACAATCTTTAGAGTAGCCCTTCTCCATCGTCTTTGTCACCTTTTTCTTCTTGAATGTTGTGAAACCTGATACCTTCTCTCCTATTATACTGCTCTAAAGTTTAAATCATCAAGTTTGAAATGAGTAAGGTTTACAATTTGCTTTAATTTTTCGTTTTCTGTTTTAATAGCAATATATTGTCTTCAATTGTCTTCCAATTCTTTTTTTAAATACTTTACTTCCTTGATTGGGCTACTCATATTAGTTTTAATTTTATTAAAAGGTGTTTTCGATCCTCATCGTTAAAGCCAGTTGAACTGGTCCCAGGTTCTTGTTTACTTTGTTTTGGGGTAATTTTCAGCCTTTGGGTCTTTTACAAGTTGATTAAGCTTTGCTTTCAAAAAAGTACGTCCGCTCTCTGCGCTAGGATTAAGATATTTTTCTTAAACAAGAGAACAAGGAGAGCCGCAGAAGTTTGCATACCGGCGAATGTGCATGTCATAGCCCATCACATCAAGGGTGTTTTCTGAAAAAAGATCTACACCTTTAATTAGCTGCCAAGAACCAAATTTCAATGCACGCTTACTTCGGTCACACCTTCGTAACAGAAGTGTTCTCCAAAGAAAAAGAGCCGCAGGTCTACGACTCCTGCCCTAGTGCTACCACAAAATATTTTTCTTCTTCGAAAATAATTTCCTTTTAAAAAACAAATTTTCTCACATACTTTTTTAAAAAAACGTAAAAAATGGGTTATTTTATGAAAACACTTGAGTGGCAATTAAAACATGAAAGTATAGCTTAAATAACTGAACATTGAACGTATATATAAAATACTGTTTTTCTTGTAATATATTTTTATTCTCCACGCACAAGAATATCATTGCGGTAATGCATGAAGCAACATGCAATCAAATCTGCTTCCAAGTTACCAATACAGCGTGCGCAGCACATTTACATCATAAGCCTGCAATCAGAAGGAGAAATTTCCGCAAAGAGCAACAACTTAGCCATCGGGAGGATCGAACTTACAATTGTTGTTGCCAATGAGAGATCTAACCCACTCGACTCCGATATCATAATACAGAAAAATAACCTAAATACAGCAGTATGGTGTATTAGTGATGGGCGCGATACTTGAAAATGAGTTTAAATCGATACCAATACATTACACTTTCTAGCATGTCAATTTGATACCTATACTCCATATATTGTTGTCAACTCAATTTAATACCGATGTCGATACAACACGGGCGTACGCAGAAATTTATAGAGGGGGGTGCGAGAATGGCTTTTTACAAATTTCACTAAGTACTGAGTTAAGAGATGAGCGTATTATCGCTACAATCGCTAAAACTCACGTTTTAAATTTTACTGAAAGGGACGCAAGAACGACTTTTTGAAAATTATGGCTGAATATGACGTTTAACTCTTTCTGAGGCGGCGCGCGCATGGCAGCCCCCCTGCGTACGCCACTGCGATGCAGCATCGCCAATACAAGTATCTAGATACTTTGCAGGTATTTCTAAAAGCGGCCGAAATGACCTCATATGCTTGATGGCTGCTTGAGGCTGCTACGATAACACTGAGGCTGGTAAGCCTATCGTTGAACTTCGAAGCCAGTAGCGCAGAAAATTGGGAGCTTAGAACCCCTGAACTTGTGCCAAGGAAAGCTGAGTTCCCCCGGATAATTTCAAGAAATTTTCTATCGCATTTTTAGTAATCCATCAGGCTTGCTAAAAAGCATTTTTGTGTACCCTAACACGCCATTTTCATCCTATTTTGATACAATTTTGAAATGAGCAATCAGGAAATTCAGATGGGAGCATACCAGTCTTAGCAGGCTAGTGACTAGTGGCCCTACCTTGCCACTTGCTGTGGCTCACAACTTTAATAATTTGTGCTTAATGATTCTTGAATGGATCTCTACAACTTTGCTGCCACCAGAACTCAATTATTATACAACAATGTTGTTACTTTTGAGTTCTGCCTTCTGTGTGGTTATGCAGTTTTATGCTAGCGTGCTTTGCTAAAATGTCGAAGACTTTATCGAAACAAGTTAAGTGGAAATTATCAGTAGCCAACTCAGTCAGTGTAAAGATTAACAAAGATTTTGGGGGCATCTGTGTTCCTCCCTGAAGTAATAACGACACTAATATTTTGAGCCCCCCGACCAAAAGTTGTTCCCACCCATCTGTCTGCAGCAGTCGAAGTTAACAAAATAACGAACATAAAGTTTGATCAAACAAAGCATTACGTTTCAACAATTGTAAAGATGTAAATGCGAAGGAGTGAAGTGTGTTACTGTTTTCATTACATTTCCCTACTTGACAACCAAATCAATCGACATTAAAGAAACTGAAAGTATCACCGATACTATTCGTGTCGGCAATACTGGAAAACAGAGTAAATCGATACCGATACGATAGCATCGAGCGACACAATCGCCGATACATCCATTTGTTTGTAGATACTGCCCATCTTAGACTATATATATCCGAATAAAAAATATAAATATTATATAAAGGCACCCTTAAAAAGGAACTCAACGCAGCCAAAGCGGTAATACTCGTTTCTTTTGCAAAAAGGTGTGGACCGGAAACTATAAAGTTTTGAAATTTTTCTTTTTAAAAATTTATTGTCTTACTACGCGACGAGCGAGAATTTTTCCTCTCCCAGGGAATCGGCTTCGGTTTTCGCCGATTACATGAGATCCCACTTTTCCGTCTCCCAGGCAAAGGCCCTGCGTAGCAGAGCCAGGGGTTACCTTTCCGAGCTCCGCCGAGCCAAGTGCCCGTAGGAGTCTCACTCGTCCTTTTGCTCCTCCTTCTGTCGCGCTGAACTTCTTGCAGCTGCCACAAATCTCTCTTCGTCCACTGCGACTGGCCCAGACAAAGTTGCCTATCCCATGTTAAAGCACCCTCTTTGCTCTGGCAGGGATTTTCTTTTTCACATTTTCAATCTCTCCTGGACTTTGCATTCCTTTCCTTTCGTTTGCAAGACATCGTTTATTATTCCCATCCACAAGATGGGAAAGCTTCTCAACTTTCCTGCTTCCTTTCGGCCTGTTTCTCTCTCACTTCCTGCGTCTCAAAGCTTTTTGAACGCATCATTCTATCCCGTCTACTCTTCTTTCTGGAATCCAATTCCATTCTCTCTCCCCGCCAGGCCGGTTTCCGCCCTGGACGGTCTAGTCTAGATCAAATTCTGTTTTTTGCTCAGTCCATTTCGGATGGGTTTAAGAAACCCAGGCCGGGCTCTCGAACAATTCTCTCTACTATTGATTTCTCAAAAGCTTTCGGCTCTGTCTGGCCTCGCTCCTTGCTTTGCTCGTTGGACTCAATCTTTCCCTTCTGATAGGCGTGCTTGTGTGGTTTATCAAAATCACAAAACTCGTTCCTTACGAGTCCGTCGAGGTGTTCCACAAGGATCTGTTCTTAGCCCTGTATTTTTCTCTCTCTTCATTAATGATCTCCCTGCTTCTCTGCCTTCTTCCGTCAGCTGCTCTCTTTACGCTGACTGTCTGGTCGTTTGGTCCTCCTCCTCAGTCCCTACTGTGGTGGAGGCCAGACAAGGAGCTCTGATTCGACTGGAGCGCTGATCTAGTAGTGGTGTCTTCCTCTCAATCCGAGCAAATGTGAGGCCTCCTTGTTCTCAGTAGATCTCCAACAAGCTCACCTACAACCTCTTATTCAACCTTAGCCTCCGTTTCAATCCCACTCCAACTTTTCTTGGGGTCACCTTCAACCGCACTGTTTCCTTTTCTAAACATGTATCTTCGCTAAAGACCAAGTTTTTCCCTTGTATCAAAGCCTTACGCGGTATCTCTGCTTCATCATGGGGCCCTTCTAAGAAGTCCCTCTCTGTTCTGTATGAAGCTTTTCTTCGGTCCTTTCTCACTGATGCTTCGCCCGGATGGTTTCTTTTTTTAAGCGTTGCACATACTGTATCACCAAATTGGAACGCCTCCATTGAGCGGCTAGTTTCACCATCTCCGGCTGCCTCTAGCCATCCCCTATCCCACTTCCTTTCTTCGAGGCGGCTCTACCTCCCTTACAAGTCAACTTGACTCATTTCATTTTTTTATCTTATGAGCGGGCTTTTTGTCTCCAAACCTCTTTTCCCTTTCCAGGGTTGGCAAGATTTGGGGTAAAACCAAGACTCTGCAGATCGTCCTGGAGAGCTTTTGCGTCCACTCACCTGCTCATGCTTCATTCTACTTTTTCTATGTGCAATGATTTAATTGTCTTATGCAATTTGTGTAACTTGTGGGGGAAGCCCTGGACTGAACTGGCGGTACCCTAGGATTCCGCGGAACTCTAGTTGAAAACCATTGTATTAAACCATCGCGAAGGTGACGAAAGTTTTATCTATTTACTGAAGTTTATTCGCAGAAGTACTAAGACTTCAACCAACGACGTCTTGGGATACTTAACGGGACAGGTTGCGTGCACATTGAACGTTTAAAGGAAAATGTTAATGAGTGGACTCCTTTTGCTTGTGACGGGACAGGCCCTGCTGATGAGTCCAAAAGGACGAAACGCGTCCAGGGATGGTCTTGTCAAAATTGGTTGGTTGGTGTACTCATTATTGTTTCCTTGCATATTCAGCCTTATTAAATTGTTAATGCCCTTTTTCGCTCGTAAGCTGCGTTACCAATTAGGTGCAAAGGTTTTATAATCACACATTATGACGCAACGAAAAGCAATCTACCTGGGATTAGTCATAACAATTCGCGATCTAATTATCGAGACAAGATTCAAAGGCAGTATACGCAGTACAGCAGCTAGACTGGTTTATTTAAAAAAAATTTTAATAAAATTTATGTTTACAGTTAATTCTTGTCTAATTTTTCGCGGACTACTTAAGAGTCGTTCGTGGACCACAGTTAAAGAAACGCTGTGTTAGAGTTATGTGTTATTGATCATACTAACTAGATCAAATACAGTTTAAATTCCAAATACTTTGACAATGACAACCACTTCTTTATTTGAGAACAAATCTAGTAAACACACCGGGAAATCAAGCCGGGCCTACCCTCGACGGCAACCTCGCTGGAGTGTCGGTAGCCTACGTACAGTACGTTACTCTTGGAATAAACATTAGTCAACAAAAGTGTTTTTCACCGTTTTGTTGTGGGGTGCGGCCACCGCCCACGACTCGTTTGAGGTCGCTATATTGCTGTTTTCCAAATTTTGACCGCCTTTTTTGATTTAATAAGCAAGCTTTAGCCGTTCGCTGGTTTACGACAATACATTAATGAAATCGCCCCCTTCCCTGTCATTACTAGCAGAATCGTTCCAGTAAAGTGGGACTTTAAAAGGAGTTATTACAGGTCTGATGTGTATGAGGTTAAATTGAAAGTCGTGTTAACACTTTAAACGTTTGACACAGTATCCTCCGTAAAGTTCACATCACTGGTTTGAAGCGCGACTGATTCTCGAATTTAGCATCAACATAAGATTGGCTTACCGACGTAGATCTGTCGAAATAACGGTGATTGCATGTAATTGATCAACTGTTATAATGACAGCGCATCAAAACCATGGCGTCAGCAGTTAGTATGCGCAGTAACCAAGAAGATGCTTCCTCTAAAACGTGAGAACCCATTTTTGAAAACTCTCATTATCTAGTGTCTGAATGACTTTCCTCTCACCGATCTCTTCCAAAAGCAATTCCAACATAAACAGAATTAATGTGATAGTAACCACGGGTGCAATTAAATACGCAATTTGAGCTTGTCAAACGCCATAGCAATTGTTCCCCCCAAAAAAAAGACACATAGCGATTCTGCGACAGCGAAAAAGTTAAAATAAAACGCTCATCTTTTCGCTCCAATCGAGCATCAAAGAGGATGTGATAACGTTTCTTCGGCGATATTTAAATAACATGTAATAAGCCAACAACATGGAAGACAAAAGCAATTGCAATGTATTTTGAACCGATAACCTTCAGAACAACGAATAAGTATCATCGCTAAAATACATGATGATGTGGCTTTTTAAAACATTAAATATAAAAATTTTTAACGTTCCAGGAAAAAATAGCAATTTAGACGCTGCTTGCAGCCAATTGTTCCTCCTATGGCAGAAGTCTATCCTCAATTATATCACACAGCACAGGTTATACAATATCAGCTGGGGACTATTTTCACCCTTGCAAAAATGTAACATCGGTATTTCACGGTCAAGAAATCGTATCGGCCCACTTCGACAATTGTTATAACATAAATTAGTTATGACTAAAACAGCAATTAAAAGTGACAAGTAGTCAGTACCAACAGCTTACTACTTAAAAAGAACTAATAAGCGGTGATGTTGTTATGTTTACCCCTCTTTCTAGGGATAGAGGCACAGTATTGTTTCTTTTTTTTAAATATAATCGCATGTACTTGCCACTCGGTACAGTATTAGAATCAAGAAAACACAAAATAACGACTTCTTGATTTTAAAGATGATTCGCACTCTCGCTGCCTCAGAAAATTTTAATAACAACTGTCCTTCCACTCTTTTTCGAGCGGCACTGTTTACACGCCGTTGCTTGTGCCATGTATTAAGCGCATGAGTGAATTAAACGATAGCAATCGATGTAACTTGTACAAGCTGAGAAGCCACAAGTATTTCGCTTGCGAACCTATGTATTTGAAATATATTGCTTGCAAGCAATATAAGCTAAAAGAGTAAGTACAACGTAGGATAAAATTAACAGACAGTGTGGAATTATTGCACGTTTCCCACAACACGCTCTTCCATCGCACATTAATGTTCATTGAACAAACGTTCAACATCATTAACAAACGGCGTGCAATCGACTATATTACAAATGATAGCATTAGCATTCTATTGCTTTGATTTAATTTTGAAATGTAAATTTTGATCTGTGTGTTATCAAGTCAGTTTTGTGACATTCGCCGATAACGGAATTACCCAACATTACATATATTCACTCGCAACATACAAAATTACTCTCTTGACACATCAGCCGGTTATGTGTAATTATATCTTCACTACTAGCAATTCTCCTGATTAACAAAAAGTTATTAAATAATTTAAAACATAATTTCCTCCACATTCAGTCCACATGAGTAATCACATAAATGTAATGGCGAAAGTAGAAAGGAGTTTGTTAAATAAATTACAACACCAACTATTAATCTGCAATAAACTTCAAATTCAACATTGAAAAATTTGGAAAAAGTAAATAAAATAATGACGCCATTACATTTCGTTGCAACTGTTTTCTACCGTCACTACGCTCCAGCTGTCCAAGCATTTGTGTTCTGAAGAAAAACTTTTGCCTGGTTTGGTTTTAATATTGTATCGAAAGTTTAATACTGGGGACCATGTAGGCGATTCTAGGACAAATACCCCCGGACAAATACCCACCGGACAAATACCCACCGGACATATACCCACCGGACAATTACCCCCCTTGCAAAATACCCCCTGGGCATATACCCACCACAAGATGAAATGTGAGGAAAAACCCTAACCCTAACCCTAACCCTAATCCTAATCCTAACCCTAACCCTAACCTTAACCCTAACCCTAACCCTAACCCTAACCCTAACCCTAATCCTAACCCTAACCCTAACCCTAACCTTAACCCTAACCCTAACCCTTAAACAAAACAAAAAAAACTGGTGGGTATATGTCCAGGGGGTATTTTGCAAGGGGGGTAATTGTCCGGTGGGTATTTGTCCGGGGGTATATGTCCGGTGGGTATTTGTCCGGTGGGTATTTGTCCTGATACCCATGTAGGCATTTTAAAATACAATTCACAAGGCAACACTGCTCAGTCAACACCCGATGCGCCGATCATCTCGTGTGCTGCTGATTGACGTCACAATCGCTCTGAAGATGGCTTGTTAAATTTTTAATGTGCAAGCCTCTCCTGGTTCAATAAACAACAGCTGCACTGCGCACACACACGGCTGATGACGTCATTAAGTGAACGTGCGCAACGGCACGCTATTGTGACGTAAAAAGCAAAAGTGTACTAGGCAATGAAAGAGTTGTGAGGAAAAATGCACCTTTGGTATCATGACGTAAATTGACTATCAACAACCAAGCAGTGATATCATTCTCTGTACAGGTCACGTGGTTCTCTCAGCGTAGATGCAAACTGGAAACAGAGATTGGTCATAGCCTAGTCAGTCATTAATCCCAAATCGCCGAGCACTTTGGTTAGAATAACGTCGGAAACGGCGTCAAATACAAACTGAACGTTTGTCGTATCTGTCGCGCATGTGAAGTGTGTGTAGATCATCTTCTCCGGATGGCGATTAAGATTTTCAAACTGCAGCTGTATGTAGGTAGCCGCCTGGTCGTACGTATTTTCCCCAGTGTAATCGGGAAAGCAGACAGAGAGAGGAAATTTGTTGATTTTGTTTTTGAAAAGGTCGGTTTTGTTGAGGAAGAGAATCATCGACGTGCTTTTGAACCACGTGTTGTTGCAAATGGAATCGAACAGCCGCATGCTTTCGTGCATCCGGTTTGTTTCTTCGTCTTCTGCGAGAAGAAGATCATAAGCAGACAAAGCGACGCAAAATATAATTGCTGTAACGTCTTCAAAACAATGAATCCATTTCTTTCGTTCTGATCTTTGACCGCCGACGTCAATAAGTCGAAATTCGAGGTTTTTGTAATTAAACTTCGTTTCGGTAATTCCGGTTGTTTTCACTCTCGTTCTCAAAACATCCTGCTCTGTTGGAGTATAGTTCTTCCGGCAAAGACGTTCCAATTCGACAAAGTAATACTCAGCAGAATCGTTAAGTTGATATTTTCTCGAATGTTTAAAGCACTCCTTGACCCCCCCATCTCCCCACAGTCGCTTTAACGCATCACCAACGTTGCCGGCAAGCTCGAAGTCATTCAACATATGTCCAGTTTGAATAATCAGTTTTGCATCTTCAGAACGATTTGCATCTTTATATTCAATTTTTAACAAAGGCATCGCTTTTACAATCGCAACCATCGATTGTACGACATTTGCAAAGACAACATGACGAAACGAGTCTCTTTCTCGCTCAGAATACCCATCTTTGTACAAAATCTTCATTTGTTTAGCGATAGTGCTTTTACCGGATTCTCCTGCTCCTAGAAGAAGGAGTTTGACTTCTTTGTCGGAATGTTTCGCATCTTCTCGGATCCTTCGATCGATTTCTTTAGACCTCGAGTTAGCAACCGTGTTCCCTCCCTCGGAAGAACTAGCGCATCCCATTGTTATGTTGACCCAGAATTGTGATTTGGTTGAAGATTATAAAACTACATCCAACAATAATTTACATTTACTGCAAAGAAATTGATCTGGAAAATAAAAAAGTTGACGATCTTGTCCAAAATCCAGCATATATTTGCTAGCGTGCGACAGTGCAGTAGCATATCCACTGTTTTACAATTGGTTTGCTTGTTCACTCAAGCAAATTTATAGGAATTTCTTAGACGTAATAAAAGTGCTTTAAACATCAAACCATACATTTTAAAATTTATTACCGATCAAACACGTAATCAATATTCGTCAAAAGAGGAATAAAAAATTATTTGCCTACGTAAAAGCTAGCTACAATGGCTTGCTAGCAACACAAGAGCTTTTACTGCAATACGATTAGAAACATATGAGCATGCTTGAAAAATATTCCTGATACTAAAAAGCTTGTATTTGTAACAGCTAGTCAAAACTAGAGCTAAACTTGAATTTATTCATTCATGCGTATGAGCTCGTGCTCTGTTTGCACGTCTTTTGTTAGACTGGGCCACCACATCAGGCAAACTGCTTGGCCCCACCACCCGTCTGCCACTAAAGATGGAGATATCCCGTTAAGTATCTTTTCAAAAGGGGAAAGCAAAACGAACTGGTGGCTTTTTTCCCACAATATCCCTTTTCTGCTGAGTGCCAAGCAGGAAAGCGGTGAATATTATCCCGTAAAGTCAGTCTTTTGGTATGACTCGACAAGGCAATCAAACTCAGGTCTACTGACTGCGAAGCGGACGCTCTAATCACAACGCCGCAACGGTTGGTCACAAATGGTCTAATACAGGCCTATTTAGCTTAATCTTAACACCGGTCCAGCTAGACAAGTTTAGTGTTTGCAGGAGTCCAATCAATTCTTTAATATGTAATCATAAGAATAAAATTATCATTATGAGTAGGAATTTTCTCTTCGTATACTCTACACCAGGGGTCGGCAACCTACGGCACGCGTGCCACACTTGGCACGCCAAGCAATTTCCAATGGCACGCAGAGCCTTCCCAAGTTGTACAAAATGTTTTTATTATTTACACGGAAGTTGCACCAATGGGAGCTACTCGGTCTATAAAAAATAGCCCAGTAGTTCTGATTGAATTCGTACACAATATTAGATACTAATGCCACCTATGGATAGGGTTACCATACGTCCCGCTTCTTCAGGGTTTGTCCCGACATTTTGATGTAAAATCCGGCAAACCCAAAGGGGTGGTCTCCAAAAAAAAAGAAAACAAAAGGTCAGCACCTATGTGAGTGCAGGAATTTTTGCATTTTTGGGCGTATCAATGACACCAAACCCGCTGCGAATCAGGTGATGACCTTGTTTTTTTTTTTTTTTTTTTGGAGACCACCCCTTTGGGCGTGGCAATTTTGTATTGACAATAGTTGAAAAGCCCATAAATTTGGCCTGCTGCGAGGTTGCCATCCATTGTCCGGCATTTTGCTTTTCTAAATATGGTAACCCTATATATAAACTATGTCTGGTTTATTGTATATTAATGTATTAAAATGTATGAGGTTGGCACACTGAACGATTTCAAAACTTAAGTCGGCACACAGTTAGCAAAAGCTTGCCGACCCCTGCTCTACACAAATCAATGAAATCAAAAAGTATATTTGTTGTTTACCATATGCTAGTACTGAGGGAGCAATCGCATTTTTTGGTGAAAGTCAGTTTCTAAAGATCAGTTTACATAAAAAATAGCGAATCTTAGATGGTGATGGAGTGTTCAGTGTTTGCTGTTTATTTTCACGCTCAGGTCTGCAAGAAAAAGGCGGTTGTATGTTCTCGTTTTTGAGCGAAGTTCTTTTTTTTATTTCAACAAATAGAGGCAGGGCATAAAGTCTTGGCCTGATCACAAACTTTTATTGCACTTGGAGTGAACAAAATAGAAGAATAGTTTGTGACAAACTGCTGGTACATGACAAGAATACGCATTTTTTTGGTATTCAGGAAATGTTAGGAACTTACTGTCATGATATGAATATGGCATTAATAAAAGAAAAAGCGTAACTTGTTTTGTGGTTCCATGAAACAAGATAAGCAATTACAGTTCAACGCAATTTTAGAAGAAAATATTGGGTGTTAAGTGTATCAAAAACTGGTACGACATATTTAAAATAGCGTTGGTGATCGATTGGTGATGCAAAAGAACGGGAACAAAACAAGCCCACGTCGAGATTTACCGAACTACATATGTATGCACATACAAACTTCTAGATACGTACTGATTTCCTGACTACCAAAAAATGCCTGTTAATAAAAGCTTTTTGTCTTATACTAGTAGTACACCAAAAACTATTGTCCAACCTTGTTCACATTAATTGCAATAAAAGTTTGTAATCCGGTAAAGACTTTATGCTCACCACGTATTTGGAAAAAGTTTTAAGGCGACGTAAATAGAAATGGTTTCGAAGACGACGCCAGAAACAAGTGTGGCTGGGCGGGCAAATTTTTAGAAAGTTTTGATATTAGAAAGGGTAGGCAGATTCTACGCTTGACCAAGGTTGATTATTTAATTCAGGATTTTTTCCGTTTTGTAACCATATTTCTCACCCAAAGTTGACTGCGAATGTCAATTAATTTTTGCAACTAAATTAAGCAAATCTCTTTGACGATTCTAAAAAAAGTTTAAAAAATATAAAGATTGAAAGAAAGTCAAAAACAAGCTAAGTTTAAACAATTAAATGTGATAACGCTAAAGGTGCGGAAAATTTTTGCAATGTTTTGAAAATCACTAGTACTAAGATCAAGTCAAAAATATTGACGAAAGGAACATGATCTTTTTCCCCGTAGCCGCCGCATCTATAGTTACTCATCCTAAAGACGGAGGTTCAGTTTCGACCCTCGAAAGGTCCAGATTCGGACCTCGATCCGCCAGTTGAGTAACCCGGGTCAAGAAATAAAAGCAGACTTTTTACTTGCATAATATCAATATTGTAATAATCTTTTTCTAAGTCAATATTACAAATTCGGAGACCGAGGTTCTGCGGAGTTGCATGAAAGACTTTTTGCATGTGGCTGTCAGACGATTTATAATGTGGGAGTATAGCGTATACACACGGAATTAAAAGCACGCTTATAACGGCATAGACGATATAGACCGGTAAAAACAAAGATGGTGACACTATAAACGTTGTATCAAGCATCTGTGAGGTTGCATTGTGAAGCCCGTCCAACATGCGGTGCCTGGCGAAAACAATAAATTTTTCAAAATCTTGGCTTTTTTATTGTCTCCAAGGTCATCCTGAAGCAAAACACACACATTTTCAGCTGGACGCTTGACAGTTGTTTCTCTCAGGAATTTTGAGCCCAGTAACTGTTTTAGGGTCTGGTTCTTTACCCACTTCGCTTTCTTCTCTTAAGGTACGGGTGGCGGTTCACAGCGTACATTTTTGTTTGATTTTGTGCGTTTTTTGCTCTAAAGTATATCGTGATCCTTTGCTCTAGCTCTATGGGCCCGCTCGCTGATCTGAGGAGTTACTACTTGATTTCCTCTTGCTCTCATGCATATTAGTAGGAAAATTTTCATCTGCTTTGATATCGATGTGATGCTTTACAATATATGTTGTCTAAATATCCAATTTTGTCCGACTTTACGTACCTAACCGGTGTATGTTTCTGCAGAGAAAAATCGTTTGGTACGTAGATTCTACCGGAGAGCACTTTCCTATCCGAAGCAATGCTTTGTTCCTCTAAAGAAAAATTTCTTCAAGGGTCGCAAACAACGTTTGAGGTGGGTCATGATTCAGAACTGCAGCTTCCGCCATTTTATCAGCATTCACAAGTAATTCGATGCAGGCAAGGGTAGTTGTGACATCTTTTTTCAACGAGTATGCCTACTTTCCCTGGCACAAATATAAATAATTGTTGAGGCAGTTTTTGTTCGTTGTTCTGAAGTCAATGGCGGCTACGTGCTCAAGCCTTTGCATGAGATCCATTGCACTTTTATAATTATGACCAAGTAACTCAGTTTCATATTACACTCTCTGCATTATTCTTATTGCTGAGCGCCAAGCAGAAAAGCTGTGAATATTATTTTTAAGGTCTTTGTGACCCGACAAAGGGATTAAATATAAGCCTACCGACTGCCAAGCGGACGCTCTAGTACTAAGAGCTAAGAACACAATTACATACTATCCGAATTGCTTTAAAATATCCTTCAATTTGGTGAAAAAAGTTTGAAAATCGGTTGGGAAATAAGGTCACAAAACAGTATTTAAGTAAACCGATTTTCTAAAAATGTTGCAATTTTAAAAATAATCATATTATGATCTCTGTTAGCGAACGACTGTCTTAATCTTGCCATACGGCATTATGACATCTAGAGCGAGTTGCAAGAGTGCGAGAGAAAAAGAACCATGCTTAGATGGCTTAAAATGTTTAAATAAAGAATTACTCATTGCGTTGTCAAATGAGCTCAAATTGTTATAGAGTTGTTTTTATCGAAAGCAGGTTATCAATATGTTCTGAAAATGCGTTTAATCGCGTTTCTACGGGCAGTAGTTTTTGAGAAAATACAAAGAACAAATAGCGCAATCAAGCGTTGATTATAACGTCATCTTAGACCCTGAAAGACTGAAATATTTTGTCAAGTAATAGGTTGGATTGTGGAAGATTAAAGGTGCCGCACTGTAGGGCACTCTCCTCTTCCTCTCGCTTTTTAGCATGATCTATAATTCTTGTTAAACCGTAAAGTCTTTGTAGGCATTGCAGCTCAAACTAAATTAGTAGATCAACTGTCACTCATTTTTTAAAGTGTTGCAGCCTGTATGAGAGGAAATTAGAGATAGTGGTCCTAGACTGTGTCGATTACCTTTCAGTGATCTACGGGCTCAGAAAGGTTGGAAATCATGAGATAAAGTGCCCGCTTTGCAATCGGTGAACCTGGGTTCATTTCCATTTTCGAGTCATACTAAAAAACTTAAAAAATAGTATTTATAGTTTCCCTGTTTGGCACTTAGCACAAAAGGGATATTTTGGAGAAAAATCCGGCAAACTCGCTTGTTGTATCCTTAGTCGAGACATCTTTATGAGGCAGACAGGTGGCAGAGCGAAGCAATCTACCCGTCGTGGTGGCCAAGCCTAACTGAAGACTAGCAACAAAAGCTAATAAAAAGCTCATAATCTCAGCAGCTCCTCCGAAAAGAAAGATATTGTTTACAGAAGAAGAAGCATACATTGCATCCGGAATTCCTAATTTCGTTTACGGGAACAGTGAGGTGTAACAGCACTGCAATGCTTTTTTTTATCATTACTGTGACGTTTCCAAGTCAGACTGGGGCAAACTGGTAAATGATCTAAAATTTCCAGTTACACTATACTAACATTTGACCGAACGAAAGCGGATATGAATCATTCCATTTTATGCCAGGCGCATGACTAAAAGGCATAGAGCATGCACTTCACTCTAGTCAATGTACTGCTTTCATATAAACTTATTTATGAATAAAAAACTAGTCATTAGGTAAGCTGCGGCCAGCTTCCCACCCTGCATGCTGCACTACGGCAAATAAAACATTTTTCTTTTACTTTTCACACAACAAATCAAAAGCAAGTGGAAGCATTGATCTGTTACACAGAATGTTTTTCGCTTTACTTTGATTTGATTCCGTATAACTTAGTTTATGTGCTGTCAAAATTGGATCAACAAAGTGATAAAATATTTTTGTCTTTTGACTCACCAAAGATAAAACTGCAGAGATTACAAAATAAATGAATACAACAACTGTGGTGTGAGATGCACCGCACTGACTTTCAATTGACATTTCTTCAGTAAAAAGCTGGCACTGACTTGCTCAATTGAATTACAATGCCCGGACCGTCGATCCGGCTATTGAAACTCGATCAAATCTTTATTTTAAAACTTACTGTAATGTAGAAATAATACAAGCCAGCTACAAGAAACTTTCTTCCACACAGGTGAACAGTTAAACTTCTTCAATACTTTTTAAATAAACAGCTTCAAAAAGAACTGGATATAATCAATCATAAAACAATCGATTTATCGTAGCTTTTTTCATTCATGCATATGAGCTCGTACTCTGTTCGCTAGGTTTGTCAGAAGGGGCCACTACGACGGGTAGTCGCTCGGTCCCACCACCTGGCAGCCACAAAAAAATGGAAGTGTTTCATTAAGTGCCTCACCCAATGACACAAGCGAACTAGTTGGCTATTGCTCCATACAATTCCTTTCATGCTGAGTGTCAAGCTGTAAATGCCATTTTTAAAGTCTTCGATACGACTTGACTAGGGAATTGAACCTACGCCTACCAAAGGTAGATCAAAATGATTTAAGCATGTCTGCACAACCGATCAAAACATGATCGTTAGTTTCTAGCCAAACCAACCAAACTAAAAGTAAAATATTGAATGTTATCATGATGAGATGAAACAACGAGAGTTTACAGTAACCTACCGCTTAAGTTCGCATCCCTACTAAGTTCGCAAAAATTATTACAAAATTTAGATGCAATTCATTGTAGGTTATTTACAATGGTAAATTTTTCGATTTAAACATGTCATGAATCGTTCGCTGATGCGTGACAGACCTTCTTTTGCATTTTGCTTCCAAAATCACCTGCCGCAATTTTCGCTATAAGTGTTAGAAGGAATTTTTCAGTAGTAGTCATCTCCTACTTGAGCTTGCACATCAAGACACAACAACTGATCCTTAACTTACTTCATAAGCTCAAACCCACCAAACTGACACTGCATTCTGCTGGTTCCGGAAATTGTGCGCAAACTTCGGCAACCGTATGATCACTTTCATCTTCTGAATTGTCGTTTGTTGCTTGCATTGTTTCCAACATCTCATAGACACCATCAAAAATCACTTTCGAGAACACTTCCTTGTTTTCGTCATTAATGTGCACAAACTCTTCTATAGTGCTCTCATCTGTTGGAAAATTTAATGCTTTAAAGCCGCGCAATAGATCAGCCATCAAATCAACTTCCTCATCAGCTTTACCTCGCAACGTTAGTAATTCAGACTTATTGAACGCATTCTCTATTAACCCATCCGATATTGCATCCCAGGCAAGCTTAATATATTGAGCTACATGTAGAGAAATAGCAGGGCTGTCATAAGCGACTCCTGGTGCACCTTTAGCTAACCTTTGTGTTTGCTCTTTTTTGCGGGCCTTCAACTTCTCATCAAGCTCGCAAAATCTAAAACATCTTTGAGACATATTTATATCTTTTTTTAATGCTGCGATAATTTCCATACAACAAGGCTGTTTCTAGCTGGTACAGTTAAGTGGAAAGAACACTTAATGTTACTAATGTTATTTCTTTCAAAAGCGGCAAAATGACCTGAAGCATTGTCCAATAGTAAAAGATCTGGGCATCCTGTTCTCTTCTTACCTCAAGATAAAATGCATCCTCAAACCATTTCCAACAAGTGGCAACGTTCATCCACGCCTTATTCTGAATAATGTATTTAAGTGGCCATGCCCGATTTTTGATACAAGATGAAAACTTTGGTTTTCCGCTCAGTGTGCAAGGAAATTTGTGAGTTCCTGTTGCATTTGCACAAACTACAAGTGACACTCGTTCTTTAGATTTTTTATCTCTTGTACTACTAACATCCTCGAATGGCACAAGTAGGGTATATGACTAGGTAGCAGCCTAAAAACTAGGCTTGTTTCATCCATACTATATACATTTTCGGCCATACTGCGTAATTATGGCACATAACTCGTCCAACGCCCCCAGAATCTCTGTCCGCTTCTGTTCCTTCACCGTGAAGAAGTTGTAATACTCGGGGTTCTCTAAATCTAATAAACCACCGCCACGATGCTTAAAAGTCTTCTGCTATATCAATAGTTGTTCGGCGAGTTGCTTTGCTTTTAAAATGGCGAGTTAAGATGGAACGGGTAGGTTTGCTCGACGCGTACTATCAATCCAAAAGTATAATTTATCTTCCAGTTCTGTAAACCGCTCAACAGACGCTCGAAAGTTTTTCTTTTTTGTCTCTTCAGACATCAGAGCAGAACGTTTACGAATAGCTTCACGGTTCATCCATATTTTTCCTATGCCCGTCTCACTCACTTCGTACTGTCGTGCGATGCTTCTTTTGCTCGGAGAATTTGGCTGACTCAACTTAGAGATTACTTCTAATCTCTAGGACTCATTTGAATGCTTGGCTTTGCCGGGCATCATATGTGAATACTACATTGCAGTATGTTAATATTATATGCTTTATAAAAATTAAGTTAGTAGCTTTAGTTACTGTAATTTATCCATCAGTCTCGAATCGATAACTGACTTTACAATAATCATCCTCTTCAAAGTTTTTCTGATTGAGACCTTGTATTACATGATAATACGCATACTGACGTACTGATTTGTGTTTACGAAACAATTAGACCAATTAATTACAGTCAAGGGATCAGCAATTACCGATTTAAACATAAATAGCTAAGTTCGCACCTACCACTTAAGTTTGCAAAACCGTTCTTGTTTAAGTTGCGAACTTAAGCGGTATGTTACTGTATTCAACTCCTCGAACACAAAAAGGAAGTTTGAGACGTGCAAAACGACTCTTCAATCTACGAGTAAGCAGTCACCAACACCAGATGGTGCAGGCCATAATTTGAATTGTAAACGTGAGGTTTCATGCAAACATCAACTATAGGTCTTAACACTAAATTTTAACACTCTCAGATAGTCAATCACGCTTCGCTGCGAACAAGAAACGCCCTCTTCTCCGTAATTGCTAATCTGGGTCCAAAATATAGAGTATGTCCAGAGCCACAACAACCACTCCGCTGTGAATAGGTATATCTACTTCAATGATTTTAAAAACCATTAAATGATTGACATGCTGGCGTAACAAAACCACTACAATAAGCAAATAGTAGCATTCGTTGGGTTAGAAAACGGGAAGCATCCTCGTTCGTAAACCCCCTTATCTTGGCTTCGTTAGATCTGAAATCTGATATTGCTCGGCGCCTCTCGCTCACGATGGATGGATGTGCCAATCGAAGATGCTAAAAACTTACCGAAGACCGCACTAACTGGAAAATTCTTACGTCTATTATAGGTTCCACAAACGAGCTAACTCGCAAAAAAAATGGAAATGTGTTAGCAGAAAGCCATTTCTGAAAATGGATTTTAGTTAAATAAAAAGATTTCGTAGAAGTCTTCCCGTCCTGATGATGACTTCAGTTTTGTTTTTAAAAAAACAGCGCCAACCAACCCATGCCGAACTTTCTTCTACTATGTATTCGATCAGCTTAAGATGCAACAGTTTTCACCGTTTCTATTTGCGCATGTCTACGACGTTTGTCCAAAATTTTGATTTCTTTTGGTTAAAAGAAATGTGCTATTTTTAAAAGTGCTGTGCTATTTTTTTGAGAGTTGAGCCATTTTTTTGAGGTTTAAAAAATACGATCATAAAGAAAAATTATCAAACTATTTTATGTTTTGGTAGTACCTGGTCACCGTTTCCTTTTTCCAAATGAAATAAATTCACACCGTATTTTCGGACCTGTCTGGAAAACGGTTGCCCTTTATTCTTCAGATAAGGCTACAAAAAGGGAGCCCGAGGCAACTGCCTCACTTGCCTTATTCTAAATCTACCGCTGTGCAGGTATACACGGTACAGACATATGTCAAAACTAAATTAACAGTGAAAATAAATACTTAGAAGTTTGGGCATGCGAGAAAACGAGATTTATGAGCTTGAAATAACCTCACAGATGCGCACTTGAAGGGCGTTTGTCAGCGGGCCAAATGATCTTAGCTTCACAAGAGATATCAAGAAGTGCAGTAATTTGGAGAAACTGCGGAAGACTTAACAAAATGGTTATAATTTAAAAGTGATAACCTATAGCTGTGGTTTTCAACCAGGAAAGCCTACCTCTCTAGTGGAGGTAAAATCACATCTAAGGGGAAGTGAACAAAGACTTGTAGAACAGGTTGAATTTATGCGAGGCCGTTTTTTATTGCAGTTGTTATTAACCAAAAGAGAAAAACTGTAGCATTTTGTGCAATATCACCGGTGGTTTGCATTGTTGAATACCACATCAACAATTTTCTTATTTTCACGCAAATCGCAACAGCAGTATTCCTGTTGACAATGTAATTCAATTATTTAAAGAATATTCGTTGTGTTGCAATTATTCTGAATGTAAAGGAGGTAAAAATAACATCAACTACAGTGGGTGAGGCGACATATTGAAGAGTTGGAAACCCCTGATCTATACACCATACAGGCTATAAATGCATGTGCACAAAGATTTACTTTTGCAGTAAAACGCACTATAGTTACTAGTTATCGGCAGGAAGGAAACAAATTAGTAGAACGTTAATCTACGAGTCG
The DNA here is from genome assembly GCA_963675345.1 of Trididemnum clinides. Taxonomy (NCBI): domain Eukaryota; kingdom Metazoa; phylum Chordata; class Ascidiacea; order Aplousobranchia; family Didemnidae; genus Trididemnum; species Trididemnum clinides. The sequence continues at coordinate 2,829,893 of OY776299.1, forward strand.
TATCGTATCTTGGTTAGTTGAGTATTGCAATCCTTCAACTGAAATCGATAGTCTGATCCCGGTTGCAGGATTTCTCCATTCTAGCTTTAGTAAGTTTCGAATCATGAAAAACCCTCAACTTAGCAGTGACCGCTGTAAATGGGCCTGCGAAAGGTCTACTCATGTGCGTGTAAAAATAAATTGTAGCAGTTTGTCTTGCACCATTGCCTTTAATAATGATAATAATATGATTAAGTTTTATTTTAACTTTTTAAATCTTAAATTTGTGCCATTTAAATCTAAAAGACGACGTTTATTTAGCCAGTGTAGTTGCTATTCTACGTCGAAGCAAGACTATCTGTTGCTAAACTTTAAAACGGTGTTATTTGGCTTCGTATGTTTTTTTTTTGATTTTCCATGCAAGCTGTAGTTATGACAAGCAAAAAACGTGTAAACGTGTGGATCCAAAGTTTGTTACCTTGTGTCGGCACGAACATGTTTAATGCAAAGTGTATGTACGGCCAATCATTGAAGGTTTTCCCAGTGATAAATAGCAAACAGACACGAGTCCTTCTCACACTGCAGTAAGAAAAAGTTAACAAAACATTATTGGTGTTACAAACCATACATAATCACCAGAGTAGACAAAAAAATATTTGCCTCCCCAAGATTTGCTCTTGCCCTTCCAAAAATATCTTGCTGGCTACGTGCCTGACGTTTATACAAAAAATACTTTTTTGCTTAAAAAGAGGATAAGCCACGGTATTTCTTACCTTCATATAGAAAGCCGTTTAGACAATACTATGACTGAGGTCTTCGTAGTTGGGACTGTGGGTACAGTATTATCAATTGGCGGCTACAGCAGAAGTACGACGGTGACAAAAAATTGACTTTAAAAGTCATGTTTACGCCAAAGTTAATCCGTCACAATCTAAGGTATGAGAATCATGCCGCCCACTCCCTCATCTTATAGCGAATGATCGTGATTGTGTTTGAGATTTCAACGGCAACTCACGTGAACGAAATTAGATGAGTAAGCGCAATAGTGCATGGCATTTGCGACACAAAGTACTTCTCTTGCTACTATAAATTCATCAAGCCCGCAAGAACCGATAACAAGCCACAGTTTTACGTCACCTGCGTTGCTGGCTTTGAATAAATTCCTCCAGTGGCCAGCGTTGAGCCAGCCAACAATGCTTTTTTGTATCAATTCTAAAGCTTCTTGTACATCTGTTCTGCATCAAGTTTTGAAGATTCAAAAATCTCTTGTCGATACTAAACTGAATCGCAACATTCAGTAGCTTTCGGCGCTTATTAACTGTAGCTGATTATTTAATGGCAATACATTTGTAATCATGACCACGTGAATTCGGCTTCATATTTTATTCTCCATTTTTTCCCTATTGCTGAGCACCAAGCAGGAGGCAGTGACATTTTTACAGTGTTTAATATAGGTAGGCTTAAGACTAGACAAGTCTTGATTTATTGCTTCACCACTACCTTCAACGACCATGCCTCTGGTCAAACACGCCTTTAATTTACACGCTAGTACTACTTAAAAAGCTATTCTTCTCAGCAATTTCAGCTCCAACACTCGAGTGCTTTTATCGACTTCTAGAAGAAAACTTGAAAATACTCAAAACTTTTAATTGCCCAGTATGTAGGCACATCAAGGTCATATCAGCGGTGCTTGCTCACTATTGGTAAAAACCTACATCTTTCAGTCCGCCACGAACACCAGCAGACCTGTTTAATCAACTCATAAATGTACCAAAACAGGGCGTTGTTGACCATCTTGCTATCATCAGCCTATCTAATCTTAGCTTGACAAAATTAACTACATGTTCCAGTTATTTGCTTACTGACTTATAGTGGAGCCTTCTCGTAAAATCCATCGCGCGTCTCGGTAAACATAGCAAGCAGTAAGATCGATATGCGTTACGCCAACAGATAATAATATTGTTCTGTCTCGCTTTAATGTCAGCTTTAGCTTGGACAGCGCTCTATCAGCGCCTGCGGCTCTACGTGACACTATATAACAAGCGAATATCCATATCAAGTTGGGTAATTGGTCAATCGTGCTAACGTGCTACTATTTCGGAAAAAACCGTTTCATTTTCATTTGCAAAATGCCAACCATAAATACGACGATTCGAGTTTAGGTGCTACTGTGCTAAACTTTTCTGGTACTGGTATGTTTTTGGAGATTTTTAATAAACAGTTCTACGAAGTCCGTTAACAATGAGGTTAACTACTCGCAAATCTGTCTCTGTAACGACTGGCTACAAGCTACTGACAACTGAAACTACTACATAGATGAACTGTAACAGCTGATCGCTCGAGCAAACTCGTTGAAACACTGCTATCTACGAACATGCCAACAACAGCACTGTTGCAGTGTACACGTCAGACATTAACAAGCTCGCTGATATGTCAACATAGCGCAAACCGCTGACATGCGATTACGCGGTAGTTATACAACGCTTCAAGCACAATCTTCAAGACATTTGTGCGAGCATTCAGCTTTACTACTTTACCTTCTTAAGATAGTAACGTTTTTTTTAATAGCGAACAATAAGTCAAGCCGATCGTGAGGTCGAATTTCATAATATGGTTGATATTGATATCACGTGGCTTATACTGTGCTTCTTAGTCTCGTCCAACAACAATTTCCGCACACGATTCTTCTCGTCGAAATTGCCACTCAATGCACAGTCCGATAAACGGAGCACGAAAATATTTACCCTTAATCCTTCAATCTTCCTCTCAAGGCGTTGCTAATCGGCAGTTGCTACCCTCAATATCCCGAAATATTTTCAAGTTACACAATTAACGCATAGACTATCGTCAGAGGGCCATTGCAGCGCCTACTATCCGCAGTCCTCACCATATCGAGAAGTCCGTTCTGTATTGTCTTTTCTATGAAGCGCAATTCTCTCGGTCTGTGCGTGCGTGTTTGCGTGTGCATGTGTGTGTGCGTGCGTGTGCGTGCGTGTGTGTGTGTGTGTGTGTGTGTGTGTGTGTGTGTGTGTGTGTGTGCGCGTGTGCGTGTGCACGCGCGAACTAAGATAACATCATTACTAACAATTGATTGTAAAAATTGTTTTCTTTATTTTCTCAAAAACTACCGGCTTTAGAAACGGGTTGAAAGCTTTTGCTGGAAATAGTAACAAGACGCCTTTGATATAAACAATTCTTTAACAATCTAAGCTTTATTGCCCACGCAACAAACGAGCTTTAAAAAATCGATGTTTTGTCATAATGTTGAGCGTCGTCATAGTGCTTTCTGGTACCCAGTGGTGGATGCGAATTTATGAGGCAAGTGCGGCAGCTGCCTCGGCCCCACTTTTTTTGGGCCATTTCCCATGGAGAATAGGGGCCCCCTTCCTTCAGACTAGTCCTATAAACTGCTTTTTGGCTTTTTAAAATAATGCTGATTTCACGAAAAAATTCTTTACTTGTAAGTTTCGAGACGAAACCCTGGTTCACAACACGTTTACCTAATCCAGTCTTTTGAAATACTGTAGATGTAATCTCCAAATGGAAAAAACAAAGGTCTCTTATGAGTAATTGGGCAAAGGGACCCTTTATGAAATCTTGCCTCGGGCTCCAAAAATCCTCAGTCCACCTCTGCTGATACCACTTCAGTGAAAACAGGTGCAGGCTATTCACTGTCATTTTTTAAGCAAACGTAAATTGTAAAGCCTATTACTGATATGTGTCCTTTTAAATTACAATAATATATTGTAGTACTTACCTATTTATTTGTTGTATATAAGCAAGCACAATCTTGATTCATGAGTAGAGAGGTCGAAATTATGGGCATAGTTCATGAAATCCAAATTTCGAGGCGAATCAGTAAAAAAGTTTAAGTCAGTAAGTGTGAAATCATATACTGTACCATTGTGTGAAATCATAGTCACCAAATATACGATCCTGCCTATGGAAGGAAATTTTGTCTCGAAAATAGATTGTAAGGTCAACTGGGTGATTCAATGCAAGAGGTATAACAGTAACGCATCTAGAAACTTTTGGTGGAGAGGATGAGAAGTCTAAATTGATGCATTGTCATTGAAAATCAAGATCTTTTTTTGAGGAGATCAACTTTATCAAAGTCCAGTTTTTTCAAAAATTTTTCGAGACAAATACAACAAAATTAGTTCACGAAACCAAGACTAAGAAAGCTGGCACGGAATACATTCCCCAAATCTGTTTTGGACCCGTCACTGCAGTATAGCCCCATTTGCTCTGTTACGGGATCAAGGCAGACAGGTGCAGCCATGGAACTTGGTGTCACAAATACTGAAACGAGGGGGGACCAAGGCACCAAGTCGCGAAATAACCGTACCGCCAAAAAAACCATATCTGCAATCGTAAAACAAAAACCATTATGGCGCCCACATCAACTTTGACTTTCAGCTCCCATACTTGTAGGAAGAAACGGATAGATTTTATAAAATAATAAGGAGCTTGCAAGTAAAGCCAGTCTTAATTCAAAGTACTTGTTCAACGATCGGAATTAGGGGCAAAGGGGCGATGTTCCCATTTGCATCACCTTATTGTTGATGCCCTCAAAAGTGATATTTTGGTGAAGCCGGTGCGCTGGGTGAACTCATATTTCTAACCCCACGTATCTGGCTGGTAGCTTTGTCGGCTATTTACCCGTAAAATAATTGACAAACACAACAACTTTGATTCTCTACAAAAAGCTAGATCCTCTGAGGCAAAACAAGTTGTTGGCAAACATTAGTTGTGTTTTCGTACCAACTCGACCTTGCCGTTCTGCAAATGGCAGATAGTCAGCGATTCTAAGATTACTTTCTCGCTGTGACTTTCTAATACCTTCAACGTGCAGCGTGTTAACTATTGTTCGGTCTAAACATGTTAGCCGTGCTGGCTAAGTTCCGACATCAGGGTCAAAGTATGGTAAGCAAGTGAGCCTTGTTACTACCGGTGGTACCCGCGTATTTCAGCGATTCTACCGCATTTCTCTATTCTTGAGATCGATCGACGACAGTAAGTTTTAATGAAATCCACTGAGGGGGTTCAGAGATGAGCTGTGAATTTTGTGAGTTAAATCGAATTTACTCAAAATGAGTTTGGTAGAAAGATTTTTCTTGCCTTCAACGAGCTTAATTTTGTTGTGAAAGAATTTGATTGCTAGAACTAAACAAATGCTTTTTGTTAAGTAGCCACAGCCCTACACAAATAGCAACCTAACAGCCTTGTAGCATCTATAGAAGCTCAACACTTCGAACTTCATGTTGTGTTCTGCAAAGAGTTTGCTCGTTTCACAAAAAAGCTTTTGTACGTTTTTCAAAATAATGAGGTCAAAGTTCGGAAAATTGTCCCTGCTTGGTAGTGCCAGACAATCAGGGTTGGGATGGCGGCGCCAGCCCACAATGAGTAGGGGGTCATATAATAGGTAGCATAATTTCAGAGAAAACCTCGATGGAATGTAGCCCCAAGTCATCACCACCAGCGTTGCTTCAATGTGAGGGTTCCCTCAGAACCACATGATATCTAGCTTCAATCAATCCATTTATTTCTAGGCGCTTAAGGTTGCTTTGAGAGTGTGAGTCAGGGTCGAATAGATCGGAATTTTTATAGACCACTAGGCGGGGAAGCCTATGGGCAACAGCCTATATCTAGGGTCTACAAGAAGGGCCTGGAGAGATTTTTCCCTCAACAAATTTTGAAGAACTAAAATTGATTTGGTGCAACGTGGCGTATTTTGTGTGGGAAATTTTCTACCAAAATGGAAACAAAATTAATATGTAAAATTATAAAAATTGGGCCATTGTTCAAAAATAACTTTCGCATGAAATTTAGATGGGGTTGAAACAAATTCAGATGGTTTTGTAAGTGATTAAATCTCGCCCGGTTAGACCTAGAAGAGACTGTGAAAAATCTATTATAAGTTTAACCGGGCCAGATTTAACCCCTAATCTGTATTGCCATTATGTACCACCTCAAATGAGGGATCGCTGCTTTCGGACATCGTATTTTTACTCCGTAACAGAGTGATAACTTGGAAAAATGAGTCGCTGAGTCTGCCCTACGCTAAAGCATAGTAGCTAAACTATTGTAAAACTGCTATTATTACGTATATAGTTTTGTATTAGTGACGAAACAACGTAATGCACATTTGAAAGTTTTGAATGATTTATTTATGAAAAATAGCACCGGAACTATACTTTCTCTACAAATCAAGCTTATGAACTCATATATCTTGCTCGGATCACTCCGACCGCATAAAACTTTAAGCTACATGATTTTTCAAAATGTTTTTCATTCTTCAAAAACTAGAAAGTTACAATCATAAAGTCCAACCTCTCCTCTCCAAAAAACTCAACGGATCTGCACGAATTATAGAAGTAGCCCTAAGCAGATGTGGTGGAACAACTTTCGTACGCTTCACTGGCTAGCACTACTCGCTCATCAGCTGTACAGCAACAGCACTTCAACACACGCTTCAAACTATCCCTTCCAATCAAAAGAAATCAAAATTTTGGACAAACATGGTGGACATGCACAAATAGAAACCGTGAAAAATGTTGCAAGCTGATCGAATACATAGTGGAAGGATGCTCGGCATGAGTTGGTTGGCACTGTTTTCTTAAAAATAAAACTGAAGTCATCATCAGGAGTGAGGGGAAAGACTTCTACGAAATCTTTTTGCCCAATTCGTTGTAAAATTAATAGAAGAACGTAAAAGATACTGCGGCCTTGTCACCTAGATTGCACAGCCATTTTAAGAATATCAACAAAAATAATTTAAATATCTAGGATGATGACGAAACGCCAGTTCTCATAGGAAAAGAAAGCGACTTAAAGATAGGATCAGTTACTCACTTCTATCGATCGATTTTACGTCACACGGCCTGTTCTTGCTTGGTATTGACTAAAAACAGAAGAGGAGAAATTACAAAAAGCTGTGCGTGAGCTCATAAGTAAAAGCGAATATGTGATACGAAAATTGAAAATTATTACATGAACATTACTATTTCAAATATATCAATATTCTCAGTCTTGACAGTAGAAGCATTGCATTCAAAACTCTTCAAAATCTGTAAAGGGCACAAAATGCAAAAAGTCTACGAACAGCTCAATATGTGAATGAAATGCCAACAACGCTGAAAGATGGGTCAACTAAAGTTATTTTCCTGTAAAGCAAGCGAATGCTTTTATTCCATTAACTTTCGAAAAATGCCGAGTTAGATCGAAAAGTTTAAATCAATTTTTCAAAAATTATTCTTTGATGATTCGATGAAAATTACACCCATACGAATTACAGCTACAAGTATAATCTCGTCACCGAATACACTGATCAAATCCAATAATTGCTAAGATATTTTCAGACATATTTCATATTACTTATAGAAACGCAACCACCCGCACTGCTGCCTCGCAATCGAGCGGTTGTAGGTTCGATGCTGCACGGGCTCTTCTTCGACATTTTCATTGATCAAAGTTAGTCCTTCTCTTTTCTAGAAACGGAAACGAGGCCTTTTGTCTGCCACTGTCTCTAGTCCTGCGAACCGTATTGCCCAATTGGTATCAAACAAAGATTTCAGGCCTCTGTGCATTGCCTGCGTGGTTGTTTTCTTCGCCGTTTCCAAGGTGGATACCCGAGCTCTTCAGCTTTACCTGTGTGGTCAAAGAAGCGAGACTGCGTGATCTCTACGCAAACTTTTTTTAGGATAGGCGCTTGGAAGCAATTTCCTCAACATTTTTGTGTGACTTATTGAGAATATGCGTCGTCCCCGCGGTAAAACTCCCGTTATCCTGAAACAAGCTTGAACGCTACTTGTCCAATATACAGGTACAACAGGCCAAGTTTTTTGTCGCCAGAAAATAACGCTTCGAAGCTCCGCTCATCAATATCAGCTCTTAATGAAGCGCAATTAGACAACTAGTAAACTCTCGGTTTTGCATTTAGTCAGTCGCTATTTCTCAGTTGCTGGTATAAGATGCGCGCTTTCTCTGTGACGAACTTTTCTTATCAATAATTCAAGCTTGGCAGTACCATAGCGAGCCAATAATACTTGCTTCTAAAAATTACGAGGTAATCTGCATCTGACTTTCACTCTATATTCCGCGCACTGCGCAAATACATTTTATTTCAAGCTACTTATTTGCATTTATGGAAATCAGCCGCAATTTAACAATAGTTGCATCATAATCAGAGATCGAAATAATTGCGATAAGTTCAACTTTGCAATCCGACTGCACTCACCGTGTCTGGTGATGTGCCAACCTTTACTTATTATCTACCGCTACTGCAAATTGTTACAAACAAATTTTTGGACCAGGCAACTTCCTTCCGGAAATGACATCATAATATCACAAACATGCTAACAACCAAAAACATGTTATACGTTGTTAGTTTCAGTTTTGTTTCAAACATAAAGAACCAAGTATAGCCAAGCAACAAAACTAAGGAAATTTTACTGGAAAGTTTGAAAAATTTTGTTTTATTTTTGCAATTCCTGAAATTATAAACGTGTTTAATTAGTTTTACAATTTGTACAGTTGTTTTCTGGTATTATCCCACTTTTGCTATGGACAAAGGCGCAACCGGGGGTGGGGTCGGCTAAAACCCTCATTAACTATGCCACTTTGCCTCAAAAAAAGGTGAATCCTTTTCATACTTGGGGGAAATCAGTTAACCTGCCACGAAACGCTTCCGAATAAGACTTCTCAGCGACACTCAGCTTCACTACCTCGGCTGCCCCTCACTAAAATCTTGGATACTGACTTGGCTGTGGATCGCAAACGATGAGACGTAATCAGTGACCGAGAGTTTCTTAGAATCTCAGCTTCTACCAAGCCCATCAGCACTTGACACAATTCTAGCATTACTATTTACCCCACCCCATGACAAAAGATTCGAGATTTTTTTAGATGAACGGTTGATTACATCGAGTAAAACGTTACCAAAATGATAAGTACAAAATGTTACTGTGCCATTTTGGAACAACAAGCAAATGTTAATTTGCAATTTAACTGAAGGTTTATTTGTTCATGTCGCTCAAAAACCGCTATTTTCGCATTTATAATTTGTTTCCGTGATATTCAATTCCTATTATAAGCATTTTAAATAGTGACGTCACCTCTGATAATGTCATCATTTGTTGAGGTAGGCCTAATGACTAAAATTCAAAAAGTCGGGCCATGCGACATGTTGCACAGTAATTTTAAAGATTGGCAAATGATTTATGATCTAATAGCAGCTAACACTTTACAAAACTAAGTAAACCAGTTCAATAAAAAGTTTCCTGGATCTCCACTTCAAATCAACTAACTCCAACACATAATCGCACTAAAACTTCTCTTTTACGCATGACTTCATCTTCTGTTTGCTGGGTTTTTGTCACACTGGGCCGTCACGACCAGTAGACTACTTGAACCCACCACCTGTCGCCCACATAAAAATGGAGGTGACTAGCCAAGTGCTTTACCCCAAACTACAATAAGCTAACTTGCCGTTTTTTTCTCCTCACTATCCCTTTCGTGCTGAGCGCCAAGCAGAAAAATCATGAATACTGATTTTTAAAATTCTTTGGTATGACTCAACAATAGAATTCATGCCTATCGACTCCAAAGCGGACGTTCCAACCACTATACCATCGCGCAGGTTGTATTAAAACGACCTCATGGACCGACCACACTTCTCACCACCATGTTTTTGTTTGCCCTTCTCATTATATATGCAAAGAACCCGTACTTAAAGTAATCCTCTATTTGAAACAATCAAAACCAGCAACGCGTTCGAACTGTGCATGAACTTCGTATTTGTAACCAGCCCAACTTCTGCAATAACTCAAAGCAAAAAAGTGTCGGTGGCAACAGCTACCGGCTATTTTCATGCAAGTATTGGCATGATAAATTCGACATTCTTTTATAGAAAAAATGTGTTTGACCTACAACTAGACTAAACTTTACAAATTTATCATCATAACAAGTGAGCGTTCTTTTTTTTAGCATGAAACAATGTGTTGCAGTGTGCGTCGTAGTTCATTTTTGACAAATTTCACATCCATGCTTTTAATTTGTCTAAAATTTGGTCAGCAGTTGACCACCGACTGAACCAATTTCAAGCTACGTTTGAAAAAATGTGTAGGACGAAATTTGATTCTTTATCTGCCACATACCAGAAACGATGCTGTTGCAAGCTTAAAAGGAAGGTCCAAACCTGGTCCTACCTTCACAGCGCATTTGTACTACACTTGGCAGCCCAACACACGATAAGTAGAGAAGTTGCTCTCTATGAACACAATAGCGGGTGTGGAATAGATGCGTAATGAGTGTTTTCTCGTATGTGTTTACTTGATGAGAGCATCGCACTAAGAATATTAGCTGTTATCATAATCAACGACTACAGGCTGGTTTCCATCACGCGTTGCCGGCCGGTCGGCGTAGCGTAAATATTTTTTGTTTGTCTATTTGAAGTTATTTTACGGACAAAAAAGCTCCGCGCATAAAATTGAGCAGAAAAACAAAGAATGTTTTCGCTATTTGCGGGTAATGGAAACCAGCCTCAACTTTTAGGTGGTCTGATGCGAAGCGCGCTTTCGGCCAAACACACAACATGCAGTAAACAAGTTCTTTTCACTAATCATTTCGTGCTGTGGCTTCAATGAATAAGCGTCGTAAAAACAACACGTTGATTTTTTGCGCGACGTTACAACATTGAAATTCTCCTTCATCTGATACACTTTGAATGCTTTCTATAACACGTGATCGCTGTGTTTCACCCATTGCCGCAAAGTTTTACCGGAGATTTACTCAGCCTTCCGAGCATACTGCCAAGATTTGGTGCATAATTTGGATGGGTTTTACTTGAGAATTTAATTCTAGTGAGTTTAGTGTTTTATTTGCGTTTTATCAGCTAAAAGTATCTAAACTCAATAAAGTTTATTCTACCTGTTCTGTGTTTAACAGCAAAACTAGCCGGCTCTGCCGCAGTTGCTCGATAGGGCAACCGGTCAGTTACGTCGGGTAAGAGATATGAGTTCAGTCTGCGCACCGGATTCACCTAATATACAGTACGTTTCTGAGAGCAGCAACGATAAGTTGGTACTAGTGGGGACATCTCCCCTTTACCCCTAATTCCGATCGTCGCACGGCACTTTGAATTAAGACTGCTGTCTTACTTACAATTTCCATTATTTCATAAAATCTATCCGCTTCTTCCAACAGGCATAGGAGCACAAAAGTCAAAGTTGTGGTGGGCGCCATAAATGTTTTTGTTTTACGACTACAGAGATGAGTTTTTTGGTAATACAGTTATTTAGTAACTAGGTGCAACCCCTTCGTAGTGATATTTGTGACTACAAGTTTCATGGCTGTACCTACAGTGAGTCCAAAAAGTCGCTACCGTTCAAATCTTCTCAATTTTAAGTTCTTAATGTAGAAATAAATTTCAATGTTATTTGCAATACTGTCTATGGAGACAGTGCTATGAATGTATGCATTGATTTTTTAAATTCATTACCAAGATATCTAACACTTTGAATTTACAGCAACTTCTCATTTTCCATGTACATAGCCTAATTGATATTTTGATATTTGCTGCCAGAAATTCACTCACGAACCTATCGCCGAATACGTTTCTGTGTTACTTTGAGAGGACTTCAGATAGATCCCTACGACAAATAAAATAATAGAATGTTGTTCAGTCATTTATGTTGTCATTTAACCCATTTTAACATGTAACCCATTTTAACCCATCACATTCTTTGTTAAATAAACGATGGATAATACATGGATTTTTCAACAATAGCGACTTTTTGGACACACTGTATGTACCGAAATAGAGCAAATGGGGCTATACTGCAGAGATAAATCCAAAGGAGAAGTGGAGAATGCATTCATTCCTTCTTAAAATGGATAAATTGGGTATTTGCTTTCGTGTGAGAACCGTTTTCCTCTGTCAAGGCATGTACATCTTAAAGAAGAATTACCATTCGTTGTGATGTCACCATGACGTTATCAAGCCCCTCGTGACACTTACCTCAAAGTAGAAATCGATCGTGCCAAGTTTCACGTTTGTACGGCCAATATTTGAAGCGCACGTGGACATACACACACACAACATTGCGCTTTACAGTATAGACCTGGAGTGGCCGAACTGCGGTTCGCCAACCGCGTGGGGCTGTTGAGACTTTGAATGCGGCTCTTTTTAGCTGACGTTGCTTTTTTGTACAGTAATGCAGCTTAGGAGTGCGCAACTGGGGCTCGTCACCCTAAATTTTGTGGCCGGTGGGAGAGTAAAAACGCGTAATTTCAGGCTTTGAAAACAATAACTTCAAAAAAAACGAAAAGGTTTCTCAATTTGCTTAAATGGAAAATGCGTCCATTCGAGCTTTAAAAATTACGCCCACAAAAAAAGGTCTTCTCCATCGATTTGCTTGGCAATGCATCGCCGGAACATCATGGAGATGTGCGTTGCTGCTCTTTCAAATTTGGCTTCCATCGTTTTAGGGTCTTTCGAGCACCAAGTGTGATTATCCTTGGTTTAGATTAGCCAGACTGCTTTTATAAAGCTCAATGTTCAAGAAAAAGCAAGAAAAACTTGTCATGAACAAAATCAGTTGCTGCTAAAGAAAGTGACAAATTAAAATAATCAGCTATTAATAGATGAATCTTGTTGTCTTTTTATGTCTTATTCTCATATTGGCCACAAAAATAACTCAAAACTAAGTATTATGCTTTGGTATTATGTTTTGATATACAGGGCCATTCTTGCTGACAGATTGAAGTTTTCCCTATGCTTATCGAAGCTACTTACAGCAAACATGAAAGCCTCTCTGTCAACAATAGTACTATACTTAATATCGAATACCAATTGGTTCTAAATCCGACTTGCTTATTTAAGCGTTCACTGCTAACAACAATGACATTTAAAAAAGAAATGATTGGATTTGGCACTTCACTTGTGACGAAAATTCCAACACAACAGATTGGCCAACAAATGGTCCTTAATGTGGGTGTAGCCAAAGAGGCAAGGCGAGCAATTGCCCCTCCCAAAGAAACATTTCAACGACCTGTTTTTGATTAAATAATTAGGTGCAATTTTGAGGGGTCTCTAAAAAAGTTGTTACTAAACTGTCCCCCCCCTTTAAATGCTTGGCTGACTGCACCTCAGCGGTTGAAGATAAAAGTTTGGTCAAATCCGACATTGAGCTGCTGAATGCTTCTTGATATCATCCAACTTTGTTTAACACGCCTTTTTGGTAGAGATTCGGCAGGGGCACTGACCACACGGGATCAAAGGCTTGCTCAGACATCTTTGATCACAAAGAATTTTGGAATCACTTAAGGAGCGGAAAAGTTTATGGCAGTGGTTCTTAAACTTTTTTCTGTGCGACGTACCTGAAAAACTTGCTTGACTGGCGACGCACCTGAAAACATTCTGAGGTTTTGATTTGCCGTTCAGCAAGATAAATGTGACCCAAAGTTAAAAAACTGTCGTTATACTTGCGAAATTTTGTTTCACCCTTGTCGTCGTCAATTGCGAAGTTACGCTCTTTCAAGATTGTAATTTATCGTTTTTGTTTTCATTCATTTTACAATTGTCTACTGTGGTTTATTTGCGCCAAATCAGAATGGTGAAAACTGATTCTTTAGCAACTAGCAAGTATTTCAAGTGTGTTAACAACACTTTTGTCAAATTTCAATCGATAGCGCCTGTTAGAAGAAATAAAACAGATCCTTTCGATGGAATAAAAGTGTGAATTGTTGGCACAAATCCAAAATGTTGCGCGACGCCCTAGAAAAATTAAAAGGACGCACCTGGGGTCGCGACGCATAGTTTGGCAACCATTATGGCGTATCGCCATCTTGGAGCCGAGAAATAAGGTTCCCGTCCTTCCACGTATCTCCATAAAATCAAGCGCACGCCCTCCTACCCGCTCAAGCGCACACCCTCCTACCCGCTCAAGCGCACACCCTCCTACCCGCTCAAGCGCACACCCTCCTACCCGCTCAAGCGCACACCCTCCTACCCGCTCAAGCGCACACCCTCCTACCCGCTCAAGCGCACGCCCTCCTACCCGCTCAAGCGCACACCCTCCTACCCGCTCGAGCGCACACCCTCCTACCCGCTCAAGCGCACACCCTCCTACCCGCTCAAGCGCACACCCTCCTACCCGCTCAAGCGCACGCCCTCCTACCCGCTCAAGCGCACGCCCTCCTACCCGCTCAAGCGCACGCCCTCCTACCCGCTCAAGCGCACACCCTCCTACCCGCTCAAGCGCACGCCCTCCTACCCGCTCAAGCGCACACCCTCCTACCCGCTCAAGCGCACACCCTCCTACCCGCTCAAGCGCACGCCCTCCTACCCGCTCAAGCGCACGCCCTCCTACCCGCTCAAGCGCACACCCTCCTACCCGCTCGAGCGCACACCCTCCTACCCGCTCAAGCGCACGCCCTCCTACCCGCTCAAGCGCACGCCCTCCTACCCGCTCAAGCGCACACCCTCCTACCCGCTCAAGCGCACGCCCTCCTACCCGCTCAAGCGCACACCCTCCTACCCGCTCAAGCGCACACCCTCCTACCCGCTCGAGTGCACACCCTCCTACCCGCTCAAGCGCACGCCCTCCTACCCGCTCAAGCGCACACCCTCCTACCCGCTCAAGCGCACACCCTCCTACCCGCTCAAGCGCACACCCTCCTACCCGCTCAAGCGCACACCCTCCTACCCGCTCAAGCGCACGCCCTCCTACCCGCTCAAGCGCACGCCCTCCTACCCGCTCAAGCGCACGCCCTCCTACCCGCTCAAGCGCACACCCTCCTACCCGCTCAAGCGCACGCCCTCCTACCCGCTCAAGCGCACACCCTCCTACCCGCTCAAGCGCACACCCTCCTACCCGCTCAAGCGCACGCCCTCCTACCCGCTCAAGCGCACGCCCTCCTACCCGCTCAAGCGCACACCCTCCTACCCGCTCAAGCGCACGCCCTCCTACCCGCTCAAGCGCACACCCTCCTACCCGCTCAAGCGCACGCCCTCCTACCCGCTCAAGCGCACGCCCTCCTACCCGCTCAAGCGCACGCCCTCCTACCCGCTCAAGCGCACACCCTCCTACCCGCTCAAGCGCACGCCCTCCTACCCGCTCAAGCGCACACCCTCCTACCCGCTCAAGCGCACGCCCTCCTACCCGCTCAAGCGCACGCCCTCCTACCCGCTCAAGCGCACACCCTCCTACCCGCTCAAGCGCACACCCTCCTACCCGCTCAAGCGCACACCCTCCTACCCGCTCAAGCGCACGCCCTCCTACCCGCTCAAGCGCACACCCTCCTACCCGCTCAAGCGCACGCCCTCCTACCCGCTCAAGCGCACACCCTCCTACCCGCTCAAGCGCACGCCCTCCTACCCGCTCAAGCGCACGCCCTCCTACCCGCTCAAGCGCACACCCTCCTACCCGCTCAAGCGCACGCCCTCCTACCCGCTCAAGCGCACACCCTCCTACCCGCTCAAGCGCACGCCCTCCTACCCGCTCAAGCGCACGCCCTCCTACCCGCTCAAGCGCACACCCTCCTACCCGCTCAATATACGGGAAAGGGTCGAAATTTTTTCAAAAACCTTACCTTCCATTGTGTCAATTCCTCCCCAATGCCATCTTCTGAACTGTTGTTCACTTGTTCCCTTTACGAACTTAACACTGCTTTTTACTTCCTGCTGCAGTAACCTACTTCAATTTTGTCTGCCGCTTTTGTTGTTTCACCTAACTATTGCTTCCACACATTCTCTCGCAAGAATATTTACAAATTAAAGAAATAAACTGCTGGGGGTCTGCCACCTACGGTCAATACAACATTTCTACTGCGATAAACGCAACACCAATAATAGCAAACCTAATATCTTGATAGAGGCCTATATCTCGCTGGTTGTATAAAAATGTTCTAATGAATGTACTTTTGATCAAACAGAATAAAAGTCGCTTTTACATTATTGACACCAATGTTGGATTTTGAAACGGGCCTTCTATGTGTTTCTGGTCGAGCAACTGTTACTATTAACAGGTAACACTATGACGTCTTGTTACTTCACCAGGCTATTTTGAAAACACATCGACGACTAAAACTTTTCAATCTTCTTATTCAACGCCTCTACATAATCGCAATTTTCCTTCACTTGAAAACACATAATTTGTTCCTTACAATAATATCTAACATCGTACTGACGTGACAAAAACTTCGTAACACATTTCTTTTTTACAGTGCGAATTATTGAATTGAAAGTGGAAGAAATTTGGAGTTACTCTTGAATGTTTTTCCTTAAGATTTTACCCCATCATTGACTTCAGTAACCTATTTCATATTTTTTGTCCAGTTAAACTATTAGAATTTTGGGATGCATTTTTTGTGACGTTTTGTTGATACTGGATAACGATTTGACCCAACTCAATGGCGGCACTGGAGGAGTCAGTCCACCGGGTGGCACTATTTTAAAGGTTTATACTGTTTTGACCAGTGATTGTCAACCACTGTGCCGCGAAATTATGAAAATGTGCCGCCAAATTTCAGATATATAATTTTAAATTATTATCATGAACTATTTTACGCAGTGTGTTATAGGTAAGTAAATAATTTTTGAACTTATCATTTTCTATATGTGCTGCCAAATTTTGAAATCATTAAAAGTGTGCCGCAACAAAAAAAAGGTTGAGAATCACTGGTTTAGATTCGACCATAGGCGCGACACTTTGTTTTTGTGAGGGGAAACTGGAGGTATTTTTGTCTTAAATCAAAGGTGAAAACATTTTTTCTCGGAAACCAATGTTTCAGATTGGGTTTTATACTACTTTTTCCCACTTTTCTTGTCCATCTTTTATACAGGGTGGGCCATAAATAACGCACCAAAGCATATAAAACAATTCAGATAATAATAACAAACGTTTTGGGCCATAAATAACGCACCAAAGCATATAAAACAATTCAGATAATAATAACAAACGCCATCGGCACCAGACATTAACACTAATTCAACTCGTTCTTTAATTGTTAAGTGCATACCCTAAAAATGATATAAATTTTTTTTAAAAGGCAAATCATAACTAAAAAACTTTGATTGAAATTAAATTTAACAGTTATAGTAACTGATATTGAAATTAAATTTAACAGATACCCAAAGAAAAGATATTTACATTATTTCACATCACAATTTATTTTAAATCTTTGGTGCGTTATTTACGGCCCACCCTGTATTTCTGGGGGTTTGAAAACAGGCTGGGCGGTTACAGTCCATTTCGGATCTGACAGCTTTTTAACATGTACTACTTGCTTTACAAACCGCGAACTGATATTATCACTGAACAACTAAAGCTTTAAATTGATATGCAACTAAAACACAGTCTTTGCGTTCATAATGAAAGACAACAGACAGACAACTTAAAGTACAAATGCGTGTTGACAGTAGCTTTTTCGAAACGGCTCTGAATACTGCGTTGGTTTATGTATATTACCTTATTCAAAAGACTCGAAAAACAATTCTTGAAACGTTTCTACAGAAATCTTAGCAACTCGCTTGACTAATTTTAGTCTTTAAACTAACCGCCTCATCACTTTGCATTGCTATTTTATAGCTTCAGTAGCTTACTGATCGGTCATTGCTCTTCGCTTCGTTAGAGCAGAAAGTTTCAAAAGTTGGCTTTCAACATTTCGCCAGGTGAATCTAGATTCGAGCTAGAACAGAAGCACTCGCTATCTGCATCAACTACATCTGTTCGAATATGCTCGAAGAGTACGGACAGAGTTAGTCTTATCAAAAACCATTGCATTAATACCATCCTCCTTGAGTAAAGCCGGCAGTGATTTCGACTTTAATCAAATTGAATCAAATATTAAAACTGAAGCTGAATTCAGCTTTATTTTCCCCTAACCAAGCACAAATAACTCTGATTTTTATGTTCTTGATAAACTCTTAACTCCTAAAAACCTCTGAGCTATATTGAGAGTAAAATTGCAGGTGTTTTTTGTATCCTTTTTAGATGTCAGCCAATTTTTTCTACAAAGATCCTCAGAATACTTTAATGCTCTTCGCTCTAATTTTATTTCAACTATGGTATTATTCCATGGGTTTTACATAAAAAACTTTTATTAAAATCTTTCAGTTTTGCAAAACAAAACCATTCGTGCATTTTCCAAAGCTAATTTTAGTGCAAGTACTTACATTGATATAGAGTCAACTCCACATTATCGCAATTAAAAACCTTGCTCCTTTGAATTTTGTAAATTTACGCGCAAATATTCTATTTTCTCAATACCATTGCCAATTTCGTGCTTTGTTTACACAAGCGAAAATGCGTCATTCACACTCAGCAGCACATTCTATGAAACTATGATCTTTCACGATGCTCTACTATTTAATTACTCTACTATCATTTTTCACATACAATGGTGCTTACCTTAAGAATTTCATACCCATCGTTATCCATAACCTCATCTGTGCCAGATTTAAGTAAAAATTCAACAAAATGCTCCAAAACTCAAAGTATATACGCGGGAGCGTATGTGTTATAAAAGATTTAATATCTATTGATTTTTAGTTTGCTATTTTGTTTTCTGTTTCATTTCTTGCCATATTTGTTGTCAGCGAATTGTTGAAACTCGGCGACCTTGCGATCCCTTTGCGGTGACTCATGACACTTTTGATTTATTTGCTATGTTTGATTTACTCATCAATTATTTATGCATTAAGCAGTTGTGGATTTACCAAGTGCCTGGTTTGCCTCCAGTTCCCCCTTTATTGTTTTTCGAATTGTCATAAAACCTAAAGGTTTTAGAAAAGAATATAAGCATATCCTGACATCCTAACTACCTTTTGTATCATCCCAAAACTTCTAAGCTTGAAATTGTGGATGAGAATTTATTCCTACATAGATTTATTCTTTCATTTTGATTTTTGAAACAGAATTGCCTCATGAGCTTTATTTAGTATCCGGTTAAGAGTGGAAAGCCAAGATTTTGCATCCACTGAAACCCTGTTGGGGTTTTTGCTCACGCACTACAGTCCAACTGGTGTAGCAGGGTGGTAAACCTTGGGCACTTGGGGAGCTCTTTATGAATTCCTGTCTCAGGCCCATAAATTTCTTAGTCCACCACTGGCGATGAGTGTTATGAAATGAAATTCGAAACACGACACTTTAAAATTTAAAGGGCTAGGTGGCAATAAAGTTTAATTGTAATTTTCATTTTTTGGAGAATAAATTCAAATACTGTTAAAGATGTAAAAGATTACGAAATATGGTAAAACAACAAATGAACAATAAAGTACAGCAAAAGAACAATTTTAGAAGTGATTATTTATTCAATTAGAGGCTTTGAAAGACAAAATCTTTCCCCAAAATATATATGTGGTCGTTGGCAGCCTCCCTGTGAAATCATAAACACTAACCGATGAACAGAGGTATTATACATTCAAACGGTAAATATAAGAGCGTACAAGTAAATGACAGAAAAAATATTTTAAGTCAAAGCTTCGAAACTTTCAACAGTTGTTTAGTAGTACAAAACTTCTAAATAGCCGTGAATAAAGTTTTAGAGGACCGATTTTTAGGTAATGACTGACTACTCGAACATTTTCGTTTGGCTTTTATTAAAAGTTGTCCCCAGAATGTAGGATTGCCAAATAAAATTTTTAAAAAACGCTCAAACTAAAGGTAACTTAGCACTGTAGAATATTTATGAATAGCCAAAAAATGTGCCCAACAATAAATGATGGATTCCAGACAGTAAAACGTATTTTTTAAACTGATTTATAACCCACAAAGAAGAAACAATGATTGTAAATTAATTACTAATAGTTTTCAGTCATAAAATCACTGAACAATACCATATATTCAGTATTATCTGGACAGCAATGGCAGAACATTACGTACCATTGATAATAAATAATGGTTTGAGGCTGGGCACAGAGCCTCAAAAGCCTCAAAAATTTTTCAAAAGCTTTCCTCAAATTTAAGTTTTCAAATAATTTATGGAACCTGGAGAGACTATGACTAAAGCCATTAAGCATTATGAAAACTTCCAAAGAACAACAATGAACTTTAAAAGAAAATTTAGTTTTGAGCAACAAAATGAATAAATACTAACCGCATTCACCATGTATCTACATTTTAGCTCAATTGCGCGCAAAAACGTCTCATTTGGCAACTCTTCTAAAATGAAACAGAGAAGAGAAGCGATCTTGTTTATCTGCACCAATCAACAGCCGCCTCAACGTGGTGGTGCGGTCCCCGAGCCCGTTTTGATTGGGTCGAAATCGCTGTTGGCCTTCTCGAGAGTCCTAGTTATCCTGGGTACTACCCTAAATAAACCATTTTTTCGCCGTGCTACCCCCCTGAAGAACCGCAGAAGAGCAGCACGCAGCCTCTTTGAAATCGGTCGCCTGTTTTCGCTCTTCTCCTGCCTCTCTCTTGCCCGCCTTCTCATTTTTCTCCTTCTCTTGATGAGCGGTGGTAATGTTTATCCTAACCCTGGCTCCATCTTTCCCTGTTCAGTGTGGGCTTGAAATGTGACCTGGAGGATTAGGTCGGTGCAATGCTGCACCTGCTCCAAACGGATCCATTTAAGGTGCTCATTTCTCTCCTTTTCTAGATTCAAAACTCTAAGCAGCTCTCACTTCTGGAGCTGCCCTCCCTGCTTCTTCTGGAGATCCCATTCCTACCAACACTGTGACTTCCTCCTCGAACTTCTCCAGCTTGCATACCTCCACTGTGCTACTTGGCCAATCTGGCCCCCTGTGCTAATGTGCTCTTCCGCCCTACCCTCGTCTTCAAACCTCTTATCCCCTTTCTGCCCACCTCGTATCTTCTCCCGCTCTACCTTCACCACCGTGTCATGCTCCTGGATGTTTTTCTATATCTCCTGCCTCCTCTTCCCCCTGACTCCCTTAGGGTTCTTCAATGGAATGCTAGAGGTCTCCGATCCAGGAGCACTAAACTACTACACTTTATTTTGTCTCATCCTGTTGACTTTATTTGTATGCAGGAATCTAACCTTAACTCATCTTCCTCTTTCCGGATTCCTGGGTTTTCTGCTCTGCGTTCTGATCGCACCCACTCCAGGTCTGACATTCTCTCTCCCAATATCACGCATGCTAGCAGCGGCGTCATCATTTTCGTCAGGCAGGGCTTGTCCTTCTCTGAACTTTCTACCTCCCCTCTTTCTTCGCTCGATCCCTACTCTGATTATGTAGGGGTCAACATCTCACTAAGCAACTTCTCCTCGCCCTCATTCCTTAATGTTTATGCTTCCCTCTATTCGCTCTTCTCCAACGGATGGCAGAACCGACTCCTATTCTTTCTCCATTTTTCCCTCCACCAGAAATCTCTTCATTCTGGGGGACTTCAACTGCCATACCTCCTCTGAGACTCAAAAGGTACTTCTGATCCCCATAGGGTGGAAGTATTTGATTGCTTTATCTCTTCTGACCTCCTCCCCCTCAATGACCCTGACATATCTACTCTTCTTTATCGCTCCTCCTCTGACATCTCCTTTGCTCCCTCCTCTCTCGCCCTCTCCTGCTCCTGGGAGGTGCTTCAGTACCTGGGTTCTCATTATCCGCCAATTCTACTCACCGTCCCTCTTTCTCCAGTCTTTCGCCCCAACAAACGTCTCGCTTCCTTCAATTTTCAAAACGGTCGTTGACAGGCTTTGCTTCTTACTTCGATTCTCACTGTCTTTCTCTAGAGGAATACTCGTCTCTTTTTCTTTCCTCTGCTGCTGCTCTCTTTACTTCTCTGACACTGAATGCAGTCAAATCTTCCATCCCTTTCGGCCGCATCAAACGCCATCCTAAAGCCTGGTGGTCCGCTGCGGTGGAAGATGCGGTTAGTGAAAGATGCAAGGCTTTCGCCGCCACTCATAGAAGTGATGAAGATCGTCAAGCTTACATCTCAGCTTTCAGGCACGCCTTGTCTGCTATCGACAAGGCCAAGGCTGAGACATGGCAGACGACTTGCTGTTCTCTCTCACCTAAATCTAACACTAAATTAGTGTACTCTCTCCTTTGTTCTATCGCTGGTTCTTCTTCCTCGTCTCGCTCCTTGCTTTGCTCGTTGAGCTCAATCTTTCCTTTTTGACAGGCGCGCTTGTGTGGTTTTTCAAAATCACAAAACTCGTTCCTTACGAGTCCGTCGAGATGTTCCGCAAGCATCCGTTCTTGGCCCCATACTTTTCTCTCTCTTCATCAATGATCTTCCTGTTTTTCTGCCTTCTTTCGCTAGCTTCTCTCTTTGCGCTGACGATCTGGCCAATTGGTCCTCCTCAGTCCCTATTGCGGTGGAGATCAGACAGGCAGCTCTATTTCGATTGGAGCGCTGGTCTGACCACTGGTGTCTTCCTCTCAATCCGAGAAAATGTGAGGCCTCTTTCTTCTCGGTCGATCCCCACCAAGCTCACCTCCAGTTCAACCTCCTTTTACTCGGCTCCCGCCTCCGTTTCAATTCCACTCCATCTTTTTTTGGGGTCACCTTCGACCGCACTCTTTCCTTTTCTAAACACGTATCTTCGTTGAAGGCCAAGTTTTTCCTACGTCTCAAGGCCTTACGCTGTATCTATGCTTCCTCATGGTGCCTCTCTAAGGAGTCCATCTCTGTTCTGTATGAAGCTTTTCTTCGGTCCTTTTTCACTGATGCTTCGCCCGGATGGTTTCTTTTTTTAAGCGTTACCAATTTCACCAAATCGGAACGGAATCTTTGTCTCCCAACCTCCTTTCCCATTTCAGGTTTGGCCAGACTTGGAGTGAAACCAAGACTCTGCAGATCGTCCTGGAGAGCTTTTGCGTCCACTCACCCGCTCATGCTTCCTTCTACCTCTTCTAGGGAGGTTCTCTTTGCTTGCTCTCCCTTTCGTCCTTGGAATCTGCTTTCCTTCACCGTGGAGTCCACTCTTTCTTCTTGATGCTCTTGCTCTGATCTTCCTCTTTCCCACCAAGATGCGGCTCTCGCTCGCCTTGACTCTCTCCCTATTCACAATCTGGTGCTTTGGACTGACGGCTCTTATCCTTTTCCTTTTGACAAGGGCGGCTCTGGCGTACTTGCCAACTGCTCTCTCTATGGCACCGAGGCCACTCTTTCCTTTTCAGCAGGCCAAGTTTGTTCAAGTTTTTCTGATGAAGACTGCGCCATTCTGCACGCTCTTTGCTGGTCTCGGCAGCACCAGCAAGTCTGCCATTTCTCTTCTCTTCTCCTTCTATCTGGCTCTCGTTCTGTCCTCGCCACCCTGTCCTCTTTTCCTTCTTTCCTTTTACCTCAATCTCTGTGGCACATCTGGCAGGAACTGTCTTCTCTCTCCTCCTGTTCTATCAGGCTACAATGGATCCCCGGACACTCGTTTCTCCCGGGGAACAACGCAGCTGATGAGCTGGCCAGACGGGGGGCGCTACTTGCGCCCTCCGCAATGCCTTGTAGCCTCTCTTCTCTTATCTCTCGTATTTACGCTTTTCTTTTCTCGGATTGGAGGCGTACTGTCTCATCTAAATTCTTCGACACATAGGCTCCCTCAATTTTCACCGAGGAACTTGTGCTCCCTCGTCATGCTCGTTGTGTTCTCTTTCGTCTTTGCTGCAACGGACACAGCCATCTGTTAGGTACTTATCTTTCTAGGATTGGCAGAATCGGGAATCCTTCCTGCAGCGCCTGCCGACACCCGTCCCAGAACACCTCTTATCTCATTCTGCACTGTCTAGCTACGGACTCCTTGAGCCGCTCGCTCTTTGGCGACTCTCTGTCTCTGTACGACCTTTGTATCAGGCCCTGGGGAATTGCTCGACTTCTGGGGCTTCATGGTCTTCCGCCATGCCCCCATCCCTCGGAAGGGGTCGGGTAACAACAACAACAACAGATAGTGGACCCTACCTTGATTCGTGCTTGCCAAACTCCGATTCGAGCACCCAACGTTTCTTTAACGTCCCTGACTGTCACATCACGGCCTTGCAAAGACAAGTTCATGTCGCTGAGGTGGTCAAATACATCGGCCAGGTACGCAAGCATCATAACAAACTCTTCATTGTGAAACTGGACACGGAGGTTGTTTTTGTTTTCTCGAAGAAAGATTTAACCTCATTCAATCTCATTTTTAAGTTCATACAATCGAAAGAGACATTTGTCTCTCCACAGCCAACGGACTTTGATATAAAACAAAAGTCCCACATGTTGCGCTCCCATTTCTTTGGCCAAAAGTTAAAAGAACCGGTGAATTTTAGCTCTTGTACGAATGAAGTTGATCACTTTCATCGCAACGTCCATAACTTCCATCAAATGTAGAGATGAAGTCTTTGATGCTAGAGTGTATCGGTGTAGTGAACAGTTCGAGAACGTCACATGAGGCCATTCGTTCTTCACCAGTGTGACAAACCGTCATTTGACGCCAATCATCGCTGGGGCACCGTCAGTACAGATGTGCTTTAAATTCTGTCAGCTGAGCTTGTAGGCTTCAAAAAAAGAGTCCACAAGAGCTTTGACATCAGCAGCAGTTGTTGTTGCTGACAGTGTATTGCTAAACAAGAATTCTCCTTCGTCTTTTTATCTTTTTCGTATCGGGCGAAAACGATCAAGTAGCTTTCTAAAGCGCTATCGGTAGACCCGTCCAATTGAATACTGGCCTGGAGCGTGCTTTGCTTGATTTCGAAGTAAACTTGCTGGCACCCAAGTTGTCAATCCGTCATCGAATGGTGTCATTAGAGAGCGAAATTTGCTGTATTTTCTTTTTCGCCCCCGGTCCGATTGTTATTTCAACCATGTTTTTTGCACATGGCTTGACAACTTTCTCAACGACAAATGCGTCTTCTTACACTTCGCAATTCGATATGCCACCTCGTAGCTGCATTAAAGAGCATGCTTTTCCTCTACCGTAAAGTCCAAATGACAAATTATAACAGCATTGCGCATGTTACAGAGAAAAGTTTTTCCTGAAAATTTTGATTAAAACTGATTCTCGCCCTAGTAAAACTGCAAGTCCTCTTTCTACATCAACCGCATATGGCTGCTGGAGACCTACATTTATAATTCATGTCTTTGTGCTGTTAGCAGTTTCAAGAAATAATATCTGGGACAGCCAATTCTATGAAGTTTTCATTGTCTACTTCGACGTGCTCGCGTGAGAATCTCGTAGATTTGCAGCACTATAAAACTGTGGCACCTCAGTCATTTTAGGTCTTTCTCAAATCAAAATATGGTCGAAGTGTAAATCTCTACTATTAAAGTTTGAATCGTTTCGGGAAGTCGCATACAGTCAGTAAGTGTATATACAGGGTGGCCCACTTAAAAGAAGCCCGATCTCTCGATAGGTTGCGGCTCACTTAAAAGTAGCAGAAACTAAGATAGTCGGCCCAATTTTTTTTTAATCAACTGTAAACACTGACGTTTATGTACACATCTTGGAACAGTTTAATGACCAACTGACACCACAAGACAAAATGCAATTCTTTTTCCAACAAGATGTCGTTATAAGCTACACGCCTCACAGATCACTGACACGAGTTCATGACATGTTTACGGAAGAGAGAACAATAAGCAAAGGGTTATGGCCATCATGTTCCCCAGACTTGTCATCATGTAATTTTTATCTTGGGGGACTTTAAAACAAAAAGTTTATGCAAATAATCCTCACAATCTAGACCAGCTAAAGGAGAACATTACCAACGCTATCAAGAGAATCACCAGAGAAGAGCTGCAGGCAGTATCTGCAAGCGTTGTTAAACGGGCCCAGAAATGCATAGATGTCAACGGGGAGCACTTCCAGCATCTTTTATAACATTGCAGGTAAATAAAACAATCTTTTATATCACTACAGGTAATTTAAACAATGAAAGAATGTTCCTCTTCTCTACTACATTTTCTGGGCTAATTTTTAGTGGGCCAGCCTGTATTATATGCTACCGAATTTATTGTTAACAACGAGTGCTTATCGTTACCTTATCGTGTAATTCTTGTTAATTAATTTGTGATGAAATCAAAACTATAATATTATCGGTAATAATACCGTACATCTATTGTGGTAATTCTTGCTAAACCTCAGTCAAAAAGCCATAAGCTTTAACTGTGTATAAAGTAAGTGCTTCTTTAACTGTGTATAAAGTAAGTGCTTCTTCTCGCATAATTATTATTATTTATCGTCGCACTGTTGATGCCATCGCTATTTGCTACTTTGATCTTTCTATTCTTTTATATTTTGTAACTAAATTAAGTGTGAGGTTTGGCTATTTGTTTATAATTGTTTAATTATTCTAGAAAACCTGTAGCAGTATCGACGCCATTCCTACGTGATCAATCAGCTTTTTTTGCATTTGAATTAAATTTGATTCCATCATCAAGAGCAGTCCCGTAGCACTCCAACTTCGGGCCCCCCCCCAAAGTAAGCGCAAGAGCCCCTGCGCACAGGTCATATCACTTTAGAGGTGTAAAATTGAAAAGCTGCATTAAGAAAATACACCACAATTTGTACATAAGTAAACAGGCTAATGTCAGAATAAAGCATGCCGATACCGAAGGTGCAAGTCATAAAAAATTCGGCACCAATGCCAGAGTTCAGTAGGACATTTATGCAGACACGAAAGCAATGACACTGAAAAACATGAAAAAGTTATAAAAACACAGTATCATTTAAATAGTCTGGAGCGAACCTTTTTGTTCGCAAATGCTGTTATGACATTGTCATAATCAAGAGATCGGGCGCAGTCATTTTCGATTGACAACATGGCTAATGAAGATAGTCTACTGTCTGTCATAGACGTTCTATTAAAAGTTTTGATTAGTTTCAATTTGCTGAAGCTTCTTTCAGCGCTGGCAACAGTCACGGGGCAAGTTAGTAAGATTCGAAGTGCGATGTACACATTCGGATACAATTCAAATAAATGAGTCTTTAGAAGATAGTTCAGAAAGTCTTGAGCCGTATTGAGATTGCGTTTTTTTTGTAAAATTAAAACAAACCGCTGTAGCTCAGCGCTCATTTCATCAGAATCAATGTCACCGAACTTTTTTTGGAACTCTTTACAGCAAGTAAGAAGAGCATTTTCTTGTTGCACAAGCAAAAGTTTGTCTCGTGTGTACAAAAACGAAAAGGCGGAAGAAACCTCACGTAACAAATTAAAGCGCTCCTTTATTGACATAATAGCCTGGTCTACTAATGGATAGAAAAAGTTGCTTTTAAATTTCAGTTCAGTTGTTCCTCTTCACCTTGGTAATCAAACAATCTTCTTTTCTTTCCACTTCTTGACGGAGGAAAAGAAGGATCAATATCCAATTCCTGTGCTATTTCAACAGCAGATGTTGCGGCACTGTCATAACCCGTTGTGCGATAGTTTTGCAAAAACTTTTCAGTTGCCTGGATTTCCGTTTCCATTGTATGAAGGGAGACTCCATACGATTGAAGAATCTTGCTTGCTTTATTGACTTGGAATAGGATATCATACCAAATAAACACCGACAAAAGAAAACTCCATTTTGATAAATGAGCTATCAACGATTTTGTTTCTGAGGCAGCTCTTCCATCTTTTCTTTCTATGGAAATGGCTTCCAAGTCTTTCAGTGCCAGCAACACCTCTTTTAAATTGTATCGAAGAGGTTTGATGCATTTAATTCTGCTTTCCCAACGAGTATCAGATTGTGACTTTATGGACAGCTCCACATGTTTCTTCAAAATTTCCCAACGCTGAGCAGAGGAAGAAAACAGCACATACAACCTTGTAAGTACTCCAAAAAATGTCAATGCTTCCGTCGATGAATTAGCACTGTCAACAACAACTAAGTTAAGGGTATGGTTTGCACAGGGCACGTAAACAGCTTTGGGATTGATGTCTAGCATTCTTGCTTGGACCCCAGAATGTTTTCCTTTCATGTTAGCACCATTATCATATGACTGACCTCGACAATCAGACAATTCGAGTTGCAGTTTGGTCGCTTTTTCTAAGAAAGCGTCCAACAAGCCTTTTCCAGTACTGTCACTTATTCTCAAGTAGCCAAAAAATGTTTCTTTAACAACAGCAGCTTCTTCATTACACAGTACATAACGGAGAATGAGAGACATTTGTTCATGATGTGACATATCTGGAGTGCAGTCCAAAATTATAGAAAAATATTTTGCCAATTTCAATTGCTGTAAATTTTCTTTTTCAACTTCTGTCGCTAGCAATTCAATTAGTTCATTTTGTATGGTAGGACTCAAATAGTGATCTTTAGTGTTTTTATTCTTGATTCTGTCTTGAAGCTCTTTTAGGATCGGATCTCTTCTTGCCAAAAGCTCAAATATACCCAGAAAATTTCTATTGTGAGGAGATCCTAAGACTTCTTCAGATCCTCTAAAAGCAAGATTCCTTTCCGATAGAAACAAGGCAATGTCGATAAGTCTCTCTAAAACATTTCTCCAAAAACGTCTTTTATTGAAAAAAATATTCATCTCGCGTTTGTCGATAGTGGATGAATTTCTTATCCCTTCAGCTAGCAACATCCATTGACTGCAGCATTCTTGGTGGGAAATGCCGTTTTCATGGTCTTTCAGTTTTTTCGAAAAACCCTCCCATGTATTTATACCACTACAAAAGGGGCTTAGTGTTTTTCCAAATAGCTTACAACAAAAGCAAAAAACTTGATCTGATTCCCCAGAATAAACTAGCCACGACCGTGAAACACTTTCACCATTAGGTAACACACGTTTATAATGGTTGGAGGAAAAACGTCGCTTTGGAGTTGTGTTATTATATGGAAAATTCATTATTAGTTGATGTGGTCCACGCTTTACTATATCACATTGTTGAGCATCAGAAATACTTTCAGGCCATTTACATGGGTCATCAGGGATAGGGGTAAATTGAGATTCAGATATTTTTGATATTGAAGGTTGCGTATTGGCAGGTAAATCACAACTTACATTTTCTGGAAATTCACAATCACTTTGATGCTGATCGTCATAGTCTTCTTTTTCTTGTACACTATAGTTTTCTTCATCCTTCTCGGTACTAGTGCCAGGTCTACTCTGCTCAGTAATCTTGAAAAAATCTGTCATCTTGGGCAATTTCGCTACAGCATCTCGAGCAGTGGCTGCTTCTTTTCTCTTTTGAGCACCACTTTTTGAACGTTTCATTCTATACAATGTCAATAAAATACTTTATCTGCACTCTGCAGTGTATATATATTGTCCCGGTATTTATAGCCAAACAGAATTCCAGACCATTCTATGATTGTTGCGTAACAACGGCATTGTTACGTCAATCGAATATTCAAGATTCTACCAGAAAATCAATCGAAATATTCTAGATTCTGCGAGATAAAATGACGTTGCATTCACTTATGATGTCACAAGCCAATTTCTTCCTACAGTTTAAATCGGTTGTAAACAAGTCTGCTGAACTGAAAATAGTCACGTAGCCAAAAAGCAATTTCAGACTAACTTGGGCCCCCAAAGTTGGCCTGGGCCCCCCCCAATTGGGGGGTGTGGGGGGCGGCTGCTACGTCTCTGATCAAGAGTGCCTTTTCATATCGCGATTGAGTTTGTTCTGTGTGCTAAGACCTTTCTCCCAAGCCGTGTGACTGGGGTAACAGCAGTCACAGCGCGGATGTTTCGTCTCTATCCGCATCTAACTCTCATTTTGAGTTAACTCTAATCATCAATAAAGATTTTCCGTTCGTCCCTACAACACGTTTTGACTCGAATCTTTCTGAATAGTGAAGAGCCAGATTTCGATCTTATACATATAATGTTTAAATATGGTGATGCCTCACCTGCATTCTTAATTTCCCTTAATCCATTATTAATTAATTAAGGATTAAGGGAAATTAAGAATGCAGGTGAGGCATCACCATATTTAGACATTTGAAGTTTTGGCATTATACTTAATAGCATGAATTACAAATATGCTCTTTGGTCCTTGGTTGAACCAAAGAGGGGTGGCGGGAGTGTTTTGTACAGGGTATTGCAGAAAATAGGCATACCGCTGATGAGGGTCAGTAACCCGAAACAACGTTGTCCCGTGTTGTTATTTTGTGTTATACTGACTGTGTAATAGGCTGACATTATACTCAAATGCTATCCCTGCATGTTGATTCTAGCGCAATGCGGTTGAAACATGTGAAGCGCCTATATGATATAGGTCAAAACCATTGCCCTTGTATGAGGTCTATGCAGTAATGCAGCAATGGATCGATGGCATGATCTGAAATTGCCCAGAGGGGCATATTTGCATTTTATGTCGGAAACACTGTTGGATGGACTAGCCTACAATAGGCTAGTACAGATTTAGTTTTGGGTGAAAGATCATGAATAGCTGGCATGTGAGATGCTGGTGTGGATTAAGGGAAATTAAGAATGCAGGTGAGGCATCACCATATTTAGACATTTGAAGTTTTGGCATTCTATTAAATTGCATGAATTATACATATAAAGCCAGCAAAACTGAATTACCAGACGCACTATTACGTAACAAAGGAAGTTAGCAAAATTCAGACGTTTTTAAAGTGTTCAACAGGATTACGCCACAATCTGCAACTTGCTATCACAAGATTCCTTTCCTATTTATAAAGACTTGATCATTTAAGTGATGTAATGCGACAGATTAAAAACAAAGCTAGAATGTACCGGATAATTCAAGAACTTTCCAGAAAAATGCATCACCGAACGTCACAAGGGAAGTCTACGACGTAACAATGAAAACTATAAATTGAAGTTTAACCGGCGAATATTTAATATCGTGACATTTGGGTTTTGCAATACTGGTGAAGGCCTCTGCAAAGCTACCTAGTGAAGGTTTTTGCTCGTGGCTACCAGAGAATCAATCAGTGGCCCCCAAGGGGGCCGAGGGCCCCGTTTGAGAAATCCTTATCAAGGATATAAAAAAACTTTCCAGTTTTGTAGTCATTATTTAGAATATCAAAATTACTTCTAGGTTGAACAAAAACTATCTAGAGTGGCAACTGTGTTTTTCAGCATATTTTTCATGGTTCTTAGTGCAAATTTATTGAGAGAAGCCCAAGTCAATTGAACCGTAACTTAATTGTGGGGAGCTTTGATATGGTTTTTTCAATCTTGTAAAAGAAATCTAAGATTAATCAAGAAAAATCCTTAGAAATTGAAAAAAATAAAATTAAAGTCTTGTGCAAAATTTCTATTGGTTTTGTACGGCAATGACGAAGATATTTCAAAAGAAAATCTGTGTAATTACCTAACTACGACAGCGCTATCTATACCAAGTTATCTAAGACCCGTTGTAGATCATACAAGAATATGATATTTGTACGGCTCCCTAGTAGTAATTGTTTTGGGCTCCAAAAAAAAAGGTTCGAGGTTTGAATTTTCAGAGAAGCGCTGTTGGTATTTGTAAGGAAGGGCATCCAAAATTTATAATGCTACTTTGCTCCAGCAAAACTCTATTTCGAAAACGAATGAGTGGTGGTGAAAAAAAAATGAATCGGCACCTCTTGATCAGGGCTGAAAACAATTACGCTGGTACAGTGCCCTAGCACCACTTCTTTTGCGCTTGCCCCAAGTAGCTCCTCATAAATGTAAAAATAAGGATCTCTGCACAAAAAATGATCACGTTTCAAACCAGGTTGATTTTCAAAGATGAGGCACTCCTTGCATTCTTCCGACATTTTAGTACCTCTGCCTAGCTCCAACAGTATTTTGATTTTCTTTCTGACGATCCCTGTCAATACCCAACCGATGTAGAATTCTCGCTATGTTATTTACCTCTACTTGATTATTACCACGAGTCAGTATATTTGCTGTATGCAGGGATATTTAGAACAAGGGATTGCTAACTTGAGGGTGTTCCGTGCAATTGTAGGGTTGCTGTACTAAGCTTGTGTTCAGACCAAAGTACACGACTTTCAAGTTGTCAATGAAATATCGACTCCACAAACTTAAAGGTATGTTTTATGAGCTTAATATTATAGAACACTTCCTTACCGAATGTAGCAACACCTAAGCTGGTGCTCAATTAATTGTCCTACGCTGACATATGTGTATCGTGAAGTAGTAATTAGTATAACTAATTATCCACTCTAATCATAAACACAATGTTTATCGCATCATCCATGAAAATATAAAATTAATTTGAACTTAAAATACTTTTTGTTTGTGGTTTGTAAGAAATGCGGCAGTGAGAAAAGAAATATTTCTCCAATTACACTAAGACAGTGGTTCTCAACCTTTTTGGCCGAAGGACCATTCTCAAGATCGTCTATATACTCGCGGACTCAAGCTAGTATATATTAATGAAAAAAAGGTTTTTTGATTTCTATCCAAGAGGAAAACCTCTTGGCGAAGGGTGACGAAATCCTAACAGTGGAAAAGCATTGTTTCCTGACGTGTTCGATACAGCAGGCTAAATGTAAATACAACTTTTCCTGAAAAGTTTTTTAAATTGTTTAGGTCCTAAACGCAAGCACAGTATTTCTCAAAATAAGAGAGTTTAAGGTAGCTCATATATGCAAAACCTGAAAAAACAAAAAAAAATTTTTTTTCGATTTAGGGGATTGCCGAAAGTTCAGTCCTAGTAGAACAAGTGTGCAAAGTTTCAGGTAGGAATATTCACATCTTCAGGGTGAAACGGCTCTTCAAAGAGAGGCACCCATGTCAGATTTCCTTAGCAACGCCCATAGCAACCACGTAAAACTGTTCTATTAAGTCTTTTAGGGTATATTTACTGAAAATTATGTGTGAATTAGTGTTTTGAGTTAGACTAGGCCTGTCTTCAGATAATATTTTTTTCTGATCAGAGTTTTGGAAATTGATTTACATGCTAATTAGCAAGCCAGAATTGCTTACAAAGTGCCTGCATGGCAAGACTCAAAATCCAAATGAATGTTTAAACAAATTGATTTGGACAAGATGTCCTAAAGAAGTTTGGGTTGGGGTAAATACTTTGAAACAGGCTACTTTAGCAGCTGTGGCTCATTTTAATGATGGTTACATTTCTTATGTAAAGATCATGCAACAGATGGGCATAAACCCTGGTCACTTTAGTAACAGTATTTGTCAAAAACTGGACAATGCGCGTCTTTACAACTCACAAAGAAAAAGCATGGACAGTGCAAAGCAACGAAGAAAAACTCTCAGAGCAATCAAGAAGGGCTACCAAGACGAGAAACAAGAAGAAGATGGCACATTATATGCCAAAGGGAGTTTTTAACAACTTTCAGATACAATCTATATGGGATTTCATGACTGTTTTTCTAAAAATGCCTTTTCCTCAAAATATAAAAAATTGACATTCGGATTGCTTCAAACATGAATTTCTCTGTTAGTTTTGGTCATATCTTTATGAAATTTTCACTTTGTGTTTCTGTCATGTATATGGAGGGATCCAAGTTATCATTTTTTGATATATGCAATAGATTTTAAGATATGTAAGTTTAAATCATTCTGCTTAAAAAAAAAACTTTCTAAAAGGGAAAAACAAGGCTAGCTTTACTTGATGTCATTCTTTTCAAAAACTGTGACTCAGATCTCTAGCCCTACAAGTTGTGAACATGTAGTGAGAATTTCATTCAATTCTGTTGTGTGGTTGTAGAGATATTTATGTTTAAAAAATTGTCATGGCGCTACCTAGTGTTGAAAATATTTTTTAAAATAAGCTTTCTGAAAAAAAAAATTTGTGATTTTTATTCAACTCGGCTAGTAGATCATTTTGATACCAAACAAGTGATAATATGTGATAAAATAAGCATTTTAGATTTTGCATATGTGAGCTACCTTAATACGGTATCAACGAAAAAAACCAAGCACTGTTTTTCATTCAACACACACTCAATGAGAGCCTTGTTCTTGAACTTGCTAAACAAGTTTGTCGAATTCCGGAATTATGGTTGCCAATGCACATCTGATGTCATCTTCCGGTTGAAGTCTATTGCGATACTTCGTTTTGATCATCGTCAGAGTTGAAAAGCCAAATTCACACAGGTATGTGGTTGGAAATGGCAAAAGAGCCGTTGCAGCTTGCTTGCAAAGATCTGAAAAACTTGGCTTCATCGACTGCACATTTGCCCAAAATTGAGTCAAAAAAGCCTTTTTAAACTTGTCTTTCCACATCTGTCGACTTTGCAATTCAAGCAACTCTTCAGCAATGCAGTCCATATCTGAATAAACTTCTAGCGCTGACACCTGAAAAGGATTCCGAACCCAATTAAAGATTCTGCAATAATCATTGGAAGGAATATAACGATGCAATTCAGAAAAAAATGTGTTGAGGTGCTCAAGAAAGATGGAAAGAATGACGCCCAAATTGATATCTTTCTCTTCCACAAATAAGTTCAATCCTGGGAAAGCAGCTAACCTTCCACTTTTTATTCGATGCATCCACAGTTTTATTTTACCTTTGAATGCATCAATACTTTCCAAAACATCAAAAAACAGTTTCTCTTTTTCTTACATAGAACTATTCAGTTGGTTTACATGGCTGAAAACATCGGCCAAAATAGCAACTTCGCAATCCATTCATCATCACGAAAGCGATCAGCAAGTTCATGATTTTGTTCTTTTAAAAAAGCATGGGTTTCCTCTCTAAGAGTAGCCACTTTCTCAAGCACCTTTCCTCGTGACAACCAACGAACAGTTAAATGGAACAGAAGCCCACTGAGTTCCGCTCCCATTTCGTCACACAAAGCACGAAATAAGCGAGTGTTCAAAGGACGAGATTTAATATAATTTGCCACAGATACAACCGCTTTGAAAACTATGGCAAGATTTTCTTGTATTTCTTTTGTTGCCAAATTCTCTCTGTGGAGAAGACAATGAGCAACCGAAATGTTATTGTTTTTCCTTTTCACAAAACTCATGAAGCCTTTATTACTTCCCATCATGGCTGGAGCACCATCAGCACAAACAGACACGCAATTAGACCACTCAAGCTGATGTTCTTTAAAGAAGAAATTCACTTTCTTAAATATTTCTTCTCCTGTGGTATTTTTAGCAAGTGGACGGCAAAACAGATACTGCTCAACGAAATCATTTGTGTCAAAATATCGCACAAACACCATGAACTGTGCATCACTTCCGATATCTGTTGTCTCATCCAGTTGCAAACTAAATCTTTCACAGTGTCTTATGGCAGCGATTGTTTGTTGCAGAACATTTCTTGAGAGTTCTTTGATACGCCGCTTAATGCTGTCGTTTAACAAAGGAACCATTTCCAATTTGTTAGCAACAGCATCACCACACATTATCCTGGCCATTTTAACAGATGCTGGTTTAATGAAATTTTCTCCAGCTGTGTAAGGTGCTTTTGCACGAGCGGTTTTCCATGCAACCGCAAAAGAAGCACGCACTGCATGACTGTGAGAATATATTATTCCTCCCCAAGCAGTTGGGCGATCAATGCGACTTCGCTTCACCTGATGCTCTTTTTCTTTAAATACTTCAAGAGATTTCTTAACAAAATTTCCATGGTTTGATTCTAGGTGCCGACGAAGTTTCGTTTCCTTTAAAGAGCTGTGAGCTAAGCACAACACACACTGCGGCCTCACTTCGCCATTCACCTCAATCGAAGTAAATCAAAGCTTTAAGTATTCATCATTATATGCAAAAACTTGCTTTTAGCCATTTTAAGTAACTACACTAATCAATGTCTGAAAGGAATCAGTGGTGCCTTTAAGACTAAGTAATTCTATTCAATCTTTGCGAGCTTTCGTTGACTAGCACAAAGTACGGTAAGTTAACCCTGTAACTTACAGTACCGTACCGTACACTGATTAACACACTCAGGCTGATAAGAAGAACGCAATAAATATCTTCATTATGACATCACAAAGATAACGTTGGTGAAATAGGAGTATTTTACGTTTTATTTGTGACACAATATGAACTGACTACTAGTAAAAGCAACTGTGCTCGCGGACTCATCCTGGCCCTTCCGCGGACTCGGGGTTGAGAAACACTGCACTAAGACCTAAAGAGCATAAAAATGGGACCACAGTACGGTATCTAATCTAGTAGTCTTAGGTAACTGTGACTGCAGCTATCCCAGTCACACGGTTTGTAAAAAAGGCCTTAGCGCAGAGTGCAAACTCAATCGCGGTATCAAAAGGTACTCTTGATGATGGAATGAAATTTAATTCAAACGCGAAAAAATTCGATCGATCATGTAGGAATCGCGTCGATACTGCGACAGGTTTTCTAGAACGATCAACCAATTGTAAACAAATAGCCATACCTCACACTTAATTTTGATGCAAATATGAGTAGAGTAAAATGATTGAAGTAGCGAATAGCGATGAAAGACCTCAGCTGGCAGAATTTAAAGCACATCTGTACTGACGGTGCCCCAGCGATGATTGGCGTCAAATGACGGTTTGTCACACTGGTGAAGAACGAATGGCCTCATGTGACGTTCTCGAACTGTTCACTACACCGATACACTCTAGCATCAAAGACTTCATCTCTACATTTGATGGAAGTTATGGACGTTGCGATGAAAGTGATCAACTTCATTCGTACAAGAGCTAAAATTCACCGGTTCTTTTAACTTTTGGCCAAAGAAATGGGAGCGCAACATGTGGGACTTTTGTTTTATATCAAAGTCCGTTGGCTGTGGAGAGACAAATGTCTCTTTCGATTGTATGAACTTAAAAATGAGGTTGAATGAGGTTAAATCTTTCTTCGAGAAAACAAAAACAACCTCCGTGTCCAGTTTCACAATGAAGAGTTTGTTATGATGCTTGCGTACCTGGCCGATGTATTTGACCACCTCAGCGACATGAACTTGTCTTTGCAAGGCCGTGATGTGACAGTCAGGGACGTTAAAGAAACGTTGGGTGCTCGAATCGGAGTTTGGCAAGCACGAATCAAGGTAGGGTCCACTATCTGTTGTTGTTGTTGTTACCCGACCCCTTCCGAGGGATGGGGGCATGGCGGAAGACCATGAAGCCCCAGAAGTCGAGCAATTCCCCAGGGCCTGATACAAAGGTCGTACAGAGACAGAGAGTCGCCAAAGAGCGAGCGGCTCAAGGAGTCCGTAGCTAGACAGTGCAGAATGAGATAAGAGGTGTTCTGGGACGGGTGTCGGCAGGCGCTGCAGGAAGGATTCCCGATTCTGCCAATCCTAGAAAGATAAGTACCTAACAGATGGCTGTGTCCGTTGCAGCAAAGACGAAAGAGAACACAACGAGCATGACGAGGGAGCACAAGTTCCTCGGTGAAAATTGAGGGAGCCTATGTGTCGAAGAATTTAGATGAGACAGTACGCCTCCAATCCGAGAAAAGAAAAGCGTAAATACGAGAGATAAGAGAAGAGAGGCTACAAGGCATTGCGGAGGGCGCAAGTAGCGCCCCCCGTCTGGCCAGCTCATCAGCTGCGTTGTTCCCCGGGAGAAACGAGTGTCCGGGGATCCATTGTAGCCTGATAGAACAGGAGGAGAGAGAAGACAGTTCCTGCCAGATGTGCCACAGAGATTGAGGTAAAAGGAAAGAAGGAAAAGAGGACAGGGTGGCGAGGACAGAACGAGAGCCAGATAGAAGGAGAAGAGAAGAGAAATGGCAGACTTGCTGGTGCTGCCGAGACCAGCAAAGAGCGTGCAGAATGGCGCAGTCTTCATCAGAAAAACTTGAACAAACTTGGCCTGCTGAAAAGGAAAGAGTGGCCTCGGTGCCATAGAGAGAGCAGTTGGCAAGTACGCCAGAGCCGCCCTTGTCAAAAGGAAAAGGATAAGAGCCGTCAGTCCAAAGCACCAGATTGTGAATAGGGAGAGAGTCAAGGCGAGCGAGAGCCGCATCTTGGTGGGAAAGAGGAAGATCAGAGCAAGAGCATCAAGAAGAAAAAGAGGACTCCACGGTGAAGGAAAGCAGATTCCAAGGACGAAAGGGAGAGCAAGCAAAGAGAACCTCCCTAGAAGAGGTAGAAGGAAGCATGAGCGGGTGAGTGGACGCAAAAGCTCTCCAGGACGATCTGCAGAGTCTTGGTTTCACTCCAAGTCTGGCCAAACCTGAAATGGGAAAGGAGGTTGGGAGACGAAGATCCCGCTCATAACATGAAAGAGTAAAATGAGTCAGGATGACTTATAGGGGAGGTAAAAAAGCCTCGGAGAGGAGCAGTGGAATAGGAGAGAACGAGAGGCAGCCGGTAATGGCGCGACTGGCCGCTTGGTGGAGGCGTTCCAATTTGATGAAATTGGTAACGCTTAGGAAAGGAAACCATCCGGGCGAACCGTAATGAGCAGGGGCCGAAGAAAAGCTTCATACAGAACAGAGATGGACTCCTTAAAGGGGCCCCATGAGGAAGCATAGATACAGCGTAAGGCCTTGAGACGTAGGAAGAATTTGGCGTTCAACGAAGATACATGCTTAGAAAAAAAAAGAGTGCGGTCGAAGGTGACCCCAAGGAAGGTTGGGGTCCACTACCTCGTTTTCCTTGTTGGACAGGCGCCTGAAAATGAATAGAATTGATTTGCCAGATAACATCAAAACTTGTACCACAGAGCATCTCGAAATCGTCTCTGCTGAGTTTCGATCATATTTCAACGACGATACGTTGCATGTTTCATGGTACAGAGACCCGCTCAACACTGAAATTGACCCTAATGCTGAAGCAGAGGAGTTGGCGGAGTTCAAAGTGTCGAATGCGATGAAGCTGGCATTTAATAAGAAAACTGACGACTCCAGCTTTTGGTTGTCTCTTCATGATTCACATCCACTACTCAGCAAGAAGGCTTCCGTAATTCTCGTTCAATTCGCAACTACCTACCTTTGCGAAGCTGGATTTTCTGATCAGACGTTCACAAAAACAAAATCCAGAAATCGCCTCAATCTATGCAGTGACATTCGCCTTGCTCAGTTCAAGACGGAGCCGAATGTCAAAGATCTCCTCAGACGAGTACAAGAACACGCTTCGCACTGACTACGTAAATTTAAAGTAAACTGACTGTAGTTTGTTTAATTCTTTGACTGTAATGCATTTATTCTTTTACTGTCGTTCGTTGGCTTTTTTATTGTTAAAAGTGGTAAATAAAATAACTGATAGAAGATCGTTAAAAGCAAAACTAGGTATTTTTGTTGAAGAGCAGAGACCGCAAGTGTTGAGAGTCTTTGGAAGGAGGCCCACGGATCATGAAAGTTTGAAAACCACTGATCTAGATGGTTTCTAGCAAATATCGTCGTTGCTGAGTGGAAAAGTAAAAACTTTAAATTTAGTATCACTGCAGACCGTTGATATGATACACTACAGACTATGCTTGAAACGTGTTTAAGATCTGTATGTGTTTAAGCGAGGTTAAGTAGCCACTTGTATCCACATAAATTGATCACGAATAGCATAATTAGCGATGGTGGGGCAGATGATGATTTTTTAGAGATCATCTTTTATTCTGGCAACACAACAAGAACTCCGACGTTATTGACTGTTACTTCACATCTACATTTGTCTACTTTTGTCCCACGGGCTTTGAAATGTTGGCAATGTGACCCTCGGTGAAAAAAGTTTGGAGACCCTGTTCAAGGTTTTTTTTGATAAATCTATTTTTAGCCAAGGCCGTAACTACCGCCGGTGCTCCCGGTCCAATGCACCGGGTCCCAGCAAGAGGGGACCTTGCATTGCTATGTTTATTGTAAAATATTTTCGTTGAAAGCTCATGTAAACTTATTATTATTAAATGTCACACTTCATCAATAATTTTAATTTATATTTAACTCAGGGGTGCAAAAATTGTTTGGAATTTAGTAGCCCGTAGAAATTGATAGTAGCACGCACATGTATGAACTTTGCCGTCCACGCAAATCCCATTCGCGCGGGTAAACTTTCTGGTCGCGCGGAGCGAGCGCGCGATCGTATTTTTGCATCCCTGATTTAACTGGCGATATAATTTCTTTGAAGCATTTCTTAATATATAGGGTGGGCCGTAAGTCGCGCACCAAGAAATTACGTGGAGTGTGATGTGAAACAATGTAAAATTAATGGGGTAGAATATCTTTTCCTTTCTTTTGATGTATAATAAATGCTCTTTCATAGAGTAATTTATCATTGTTTGAATGTATCAGTCATTATATCTGTCAAATTTAATTATAATCAAAGTTTTTTTAGGTATGATTTGTATTTAAAATTTTTTTCCTTTAATTTTCAGATATGCCTTTAGCAATAAACGAGCGAGTTGAGTTAGTATTTATGATCATTTTGAGCATTTGCGATTGTATGAGCATGTATAGTGTCACCAGTCCTTAGATAAGTTTGTTTTAAATAAAACAACGTTTATGTAATCAAAATTTTCTTAAATGTTTTGGTGCGCGACTTACGGGCTACGGCCCACCCTGTATTTAAAGTTTCAATTGTGACGCATTCGTTTTAGTTGTAACGTAGTCATGACGCAATCGGTACGCTACCTGCACTCAAGTCTGTTTAGTAAAATAAGTTTAAGCTATAATAATCATATAGCATCATATTTATCCGCTATATTTTACCTCGTAATTGTTAATAAATGTTGGTTTATGGCGTCGTCATACGTAATGCCACGTCATGGTTTCGAGATAATTCTACGACTTCCACCATAGTCCAGTAACTTAATGGTATCACAAGTTACATAACTTGTTTACCAGCTTTTAATTTGGCGCTTTGTGACGTAACAGTAACTTTCGGGCTGGCTTATATCGTCGTAAAATAATAATTAAGCAAATAAAGTATGAGCATGAAAATGTTTTTTTTTACTAATCTGAATAGAAATATGATAGCCAGTAAACTAGTGAACATTTTTATTTGAAAACGTTTCGCTTTATACTTAAAACATCATCAGTTATAATCAAAATGCTACCTACTAGGCTAAGTTAAAGCAAAAGATTTTCAAACAAAAATGTTCATTAGTTTACTGGTTATCATATTTCTACTCAAAATATAGTATTTTCTCGAAGTTGCTGTGTTTTTCTGCTAAATTTTGCCCGCTTCATATAAATAGGTATATTCGTAATATGTGCTGTGAAAGTCAGTATTATGTTGTGTTACTGTTTTGCCTGCGTGGCAAGAGTTAGTGTTTTAAATGGTTAGTGAGATCTAACGCCTTAGTTTGTGAAAATAGTAATTATTCTCAGCAAAAAACCAGAGCCAGTATACTGCTGTACATATTTTAATTATGACCTTTTGCTAAACGCTGCTAGCATTGTCAACCAAAATAGTGCAACTGTGCAAGTTGCACTATTTTGGTTGACAATGCTAGCAGCGTTTAGCAAAACATCCTAATTAAAATATGTACAACAGTATACTGGCTCTGGTTTTTTTGCTAAGAATCGTCAAAAGATCCGAATCGTTTGCTCCTAAGTAATTATTCTATTTATATAAGCTACTAGATTTAGCTTAACCATCTGGGTGCTAGACGTCGTTCTATTAGTCAATGATCACATTTGTGATTTCTGTTAATAAACTTCTTTCGTTGAAAGAAGTTGTGATTTGAGTGATTGAAAAGTCAAATCTGAGCTTTGTATTTAAATCCTTTTTGTTAGACATACCGTAGTCCTGACGCTCGTAGCACTACTATTTCGTGAGCAGGAAAAAGAATAACAAAATGAGTTCGTTACATTAAACTTTACAAACCGTTGTCTAAATTTTATTAAACTTTTTAGGTTTTGAATAACAACATTGTAAAACTCTAGTTGACTGCAACTTAATATGAAAAGAAATTATGAAAGCGGAGCACAAAAGAGACAAGCTAAGAGCAGAAAAATAGCTGAGGCAGCCAGGAACTCTCAGCGATTATGTTCGTGGCTAGCTCGACTAAAAACATCCGAAGCGGATGAATAAGACGTCAGTATTAGTGAGACAAAAAATTCCGATGCTATCAAAGATAGATCAGATCCAAGCAAAAATGGCGACTTTCCTAGCACTATCGTAAACTAAGAGATCAAGAAAGCAATTATTGCAGCAGGTCCCAAACAAGCCAAAAAACCTTTCCCTAAAGATCCGCTCCAGAGCGGTCGTTCATTTTCAACACATTATTACCACTTTGTAACTCAATTAGGTCTAAAACTAAAAAGATATTGGTTATGTTATTTCCGCATGGATCGTGTTTACCTTCAGCCCTGCTGGTTATTTTCTCATGAAAATGTCTCTCCAGGGACTTCTTACGCTCTTCAAAACTCTTGGGGTACAAAAGGTTTAAATGACTGTAGGCATTTATTGCAGCGAATTTGAAGCCATGAAAGCTCCACACATCATAAGGAGGCGTGTGTGATATATGAGCAATGGAGAAACAGGGGGACAATAGAAGAAGCGTTGCACGAGTCTTTGCTGGAAAAAACAAACTTTTGGCAAAATGTTTTGAAAAGATTAGTGAATATTACGTTGATGTTAACAAAAAGCAACTTACCTTTTCGCGGATCCAAGAAAGAACTTTCGAAGGATAACAAAAGCAATTTTCTCTCTATCACACTGATTCTTGCCAAATACGACACTATTTTAGACCAACTTTCACAACTACCAAAAGGTTCTCCAAAATATTTAAGTCCTTTGATACAAAATAAACTAATATCAGTACTGACGTAAAAAGCGAACTTCAAAGCGCTCCATTTTTGCCATTATTCTTGATATCACTCAAGATGTCAGCAAAAAAGACGAGTTAAGTGAAGTATTTCGTTACGTCAAAATCGATTATCATGATGATGAAACGCTGAACACACTGATGGAACGCTGCACCAATCAACAGTCGCCGCAACGTGGTGGTGCGGTTACCGACCCCGTTTGGGTTAGGTCAAAATTGCTGTTGGCCTTTCCGGGGGTCCCAGTTACCCCGGGAACTCCCCTGAAACCAGCACTCCCAACAACCCTTTATTTTTTCGCCGTGCTGCCCCCTGAACGATCGCAGTAAGGCAGCACACAGCTTCTTTAAAATCGGTCGCCTGTTTTCGCTCTTCTCCTGCTCTTCTCTTACCCGTCTTCGTCTCCTCATTCTTCTCCTTCTCTTGATGAGCGGTAATGTTCATCCTAAACCTGGTGCCATCTATCTCTTCTCAGTGTGCGCTGGAAATGTGATCTGGCGGGGCAAGTTAGTGCAATGCTGCACCTGCTCCAAATGGGTCCATCTAAACTACTTCAGTTTCTTTTGTCCCTTCCTGTTGGCCTTATCTATACCCAGGAATCCTGACTTAACTTATCTTCCTCTCTCCGGATTCCTGGATTCTCTGCTCTGCGATCTGATCGCACCCACTCCAGGTCTGACATTCTCTCTCCCGATACCACGCATGCTAGCAGCGGCGTCATCATTTTCGTCAGGCAGGGCTTATCCTTCTCTGAACTTTCTACCTCCCCTCTTTCTTCGCTCGATCCCTACTCTGATTATGTAGGAGTCAACATCTCACTAAGCAACACCTCCTCGCTGTCATTTCTTAGTGTTTACGCTCCCTCTATTCGCTCTTCTCCAACGGATGGCAGAACCGACTTCTTTTCTCCCTCCATTTTTCCCTCCACCAAAATCTTTTCATCCTGGGGGACTTCAACTGTCATCACCCCCGCTGGGACTCAAGAGGTACTTTCCAATCCCCACGGGGAGGAAGTATTCGGCTGGATCATCTCTTCTGACCTCCTCTCCCTCAATGACCCTGACATACCAACCCTTCTCCATCGCTCTTCTGGCAGTCGCTCCTCTCCTGACATCTCCTTTGCTCCCTCTTCTCTTGCCTTCTCCTGCTCCTGGGTTCTAATCACCCACCAATTCTTGTATCTGTCCCTCTCTTTCCGGTCTTTCGCCCAACAAGCGTCCTCCTTCCTTCAATTTTCAGAAAGCTCGCTGGGATGGCTTTGCCTCCTACATTGACTCCCATTGTCCTTCTGCAGAGGAATACTCGTCTCTTTTTCTTTCCTCTGCTGCTGCTCTCTTTTCCTCTCTGGCACTGAATGCGGCCAAGTCTTCCATCCCTTTCGGCCGCATCAAACGCCATCCTAAAGCCTGGTGGTCTGCTGAGGTGGAAGGTGCGG
Source organism: Trididemnum clinides (assembly GCA_963675345.1). Taxonomy (NCBI): domain Eukaryota; kingdom Metazoa; phylum Chordata; class Ascidiacea; order Aplousobranchia; family Didemnidae; genus Trididemnum; species Trididemnum clinides. The sequence continues at coordinate 2,873,751 of OY776299.1, forward strand.
TTAGTGAAAGATGCAAGGCTTTTGCTGCCGCTCACAGAAGTGATGAAGATCGCCAGGCTTACATCTCCGCTTCTCGACGTGCCTCGTCAATCATCGCCAAGGCCAAGACTGAGACATGGCAGACGACTTGCACTTCTCTTTTATCCAAATCTAGCCCTAAATCTGTATACTCTCTTCTTCGTTTTGTCGTGGTTTTTCTTCCTCGTATTCCTCTTCTATTCCAACTGTTCCTCTCCCAGCGAATCGGCTTCGGTCTACGCCATTTATTTGAGATCTCACTTTTCCGTTTCTCAGCCAAAGGCCATGCTAGCAGAGTCAGGGGCTATCTTTCCGAGATCCGCCGAGCCACGTGCTCTGAGGAGTCTCATTCGTCATTTTCCTCTCCTTTCTCTCCGGCTGAATTTCTTGCGGCTGCCTCCAACCTTTCCTCGTCCACTGCCACTGGCCCACACAAAGTCGCCTATTGTAGCGACATTTCTGTCCCCAGTCAATTATTGAAAATAATTAATTAAAATTAAATAAAATATCGATATCATCCTAATGTTTAGTTTTTCTAAAAACAACGTGATTATTATTTTTATCTCTCTTCGAAAATAGACTTTGTGGAATATGGTGATAGTTTTTAGTAATAAAGTAACTGATGTTTAGAATGTTGTGTTATGTCCCTGTAGAGGTGCCAGGTATGGGCTTTCTGACGGAAAAAGGAGAATTCACACCGAGCATGAACTCACGACGAGAGAATCTATTTTGAAACTAATTTGAAACTCTACATTGGTGCATATAGGAATCCTACACTATCCCACGCTAAAGTACCTTTCTCGTTCGGCATGGATTTTCTTCTTCACATCCTTAGTCTTTATGCATTCCTTTCCTTCCATCTGGAAGACATCTTTTAATGTTCCCATCCACAAGATGGGAAAGCCTCTCGACTCTCCTGCTTCCTTCCGGCCTATCTTTCTCACCTTCTGCGTATCAAAACTTGTCGCGTTTCAGTAGAATTTTTTTTATTTCTGCTTTAATTTACTTCTTAAAATTGAGGCGACTTGTGGTATCGCTTGAATAATTAAGTCTGGTTGCAACTTAATCGCCAGGAAAAGATTGGCTTCCATTAAGATACTTTAACTCACACACTTCTCGATCAAGAGCAGAACAAATATATTCACAAACCACTTTAAGACTTCGAATTCCTTGGTTTGTCAAATACAGAAACTAAAGCACTTTAATATATAAACATCAAGGATTAACCAAAACTAAAAACCACCAAAATAATCGTTTGATTCCTGTTACAAAAATTACTACAGAACAACGCCTTTTTACTGCACTCCATTTTCTCTACCAAACTACTCTCTCTCTGAATGAGTGAAAAATCTCGCTGCCTTATATATACGACTGGAAAACATTCTAGCAATTGCCAGAGCAATATCATGTGACATAGAAAAAAGCACCGTTAATAAGTTACGTAATTGGCACTCAAAATTAATCTTCGAGAAGAAACAAGATTCATTAGAATACTCTGAAACTTAACCACATAGTCAACCACTGTGACGTCAGAAAAGGAGTGTGAGTTACAAATCTATCAATAAATGCGAAAGAAAAAAAATCTTTTTTCGAAAACAGTTTAGCAAGTTTAGGGCTTCAGACAATTCAGATTTACAATTAAAATAATCACAGCAAAATAAAACAACAGACTGCAATAACTATACATATATAAAAACTATTCTTTTAACTCATATTGACGTATTCCTGACAAAGCTTTTTGAATGTATCACTCTATCCTGCCTACTCTTCTTTCTGGAATCTAATTCCATTCTCTTTCCCTGCCAGGCCGGTTTTCGCCCTGGATGGTCTACTCTAGATTAAATTTTGTTCCTTTCTCAGTTCATCTCGGATGGGTTTAACAAACCCAGGCTGGGCTCTCGGACGATTCTCTCTACTATTGATTTCTCCAAAGATTTCGACTCTGTCTAGCATCCCCCTTTTCCATAAACTTATTTCGGCTGGCCTCCCTCCTTGCTTTGTTCGCTGGACTCAATCTTTTCTTTCTAATTGGCGCACGTGCGTGGTTTTTCAAAATCACAAAACTCGTTTCTTTCGAATTGGTCTAAGTGTTTTGCAAGGATCCGTTCTTGGCCCTGTACTTTTCTCTCTTTTCATCAATGATCTTCCGGCTTCTCTGCCTTCTTCCGTCAGCTTCTCTCTTTATGCTGACGATCTGGCCATTTGATCCTCCTCCCCCTAGCCCCCATCGCGGTAGAGGCCACACAAGCAGATCTGATTCGACTGGAGCGCTGGTCTGAATATTGGTGTCTTCCTCTCAATCCGAGCAAATGTGAGACCTCCTTCTTTTCAATGATCCCAACTAAGCTCACCTCCAGTTCAACTTCCACTTACTCAACTCCGGCTTCCGTTTCAATCCCACTCCAACTTTCCTTGGGGTCACCTTCGACCGCACTCTTTTCTTTTCTAAGCATGTATCTTCGTTGAACGCCAAATTCTTCCCCTGTTACAAGGCCTTACATATTATCTTTGCTTCCACATGGGGCTCCTTTAAGGAGTCCATCTCTGTTCTGTATGAAGCTTTTCTTCGGCCCCTGCTCATTACGGTTCGCCCGGATGGTTTCCTTTCCTAAGCGTTACCAATTTCATCAAATTGGAACGCCTCCACCAAGCGGCCAGTCGCGCCATTACCGGCTGCCTCTCGTTCTCTCCTATTCCACTGCTCCTCTCCGAGGCTTTTTTACCTCCTTTATAAGTCACCCTGACTCATTTTACTCTTTCATGTTATGAGCGGGATCTTCGTCTCCCAACCTCCTTTCCCATTTCAGGTTTGGCCAGACTTGGAGTGAAACCAAGACTCTGCAGATCGTCCTGGAGGGCTTTTGCGTCCACTCACCCGCTCATGCTTCCTTCTACCTCTTCTAGAGAGGTTCTCTTTGCTTGCTCTCCCTTTCGTCCTTGGAATCTGCCTTCCTTCATTTTATTTCACCATCAAAAATTAACTTGGATAAATTTGATACCTGGACATGGAGAAAACCTTCTAACACTGGATTATTGTTAAATTTTAATGCTTTTTGTCCTAAAATTTGAAAAAATGTTTTATTTTTTGTCTTCTCAATAGAGCAAAAATTAAAAAAATAGAGCAAAAAATTTAACCGGCGCGATGGCGTAGTGGTTAGGGCGTCCGCTTTGCAGTCGGTAGACGTAGGTTCAATCCCCTTGTCAAGTCATACCAAAAGACTTTAAAAAATGGTATTCACAGCTTCCCTGCTTGGCGCTCGGCATTTGGGAGAGGTTGTGGAGAACAAGCCGGCAAGTTTGCTTGTTGTGTCCTTGGGCAAGGCACTTAACGGGACGCCCCCACCTTTATGTGGAAGACGGCTGGCCCAGTTTTCCCTCTGAAGAAAGGGTTGATGGCAGGAAGGGCGTCCGACCGTAAAAACAAAAATGCCATGTTATAAAAATGCAGATTATTTGCTGTGGCGACCCCTAAACGGGAAAAGCCGAAAGAAAAAGAAGAAGAATAGAGCAAAAATTACTTTTCAACGGGCTATCTCTTCCAAAAAGAAGTTGCTTATTTGAAAAGTTTTTTTACAGTAACGGTTATCCAATCCCTTTTTTTGACAAAATGTTATGCCAATTTCAAAACGAAAAACGGATAATAAAATCGGAAAGAAATTTACTAATCTTTTTATCATTCTCCAGCTTGGAAAAATCTCAAAAGAATTCGGTCTACAAATTCAATCACTAATAAAGAAACGGTTTGATACTGAAATTACAATTGTCTACCAAACAACAAAAGTGCAGGAATATTTCTCTTTGAAAAGCAAAACTCCTTTGATCTTAAACTCAAAGGTCATTTATAAGTTTACTTGTTCACGTGATGTGAGCATAAGTGCAGGGGCGCACTAAAATGTTTCAAGATCAGGTAAAAGTGCCATCAAAGAACATATAAGAAAATGCAGGTTATGCCAAACTCAGCCGAATAACATGAACCAATTCAAAATAATTAGAAAATGCCAAATATCTTACGAAGCCAAAATTCACGAAGTCTTGGTGATCAAAAGAAGTGACTCTGTGCTAAACAAACAACTATATGCAAACGGATCGTCATTTTTACTAAACGTGTTTTAATCAAAGATATTGATTTAGTCGATAAACCAAACAATCTTGCACCAAACTTTACTGTAATTTTAATTCATTTGAAACAATTATTTACATGACTTCAAATCCGATCAACTCCTAGCAGGCAATCGTTTCTATTATCAGATTCTTTGTTGGCAGTAACTAGACAATTACGGAGACCGCAGAATGAAGCTTTACTGTTTTTTATCAGAACTATTTTCAAGTTATTTTGTGCTTTTTGTGTTTTCGTTCAACTAAAGTTTTAATGCAGTAAATATTTGTATATAGATCCTGATGAGGGTGATATGTAGCGCCGAAAACTTTGAATTTGCTTGATATATTGTATTATTATGTTCAACGGTGTATTGCTAGTAGCAATAATAACAACTTGAATTTTTTCATGATTCAGAAATCGTCATGAATATGTCTAATATTCTTCTAATATCAATAATATGTTTAAATAGAATATGTCGTCACTATCAATGAAGCAAAAGCTTTTTTACACCCCACCCATTTGTTGAGAAACAAGGGTGATACAGCAAACTTTGATTTAGAGAAGCCAAACTTCTGCCAGCGTTTAAACTATATTTTAGTTTCTGTCTCCTTGGAAACTTGATATAAAACGATGACTTTAGTGGTGAAATATTTGCAATTTAATTTATGCCTTTATAGGGTGCAGTTTTTCTAAAAATTATAATTTTGTAAAGGTAAGTCGAAAAATTTTTGCGGAGTTTTGAACTGACATGATGTACAGTACCCATTTTTGATCAGTAAATATCATATACCGCTTAGCCTAAACTATTTAAAGTTAAATATTTCTGGAAAGCAAATTTTTTAAGCTTTCAAATGAGACCAATATTTAGCAACATATCATATTCATTAAAAACTAAATTTAGTTTTATCTACTTACCATACAAATTTGTTTGAAGGGGTTTTGAGACCCCTAAAAAATTTGAAAATTTTGATAGGTAAATTTTATTATTATTGCTTGAAATTTTGTCAAATGATACCACAAAAGAGTAGTTTTCAGACTGTTTTAATGATAAAGGCTTTGGTCTTGTGGTAAAGATGTAATCTCAATTTGATTTCAAGGTAGTTTGCTCTTGCTGAGAATTTGGCGATTTTTGTCGTCTGCCACTGGGCTCTTGTTCTTTTTAACCCTTTTTGTGTAAAAAAATTCTACAGTTAGGGCACAAATTTTACATGTTCCGATGCATGAGGAAATAAGCGTGATCATTTGAAAATTTTATAAAAATCGGTTGAGAAATAAAGTCACAAATCGATTTTTTGGTAAACTAATTTTGTAACTCAATTAGAAAACATTTGAGGGAAACACTGAAAACCCGAGATCATCAGTTGATGATAGTAGGAGCGAAAGAGTTAGAGCGAAAGAGTTAGAGCGAAAGAGTTAGAGACTGGCGCGATGGTGTAGTGGTTAGAGCGTCCGCCTCGTAGTCGGTAGACCTGGGGTTCATTCCTAAGTCGAGTCATACCAAAAGACTTTAAAAAAATGGTATTCACAGCTTTCCTGCTTGGCGCTCAGCATATAAAAGGGATAGTGTGGAGAACAAGCCGGTAAGCTTGCTTGTTGTGTCCTTGGGCAAGGAACTTAACGGGACGCCTCCACCTTTATGTGACAGACAGGTGGCCCTCCCGTACTTCACCGGATTACAATTGTGAAGTTGCTAACCCAGCAGGTCAGACGACTCTTGGGTACCCACCAGTGGCAGTCCGCCTTGTTGGTGGTGGGGCTACCAGTCACTCAAGACTGGTTCGAAATGGGCTGCCATCTTTCCCCTAGCCTAATTTCAATTAGGTTGACGGCATGAAACTGAATTGCCGTTCATACCATACCTCCATCCCGAGGAAGAGGAGGGGAAATCACACACACACACACACACACAAAGAGTTAGAGGAAAGATTGCCCGTTTAAAATCTGCTAAAAAAAGGGCTTCTTTTTTGATTGCTGAAAATGTATCACTTGCCACAACTTATCCTGACCTTTGTACGGCATACATGATATATATGACAGTACGTGTAAGAGTTGCTACTCAACAACAACAACTTTTATTTCGTTCAAATAAACGTACGAGATTTGAACAGGACAGTGAAAGATCACTAGTGATCATCTAGTCAAACTGCCCTTTCTTGCATCACAATTACTTATAGTATAACAGCAAAAGCGTAAGACACAAAGCAAAAGCATATGTACAGCTAAGCTACAGCAAAACTATGTACATCTGGCCAGAGTAAAACTAGTATCACATATACATCAGGCCAGAACAAAAGTACCACTACTACTACTTTGTGTAGTAGCTCTATTATATATATGATTAACGTGGTATCAGAGATTGCAATATTAGTATTGCTTTAATAATAAACTTGAGTAATATTTAGTGAAACTATGCCAAGACAGAGATTTGTTTAAAAGTGGAATTTTGTTCCAAATTTTTACTCCATGAAAATTAAAAGAAGATTGCCCATATTTAGTGTTGACTCTTTTTAAAAAGTAATTTTTATTTGTAACTCACCTAGTTAAATGAGTATGCTGTTGTGATGCAGTTCTAAAGTAGGAATTAAAATTTTCTGGAATCTTGTTATGGTGAAACGAGTGCATGAATTTTGCTATTTCTAATTCGAAAATATCTTTAAGTCGTAAAATATTCAAAGATTTATACAAAGTGTTCATTGTGACACAGTCTGCGAGACTTTTGAATTCCATAATTCGAATGATTCTGTTTTGGACTACTTGGACTTTCTGCAATAGGTTGTTTGCAGCAGTACCCCATGCTAGAATTCCATATTTAAGATGTGAGTAGGCAAAGCTATAGTATAGTTTAACTAGCGTTTTTTTGTTCACATAGTGTCTCATTTTAGATAGGATTCTAGCTGCATTAGCAAGTTTGTTTACTACATGGTACACTTGCTCAAACTGATCAAAAACTTTCTTCGAAGCTCCATGTCCCAAGAGAGACTTGGCGGCTTGGTTCTGCAATCGATAGAAAATGAACGAGGTATAAATTTAGATTTTAGAAAAGTTTTTCAGCAGTTCGCTAGAGCAAAAGCAAAACGAAAAAATTTAAAGTTTCAAACCACCCGAAAGTAAATTGCGGTAGCCTACTTAATTGGCCTCAACGTATTGTGTTTTATTAGTTTGTGTCTTTTGTGGTGATATCAGTGGACTGTACGTTAATTCTTCTTGGGTTAAACAATTTATCCGCATTGCATAGCACATCTCCATTTTGTTGAAATATCGTTAATAGTGCTCACTAAGCACCTTGCCACAAAAAATCGCACATAAATTTTTTTGTCATTAAAAAACGATTTTGGTTTACAACGCTTATTTGATTAAACTTTTTTTTAAACAATCAAAAAATTGTTGTTGCAGCCTGCCCCCATGAAATTCTTGCTATGCCATTGTTTCGATTTGAATACACTGCAATCACAAAAATTATGTTGAACCGTGCAACCTTGTCAAAATTTTATTCCAATTAAAGCCTTTCATTTGCAGGCGCAGTAAACTAAGCTTTAGCCCTTTTTGTGTTGTTGTTGTTGTTGTGATTACCCCTTCTCTTCCTCGGGATGGAGATACGGCACGAACGGCAATTCAGGTTCATGCAGTCAACGTAATTGAAATTAGGCTGCGGAAAGATGTCAGCCCATTTCGAACCAGACATGAGTGACTGGTAGCCCCACCACCCACAAAGCAGGCTGCCACTGGTAGGTGCCCAAGAGTCGTCTTTTACAACATGCTGACTTAGCAACTTCACAATAGGAAGGTTGCACGCACGTGATCAAACGTCATCAAAATGCGCTTTTGAAAAAAGTGGCTGACCACTTTGAGTGATTTTGCATTGAATTGAATAGAAGTAATATCGTTTTTTGCAAAGCAAATGGATAAACGTGACAGTTGTTAAATGAACGTTACATATGTTGTTTTAGTGATATTAAGGAATGAACCTAACGCAAAGTAAGATAAGAGATGCTAAGGTTTGCTTGTTATTGCTAATAGTTGGACTTATTTTATGGGCTAAACATGCAGGCTTATTTTTAGCCAGCTTCTGTGGGAGCTTCATATTCGGTTAATCAGGGTGTTTGGGAATACTAAGTTTAAGTTAATTGTGATGTGTAACTTATACAGTATATTTAGTTGCATAAGCATTCTGAAAAGTTGAAAACTTAAGTTATACTGCAGCCTAAATGACAGGGCAGACTTCTGTACGGTACGGTTTGTCATATGTTGGATTAGTAATTGTTGGATAAAATCAGTAATTTTTTTGTCAATAATGCTTGCAGACTAGTCATATTGATATGTCAGATGTAATTTTGTGACCTTAACTACTCCTTAACCCTTTGAGGACCATAAGCTTCTAATTCATGAAATTTGAGACAATTCCTTCATTGTTTGGAAACAACAAAATTACAATGAATTTTAGAGAAATGATTGTTACGTCATAATGATACAACAATTAACAATCATGTAACATATGTGTTACAATATCCCTCAAAGGGTTAAACAATTGTTTGGGCTATTACTTAGGTTGCTGGACCAAAGGTAATTTAAAAACTTACGGTACTGATTTATTTATTCATGGCTTCATGCGTATGAGCTCATGCTCTGTTTGCATGTCTTTCGTCACACCGGGCGACCACGAGTGGTAGACTTCTTGGCCCACCACCTGTTTGCCACATAAAGATGGAGGCATGCTGTTAAATGCTTTGCCCATGGACGCAACCAGCAAGCTTGCCGGCAAGCTTACCGTACCGATAGTAATGATCAAATAATGGTTGTTTTTGCTGACGTACCGACTGGTCTCTAATTGGTATAGTTTATTTTTCACGGAGGAGCAAATGGTATTTAGATGGCACTTCTCTTAGGGGCAATTTTTTTAAATTGGCACACAGTACCAAGTTTAGACTAGCCAACTGAAAGACCTAATCTCAACCAAACTGCTTTTGGTCAAATTTATTTGTTTCCGAGTATTCAATTAGCAATAATTTATTCCAAATTTTAATTAATTTCTCATTAGTTTTTAACAGTGATGCAGAAGCGGGAGCAGGAAGCGGAAGCGGCTGGAAGCACCAAATTTCCGGTAGCAGGAAGCAGAAGCAGAAGCAATTTCGAATTTTTGTGGAAGCAGGAAGCGGATGCGGAAGCAGTTTTAAAAGTACTGCTTCCGCTTCTTTTTTTTACCTAACATAATGTGAGCATTATTTAATCGTTGTAAGTTGTCAAAAGTGGCCTCCCAGTTTCCCCGCATTACTGATGTGATTTTACCAAGAATGTGGTAAAAGCTTGGCTAAAAGTCTATTCCTGCCTGCCCAAATAAGTGTTTATGACATGACAGGACCTACTTCATTTGATTACAATTAATGAAGGTTAGCCAGGTCTTCTACGACTACAGTCTTGGAAGCGCAATGTGATTCGGCAGATGCAATTCTTTTCCTTAGAATGAATAAATGTGTTTAGTTTGCTTTTTTTTCTTTTATGTAGCAGGTAATTTTGTTTTTGATTATTAACCTGTTTATTTTCAAGTTTACTTTTACATTTCGAGTGCTAATTTACGCTTTTCTGTTATTTTGAATAGGCTATCACCGCATTGTTTTCGTGTTAATTGCATTTTTGCGTGATCAGATATTAAATTTTCTTTCTCTTGATCGATGAGCAAATGGCTTGTAATTAGCAAAACTGCAGACAGTGACACTGTTTCGACCTATCAGGTCTCTTCAGTGCAGTTGGTGACTGACTGCACTGAAGAGACCTGATTGGTCGAAACAGTGTCATTGTCTGCAGTTTCGCTAAGTGCATCGCTAGCCTCTTGCATTACTATACATGTAAGGCCTTGTGACCACTAGGCTGTGACAGCACTATTGTTCTAGCAGTTGCTAGACTTAGTGCACCTGCGACAACCGCCACTCATTCACGAGTAATACGGCTTTGCAGAGTACTGACAGACCTTCCACCAAGTGGATCTGGTATAGATCCCGCAAGTGTGACGGTCTAAGCTATGCTTTATTAAAAGCCTCTAGCTTCTTGTCGGTCACCAACTGCACTGAAGAGACCTGATAGGTCGAAACAGTGTCACTGTCTGCAGTTTTGCTAAGTGCATCGCTAGCCTCTTGCATTACTAGGCTTGTAATTAGTTTTGTTAGAAAAAAATTAAGTAACTATGGAAGCGGAAGCAGCAGTATGCAGAAGTGAAAGCAGGAAGCGGAAGCATTAAGATTGTGGAAACGGAAGCGCTAAAATTGTGAAAGCGGAAGCACTAAATAGCTGCTGCTTCCGCATCACTGGTTTTTAAAATAACCCCAAAAGTTGATGTTTGCCTTATACCTCTCCAGCATAAATTACAGCTTTTGGTCAGCCACTTTCTTTGGCGCGAAATGTGTGACGTCATATGCAACCTTCCTATTGTAATCCGATAAAGTACGAGTAGGTAACCTCTCTGCCACATAAAGATGGAGGCATCCCGTTAAGCGCCTTGCCCAAGGACACAACAAGCAAGCTTGCCGGCTTGTTCTCCACACTATCTCTTTTTCATGCTGAGTGCGAAACGGGAGTGCTATGAATACCATTTTTAAAAGTCTTTTGGTATGACTCGACAAGGGGAATGAACCCCACATCTACCGACTGCAAAGCGGACGCTCTAACCGCTACGCCATCGCGCGGGTAGCCCCTTTTAGCTCAACGCTTTTTTGTCTCATATTTTAATTAAAAAATCTTTCTATAACGCGGAGTCGTTAATGATTCCTGCGTAAAGTAAAGTAGCTCAATTGAATGTTAAATACAGAAAAAAATGAGGGCCCCATAATAGATGTTTGCACCTGGGCCTCACCTGAGGAAGTTACGGCCCTGACGTAGCCTCTCTTCTTCTGCTGGATATCTATCTCAGCACACACTTGCTGTTATATAAGAACAAAAATTCAGCAAAGTAATTGGTACGAAAAGGTACGGTAAAATTCCGTTACGTACTATTACGTGGGTATTTTTGCAAAGTACGGAATTTCAGCACGACATTTTTTTGAAGTAAAGAGTGCGGAATGCCTAATCCCCTGTTCACGCGAAAGGTTTAATCCCATGAGTGTAGTGAAACCGATCGTGGGATGTTTTGGTCGAGAAACTCGTTTAGTACACCTGACGGTGGCATGGGAAGCGAGAATTCACCAGACATAAGGAAACTTGGGCTGTTTTAAAAACCGAAGGATTTTTGTTCTTCTACGGAATAACACTGCTACGACTGAAACTTGGCAGGATTCGTTGATTTGACAGTGAAGGAAAAACAATGTCTTGTTTGCTTTTTAGAGATTAACGCTGAAATAAAGGTTTTTTTGGAAATATCGCCGAAATTAAAGCTCAGTCGGAAGTTAAACCACTACTTTGCACAATCTTGAGATTTATTACAAAAAAAGGTAACATTTTTGAAATTTTTTTGACTTAGATCTTGGCATTTTTGTATATTTCCACCTGCAGTTACCGGTATGCTCTAAAATTAAAAGAAACAAAAATTAAAGCTAGATTAGTAGACTTGTAAAGTCAGGAACAAATCAATCAAAACGCTGCCAGTTTCCCAAAGCAATGCAGAAAATAGGAAAAGTTTTGTTTTTTAACCACCTAGTGTTTCAGGATGTGGTAGTGACAAAATGCCTTGATGCATTTCTTTGGTTTTAAATAAGCAGTGATCATTCTGCCGCCAACGGCATTTTGCTCTTGGAGGTTATTTTGCTATCATCATTGATGTATGTTTGAATAGCCATATTTGCTAGAATTTTTCTAGTGATGCCCTGGTGTAGTGGATAGTGCAGCTGCTTATAAATGTTATGGTAATGGGTTGGAATCTTTACTGTCGGGGTACTTAGACAAAGGTATTGTGTTAAGACAAAAATATTTTCAGTATGATTAAAAAGCAACTATCACTAAAAAACTTTATGGTTCTTTATGTGGATGGTAGGACTTTCTGGCCTAAGTCCTACATGCTCATTTGCGCTTCTTCATTGTACTGTGATATTAAGTAGTCTGCTTTGTGTTGTACATAGTGAAATAAAAACAACTGATTGATCAATTAATCATTGTACACTGGAGGGGAGGCCTGGTATGTGAATATATGGTGGAGTGTATTTTTTAGGCGGTGGCTATTTTGCCTTCGACAGCAATTTACCCTCAGAGACTATTTTGCCATAAGTTATTTGTGATTGGTCAATCTAAATGACGTACTAAACATGTGACTTTTGGTCGTTTCTGATTGGTCAATTTTAAAAACCAATCAAAAAAATTTTGCACCCCCAGATCTCTATCTCCCACCCTCTACACTCCCTTCCAGTGTACACTGCTCCGTACATTTACATATCGGGCCTGCCCCTACGATGTACACTGCCTTTCTTTTAATGCCCTGCCAGCTGAGATTCGAACCCGCAACCATGGTATCTCAAGACCAGTGCACTATCCACTACACCACAGTGTCACTGGTGTAATTGTAGCAAATACGACTATATAAACACACGTGAATGATTGTGGCAAAATAGATTCCAGGGGCAAATTGCCGTCGACGGCGAAATAGCCACTGCCTATTTTTTAAATTTCATCATTGAAATTGACCAATTGCAAACAATCAAAAGTCACATATTTGATATGTCATCAAAGTTGGTCCATCACCAATGTCTAACGGAAAAATAGCCTCCAAGGGTAAAATAGTCATTGCCTTTTAGAAACGGTGGTGTGTTATATTTTTTTTAAATCAGCTTTCTTATTTTCTGTACTGGCATTACTAAATTTAGGATGCTTTATCACTCACACTAACCACTGATAAAATTGAATAATTTTGAACAGCCTTGAGGCTATATAAGATTTTGGAATAATAGCATCATGGTGCAATGAATCTAGTTTTAGAGTTGTCAACAACAGCATTATGTTTATTAGCAGATCCTGCATATGCATTGAGGATTACATTTTGTGTTGAAATCATGCCATTCACCAAACACAGTGACACATATAGGTGACTGCTGATTGAAAGACCATTTGGTGTTTTTGCAATCCTTTTTACTCATAAGCAATTTGGGTTATAACTAATTATTCTGCAGGTAATGCTCTTAATGACATTTATTATAAACTGTTGCATAATCTAGACCATGGGCGGATGAGTGTGCAACCTTTTTGACGGGAGGACCAATTTCAAACTTTTAAAAATTTTGTAGGACAGTCAGAGTTAATAAACCATATTGCCAGTACGCACAAGTATGTTTTGCAGCAATGGTTCATGGCAATGCTTTTTCAAAGACCTTTGTTAGGCCTATGTTAATCACTTTTTCAAGATGTAATTAATAAGTTTGCCATCTAGGGCCACAAATTTCATGTCACAGGCTGCATTTAAGATTTTTATTGGGGGCCACAAAATTTCATGTCATTGGTTGCTGTTGGCTCACAGGCTGCCAGTTGCACCTGATCTGGAAGAAAAGAAAATAATGTGCTCAGTGCTTCTTTACCTTGCAAATGCATTTTGACACTCTAGATCTAGATATTTTGCTAAAAAAGCCTTATGAGCTACTAACAAGCTATTTTCAAAACAGAAAGTAGCATACTATATAGGCTATACAGTGGAGTGCTTCCAGCATTACTCACAATCAATTGTGGTGTCCCTCAAAAATCAACTCTTATCCTTTTTTTTATGTGTATAAATGATCTTTACCACACAGAATGGAAAGTCAGGTTATTAGCTGATGATACTAATTTAATAGGCAGTGGCTATTTTGCCGTCGACGGCAAATTACCCTCAGAGACTATTTTGCCATAAGTTATTTGTGATTGGTCAATCTAAATGACGTACAAAACATGTGACTTTTGGTCGTTTCTGATTGGTCAATTTTAAAAACCAATTAAAAAAATTTTGCACCCCCAGATCTCTATCTCCCACCCTGTACAATCCCTTCCAGTGTACACTGCCCCCTACGTTTACATACCAGGCCTGCCCCTACAGTGTACACTGCCTTTCTTTTAATGCCCTGCCAGCTGAGATTCGAACCCGCAACCATGGTATCTCAAGACCAGTGCACTATCCACTACACCACAGTGTCACTGGTGTAATTGTAGCAAATACGACTATATAAACACACGTGAATGACTATGACAAAATAGATTCCAAGGGAAGATTGCCATCAACGGCAAAATAGCCACTGCCAATTTAATAATAGCATGCAAAAGCCTTGTTAATCTACAGACTATTGCTAATACAGAAATGCAAAAATATCTTATTTGATGGATAACAATAAGGCAGTGGCTATTTTGCCGTCAACGGCATTTTACCCTCAGAGACTATCTTGCTGTGTGTTATTTGTGATTGGTCAATCTTAATGATGTACTAAACGTGATTTTTGGTTGTTTCTGATTGGTCAATTTTAAAAACCAATTAAAACAATTTTGCCCCCCCAGTGTCTATCCACTACACCACAGGGTCACTGGCTGAAATGTAGCAAATACGGCAATATAAACACACGTGAATGATTACAGCAAAATAGTCTCCAAGGGTAAAATGACGTCAACGGCAAAATAGCCACTGCCTAACAATAAGCTTTCCATGAATGCAACAAAAACTCAATCTATGCTGGTTGCTAATGATAAATTACAGAAAGTGGCTATTTTGCTATCGACAGTATTTTACCCTTGGAATCTGTTTTTTCCATATACATATTTTCCTTTAAGTAAGCACACTTGCTGTGATGTATGGAGTGATGGTGTGGCATAGTGCAGGGCATAGGCACTGGATTTTCAAAACTTGTGGTTTAGCAAAACTGTGATATCTTGCTTTAGTGGTGAAATAATTTGCATAGCCAATGCAGCATATAAGCTGTCGCTAATTTATATCAGCAGAGGTGAAGACTGAGCAATTTTTGGTTATTGCAGAGGATTTCATGTGGTAATTTCAATTAATTTTACATTAATATGTTGGGTTTGGTTCACAAAGTAACAAAAGAGACTTCATTTATAACCAAATAGGTTTACTTCATCAATAAGAGAGGCTGTTTTCCCAATAAAATTTTGGGGGGTATTTTCCCTGTGCCCCATACTTGTGCCACTGGTGCAAGCGTGTGCAACCTGCAGCTCGTATTGTGAAATTTTGTGGCCCATGGAAAGGATTTAAAATGTGTTGTGAAATTTGATGGCCTTGAGTGGCAAACCTATTATTCACTTCTCAAAGGGACCGTTTTCAAAAAATATAAAAGAAAAACCCTCTTATTCAAAATTTGCAAATGTTTTAAAACTCATTTGTGCATAGAAATAGCATGGCCCGAGAAAGGTTGTACACTGCTGGCATAGAAAAAGTGCTGCTGCTTTTGAATGCCATAATTATGGGTTTGATTCTTTGCAAGTAAGGTACTTTCATGAAAGCAGTGTAAACTGAGAATAAAATTTTTGTCATGTCAGGGTTTAATATGTCATGGAAATTGACCTATGACAAATAATCAAAAGTCATGATTTTAATATGTCATCGAAATTGACCAATCATGAATATTCAACAGCAAAATAGATTCCAAGGGTGAAATGCCATCAACAGCATAATAGCCACTGCCTAAATTAGATAGAAAGTTTGTTTAAAATATGAACCAGTCAGAAATCAAAAAAAGCCAGTGTGTCAAATATCTAGGGGTCTTAATTGTTAATAAGCTTTCATAGAAAAACCACAGAGCAGGTCACCCATAAGGATAGGGTAAGTTGCCTGTTGGCATCACTTTCGATTTGTTCACACATGTAGACTTTTTGGTAATGTAGTGCAATGATGTCACCATTTCTGCACCCCTGCCTTAATCAGTACCTAGGAAGTAGCTCACAATTTCAAAAGGTTGTTGATTTCTGACATGGAATATATATGGTCGAAAGTTTCAAAAGGCTGTTGGGCTGTAATGCAATTGAAAAGTTACTTACCACAAAAATTTCTATTTAATATGTCTATGCATTAATTTATAGTCATAATAACTACTGTATAACTAATTGTGGGTGTGCTTCAAATTCTAGTCTTAGTAATTCAAAATTAGTAAAACTTCAAAAACCAGCTCTGCATATTGTTACAGATGAAGCTGATAGAGCACATACTAACCAAACGTTTGTTAGGTTAAAGCTATGGAAAACTTTCAAAAAACAACAGAAAGAACATTTCATTTGTACTGTACGTATAAGAATGGTCAGCTATGTGCATTTCTTTTCCTTTTAATATGTATGCCTTTCTCAGGTGTAATTATTCATTTTGTAGCACTTTTCCACAAGCAATCATGATTAGGTTTGAGGATGAGATGGCAACTGACTAGTTGACCGTATGGTTGTTTTGCTGTCTCCCCATCAGAAAGAGACTTTTCTATCATGTTTAAACTTTTTTGTGATAAATAAACTGATTGATTGACAGTCTCTGAAAGAACAATCATTTCTCTTGTGTTTAATGAGCCGAATATATTATCGTCATGCATGTTAAATTTGATATTGTTGCGCAATCTGAAATTTCATTTACCACAGCAAAAAATTCTGTTATTTTTGGCTGATATGGTTTAGTGGTTAGTCTATTTCGTTCATCAGTGCAGAAGATAGGCTGCTGGTGAAATATCTAGAATGATGTGATCACTAAACATAGCCCACACCAACAAATCACGCTTCAGAAATGGTTAGCACTAAAATGTGAAAATGCAAAATCACACAAATACAAAACAATACAAACTAAGTTGTGGGAATTACAGAAATTCCTAGAAATCCTTCCCCTTCCTATCCACCATGGATGCTGAGAGCTAAATTTACTCTTAATGGTTTTGCTTTTGAGCTTATGGAAAATACAGTTTTCTTTACAACGAAAAGATGGCTGAGTTTGAATTGTTGTATAGGCTACTGCTTGGATGAACGTTTGTTCAGAAATGTATTTTTTTTTCAATAATTTTATTGACAAAATGGATGTATTATGTTTGCACTTGTCTTAAAGCTGTTTGCTGTTGTGAGGTCGGACCCTTTACCTCTTTGATTCATTTATCACTTATTTCTAATGTTTTGTTTTGTACTGCTGTAAGCTAAAATGTTTGATGGAGAGCTGGTATCAAACCAGTTGTTCGTCACTAATTATGCTTCAAAACTGCTCAGTGTTATGCTTTTGTTGTACAATAATTTCCTGACTAGACCGAAATATCTTGTGTTGCAAATTGATTTTGACATGTTGTTTGATCTGTCATGTCCGTAAGTTAGAAAATTAAGTTGTAATTTGAACCCAAAGAAAGAGCTTGAAACAGCGAAAGCAATTGAGAATTTTGCTGAACCATGGTACATACAGTAACCCATGTAAATGATTTTAAACACTGAACTTCGCAGACTTCAGACTAGGCTACACAGCAATAACGTGATTCACATCGTGCAGTTCACCATGCGGCAATACCAATGGTACTATCGCTATGTGGCCTAGAATATTGTTTATGGCTTTGATATAAATTAATTTTCATAAACTAAGATTCAGAACCACATAACTCTAGGCAAAATTGCTAGCATTTTTTCGGACAAAAGATAAATGACTGAAAACAGGTGTGCAAGCACATTTATGCCTTACAGAGAGTGCTCTGCACTCACAGGCGTTGAACAATCAAATGCTTTACTTGCGTGACAAAAATAATTAAAATTGAAGGTGGAGGGATGTAATGTTGTGAGGCTAATGTGGGCTAAATGTAACCATGTTGTGTTATTTAGGAATATTTACCGAAGTGGCCAACAGATTAAATTGGTACAGATAAAGCAATCTCTCAAAAATATAAAGACAGTAATACTTGAATTGATGTCTGTGTCGGAGCAGCTGGTCTTTTTAAAGTACAATCGTATGTCCATGGTCTTTTCAGGTTTTGACTGGCTAATATGGACGCAGCAGTAATTTTTTTTTGATGGAGCTTGACCGACAGCTCTCTGGCAAAGCAATGCATGATGTGCCAAACACTACAAAGTGGAAATGTGGATTTACAAGAATAAATGTTATACCAATGTAAAATTACAGAAATCCATCTTAAGACCTTTTTAAAATAACTAATCTATGTTCCATCATTTTTGAAAGTTATGGAAATTCATGTTTGGCCTCCATAAAGCAATTTACCACATTGATGTACTTCTTAGTTGCACCGTATTTTGACAAAAAAGTGGTAATAAAATTTTTTTCATCAAATTACTAAGAGAAGGAAAAAAGTGTTCTAGCTTACACGTTTTCTCATTGCTCTTTGCACTGCATTGGAAAGGCTGGTTTGAACTAAATAGCACTAGGAAACAACGTTACTCTTTCATTGAAGTGCTAGCGTAGGTTCTAGAGTGCAAAGCAAATGTTATTCTCAGTCTTGCTACTTTGCAAGAACGCAATTCTAAGTGCACAAATAACCGCAAATTCATGTTTTATCTCTTTTAAAATTGCTAAGATCCATCCTTCATCACGTGAAAAAGATTTCATCTGTTCATTTTTTTTTATATCGATTTTTACAACTTCAATTATTTAGTTTGTATTTTTATGTTTCATAACTTGCTTCATAGTGTCTAAGATTTAGCATTGTTTTGAAGGGTGTTAAAAATATTCTAAGCGGAGGAAATAATTCTAAAGTACTTTTTTCAAGGGCACGTTATTGCTGTTGTGAGGTTTGCAGCCTCTATTATTTGATGGGTTTTGCTTCTAAAACTGTACTCAACTCAAAACTGTGGTACTAGTTTGATTGCTATAATCGCAAAAACGATTTGAAGTAGCAAAGCATCATATAATGCAACCACAAAAACATGTTACCTTGGCTAAATAATCATAATTATAATCTTGCAGAAGCTTTTAGTTGCATTCAACTCTAACCTTTACCCTACGAGGTAATATTGCTCAGATATTTTATGTTTGTGGCAAAATGTGCGAATTACAGAAGGCTTGCTTTGGAAAAAATTCACCTAAACCATCTAAGACTAAAATCATTTTTTTGTGGAACCATAATTTTTGTGACACGATGGGAAAAGTTGACGTACAAAAAATGTGGTAACTTAAATAGATTGGCCAAAACAACTTTATGTTCAACATTTGAGGTGTCCAGATTAGGATCATGTTGGAAAAGGTAGTACTTGTGATTTTAAGTTTTTAATTGGCACTTAAGGATAATATGCAAAGACATTTAATTTATTTTCATGGTGCTCAATAATATTGTACACCGGCTCTTCAACTTACGAACACAATTGGTTCCGAACGGCCGTTTGTAAGCCGAATTTTTCGTAAGTTTGTTTAATAATAATTTCAGGTCTATAATTAGCAATTAAGGGTACTTAATAGCCCTTATTTATACGTTTATGGAAAAGAAAAAAAGATAAGATATAGGAGATGAGGATGATTAATGAAAAAAACACTAATACTAATACAAATAATAATAATAATACGTAATGATAAATCTCTCTAAAGTATCCAGTGAATAAATATATAAAATAAATCAGCTCGCGTTTGTATCTCCGAATATTCGTAAGTAAGGGGGGCCAATGTATTTGAAATTTTTTTCTGTATTTGAAAAGGTTGTTTTTAGAGTCCGAGCTATGATAAATTGCAGAGACGTTAACTTTTTCAACATAACTCAAATCTAAACGACTTTGATCAATATTTTTGTGATGCAGAAGGTTTACTCCTAGAATATTCTGTTATTAAAAGTATGGTTCACACCCCCAATGCAGCTGGTGCAAATTGTGAATTAAACCCCACCTGCAGTCAGTTTTTGCTGATCGTAGCAACTAAGCGGGGTCGAAATCAGTGCGATTAGCTTGGAAGAGACCTTGGTACTGTACGTTACGTTCTTTGCGCTAAATGCACATTAAAGTTAAGTCACTTCTGAATTTTGATTGTTTTGTGACACAAATAAGAGTGTTTACCGGTAGTATGAAAGCGTTTTTTACTTGGGGGGAATTAGAAAATACAATTTGCCAGTTTGTCTGATCACTGCCTTACCAATGCAGATTGGTAGTATATTGTTTTAAATGTGGTTGTCATTCCTATTACCCAGGTGAGGTAAATGCTTAGATGATATCATTCAATTTCTTTCATTAGTTGGTAGTAATGCCACCGAGAGTGGCCATTAAATATCGCCTTGAAATAATTTTTTTGTTTCGACTTAGTTCTTAAAATAGTCGACTAGCTGAAATCTGAAATCTATTTGCTTTTCAAAATTACGCATTGTCAGCAGCATATTGTATGATTGCAGGTTAGTGCCATGTGCATGCATGTTTCATTGCTGTTCTATATTGAGCCATTATCGATGATATCTTATTTGAGTCTCAAATACTACCGACCAATGATAATTGGTTGGCTTCCATTAGTTTGTGGAATATCGGGTAGGCCGATGCAGAAGTGTGTTAGGTAGAGGGTCGGCTTTGCCGTTAGATCTGGAATCGATTTCCTTTATGAGTAATACCAAAGACTTTTAAAGAAGTCTTGTTCATGGTTTCCCTGCTGACGGTCGATGCGAAAGGGATAGTGTAGAGGAAATGCCAGCAAGTTCGCTTGTTGTGCCCTTGGCTAACATTCTTAATGAGGAATTCTTACGTGGCAGGTAGTTGGCAGGAAAATGGTTCCAGAAGATAGGAATTGGGCCCCTACTTTTATATCTCGACTCAGTTGATTGTGATAAAAAATAGCAGGGATTGACAGTTTGTGAAAGCCATGATTGGACATTGGACTAATTGAGAGAGAGTTTGTAGAGAATAATTAATCGCGTGACCAGTGGTGTACGGAGGAAGCTCCTATGGACGCGTGCTCTCCCTTCAGGTCCTGTTCAGGAAAACGTTAAATGTATTTTTCAGCCTTTGTGCTTGTAGCGGTGGCAAGCAAGTCTTTGACATAACACTGAGAATATTGATCTCAAAAAAAAAAAAAATACGCGCTTCCTTTTTACAAATTTTTGCACCCGCTCTCTGCGTGATTTTACTAATGTATTGATAGAAAAATGGACCTGATTTTTCGTTTACATCCTATCACTGAGTAATGTGAAGTTCAACTTTTAGCACAGTGCTTGCCTAAACTCGCTCTTCGCAGTGGCGAAGAACATAAGAATCATAAAAATGACAATGCTTGGCACTTAAAAATGTTGATTGCCTCACGTATCTTTTGCAGTAGTTTTCATTATGACAACCAACTGCGAGGCGTATTAAAATTAGACTGTACAACCATTAACCTGAAGTATAGTGGCAGTAAAATGCTTTTCCGACTGAAAAGCGGCCCTGCTTTGTAACTAAGGTTATATTTTCTTTCAGATAAACGAGATGTCGGACAAGAGAAAACTACAAGGAGAAATGGATCGATGCTTTAAAAAGATTGTGGAAGGTGTTGAAGCATTCGATGATACGTTTAAAAAACTTCAACATGCGAACAATACTAACCAAAAAGATAAATATGATAGTGACCTTAAAAAAGAAATCAAAAAACTTCAAAGACATCGCGATCAAATCAAGAGCTGGGCATCTTCTAACGATGTCAAGGATAAAAAAATGCTGCTTGACTATAGAAAAATGATTGAAACTCGGATGGAACGATTCAAAGTTGCTGAAAAAGAAACCAAAACGAAAGCATATTCAAAAGAAGGACTTGGTCTTGCAACGAAGGTCGATCCGGTACAAAAGGCAAAAGATGACACCATGCAATGGCTACAAGTTACCATTGATGCAATTAACCGGCAAGTTGAACTTTTTGAAAGTGAGATCGAAAGTTTCAACTCACATTCAAGGAAAAAGAAAGCTCTGCGAGAAAAACAAGATAGGTTGGAAGATTTGAAAAGGCTTCTTGAAAAACATCGAAAGCATGTCAAAAATTTAGAAACTCTGATGCGAATGCTTGACAACCAAACCATTCAACCAGACAAAATCAATGTGATTCGAGATGATGTTGAATATTATTTAGAAGCATGTCAAGAACCTGACTATGAAGATAACGAATTTATGTATGAAGATATGGGTTTAGATGAGTCACTCAGCCATAATGCTGTTGCATCCGCTGCATCACCAGTTGATCGACAGCTAAACAATAGTGTTAGCAGCCAACCAAGAGAGGATGAGGAAGTGCAATTGAACGAGAATACTGCAGGTAATTCTGTTGACCATACGAACTGCAAGGAGGAGAGTGGTCGAAAACGAAATAGTTCCGATGATTTTGTGTCTCCCCATAAACCAAGCAATCCTTCCACGCAGAAATCAGCGCAATCGAGAACAGCCATCACATTTCCTCCGTTATCAACAACATCGTCAGCTAAACCTGCTCCTAAATCCCTCTTTACCACCCCGGTGCAACCATACGCGGCTGCTGCTGGTGGAATGCAGTCGAGCAGTAATAATCCCAATAAACAAGATACTTGCTTGAAAACCGACGTTACATCTATGCAATCAAAAACATCATTACCTCAAAATGAAGGAAGTGTTTGGCCGTTAACAAACCATATTGCACCATCAGATGTAAATGGATGTCCAGACTTAAGCAAAGACATTGACAGTGTTACAGACAGAGTCGAAGCATTGTCACCACTAAGTAAAAGTGATGCAGTGCCAACATCATTAACCTCTCCGCTAACTGCATTAGTATCAGCTGCAATTATGTCACCAACTGCAGCATCAATTTCCAATTCAAGTATACCCGTGAAGATGTCTCGTGATGCTCACAATGGTCAAATTCCTTTGTTGCGAAGCAATCCGAATACTTTAACTAGCATTGCAGAACAAGCACTTACAAATCATGGGTTGAGAGAGCACATCTCAATCTCATCACCGTTCTCTCAATCAACCACAGATTCATTAAGTACTGCTCCATTACAAACTCCAGGATCGTTATTAACTCAGCAGCAAGACTGCAATAAGCCAACATCTGAAGCGACAGGTGAAGCAAAGATTAAACCGTTTTTGGGAGTGGCTCCTCTCGGACCTATGGTGCTTGCAAAGCGACAGCAATATCAGCATTCCAAGTTGGAAGGTTGTTGGAGGCACATGCCTCACCCGTCTGATTCGGAGCGTTTACGTCATTACCTTCCTCGTAACATGTGCTCCACACCATCGTATTATCCTCAAGTGCCAATGTCGGAACATGATTCATTTGATTTCTATCTTCGGCTCTCAACTGAAACCCTTTTTTTCATTTTCTATTACATGGAAGCCACCAAAGCGCAGTACATGGCCGCGAAAGCGTTGAAGAAGCAGTCGTGGCGATTCCATACGAAGTATATGATGTGGTTTCAACGCCATGAAGAGCCGAAGACGATTACAGACGAGTACGAACAAGGTGCATACATATATTTCGATTATGAAAAGTGGATTCAGCGTAAGAAAGAAGGGTTTACGTTTGAATACCGATATCTTGAAGATAGAGAACTCCAGTAATTCTTCAGCTTATTCTATCACGACACCGTGCAATGTCCTGGCACTGAAGAAGCAGCCGATTTAGCTGTGATTTTGTTTTGGTGCGCAATTTGTATCAGTATGTTACAAACTTGGTTGGCATCTAGACTGCGCTGCACTTTAAGCGATTTTTTTGATATCTTTTCATCTTCAGGCATACATTCTATTTTTAGTCTGTTTTATTTACATATTTTAATAATCCTTGCCTCAATTTTTCTGGATGCTACTGCATAACGTGTTATTTTCGTCTTTGGTACTTTTACAAAATCTATTTAAATCAAAAACTTCCGTGTTTCAAATTTTCGAGTACATTTCAATAGATTGATATATGCAGCTGAGCTGCAATATTTTGCCATGTTTCAACGTTGATGGGAGTTTTGTTTATTAAATACAGAACGCAAGGTAATCTTAAGCTAGTAAGACAGGGCCACTCGTAAAAATTTTTTTCACCAACTCAAAATCTGGGTACAATAAAAGGTTGAATTAGTATACTAATCAATCAATAGGCTTCGATATTCAAATGGATTTCGGTTATCAAATTATTGTTGTTTCCCTAGCGTTTTTGTGGTATGAAGAGTGGTAGGAAATGACAGAGCTCCAGAAGCTGGGAAACTCTTTATGATTTAAACCAGTGGTTGAGCGAAGAGAGCGTACGGCATATGGAATTTGTAACTTAAAAACATTGAGAAAAATGTCTTGAATGTGTTGACCACAGGCTCTGCACAAATTCTGGATTTCAAAAGAAGGCCATTCGTTTCTGGTAAGGCACAGCAAATGTAACCAGGAAATACCAAGTGATGACTGGAAGAGTTGTAATGACTATAGTCTATTTCAAAAAATCTTGCAATTACTCGAATTTTAAATCCAATTAGTCCAGGTTAAAAATGACTCAAGTCGATAAATTGGAATTTCTTTTTGCTAAACTCCATTCACGGAAATGAAATCCGGTTTGAGTTGCACCAATTTAAATGTCAAGAAAAATACCATTAAACAAAAACCTCTTGCCTGCTGTACAAGGGATAAGCAACGTTATTTTAGGTTTGTAAAATCTAAAAAGGTCGCTTTTTCTTTTGTCCGCCATATGTTTTTGCGTTAGCCTAACTTGTATTTGGCGTTCGGTCCGTAATGACAATTGTTGGTGATGAATGGCCATTGATGAAAGGCGCATTTGGGGTATTTTGTATCGGTACTCCGCGATTTGTTTGTCATATTTTCTGAAAAATTTACCATTATTTTGAAAGGATTAATCATTTGGGGCCATACGCAAAGCGGTTTAGAGTTGCTGCCATTACTATTTTTGCGTGCTGCAAACTTAACAGGCCTATATGCAACCGCACGAAGGAAGTAGATTAAGATAAATTTTTGTAAATTCGAGCTTCCGTGGACTCGAGTCACGGTCAGGTGCGCAACCAGAATTTTCGTGAAGGAAGTGGCTGACTAAATTCATGTTATAATCTCTAATCACAAATTTTTCTGTCATGAAATCTGATTTGCTCCTGGGTTGACGAAATCTACAGCACTTCAATGGTAATTGGCCGACAAATAATATATATGGGCTATTAATATCTAATATATCCAATTTTAAATGCTTCGACTTAGGCTTAAGACAAGCAGACATAAAACTGCAATAATGTCATGTCTCCCACTAAATCCTAACTGCAAGTATGCTTTTCGATGTATTGTATTTTAGCCAAGGTAATTAAGATTACTGTTAGGTGATAATTTGATACTCTACACAAACACACAATTATAGGCATAAACTATAATTTACAACTACAAAACATCAAAAGGCTTTAAAATACTTCTACTAGTTTTCAAAAGTGGGTAGAGTTTTATGGGTTTCCGATAGGGAGGGGACAATTCCCCTCCCCCAGGCTTTTTGATTGCAACACAAAGTATCGTTAAACTACAGAATAAAATCAGATCTATTAGAACTCGTGGCATATTCTTTCAAAACGCTGTGTTTGTCAATTGATCGTTCCCGGTAAATGGAAAGCAAAGCAAGACCGGTCAACAGTTGTTCCCCATTGTGGACCTAATATTTTGTAGACGCCTCATGGTGAAAAATTAATCTACGTTTATTGCTGTAGCTGTTACGCGGTAGTTATAAATAGGAATAGGCATAGTGATGATAACTACAGCTTTTAATGTGAAATGCCATTGCACCCACTCCATGCTTATATCTAAACTCATAAAATTAATTTTTTTCGAAAGGAAAGAGGTAAGGCTTCTTTATATCGTTGCGACTTGTTTTCGGTCATACACCTCCCCTGCTATGGCACTATATCTACTATGGCTGTACTTTGTCTATTATGTCTGTACAATGCCTACCATGCCTGTACTATGCCTATATATAACCACTCGTTGTTACAGGTAACGTTGCCAAAATGGTATGCGACTTCCGAACATCTGGGAAGAGGTCTACATTGCAAGCTTCCAAAATATCGATTGCATTTGGTGGAAAAGTGGCGATGTCCTGCTTCTTCCACCTTTCTTTTCAGCGGATAATTTCTGGATCAGTGGCAATTTTGCTGTAGAAATCTTGTTGATATATTTCCGGCCAGTTGTCTGTCTCCAAAGATGATGTCAGTGTCACAGTGTACCGGTATTTGGGTAATCACATTCCAAAGACTTTGGCATTTGATCTTTTGGTCGTCAAACCTTACTGACACGTACACAGATGTTTGCTTGCTCTTTGCTGCTTAGCAGTTATTACACTGTGTATGAGGCGGTTGTGGCGATGGACGGAGATTGTAAGTCGTTGGTTGTAGGGCGTAGCTACAGGACCGGATGGATGAGGAGTCTGACGGCTGATACTGTGGCTGTCTACCCAGCCTATTTGTAGTTTGTTCTTGAACCGTACCTCGCTGACACAAAATAGAACTTTCACACTTTTATTAAGACGATTATTTTGTCGGAAAGAAACTCGAACGACTGAAGAAAGAAAAAGGCAAAGCAGACAGTTTATACACATACGTAGCGGTGACGTCATAATATTTAGTTGCTACACGGTAGCGCAAGGAATTGAACTGTCTCTATCAAAATGTGTTGCATCTTTACATCGTAAAAGAGGATTACCATAAATTTTTAAAAAATACGATAATTTCTCCTAGGTAATGTAGAAATTTATAGTAATTAGTATTAAGAAGTAGTTACAAACTTTCAAATTAAGCAGAAGTTTTGTGACTACTGACTGAACTTACGCACAGAGCTTGCCCAGTGGTATAGACATAGCAAATGTTGGGGAGGAAGCTTTTTTAGATCTATATTCTTAATCTAATTGTGTGCTGTTGTTCCAAGAATTATTTTGTGGAGATTATACTTTTTGATCGGTTTCAAAAAATTTGGTGAGGCATGGTGCTTGTAGCCTCTTACCTACGCCTAGGCTATGCACCTGCCCTACAACATCAGCAAAGCATCGATCTCTCAAAGTCTCCGCGCAAAAATTTGACTGATTTAAAATTCTGTCTCATCTTTCAAAATTGCATTTAGTCGCTTATGAAAATTAACATGCGCGCTGGAATAAAATTAAAACTCTGATTAAAAAGGTAGATTGTTTTTCAAGTTCTTTACACTGGAAGGCAGCACAGGTTAATGCTGTTTTGTCGTCATTGCGCACATGCTTGCTTGCACTTTTGCTAGTATGGCAAGCAGTTGTGCAGAAAAATTTTATTAAGTTTTTCCACCCCTGACATGTGTTCTAGACTCCTAAAATGAGTTTGGCATGGCAGTTTAGCGAACACATCTTTCAGCACAGTAAACCTACAGAAACAATACAAAGAACACGTCACAAAAGAAATCCTCAATATTTTATTGAAATTCTAAACAATTGCGTCTTATTGTCAAACGACGCTAAGCAATGAACATTTAAAGAAATAAATAACCTGTCATTACATGCAGCATTGAAACGTGAATGAAGTAACAAGATCTCCAATATATTTAACATGCACAGTAGGCTATAATAAAAACATTGCTTTTTGCGACCAATAACTAAAATTAAAATGTGCCTATCACAAAAAATTTGACACTCGTTAAGTGAACAAACAAAACATGAAAAAGTAAATGAATCAACAAACAGTAAAAGAAATAGCTAGCGCCGGGGCAATACCAAGGAGTTGGTCTCTGGGACGGTAGGTTATGGTATCAGAGTCTTTAAAAAAGTTATTAAATATCTTGAAAAGTCTATTCTAAAAACAATTTAACAAATTTTCAACACGGGTAAACCCCAGCCAAGCATTTCTTTTTGAGGCATTGCTAGGTGGCGACACTGCATGAAAAATAGTACGGTAAGTGAATCTTTATTTGTTGGCTATCTCTAAAGGGAGACACAGATCTTACGAAATAAATCATATTCATAGCAGAAAATGCACATCAGGGGAACCAACAGGATAATAATCGGAACCACCGACAGCCGCTGGGCAACAGCATCAAGCAACGGTTGTGAAAAGAAAGGAACCATATAAGTAACATACTAAAATTTCAAATCTGAAGAAGTTTAAGAAAAAATCTTTCCATCGTCCACGCGCTGATGATTATTATTTGGAGATTGATGAAGCTGTGGAATATTACTGGAATGAAAAATCATGCTCACAAAAGAATGTGCCTGATGTGCACACATGATATCGGTATTTCCAATCATTACAGCGGATAAGTTTCAAATGTTGAATGAAAATTGTGAAAGGGAATTGAACATATGAATTTAGGTAGCCATGGTCAACATGCATCTGATATTCAGTACCTCAACAAATGCATAATCAGTTTCGGCACCTTTTTTGAATGTTATCCCATCCTATTCATTTTAAAATAAATCCTCATCAAACTAGAAATTCTTCAACGCACCACGCGCTTCAGTATGACACCTTTACAATAATTTTCAGCACATTAAAAACCGAAGTTTATGAACCTTGAAGAAATATTTTTATGACCAGCTTAGTAAGTTCTTAATGTTTAACATTAAGAAATCAGTTTGTCATCCCAACTTTCATTATCCGAAATGACTATCGTTGATTCCAGATGAAGATTTTTAAGAGAGAATACCTGCTACTGACTGTGTTCACTGCAATCTTCACAAAAATCTGACGTTGACATCTCAGCTACATCCGAGAGATCTTGAGAGCGGTGAGGTTTTCCTGCTATGAGAAAAACTTCGGAGTGGAGTTGTTCTTCCTGCTCAGGACTGAGGATAGGGGAAAGAGGAGTTTTTGTGTTTGCAACTCTTCTGCCATCTAGAGAAAAACAAATATAAATGGGCTATAAATAAATAAAAATAAGCAAATACGACACAAGCAGCGACACAATTACAAAACCCAAAATAGATTGCGTCTGTTTTGAGGCACTTTGTATTATATCAAAAATTATTAAATTTTTGAACTTGCAAAACTAGTTTCAACCCAACCCCAATATAAATTCTAACAACCCAGCTAACAAGTGCCAAGCATAAGTTTACCAACAACAATTAAATCATACAACTTTAAGATTAAAAACTCAACAAGTTTTAAATTTAAACATAATGTTCCAAAGAAAGATGATACTTTAGACTCACTTCAGTTTGATGCAAAAGCAGGAGGTATTGGTACACCGCATCAGAAACACATAACCTCATATAGTACAAGAGTCGTGAGGAATAATAATGCTTTTTATACCTGAACTATAATTTTTATTCGCTTGATGATTTAACACTGGCAATCTACTACCACCGCATATGCTTGTTCTGAGTGCTGGATTGAAAGAAGTGCTTACGAGGTGCTCCGTCGTATTCAAACTCGAGTGACTGTCATGTCGTGGAGGTTGAATGGTTTGAGACGGGAAATTGTCATACTTGTAAACATCTTCTGATTGTTTACCTCCTCCTCTAGGAGTCTCATGGTATCCATTATTGACTTGCACTTGGCCGCGGTTGATCGTATTAATTTGT
Organism: Trididemnum clinides; assembly: GCA_963675345.1. Taxonomy (NCBI): domain Eukaryota; kingdom Metazoa; phylum Chordata; class Ascidiacea; order Aplousobranchia; family Didemnidae; genus Trididemnum; species Trididemnum clinides. The sequence continues at coordinate 2,903,153 of OY776299.1, forward strand.
TTATTTGAACTGGCCGCGCTTATCCGGCTATTCAAGCTGCTTTGTTCTGTGGAAAACCCCACGCCTGCACTCATACCACTGTCGCCTGTGTCATGGTGGTATGATGAGGTGCAGCTGCTGGTGCGATCCAAGCTGCCGTGCGGTGGTCCTCGGACTTTGTTTGGTTGTTTACGGCCAGCTCCTGAAAGAGAGTTTGAAGTGATTGGATCATGTTTTACAGGCAACTGAGTTTTCACAGTGTATTGATGGAAAGTGTTGGGGTATACACGTTTGATTGATCCGTTTCCACTCAATTGAAAGCTTTCCTTGCGGGCTCGAGTGACGCCTGGCTCACTCTCACCAACGGAAAGATTTTGTCCGACCTAAAATTTGGCATTGGTAAACTCACTATTAATTAAAATACATAACCATGACGATTACCTGTGATACTGATTCCATAAAAGATTCGACATCTGATGACATTGAGACAGCTGATTGACGCTCACAAAACGAGTCACGTGCATCGGTTTCCGAACCGTAACCGTTCATCAGCGATATATTTGAAACTGCAGAAAAATAATTGAGCGTGATAGAAAACAAGTTAATACCGGATCAACTGGCAGTATTGTGATTACAGGGAAGATAAAATGCAATCACCCCCAAAACAACTTAACATTTTTTAATTTTCAACAACAAATCACCATTTAAACAGATTTTGCTACTTGTTAATCTTGAACAAAGACAATTAGCAATAACAGCTTGGCTGTTAGGAAACGTTTAGGTCATAGCTTTTCCAATAAAAATTTTAAAAAAATCAAAATTTTAATAAAAATTTTCTGCTAACTTTTTCCAATAAAAATTTTCATACAGATAACAATAAATATTTCAGTTACTAATTTTTTTGAACTGAAAGATAAAATGCAAACAATAGTGTCAGCCTGAATTCATTATCTCCATATCGAGTAGTTTTAGAATAAATTAATGTGTTAACTGTAAGCCTACCATTGGCACTGTTTCTTTGATTGCAATTAGTAATTAATCTTCTGGATACGTGGCGAGCGAAACTATCATTCTCATGATCACTTTCTGTGTGGTATCGAGTGTTGGAAGGAAAGCTATAAAGATAAAAAATTGTTGTGGGTATGAACAACCAATACGGCGCTCATCTATTTCATTTCTTCCACCTCCTGCGTTGCCATTCTCTACCAGTTCACTGGCCAAGTACTTACGATTAGGTATTCTAAGACGGTCTTATATCGCATTTAATACGTCTTGACTGCCTTGTAGCTAATAAATTGTGATGCTGATGAGAATCTGAGAGGTGCGAACTATATATGTAGTTTATCACTCGACCATTTCGCTTTTTCTTGCGTTTACTATAAAGAAGATTCAAAAGTATTTCAATGCAACGAACCGGTCACTCGAATCGTTACTCGCATGTGCTTGGTAATAATTTGAATTCCCACGAATCGAAGGCGTTGGAGGAACTGAAGAAGGAATTTCGCGTTCGCTTCTGTAAAATATAGTTAAGATTTTTTGCTGACAGGCAAAACGAATAAATATGGCGATACTTCAATAATAAAAAAATGATTTAACCAAATTTTCATTTACAAATCTTTTAAGGTGATGAGTTTTTTAAACACGTTTCTCTGCAATCAAGATACGGCTTCATTCTTTTAAAGAACATTTGAATGGTACCCCCCATTCAGTAGCAACACACTCTTCACCTGGCTAACAACGGACCACAGGAGTCAATTTCATTCTCTTCATGAAGAGGAAACTGATCGGGTTCAGACGGGATTCGATGATTCCTCCCCGATCTTCGGGATCTCTGTCCGGATCTCGATGATCTTGTTTCGGTTGACCGCCTCCCACTACTCGTACGACTTCTGTAAAACCACCAACCGAAAGTCAAGTAAATTAATTTCATCAATGGCAGACAATGTTGAAATAAACTAGATTATTTTTTGAGCGGAAATGCTAAACACTACCTGTAGAAGTGCACTCAACATTTAATAAAGAGAATGGGAAGTAATCTTTATTGGCATTAAACAATGTTTACAGCAGATTTTTGGCAAAAGTTTTGCGGGCCAGAACGACTCTCTGCCAAGCAACAGAAACGCCTACTTCTGACCAGATTCTTCGTTGCTAATTTTACGGATATTTTTTACCAAAAGTTCCAATTGTAAAAAAATCACTCATTTTTCTATTGATACGCGATTGAGGTCGACCGTAAAGTAGCATGGCAGGATTTCACAGGAGAATCAATCAAAGCAAAGAATAGAATGCAAGTTTCATCTTTAAACGATCAAGAGCCTTATCAGTTGTTTACAGAACAATGTCGTGTTCAGACCAGCTTTGGAGTTACCAATAATGTCACCGCAGAACATTGCTACCACAAACATTACAACCAAGCAGAAAAAATTGCCGTAAAATAAGGTCGCCGAAGATGCATCAACCGGCGCGATGGTGCAGTGGTTAGAGCGTCCACATTGTAGTCCGTAGACCTGGGGTTCATTCCTAAGTCGAGTCATACCAAAAGACTTTAAAAAATGGTATTCACAGCTTCCCTGCTTGGCGCTCAACATAAAAAAGGGATAGTGTGGAGAACAAGCCGGTAAGCTTGCTTGTTGTGTCCTTGGGCAAGGCACTTTACGGGATGCCTCCACTTTTATGTGGCAGACAGGTGGCCCCACCCGTACTTCACCGGATTATAATTGTGAAGTTGCTAACCCAGCATGTCAGACGACTCTTGGGTACCCACCAATGGCAGTCCGCCTTGTTGGTGGTGGGGCTACCAGTCACTCAAGACCGGTTCGAAATGGGCTGCCATCTTTCCTCTAGCCCAGTGGTTCTTAACCGGGGGTCCATGAACCCCTTAGGGGTCCGTAAAGGTACTTTAAGGGGTCCGTATGATTGGATCCGCTTTAGTGCTGATAAGCAAAACAGATTTCTGGCTAAAGTTGGGACAGTCAGCTTTAGATCGCGCCATTGTGTTTGGGTGGATCTCCAAAAACAAAAAAAGGTGACCACCTACTCGTTGTCACTTTAGGCAGGCTGCTGATTTGCCGAAAATGACAAGAAATAGATGGTGACCTTTTTTTTTTTGGAGATCCACCCAAACACAGAGGCGCGATCTAATGCTGATTGTCCCGACTTTGGCCAGAAAGCTGTTCTTAAGAATACACCAAGGCAATGATCAAGATGTATTGCACTTGTCTTTACTTTAACCTTGCAAGTAACCAAGTGTCAGCCAATGGCAGGGGGTGCTGGACTGCTTAGCCTTGACCGCAAGGGGTGCTTAGGAGGAAAGAGGTTAAGAAACACTGCTCTAGCCTAATATCAATTAGGTTGACGGCGTAAACCTGAATTACCGTTCATATCGTACCTCCATCCCAAGGAAGAGGAGAGGTAAACACAAACAAACAAATAAACAAACAAGATGCATCAACGCAGATAACGAGCCTGCTGCGAGTATTTCAAACCCCCTTATTTCATACCTCACCTTTGTGATATGGAGGAGCCTGGCGGTTCATTCATTCACGCGTATGAGCTCGTGCTCGGTTTGCATGTCTTTCGTCAGACTGGGCCACCACGACGGGTAGACTGCTTGGCCTCACCATCTGTCTGCCACATGAAGACGGAGGCATCCCGTTAAGTGTCTTGCCCAAGGACACAACAAGCAAGCTTGCCGGCTTGTTCTCGACACTATCTCTTATGTGCTGAGCGCCAAGCAGGGAAGCTGTGAATACCATTTTTTAAAGTCTTTTGGTATGACTCGACAAGGGAAATGAACCCCAAGTCTACCGACTGCGAAGCGGACGCTCTAACCACTACACCACCGCGCCGGTTCAATGAATGAATGAATGAAGAATGAACGAGCCTGCTGCGAGTATTTCAAACCCCCTTATTTCATACCTCACCTTTGTGATATGGAGGAGCCTGGCGGTGACACCGGTGGAGCGGGTGGAGATGGAAGGTTACTAACTCGGATACAGCAGGGAGTTTCCGTGTAATTGGTCACCAACTTGTATTCGACCTGATCACGGTTGGAACCCGCCGCGATGTTGTTTGCATTCCAATTCATTTGACGATGTGGAGATGGAGATGTGTAGGCAGACGAGGGATGACACCTGCATGTGTTATAAAGTTTTCAATTGATAAAAAAAAAAAAGAACGCTTGGAAATAAACTTCAGGCAGTCCTCCAGATGCCAGCTCTACGCTGGAGTATCTGTGGTAGGACATAATTCAACAAAAACAATAAATAATTCAGATTGCTCGCGGCGAGAAGCGTCGAAGAGGGACTCGAACTTTGTGCTGTGCATAGTCGATTGCCTTATCAATAGTTTAAATGACTGAACGATCTTGAGTTCGATCCGCGTTGGCTGTTTTGTAATGTTCACGGAAAAGGCATTCCATGATGATTTCGCCTGCTCGGTTGATCGATTCTAACAATCAAGAGTTCATCGAAAGCACGTCACGCCATTTAAGCGGAATGTAGAAATGGTGGTTCACGAAGCAATAAATCAGCTAAATTCTACACTTTTAACTTACGATGTCTTATAATTCTGTTGATCTCGCTCACTCATTTGTTTATTGTTGATTTGATTTTCTTGATGAGGGTTTCTATATATCATGTCATGTCGGGGATTATCCCTGATTAAATCAGGGCCGGATTTTATTCCTCCTTGATATTTGCCAGTTGATAATTTGATGTCAAAATCATAATTGGCTGAGTTGTTGTATGACGTTCGCTTGCGCCTACTTCCCCCTAAAATGTTGCATAATTAGTTCCTAATAAAGCCGTTTTTGGGACCTCAGAAAACCACAGGCCCGACCCTCGGCCTAAGATTTGTATAAATCTTTTCTGTATGCTTAAAGTTTTGTCCTTCACAGTCCCCTGGAGATTTCTTCCCCGGTTTGTTTTCTTGTTTGAAACAGGCCTCGAATGCAATTTCTCAGCACGGTTGATGCAGAACACGAATAAGCTTATGAGCAATGCAGAGTAGTTGAACCATTATCAAACGTCGTGAGTAAGCGATTTCATAATATGTAAAAGATAACTAGTTTATGGGTGTAACAACATTGTTAGAAGCTGTATTGGCACACTTTTAAAAGTAAATTGAAGTTATGGAACAGTTTCTAGAAGGATATTGTGCTGCACGACTTGATATAAAACTGCATTTGAAATTATGTCTTAAAGAAATCAAACCAAAATATGCAATGAGGAGATGTGAGACTGTTGAAAGCGAGACTTATTTGAAGGACTTTTTTTTGTAAAACGGCAATTTGTAAAAATAATTTGTAAAAACACATGTATTTTACAAATCATCTGAAATAGCATTTTGTTAATTGAAAGTGCATTCTGGAAGCAATTTTTCATCGAATACTCGTGCTACTCGTTGTTTTCTTTATCAGTAAACAATATGATTGCGTTGGCGTGGGTATCGTGAATAAAAGATTTAATCACACCTAATACCTTATATTGTGATAACAACTTTCACAATCCACAAAGAGTTGTGTACAGATTCAAAAACATCAATATAAACACTAGCCGGCTCTGATCTGTGCAGCCGTCTGCGCTGGCCTTCATCCACCGGCTTCACCACAGTTATGTAAAGAGTAACAAAAAGTTAATGTTTTTTTTGCGCACAAGATTTTCACGATTTCGTGCCCTTCTTTTCATCATCAAGTTTGTGAGATCAAGGTTCTGGCTATGCCTTTGGTCTATTTGCTCTCTTCATTGCTTACGCGAAGTCAAGTGAGCTTTGCGTTTTATTCAGTTTGGAAAATGAGATCACATTGCTAATATTAAAGTATTTTGAAGCAAACTAGCAAAAACGTCTTCCGTGCGGTGTTGATTTCACACTGGAACCATTTCTTTTGATTTCTTCTTAAACTTTCTGAAGTCTCTGCTGGTTACGCATTATGTTGCACGTTCTTTTTTCCTTGTTTAAACGTGCCCACGGGGGTGAAAAAGGACCTCGCTTTTTCATAAAGTTTTAGCTTTGATCGCGGTAGCTTTATAAAGCTATTATCAACCAAAATTGGAAAATGTTTCTCCTACATATGGTGCGATTTTACCCCGGCATGGCATGCCATCACTTGTGCCGAGTGAGAACGTATCAATTGAGGCAGCTGCGCCAGCTAAAAAACTAAACTTGGCATCATGTATCACCACACCAAGGTGAAGGTCACAAGGAGGTTGAATACGTCATTGTGACGTTGCAATTGAAGATAATTTTTAGAATTTTTTTTCTTGGGAAAAACGGTGTTTGGCATAAACATTAGCCAGCGCCCCAACTTCCAACTTCAAGAATTTCCTGTTTTTTAGGAACTAAGATCCCGTCATAATTAAACATTTAATTCTAAAATTAATTTTCTCAAACAGTACTGACCTCAGAAACGCAGTTAAAATAATTTTGGGAAGATATTAACAATGTGCTTGCGCTAAAAGTAATTCTTTGACATCTTACGCTGTATCAAGATGCAGCAAGCGATTATTCATTTAAGTGTCTTTTAAGATACTATTTTCTCTGTCTTGAATCAATTTCAACAACACTGTTACGTCATAATCTTAAATGGCATCACTATGCTTACCGTTATAGAGTGTGAACAGCAGCAGGCGGCATAATTATCCACTGTCATTGTGATAGCGGTTATAACTAGTAAATCCAATTACTGATATTTGCAATTGATAGGCTCTTCGTACCGGTACGTAAGACTAATCTTCACTTAAAAGCAGGAAGGACGCGATTTGGGGCAAAATTAGGTGTATTAAAATTTCAATTTTGCAAAACGATCACAATAATATTAATTTGTAAAACTGGATCTAGAGAGAATGTTTTTTCTTGAAAATAGCTTAAAAAGCGCTTATTGGAATAGGTTATATAATTTTGGGGGGAGACATGGCCTCCTTTCTCACTATGGTGGAATTAAACCAAGCAGCGCAGCCAAAGAACTTAATATCACAAATATAAATACTAAAGGGGGCACACCAAATTGTAGAATAAGCCCTACCACTAAATAGCTCATTTCTTTTATTGTCAACACTACCACCATTTGGGTGCCACCTTCATTTTTGATTGTGTTTCACCCCTTTACACTTCCTAAAAGTAGTTTGCGACCTCATTTTTCGTTGTGAGTGCTACCGGTCCTGATTAATAGACTAAGATGATCACCATTATGTGTACAGGAACTACGGCCTCTGTTTACTAAAACTTTTCGCTGCTGCTCTCACAAATGTTTTAGGGTGAAGCTGGCGCAGCTGCCTCAATTGATACGTTCTCACTCGGCACAAGTGATGGCATGCCATGCCGGGGTAAAATCGCACCATATGTAGGAGAAACATTTTCCAATTTTGGTTGATAATAGCTTTATAAAGCTACCGCGATCAAAGCTAAAACTTTATGAAAAAGCGAGGTCCTTTTTCACCCCCGTGGGCACGTTTAAACAAGGAAAAAAGAACGTGCAACATAATGCGTAACCAGCAGAGACTTCAGAAAGTTTAAGAAGAAATCAAAAGAAATGGTTCCAGTGTGAAATCAACACCGCACGGAAGACGTTTTTGCTAGTTTGCTTCAAAATACTTTAATATTAGCAATGTGATCTCATTTTCCAAACTGAATAAAACGCAAAGCTCACTTGACTTCGCGTAAGCAATGAAGAGAGCAAATAGACCAAAGGCATAGCCAGAACCTTGATCTCACAAACTTGATGATGAAAAGAAGGGCACGAAATCGTGAAAATCTTGTGCGCAAAAAAAACATTAACTTTTTGTTACTCTTTACATAACTGTGGTGAAGCCAATGGATGAAGGCCAGCGCAGACGGCTGCACAGATCAGAGCCGGCTAGTGTTTATATTGATGTTTTTGAATCTGTACACAACTCTTTGTGGATTGTGAAAGTTGTTATCACAATATAAGGTATTAGGTGTGATTAAATCTTTTATTCACGATACCCACGCCAACGCAATCATATTGTTTTCTGTATTCGATGACTGCACCAATCAACAGCCGCCTCAACGTGGTGGTGCGGTCCCCGGCCCCGTTTGGGTTGGGTCGAAATGGCTGTTGGCCTTCCCGAGGGTCCCAGTTACCCCGGGCACTCCCCATTCATTTTTTCGCTATGCTGCCCCCTGAACGACCGCAGAAGGGCAGCACACAGCATCATTAAAATCGGTCGCCTGTTCTCACTTTTTTTTCTCTCCTGCCTTACTCTTGCCCTCCTACGTCTCCTCATTCTTCTTCTTCTCCTGATGAGCGGTAACGTTCATCCTAACCCTGGCCCCATCTTTCCTTGCTCTGTGTGCGCTGGAAATGTGACCTGGCGGGGCAAGTCAGTGCAATGCTGCACCTGCTCCAAATGGGTCCATCTAAGGTGCTCACAACTTTCTTTATCTAACTTCAGAGCTCTTGGCAGCTCTCACTCTTGGAGCTGCCCCCCCTGCCGTAACACTGTGACTCCCCCCTCCTCGGACTCCTCCGGCACGTATACCTCCACTGTGGAATCCGGCCTCCCCTCTTCTCATGCTGCACTCTTGCCCCACCCTCGTCTCCAAACTTCTTATCCCCCATCTGCCCATCTTATATCTCCTTCCCCTGCCCTCCCACCACCGTCCCTTGCTCCTGGCTATACTTCTGCACCTCCTGCCTCCTCTTCTCCCCCTGACTCTCTCAGGGTTCTTCAATGGAATGCTGGAGGTCTTCGAGCCAGGAGCACTGAACTACTTCACTTTCTTTCATCCCATCCTGTCGACCTTATCTGCATTCAGGAATCCAATCTTAACTCCTCTTCCTCTTTCCGGATTCCTGGATTCTCTGTTCTGCGTTCTGATCGTACTCACTCCCGGTCTGGCATTCTCTCTTCTGATGCCTCGCATGCCAGTGGCGGCGTTGTCATTTTCGTCAGACAGGGCCTATCCTTTTCTGAATTTTCTACCACCTCTCTTTCTTCGCTCGATCCCTACTCTGATTATGTAGGGGTCAACATCTCTCTAAACAAAACTTCCTCGGTGTCATTTCTTAATGTGTATGCCCCCCTATTCGCTCCTCCCCAACGGATGGCAGAACCGATTCCTTCTCTCCCTCAATTCTTCCCTCCTCCAGAAATCTCTTCATTCTGGGGGACTTCAATTGCCATCACCCGCTTTGGGACTCAAGAGGTACCTCCGACCCCCGTGCGGAGGAAGTATTCGACTGGGTCATCTCCTCAGACCTCCTCCCCCTCAATGACCCTGACACACCCACCCTTCTCCATCGCTCCTCTGGCAGTCGCTCCTCTCCTGACATCTCCTTTTCTCCCTCTACTCTTGCTTTTTCTTGCTCCTGGGAGGTGCTTCAGGACCTGGGTTCTGACCACCTACCAATTCTTCTATCTATCCCTCTCTCTCCGGTCTTTCACCCCAACGAGCGCCCCCCTTCCTTCAATTTTCAGAAAGCTCGCTGGGATGACTTCGCCTCCTACTTTGACTCTCACTGTCCTATTGCAGAGGTATACTCGTCTCTTTCTCTTTCCTCTGCAGCTGCTCTCTTTACCTCTCTGGCAATGAATGCGGCCAAATCTTCCATTCCTTTCGGCCGCATCAAACGCCCTCCTAAAGCCTGGTGGTCTGCTGAGGTGGATGAAGCGGTTGGTGAAAGACGCAGGGCTTTCGCTACTGCTCACAGAAGTGATGAAGATCGCCAGGCTTACATCTCCGCCTCTCGACGTGCCTCGTCGGTCATTGCCAAGGCCAAGGCTGAGGCATGGCAGACGACCTGCACTTCTCTTTCACCTAAATCTAATCCTAAATCTGTGCACTCTCTTCTTCGCTCTATTGCTGGCTCTCCTTCCTCGTCTTCCTCATCTTCCAACTTTCCTAACTGTTCTTCTCCCAGGGAGTAGGCTTTGGTTTATGCCGCTTACCTGAGGTCTCACTTTTCCGTGTCTCAGCCAAAGGCCCTGCGCAGCAGAGCCAGAGGCTACCTCACTGAGCTCCGCCGAGCTACGTGCTCTGTGGAGTCTCACTCGTCCTTTTGCTCTCCCTTCTCTCCCGCTGAATTTCTTGCGGCTGCCTCCAACCTCTCCTCATCCACTGCCACTGGCCCAGACAAAGTTGCCTATCCCATGCTAAAGCATCTTCCTCGCTCTGGCATGGATTTTCTTCTTCACATCTTCAATCTTTCTTGGTCTTCACATTCCTTTCCTTCCATCTGGAAGACATCTTCTATTATTCCCATACATAAGATGGGAAAACCTCTCGACTCTCCTGCTTCCTTCCGGCCTATCTCTCTCACCTCCTGCGTATCAAAGCTGTTTGAACGCATCATACTATCCCGTCTACTTTTTTTTCTGGAATCTAATTCCATTCTTTCTCCCCGCCAGGCCGGTTTTTGCCCTGGACGGTCTACACTTGATCAAATTCTGTACCTTTCTCAGTCCATTTCGGATGGGTTTAACAAACCCAGGCCGGGCTCTCGCACGATCCTGTCTACTATCGATTTCTCTAAAGCTTTTGACTCTGTCTGGCATCCCGCCCTTTTCCACAAACTTATTTCGGCTGGCCTCCCTCCTTGCTTTGCTCGTTGGACTCAATCTTTCCTTTCTGATTGGCGCGCTTCTGTGGTTTTTCAAAATCACAAAAGTCGTTCCTTTCGAGTCCGTCGAGGTGTTCCGCAAGGATCCGTTCTTGGCCCTGTACTTTTCTCTCCCTTCATTAATGATCTTCCGGCTTCTCTGCCTTCTTCCGTCAGCTTCTCTCTTTACGCTGACGATCTGGCCATTTGGTCCTCCTCCCCCTCGGTCCCCACTGCGGTGGAGGCCACACAAGGAGCTCTGTTTCGATTGGAGCGCTGGTCTGAGTACTGGTGTCTTCCTCTCAATCCGAGCAAATGTGAGGCCTCCTTCTTCTCAGTGGATCCCCACCAGGCTAACCTCCAGCCCAACCTCCTCCTACTCGGCTCCCGCCTCCGTTTCAATCCCACTCCAATTTTTCTTGGGGTCACCTTCGACCGCACTCTTTCCTTTTCTAAGCATGTATCTTCGCTGAAGGCCGGCGTTCTTGCCAACTGCTCTCTCTGTGGCACTGAGGCCACTCTCTCCTTTTCGGCAGGCCCAGTTTGTTCCAGTTTTTCTGCTGAAGCCTGCGCCATTCTGCACGCTCTTTGCTGGTCTCGGCAACACCATAAGGTCTGCCATTTTTCTTCTCTTCTTCTCCTGTCTGACTCTCGTTTTGTCCTCGCCACCCTGTCCTCTCCTCCACCTTTCCTGTTATCTCAAACTCTGTGGCAGATCTGGAGGAACTGTCCTTCTTCTCATCCTGTTCTATCAGACTACAATGGGTCCCCGGACACTCGTTTCTCCCGGGGAACGACACAGCTGATGAGCTTGCCAGACGGGGAGCGCTGCTTGCGCCCTCCGCAATCCCTTGTAGTCTCTCTCCTCTTATCTCTCGTATCCACTCTCGTCTTATCTCGGACTGGAGGCGTACTGTCTCTTCAAAGTATTTTGACACACAGGTTCCCTCAATTTCCACTGAGGAACTTGTGCTCCCTCGTCATGCTCGCTGTGTCCTCTCTCGTCTTCGCTGCAACGGACACAGCCTTCTTTTAGGTTCCTATCTCTCCAGGATTGGCAGAATCGAGAATTCTTTATGAAGCGCCTGTGGACACTCGTCCCAGGACATCTCTCATCTCATTCTGCACTGTCCAGCTACGGACTCTTTGCGCCGCTCACTCTTTGGCGACTCTTTGTCTCTTTATGACCTCTGGTCCAGACCCTGGGGAGTTGCCCGGCTTCTGGGGCTCCATGGTCTTCCGCCATGCCCCCATCCCTCGGAAGGGGTCGGGTAAACAACAACAACAGTATTCGATGAAAAATTGCTTCCAGAATGCACTTTCAATTAACAAAATGTAGACGGTTAAACCGCTATTCTTAATCCCGATGTTACTAATGAGGGCTCCGCGGACGATGCCGGAAGGGCCGGCTAGTAGAACAGACAAATTTATTTAATTTCACATTATTCACTTACTATGGCAACAGTTTGGTTTCTTCTTACAGCAGCACACCACGATTAATATGACCACACCCAAAACACCAACCACACCAACAACCAAAGCTGCAATCATCGCTGGATTTTTGAAAATCTTTGAAATTCCGGACGAACCTGTGAAAGAGAAACTAAATTTTTGCGATTGATATTCCGCTCAATCTCGACAGCACAATGCTGACCAACCGCAAGAACCCAAACTTGTCTGGCATTTTTAAAGCGGCAAAATGTTTACTGCAAAATAGTTGACTCAACTCTAGTTTAGGCTCACGCTATCAGAAAACTTTTCGTTGAGTGTCAAATCATAAGATCGTAAACGTCTGCTACATGACATCAGGCCTGTTTTCACAAGATTCCCTCAGGGCGCCTGCGTCAACGAAAATTGAGGTTAGCTGCAAAAGCTTCGTCATGTCACGACCACTAGTAGGAATTAACAACCACTATGAGAGGATATTTATATTCTCGAAAAGATTTCCTATTTGTGGTATTTTTCATGTATTTCCCGCTACGTGCAAGGGGGGTGCATGAAAAACTGATGATGCACACTTGGCTTTAGGTTGAATGACAAAGTAATTTCTGCGTTATGTGCCCTTAGATCAGGCATTTCAAGAAAACAACTGCAGTGTTTGTGGTACAAACGCAGTCTCTCCGCAGTAGGCACGTAGCTAGCCAGATATGTTTAAGAAGGCAAGAGCAAATTTTGAGGGGCAAAATATTTTTTCGTCTACTCTGGTGATTATGTATGGTTTGCAACACCAATAATATTGTTTTGTTAGCTTTTTCCTACTGCAGTGTGAGGAGGACTCATGTCTGTTTGCCATTTACCATTGGGAAAACCTTCAATGATTGGCGGTACATCCACTTTGCATTAAATATGTTTGTACCGACACAAGGTAACAAACTTTGGACCCACACGCTTACACGTTTTTTGCTTGTCATAACTACAGCTTGCATGGAAAATCAAAACAAACATATAAAGCCAAACAACACCGTTTTAAAGTTTAGCAACAGATAATCTCGCTTTGATGTAGGATAGCAACCACACTGGCTAAATAAACGTCGTCTTTTAGATTTAAATGACACAAATTTAAGATTTAAAAAGTTAAAATGAAACTTAATCATATTATTTTTGTTATTAAAGGCAGTGGTGCAAGACAAACTGCTACGATTTGTTTCTACATGCACATTGAGTAGACCTTTCGCAGGCCCATTCAAAACAATAATAACTGGAATTTGGAGTTGGCAAGGTTTTCCAAATAAAGTTTGTGCGCACCTCCATCATCCGCAATGAGTGAACGGCTATTTAGCACAACTGCAAACATATTTGAAGCAAAAAGAAACAGACTATTGTCTGAGCATGGAGAAGAGGTTGCATTCTTGAAACACGACCTGCCCAGTTTCATTGGCTGGTTCTGCAGGCCTCAACAACGTGATTTACCGTTGCCCGTTGAACAACTTATAACGTTTGTAAGATTATTTGTCAAAAGTAAAGTGAAATTTTGTTTTTTTTTTCTATCATCCCTGGCCTAATCGTAAAGTTTCAGACTACCTATTTCAGGTAGATCGGCTCTCAAGTTCTCATATTTTTAAAGTGTCCCGCAAGCACAAAGAAGCTGTGGTAATACTTGTTACTGTTGTAAGTTGATCAAGTAAAGTGCAAATAAATCACTGTCTACCAAACGAGAAAAAGTTTTATTTATAAAACTATAAAGTTAATTTAAAAATTTTGAATCGATTTGGAACATCGTCGGATGAGAAATTAGTTGTTTAATTGATCAGTTGTTAACTGATTACACAAAAATATAGCAACTGCATCTGTTAAAGGTGAATAGCTAAATATTAAGCAAATTTTCTTGCAGGTTCAAAAAAAATCTTTTTTTTAATATCAACTGTCATGGCTTTTATTTGTTCATCAGTTATTTTTCTCGGCAGTCTTTTATTATAGCCAGTAAACTGTTCGAGCTACGCCAAATGATGTCATAGCTCAACTTCGCAATTTTAAAAATATCTTTCGACTAAAAGATTAGAAAGAAAAATTTTTTCAAGAGTGATTAAATACCACTTAAAGATTATTTTAGGCCTCACTTGTACTTTTGCTCCATCTCTTTAACAAAGAAAAAATGCTTTATAGATAATATACATAAACAATTAGCAATTACATATTCTTATTGTTGAAGGAAAATGTGCAAGTTTTTTATACAGATAATTAAAAACGAAATTCCTCAGCAGATCCAACAAACATTCGATCATCATTTCAGTTTCTTGCCGTTTGGCGATTTCAACTTGTTTGCATGTTTTGTGTATTTAATGCGCTTTCTACGACTAAAATACATGAGGGCATAATCTATTGTATGATAAATCATCTGAGCATTATACACTTTAGCATCAAACTGTAAACTGTGTGTGTAGTCAGCAATACAACATTAATATGTATTCAATTGTAGTTGTATAAAATAACCACATAAGCTTCGGCTTCGGCAAAATTCTAGCTTTGGTACAACCCTAGTTTTAACCATCTTGTTAGTCTCTAGCTCCATGCGATCCGATATCGGTTACCTTAAATTACTGCACTTCTTAATATGTCTTACGAAGCTAAGATTGATTGGCCCGCTGACAGACGCCCTTTAAATACGTGATGGCATTGAAGCAAAGTCCATTTGTGAGGTCAAAATCATTTCAAGCTCATAAATCTGATTTTCTCGCATGCCCACACCCCCAGCTGTGTATTTTCTCTGTTAATTCAGGTTTGGTATGCCTGTGACGTGTGTAATTAGTTCTAGATATCCCTGGTAATTGCCCAGTGAGGCAGCTACCTGAGACACTTTTTTTGTAGCCCCGTCTGAAGAATAAGGGGTCACTCTTTTCCAAACATGTCCGAAAATACGGTGCAAATTTGTTTCATTTAGAAAGGGAATTTAGTCACTGATGAATTAATTTTAAAAAAAAAGGTCAATTCGCTTAATTGAGTTGACAAAAGCCCGATTCAGTTATTGGGGAATGAGATCTTTCAAAATAAAAGGTCTTTACACCTCTGTTTCCACAGGGAAACCGCCCTATGACCAAAACTTCTTCGAGAAACTTTTATTTAGAACTTTGGCAACGACTTCTTCGAAATACTGCGTTTTTCGTTGCCAAACGAAAAGTTGTATCAAACGCACTAGTAAGCGAGATTTGTTTGGGGGCAAAATAAGGACTTGGGGACCAACTACCCCCAGGCCACCGTGACTACGTGCCTGGTCCGCAGTACAGGTAACTTTGTAGCAGATGCGAACAATAGTTCTCTCATGCGTAACTTTAAAACGCTTATTTGTTTCCTGAAAAAAACTCTATAAAACTTGACATTTCGACTGGCGACTCCGCGTCTCTTACCGATCACAACTTCCACCGCTTTGCTGCTTACTCCTTCGCCCAACTTCGTCATATACGTCACCATGACGTCATAGGTTGCTTCGCCAGCCACATCTTCTATGACATATTCAGTAGTGGAAGACGTGACGTTGATTGTCCGTATGTCGGTGTTGTCACGTGACTTGAATCGAAGTATGTAGCCAATCACATACGTTTGTGGCAAGTCATATGGAGATTGCCACCGGCAACTAACATCGCGAGAGTCCTCAGGATCGATGAAAGTAGTGAGAATGGGAGGAGAAGCCGGAACAACTGAACAAAGACCTTTAATGAGGACGAGTGGCATAATAAGGGGAAGATTGAGGGAAAGCTCAATCCCGCTTTAAATTTAAAACCTTTGAAATATTTGAAAGCAATCTGCAAAAAAATAATGGAGGCCTACGTTTATTTTTTTTCAGTTTCTATTTTCCATTGTTATTTCACCGTAAAAGAAATCAAAAATTTTTAAGAATAGGGGAACAAAACAGATATGCACCACTTTTAATGAAATTCTTCCTTTTGCATATTAGATTTTCCTTGTTTTGTACTTTTAGGAAAAGTTCTTTCATCAATTCAAACCTCATCTCCGATCATCGCAGTCTTCCTCAACAATTTGTGAGTTTGGGTACCCACGAATGACAGTACGCCTTGTTGGTGGTGTGGCAACCAGTTACTAATTTACACTCATTACTGCTTCGAAATTAGCTTCCACTTTCTCCTAGCATAAATTAATTAGGTTTGCGGCCTAATTTAATTAGGTTTGCACCACACCAGCATCAGCTTATTGTCTCTGCATAAGTTGTGAAGAGAAGCCATCAGGTTCTGTAGTTCATTGTCTAATTTATCACAACTGCACATAATTTAACTCCCTGTTGGTCACTATCTATCATTAGTTACTGAAAAATGTGATCAAGGATAACTCGCACATTTAGTCACAACTACAGCGCTAGAATACACAGCATTTGATATACAACGGCGTTGAAGGATGCCTGGTAAGAAATTGTTAATTGACAATCAACCATGGTAGAAAATTTTGAAATTTTGTTGGCTGGCAATGGGCGAGAGAACTCATTGGTGTGGAGAAGAAAAACTTTGAAAGCCACCAATATTATCGATGTATGTTTCTACGAATACAGTTCTATCTCAAAGTATTTGGAGAGACAAGAACCATTTCACACCTCATGGAAACGATTTCTTTAACCAGTCGATGCAGCAGGCAAGGCATGTTTTATGATGAGACTATGTTGCGCAGATATATTTAAGGCTGAAGCAACTACATAACAAAACATTGTCGTTGTCTTATCTTACATCCAGATTCAAGCGACACCAGTTTAATCGAACTGGGCTCCCCTCGCTCTCCATCTCGCAGTGGAAAAATGCGAACTTCATAATTCAATTGCGATTTCAACTTCAGTTCATAGTTTCTACACAAATAACATAACGTAAACATAACTGCTTAAACAACTGCTTGCACAATGAGGATCTAAAGGTTCAAAATGCACTTAAATTCGTGTTTATAAAGAATATTTGCTTCAACAAGGTTATATACAACAAGTATTTCTGTTTTATTCGAACCCACAGTCCTCAGATTTTTAGATTGACCGATATCACCTTGATGTATATTTAATACCATTATTGCTCTGACCTTGTGAAGCAAGATACTTCATCTGTCGCTATGACGTCATTACCGCTCCGGACAGGGAGTGATGCCACCACGAACCCATCAATTGTGCCACACCCTGCATTGCTAGTCCATTCCAATTTCATTACACTGCCCATGGGCCTGGCAGTGATCAGTTGAACGAAGGCAGTATCGATCTCACGAATAGTAGAAGTAGTGGCGGGAAGTCGATCTGTATATAATAGAAATTTGACAAATTTTACGATGTGAATTTGTTACTGGGTGAACTCGAAAACTGCATCCAAAAAGAAGACTTTTGTTGGGAAGGAAATGGATTTTGGAAAAATCGGGGTAACTCCTATAATTTTCAATGCCCTCAAGCCTACTCTGACCAGGTAAAAGAACACCGGCTAAGGTCTCGTTTAAGGGTAACTAATCAACATCAGGATTGAAAAGCGGTTGTTCCTCTATGCAATGTTGCAACTCCTTGAAACTAGCGATGGAAGAAAAAGATGTGGTGAG
This sequence comes from Trididemnum clinides, assembly GCA_963675345.1. NCBI lineage: Eukaryota > Metazoa > Chordata > Ascidiacea > Aplousobranchia > Didemnidae > Trididemnum > Trididemnum clinides. Next base: position 2,920,692 of record OY776299.1, read on the forward strand.
CGATAGATTCCGTCAGAAGCATTGATCGACACTCGTTGCTTGCAAAAGCAGTGAATTGGTGGCAGCTGATGTTTGCTACAACTGTTGACTCTTCGGTACACACAACAATTGGATAAACCCGAGAAGGTCAACCTTCGATTCAAAGATGGCAATTGATGAGTGAATGAAAAACACGAGCAGAGTAACTCGAAGAATCATTACAATATTTCAGTTTTATCTGCTAGACTCGCAAAACTGCAACAGTTACGCTAAAAAAAAAACAAAAAAAATTGCCAAGACCTTCTTCGGATTTTCAAGTTTCAACATTCTACTTGTTCGACTTCGCAATCATCGTACAGCTTCTTTCAAAATGCACAGCAACAGAGTCATCCGTGGATTTAAACGGATGATTAAAATCACCATTATAAACGGCGGTCAGAAAAGTCGATCATGCTGTAAGTTTGCTTTGCACGTCGCAGCTGCGCCTTAGTAAAAACATCCATGACAATCCCCGCAATTAGCTGCACTGCTGGCGATGGAAATGTGCTGTGCTTGCAACAGTGAAAACCCTGAAGCAGGTGCAAACACAAGTTGTTATGTCGCAATTCATAAAGATCTTCGTATAAGCAGAGTGTAAAACATATGTCATGCCTGACCCCGTTGCTAGGACATCGTTTTATACATTTGCTCAAGATTTTCACATTTGAATAAATTATAATAAAATAAAATACAAAACTACTGCAATTACCATTAGTAGAAAGTTGTTCTGACATGGGGCTTGCCCTCCCCACCCCCTTCTTGTTTCCTCCTCGCACAACAAATACATATTTAGTATACGGTTGGAGATTGCACGTCGTGTGCACCGTACTGTGAATTTGCGGAAATTTTTCCCAAATCGGAGAAGAGCTTCCCAACCTAAATATAATTATTGTTCGCTAATCAAGTAATATGTTACAGCACACTGGAAGTGCTGTGAACTTCATTGCGCACAACTTGGGACCTAACACTTTCCATATGCGCATTTTCTCAACAATTTCTGGCACAATTCAGCCCTCATATACAACATCACTAATCTAAAACTTCGTATGAAGTAGAGAAAACATTCAATTTTTGCTTTGAAAAACCAAAAAAATAATTCACTCAAATTCATTGTATTTTCTTTGCGCTCCTCACTCCAAGTAGAGCAATGAGCGTGCGGCATATTATTCACGGCTGTAATTCTTTTTAGAACTTAGAAAAAGACCTCTTCCTACTTAAAAAGTGTGTAAAATACTATTTTGGCGGCCGCCTGTTTCTCAGAGTTGAATCAGAATTTAATTTTGTACCCCCATCTATCGGCTCCACTTCTTTCCCTGCTAGTAATTTCTACACAAGACCTTGTTGAAGCTGCTCATCATAAACTAACTTCATAGCAAGAATCGCCACCCCGTGTGTTATGGACATTAAACTCCATCTCAACAAACTCATTGGCAACACCAATCACCATATCAGCAACCCCAAGCTGTTATTGTGATCAATTGGTTAAGGTGACAGGTTAATCTGTATGGTTCTACAAGCACTGGTTCGAGTCCAGCCAACATTATAATTTTGAGCATGCTTCTGCGAAACGGGTCAAACTTTTTTGTATTACACGACAAAGTCAAATCAATATAAAAATAAAAGGCCCAAGGGTAAATGCGTGAAGACCAAAGACAGATTTTTGTGAAGAACTTAGCGCTGATGAATTACAATTATATACATCGCCACTATAAGGCAGCATCAGTAAAGCTGGCATTCCTTAACATTAAACCCACGATCCGCACCAGCTATCCTTGCGCGCGAATTAGAACATTTGAAAACAAGCTTTAACCACTCTGAGACGAGCTGCATAAATTATGTTATCACTATAAACTACCTGTAGTAAGCAAGAATGTAATACTCATTGATATCTTGTTTCTGTGCTTGCCACGATAGTGTAATGCAATGAGATGAAGAGTTCACCATTTGTGGTTGTTTAATGTTTCCTGGTAGCGAGGGGGAATTAGTGGGGGGATGAGCTGAAAAAGATGTATTTTAATGTGCCAACATGCAAGTGAGATTAACTGGAAAAGCTCATTATTTCGCGTTCTTGTAAACTCTCATCTTGTTATTTTGTAAGTTCTCGCTTAAAATTAATTAGTGTGTGTGAGTTTGCAATGTTCACCCTTCCACTTTCTTGGAATGGAGGCATAAACGGTAATTTAGATTCAAATAGCCAACGCAATCAAGATCAAGATAGGAGAGATGGTAGTCAATGGACCAGCTACGAATGCAAATTACATTCTTCTTAGTGATAGAGTCAATAACAATTGTTGTTAAAGAAAAAGGCAAGCAAACACCTCGAAAAGGCATTTTATCTAAAGCAAATAGCAAGAGCTTAGGTTTTTATTTTGGGTGTTTGGAACCAAAATCGTATTAGCAAAACAAACATCATCAGAAGTTATTTAACTCATCGACCATCTTAGGAAGGGAGAGTTTTCGAGAACAGACTTGTTTTCAGAAAATACCAGTTGCAAGATATTAGGGGTGTTCTCTTCATCCAATCACCTACTCAATTGTTCCTACCACTGCAACTACTTACGATCTACAGTCAACCAAGCACTGGATTGATCGAGTCCATTTATATTCGTAGCTTTGCAAGTATACCTCCCTTGGTCGGATTTCTGAAACAGCAAGCAATATATTATCAAGCGTTTAATAACAATGATTTCCACCGCAATTTTAATGTTGTGGTCAAAAGCCGGTCATGAACACAAGAAATAAATGAGATTAGTTTGAGTCCTTTCATAAATGGATTTGTGTTATTTATGCAAAACGCTACCTAATGGCGTACAATAGATTGTAGTGCTTGTCCCTCAAAAGTAGTAGCGTATATAGTACATAAAAACTGTCAACAATAAAAAAAATGCATCTTTTGAGTGATACACTGCCCCCATCGTACCAAAAGCCATAAAAGCGCCCCTGCTTAAACATTAAACGGCATGTTTTAAAGCGGAAACATTAAAAATTGTGCCCTACTCTCCCACTTTGGGCACTGCAGCAGGTTGCCTAGGTCGCTGATGTATAATATAGAATCCTGTTACATAGCAATTGTGACAGCACGTAGACCAAGCCAAAACTCAAATTATAAATTAAAATGAGCCTTCCTAAAACTAATTTTGGCTCAATTGCTGTCAGCTCATGATCGTGCTTGGCAATACTTGTAGAGACGTGGAATAATCCTTTCAAATTGGTGCCACATGAGACTATTATCATTCAGAACAGAAGATACGGTCTCTCTTTTTTTTTTCAGATAATGTTTATCGACAAACTACATTGTAACCATATGCTAGCAAAATGATGAAATATTCATCACGTTCAGCAAAAGAAGCCTTCAGCAAATGAGCGTGCGCACAATCATACTGTCTGATCTCCACCAAGAATAACGAACTATACCATATAAAACACATCGAACGTTAAAAATGGGACTAGAATACTCTTCGCCAGAAATCTATAATTTTTTGACAATAAATTTAAGTGATCGAGTTTCGCATTTTAATAACATTTTTAACGCCATCCAATATTAACAAGTTGGCAGTAAGTAAATATCTAAACAAGCAACTATAGAAATGTTAAAAGAAAAATCTATGTCGTCGGGTGAATTGCTGGAATGCAGTTTTTTGTACAAAGGTATCTGTAGTGCATAGCAAGCAACACACATATCGCGCAGGCTCTATGAGGGTGTGGAGGGAGTAAAACTGTGAGTACATTTTGCACATTTTATTCATTTTTCTACTCTATATTTGAATTTACCTCAGTTGAAGTGATTTTCAAATTTCCAGTTGCAAGTACTTGGAACCGGTTCATTGCGGTTTTGACCGGTTTTCCATTTTTATACCAGTTGATGGTGGAGTTAAGCGCCGTGCATCGAAGCAAAGTAAATGAACCAGGCGCCACAGTCGTGTTAGATGGCGATGTTGTAATTATCGGAGGTGGTGCGCTGGTAGATTTCCCTACGTTATAACCTCGTGTTAACAGGTGCGACTAAATGTCAAAAAAAAAGATAAAATGTTTTTCTTTTCATTTAAGGAGTATTTAAGTGGAGGAAGAGTTCCAGAAATGTTTACATGCTTTATTATCACAAGCACTGTTATATCTTGATATCTAGACACATTCGTTGAATAAATTTCGTTTTCACTTCTCCCAAAAGTAATTTTTAATCACCATCTGGTCTGCCACTGTCTAATATAAAACTATCATAAACATATTGACTCACTTAACACGGTTAATTTTACTTTGCCAGTAACAGCATCGATGGAGTTAAAGGCTCGACATTTGTAAACGCCGTAATCCTCAAACCGCACCTTGTGGAACACTAAATCACCATTATTGATAGCTTGCACCCTATCGTCCTTCAGTGAAGTTTCCGAAAATAATTCCACACCTACAAAGAGTAATATAACATGTTTATAGAGAAAAAATGATTTATGGCAAGCGAGTTATCATTGAACTAACCAATAGCGTAGTTTATCATTAAATTAAAAATTACTTAGCACAATTAGGTGACTTTATCTCAATCAATAAATCTCCAGTTCAATAACCGCGTGGAAGCTAGTCTGGAGGTATTTTAAGACAATTCTCTATTTGGTTGAAGTGTTTATGGTAGCAATGCATCGCCCAGTAGTACTGGTAATTTCGAAGGAGATCAGAACACAAACTGTTCTACGTACACTTGAAGTATACAGGGTGATCGTAAAGGTTTTTATAACCAACAAACGACCTATTTATACGTATTGAATACCAAAGATCTTAGCGAGAAATAGGTTGATGACAATGAGCTAGCTAACCTAACAAGCAATCAGAACGAGTTTTATTTATCACCGACTAATATGCCATCATAACCACAGCAAGCTTATTTTTCTGAGAAGGAAACCCAGATAATGTAACGTTGTACCTCTTGTGTTTGCGGATTGCAAGTGGGAGGATGCAGCAAAATATAGCTAATTAACAAATGAAATTGATGAATGCAAAGGCAGACGAAAATAAACACTTCTTCAAATACTTTGCTACATTATATCTGTCATTTATTTTATGCGAGTTGTGCTGCCACTAAGCAAGCCAAATTCACAGAGAAACTGTCGTTGTAGCGGTTACCCCTCCTCTTCCTTGGGATGGAGGCACGGCATGAAACGATTTTTCACATACATCCCTCAGACCTAATTAAATTAGGCTAGGGGAAAAGTGACAGCCCATTTCGAGCCAGCCATGAAAGCAAATTAGTGACGGGTAGATCCACCACCAACAAGGCGGACTGCCACGTGGGTACCTAAATGAGCCTCTTACCATATGCTGGATAAGCAGCTTCACTACTCTACCCCGGTAAAGCATGGGTACACCGAGAGACGTTTGAGGAGCTGAACCTCACCAAATAAATATACTATCGAGCAGCCTAATGAAGGCGTCCATTATGAAACCAGTCGTAACCATCAAGGAAATCTATATTTGCATTATATTTGAATACAATTACACAAATCTGAAAACCTACTCACCATAAGGATCGATCCAGAAAATCGTCGGTGTGGGTCTCCCTTCAACTCTGCATGAAAGCTTCGCAAAGTCACCGAGCCGTGATGTCACATTCTCACTAATGAAAGTGATTTGCGGTGTCACTACAAAAAGAAAATAAAGTTAAACATTTATTACCTGGTCATCCACAACTCTTACAAAATAACTTTGTGTTTAGACTCGTTTCGGAGTTATCGCGATGCTGACAAAGAAAATTTCTACAAAATCAGCACCACTTTAAGCTGAGGGGTGACTGAGCCAGAGTAGAAGTCTTACGCAAATATACAACCGAGAGGCGACAGCACGAATGACGAGGCTTGGAAATATTTGCTGGAAGTCGTAATGAATGCAGTGCCGCTAAAATTTTAAATCCCCATGCTGAGACATTACGGAGAAAATCGTACGTTTCATGGAGATGAGCGAGAGGTGCCCTTGCAGCGACGTTGCTGCAGATAGTGACAGCACTGACAGTTCAGAAAAAAATCAATAGCAACTATGTTTGCAATCAGCGCTGACTATAACATGAAATATCCCGTGCTGCACCGGGTTGAAATTGCGATGCTGCTCACTCACAGAGCCGTAAACCAGGGGAATAAAAACTTAGCGGGGCCGTGCCAAATGTACCTGACCGGATCAGGCCACCATCCAAAGGGGTATCAAGGAAAAGGATAGGGGAAAACAATCTTTGCCAAAAAAGTTGATATTTTAAGAGATGTTGATCAAAATTCCAGAAATATATTCCTCGTTTGAAGGTTTTCAAATAATTTAATTTTTGTGTCTTAAATTGTGTAAAATGACTTTAAAATCTGACAGCCATCAAGCGATTCCTTTCTGTATGACAACTAAAAGTTTAGAGCAAAATTACACAATGCACTTTGTACACAATCGCAAAAAAAGTTTATTATCTCACGTTAAAATAGCTAATCACTTTGGTTCAAGAATCTGACCCCTTTCTACTCCTATTAGTCGAAATCACATATTAAATCAACTATCTAGTAGTGACAACCATAAAAAACAAACTGGTTTTATTGCAAATCAAACAAGTCAACAAGTTTTGAAGCCGTTTTAATGAAAGATTTGAAACTACCTTCAAACTCTTCATCACAGAAACCGTGGCACGAACCTCTTTATATTTTTAAGCCACATGACTTTTTGGTCACAGAACTTTAGTTCGTGGGCAGTAAATTGCAGATTGCACACCCATGTCGTAAGGATGACTGTTACGTAGCCTCCAAAGCCAGTCCGCGTTGTTAGTAGTGGGGCTACTAGTCTGCATTATGACTAATTGAAACTTTTTGTTGCTTTGCTTTGCGTGATCTTAATCAGGTTTGCGGTACAGACCACACGAAATCTATTCTTTAGCAACTAAAATTAAAGTCAATTCGTAAATACATGTAGCAAGAATTAGCTTAAAAATTTAGGAAGCTATCAAGAGAAGGTCACAAACTGCTTTTGTTGCTAGAAAATTATGTTAAATTTTGCTCTGTATATTTATCCGCTTGTTTACCAGACATTGATACAATTTACTTTTAATTACTTTTGTCATATTGAGATCTACGATTACTATCTAACAAGAATAAAATATAGATACCCTAATGCAAGAAAAACTTTTATCCTCATTTTTTGACATAAAAAGAAAAAAAAGCCGATGAGATATTTAGTGAAATAAAATTACTGAAAGCTATAAATAAGTCATCAAAATTGCTTTTATTTTGATAGAAAGCGAGACATTGGTTCTCGTTTTTTTATGGTTTTGAATAAAGCATGTCTTTCAAGAGGTCTGCCTCTACAGTAAGAAGATAAAGCGAAATGGATTAATTTCATTTCCGATTTTGGATAGAAATACGCTTTAAGTCGAATAGGACAAGGCAGAAAAACTCATAAGAAACACCGTGTAACAGATGTTCAAAAAGCTTAAATTAAATCGAAGAGACCAGAAATTAATATAAGCGTTCGCAATCAGAAAAACATTGTTTTTCAAATCTTAGAGCGTCTCGTTGCAACCTTACAATGCTATAGTGAAATTTTAGCTTGCAAAGAGAGCAAGCAAAATAAATGCTATATATAAGAAAGTTTTCAGAAAAGGTCATGGGTAGAGAAAAAAATTTCCAAAGCTTGGCAAGTTATTGTTTTCATTGCTCCAAACGTCAACTTACAATAAAGTATTTCGAAACACTAAAATACGTTGATGTACATGGGTTAAACTTTATTCCAAATTGAGCGCGACCGACGCGAACCAGATTGCATCATTTGCCGTATGTAATGACGTAAACTGACGAACAAAGCGATTGAACAAAAATTACAAAACCGACAGGCTTGAAAGTGTAAGTTTACAAGTGGGAGCGCGAGGATCGTAGATGTACAGGTTTTAACACTGATTTTATTTCTAATATTTAACTTACTTTGAACTGTAACAATAGCAGAAGCTGATACTTTCCCAACTGCATTACTAACAGTGCAAACGTATTCACCATCGTCGTCAAGCTGTACATTGCTCACCAACAAACTACCATCACCTTGTTGACTGTTTCTGCATAACAAGTTGTAAACAGATGTAAAATGCTACGACTTTTCCATGACCAACACACATTGACATTTGACATCGTGGAAATATTCTGGTTTCGCAGCACATAAATTTAAATTGAAAACCTATTGCAAGAATCGCTCTGTTTTTCAAAAAGACATCAGAAATATAACACGCTTGCTGCTCAAAACGTTTGCAACTCAAAATCTGATGCAAAAACAGTAGTGCAAGTCAAACACGCATAAGCAAAGCAGTCAAATCTTGATGTTTCTTACAGGAAAAATAACACTGCTTGCAGTTACATATCTAAATAGCACCACTCAAAAGCAGTTTCTTTTCAAATTCAAATCTTACCTGCTTTTCAGCTTTCCCCTCCTCTTCGACCACTTTATTCGTAGACTGGGATCGCCACTTGCCTTGCATAACAGTTTTACGGAATCGCCGATCAGTACTTTTGCGTCAGAAGGTTGCTCAGTAATTTTGGGGGGTTCTGGAACGTAACAATCAATCTTTCAGTTATATTGAGGGCCTGCTTCGATTTTGGGCTAAGCAACCCAGATACCTGAACAAAGTTTGAAAGGAGGAAGCATAGAATTGAAATCTCGAAACATGCAAAAACCTTACCTAAACCTACATTGACTTATGCGTTGTAATGTTCTAGATTTTTTCCAAAGCGAACAAAACTTTGGTGGATGCAGCTAGGACAACATCGCAAAAATTTACTGCAAAACAGAAGCTACAGTTATTTTGAAAGTGTTCAAAAACATGAAGACATAGTGAGTAAGTAGTTCATGCACGATGATCAACTGGTTATCGTGCGGAGTGATTAAAAGAAAAATACTCTGAAAAATTCTAAAAATATGCTTTGCGGATAAAATTTAAATAATAATCTAATTAGCAATATGCACTTTGTGAAAGCGGTAGCAGAAAACTACAATGAAAATTATTGGCTATGAAGTAATGTTGATTCTAAAAGATGCTAATAAGTTCGTAAGGAATGTAGTTTCAACTTCCGGCCCTTCTCTTTGATCAGCCACAATACAGACGAAATTTAAACGCTCGATTGCTAATGCATGTGATGCAAAGCAGGTGGTTAGTGATAAAAATGTAGCTCATCAAGAGGCTGCTTCAGGGTAGTGCAGGAAGGAAAAATTACGTGAGTAGCATTGCTACACATTGCGTCATAAAATGCTTCTTTTTTGTAAACATAGATGCCTTTGCAAACAGAGATGTCTGTCCTTGTTTATTGCATGGAAACTGTTAGAAGCAAATTAAGAGCTCGTTACCCGACAATCTCTCACCATAACTCTGTCCAACAATTTGTTCGTTGCATTCCTACGTTCTTTCAACGCAAAACAAAATTGCACGGCAATTTCAAAGTTGAGAAAAGCTGGGTAGGTCAAACATGCATTTCATGTTTGCAGGTCTCAGGTAATAATTTGCTTCGTACATATTATTGAACGTGCTCATACTCCACATTCACAAGTCAAATTATGACAACGCAGAATGAAACGTGAAACAGAAATTGTTAAATAATATAGAATGCAACTAAAAAATGGAAATTATGGAAGAGAGTGCCAACTACAAATCTCGAATGCAACAATATCAACATCATTATGTTATTATTATATTTCCCCTCCAAGTCTCATATGATATCAGCAATTTTCAGGTTAATTTTTCAGCGAATTTTCAGTAGAATGTTATGTGGAACCATCAATCACTAATACCAGCAGGGTTAACAAAATGTTTCCTGCTTGGGCGGGTACACTCATCACATAAGAGTGCTTTCTGAAAGTGTATTTCTATTTTTACTTGTAAGACTATGTTACAGTGCGCTAACTGCTGTTTGTGTTTTTGTTAGAATAAAACAAACAGAAACACTGCAAAGTGAGGCTAAGATACCTCAAAAGTGAGATCAGCTTTGAAACAAATGCAACAGTTACAGTAACTTTCCAGAGAATGCATCGCACAGGCAAAACATCACGTAGCAAACATTGATCTTCGACAATAGATACCGGCAGCACTTAAAAAATTAGCAAAAGATTGACCTGAGTAGTGGAACAGTTGTAATGTAAAGAACGAAGTGTAGGCAATATCAGAAGACAAAAATATATTGGACACGAAAAAGATAATGTTAACAGGGTATTTAGGTGAGGGGGTAGCGGTTTCTCCCTTCACACAACCAAAAAAGTTAAAAATTTCATTTTTTTCAAATAGTCAATCTCTTTTGCGTTTTTTCAAATAGCTATTTCAACTTAATTTTCTATACAAATCACTTCTGCATGCCTACCTTTTACTCGCAGCATTGCAGCGGTGCTGACTCGCGTTCCCGCTGTGTTTGTAGCCACGCATGTATACGATCCTGAATCCGATTTCTGCACTTGAGATATATCTAAAGCTCCACCTGGCCTAATCTACAATAAAAATGATTTGTAAATTAAATTTTGTGCTACATCGTATTTATGAAGAGGCGCGTCCAGCTCCCACATGTATAAGATATTACATAATAAATAGTAAAACTTTTTTATTGAACCCACTTTCCTGTCATCGTCAAACCCTATGAAGAAGCGATAGCTAATATTACCGTGAATCTAATGACGAGATGTAAAGATCATTTCGTCTTTTTAAATTGAAAATCAAAACATAAATGGAACCCAAATAGGAAGGTATTAACCAGCAATGATCTCTCACTACCGAGTGCCTTTAAACTTTTTATTTACCATGTTTGGAAACGGCCTGTTACAATCCAAACTTAACTTTCTTCCCCAACAAATTTATGGCCACTGACCACCACAACACAATCAAGAACATGGCATTTACCTTGATTCGGTTATTTGACACCACAGCCTTCCTGTTTTTCTTCCATGAGATTTTCGGCTCAGGCAACCCCCTTGGCCCCTGACATTCAATCGTCACCAAGCTTCCTGCAGGAGCAATCGCGTCGCTCGGTTCTCGACGGAAGTCGTCATCAATGCCTGTGCAGAAAACGTATCGAGAAATTAGCTCTAGAGATAATGAAACTCTTAACTTAGAAATAATGTGAAAACATTGTGGGTATCACAGCGAAAGAAACAAAAATGCGGAAATACACGGAAAGTTTTTTACAGAATTGGAGTCTACTGAAACAGGACAATTTCCCGCGCGGATCAGATTTAGGGTTGGGGCTACGTTATAGTTAGGATAAGGACTTATTAGGGTTGGTTAGGGTTAGGGCTAGGGTTAGGATTAAATCTAGTGCTGGAACTAGCATTACAATTAGGGTTAGGGCTAGTCCGTAGAATTCCGTGGAGTTTCTGAATTGTGGTAAAATCCTACCACAGCTGGCATATGCTGACTCGTTAACAGCACCATGTTGCCTATAACAGTTGGGCCAACAACAATTGTAGGCGACTACATTTCAAATACAACCACACTAAACTGATATGAATAAAAAATTGACACATAGTCGAAATGCTTAAAATATGTGCATCAGACCGAAGCGTGTGTAGTGGAAGCTATTTAATTGTTTTGTTTTTATGTTGTGTCAAAAACCTTATGCACTTTTAGATCCTAAACCATTCACTACATCCATCCAAAGCTGAACGCTACAGTACACCATCCAACGATAATATGCAAATCACAAACACTTACAGGTTAGAAATAAAATAAAACTATGTCTTCAGGTTTCATTTGACAACACAGTAAATACAAGGTGTTTTTAAGTCAGCGCTTAGACTAAAAACGTTTTTCTGATTTTTTGAAAAAATATATCACCTTTCTCAAATTTTTTTTCTCCTACAAAATTTATAAATTCACCTCTTTCAACGGTGGTGCAATGCTGGTGGTGGGGCACACCACATCGCATCATTGCCAGCTCCTAAAGCAAGCAGTGCCAGTAGCTTAGTTGCTGAACTCATAATACAGAATTTCCAACGACAGTGGGTTACGCTTGGTGCTGCTCGTGAAGTATTTTTAGTAGCTCGTGAGGTATTTTTAGTAGCTCGTGAGGTATTTTTTAATGCGATTAGTTTTGTTTATTTCGAAACGCTGTAGTTGTGGGGATCGAAAGCTTTCGCTTCTTTTTATTTGTTAGGCACAATAGCTTTGATGACCACGAGACCACCGAACACTTATTCCCACGCTGCTGTTAAAATGGCGGACAATAGAAGCAAAAAGCGCGCGCAAATGATAATAAGAAGCAAGTTGATTAGCTGTAACGAATAATGGATATCCAGGCAAACGGTAATCTAAGACAACCTTGATAGAGTTCGACGTTCACGGTCTTGTCTTGAAACAATGCATGATTCAGAATAAGTACGCCCGATAAATCGGTTGAAAGTGCGCGAATTCAACAGCAAACAACACACGAGTGAATACAGCGTTAAACAGTTTGAAGCAGTGGTGTACGCAGGGGGCTCTTATGCGCGCACTCCCTCAGAAACAGTAAAATGTTTATTTCAGCAATTATTTGCCAAAAATTATCCTCGCATCCCCTTTAGTAAATCGTGGAACGTGATCGTCGGCTGCCAAGATTGTAACTGCAGCATGCATTTGTCCAAATTTAGCACTGTGGACGCTCGATCTCCAAAAAAGGTCAACACTGACTGTTCCCGCACAACTTTGAGCACTGTGTTCATCGTTCGCCGATCTCCAAAAAACAAATGCCTCGCGTCCCTTCAAGAAATTTTTGCGTACGTCCCGAGTTTGAGGTCATTATCTTAGGTCTGGCATTCTGGCCAGCTTGCTTTCTTTGCCATCCAGTGTAAAGCTTTCTTAAAGTACACCAAAATCTGTCCAACAATTGTTTTAACCATGGCCTAGTGCTGAAAAGAAAAATGAAATATTTAATTCTAAACAAAAACTACAGTTATTTTTAATACATTTCGTTTATTTCTATTTTTAATTGTTTGACATTTTTTCTTTTAATTGCCATTTGCATGACCTGTGAAACATTTAAACTTGAACTTCTTTAAATTTCAACTTAACTCTTCGTTTGTCGTCTTTATTAAGAGATTATAGCTTCTAGAAAGTCATGAAATTAAAAGAAAGATCAAACTTTCTGATAATCGTGGAACATTTTCTTCAAAACCAAGCGCTGCAGAAATTGTAACCAACGAAACGTCAATAAAGAGCTTTTTTTATGTTCCTATCTCTATTTCCTTGTTTTACAAAAGAAGAACATCACATTTCCTTCCAATTTATGGTGATCTATTGCTTTTTGATAATAATCCAGTGCATATTCAAAACTTTAGTTAACAAGAAGTAAAGAAATTTAGAAAATCATCAAAAATGTTTAAGTATCGAAGCAAAACAGCAACTATAATAACAAGAATGTGAATTAAACTTTACATCTTTCATAGGCTGGCTGCATTACGTTGATTTTAACAATGCCGAAATAAAACGCTAGCAAGAAGGTAAGCTAATTCTTTGCGTTTTAACTGTGCTGTAGCCAAATGTAATTTTAGCGAAGATTTTTTGCTGCATCATTTTAATCGCAACGAAATCGTAACACTTACAACCTACTCCACAACAATGACATCAGTCGAGGACAAAAAATACAAAACCAACACATAACGTGACAACGCAATGTCTGTCAAAACATTACTTTTTGCCTTATTTTCTTACAGCTGACGCCTTTCAGTTCTTAGTTAACTTTAAAGTAATTGCCTCAGCTTCAAACACAAGGAAGTGACTAAATTACACATTTGGCTGATGATAATCAATCTTTTTAAGTTTAACGTATAAGACGATTAGCATACTTTCCTATAATAGCAGAATAATATAAAAGATAAGCCACTTAAGAAAATTTTGAAATTTGAATGTTGAATCAAAAAATGCATACAGAATAACTGCTGAGCCAATCGATAGGTTCTCCTTCCAAATCAAATTCAGAAACATTGCCTCCGCTTACGAAATTCTAATCACGTCGTAGCACAAACACATGCACAAGTCAAGCCTTATGTACTCTCGATTACCGAATCAACCATCAGCTCACTCTGTGGGGGATTTGTGAAGAGCTATTTAGTACAGAGACTTTTATCCGGCATCGCACGCCCAGCTGAAGAATTTTTTTAGTGTCTGTTTACAACATTGTTGAAGGTCTTTCGAGTCAGTTACAGGAAATTGTTGGAGATTTGTTCAGGGAGTTTACAGTTGTTTTTTCGGAAAACATTTCATTGAAACAGAAAAAAGTCAACAAATGTTATCCGCAAATATCTAACGCATCGAGCATTATATATCTAACAAGTTAAGAAATAATTTACTAGAGTTGATATTTTTCTTATAAATACTACCCCTATATTATTAATGCTATCCCCAAATTATTAATTGAAAAATAAGATATACGTTGCCACTAATAAATTTTATGTCACTAAAAACAGTATTCAGTTAAGTAAACCAAGCAGCAATGATTAAGAGCCATCGCAAAACACTGGTGAACATTCACAACTCTAATGTTATTGACAATAGCTTGGGAAACTAAGCAAATCCCTTAACTGCAATAAAATTGAAATTGGTGATGACCACTGAGTATCTCTGTTTAGATATCCTACCGGCTAGCGATTGGTTAGCAAAGTAACTGACATTAACAGACAGCTGTACAGCACTCAACCATGGCAGCATGTCATCGTTCCGCTATATTGCTTTGAATATAAAAGTATGTCTGTGCGATGCGGATATTGGATTAATTTGTAATTTCAAACCGCTGTGCTCCGTCTGTTATAAATCGCAACACTTTTCCTTTGCATTACGTTATTACAAGTCATCTTTATCCGATTAAACCAACTGTTTCCACAATTTAACAATCTCAGTACACATTTTCAAGACCCTATTACCAACGCCATTTAAAAAAATTTATGAGTCATAGTCAAAAAATTTCCTTAAAATCGTTAAATAATTGACAATAACGATTTCTTCTCTTTCTGGCTCGATGGTTTCCCCATTAACAATTAATACGGGAAGGGGATAGGTGCTAATAACGTGTTTTCTATCATCATTCTTCATCTGATACCACTGGTTCTACGATGCGCCGACAGACTTAACTAGCTCGTCAAACAATCTCATTATAACAACACCTTGAAGAGCATCAGTTAATTTACCAGTAATAAAGCTGCATAAAACCGGCCATTGCAGGCGGCGACCTCCTTAGGTTATTCTGGCAGGCGCGAGAATAGCACATTTTTAAGAAAACATTTTCTTCCATTGGATCAAGGTTTTCAGCAAAGTCACCAATATCATGATGATCAGCGTGTTACAAAGCATTTTTGGTATCAACTACCCATCAATACAAACGAAGAAAATAGGGAATGGTTGGACCGGTGCTTCCCAACATTTTCAACTGGCGGTCCACTTTTTCTGATGTTGTTTTTGGTCGACTATGAGCTATTGCAGCAAATCAACAATAAAAGCAATGAGGAAAGAGACAGAAACGAAATATTTACAACGCATGCGCTTGCTGTTACTTAGAAATTTCCTCTAATCAATGAAAAACTGGAGAAAATCTGCTATTTTCAAGAAATGTTTGTCAATTAGTGGAAACTTCCAACATTTTGAAATGCTTTGCGGTCCCCTGGCTGAGAAGCGCTGGGTTAGCATATCACTGTTTAGCAACCACGTGAAGAATTAACTTTGTATTTTATTGAATGAAACTCACTTGGTTGTAAAAAAAGCTCAAACGCACGACACTTGTTTACGTAAACACGTTTGCAGCAGCTAAAGAGGTCATGATAACAAGGAACTCCCATGGGCATCTGATATGGCTTTTATAACCACAGACATAGACTGGCAATGTGGTAAGCTTAAATGCAATAAACAACCTAAACCGATGATAGCAAAAGGAAAGTCTCTGGCGTGATGCAAAATATCAACTTGAAAGGGTTTGGGAGACCTGTAGCATATTCCCCAAATAAAGACAACCTTAAACAAAGCAACGCTTCGATTTCAATTTACCAAGCATGTTACTTGTCAAATATATTTTACAACTTTCGACTAAACAGAAAAGAAGTCGATTGACAAAGTTTTAAATTTCCCTTACTTAACATGAGAAACATAACCGGCTAGTCAGTACATAAACTGCTTCTTATGGGTAATAAGATAGTATAATCATTCAGTACTGACGAGAAAGTGCTATGAAATACTTGAACAGAGCGACGGCACCAGTAATATCTGATGTAAAACACGATTATGAAAGGTTAGACCAGGATATTCCTTATACAGTTTGACAACTTTCATACAAACAAAGTTTTATATTTCTGTTTACAACTATTATTATATGGCATTAATTTTTCTTGGACTAATTCAGTCTGTGGACATCGGTTATCCATTACTGTAGACATTTTTATGTCCATGACTTATGTGCTTATTCACGTGAATATTACTTATTACTCGCTTAAACAAATAAATAAAGCGGATAGCCCAAATAGCACTGGCAAGGTAGTGAACAGTGGCAAGGATGGAAGCAGTTGGCAAACTTTTAAACTTCTAGCTAATTTTTTACGAAATCTATCTGTATCAAAATTGTATCAATTCATGAAATATATTGGAAAGCATGCAAGACATCATCGGATATTTCTGACCTAACATCAAAGTCGGATATTTCTGACGTAACACCAAAGTAATTTGATGAGCGGGGAGTGGATTTTAACTTTCTTTTTTTCAACGAAGTTCAGTGGCAGAAGGCACCCTGCTGACTAGCAAAACGGTTTTACTACTTAAGAGTTCTAAACTGATCTATCACGCTGTGATGTTTGCTTTGTTTGTGAGCAGCTGGATAAACAAAATTCAGGCTTTTGCAACAGTAACTAACTTCTGTAAAGACTGTTTCAAGTGCATTGCTAAAGCTCAGTTAACACAAGGAAAATTTCCTTATTTCCATCCAAATATTGATTATAATTTCAACAAATCAGTGAATGAAATAAATTCGAACAGTGAAAATTAACCAGCAGATAATTCGCTCTGAAAGCATTAGACCAGTGCTTCCTAATCTTTACTTTGGGCGACCCGACCCCAATTGATGTAAAAGTCTAAGTCTGTAAGTATTCTGAATAAAGTTGTTGAAAACTTTTTTTCAGAGCGACATTTTCGCTTCTTTCGGTTCCAAGTAAAAGCGTGTTTTCGGAGAACAAGTTTTCAAAAAACAACAGGCAACCCACAGTTTGGAAATCACGGCTTTAGACCAACATAACCCAAAGAATGTACTGTTTGTAGGCAAAACAATCGAAAAATATGTGGAAAGAGGCGAAGAACGGGCTTACGTGCGAAAACTTGTCGTTTGAAGTGAAAAGCTGAATGAGTCGACGATCGCTTCCGTTGCAGGGTATCAACAAATATTCGCCAACAATCCAAAATCAGTAAGTATTGCTGCTGAGCTCAAAAATATTCCTCAGAAGAAATAAGCTTAGGTCAGCTTGGGCCTGCCTTGAGTACCATAAACATGGCTGTTATATTGCGAGAAAAAGAATCAGCGATTAAAAAAATAACAACTAGCATATATTAAACCCGAAAAGGTATCATCTGCCTATGAACGCAAAACATCAATACAAGATACAAACAACAGACAGTGATACTGTTTCGACCTATCACGTCTCTTCAGTGCAGTTGATGACCGACAACGGATATTTCAATTTGCGTTAGTTGATTTTTTAACATAACACCTGGTGTCCCCATGATCTTCTATCTTTAATGACTATGAATCTTGAAAAGCAATCTATAAGCGGCGTGAATATTGTTGGCAAGACGTTGGTGTTTTATGTTGCGTGGTTATAGCCTTTGTTGTTGTAATAATAACATAATCTCTTACACAATGCGGAGCTAACTTGGTGAAACACACCTGTTTCAAGATGTAAATTAAAATTACTAGTAAAACGCATAAGCTGGAATATTCATATCGGCACATGAACACCAGGTTCGGTCAAGAATTAAACTGCCAACAAATGGAAATAATGATTGAAATAGATCTACAGTAAACACGTGATATATAATAGAATGTATGAAAAAGGAATAAACTTTGGAAGCAATTTACAATTTTTTGTCCCCAAATTGATCGCACAAAAAAAAGGGCTAAATTTGGAATCGAAAATTTTACGAGACAGGGCCGCAACAGGATGTTGTATTCTTCCAGCATTCCTTCGGTCTAAGAACAAAGCAAACACTACTATTTTTTGTTATAAAGTAAACATTCCTGTAAGCCAGCACTTAACCTGGCTGTGTGTCATTGGATTAAATGGCACTTGGCTATAATCGAGATCAAAGTTATTCAACTCTCTTCAATCACAGAAATAATGCATTTTACAAAACCCCAGCTATTTTAATGTGAAGTATTGACAGTAGAAGGCATTAAGAATTTCTTTTCAGTTAAAAAGATTCTTGATTTACGATATTCCGAAATCCCAGTGAATAGCATTTGGAAAACGAATTACTTTCTGTTGACAAATGCGAAAGGTTGGGTCTACTAAAGAATCGGCCGTATTGCTTGAACTAACCTTAATTCAAATTCTAACTCTCGCCCTAACTCGAATTAACCCTAACCCTACTTTACTTTCAACCCTATACCGCAATGCCGCGAATTTCTGCGTTTCAGTTAATACCCAATGCAATGCGACAGATTCTTTAGTAGACCCGAAAAATTTTCCCATAAATCCTGATTTCTGCTTAATATTTAATTAGGGTAATAAAAAAATAGTTTTGATAGGTGCAGTACAAAGTAAAATATTTAAACTGCATTTAAAGTTATTTAAGTTTAAAAGAGTTGATCGTTCTGCAAATTAGTTGAAATAGAAGCTTCAGTTGGGGCAGGTCTACTTCTTAAAAACGTAGTAATCAGCAGTTTGGAATAAAAGATTTCTAAGACAGTGACACTGTTTCGACCTATCAGGTCTCTTCAGTGCGGTTGGTGACCAATAAGAAGCTAGAGGCTTTCAATAATGCATAGCTTAGACCGTCACACTTGTGGGACCAAATACTGGGTCCACAGTAGTGGATGGTCTGTCAACCTCTGCGAAGCCGTATCACTCGTGAATGAGTGACACTAAGTCTGCGCCTGCGACAACAGCCACTCATTCACGAGTGATACGGCTTCGCAGAGGTTGACAGACCATCCACTACTGTGGACCCAGTATTTGGTCCCACAAGTGTGACGGTCTAAGCTATGCATTATTGAAAGCCTCTAGCTTGTTATTGGTCACCAACTGCACTGAAGAGACCTGATAGGTCGAAACAGTGTCACTGTCTGCAGTTTGCTAAGTGCATCGCTAGCCTCTTGCATTACTAAAAGATTTGTAAGACAATTACAATTAGGAAGTTATCAAAATTTACTTGCTCAACTACTTAGAACCGCTCATAAGGAAATCTAAAACAAATGTACAATTGAAAAAACTAGTTGTATGCTACCACCTTGCACGAAATGAACGATCAAACCTAATATAGATACACTTGCTTTTAGTTATAAAGTGTTGCGTGGGCTGCTTACGAGTAGCGCCAATCACAACATAAAAAGGATCTCGCTGCTATTTGCTGTAGAGAGAAGAAAATTCACAACTTCACCAAACCAGTGGGTTAGGTTATTAAAACTTTTTGGAAAAAGGATATGTTAGAATGTTAACGAAATCGGTTGAGTGATGGAACATGGTACAAAATCATAGTTTCCGCGAGGCAATTTAATTGGCATCTCTCCACTTTAAACTCACTATTTTTCTGGTAATTTACCAGTAATGAAGAGTCGGATTACAATCAACCACTTCGCAGCTGAACTTCTGAAATGAAAACTAATTTAACCATAACGCCGCAGAAACGTGGGATTGAGTTGAATTACAGATTTCAAGTGGTTGCTGATCCAAGATTGGAGTCAACCGTTTAATTTACATAATTAATACGGAATAGAGTTTCATTTTAATTACAGAAACCTTAAAAATTTTGTAAAAACTAGAATTATGTACTATTAGGAACTTTTTAATTACGGTACGTGGCCAACTAACCATAAATATCTTCGGTAAAACTGCACAAATGCTGCATTTTAAGTATTGGACATCAGTTTAACGATTGCTTTGCCACGAATTTTGATTTTTAGAAATAAGTAATGCGCTGACAGTTGGCTTGTTTTGCTGACAGTTGCTGACAGTTGGCCCTGCCAGCCCACAGGCAGGGCCAGGAAGGAGAAGCGTCGAACCCTTCATTTCAAATTTTGTGTCCAGCTGCATATTTGGAATCTGCATTTTTTTTATTTAAATATTTTCAACCGGATCAAACCTTATTTCCAAATATGGCTTGCATGAGACAACAATGAACAGACCTACCACCGTAATTGTGAAGAAAATAGAAATCGAAAAAGCATGCTCTATGAATATATTGCAAAGTGCTGAACAGTTTTCGTCACCGCATTAATTATTAAATAGTTCATCAACAATCTTCACTATCCTTCAAAACTAGTGAAATATCACCAAAGACCGCCCCATTTAAGCTTACACTAGGAAGGTAACATGCATTTGCACAAAAAATACTTTGCATAAAATTCATCTTCCCACAGACATACATCGATAAAAACAGACGGTAATCCATTAAATGTTGGTTAGCATTTGTGTAACTATCACTGAACCTTTGTAAAATTTGAGGGCAATAAACTGAGACGAGTAACGCTTATATTGATCTACTACAATGAATAGGACTCGGATGAGCAGCTGATTTACTGATGACGCCGGCATGAAATCAATAACAAGGCATTAGACGTTATTATCAACATAAAAAGTGCACTTGCCCGCTTTTAAAGATGAGATAAGGCTGCACAAAACCTCCCTAGACGAACGATGATTTTAATTTTTTATAAGGAGCGACGACAGCTTGCTATAAATTTATGTGTAATTGGTTTACAATAAATCAAAGGGTTTGGTCCCTAGATAAATAAATCAGGAGGGTTTGACCCCGAGATATGGGTAAAACCTTATAAAATTTAGCAAAGTGTCTTTCAGGTGACCAACGTACTTTCGGACAGCCAGTAGCTCTATTGCAGTTACCGCTCGTAATTTTTGAATACCAGTAAAGCCGCTGGCTTATTGCGCGTTACAAAAGACGAATGTTTATTTCAAGCGCAGTTAACAACCAATAATCACAAGTAAAGCAAAGTAGCTGAAGTTGAATGTTTTTAAAACGTCATTGTATGATATACCAATAATATTGGTAGACAATGACCAACCGCTTGATTTCAAAGAATAATTACCAAGTAATAAGCTTACAACGCATCTGTCATACTCTCCCAATTACTACTGATCGATCGTAGCTCAAACAGGTGACCACAATCGGCTTTAAAGATCCACATGCAGTTGCATAGTCCGTTTTAATCATGTCTACCTAGTTTACCAGTCTACATAGCTGGTAGCATGACTCTATCCCTCAGTGACGGAAAAATCTAAACGGAACACGTGACCTAGTAGCCCCCAAGCCTGCTGTTGACTAATTGCAGCCGGATGAGTGCATTTCTGCTGCAAATGCATCAACAACATTCCCATATGTGCCTTTCCCGAAAGATAACATGGAACTATTGGCCGCTTGATTTCGATGCCGACGTCGCAGTACGTTGTATAAGTATTCGTTTTTAAAGAGAAAAGATCCACCATATCATTTATTTATCAGACAATCAGCGAACTCCTGCTTTGTGGTGAGAAGTTAGATTAGGGTTTGCAGCTATTAGCACAGCTACGGTACGCACATTTAACTGGATTAAACCACGAAGCGGTGCCTTTTTACGATGATGATCTTTTTTCTGTTTTTGAAGATCAATCTGCAACGAGTAGGCTTTTTACAGACTTTTTTGGCGTGGGGCGCGTCAATAGCCTCATCATTCCGCGGGTCGCAGGACGCACAAGCCTAGCATATTTTTTAGTTGGAATTGCGGACAGAGCATAGATACAATCTGCAGAGATTAAGCTTTGTTTTTAAATTTTGCGAAGTCAGTAATTTAAAGATCATGTTTGAAAAGCAGCAATTGTTTATTGCAAACAAAACCACTAGTTTGTTTGTGACATTCACAATTAAAAAGCTAACAAGTGAAATAAATGAACAGTACAAAATCACCCACAAATTGTAAGTGTTGAGTTTATCAGGCAGTACATCAATGTTGACATCATCTAATTACTGTACAAGATGCTGTTTTGTTGGAAAGTTTGATCAAACGCCGTCGATCGAAAATGATACAAAACATTAAAAAAAATTGATTTAAGTGATCGAATCAAAGCATGACGATTGTGAAAACAAATTTACCTCATTTGAATTGAGAAATCCCCGTGAGTACGTGCCATATCCTCACAAAAAGTGTGCCTTATTATAAT
The DNA here is from genome assembly GCA_963675345.1 of Trididemnum clinides. NCBI lineage: Eukaryota > Metazoa > Chordata > Ascidiacea > Aplousobranchia > Didemnidae > Trididemnum > Trididemnum clinides. The sequence continues at coordinate 2,943,048 of OY776299.1, forward strand.
TTGTGTTCTAAACTGCTTTGAATGACGAAAGATTCATTGCACTTTTTTTAAAAGTGTGAAAACTTTAACATTCAAATTTTTAAGTTTAAACTTGAACTTTTGAAGTTTTTTTAGGTGTAAACTGAAACGTATAAATTTTCTTGCAATAAATTTTTCATGTTTTAAAACAATCTTAATATTTGCATCATCACCCAATCTGAGTTATTTTAACACTGTTCTTGTCGGTGGCAGCTTGATGGATTTTGATGATACAGAATGGAGTTTTTCGAAGACATAGTTTATGTACCGAGAAGCGATCATCATCAAGAAGCGGTTTTACTTGTTTCAGAATATTCAGATTATTGGCAACAATTTTGTTTGAAGGTGAAAGCCACGTGCTTTCTTATACGCAGTGTTATACACAGTGCTGATTTAGTCAATTGGCTCTTTCTGCAAGAAAATCAGGTAAACTTATGGGATATGTAAGTAAATCATTAAACATTTGTTGCTTGGTACAAAGCAGAGTGTTAGTAGATTTGCCTAAAGGAAATTATTATTACAAAATTACAAATTTGATATGGTATCGGATTGAAGGAATTACAGATTCAAACCTAGATCTCGATTTTGATGACTAAATAATGAAAAAATGTTGGAATTTCGTAACTCTTTTTCAAACTAAATTAATAAATATAGCTGTTTTCCAGCTAGCTGCCATGCTTGGCGGGGTTTCCACAAGCCAGTGTGAAAACTCTTTATATGACGTTGACACGTGATTGAAAAAAGGGCAGTTGGGGTAAAGTCGTGAAACACACTTTGTTTATAAACACGTGAAAATAAGACACGTAAAAGTGTATGCTTTTGCTTTGCGATTGTTGCTCACAAAATATAATTTTAATCGGTCATCTTCAAACAGTACAGGAACCAATTGACATGCTTGTTTCTTTAATTTGGTACTACGTCATATTTTCTACTATATAATTGCTTCATATTTACATTGCTGGCTCAAATTATTGACAATTTCTTCGCAATTCAATGTCGACGGAGCTCGGACAGAAGTAGCTTGATGACATCATTAACTCGTATGCGCCAATCGTAGCGTCATTGGCAGACTGATAATTTCTTGTGAAACGTGCGACGACTTTGAGCTGCGTGAAGTATCAGGAACGACTAACTACTGCAAAATTCAAATACTGCGCTGTAACTACGTGAAATGTTGTGCAGGTCATTACATTAACATTGAAACGTCATCTCTCCACCCACTCACTACTCGTAACGGTCGCCACAACATTAAGAAGTCAAACTCACAAGCAACCAAAAACGCGACTTGTACAAAAACATCTCTGTAACTGCCAGCTTATAACGAGCAAATAAAAAGTGATATTTAGCAAATATTACAGACAACAAATCAATTGTCACCAGGAAACTAAAATTGAATAAAAGATTAGGACAAACCCAACCCAACAAACATAACGATGCTTGTTAGATGCACTGTAAGAAGTAATTAAAGTTCTATTTTTTTAAATAAATCGTATTTATCATGTCCTCGCCCCTCTCTTGTTATGAGCTCTTTCATTGGAGCCTGGATAAAAATGTTTCTATGGTTAGTTGCAGCGCAGTGCAGTGGAAGAAATTCTGGCGGCAGTGTTGGCAACGCGGAAACAAGCCTGTTATTTCATACAACAAGCAATTGACATTTTCTGCTGACACCTCAAAAGAATTGCTACCAGACATTAAAACTATCATGGTGAATCCAGAACTTCAGCTACATGGAAACGTGACTTTTAAAAAAGTAAGTTTTACACAATCAGGGAGGGGGAGTTGAAGATGAATCCCATTCTTTTTTTTTACGGTAGAGCGAAATATGATTAAATTTAAGAAGTGGATTCAGGAAATGCATGTGCCGACGCTGTAAGATGATTACAAAGTTTTTGAATGTGTGTAAGACAGCTTTGCTTATGAAAGAGCCTTCAGGTAAGAAGATAGCAATGTAAACAGAACCGGGCTGCTGGGCAACCGATAACCGTAACGCAAGAGCATAACATGGAAGCCAGGATGCGATCACAATATCCACTGCAAATGGAATAAAACACAACCTACAAGCAGTCAGGTTTCAATCACGACGTAATGGAAAACAAGTCAGGGGAGGACCGACACTCGTGGATATTACAAAAAATAATGGCCCCAAAACGCCAAAGCACCTAAAAATCATAACCTCCCCTAACTACAAGTATTACTATCTCAACAACTCCAAGTGACAGGAAAGGAAAGGACAACTGGCTAAACGATGCCTACCTGAAAAGATACAAACTAATACGTTTTGATTTGAATATGTTATAGAATATTTATGCTAATTCAATTTAAAAGTGTTCTCAAACGAAACTGAAATTCACAAATAGTATTTACATATGCACCAAACACAATTTTGTTATTTAAACTACTTTTTTCCACAGCAAAATCATGAAAACCAAGAGCAGAATGTGAACCAATTACATACTGACATTCAGCAGCAACTACAGCTAGCGACAGACATAATGATAAACCATTTGCTGGTAGTGCTAATCACAAAAGTGGTGTGTCGTTGGAGATCTTTTGATAAATCATGTCTTCCTCGCGTTTTATCTCTAAGCGTAGCTACTACTGAATATAAAAGTGAAGCGAATTACTTTCTTTCAAAGTAGTGCCAGTGTCGAGTCGATTGTCACTAACATATTCACGACTTCATAAGGTCATCACCATTTAAATTGAATTCCTCACTGACGGCTTTAATCAATCGTTTGCTTGTTTATTTATCTTGCACTTTTACAAACCTTTATCTATTTGCTGACACACAAAATTAAACTAAATAAGAATGGCTTTGACTTTACAGTCGTTCAAAATATTGAGTAGGACGAAACACTGTCTATTATCAAATATTTTGCAATTGATTGCTTACAGGCAAAATCTAATCACAAAAAGAGAAAGAATTGGGGGGCAAACACCTTAAAAAGATGTTAAAAAATTACTTTCTTATCAAATTGCTTTGTTTCAAATCGTGAAAGTCTTTTTTTAGAGAATATTGTATTTGCACCATTTCCGCTCTACTAACACAATTACCAAACGCTGTGAAGCCTGTATTTTAATCGACTGCCATAGTAGCTATTTTTTTAATTTTACTGTGGTAGGTGGCCATGATAAATATTTATTTTTCACGCACATTGGGACCTTTTAATACTTGTACCTGGAGCAGCGAAAAACTAAAATGAATCTAGCACAATTGTTGAAGCATTCACAATGCTTTATGATAAGTTTAAGAGACACAATATCTGTACTTTTCAATGGCCAAGTTTATGACTTTGCCAGACAGGAAGTAGAAGGGTACAAGACAAGCTAACCTTGTGGAGGTAAATTGTCTCACAGGGCGTAGTGGTTAAACGAAAACGAAACCAACTCTTTCCACATGGTTTTGCTTACTTGCAAAAAGCACGGATGCATTATTGCTTCGGGCAATCCCGTAAAGATTGGATGCAATGCATTGATAGATTCCAGTAGTGGCTTCTTCACCGTTATCTTGCACTTTGTAAAATATTAAATCACCGCTCCTCAACTTCACCACACTGCTCACTGCAAAGAAAAATAGCTACATAAATATTTGGTTGGTGAAATAGAAGTTAAACGTAGCTTTGAAAAAATCTGTTTGGCGTTTGGTCAAAATCTTTTTGTGGCGCACTCATCATTATTGAAAGAAGCTAGATAGATATTGTTTCATTACGTGTTCATGAGTGAGCGGTCGTTTAGGGTTCAAGATCAAGCTCGCTTGAAGATGCCATTATCAAGACAAGACATATGCGTCGTTGCCGAAGTAGCACTGAAGTGTGCCTGCGCGGAGTGGTGCCTGCGCGGAGTGGTGCACACAATTACCGCAACCCACGTGATAATTTATTTTTACATTCAAGTAACAATTCTTACCTGGCGCGTCTTCCAACGGCGCACCGTCTTTTAGCCATCGTATATTCGGAGTGGGATTTCCCTCCGCTCGACAATACAGCCGAGCGGGTTCTAATCCCCCCACAAGAATGTTAGTAGGTTGTTCTATAATTTTAGGTGAGCTTGTAGCGAGTGGCTTGAATGTAGGGGGTTTCGGTTGAGGGTCAGAAACAGTGGAGCCATGAACTGAAAAGAGAAGTTGATTGAAAAATAGCTTTCTGCAAATTGCATTTGAAATAACAGAAATTGTAAAGTGGTGAGCCAAAATGTTCAAAGTTCTTTAAACCTTTGTTTTTTGCATTTCTCTTTGTTGAACAAACCTATTTTTAATGAATACGGCGATTGGTTTTGAAAAAATAGAATATAACAAATGTGAGTAAAGAACAAAACTAGACAAAGCATACAGGAATCAAGCTCATTTGTGTGTGAACAAATATGCAGAATGGTTCTCTGAACGATTTACTCCGACATTTTCAGCGTTGCACAGCCAATAATTTGCTTAAATTCAATTTTAATTCGCGTCAAACGCTTTTTCAAATCAATAAATCGATGATTAAATTGCACAGCACTCATCCAATCCGTGATGAAAAGTTCCTAAGCAGATGGTATGATTTTTGTTTTAAAATTTCTTGAATTACATAAAATTTTAAGTTAATAAAAGCAGGGTTATTTGTTACTGATCATCACACCGTGTGAACAAAAACCCGGCAAGTGGAAATAGTTGTTTCTGAAAATTAGCTTTTAGGTTAGGTGTTACACTTGGTGGTATTGTAAGAAGTAAGTTTATTCTAGCAAATCTCTTCTTGGTCAAGTTGTTTTGCTAACCATGAAAGGAGAGCTGATATGGTTGAAGCAACTAAAACAAGTTACTACATAGGCTATACAGACACCGTAAATGAAGCAGCTGACTTAGCCTTGTCGAAAACTTAGGTTGGCAGAAAAACCAAAAAACACGAAAAGTCGCCACAACTATCAGACGATTACCCCAATGCGAATACTTTGAGCAAACATCCCAATATTTGAAAGCGGATTGCAGGCTTTTATTTATTTGTAAAAAGGTTTATGTCATCGACCCAACTAACACAAATTCATAGACTTTTAGCTGAAAACACTACAGAGCGTGTATGTCAATTAAGGGAGGAAAATCATCCACAACCATTACATGTTGATTTTTCCGAATTAAAAACAATCACGTTTAAGCGCTATTGGAGAGCTTTGCTTCTCCCAACCACTATTTTGATACACCCTCTTCCACCCCTATTTTGGTACATACGCAACTTCCCTGTTTGGCGCTCAGCACAAAAGGGACAGTGTGAAAAAAATCCGGAAAGTTCGCTTGTTGTGTGATTGGGAAAACTTAACGGGATGCCTTCATCTTTATGTGGCAGACAGGTGGCACCTCGAGCGTTGCAACCGCAACAGCAACTGAAGTAGGTGGTGAAAGGATAAAACCCTCGCCCTGCTTCAGAAATATCTAACTCTCTGAGAGACTTATTGGCATATTATGATGCTCAATGTCCTGGGCATCATGAGATTTTATGCAAAAAGAATTTATGATCACCATTGCCTATCAGAACAAAATAATGAGCATTCAACTACATGTTGCAATCCATTTAAAGAGCAGAGGTGCTTTGAGTTGACAGAACGGTTACAAATAAGCAAACGAATCCAGTCACGCTTCATTAGCTTTCAAAAGCACAATATTAATCCTATGTTATTATCGGCACAGACACCAAAACCACATTAACTGACCAGCGGAAAATGACGTCACATTCAATCACTCATCCGTGACCGCACTTATCGTTTGATCATAATTTTTACAAGTAGGATCTTTTCTGATTTGAAAATGTGATCGAAAATATTCCTAAACTTAGACCAAACGGTATTGTGGAAGAATTCTGACCTAAGACCTCCAGCGAAGGTGACAGACAGTTTTCTTCACAGCGGGGATTAACAATGCGACAGCATATCGCTGTTTGCCGGCCATATTTCGCAAAATACGTGATACAACCACTAAGATGAAAGAATAGAGGGATAATTTCCATAATTAGATTTAGCATTAGACAAATTGATCACCCAAGAAACCGATGTTTCATGAGTTGCCTAGCAATTCGATTAAAGTGCGACAAAAGAAAGCAAAACATTCGGCGCCGTGTCGAAAAACTACTCGCTTAACGATGTGGCTGCAATAAGTTCAAAATTCGATGTAACGCTGAGCTACAAGATCTATTCAATCATGGTGAAACATGTATCATGTAAACCACACAACGTGATAGAGTATATATTGTCCTAGAAATAAAATGAACTACAAATTGGAAAATGTTATCACTCTTCATCCGATGAGCATTATAGTACTATATCAAGGTGGTGTCAATACAACAGGACCTAGTCCAAAGCTTTGACCAAAAATTAAACAATTACAGCAGAAGATCACCAGCGGAACCAAAAGTGAAGTAACAATTTAAGATGGTCGAAATATATTTTCTGTTATTACAATGAAAACTGATTGACTGTCTTTATTTAATCATCTATAGGCTTAAAAGAACTGCAATGAGATGATGCCATTCTTGGTCAATAAAAACAACGAGATAAGCCTTTCTTGGTCAATTAGCAATAAAGAACTTGGTATGTTTCAAAATATTGATCTTTAGGTTCTACTCAACACCGCAACAAAGACCACACAACAACGAATGATCATGTTCACTCTAGTCTCTACATCACTACAGTATTTGAAACGTTGTTTGGAGGCCTCTGAGAATAAGCTAGGACAAGAGAAGGAGCCAATTTTCATAAATACCAACAAACGAGGTTTGTTTCTGTATTTTTTCACAATCAATACGAAAAGGCTTATTTTTGAATGGGAAGAAAACAGATTGCAATCTTTTTCATCCCATCTCTTTTCCCTGTAACTAAGTCGCTAATTGTAATTTATTTCTATTGATTCATAATTAAGCAAATCAAATAACATATCAAAAAAACCACAACCCCACTCAAGTACAGTTCAATCGTTTAAGAAAATAAGGGATCGCTATTAACATTTATCAAGTTTAAAATAATGCGATTAATCACAAAGGCAAAATAGAGCACATCAGACTAGTTTACCAGAGACAAACTTTCTAAAAGCTAAATCAAAACCGACGCTACATGTTGCAATAGAAAGTAAAAGGCGAACAATGCGCATGGAAATGAAGCTGCGAATCACCTCAACAGATATCAAGCCAGTCCATCACATTTGAACGCGATGGTCACACTATATTTACAAGTCAATTACGTTTGTTAGCAGAGCATCATGTCAAGTGCCATGAGATATTTGTAAAGTCAACGCCTTTAAAACGAAGTTCGGAAACTGGGCTTACGTATCATGTTGTAATAGAATTTTAACTAAACAGTTTTTTTACACGTGCCAACCAAGAGAGGTCAAAACCGCCATCATGCTGAAAAGATCTTTGGAATGCAGGCAAAAAAGTTTGTCGTTATGCTACGCGGTAGAGAGTAAAATGTAAGGACAGTTCACAGAAATGTCGCATAAAATATATCCTAAATTAACATTGAAATGTTATCCTAATTTCTTGGACTTGATTCCTGGCTACCAAGGTTTAAGCACAGATCATCAGTCACTGATGATTTCAGAAAGTAGCTGAGTTTTCCTCATTAGTCTTATTGCATTGACAAAGATTCACTACTATTTCAAAAAGAATTAGCTTATAATAATATGTTTGTGCTGAAAGTATCACACTGTTTTATTCCAAAACAGTAATTATCGTAAAACAAACAAACTTAAGATTGCGCTTGAGTTTATTTGCTTGGTAAAAAATCTCTGGCAAACAGAGAACTATCTATGATGTCGCCCGTTAGTTTGTGAGTTTACATCAAAAAATGGCAAAAATGCTGTTGTATTATCACTTATGATTAATTTTGGTTTTATGAGAAGGTACTAACAAACTTGATGGAGTGGCTTTTATGGAAACCGTAAAGATTGGACAAGCTGAAATTTAATTATTAATATTTTTAGCACGACCAAGGATGGACAAACTGTTGCGACAGTCTCAAGTCAAGTAGCACTCAAGAAATGTGTAAGTATAGACGAGAGGAAGGCAAATGAAATTGCTTGGTTAAGTAAAACAAATTTAAACTAAGTGAACAAACGATAAGATTTATACATAGCGATAATACTGTGAGTGATATTGATAAGACCATCATCTTAGAAGTGTTACTTTGGAGCTATTAAATGAATGTTGAAAGCTGATTGCGCGCTTGAACGTTTGGTTACAAACTGCAATTTGTCAGACATTTACGATGATTTGTAAAAAATATGTGGTTTAAAATCAAAAGAACGCGCGGGTAGCAACAAGAGATCGGAGAATCTTTTCGAGAAATTTTTATACGTTAATGTAAAGTGTGAGTAACTACGAAAACGCATAAGGTCGTAAAATTCCACATGTTTTAAGTCCGTTGTAAAGCTGGATTGTCCCCAATTAATTTAGGTTTTATGGTTCGGGGCAAAAGTATGTTTCACGATAAACACCAAAACAATTCCAGAAAGAAAAAGTAAAGTCATTAAATCAAGTGGGGGCCATAAAAGTTAAGCAGATGAAGCAGTGTTGAAACCATCAATATTTACGAGAAGACCTGAGACAATTAAAGAAAGAAATAACTTGTTAAGAGCTATGACATCACCAGCCACGTTGACTGCTTCAAAAAAATATTTGTTAATTTCTTGGACATCATATGGATGAAAAAATCGTATAGTGTACAACGAATATTTGAAAGGCTAAATCACAACAACAAGAATGCTCTGACATATGCCATTTGTACAATAAATTTAGGACATGTGATTACTCGATTTAAAAAAGAAATTGGGCTATTGAAATTCAGACCGAACATTATGACCAGCACCTACAGATTGCTCAATGATAGCTGGCCTATTCAATATTTTTGAGTATAATTGATTAGTAGTTCTGTTGTCGTTAGAATTGAACAAGGTATGACTTCGATACCGAACTCACTATTAGTCATCATTGTCCGTTGATTTAAGATAATTCGACAGAATGAACTTGTTTAGTTGCAGCAATTTTTAATATTTTTGTCGTTAGTTTTGCTGATAGATGGGCAACCTAGCTAAAAAGTATAGCAGGCTGTAATATAGTTTTGTCGCTATTATATTTTTGTTTGCTGTTTTGATTCGTGCAGTGCATTTTTTCATGCAGTGTTCGGATTACTTAATATATTATGAAGCTATTTGCCTACGCCTGATACTATATACTGTAATACTATTATATACATATAAACGAAGTTTACAAATAGATACTGTAGCATTACAGATAGTTTCTATTGAGTTTTTCAATATTGCTTACAACCTAATTGTGGCTTGAATCTTTACAGTTTTTAGATCAGTATTTAGCTGGAACAAACTCCTTGGCAACTTGGCAAAAAACAAAAACAAACAAAACAGTCAACCGCTTTAAAGTGACGTTTTTAATTTAATTTGTTTTATTAACGTAATCATGAAGCAAAAACAAAAGAAAGGAAGTAACGTTGGTTCAGTCTCAGCACATCAACGTAACCTGTGCTAAGCCAATAAAACTTCACCCATTAAAATTTCCAGGCACACTTCCCTCACAGGTGCAGTGAATGAAAAGATGTAAATAAAGTCTGAGATACCAGAAATGATGACTCAACTTAACCCACGTTTTATTACCTATCTTTTACTAGGGGATTCAAAATTTGGTATTTCAAGAATAAACACAACCAACGAATGTAAAGAGCTCTTGGCTTATGATTTAAAATTTTAGTTTGAAAATTTTCAAGGTGGGCGACATTCTTTGTTTGATATTCAAAAGTGACAACGTAATGACACAAAAGGAATCGCAAACGAAGCAATCAAATGCTCATAACGCCGACAAACAGGCAATTTTTTGCATTTTTTCGCCTGTTTTTGCAATAAAAAGCAATTTTGCACGACCATTACTAGGGAAAAACGATAAAAGCGTAATTCAACACCACGAGAAAAAGTGCCATTTCGACGGGGCTCGTGTGCGGACGGCACGATTTTCTTACAGACAACTGATACAAAAGCAGCGAAATCGCATCAACGCCGATTAATCGCACCTTCTTATGTATTTTGACTCTATTGAACGCGTTTGTAAACAAACACCTGCTCCAGATATCCTCTTTCGTAGGGCAGCTAGCCAGCAAACCCCACTGAGTTCTAACAAAACTTCGGACGATATCTTTTTAGGGGCATTTGCACACATTACAAGACTACATGCTTGCTATCAGCAGAAGCATCAGCTAAAATACGATTTATTTTTTCAAAAACAAGAAATTGAAAAATCATAATTTGCGATTAGATTAATTTTACGCTTCCAACACACGCGTACGCACACACACACACACACACACACAATACTGGTTTGAATGCATCATATCAAGCAACAGATAAAAACAAATATGCTTGATGTAACGAAACGTAACGAAGTAAAAAATACGTCTCGCCTAGTCCAATTACTAATGTTTTAACGTAATTTACTTCAAACTCGTTTAAATTGCTGGTGACAAGACACCCAATCCTAATTGTAGCATTGTAGCCACGAATAGGCCCATAAGCAGGAAACGTTAAAAGATCATAGGGCAATCTTTTTGACCAAACCAGCACCTCCCTTTCTCCCTGGTAATCCAAACTCCAAGCGTAGTGCCTAAGAATTATCTTCAGCGGAAGAAAAAATTACCAAAAAACTGAAACGCCTTTCAAAAACCGCGACATGATAATTTTGCCATCGCCCAGTCATCAGCCTTGTGAGGGTTTGGGTTGTGACGTTACACCTCAACCTAGAACTCATTCCAGCATGACTAAGAATGCTAAACGATTACATCGCAGATAATTAAGGAGCTTGGAGCATAAATACGTAAAGCCACATTTTTACGTTTGAAATAATTGAGTTAACTGAAGTTGTTTTGTAACATCAGCAATGCTATTTTTCATTTTTTTATAAAAAATTGACTTAGCATACTCTTGCACCAGGCCCCACAATTGCTTTCTAAATTATTTAGCGACAGATTTATGAAGGTTTTCAATCTAAAACTTACATAACTCTTTCGGTTCATCGTAATATTTCAAGATAAAACGATTTCACGATTAAAGATGGTATGCTCGCACATGCAGTGCTTACCTCTCAATAAAGCAATATGTAGTAAAAATAAATAGATTGAAGCAGAAGCTTTCATCTCTTTTTTTGTGATGAGCAATCACCAAATCTGTGTAACGTTACAACTTAAATTCTCCTCTCTGTTACAATCGGTTTTGAAGCAGAACCTTCCAGTAAACACATCCAAAAAGATTAAAATGTTGCAAAGTAATTTTTTCCGGAAAATTTCATCTTTTAGAGAATGTATCATAGGCTACATAAAATGCAATAAATTACACATAAACAAGATTGCAACAATCAATCTTCAGTAGGGGTATGCGAACTGCAGCTTGCGTCCAAAGATTGATAACTTGAAATAAGGAAACAAGTTTTCTGTTTAAAAAGCACCCCTTGATAGTGATCTCCAAAAAAAGTCATTTAAAAATCATCTCTTTTAAGAACAAGTTTATGTAAAAAAAAGGTTTTCAATTCGAAAATTTCTCCAAAAAAGGACTTCAGCAGAAAAACTGCAACAATTTAAACAAATATCGGCCCTTTTTCGTTACCCCAAGCAGCCATCTTCAATCGAATGCGACTTAAAATGATATGGTTATGGGTTCAAATCTTCAATGGCAGAGTACTTGGACAAAGGTAGTGTACACTGGAGGGGGAGGCCCGGTATGTGAATGTACAGTGGAGTGTACGCTGGGGGTTCGGTTATGCCCAATAAATCCAAGTGGCGACTTGGGGTAACAAATGAAAAAGTGCCCAAATATTCTAGCCCTCTACATCATTTAGATGAGTGAAATTGGCCCGCACGCAAAAAAGCTTGCACATCCCACGCCTACAGGGCGCAACTACAATTTTTAATGTTGGAGATTTATAAAGCAATATTATAATTAACTGGTGTTGTAAAAGGAATTCGACCTTTCTAAAAGAATAACCTGCAGTAGCCACAGAGGAAGCAGGGATTCAGCGTCAAAGTTTACTTTTCGCTTGCAGCAGCCTGGCTGTGAGTTACTTAACATTGGTTCTGCAGCCTCTTTCCTGATCAATCTCTGGTTTGGCGCAGCACAAATCTGTTTAATTAGTCTGCTACTCTGAACTGGCTAATTCCTTAATCCTAAGATAAAGTAACTACCGGTATGTACAAAAACATAGCCAGTAACAAACTGCGTTTAGAACTATCAAATTCACGCTTCTACTGACCGTCTTTACACTCACTGGTTTAACACATTTCAGCATTTTTGCTATAGCTTTTTCGTACTATTTGATGATTAGTAGCTAAACTGCAAACGAATCTTGGCTGAATAAAGTAACTATTATTGCCCCGGTCGCGAAAATTCTACGCTTAACTTGTCACCTTTTATTTCTTCGAATGAAACTTTCGAACAATCTGATACAATTGTAAAATGCAAGCGAAGTCGACGATTTTGCGCTTTTTTTGTTTGCTACAAACTTTTTCGTTGCCATCAACCATAAACTCTCAGAAAGTGTGTTTGTTAAATACTGACATCTTGTGGTGGCAACAAACATGATTGTTGTAAATCGGATGGTAGAACAATTTCCAATCCTTATTAATCTTGTAGAATCACCTACTACAGAGAAGATTTTAGAACTTGGCTGAGAAGTAAATTTTTTGAGACTTAATACTTGACCTGCCTGTATCAAAGTCACAGCCTCATAACCAGTTGGATTTGACTGGGAGGAGGTCCCGTAGACAGGGTCGCTTTTATACGGTGCGGGGCCCATTTACCAAAGGAAAGAGTGAAGCTCTTGGAGTATAGTCCTACTAGCCAGTAATGTCGCAATGTGCACGACGAAAAACTGAACTTTGAAAAAGGTTCCCAATGAACGTAGCATCTGGTGGCCAGTGACGTCTTTACCTCTGATTGGAATGAGTCGCTGGAAGTCCAGTCTCGAGTGGAGTCGAATCATTTCGTGCATACAACTCCAGTTGAGTCAAGTCGTTTTTCACAACGACTCGAGTCTTTCGAACACTAACTGCCAGTGTTAAGTTTCCAGCTATCTTTTTAATAATTGTAGTTAACCACGTGAACTATAGGAACAATGTATTTTTATTACAAGCATTGCATCAAATAGAAAATATTGCTGTTACGTGTCTTTTTGAAAGATACAACCACAAGAATGTGCAAGGGTTAAGCTGGCAACTTATCAATCACAGCCAACGTCTTATCATGCTGAGCGATCGTTGCCGACCAAAACTTCGGCCTTCTAACATGAAACTGGGTATTATATTACACTAAGCAACTATTTTTAGACGCTTGTGCTGCATTACTAACTTTCTCATAGAATAGAAAACCAGTCAATCTATACTACAATAAGGCACCATGCTGTCTATTGTTAACTCCTCCGAAACTACAGGGTGTACAAGCATAAAACTGGGCTCAATTGATTACCCCTTCGGGGTGAGTGTCACAAGGAGAAGGGTGACGTCAAGGTGAAGTTACAATTAAAGATAACTTAGTTTTAAGCAATTTGGGTTGGTCAAATTAAGAGACAAAACTTGAGATTATAAATCAGCTAGAAAATAGTGTAAGCGGTTCTTCTCTGGCAGTGCGCTACAATATTGGTAAAGCAACAGTATCTGACATAAAAAAGCAGAAAGGGGCAATTCTTCAACATGCAGCTAAACTTGATAGTGAAGATGGCTCTAAAAGGCAAAAAACCATGAAAGGTACCAGCAATACAGCTCTTGAGGATGCCCTGTTCACTTGGTTTACGCAAAACCGAAGTTTGGGCCAGCCTATATCAGGTCCACTACTTTGCGAGAAGGCTTTACTTTTCAACCAAGAGCTGTCAGGAAATTCTGACTTCAAGGCAAGTAACGGTTGGTTGAGAGCCTTTAAATCAAGGCACGAAATTAGAGAGCTTCAAATTAAAGATGAAACCTTATCTGGAGACAGCAATGCGGCTAACACATTCACAAATTTTTTTTAAATCTTGTGCAAAAAGAGGGTTACACCAGAGACGATGTTTACAACGCTGACGAAACAGGAATAAACTGGAGAGCACCGCCAAAAAAGTTACTTGCAGCAAGGAAGGAAGCTACGGCTCCAGGTTTCAAGACAAGCAAAGAACGCATTACCACCATGGTTTGTGCCAATGCCAGTGGAAAGCATATTCTGCCATTGCTTGTGATTGGCAAAGCTAAGAAACCACGTTGCTTTAAAAATGTGGTTTGTTTCCCTACAACTTACAAATCCCAAAAAAGCGCCTGGATGAATTCCCAAGTGTTTATCGACTGGTACACAAATAATTTCATACCACAAGTTAAAAGGCAACGTGAACAAGAAGGTAGAAACGGAAAAGTTTTACTGGTTCTTGATAATGCACCAAGCCATCCATCAGAGGATACCCTAAACGAAATCGACAGTTGTTTTAGGGTTATGTTTCTGCCACCAAATATAACTGCGCTAATACAGCCTACGGATCAAGGCGTAATAGAAAAATTGAAAAGGCTTTACAGAAAGCAGGTTTTACGCCGATTGTTGTTAGTGGAAAATGAAAGCAATGACAGCGTAGTTCATTTTTCTAAAACGATCAATCTGAAGGATGCATGCTTTATGTTAGTTGATGCATTAGATTCACTGACTAAGCAAAATGTAATGAACGCATGGAAGAAACTCTGGCCTATTGCTGAAGAATTAGGGGAAAACGAACAAATTGAGGAACAAGAACAGTCGCAAACGTTTGACGAAATCACAAAGATAGCTGCACGTCTTCCAGGTTTTGAACAATGTGATGAAAATGACCTTCATCGATGGTTGGAAAAAGACATCGGCGATCCGGGATTTCAAATCTTAACTGATGAGGAGATTGTGGGGTCTGTGCTTGCAGAAACTAATGATGAAGTTTTAACAGATGAAGAAGAGTGTGATGAATCAGAAATCAAGGGTCCTACACATGCTGAAGCATTTGATGCATTTGTAACTGCCATGGCATGGTGTGAACAACAGAATGAGTATTGTTCAACACAGCTGTTGTTCTTGAAAAAAATGAGAGACTTGGCAGCAACCAAAAGAGTGACAAATTTAAAACAAAAAAAAATGAATGATTACTATACTGCCACTGCTAGTAATGTACAATAAATAACAATGTATCTCTTGTGTACTGTACTTTGTAATGTATTGTATATGATCTAATTTCATGTGTATTGCATGTTGTTCGATTATCTGAACAATTAACTTATCCGAACCACCCCTGGTTTTAATTAGTTCGGATAATCGGAGTTCTACTGTATTGCTAAAAGCTATTTATTTATTTTTAACGTTTCGCTCGGCCGTTTATGTCAAGCATCTTCAGAAAAGAGTATAGAGAAGTGATTAATCACACTCCCATCAGTCAGAACAATAACAGCACAACTCGAAAATTAAACTACAAGTACTGTACTGAAACTTAAGTGAAACATTCAAAATTTTTGAAAAACATACGATTGTTAAGTCGCAGCAGTATTTAAGTGACCCATTGCCTTGCTGCCTCATAAGATTTAGCATTTAAAATTTTTCTCTTGAGTAAGAAAGCTAATTTAAATAAAAAGGTTTAAAGTAAAGTGTATGGTAACTCAAACAATTTGAATAGTAGGACGATTCACTTCGGGCAACCTTTCACCATCAGAATGGTAAATGACCTTGGAGTATGCGATGATAAATCAGCTCTTGGCTGTTGATCTTGGTGGTAATTACTCTCATATTTCAGAATACGTGAACCACTCCGATTGATTAAGTGGTGGATCACCAGGAGATGCACTCACAAGGCCGACTTTTCAGGTCTCTGAAATTTAATAACTCTACACGCTCTATGTATTTCACGTTTAGCTTTTCCGTCATAAAGGTAATCGCATCCCGTAAAAGGAATCTTATAGATCAGGTAACAGGGTCTTTGGGGGAAGGCAAATATTTGTCATTGGTTTTAACCGGTCTTATGGCTACTTTGGTGTCCACATCATTTCAAATACGTCGATGTTCAATGACACCCCTTGTATGTGTGGATTGGTGGTAAAATATTGTTAGATCTTTGTTGTGGATTTATGTTTGACCTTGGATTTGGATAAGAACAACGAAGAGGGAAACCATTAAGTCGTAGCACAGAACGAATCTTGTTGGTCTCATGTATTTGGTCTGGTTTCTTCGTGTTGTGTGTTTTAGCTCTTTGATGCGATGCCCTGGAGACTGTAAATTTTTGTTGTATCGTGTTGTGTGAATTGCAGTGGAGATGCCTGTCGGTGTGAATGGGTTTCTTGTACACCTCTGTGTGTAGTTTGTTGCTATGTCAGATGACAAAAACACCGAAGAAAGGTAAACTGACTCAAAACCCCCAACTGTAGCATTTAGAAGTATTTATGTTTTATTTTTTGGGGGACGGAGCATAATTGAGCATGGGTTCTACACAAATGTATGACCAATGGCCAGAAAGTTTTCGGCTAATTGTGTGTTGAAATTTTGTTATTACTTTAGCCATCTTGAAGGCCGGGGCGCTCGCTGAAATTTTTTCGGGGGAGAAAGAGGAGACATAAATGCAATTTTCACCTTATTTTGCGAATTTTTATTCAGTATTTAGTTCAACCGTGTTACAACCAAAATGCCATGAGGGCAAGTCCCCCGTTTGCCCCAAATCCGACGCTCATGTTTAAAGATATTTTTTGAGAGATTAACTTTACAAGAACGGTTATTTCGTCCATTTTGTGTTCATTGTCATTATCAATGTGGTTGAAGTGTAAAGGGATCTAGTCAAAAGCTTTGACCAACCGAAAACTGAGCAATTATAGCTGAAGATCACCAATGGCCGTATCTAATTAAATATTGGCAATCGTTCAGTTTTAACATTTATTTACGGAAAATATATTTCGACTATGTAATAGTCATCATCAGTGCGATGGTGTAGTGGTTAGAACGTCCGCTTCGCAGTCGGTAGACCTGGGGTTCATTTCCCAAGTCGAGTCATACCAAAAGACTTTAAAAAATGGTATTCACAGCTTCCCTGGTTGGCGCTCAGCAAACAGGAAGAGTGTGGAGAACAAGCCGGCAAGCTTGCTTGTGTTCTTGGGCAAGACACTTAACGGGATGCCTCCATCATTATGTGGCAGACAGATGGTGGGGCCAAGCAGTCTACCCGTTGTGGTGGCCCGGTCTAACTGAAGACTTGTAAACCGAGCGTGAGCGCTAACGCAGTGTGGCCTATATATACATCTCCCTGCATAATGCTCGCAACAAATAGCTCATACGACGAAGAAGAAGCATAAACAAGTATCAAGTCAAAAACTTTGCAGGTTTAATGTCTCCACAATACGTACAGCATAATCTACAAGTAGCAGCAAATCGAGTACTTGTAATAATATTATTGAATGGAGGATGGATGTAAATATATCTACGGATAAAGAACAAATTAAAAATTTTTTTTACTTTAGCCTATCAATATCAAGAGCGGCTGACGTAACAACAGCAGAATATGAGACTAAAAAGTTAATATGACGTCACAAACCAATCAATAAAAGTGAAAGAAACCGAAAGCTAATTGTGGTATAAACTAGTAGATATTAAGTTCAACACAATGGAGTAGCTTGAAAATGAGTTCCAAGTTGTAAAATTTATCGAATTGTCGACGTAATCATTCGCCGAATATTAATTGAAGGTTTGATTCTGTGCCACCAAAAATCTTCATAAAAGTCTAAAGTGCTGCTTCAGGTTGTTGTAGAAAAATTACTCTATATCTAAACGAAAACAATGCTATTCTGATTCAAGTCACTTAAATGATAGTTCAAACAATGCTTCAAAAGTGCGCTTTGGTTATTGTCAAATTTTGAGTTTTGTTTGTTACAATTGGTCCTATGAGCTCGCCACCTGGTGAAGAATTTGGTTTAGTTTGTCCAATATACTTGGCATTGCAAATAGTGCATTCTGCAGCATATATACCGTAGTTTCTACAGGTTAAGTTTTGTTTCAGTTTGATGGTTGCATTGTTCGTCTTGATGATGGTAGTGGACATGACCATTAAATTTCGATGTTGGCCGCAAAGGGCATCGTAGCCGCATGGTCCAGAGAAACCTTCTTTGTTAGGCTTCTCGATGTTTACTGACAAGGATCTAAAATTTAACAGAAGTGAAGCTAAACAAAGGAGTTTTTATAAGTAGACATGCTATGTGGTTGTAGTTCTTTCTCCTTTATTGAGAGTTTGATAAGGTTTTTGAATGATGTTGTCCAAACAACTGGTTCTGGCTTTTGTGATTCATTGGTAGTGGGTGATTTAAATTTATTTGTCCAAGTTTTAGCTTTAGCTATCATATCTTCGACCATTGGTTTAGGACACTGCGCTTGGATTGCCTTCTTCTTAAGCTGTTCTAAGCTGCTATAGTAGTCTTCGGTGCGTTCATTTAAACGTCGAAGTCGAACTGATTCACCGAACACAATCGATTTGAATACTGTAGGTGGGTGGTGTGAAGAACCTTGAATAAAGCAGCGGTCAAGGGCTGTTGGTTTAACGTAGTTTGTGGTGATGAATCGAAATTGGGAATAAGGAGAAATTCTACGGAGATATCTGGAAATTCCAGTTTGCCATTTTCTTCTGTTGCATTGATATCTCTGTACATTATTGTCAAATCGTATTTTGCAAATGTCTCTGAAAGCTTGGTTTTATATTTTGCTTGGCTTAATTGCCAAAAGAAAGCCAAACAATATTATCGATAAAGCGCTTGAATATTTCTGTGTGTTCTACTTCTGTGGAGACCTGGCACACAATATAATGCAATGCTATGTCGGCAAGTGAAACCGAATGATTATCTCCTGTAATGATCCCATCTTTGTGGTTGTAAAACTTGTTCTGATATTGGATAATGACATTTTTTAAACATAAATCAGTTTACTACATCAAAATCTTTCGCATATCTTTGCCATAATTTGTATGTTCTTGTACCACAATTTCAAGTGCTTTCGTCCATTTTGTTCTCGAAACAAAGTTAAACAGCTCTTGGATGGAGATGCATCTTCCCAAAGTCTTCTGTTTAGATTTTTTTGGTCCTGCGAAATTGTTTGAGAGGGTCATCGTCCCTTATTCCCTTCTTAAAACGCCACTGTTAAAAATAATGTTGTGGCAAGAAGTAAGTTAAAATTCCATTGCGAACAATGAGCTTGTCTGGTAAAACATGTCTTCAGCCTGCTCAATAAATTTGCCATTGTCTTGGCTTGTATTACAGGGCTCAAGGCTTTGATGCAATTACATTCGTTAAGTGATTGGCAACGTGGTGCAGTGCACTGAGCTCTAGACTATTTATTCTCGTGATGAAAAGGCTGTGAGTTGAGCACTCAAAGCGTTTGCTGGCATGCTCTCTTTTTGGTGTCAAACTATGGAATGCGCCGACCACAAAAACATCTATGATTAACTGCTGACTCGAAAACCGTAAGGTCATATTTTGCATTTCCAAACTTTGCGCTGATTCTATTCTCAATGCATCGGAGTAAAACAAGGGAGGCTGCCACCCCCCTCGATATTTTGAATCTTTTCATGAATTGCAAAGATTTTATCTCCAAAGCAAAAAAATCACTTCAAAAAGTCAACCTTTTATAAAAGGCCTTCAATTTACTTATATTTGGACAAAAATGAGCAAAAATCACTTTTAAAAAGCTGATTTCCAGTAAAGAGTCTTTCTTCCGTCATCCCTCCGTTCACCAAACACTCAGTGTTACCCCTGTGGTTCGATGAACTCAACAAGTTCCTCCCAGTCATTGTTTGAAACAGATGCTGGCATCGAGTTAGTTGATTGAAACCGAACGAAACCAACCGAAACCAACCGAAACCTGGTAAATATATCAACAATTGAAATATAAAATTCACTTGATTTAATGAATATTCATAAAATAATGCAAACTGAGTGATTTATAACCTGGCATTTTTCTTTTGTTGTAATTTTGAAAGAGTTTTGGTAAATCATCCTATCGCAAAAAAAATGATTTACGTGGTATTTGGCTACTTCATAATTTTTTAACTTTTATTTTACCAATCGTACAGATTGTTCTAAAAGTCTTGTGAGTTCCACCACATATAATTTCATTTTTTATTTCAAACTGCTTAAATATCACTCTCTTTCACTCTCATACTATTGTTTACTACTCATTCACTCTAGGTCAGGGGTTCCCAACCTGTGGTGCGCGTACCACTGGAGGTACGCCGAAGCTTTCCAAGTGGTACGTGAGATGTTCTTCCAAAAATGCAAAAAAAAGTATTTGTTTTCACAGAAATTCCCTCACAGAAAAATGTAGAAATGTGAATTTGGCTCCAGTTTATTTTCTTTTGCTTCTCAACTGTAATACATGTAAATATGTACATATATGTATAATGTAGCATACTGTTAAGTTGGCTAGCTAGCTCGCTTGGCGTTTTTTTTTTCTGTAGCGTATCTGCAGCAAGCTGCAACACGATCAAATATTCAGGCTAGCGTGTCACACAACATCCATAGTAACGAGCTCACAGCTGGTTAAAGCTTATTATGATGTAACAGACACGGAACGAAGTGGTTCATATACCGGTAGGTTTTTACAAAGAAATGTGATTGGCTTGTAAGTGAAGAACCTTTTCGAAAGTTTTTTCGTCAGTATAAATACGACCGCTTTTGCCTCATATTTTTGTTTTTTGGCGTTTGGGGAGTTCATTCAGTGACACACTGATAGAGGCTTTGTGAATTTTGAAATAAAGTTCTGCTGTTCTAGCTAGCTATATTTTTGTTTGCTGTTGGAATCTGGTTGTTGCATGTGCTTGTGAAGCAGCGATAGGTGCTGGTAGCTAATTTTTGTACGTCAGTTGAATACAGTGATCCCTCGCTATATCGCGCTTCACCTATCGCGGCTTCGCTGCTTCGCGGAATTTTTTACAGTGCTTTTTTACAGTGAATCCTGATTGGCTCAGGGGCTTTACTGTTGTCTAGAAGTGAAAAAACATTGTTTTACCACACCGTTCTTTAAACTATTATAGTTATTTGTAAGAAAACTTTAATATTTCTATTTCTTTAACACATTTTGGGCCTGAAAAGAGGTTTTGTTTTTTGTTTCATTCTGCAGTACAGTATTGCATTGTAAAATAACAGTAAAAAATAAAGCTGACTACTTCGCGGATTTCACCAATCGCGGGTTATTTTTGGATCGTATCCCCCTCGATAAACGAGGGTTCACTGTACAGAAGATTGAACCCCGAGTCTTGGCTGCATCAATGAAGAGTCTTCAACGCCATCTCCATGCTAATTATTCAGAGAAGAAGGACCGCGATCCTAATTATTTTAAGCGACGTGGAGAAAATGCGAAAAAACAACGACTAGACAAATCGGAGAAGTAATATTAGCAGTTGGTGGGGATTGTGACATCCAGCTATGAAATTGCACTTTTTGAGGCGAAGAACAAAAAGTCTCACACAATAGCTGAGGAACTTATTATGCCTGAAGCAAAAATGCTGGTGAAGCATGTCATCGGCGATGAAGCAGTGTCAAAATTGAACAGTTTTTCGATGTCAAATAATGCAATACAGCGGCGTATTATAGAAATGTCTTCTGATATTAACCCTTTCGCGGTCCACGACGGCTATAGCCGTCGTCATCATTTTGCCTAAAGTGTCATAATCAATCATAATTAATGACAATTAATCATCATAAAATACCCAAGTTTGTTTGTAAATCATTACTCATCTGTTTACTTCTACATCAAGTGTGATATATCGTTGAAATCTCTATTTCTTGAGGATTTCAAATATAATAAGAACAAAAAAATTTTTTTTTTTGAATATGCAAATTTTATGCAAATTAGTCCCCCCTCCCCCCAACAGGTGCTGAGTTGACTTCGAAGTTAGAGTACCCTTATCTCAAAGATTACTACAGATTTTATTTTTCTACCAATTTCTTTAGAAATGGTCGCTAGATGATGCTAAGGACATAAGCTTTCAAGGTACATCAGTCAAAACTTACCAAAAAGCCTAGGTTTTCTACAGTTTGCTACTTTCTGAGGCCCATGACCTTTTTGTTAACCGGTACTGACCGGTACCAAATTTTGTTAGTCAAATGTAGTATCTAAAATATGATCAGTTATTATCTGCTACAGGTTAACCAGTGGTTCCCAAAGTGGTTCCCAAAGTGGGCGCTACCGCCCCCCAGTGGGCGTTGGCAAGATTTAGGGGGGCGGTAAGAACAAAGGGGGCGGTAAGAAGACAAGAGACGATAGAAAACAATGAGAAGAAATATAGATGAAGGACGTTTGGTGACTTTTTGTAGGTAATCTTACTGAGTGCTAAAAATTGGAAACTTAAAAACCTTTATCTTCAAATTTTAAGTTGATTTTAGAAAACAGAAATCTTTAAAAATAATGCGAAAGAAGAAAAATTTAGCTACTTTTTTCAATCTAGGCGCTTAGGAAAACTGGCATCATTGTTTTCAATATAACATTACCAGTTATTTGAGCTGAGTTGCTAGCAGCGATTTGAGCACCTAAAACGAGGTAAGTGAATAATATTATTTAATTATATTATATTGAAATTTGTAGTGCATTATAACAAAAGCAAAATTTTAAATTTCCGTCTGACATTGTTTTGACTTTTTGTTTTATAATTACCGTTGCAGCTAGTACTACTTTTTCAATTCGTCATAAGTTTGAACCCGGTTTCCCTTGTTTACCGCATAGTTTTGATATTACCTTTTTTAGCGTTGTTTCTCGCGCGTGCCTCGTCCTCTATTAATAGACTAGATAACGTTATAGCCTTTCGTACTAAGCGTTACCCCCGATAACCTTTGCCTTTTAATTAATCACTGTTGCCTTCCCAATATAGCTGACCGTTGTTGCCCCTCGGAGTCAGTTTAGAATTTGAGTAAATTACTACTAAATTGTATTGTGAGCAACTGTTAGTCGAACCCTTACGATCTACTGTTTGATCATTTTTCGGGTCTGATTTCCGGTCAAGCTATAGTAGGTGAGAGCTTCAGTGAATCTGCGTTTGTGTAGTTGAGTTATGTGTGTTAATTATTTTACAGAAAACCGTACTGCATCGTTCCGCATCGTATCTTAGTCTAAATTCTTTAATCTACTAGCAACTTCGTAATCCTTTCGTGTTAAATTTATTTCAATTATAATCTCTGTGTGGAACCTGTGGTACGCATGATTCTAGAAAAGAGTATTAGGCTGGATATTAGGCCAGAAGTTTCTGTAACAATTACTCTTTTAGACAACCCGAAATTATTTGCCTGTTTTTGATATTGTTATTAAGAGATTTTCATATTTAGAAACACCGCAACTTTTTATTAAAAGGAATGAAAGTATTTTAAAATTAGCTTTGTAATGTTACTAGGAGGAAAATTGGATGTTGGCCTTAGAACAAATATTTTTGGCCTAACCCTTAAAAAATTGCACTTTTTTAACTAAAGAACTAAAAAATATAAATTACTTTTGTAGTTTGAAAAAATAGTGATTAAAACTAATTACAAAATATAGACGTTGCTAGTAGCTAATTAGCATTTTTCAAGGCGATCTCCTGTTAGTAGGGATCTGCCTCCAGCATCACACTACGATAAAATAGATTGGACCCCTATGATGTTGGTATTGCTATATCATATTGTTTTGTATTGCATCTTTTTTTGCACCCAATGGCAAATTTGTTCTTTTTCAGCATGTTTATTGTTGAGTGTTTTTACACCCGCCTGATGAAACCCAATAAGGTCGAAACCGGTTGCGGGTTATGGACATGATAAAATAAATTGCTGTATGGTACCGTATGATGTTGGTGGTCATTTTTGAGCAAAATTTTCTATTAAAAATAATTAGTAACATTAAAAACATCAAGTTAATGTACTGTACTTTCAATATAAAAACTACATCATCAATTTGCCTAATTGACTAAAATGACTAAAAATGACTAAAAATTGCTAAAAATTGCTAAAAATTGACTAAAAATGCATTGCCTAAATTCAATATATTGTCATCATAAAAAAACCTGTTTCTGAGTTAAAAATGAAAATTTTAACATTCTGTTATAGAATACACATGCGAACGCACACACACACCCTAATAAAATTTTTAAATATCAGTTTTAATCAATATAAGTTTTTGTTTTTGGAGGGGTTATTGACAAGTTTTGGTATGGCTTCAGATCAAAAGAAGAAGGAGTGCAGACAGTATAGCGTCGAATATCCGAAATATGGATTTGTACAAGCTCCCCAAAGTCAGCAGCAACCGATGTGTTTACTGTGTGAGAAAACTTTTTCTGATGAAGCCATAAAACCTTCGAGGGTTTTGGACCATTTTAAGAAGATTCATCCTGACAAAAAAAACAATAGTTTAGCCTACTTCCAATCACTTCGTGATAGAATGCAAAAACGGAAAACAGTTACTAGCATGTTTTCCAATAGTTCCAAACAAGCTACCGATGGTTTATGAGCTTCTTACAACATCTCTTTGTTGATTGCTCAATAGGCAAGCCTCACACGATTGGGGAAACACTTGTTCTCCCTGCCGTTAGTGAAGTCTTACGCACAGTCTTGCACAAGGCACCTGAACAAGTTATTAAATCGATCCATCTCAGTAACAATACAGTCCAGAGAAGAGTGGATGAAATGTCTGACAATATTGAGGAACAGTTGTGCATAATCCTTAAAACAACAGAATTCAGCTTGCAGTTAGATGAGTCAACTCTGCCTGACAAGAAATCGTTGCTTCTTACCTACGTTCGTTTTGTTAAAGATGAAAATTTAATGGAAGAATTCCTGTTCGCTAAAGAACTAGAAACACATACGACAGGTGAGTCAGTTTTCCAATTAGTTGTGGGCTTTTTCAATGAGAAAGAAATCCCACTCACAAATATCGTATCTTGTGCAACTGATGGAGCACCATCTATGTTGAGTAGTTATCGAGGATTTATCAAATATCTGAAGGAGGCAGTGCCTGGCGTGTTGACAGTACATTGTGTAATACACAGACAGAACCTGGTTGCAAAGAATATCAGTAGTCGCCTTCATCATTCGTTAAGCACAGTTATAAGAACAGTCAATACAATTAAAGCACGTGCTCTCAATTCTAAGCTATTCCGACAACTATGTGCTGAGAAAAATGAGGAATTTGAGTAATTATTACTGCACACAGAAGTTAGATGGTTGTCCAAGGGAAACTGCTTGAGGCGTTTCTATTCACTTTTTGGCACTGTTGTGGAATTTTTCCAAGCCCTCGATGATAGCGCAGGCCTTGAATCAATCAGCATCAAGGCTGACACTGCCTATCTGTCGGACATTTTCATGAAGTTTGATGAGGTAAATCTACAACTGCAGGGAAACCTTGTTAATCTGATCAAAGTGAAGTCAACTGTACTGGCATTGGTATCCAAGCTGAAACTTTACAAGCGCAACTTTGGTCGTCATGAGCTTTTTCAATTTCCAAGCCTGGCTGAGCTTGACAAAGAAAGCACGGTACTAGATGATGACTTGCAAAAATACTGCTCACACTTAGATCAGCTCCACAAGGATATGACCAGCAGATTTCAAGACATTTTTTCCTTGGAGGCGCCTGATTGGGTGATAGATCCACAGCATGAGTCGAGTCTGGAAGGGGCAGCTGTCTTAGAAGAAGAATTAATATCACTCCAAAATGGTATTGAACTGCAACCAAAGCTTTCAAACTCCTACCAGGATTTCTGGCTGCAGAAAGCTGTCCGTGAACGGTACCCAGCAGTGTGGAACAAAGTGAGGCTATACAGTACTTTATAGCTTTTCCAACATCTTATCTGGTTGAGAGAGGGTCCAGTGCAGTTTCTCAGCTTCTTTGCAAGCAAAGGAATAGACTAGCTGTCACAGATCGGGGCGACCAAAGGCTCTTCTTCACTGCACTGAAGCCAGAAGCTGACAAGTTGGTATCATTGCTCCAGGCGCACCCATCGCATTAAAATGTGAAAACATGGTATTTCGATTATGTGTGCTAACAGAATAAATGTGTTGTGTTTCATGTGTGCTTGTTATTTACATGTAAGCTGCGTGAATTTATTATGTATATCGAATGCAATAGTAAAGCATTGCTGTGCGCCCAAGATAGGGGGCGTTATCAAATTTTTTGCAATCCCAAGTGGGCGGTTGGTGGATAAAGTTTGGGAAACACTGGCCTAAACCATGTAACATTATGTATTTTTGAACAGGAAATGTCTTGAAGATTCAGAAAATATCAAGTTTAAATAGAATATGCTGTCACTAACAATGAAACAGCAATTTATTTACACCCCTCCCATGTGTTGAGAAACAAGCGGGATACAGCAAACTTTGATTTAGAGAAGCCAAACTTTTGCTAGCTTTTAAACTTGTATTTCAGTTTTTGTTTCCTTGGAAACTTGATGCGAAATGACGACTTTAGTGGTGAAGTATTTGCAATTTATTTTATCTTTTTAAAGGGTGTAGTTTTTCTAAAAATTATAATTTAGTGAAGGTAAGTCAAAAAATTTTGGGGGGTTTTTAACTGACATGATGTACGGTACCCATTTTTGATCAGTAAATATCATATATTGCTTAGCCTAAACTATTTAAAGTTATATATTGCTGAAAAGCAAATTTCCTAAGCTTTTAAATGAGACCGGTATTTAGCAACATATCATATTTTTTGCGCACTAAATCTACTTTTTTTACTTACCCTACAAATTTGTTTGGGGGGAGTTTTGAGACCCCTAAAAATTTGAAAATTTGAATAGGTAAATTTTATCATTATTGCTTGAAATTTTGTCAAATGATGCCCCAAAAGAGTAGTTTTCAGACTGCGTCAATGATAAAGGGTTTGGTTTTGCGGTAAACCAGGTATCTTGATTTGAATTCAAGGTAGTTGGCTTTTGCACGTGTCTGCTGAGAATTTTGCAATTTTTGTCGTCTGCAACTGGGTTGTTGGTCCTTTTAACCGTTTTTCGGTATGAAAATCAAAGAATTAGGGCACAAATTATACATCTTCCGATGCGTGAGGAAATAAGCGTGATTTTTTGAAAATTTTATAAAAATCGGATGAGAAATAAAGTCACAAATCGTTTTTTAGTAAACTTTTTATGCAGGCTAAGAAATGGACGGCTATAGACGTCGTTCGCGTTTGTGCACGATGAGTTTTGCTTGGTGGACCGCGAAAGGGCTAATAAACAAGTCATTACGAAAGAACAGGGCTCAAAATATGGATTTGCTATACAACTGGAAGTATCAACCGACGTGTCAAACTGCGCACAGCTTCTGGTCTATGTGCGTTATGCTACTAAGGATGCAATTCGAAGTGAATTACTGTTGTATGAAACAAAAACTACAACAAAAGGAGAAGACGTGTTCGAGCTTGTTGATAATTTTTTCAAAGAAAATGATCTCCAATGGACCAACCTAGTTGGTTGCACAACTGACAGCGCTCCTGCTATGTTTGGCAGAAAATCTGGGTTCCAAGCTTGAATGAAGCAGTGTCTTCATCTGTCACTTCCGTTCACTGCTTTGTACACCGATTCGCTCTCGCTGCTAAACTTCGACCTCCCGGGACGAAGACAAGCTTGAACCTAATTGTTAAGATTGTAAACTACATTAAGACATGTGCCTTAAATAGTCGTCTCTTTAAGGTCATCTCTGAGGATGTCGGATTAAAATACACGTCATTGCTGTTTCATACGGACGTGAGGTGGCTGTCTCGAGGGAATACCATTGTGCGTCTTTTTGTGCTGAGAAAGGAGCTGGTTCAGTTTTTCCAAACAAAAGATCACAAATTTTAGAAGATTCTTGAAAACAAAGACTTCATTCTTCACCCTGCTTACCTGTCAGATATTTTTGGGGCCACGAATCACTTCAATTGTTTTCTTCAAGAGCATAAGAGCAACCTCATTGATTTCTCAATCAAATTGAACGCATTTACCTGAAAGCTCGATTTATGGATAAAAAGCATTGAGAACAGACAGTTTGGAATGTTGGAGAATGTGGCGTCCCTTGCAGGGGAGCCTAGTATTGCGTGTGGTCAAGAGATCATCAATTACTTCCTACTCTTGAAAGATGAAATCAAGCAATACTTTTTCAATGATGGTGATGCACAAGCATGCATTTACATTCGGAATCAATTCACTGTAAAGCCTGATGATCTCCTAGTGGGCGCTGGTGAACAAGAAGAACTTGTTGATTAGCAGTGCGATGAAGGTGCAATGGAGAAGTTAAAAATCATACGAGTAAATTGGCCAACTTCTGCTTAAATGTAAGTCCCTCCTATCCGGCACTAGCGAAAAATGCAATTCCTCAGCTTCTCATATTTCCAACGACATGGGAATGCAAACAAGGATTTTCTACTTTTTTTACAATCAAGTGGAAGACAAGAAATCGTCTCGTAAACCCAGAACACAATTTCCGATGTTCTGTGAGCAAAATATCTCCGCGTCTTGCGAAACTAGTCAAAGAAAAGCAAGCGCAACCATCGCATTGACTTACGGGTACTTGTTGGTCGATAAGTTAAATATTTTGCTTGTTTTTTGTACATGTGCAAATAATTTAAGTTTAGTTTCTTATATTTTTTAATTGCGGATTCGTTTACTTGTATTATATTTGTATGTTATTGTGTTTGTTAACCTTTGTGTACAGTTCTTTTATGGACAAAACTAATCGTCAAAGTTAGGTGGTACGCAGCTACAGAATAACTCCATAAGTGGTATATAGCAACAAAAAGGTTGGGAACCCCTGCTCTAGATTTACATCGTTTCATGCATATGCAGTTACATACTCTTGTTCATCGAGAATATTAGTATGAACGCCATTATTTTCGTGACACAAAATGATGCAACGCCATGTCCTGTTAGATATTTCACTAAGTTCTGGTTTGGTGATTGTTCCAAAGGCTGTCCAAACGACGTCCATCAACTGTTCGGCATTTTGATGTTGCTATTAGGCACCATTTTGTTGAACCCAGCATTCATGGTAATTTACGTTCAACTTTCGAAGCAGTCAAGCAAGCCTCTTCCTTAACATGTCAAGATAAGAATGCTAGTTAACAGAGCTTTTGAAAAACTAAAGTCCAATCAAGCGCTTACTCGACATAGCAGCCCAAACCATCCCAAGTGGGGGGATTGTGCCACTTCTTCATAATGTTGCAGATTTTTTTGCTTTAAAAATAAATATTTCTTAATCGGCTACTGCGGTAAATTGCCCATTCATGGGAGAAAAATATCTTTCCACATTGTGGTATTGTCCGAAACACATGAAGAAACCGTTCTCATGCTACAAGTCTTTTTCGCTGTCGTTACCCTTAGTTTATTGACAAATGTTGGTCTAAAAAATTTCGTAGCAGACAGTTTTTGCAGTGACTTGGGTGATCGTTGCACAGATGACTCCATTTCCTCACATGAGTTTTTTGTGTCGAAGGTCGTCCTGCCTTCCATTTATTCGTAATTGATCCTGTCAGGAACAATTTATGTTCCCAACGCATTGTGGTTCTCTTCGGAGGGGCAGGTATCGCGAAGCTTCTCGCAAGATCCTGTTTAACAATCTTCATGCTCTTTCCAGAATGAACACGTTCTCGTGCTTATACGCTTGCAATCAGCCTCATTTCCAAATTGTAGCAGCTCGCGTCAACCACGCAAGAAATAAAAATTAAGCATGTAACTAATTGACCAAATTAAAACAATATTAGATCGAGCAATCTGAAAACAATATTTACTAGGGGTGGCAAGACTTTTGACCAACCCGTATATCTTGTGGTTGGTATGGATACTAACAGTAATTCGATTATATTTTTACGACCCAAATTGTAAGATGTTCAAAAATATAGGGCGATTTCAATATTTTGTTTCCCCTTGATATATTAAAACCGAGTTAAGTTCATGCGATTTTTAATCAAAGTATTGACTTTTTATGCTCATATAACACAAATAATAGTCTCCAAACGTTTGACATCATTTTTAATTTAAACGCCAGCAAATAACGTTGAATTTTCGGATGTAGTTTAATCGGTTGCTAAATGAAGGGCGATTTATTGAAGCAAAAGTAGTGTTGAGAATATACATTTACATTCCGTTTATTGGAGTGCAATGTGAATGATGACCGACAAAAATGCCTGGTGCAAGTGAATCCTTAATTCTATTACAAAAGTCTTTTCTCAATGATTGTGTACGTATTAGTAGTAGTCGTTCAAATGTATGCAGGGGGTTTCCAGCAATTCTGATTTATTGTGTGGAAGAAGAATAAAAGGCAATTTCTGCAACAGAGTAAATTTAAACGTTGGCATCTTATCTTGTTGTGACATCCACTATGTGTTACAAAATGAGGGGGCGATTTACCGAAACTTTACCATAGCTCTTTAGCTAAACGACTTTTTTCACCAATTTCGAATCAATTGGTTTGTATGGACGCTAATTGCAATTCGAAAATATTTTTACGATGCAAATTGTAAGATGTCCAAAAATGTATGGCGGTTTCGATATTTTTTTCTTCTCTGAAATACCAAAATCGAATTATATTATTGCGTTTTTGATCTTTTTTATATTCATATAACACAAATAACAGTCTCCAATCGTTTGGCACCGTTTTTGATAAAAAAAAAAGATGTAAATTAGAAAGTATTGAGATTGCCGCGAATTCGGATTTTAGATGCTGAGACTAACAAAATTTTAATAACCTCTGTTGTAGATGACAATGAATGGTGTTGCGAGAAACCTGCCGAAAGGCTAATTACTTTTGCTAACGATAGCTCAATGAAATTCTTTGATACTCGTCTTTTTGCTACCCGATGCTTTAAGAGTCTTTTTATTCTATTGTTATTATTACTATTATTATTAATATTATTATTATACATCACTGTTCAATTTCGTGTTGGTGATATATGGAAAAATGTCAACAAGCCTAACAACATTTAATCAATGTCTGATACTTTGCTTCTTGTGAGTCTGTTTGTTGCCTGGTGTTCACAGTACTGAAAAAATATTATGACTTCATAACAGGCATAAACTTTGTGTCATCTTGAGTAGCATAACAACGATAACGTAAAGCCGGAAGCCGAATCTAATATTCGCAAAGAGTCAGCAAGTAAGCCAGTTCAATACACTTGTACCTACGTAACTACGGAAATAACTAGGTTTGCTCAGGCAACATGCGTACCCCCCGACCCCTCATTAGCCTCCCCAAAAAATTTCTCTGCGAATTTTCACTATTCACAATTGCCGTTTAAAAAGCATTGGTCTGAAATAACTTTCTTCCCCCTGGCAGTGCTTGACTGTAATATTAAATTAATGGCAAGGACTTCATAATTTTTGTCAAATTCACTCACTTACGTATATATATATATATATTTTTTTTTTTGTTTTATTTGCCACTTTTATTCTCCATTCACGAGAAAGCGAATTGTATCGCTATATTTTGGACGGGACGTCCGCACGCGCTTGGGAGTTGCCATCTGGGCCACCTGTATTCCACATAAAGGTGGAGGCGTCCCGTTAAGTGCCTTGTCCGAGGACACAACAAGCGAACTTGCCTACTTCTTTTCCACAACCTCCCCTAAATGCCGAGCGCCAAGCAGGGAAGCTGCGGATACCATTTTTTGAAGCCTTTTGGTATGACTCGATTAAAGAATTAAACCCCAGGTCTACCGACTGCAAAGCGGACGCTCTAACCACTACACCATCGCGCCGGTCCCCCAGGCCTCATTGCAATGAGGATGGGTGATGAAATTTTAAATCAGGGGCTCTGAAACTTTTTGAGACGTGCCTCCGTATGTCAATAAAAGCCGTGTCTTTCCTGTGGGCTTTTGTTCGGGGATGATTTTGTTTCCAGCGGCCGTCATTGCCGTACTCTAAAATAAGTTGAAAGCGATTTTTTTGAAGATCAATTTCTTCAAAACGCTGATTTTGACAAATTTTCTCAATCTCTTTTTAAGATCGAAGTGTGGCATCGTGACCCCCGCTTTCTCCTAAACCTTTGACGCTCCCCAGTTTAAGAGCTCTTCCCTAAACGTCTTAACAGTGAAATGTAAAAATCTTGGAATTGAATTAGAGAAAAGGTCCTCGAGTTGCCCCACAACTGCTTTCAGGGTCTACTCTGATGCACACCTCGATTCAAACAGTCTGTCCCCAGTTTAATTTACTTTGGTGATGGTATTGCTTTGGCTGGATGGAAGATGATGATGAACGATTCGACAATTTACAAACATCAACCCACGCTTGCACCATTCTAAAGATTTTTTGGTGTAAATATTTTCTTTCTACGAACTGAAAGCTTTCAATTGATATCTTCCTGCGCGCTGTTCTTGGATTACTTTCTCCAACAAAAATTTTGCTGTGCTCTTCTGAAGCAGCTAGACCTACCCAATTTAAACGCAGTGTTACTTTTTTTCTAATTGCTTGAGACCTGAATTTTACGAATTAATTCAAGATTGTAATTGTAAAATTTCTGCTTTTTTATGTTCTGCGTCCCCAGAAAACGGAGGATATTTGAAAAGGTTTTGGTCTTTTTCTTATTCGCGCTTTTGGTAGAATGTGTTTTGACAGCCCATCAACTAGGGGTCATACTGGCATTGTTTGCGCTTCGGTATGACGTTGAAAAGCGATGACGTTGATGTGCGAGTTGATACCCGCATTGCTTCCGCGATATTGTACTCTTGGTTTGCTGCGCTAAAGAACTCTGTGTTGAATGAAACAAGCGCAGTAACGCGCAAACTGCAACGTTCTTTGTTATAAAGCGAGAGCTGTCTGAGCAGAGCAATCAACTTTCGGTCGTTACATCGGTTTTTGTTTCTTCTCATTTGTGATTGACTTGTTCGTATGGGCCAGTTTGTTGTGGCCTAGGTGTAGAACTAATGCTCTGTTTGCCAGTCTTCAGTCAGACTGGGCCAACGCGACGCATAGAGTGCGGGGTCCCACCATCTGGCTGACACATAAAGATGAAGAATCCCGTAAAGCACCCACTTAAAGATATAACAAGCGAACTTGTTGGCTTTTCTCCACACTACCTCTTTCCTGTCAAGCACCAAACAGACAGACCCGCAGGAGCCGCTTCCCGTACCTACGGACCGGCGACGTCTTGAGATCCCGTCCCAAACGCTATGCATTATTTGTTGTGGCAAAACCAAACGATAATTTGAAGGCCTACTTTTTATGTTTCTACTTTGAATTTGGCGTGATCATCCCACAATGCTCGAAATACAAGCATTTTCATTCAAGGACGGTATTCATCACAGTTGTGGCTTTTTGCCGCTTTGCCAATGGCATCGATTGAAAGTTTATAAATACAAGGTTCAGGTTATCGCCAAATAATTGAAGAGTTTGCAAACGAGGAAGCTTCCAAATATATATTTTGACAAACAGGTTCTACTCGTAAACTTACCTAATTTGTTTGTGTGTGCAATTTCTTTGCCACTACACTGATTCCTATTAGTCTGAATTAATGCTTACATTGCTCAACTTTCATCTCTTGTTTTGTTATAAGCAACTTATAATTTTCGTTTCCTTTTTTCATGTTTATTTCAACAAAATACCATACAGGCAGGTAAGGATGTGATAGACCTAATTCTAAAAAAGCGCCAGTATCCTATCATCAAATATTATTTGATAATACATCAAGTAGTTTTGCCCACTATCACGATAACTAGCCATGTCTATCAAGCAAGTTTTAGATGTTGCAGGAATTACATAGAGTGGTTTTTCTTTTTGCAATTGCAAAAGCACCAAAAATTTTTGGGAAACAAACTGTCACCCACTTTACAATTCTTTTGCCGAATTCTGTCACAGGCAGGGCCGTTGAGAGAACAGTCCGGTCCCGGTACCAACATCAATTCCGGGCCCTCTTTGATAAGAATCTGATAACCTAAAGTCAGAAGCGTTGACAACAGGGGTGACCTCAGAGAAGGATAAACAAAACACCGATAGACGCAACGATTAGCAGGCGTTGACCTTTTTTTTTCGAGATCAACCTGAAGTACTTGCTGACTGTGGTCTGCAAAGCGATGGGAAAACTCGTCATCAGGTCGAAATACAAATTTTCCACCACTTTTGTAGCTGTTTTGACAGAGGGAGTTCACCTTTTTCTTTTGCGTTTAACAACAGCGCGGTCCCTCTGAAAGAGCTCGGGCCTGGGTACTCTACCCCCTTGCCTCCCTCTCAACGACCCTGGTCACAGAGCAATTCAGAAAGGAATCCTAAAAAATTTCGGAAAGGGTCTTAAGCACTGCAGGCAGACAAGCTAAGAGAATAGCTTTAAAAGCTTTAGTTGTTATAACTCGACAAGAGAATTGCATCCAAGTCGACCAACTGCAAGGCGGACTCTTAAGCCATTCCACGAGCGAGAACATTTGACTATGGTGATAATCATCAACAATGACCAAAGTAGTGCAATCTCGAGTACAAACTGCGGGAATAGGATTTTTGAGAAAACGTAAAGTTGCAACCAGGGCTGGGTAACCGGATTCCGGAGGTTTGAAGAGTTTGAAGTTGAAGAGGCCGTAGCTAGCTTGTCCAAGTTAACGTTGCCTGAACTGGAGACAAAGCTTATCTGATCAAAGTTAACCGAGCTGGAGCTGGAGCCGGAGCCGGAGCTGTTAAAATTTTTGCTGTCTGCGGCTCCAATCCATCTAATGATCTGATATAGAATGAAACCTTTTGAAGCGAACCCTATTTTTCACCTATCAATAGAAAAAATAAAAATGATATTCTTTTGCATCCATGGTTTCATGGTAGAAAACTAACTTTCATTTTACATATTTAACTAATCTAAAATCATTATTCTTTTTAGCAAATCATGAAGAAAAGCATAACAAAAAGGCAACTAGAAGGTGGTTTCTTTTGCTGTTTACTCAGCTTATGCAAAACTTGTAAGCCTATGTAGTTTTAGTCGAATTTCAAATTTTATAGAGCAGAATAAACTGTTGCGTTCTGCTATATGATAAGTGCTACAAAACGTTTGTAATAAAACTGGAGCAGGAGACAAATCTACTTTTTAAAACTCTACAGCTCCGCCACTGGAACTGCAACCAGTGACTGAGTGTTTGAAAGCTCCGGAGCTGAAGGCAATGGATGAATGGTTGAGAGCTCCGGAGCCTATGTTTTTTTTTGGTGGCTCCCCAATCCTGGGTGTAACACAAATGAATAAAATTTCAAACACAAAAATTCTTTTAACATCTAGCTGCTGCTTCTTATTGAAATGTCTAGGCAGAGTTGGTTTGATTTTAATGCCCCAAGATAAACTTATTTGTCAAATATTTTTTCCACACAAACTGCAAAACGACCGCTTCGCCACCCAAGTACTAACGCGACTTGACTTGGTCAAAAGTTGGAATTGAACCATTTGCGTCAGCGGATAAAGCTAGACTTGGTGAAGTTTACAGAAAACTCTTGAGGTTGCTACCAACGCAACCCTACTAAAGGCAAATTTTATTACTCCAATTGCAAGTAGATTATTGTTCACTAAAAAAATTGTTGTGGCTCCTGCTTAAAATAAAAATATTTTTGTTGATTTTATACTTGGCAACACTTTTGTCATGTGAACTGTACAGGCTAAAGCTGAATAATTTGATTTTGTAAAAAGTTGATGTGTTACAAGGTAGCCTTTTACTTAATACTAATTACTAATAGGCCTATTGTATTTTGCTTTCTTTTCTATTTGAATAAGTAAACTAATAAAGATAAACTTGTGCAATCTTTTGAGTTAGATTGAGTTATAATTGTAACAGAAATACCACACAACAACTCTTGTTGATATCACGACAAGATAAGATGCCAACGTTTAAATTTACTCTGTTGCAGAAATTGCCTTTTATTCTTCTTCCACACAATAAATCAGAATTGCTGGAAACCCCCTGCATACATTTGAACGACTACTACTAATACGTAGACAATCATTGAGAAAAGACTTTTGTAATAGAATTAAGGATTCACTTGCACCAGGCATTTTTGTCGGTCATCATTCACATTGCACTCCAATAAACGGAATGTAAATGTATATTCTCAACACTACTTTTGCTTCAATAAATCGCCCTTCATTTAGCAACCGATTAAACTACATCCAAAAATTCAACGTTATTTGCTGGTATTTAGATTAAAAACAATGCCAAACGTTTGGAGACTATTATTTGTGTTATATGAGCATAAAAGGTCAATACTTTGATTAAAAATCGCATGAACTTAACTCAAGTAAAATATTGAAGGCTCTTTTGAGGCTAGGAAGAAGGTTGGTGCCGTATTTGTTGACTTGACAGCGGCGCATGACACTGTCTGGCATACTGCAGCCTCACCTGCAAGCTGCCGTGACTTCTTCCGGATAAGCACATGGTCCGGATGATTTTGGACCTGATCTGAAATAGACGCTTCATCCCTGCCATCGGTGGCAACAAGCAAAGCATGCTTGGACATCTAAGAAACGGCTTCCCTCAGTTAACAGTATTACACTCTTCGACTTGCGAATTTGGGATGAAGTGCTGGCGCTAAAACGCTGCGTTCAGCTGCTTTATCCTTGGTTCACTACACAACTGAGTATTGCGCACCAGCTAGATGTCAAAGCGCACACTTCCGTGTCATCGACACTGTTTTAAATGATGCCTTGCACATTGTCATTGGATACCTGCGTCCCATTTTAACAGACGACCTGCTAATCCTTTCAGGCATCCTGCCTACTAATTTTCGCCGCTTGCAGGCGACATTCTCCTTGGCCAAGCGTGGCACCCTGGACCAGGGCTGAGAACTCGGTCGATTTTTGTATTGGGTTTAAGTTCGAGTTTGAGTTCAGCTTGTTTTGCAAGTTCGAGTTCAACATTTTCATTTTTGCGAGCTCGAGTTCGAATTCGAGTCCTGTGAAAATTTGTCTAAGTATTTTCAAGTTCAGAAAATTAAGTGATTGACTTAGCCTCAGCATGTTTGCAATAAAATTGCGTGTTCAAACTTACGTTCAAACATCTGTTATAATAAGCAAATGTCGTTGCCATAAGCCAGGCAATATGTGGATTGTGAATTTGTATTGAAAGCGAAAATTGAAAAGTAACTTACAATTAAAAGGTTGTAGATTCCGTGCTCTTTCGATCAAAACAAGGGCTATGTCTGCGATTCATTGCTTACGAAGAAAAAGTTGACTGTCAATTAGGTCACCCATTCTCTATTGTGACTGTTTACATAGCAAAACTGTAAAATCTAATTAGAGCGTTCTTCTTAGTTTCCTTTATGTTTTCATAAAACATTTAGGGTTTTAAGCAGAAAGCAGACTTAGTTTAGGTCGAGCTTAAGCCTAAGCCAACTTGCGCAAGAGGGGTTACAAAGGGAGGCTTGGCGGTATGCAGAAACTGAACTCAAACGAGACTTTTGAAAACCCAGCTTATGAAGAGATTATGAGGTTGCCGTTAAATATAATATATTTTATGGCGTCATATTGGCAGGTGACACTTTTTTCGGCTTCCCCTATTCGGGGTCGCCATAGCGCGAAAGTATTTTCCATTTGTCCCGATCGACTTCGTCTCCCTCCTTAGCTCCAACCTTTCCAAGTCTTCTCTCGCCAAATCCATCCACCTTTTCCTTGGCCTTCCTCTTTTCCTTCTACCTGGCACCGCCATCTCCATCATCATTTTTCCTATGTAGCCTTCTTCTCTCCTTTTCACGTGTCCATATCAGCGTAGCCTTGCATACCAAAGTATGTCTCTTAGCTTTGCGATTTTCGCGGTCCCTCTCACGTATTCGTTTCTTATCTTGTCCTTTCTTGTCACTCCCAATGCCCATCTCACCATTTTCAACTCTGCAACTTCCATTTTTCCCACCAGTCTTTCCGTCACAGCCACCATTTCCATTCCATAAAGCATGGCTGGTCTAACTACACTCTTTTACATTTTACCCTTAATCCTTGCTGATAACTTCCTGTCGCACAGAACTCCACACACCTTCCTCCAACTCATCCATTCTGCTTGAATCCTTCTCGTCACTTCTTCTTCACATCTTCCATCGCTACTAACCGTCGAACCCAGGTATTTGAAGTTTTTCGCTCTTTTTACCTTTTCTCCTTGCAGCTTCAACTCTTTTCCATCATCCACACCCCCAGCCTTCAAATACTCGGTCTTGCTCCGCCTCACTTTCAGGCGTCTCCTCTCCAGTGCATTTCTCCAAATCTTCAGATCATCCATCCTCTTGCTCCCCATGATTTTGCCTAGACAGCACTATGAAATCTGCAAACAACATATCCCATGGTGCGTCCTCCTCATGTCCTCCGTCAGCTTGTCCATGATGATGGCAAAAAGGAATGGGCTGAGTGCTGAGCCTTGATGAAGTCCAACACCTACCTTGAATTCCTTATTCAACCCTGCTACACTTCTCACAGTTGTTGTCGCTCCGTCATACATGTCCTTAACAATCCTTATGCAGCACTCTCATGTTTCATCTAACCGCAAGCATTCCCACAGTTCCTTTCTGTGTACCCTGTCGTATGCCTTCTCCAAGTCAATGAGGGGACAGTGCACTGCCTTCTGCCCTTCAGTCCACTTTTCCAACAGCATCCTCGAACAGAAGATTGCGTCGGTGGTACTCCTTCCTGGCATGACCCCAAATTGTTGCTCAGCGATTGTCACCTCCTTCCTTATCCTTGCTTCTATTATCCTTTTCCACAGTTTCATAGTGTGGCTCATCAACTTGATCCCCTGTAATTTCCGCATTCCTTGATGTCTCCTTTACCCTTGTACAAAGATACGAGCACGCTCCTCCTCCATTCATCTGGCATCTTCTCCCCTCGTAGGGGTCTATTCAAGAAGTTCACTAGAAACTCCACACCTTTAATCTCCAGAGCGTTCCATGCTTCCTCTGGTATATCATCAGGTCCTTGAGCCTTTCCCTTCATCATCTTCCTCAACCCAATCCTGACTTCTTCTCCAGAGATATCTTCCACGTCCCTTTCTTTTTCTTCTGTTCTCATTTCTCTTTTTCCTCTAGGGTTTTTCTGGTTGAGTAAGTTGTCAAAATACTCCTTCCATCTATGTTTCACTTTTTCCATCAGCATCTCCCCAGTTTTACTCTTGATTACTCTTACTTGTTGTATATCCTTACTTTGTTTGTTTCTCTGGTGACACGCTGTACGTTATTATGGTACAATACAAATGGAAGTTGTTGTTTGCAAGAGATTTAATTAAAGTGGTTACAGTAAGTGATACAGCATGCTGCATAACCGTGTTACTGATTTAAGCTACCTGAGGCCCATTGACCAAATTTAGCAACAGCAAAAAACAATAACATGGGTTTGGCCTCATTACGTACATAAGTGGCGATTTAAGCCATCTGCCAATACAATGGTGACTTATAAAAGGCTGACTTAAACAATTAGTTAAGCCAGGCTTAACGCAAAAACTTCTTTCTGCATACGAAATGAATGACTTAACTTGGGCTTAGACAATTTTAGAAAAAGCCTGGCTTAAGCCTACTTTCTGCATAAGATCCTTAATTTTCAATAAAAAGATATTATTCTTTTTACATTCAGTTGTAATGATATTGTACAAATGAAAATTAACTCGAACTTGCTTTAAATCTTTCGAGTTCGAGTTCGACAAAAAGATCGAATTCTTTCGAGTTCGAGTTCGCAACCCTGCCCTGGACCCAGACGATATTTTACACCAGTGGTTCCCAACCTTTTTGGAGGCATTACCCAAATCAAGGTAGCGAGTATGCTTTATTACCCTCAATATTTCACTTCGTAAAAGAACACAATTGTGCTAGTATTTATTGCTTTCATTACTTTTCAGTAAGTTTAGGAATAACCACAACAAGAAAAACAGTAAAAAGAACTCAACGAAATTTTGTTCGTATTTATATAGTTTTCAGCAGCCTACTTTTCATTAAGTTCAGTTTTAGAAAGAATCACTGCAAGAATAATGTTGTCTTCAGTGTGACGGTTGCGACTGCATATGCATGGCCAGTGCTGTAATTCTTGGCTCCGTAACACTCAGTGCAATACGTGCATCATTTTGCACACTCAGCCTATTCGTCTTTTTCGTTTTCAAGCCCATCACAGTTGAAAATCCTTTTTCACACAAATAAGTAGTCGAAAACGATGTCAAAATGTTCAACGCTCGCTCTGCCAGCGTTGGTGAGTCACTGAGTTGCGCAATCCAGAAAGCCTGTAGATCAGTATTTTGAAACTCCACTTTCTTCCTCTCGTTTAGCCTCAAGGCAATCCACTCCTCCTTTGCTGGAAAGTCATCATCTGCCACCTGGTCCTCATCCACTGAAAACGGCTGCACGCACCACTGAAGAGATGCTGTTTCTCGGTCTGGAAAGTAACGATCCAGGTAATGGACAAGTTCGTCCAAGTGCTCCTGGATTTCCTGCTTTGCCTCATTTAGGAACTGTTGTCCTTTGTTGTTGTCATCAAGAAATTGATCCAACGTAAAAAACTGTGCCGTGACTCCCCTCGAGATCCTCCTGCTCCACAGTTTGAGCTTTGAGATAAATGCGGAAACGGATTCGCGCATGTCCAGGACGGTAGTGTTTATTCCTTGCAAAGCTAAGTTTCCTTTGTTGAATTCCCCAAAGATATCGGCCAAGTAGCACAATCGAGAAAGCCATTCTGCATCGGAGAATTTGGCAGCCAAATCTGATTTCTTTTCAATGAGGAAACACTTGATGGGTTCACGAAGTTCCACTACTCGACTTACCACTCTTCCCCGTGAGAGCCATCGCACTTCTGTGTGGTACAATAGAACTTCGTAACTTTGTCCAATTTCATTGCAGAATTGTTTGAATATGCGAGAGTTCAAGTCCTTTGATTTGATGAAGTTCACGATTCTGACAACATCGTCGAAAACTGCTTTCAAGGAAGCTGGCAGTGTCTTAGATGCGAGTGAATACCGATGAATGGCGCAGTGATCGACTTGTATACTTGGGTTCTCTCTTTTCACAAAACCTTTGAAGCCGCGTAGACCACCCATCATGGCAGGTGCACCGTCGGCTGACACTTGTTGAACACGATGCCAGTCCATCCCGTTGCTCTGCAAAAAATGGCTCACAGTGTTAAACACATCTTCACCCTTCGTCGTC
This sequence comes from Trididemnum clinides, assembly GCA_963675345.1. Classification (NCBI taxonomy): domain Eukaryota; kingdom Metazoa; phylum Chordata; class Ascidiacea; order Aplousobranchia; family Didemnidae; genus Trididemnum; species Trididemnum clinides. The sequence continues at coordinate 2,984,090 of OY776299.1, forward strand.
GTGGTAAGATTTTCGCACAGAAGAAATTCTTCTTTTATCATGTTGCAGTGAACGTAACGAATGTATCCCAGTAAAACTGCACAGCTGGCGATATCCGTAGACTCGTCAAATTGAAGACAAAATTTGACTGGGCTGGACTTGACTTCTTCAATTACCTGCACAAGTATATCCTCAGATATATCGTCCATCCGCCTGCGAATCGTATTATTTGACAGGGGCACAACACTCAGTTTTTTCGCTTGATCTTCGCCACACAACTTTGCCACCATTGCCTTTGCACAAGGCATTATGAGCGTTTCGGCAATCGTGTGACATTTTTGCTGCTTAGCCACTTTGTAGGCAACTACATACGAAGCTTCAACAGCAGCAAGAAGTTGCTGTCCTTTACTTCCCTGAGCTCCGAATTGAATTCTTTTTAGACATTTTGCTTTGCGTTCTAAGAAATCTCTGTCCTTGTTTTGTAAAACTGGGTGACACTTCTTCAAGTGAGCCTCGAGTTTGGATGGTTTCAGGCTTTCGTTCGTCAACACTTTGTTGCATATGACACATTGGGGACGGTCTTGAACCTTGTCAGGCAAGTTGACGAAAACATAACTGAGGAAAGCTTCAGAATAATTGGGCTTCTTGCCCGTGCCGGCCATCACAACAAATTCTGTTAGTCAGCGGTGGAATGGGCAAGAGAGAGCTAACTCAACAATTCAGATAAATTTGATAAAACTACGAAAAAAGAAACAAAATTGCCGACCAGAACAGTATATTCTAATCTAGACTGGCTAAGCGCATACATCACAAATGGTCACAAAGGGCATTGTGTGGTTTCACTCGTTTATTAGATTGTGACTTCATAGCCATGCCTAAGAAATGCATAAGTTTTAGACCAGCTTTAGGCTGAGCTAAATTTTAGAGGCGTTTTATGCACGTTTAGCTAAATTTCTTAGACTTTTGCATATAACATATATTTTTAGCGTGTTGGTGGTGTCACATTACCCACCGAAGAATCACATATTACCCCTCGGGGGTAATTTACCCCCAGGTTGGGAACCACTGTTTTACACGGTCAATCAGCTGATTCACCAGATGCGCACCAGGAGATACCGAAGTCTAGACGCCCATTTGTGCCTGCTGCGCGGAAACTATCAAGTGACTTATCTAAATTAGGCATCCGCGTGGTTCAGTGGACGAATTATAGATGAAGCACGGAGTATTCCAAATGCACATTTACACTCCGTGTTTCATTCCTAGGGCCTAGGCCCCCTGGAAAGGGCTTGCTTAGAACAACTTGTGTAAAGCTCAATCGCCTTCAGACTGGCATTGGGCGTTTTCATTCGTCCATGTCTAAATGGGGTCTCGCTCTTTCGTTGAATTGCGAGCGTGGCATCATCAAACAAACCGCAGACAAGTTATTTCAGCGTGCCCCATACAACGGGCAACTCGAGGAGTGAATTTAACTTAGTTTTGGTGTTGCATAGAGGGACAAAACATCACAATCGCCCTATAGTTTTGAGCAACTTACAATTTGGTTCGTAAAAATTTCATTGAATTGCTGTTATTATCCACACCAACCAATTGATGCACAATTAGTAAAAACGTGTGAAGAATCATTAGGTAGTTAAATGGGAGGATTTCGGTAAATTGCCTTTTGGCGAATGAACGATTTAGCAAAACTCTTTCAAAATTACAAAAAAATTCAAGGTTATAAACCATTCAGTTTATATTATTTTATGAATTTTATAGGGTGAAGTGTTTTTGGTTGGTTTCTGCGTGTTTTGAAAAATTGACTTACCAGTTGGAATTCATACAACAATTTAGGTGGCAACATGAAAACGTGATGGAAGCTGCTCTTTTATTCTGATTTCCAGTTACTCAGTCAGCGATGGCGAAGCATAGGGTTTAGTGCTAAGTATTGTAATTTTGGTGCTCTGCGGCGGCTCTAAGATTGGTTTTCAAAATCATATAAAGGTCTAAGTTTCTTTGGTTGTGTTAATTTTTAAACTTTAGGTTGTTTTTGGCATACTTGCATATCTGCTGTATTGTACTGGCATGTGTAATGTTTTGAAGTCAACCTGGTAAAAGACTTATTGGTAATCCTGTACTTTAGCGCGGTAAATTATTTAAGCTGAAAAAGCTGAAAAACGATGAAAAAAGTGTACACCGAAGGGGCAGGCCTGGTATGTAAATGTATGGGGCAGTGTACACAGGAAGGAAGTGTACCGGGTGGGGGGATAGAGATTGGTCGTTTCTGATTGGTCAATTTTAAAAACCAATTAAAAAATTTTGCACCCCCAGGTCTCTATCCCCCACCCTGTACACTCCCTTCCAGTGTACACTGCCCCATACATTTACATACCAGGCCTGCCCCTTAGGTGTATACTGCCTTTCAATAAACATAGATATTCTTTTTTTCCATCGTTTTTCAGCTTAAATAATTTACCGCGCTAAAGTACAGGATTACCATTTTAACAATTAGTTTTACATTTATTTTAGTGCATTAGGTACTTTGCTCCATACTAGTGGTTCACATATTTTAAAGCACCTCCTGCTGTATTAGGTGTTAGTTTTTTAATGAAGTACCAGGATTTATCATTTTGACTATCTAGTTTTGTAGCAATGTTGAGATTTTGCAGAGAAAAAAAAAGGCAGTGGCTATTTCGCTGTCGACGACAATTTTCCCTTGGAATCTATTTTGCCGTGATCATTCACGTGTGTTTATATAGCCAAATTTGCTATGATAACACTAGTGACACTGTGGTGTAGTGGATAGAGTGCTGGTCTTGAGATACCATGGTTGCGGGTTCAAATCTCAGCTGGCCAGGGCTTTAAAAGAAAGGCAGTGTACACTGGAGGGGCAGGCCTGGTATGTAAATGTATGGGGCAGTGTACACTGGAAGGGAGTGTACAGGGTAAGGGTTAGATACTGGGGGTGCAAAATTTTTTAATTGGTTTTTAAAATTGACCAATCAGAGACGACCAAAAGTCACATGTTTAGTATGTCATTAAGATTGACCAATCACAAATAACTCACGGCAAAATAGTCTCTGAGGGTAAATTGTCGTCGATGGCAAAATAACCACTGCCAAAAAAAAATGAACTCTAAGAATTTGTTATTATGGCATTTGTATATAAAAATAGCCGTTTCTAAAAAAATGTATCATCAAGTTTGAGAATGTTTAATTTGTGAAAAAAGGTGTTGAGTGAGCTTGATCATTTTCACCACTAATTATTCTAATAACTCTTACCGTAAACTCTTTCCTCCTTCACTCTTCACAGCTCTTGACATGGTAGTAACTGAAATCTTTTTCATAAAACTCCGTCATTTTACATGTTGAATCCTTTAGAAAGGCTTTTTGGACATTCTCTTGTTGAACAATTTGCAGTCTACCAGAATGAGGTCGATCTTTGAGGCTTTTGTTATTTTTTAGGCAGTTTGCAACTCATATCACTGTTTATAGACTGACATTTTGCAACTTTACAATGCCCATTTTCTTGTATCCTGCATGGAGCAAAGATGACATTTCTAAATTTAAATGAGCTGAGCACTATTTAGAGTGAGTTATAGAATCTGAAACAGAGCAGGTATAAGATTTTATCAGTAATTCACATCAGTTCATTTTTTATTAGCTCAAAACCTAAAAATACTAAACAGGTCAGAACTTTTGCAAAGCCTGGTATAGAACATCGGGAAAAATACCTGCAAGATTGCATCTGTTGAATCAATCAGTTAAAATAAAAGGTGTGGTAAAAGATGCCATTTTTAAAAATTTGATTGAAATGCAATTTTTAGGATTACTTTAGGTGGATTTAAACCCTGCATCTCTAGAATTATTTCATCGGAAGTAATAGGATTTGAGTATAATGAATGTGAGAAGCTTTTTCAGTAATAGAGTGTTTAGCATTTATATATAGAATTTTAGTAGCCATATCTGGCCTGCTATTGGTGAAGTAGTCATTAAAGGCATTACTAATTGAGAAAAAAATTGAATTAGTAATATTCTGCGTATCCATTATTTGTTTTGGAATTGAGTTTTTTGTTCACATTTATATTTGATGATACCATTGATAATCTCTCAAAGTTTTGCCCTGTTATGCTTGTGCTTATCTATTGAGTTATGATATAATTTTTTAGAATGCTCAATAATATGTGCAAGTATGCTGCTAAATCTAGCTAAATTGAGACAAATGGCTATTAGATGATTTAAATAATGTTTTGAATAATTTGTTTTTTATGCCTATTAACTCAAGAATGCCTTTAGTTATCCATGGTTTTTGTTGCATAGTGCAATGGAGAATGTCTATAAATCACCTGTTTAAAGTTGTTAACAAAGTTGCAAAAAGCATAACTTAAAGCATCATTCTTTTTTAGTGTAGTATAGTTTTTATAAGCAGGCTTATTTCTGCTACAAATGCTTCTGGGTTAGATTTTTCATATCAAAAAAAACATGGCTTTTGTTGTTATTGCTCGGTGTCATGTTTTAATAGAAATTTGATTCTATTTCAACTTTAATTTACTTCTTAAAATTGAGGCGACTTGTAGTATCACTAGTATAATTAAGTCTGGCTGTAACTTAACAGCTAGGAAAAGATTGGCTTCCACTAAGATACTTTAAACCACACACTTCTCGATTAAGAACAGAACAAATATAGTCACAAACCACTTTAAAACTCCAAATTCCTTCATGTCCAAACACAGAAACTAAAGTACTTTAATATATAAATATCAGAGACTAACCAAAATTAAATCCACCAAAATAAAAGCTTGCCACACTAATAGAAATACACCATAAATCACCACAGAACAACATGTTTTTCCCTTCAACCTCTACACACTTTTACTCTCTCCATACTTTACTTTACTACACTCTTTCTGAATTATACCCTGAATGAATGAAAAATCTTGCCTCCTTATATATATATATATATATATCTTTATTGGCAAAAATACTGCAGCCTGTTTTGCCGTTAAGGCTTCTCAGGTATTTCTGCAAAAAAAAAAAAAAAATGAACCCAAAACAAACAGAGAATGCAGTATTACTTACGGTTGTTTGGGGGGAGTAATCAGAAATAGTATGGTAGCCAGCAGAAACTATACTAAAGAATAATCTGCTGGTTCTCCTGCAAACAGTAAACTCATCTGGGTAACTAAGAACTGTGGAGGTTGGTATGAGAGTAATAGTGACATAACAATGGGAACAGGTATATACTTAATATGGTAAATGGGAAGTTGGGAAAATAGACGGAAAAGAAAGGATAAAGAAAATAAAAGAACAAAACACGCAAATTACAATGAACCGTCCAATCTGATACTTTTTAATTTAAATTTTTTCCTGTGGCGGCATGTGTTTACTATTTCAGATCGTTTATTGAGCATTATTTTTCTGTCGCCACTTAAGATGGCAAGTTTTTCAGCCAGGCATAGGTTACATCTGCTCCCTCCGCATTTGTATGATGGTGCTGTAGAAACAATGGACCATTTTATAGACGGCTCAACACCATTATCTTTTGCTTGCCAAACTTCTTTTGATAGCTCGGTTGCGTTTCTTTTGTTACGGTGGATAAATGAGTGCTTGTGATTGCTAAACCTAGCTTTGAAATCAGTAGAGCAGGATCCATAATATAATTTGGTGGTATTGTTAGAGGTTATTTCTGCTTTATATACAATTGATTTTTGTTTGCATTTGCCGTCAAGTGGGCAAGCTGTTTTTATTCTGCAATTGCATTTTGGATTGGCAGTGGGAGGTCTATCGATCTTTTGCAAGGTGGAAAGAAGCTTTTTGTTATGGCGCAAGATGACCGCGGACATATTTGGCATACAGCTATAACTAATTTCAATATTGTTTTTGTTGCATATCTTGTGAAGCTGGTGATGTTTAGGGAAATACTTTGTAATTAGGTTCAGGAATTCATGGCCAATATTTGTTTCAACGTTTTCACTATATGGAGGGTTGAACCAAACTATATATCTTCTTCTTCTGTTGCTAATTGTCTTTGTTGCTTTTGCTTCTTTCTGGTATTTCAAATAAATATCATATCCACTTTCATGGAGAGCTTTATGGTACATCGGGGCCGCTCTATCAAACTCATTCTCAGATGATGAGAGTTGGGTAAGGCAGTCATTCACCATAGATGGGATTTGTTTCTTTATCGAAGGAGGGTGATTGGAATTTTTGTTTACATAAAGTGGATTGTTGTTTGATTTTCTATATGGGCAAAATTTTCCAGTTTTAAGGTTCAAAGTTGTGTTCAAAAAGTCAGTCTGAGTCAGGTTTAATTCCACTGATATTTTCATATCATAATCCTGAAATAGCCTGATCAGTTGTTTTCGAGTGTGGTCAGTTTTTGGTCCGGAAATATTATTAAGAACAGCTAACCTATCATCTCTATACAAACCAACACAATTACAGCCAAACAGATGTTTCATTTTATAAAGCAAAAACAAACCTACTAACTCGCAAACTTCAGCTCCGTCAAACAATCCCATAGTGATATCAAACATATGGTTGCCTTTTTTGATCCAGGTGTTGCCATTGCAAAAGAGTAGCGATTTGCGTGAATGCATTATAATACGTAATGATTCTTCATCTATCATAGTAAAATTTTTGGCAAATTGTAATGCTTTCCATAAAAGAGACTCTGAAATGGATGGGTAAAAATCTACAATATCAAACTTCATGAACTTGGAATGGCGCTTGTTTGGTATTGCTTGAAACCAAGAAATTACTGCTGAAGTGTTACGCCATTGATTGAGATCAGAATTGACCCAAATTTTGCTGTTAACATTGTCCAGTATAATTTTGCTGATTTTACCGATTTCAGATTTGGTGGGGTTTATAAGTCTGCATTTTGGGCTGTTTGGAAAATTTGGTTTATGATCCTTCAAGGTAATGAAAGCATTGCGTTCAGAAAGTGCTTCAACTCTGTCATCCAGGTTGAGTTTTGTTGCGATAATTTTTGCCTCCAAGTTAATCTTATTAATTGTTGAGTGTTCAATTTTTTGGTAGCTGGCAGTGACATTGTCTAGAAGCAGCTTTTTATAATCTTGTTCGTTGACCTCGTAAAGGTTGGTGGTTTTATCGGACGGCACAAACAACGTCTTAGAAGAATTAATTTCTTTTACATCTCGTTTAAGCATTGATTGAAAGTTGTTGCAAATAGGTCTGAATTTGATTGCTCTTATCATTTCATAGAAATCGTTTTCAAATGGAATAAGACCATCATGTTGAGAGGGACAGCATTCTGACTTAAAATTATAGTTATCAGTTGAATTAGAAGAGTCAGGGTGGTCAAAAAAATAAGCTTTCCAACGGATTCGTCTGATAAAACTGTCTACTTTCTCAATAAGGCATTTCATGTACTGCTTTGAGTTTGGTATGGGAATATTCTTGAGTGAATAGCCCAAGTTAATTTGTTCCAGGTTTATATCGCGTAGAGCGTAAATAATCTGAGAAGAGTGCTCAACAATCACGAGGAAAGGAGCAATTAATAAATTGCTTGGAAAGGCTTGGAAAGCGTATTTTTTTGACCACCCCGACTCTTCTAATTCAACTGATAACTATAATTTTAAGTCAGAACGCTGTCCCCCTTGTGAATCGAATCATGACAGATGTCACAAAAAATTGATTTCTGATTTGATCTGCAGCTTTTTAGGCAGGTCTTACAAGAATACAATGTCTTTAAATTACAGGGTTTTGGGCCCAGTTACTAGTAAGGTAAGTAATAAACTGCCCTCTCTGCAAAAGTACAAAAGCTTGGTATAAATAAAATTGTTTTATAAGCACACATGAATATGAATATTTGTTTCAAAAGTTCATTCAGTTGTGCATATGAGCTTAAGGTCTATTAGTTTGGATGTCTTTATTCAAACTGTGCCACCTCGACTGGTTGACTGCCTGAACTGGCCATCTGTATGCCATATAAAGATGGAGATTTTCAGTTGAGTACCTCTCTCAAGGGCACAATGAGTGAACTTTCTGGCTTCTCCACTGACTTTCTTGAGCTAGGCATCAAAGAGGGAAGTTGTAAATATCATGGTTCAGGTCTGTGGTATGTCTCCACCAATCCATTAGGGTACAGAAGAGTCATATAACGCTTTTGCAGCTAGATTCTGCAACAGATGTCACTTGTTCTTAGTTGCAGTTTTACAACATGAAAATATGTTATGTCTTGTTCTGTATTGCACATAAACGCTTTGTGTATCTTTCAGTTTGTTTTTTTTTGATTCTAAGAATGTTCTTTTGAAAGCACTTCTTCGTTCTCACTAATTTCTTTTTCCATTTGCAAAGCAGTTTATTGTTGTTAGTTAAAATGGCAAAGATTTCTTGTTTTTTTTTGGTCAGCTATAGAGGTTGATTGATAACGTTTTTCCAATTAGACTACAAGTTAGAGATTGTATATTTCGTTCACATTAAATGATTGTGGCTTTCTTGTTTTATTAGGACAACATTTAAGTACGGACGTTTATGAAATTACTGAGATGCATCAATTTTTATGGAAATATGGAAAAACGATTAAATTATGGAAATTGCAGAAATGCTTAGTTTAATATAACTAAGTTTTCTAATTTCATCCCATGGGGTAGCTATACTTCCAGTTTTTATCGACTTACATTAAATTTCTGCAATTTCTGTAGGCCTACTGCTGTAGTTAATCTTGTAGTTTTCCGTATTTCCTTAAGTTAATGTTTTCTTTGTTAGAATGGAAAATCCATGTTTTATGTTTAATATAAATTTTCGTCAGAGATCTGATAATGCAGTGTGAATTTCTGTAATTCTGTAAATTTTCTTATTTTAGTGTTGTCCTTCTATAACGCAAAAGCCTAACACCAAATTTATTATTGCACAAGCATGTTGACCGACTAGTTTGGTCTACTTATACCCGTCAATTTCCCAGCATGATGGTAACTAGCCTCGATGTGGAGATAACAAAGAGGATACTGAAACTGCGAAGAAAGGAAGACAATTTTTAGAAACGCAATGTAGCATACATCATATTCAACAGGATGTGCCAGCTAAAATACTGCACATAGTGCAGAGCAGGTTAAAAAAATGCTTCCTTTGCAATTGAACAAAATGAAAAGAATGGAAGCTGTGGGGTAAGGTGAAAAAGTCCTTGGGGACTGCAGTCCTAAGCCTTTTTACTTTTATGTGTAGGTGCAGATGTACAGCTGCTTGACCACTCAGCATTGATCATTCCAGAAACGGTGAAAAGTTTCCTTTAAGATTTTCATAGATTTATTTACTAGATTGGCCTACCACGGCAGTTCTAATTAATACATGTCTTTCAATATCCGCTCGATACAAGGTTCAAGTTTAGGTAAGGGTTAGAGGTAGTTGACATCACAAAGCATCATGAACATTGTGAACATGCACTATTTAGTAGGAACTGGCCTACCATACTTGCATTACCATCACTGCATTCATAGTCTAATTGTTTTACCTTTTAACTTGCTTTTTTTAGTATTCAAATGGGCCTATTATACATTTTAAGAAACAAAATCAGATGACTGAGAATGCAGTGCACTTAAGTGCTTTTCAGTTTTCAACTGGTTTTTGATTGGACTGTGAACATTTGAGCTACTAATTAGCTTTTTTTTCTAACTTTCGAAAAGATTGAATTCAAGTATTGTCTATTTTTTTCAATTATTTACAACTAGTCTTTGTTCTCGAACTTTGGGGTTTTTGGAGACATTCATCTGCTGTTTTTATGAAATCTCATTTGCAGCACTGTTTCCAGTGGAAGAAACTAAAACCTGGAAAGTGTTGCATAGAGTTTGATTCTACTGAAGCAAGGAAGTCCCCAGCACAGATCGGCATTTACGGTTGGGTTAGAGTTAGGTTAGGGATAGGTTTACAGTTTTGAGTTAAAATTACAATTAAGTTTAGGGCTAGTTTGTAGGTTTTGCAGAATTTTCGTACTTCAGTAATTTCTGTTTTCAGTATGCCCCAAGCCAGTGTACTTAAGATTCGATTTCAGACTATGGTTTGGGGATTAGGCTTGGCATTGAGCCAGGTGAGTAATTGCAATCTGCTGCTTTTATGAAATTCAGAATCAGTTGAAAAAGTTGTTGAAAAGAAAATTTAATGGCATGTACAGTAGTAGGGATACCTAAAGTTTAATGAATCATGGATTTTTTAGAAATAAACTGTGAATACAAACACAAAAAGAAGAAATGTGGAAAGAGTAAAACTATGAATACGCACCATAGGATTAGGTATTGTAGCACTGCAGCTGGCATCTGACAATTGTCTGGTGTCAATATAGTGCATTTGCTGTGGTGACTGTGACCAGTCCCTTCTGTCATGTAGCTACATGTAGTACAGTAGGTGCCGCTTATTATGACCATGGATAGGGATGGGCAATTCAGAATAATTTACTATTCTAGAATATTCTAGAATAGTTAAACCAAATCCAGAATCCGAATCTGAATCTTTTTTTTGCAATTAGCACAATCAAGGTGGAAGCATTTATTACAAGTTTACAAGAACAAAAGCACAATCAAATAACGAGATTATTGCAGTGCAACACATTTAAGCTTTCTACATCTTTGCCTGTGTGTGCGATTTAGTTTTTGGATTGTTGCATGCAATGAGTGTTCTCTTGAAACGCAATAAAAGTGTGAATTTGCGTAAACATGTCTGGCGGATTCACAGTTATAACTCCAAGATGCGTAAAAAAGTCCGGCGGTATTTGTTAATTTTTTCGCAGTTGTTAAAATCTTTGGAACCAACTGTTTCAAGTGAGAGACAGTGAATAAGAATTGAAGGTTGAACCGTCGCTTTTTTAGCGAAATGTAACGTCTTGCGTAAACAACGCGTGATTCTGACGCAACAGCAAGTGAGGGTGACTCAAAAATCTTTTGTATCGAAAATTATCAAGTAATTGACACAAAGTAAATCAAAAAGTTTTTTTCTTTACTTTTTCCGGTCAATTTCAATCGTAGCTATAAAGCAATAATACCAAAGAGCTCTCAAACACCAGTTTAACACAAGACATTTTTTGAGGGAAGTTTGAAGCTGGAAGTGGTTAAAATGTGTATTTTTTTCTTTACGCTTCAACGCCAATTTCAATAGTGCTTGATAAGATAAGAAAGCGCACAGCTCTCGGTTTCAATTTAGCACAAAAAACACCATTTATTGAAGGAATTATTTAGTTTTTATTAAATACTAATAAATAACCTTTTCACTCTTGCCAATTATGAAAACCAAAAGTAAAAAAAAATACGACTTCTAAGTTCTGATCAAACCCTAAAATGTGAAGCAAAAAAAATGGATTCTAGTTTTGATCTCTTTAAAAGCGTATATATTAAATTGTAACCTTTTTTTATGTAATTTACTTGAAAGGTAATTTGAAATGCTTCTCTCCCCCAGAAATTTTGAAAATTCTGCGCTTACACCAATAGAGTTGTTGTTTGGACTTGCTTTTAGATTTATCTTTAAAGATCTTTAACGCGCAGTTTACTCTAGTTCTTGCTGCAAAAGATGTAACAGAGTAAACAAGATACAACTCGCAAGCTGGTGTCTTAATCAAATTAAAAAATAAAGATTGTTCATGACAGATGATGATGGCCTAAATCAGAGATTTTCAATCGGCGAACCATGGTCTTTACAGGGCCAGTGCTTTATTTAACCTTCTCATTGAGTGAAATTGGAAAATCGTCTTGATGATTTGTTTTTTTTATTTGGACAGCATTCCTGAAATTTACATTGACAACTTTTTTGAGGTTGCCTATAAAATCAAGAAAAATTAATGATCGGGCTATGCGTCTCTGCGTTTCGAAAATGGGCCACAAGAAAAAAAACGGTTAAAAAGCACTGAACTAGGTTTAACATGCCATAACTGAAAAAAATACGACTGAGGGAAAAACAAAGTTGCGGTTATACGCAAATCAATGTTATAGGTAAATTTTAAGTATCCAAAATACTGAATTTCTGCAGGGACTGAGGGAAACGTTACGTTATTAAAAGCAGGTTGTCGTCATAAATAAAGCCATTAGACTAATTCTACTGTACAATCACAGACATATTTTTTTACAACTTTAAAATACGTTACTTGGGCTGATGTAGCGGTTTGTTCAGCAATGTCCACCAAAATTTGTCTGGCGGTTTTTGTACATTTACTAGCAATTTCACACTTGCGCTGATGGTTATACACTTACTAAAATCTTAGAGGGAACACTACATGTAATTGATACTTTTACAAAAAGAAAATCTGTGACCAAGCAACGTGATAAAGCTTGTAAGCAGGATATAAACCAAATCCTATTATTGGATATGGATAGTTTGGGATTCGAATCCTTTGGATTTGGTATTCTGAATTGCCCATTCCTAACCATGGATAATATGACCAGCTGCTTATTATGACCAATTTGGTACGGTCCGGAATTTCTCCATGTAAAATTCTCTGATTAATATGACCAAATTTTGGATAATATGACCAACATTTTCTCCATCTTTCTTGTTACAGTACAGTACTTTTTCCTGCCACGCACTTATAACTTCGCCTTTTCAACCTATTGTTACACACTGTACTAAATTTTACTGTCACTTGTAGTGTTAAAGTACTGTACTTTGTTTTACTGCCAATGTCACACTGTTACTTTGGGTAAACAATGAATTTGACAGTATTTGGACTTCTTGTGGCTTATGGCGTCGATTCAGGAGCTGTTATGGCAACTTCAGTTTTTATAACCATTTGGATATTATGACCAAAATGGTCTGGTCCCAAGGTGGTCATATTACGCAGCGTCTACTGTAGTAGTAGTTTGCTTACAATATATAGATTCAAGGTGTTGTTGATATTGTGTTGGACAATGACAGTTTTGATTATGATATCAATTTGCATATAGCGTTTTATTTCCCTTGATCCTTGCAAAATTCCTATCTTTTTGTTTACATTATAGGGATGCTACCAAAATGTAGAAATTCTGAAGACTCCCTTGAACGCTGATCTGCAATTTTGCGGAATTTCCATGTTTCATTGATGTCCTACTTTCTGAAATGCTTTTCACTAATTTTCATGTTTCAGTATATTGCACATTATAGTTCACAATATCTCCATTGCCTATAATGTCAATTTGGAAGTAATAGTGTCTTATTTGCTTTTGTGATGGGACTCTTCAGGGTCCTACAAAATGGTACATAACAATGCACATGATGTCCATCCTGATGTTTTGCAACCGTAATTCTAACTCCAAACCTAACAGTAATCTTAATCTGGTGGAATGGAGTCATGGACATGTCCTAGTTAGAACTACTGCTCTACAGCTCTGGGTTATCATTTTTACCATGAATAGTCTTTTTCTGTCAATTCATAATCCAATTAAGAATCTTATATTTGAGATGTCTGTTGTATATTTTGTAGTTAGTAGCTCCCATGGTATAGTGGTTACTCTTGTGTGCTTTGAATCAAAAAGTCTGGAATTCAAAATTTATGAAAGCACAATTGGTATTTGCCAGAATTTAAAGTGCTTTGATGCTCCAGCAACAGTTTGATTAGACAGTGAGTGTGTAGTAAAAGACATACATTGAGTTGTGGGAAGAAATAACATAAAATTGACTTTTTTGATGTAGGTAAGAGTAAAGCTTATTTGTGAATATACGAGGGATGTTTGAAAAATAGCGGAACTGTGCAAATGAATATTTTGTTTCAAATGCCATGTAAAAATTACAACTTGTTCTCTTTGAAGTAATCTCCTTGAGCGTTTTTATTCTTTGCTTCCATGCACTCCTGGAAAGATTCTTCCGTGATCATTTGGAGTTTCTTTGTCACAGCTGTTGTAATGGCTGTCGCGTTTTGAAAACGAGTTCCATTAATGACTCTTTTGACCTTTTACAATGGGAAAAAATTACCGGGAGCTAGATCTGGTGTGTAGGGTGGTTGCTCCAGCATGGCAATGTTATTTTTTTCAAGAAATCCCTGGATGTTCAAGGTGTTGTGAGCAGAGGCATTGTCATGATGAAGCAGCCATGACTTTGTCTTTCACAATTTTCTTCTCCTGCACCAAACACATTAAAAGCTGCAAGATGTCTTTGTAAATGTTGTGAATAATGGTTTGACCCTGAGTAAGAATTCCATGTGAACAATTTTATAAACGTTAAAGAAAACGATTAGCATCATCTTAATTTTTGACTTGAACAGCCTCGCTTTCTTTGGCCTTGTTGACTGCACTCTCTCATTTAAGGCTCTGCCGTTTGATGAGTACATCGTACTTGAAGATCAATAATTCATCACCAGTAACAACTCTACTCAACATATCTGGTTCAGTTTCAAGTTCTTTCAAGATGTCTTGACACACTTGCTGCATACAACGTTTTTTTAGCTCATCATTCAGCAATCTTTGTCCCATTTTTGCACAGATGTTTCTCATCCCCAGATCTTTTGTGATGATCGTCACACTGTCTCACTGTTCATGCTCAACTCATCTGCTATCATCCTAACAGTAAGGCGATGGTCACTGTGCACTTTTTCTCTCACTCGGTCAACTTTTTTGGTTGTTCTGCTTGTTGTTGACCTTTTGCTCCTGGGGTCACCTTCCTCATCCTCTATTCCCTTTCTGAACTTTCTGTACAACTCAAAAATCCTAGTTCTTGTCATTGTGGCATGTCTGTAGACTTGGAGCAGCTGACTTGATTTAGTTGGAGTTTTTCTAAGCCGAATAAGAAACTTCAAGTTGATTTGTTGTTTGATGCTATTGTTCACCAAAGAAAAAGCAGCAAATATCCTAATTTATTAAATTATCCCAAAACAAACTACAGTAAAGCACCTCTAAAGAAAAGTCTGTAAAAAAGCATATGGTTGTCACAGAACCATGAAACTGCATTTTTACAACCACAGGATATTGTGCCATGTTAAAAAAACAAAACTTATATTGTTGTTGTAAAAGTTGCTTGTGCAAAGCATACAGTCCCGATATTTTTCAAGCGCATTTCGTATTTCTTGTTAGGTTAATCAAGAACGGTCATGGATCCACAGCTGGTAGATAAAATATTTGTTATTGAATTATCAAGTTTCAGTAAAGCTGCAGTCGAACCAATTGTTTTGGGTTGTACATTATGTCACCTCAATCATAGAATCTCATCATATGATAGTATTTTGCATATGATCTAGTTAAAAATCAGAACACAAATTTACAAACAGAATAAAATAGAAGCTGCAATGATTAGAGAGTAGTTTAAAATGATCTCGGAAGTAGAATGCCTAACATATGAAGACATTCTTTGTGGAAAAAAGTAAAATTATCAGCCGATTCAACTGTGGTATAAGTTCACAAGCCATGGCAATCTTCAAATGTAACAAGACTTGCAAAAAACTAAAATCATAAATTAATCTGTCACAAAGCCAATACATCTGATGATCCAGACCTTTTTTTTAGTGTGCTACATAAATTATCACACTTTACAGCAAATTGTTGTAATAAAATTTTCTTTGTGTTTGGTAGGCCAGTTGTATTTTTAGCATGATTTTCGCCATTTTGGTGGTGTTTCATTACACAGATATAGCTGCTCCTATCTAGATGCACCTTTTTCTTAAATCAAAAGACAATTATAGAAACGTTTATGGCAATTCGTTTATAATGTTAATTTTTTGCAATCTCCTGGAGGTGCTGTTATAAGCAAATTTTACTGCATTTGTGGTTTGTAGTTTATAATGCTTCATGCTCTTATGTCTTTTAGAAACTAGATCACGTCACTGTGGTGGTTGTGTTTGATTACGTCAAAGTTGCTGAGGTTACAACTACATAAAACTATCAAACAAGCAGAGTTATGAAAACATAAGTGCGATTGCAGTTGTACATATTAATTTTGTGAGCGGCTGCAAAAGACCATAGCTCTGCGCCAATGAGGCTGGCACAGTGAGTAACATCAATGCGAGGAAGTGAACTTAAAAAAATATGAAAAAACAGTAGCTTAATTATGGAAATAGCCCAAATCAAGAAATTTGTTGTAAATAAATAACTAATTTTCAGGTATAGAATTTTGAGTGGTATAGTTTTTTTAACTCAATGTAATTATCTAATTTTATCCCATTGGTTGGCTATACTTTTAGCTTTATTTTCGATTTCTGCTATTTCCTTAGCCCTAGTTCTTTGATTGGTTGTTCTTGAATATTTTGATAATTGCACATCTCAGTATAATTTTTTGTTATATGATATCTTAGAATGGATTGGCATATGCTTGTAATGCAGTAATTCCATGATTTTAGTATAAATTTCTTTAAATCTGAATTTCCTATTTTAATATTGCTCATTAACTAGAGTTACTGCATTAACCACTTTGTTCTGACAGTTGAAGTTGCCTATTGTGGAAGTGAGAGACACAGCTGTATGTGTAGCTTGTAGCGTTTTAACTATCTTTATTACATCTATCACTATTACGGTCTTAGTTTCTGTTAACACAACATCATTTGCTTAATAACGTGACATTTTATTCATTTGCTTAATTTTTAATAATTTTTTTATTTACTTTGCAATCATTGCCATTAGTGGTTATTGTACCAGTTGACAACGAGGGAAACCATCTAGTTAAGAATAAAATATACCAGTAATTTTGTTTCATGGTTTCTTAAAATGCAGTTGTATAAATCAACCTGCAATTGAAAATAACAAGTTAACAGCTAAGCCTAAATTAAAAACTGATCCTTGACTTAACTTTGATTCTGAGCATTGTAAAGGTTTTTTCTTGCCATGAATAATGCTTAACACCAGCGTTTTTCAACCGATAGGCTGCAGCCCACTGATGGGTCGCAAAGGTCCTTCAGGTGGGCCGTGAAACATTCTGCCATAGATTAAAGATTTTTTTGGAAAAATTATGAATTACAAAAGCTAAAAATGTACTATAAACTTAATACTCTTTCGTTCTGTAGCAACTTCCTTTCTTGAATAAATGATTGTTCTAAAACAAATTTTTTATAAAGTGGGCCCCAAAACAAAGTCTTGGCAAAAAGTGGTCCATGACATCAAAAAGGTTGAGAAGCACTGCTTAACACTTTCCATTGGAGTAAAGAAATTTGTTTATAATCTAGAACAGTGATTGCCAACCAGGTGTATAGCACAGCCCTGGGTTAACTAGAACTTTGCTGAAAGGGTATACCAACTTATGGGGTGTGCAGTTATGTACCAGTTTTTAAAGTGAAGATCTTTTTATGGAGATCAACTTCAATAAGATGTGGTTTTTTAACTGAAGATTTTTTTTGAATATCATAATGAGTAACAGTTACTGCATAAATGCATTTCAAGCCAATTTTCCTTGCTCATGTAATTTAAAGATGATTGGGTTGAGCAGATGTTTCAAGTGTAGTAAGGTGTACCGTTACAAACAACGTTGACAAGCACTGATCCAGCACCACATACAACCAGAAACTTACAAGTATGGCATTATTTTGACAGCTGCAAGTTTGATAATGATAAAGAATTTAGTAGGTTTTGTTACTGGTGCTGCTACTGGATTAGGTAAAAGTGTTGCTGTGAATTTATTGAATCATGGAATGAAAGTAGTTTCATTGGATAAAGACTTTCATGAAGACAATGATATCAACTTTGAAAAGTTTTCTTCTGATTTAAATGACTACTCCTTTAAAACCATTCAAGAAAACTGTGTGTTTGTAAAAGGAGATATCTTGTCAGCCAATGATGTTAAAAAAGCAATTAATGTTTGTGTAAGCAATTGGGGAAAGCTAAATGTACTTGTAAACTGTGCTGGTACTTCCACAAGTAGATTAGTTTACAATAAAAGTAAAGATAAAGTATGCAATATTGATGTTTTTTCTGATGCTGTGCATAATAATATTGTTGGTACATTTAATGTAATACGTTTAGCTGCTTCTCAAATGTCAAAAAATGCTGATACTGACGGCCTGCGTGTTATTATAAACACAGCTGGTACTGATGCTACTATTGCTGGGATTCGAGGAAGTATAAATGCAGCTTCTTTTGGTGGTATATGTAGCATGACTCTTCCTATTTCTCGTGATTTTTCAAACCTAAAAATTCGATTAGTAACTGTATCTCCAGGTTATTTTAAAACGGAACTTACTAGCAAAATGAATGAAAGAGAGCTCGATTTTTTAGCTAATTGTAATATTTTTCCAAAACGTATTGGAGAACCTTCGGACTTTGCTCACTGTGTCAAAACTATAATTGAAAATGGAATGATCAATGGTGAAGTAATTCAACTTGATGCTGGTGTTTTTATACCTTCGTTCAATATCAATGATTGATATTATCGTTCAAATTTATGCTTCAGTTGCATTTTCTAGTCCAGTTCTAGTGCGACAAGAGGACATTCTGGGGCAATAATGACCTACATTATGTTTCAAATTATTGTGACTAAAGCCACTAAAAGTTTCACTCCGTTCTTAAATGCCACATTCTGGCTTATGGGTGCATAATTTCGTTTATCAACAACACTTGCCTTACATCAGAGAAATTTGATAGTAGCTATCATATTAGGAACTGCATCTTCATGCAGTTGATGATCACCAAGAGTTTAATTGTTTTTAAGCGTGTTGTTATCACTATAATATCTTGTTTATGCTTATGTATCTTGCTTGTTATAACTGGATTTTTGGAATAGAACCTAATTGTAAAAGGTTTCATACCTACAACTCGTGTTCGTATTGCATACACTTATTTTCTTGTGTGTTATTTCACACCTGCAAGCCAAGTGCTTGAGTGTTTTTAATCATGGTGCTTGTGACTTTTTACGTTTCTAAACTGCTTTCAAACGTTTTGAAAAACTGTTTCCTTGACTGCAACATGCCTATGCTCACAACCAAAGAACTAAGTTTTTAATGGCTGTTCTGGTGACTGTCGCAGGGTTCCTGTCGGCAGTGTTCAGATAACTAAGTTTGGTTCTGCCCACAGTGCTTGTTTTATTCCTCAGTCAAGTGTGTTGTGAATAAAAATTGGGTAAACTACATTTGGGGCATGGTCCATGTGCCCCATTCTCTTGTTAATTATGTGTGCAAGACCCTCCTCTATAAAAGAATGTAGTGATTCAGTTTTTATCGGGTGTTGTCCCTTTAACAGAGATGGCCGGATTTACCCCATTCCTTCTGCAATTGCTCGCACTCCATCCCTCCACTTGTCTCGTCTCAGGGCATCCTCCTTCTTCAAACCAATCTTCTCTGTCTCCTCATCCACTTGCTTCTTCCAGGTCTTCTTTGGTCGTCCTCACTTTCTCTTGCCACTCACTTCAAGATTCAGAGCAACCCTCAAAACACTATCGTCATCCCTCCTCAGCACATGTCCATACCATCTAACTCCATTCACTGTTGCTAACCGGTCTATCGTTTCCTTCAACCCCAACATATCCATCTGCTCTTCAGTCGTCATCCTGTCTACCACTTTCTGACCGCACATGGCTCTCACTATAGCTCTCTCTGTTCTTCTCAAAATTGCTTTTTCATTTTCTTTTAAACACCATGTCTCACTTCCATACAGTATTGCTGATCTTACACAACAACGATAGACTTTACCTTTCATCTTCAGAGGAAACCTATTTCCAAGCAACAATTCTCCACATTCCCTGAATCTTACCCAACCAATTCTTACTCTTGCTGTAACTGCCGCTTCACAACCACCACTAGCATTTAGTCTGTCTCCCAAATAACAAAATCCATTCACTGTCTCCACTTCATCGCACAACTTCTTGATCGAATCCATCGTCCCTTCCATTATTCCTTTACATTTCGGGCAAACAAAATGCATTGCCAACCTAGCGGTAGCTCTCTTTATTTTTGCACATTTGCCATGAACCCAGTTTCCACATTTTGTGCACAATGAATTTGCCATGACTCTCTTCCCACAAACTCCACATGGATCTATCTTGCTTTTGTATAGTTTGCCTTCTGACCCGCTTACCATCAATTTTGTTTTTCTGGTGTTGACCTTCAAACCTTTACTTTCCAGTGCATCCTTCCAATTCCAAAACCTTTCCTTCAAGTCTTCCATGTTTTCGCTCATAACAAGGTCATCTGCATATAGCAATTCATTAACCACACCTCTTCTTGCATTTTCTGTAATTACGTCCACCACTATTGCCAACAATAGTGGTGACAGCACAGATCCTTCATGTACACCAACTTTTACTTCGAATTCCTCTGAATATGCAGATCCCACCCTCACTTGTCTTTGCACCAATGAGAGTCCAAAAATAGTTTGTGTAAGCTATTGCTAATAGGTTCGCTCTTGTACAGCAAAATTGGCTAACTTTACTATTGACTGCTACTCTGACCCAGATCTTCATTTATGTTTTTGTTGTTCAAGCATGACAGTGCCTCAGTCGTCTCATTTCCAACATATGGACTTGCTCCCAATTTTTAATAGGCTTATTAAGCGGTTTTCAAGCGAAAAAGTTTTCCATCTGATCCGTGGTGGTACACTGGATAGTTGTTTTTTTTCTTTCCCCTCAAACTTTAAATGTCATTAACTATGCCTTATTTCTTGACAATTGTACTTTTATATTATGACTGGTCTTAACCCCATCAGTGCTACCAGTTTGCAAACTTCTATCTATTCTTTGCGATAAAAACAGAGGCCAAAGAAAAAGTATATCAGTACCAAAATAGCAATCTTTTATGTGAATGCAGAAATAAGTTATTTTTTGGAATAGGCTTATTTCCCAAATGGATGTGATCTCTGTAGTTACATTTGTGACCACTATTCTCTGACAGCACTAATGTTCCTTGTTCTCAGTTAAGTGGCCGCTAAAGCAAAAGGGGCTGTGCCTCCTCAAACTTCTCCCAATTGGTCCTAGCAAAAAGTAAAATTTTTTTTGTCTAGGGTGCTGTTTCACATACATGCATTGTTTTTCATTTCTTGTCAAACATTGGATTTCATTAAGTGCTCTGTGCTCTCCATATAAACCGTGCGTGCCCCCACTTTTAAGAACTCCTAAGTTTGAGTATTCAAATTCCCTCGTGTTTAGTTTTATTTTGTCTGACCATTAGGTACTGACTTGCTTTCATTTGCAGATTTTTTGAAGTTAGCAATTTTTCAACTCCTTGGCACTTAGTTTGTCTAGTGCCTTGATATGTGCGCTAAATTTGCTGTCAGTGGTACACACAATGACCAAATTTATTAGTCTGTCATAAAACAGAAGCAAGTTCCCTAAAAAAAAACAGTAACTCTCATAAACACACATGGGACATTCCAGAGCAAAAGTAACACCATGGTATAAATCTGGGTGCTAAAAACCTTCAAAAGCTTATAAATGAAAAGTTGTGTATTATTGGCATCTGACAAAATAAATTTATTGCAATGTATTTTTTTAAAATAAAATAAAAAAATAACACCAAGAAATTGAAAATATACACTTTTTGTGACACTACGTAATAACGTAACCAAACTCGATGGCGTGTTTTTGTGATTAAGTAAATTAGTAGAGTTTTTAATGGATGGTGAAAATGTATATTTTTCAACAAAAGCTATTTTATTTCTCATCAAAAAAAGTTTTTTTTTAATTTCAATTAGATGCTTGATAAATAATATTTCTTGAGCTATATACACAATAGATAACAAAAAAACCTAACAGTCAATTTTAATCATGCTATTTTTTTTCAAATTCACATCAGTCATATACAAATGCATATGTATCTCCTGCTTACTTTTGCTCTTTAATTTTCACTTAGACTAAAGATATATGTACACTTACAAAAAGGTTGCATAATTTTGCTGTTACTTTTGGAATGCCCACTCAGCGTTTTAATTGGGGTGCAGTTGACAGTTTCATGCCAAACATTGTGACAACCTTTTAGTCACCTGTACATTCTGAGAAATTTGGTCATTATACTTCAAGTTTGACTTTCATAATTTTTCTGTATTTTATTTTTTA
Source organism: Trididemnum clinides (assembly GCA_963675345.1). Taxonomy (NCBI): domain Eukaryota; kingdom Metazoa; phylum Chordata; class Ascidiacea; order Aplousobranchia; family Didemnidae; genus Trididemnum; species Trididemnum clinides. The sequence goes on from OY776299.1 coordinate 3,005,914, forward strand.
ACAAATATTGCATGCGTCCTAGTGGTTGCAATTTTTTGATGGGGAGCAATTGAGATCTAGGATAGTGATGAGTCATAATTATCATTTTGTTTGCACATCCTAGACCTATGTTTTAGTGGTACGCAGTTTAAAGAATTAGGTAGGAACTTAGTTTGCTTTGCAGCTTTTTGATATTGGCAATTTTTAAAGTCGTTGGCATCTTATTTGTTTAGCGCCCAGTTTGTTGGGCACGTAGTTGATCCAGCGTCTATTTTTTCTGGCACCTAGATGCACATGTCCAGTTGTCTTGGATTGAAAAGGCCTTCAAATATAATTTAAAATATAGACTTTGTTGCCGACTCCCTTTGATTTTTTATGGTTGCAGGTAAGTGTTTTGGTACTGACATAAAAGAGAAAGGTCTATTGTCCCCCAGAAATGTTTTGCACCGTATCTTGGTTGGCCTATTGGCTATTTTCAAGCAAAAAGAAATTATCTTTTTACCAAGCGATTTCTGATGGGTATTGTTTTCTGTGAATTCTTCTTAATCTTTGGATTTCAGTGACTTTGAACAAGTGGGACCAAGTAAAAAAGGGTCTCTTCCCTTTTAAAAAAATTTTGCTGGGGCAGCTCCTCCGTTGATCAAGTAAATGTGTTTAATTGTAAATGAAGTCTGTTTTGTCATTCTATTACCCAGGCCCATTATTTTGCTGTTAAATCAATTGAAAACTCAATATAAAATCATTTGCAATTTTCAAAATTAGCTCAATCTTTCACCTTTACTGATCTAGTGTAGATTAGTGATAGCTCACTTACTAAGTTGGTTATGCTAATTGTTGCATCACATCACCAAAGTGTGATGTCACAGTTTTGTCCACACAAAAATCTTGAAAACGCGGTGCCTATGCTATGGCCCCCAACTTCTAAATCAAGACAAGTCCTACAATCATTCAATCATTTTACAAACTTTTATTCTTTCGATTCAATGAAACAAAGGTAAACGTAAAAATTGTGGATGGGCTCCAAAGTACTGATGGAATGTAAAATTTCAGAAATAGCCTATCAGTGGAAGTTATATTTTGCGACTTGGTATGGTTTCTTTCATAATTGTCTTTGTGGCCTTATATCTTTGGTTTTGAGTATTTTTCTTGGTCCCAGCAACCAGGAAACGGCATGGTTCATTGTTTTGCCATCAGCTACGTAATAAAAAGTTACTACATAATGCATATTTCTTGTTTTTGTTGTGAACTACCTATATTCTTGCAAGCAATGACAGCTAATAGTGGCCCTTTGCAGTTATGACTGGGGAATATTATCCTAACTAGGTGATGAAAAAAAAATTCACTTATATTATCATAATTAGGTGATTGAAAAACAGTGAAAATGCAGGTGAACTAACAACATGAGTAAGTCGATTTAAATGTTTCTTACTTGTCATACCATTTATTTTGCCAGGCACGCAGTTCTATTGTTTCATTGGTAGTAGCATTGATTTTTCTGAGCTATACTTTCTTCAAGTCGGAATTTTATGTTATTTTTTTACTTCAAAAAGTGATTTGTCATGCATGTTCATGTGTGATGGCAAAATGGTCAAAAGAATAAAAGCCAATTTTTTCCCTAATTAGCACAGTATGTGAATTTCTGGATTTGAGCAGTCTAAAATGCATTGTGGCTCTTAAATTTTGTATGTTGCTGCTATCTCACACATTGATTGCAGTTATCTTTATCGTACTAAATAATGCAAATTATTCAAATGTGTTGTTGTACCTTCTAAAAAATATACTCATGATTTAAATTTTAAGTCAATGTTACTACAAGTATGTTATACATTGAGCTTAATTCTTTTTTCTCATTTAAGGTAATAAATACCATGAATCGTACTTGAATAAGCTGATTGTTTTGCCATGATCTTATTCTGTCCTCTTTGTGGGAATTTGCTATCCATTGAGGAAGGGAGTCGCTGCTACAGGTTTGCCTGTCCTACTTGTCCATACATAAACAATATCACAAAAAAAGTTAGCTCCAAAACATATCCGAAACTCAAGGCTGTAGATGATGTTCTTGGGGGGAGCGCCGCATGGGAAAATGTTGACTCAACTGAAGAAACCTGTCCAAAGTGTGAACATAAACGAGCATATTTCATGCAAATACAAACTCGTTCAGCAGACGAACCTATGACAGTGTTTTATAAATGTTGTAATGCATCCTGTGGACATCGATGGAAAGAGTGATTAGTTTGTTTACTTATTTTTGTCAACTTTTGAGTTGCCCAACAGTTAAGAAAATAACTTTGTTGTTGTTGGTGTTACTGTACTGTAATATGGCGTTAAAAAAAGCTGCCATTTTTTTGCCATAAGCTTTTCATGGCCCACTTATCAGTGGCAATGTGACATCAAAAGGAAAAAGAGCTAATGTAAGCAAATTCTTAAATATCAAGAATTTGGAAGGTACGTAGTCACATTGAGTTAACAATACTGCTTGCATAATCATGCCCAACAAAAATAGAGATTTTGCTGCTACAAAATACAAGAAGAAAGCTCAATGGGAGGCCAAGTAATAATACCGGAATTATTCAAACAGTTTTGAGTGTATAAATAAACTCTTTCTGTCTACACAACACCGGGTGCTTGATACAGACAGCCTCAAATAGATTAAGGTGGAAAGAGCTGCGAGCTGTAGCAAAAATATAATATTGCTTGTCTTGGTTTAGTGCGCATAGTTCATTTTTTAAAGATGCTGACCAACGGCAGAGTTAATGATCCTCACCATCTTGCTCATCCACACTGCCATAAGGGACAATGATACAATATTCTAGAGAAAACTTCTCTTCAGCTGTTCTTCTCCTTAGAGACTCTGCCTCTAATATGTGCTTAAAAACTGGATCAGTATACACCTAATAAATTCAACAATGCAACAAGCCTGATCATGGCTTAACTAAAAGATCTTTCTCCCCCGAAAGGAATTTGAGTAGATAGCATGAAAAACTTTCAACAGCTTGCAAACCAAGATGGGCACATATCAATTCAACTGATCAAAGTGAGGTTATATTCCTCTTAAAATGTGAAGGTGTGTTGAGGAGTAACCAATGCATCACTTGGTGTCACCTTTGATAAACTGAGTTAAAAAGTGTTAAATATCAATTGCTTTAAGCCCTTTTGAGATATAAAATTAATTACTTGCTTGAACAACGTCACTTTTACAAGTTTCTTATCGAGTAGTTAAGTATTGAAACATCGTGTTATTTTTTATCAGTCACAATGATTTACATTGCAATTTAGATTTGCAGTGCGGAATGATGTCAAACTTGCAGAATGTATTATTGTTTTTTCTCTTCTTTGTCAAAAAATGTTTTCCTAGATATATCTTTCTATAAGGGAATAAAAAGCATAAGCGTTTTATTTGTTTATTTCTCAATTTCTCTTTCATTTATAAATTACTTATCCTCTAAACTGAGTGGGTACTCAAAACGTACTCAAAGGAAAAAGTTTTCTTTTCTAAATTTTCAATTGCTGTATTGTTGCTACAAATTCAGCCTGTTTAGAGCAAAATTTTCAGTGGGTTAGTTGGCAACATAATAAGCCTAATTTGAAGTTTTGCGTTTGCAGTTGGTGATGTTAGTGTGGTAGTGTGCATTTTGTTGAGTGTTGTTGAAAATGTTGAGATGTGTTGAATGTTGAAAATTAGTGCATTGTTTTTAATTAAATTTAACAAATACCACAACTGAAAAAAATTTGTATGTATGTATGTTCAGTAAATTCATTTTTCTGCGATTTTCAAGTTAAAGCGCACACATGTGTGTGTTATCAAACTTGAATGTTTACATTTTTTCATGTTTGCTGTTTTGTTTTATGTGTAATTCTGGCCACATCTGATGTCGAAAAATGGCTGTAACTCGAGGAACATGTAATCGCTTTGCAGTCATTCATCACGCTTGAATTATTTATCCTATTTAATTTTTATTAGTGATGATATAAGTAAAATGAAAAAGAATTGAAACTTAAGAAAATTGTTAGTTCTGTCATCTTGTTTCATGTCAATTTTAAGAATATTTTCTACTAACAAATAAATTGTGTGCAACGTTGAGAGCAAATCAGTCCTTAAACGCTGTACAGCCCAAGATGATTAATTTGCTCTCAGCACTACATACAATTTTTTTGTTACTTACGATTTTCTTGACCTGTTTCAGCAATTACTGTAGGCTACAGTGCTCTATTGGTTGTAGTTGACACTATGCAATCTGCAAAGAAACTATTACGAAAAGAAATAAAGAAGAAGCTCACCCTTTTAACTGAGGCAGAAAAAACAAGACAATCTGACGTCATTGTCAAAAAGTTGTTACAACATGATGTTTACAAAACTAGTAGTAGAATCTCGGTATACTTACACATGAAAAATGAAGTGCGTACGCATGCTGTTCTTGAACATGCCTTAAATACTGGCAAGAAAGTATATATTCCAAAGTATGTTGGTAACGATATGGACATGGTAGAATTGTTTTCTCTGAGTGATTATGATGAACTGCCTGAAACATCGTGGAATATCAAACAGCCGCCCGATGATGACTGTTCACGAGAAAATGCAATGGAAACTGGAGGTCTTGATCTCATAGTTGTTCCAGGTGTGGGGTTTACTTGTAATGGTAAAAGACTTGGCCATGGAAGAGGATATTATGATTCTTACATTGAAAAATTATCTAAAATTAAAAGACCGTATTTAATAGGTTTTTCTTTCAATGTGCAGATGTGTGATAATATTCCAGTCTCATCCAATGACAAGCTATTAGATGAAGTGTTGACATCTGATTGTGATTAATTAGCCGATAGTTGTTAACATGTATGTCTTTTTTTGAGTTTTATGCTGTGACTTGATTTACATTTATTGCTATTTAGTATTGATGAGGATAAGACTTTTGCAATATTTTATGCTCTAGAAGAGAGCTCTTTAACTAGTGTTCCATGAGCTTGAGTTTTGATTTAAATATTTAGGCAATGATAATTTTGCAAGTCTGCATAAACCATAAAGCTAAGCACATGTGCTTATATAAAGTGTATGCGATAGAAAACTGCATGCTTTTTCCTATAGATTTACTCGTTTTTTAAAATTTGTAATTAATTGAATGCCGTGACATTTGCAAAACTAGGTGTTGGGTAGACGCATATAAGATTAAAAAGCACTGCTCTACAACCGTTTTGTCAACCTCAACCAGTGTATTGTTTGCTCCAGGGTGTACTAGGTAGGGTGCACCAGTTTTTAAATTGAAGATTTTTAAAAAAATCAACTTCAAAAGGCAGAGTTTTTAGATTTACTTTTTAGACATCAATCTTAAAATGACCAGCACCCATCGCATTTGTTGCTGTTAAAAAGTTTTTTTTCATTTGGTTATTTCATGATTGGGGTGTACAGACTATTCCAGAAGGGCTAAAAGGTGTTCCATTTCCAAAAAAGTTGACAAACACTGCTATAGAAAACCGAAGATTGCTATTTATCTTTCTGTGATGGTGCTAAGTGTTGGACAAATTATGCAAACCGACATCAGAATTTTCAACTATTTCTTGATCTACTGCATCAGCTAGATTACTGCACGGTCAATGCCGTTAAATGGCATTTTTGTTTATTTTTCTTGCTGGTGGCAATATAATTTATCGCAGGTTAAGCAGACAGGTATCATTTCACGAAAGCGATTATGTGTATTGTGTAGAGTGAGGTTTTTTGAAATTTAGAAGCTATGAGTCAAGAGCTGTATTAAAGCCTAAAACTTTTCCTTTTGCCAAAAGTGATTGTAGTTAACTCTAAAAAAAGAGCAATACCTTGTATCACAGAGAGTTACTGTGGCTATAGATCAGGGATGGCAAACTACTGACCAACGGTTCACAAAGTGACCCATTACTAGCATTTCATTAACCCCCTTGTAGTTTCAAAAATAATAACAAAATATGAACAGATATTTCAGTGACATAGGGTTCTAAATATTTATAATATGGTCTTTAATCTGGCAGTTACTGAATTGCTGTGTAGTAGTCTGGCACAACTACTATAGCTGTAATTGTGCGCTGTTATGCCTAGTAACTAGGCGTTAATGATTAATTGACATATCATTACCTCTGTGACCCGCTTACGCTTTTTTCAAATTAAAGTCTCACGTTGGGCCCATTCAATTAAAAACGTTTGCCATCTCTACTACAGATAATGTCAAAAGCTGCAGAAGACACCCCTTTGTATCAGTGTCAACTATTATCCCGTATATTGTCATAACTGATGTTTATTTCCTTGATATTTCTGCTTCTAAAGTTTTAAAAATTAAATTTTATGGTAATTTGAATGACTAGAAACGAAAGAGGTGTACTTCTAAGCATATGATTGTTTATTTTAATCGCATTGTAATAGTAAATAGTGAAAATGGTTAGTTCTGTATTATGCTTTTGAAATTGTTTTCCCAAAAGCATATTGTGACTAGCTCAGCAGTTACAGTGTTTATCAAATGGGAAGAAATGAAAATAGCTTTAGTAACAACATTGTTTTGGCTCGCTTAGCTTTAGTGAGACCAAACCATGCCCCACGCTTGTCAAGGCCTTTTGGGTAAGTTTTATCAAGCCTATGTGAAGAAGTTGTCATGTAGCACTTTGCTTACTTGAACTAATGCTTTAGTAAAGATTTTTTTGACATAGCCTCTGTATGGGTGAAAACATTGGTTTGGAATTTAGTAGCGCACACATATATAGACTTTGTCATCCATTATTCATATGTATAAGTTCATACTACTAGGTCGCTGCAAATCCTGTTTGTGCATGTAAACTTTTTGGTGGTGCAGTATGAGTGTGCAGTTGTATCTTTGCACCCCTGTGATGATGTTTTTCACATTATGTGTAAACAAAAATGGTTATTCCTTTTCAATCTCTGGTAGGTCGCAAAACTTTTTAACTTCCATATTTATATTAAACTTTTTAATCATACTGCATTATTTAGGAACATTAAATTGGTTGTATATATTAATTTTTAGTATAAATACTAATGAAAGTGCAGAATATTCTTTGAGAACAAGCATATTTTGAGAATATTCTCTGATTATACTCCTTAGTTTTAAATTGATGAAAATCAGAAATAACATAGTTGTATTAAAATTGCAACCTGTTGAACACCATTTGTGGATGAGCTGATGGCCAAAATAGCAGTATGATCTATATTTCAAACAAGTATACTGGTAATGATCTAGGCTTGCTGCATTCATCCTAGTACTTCATTGAAGGATTTGCTTACCTCGCGCACAAGAGTGGTGCTAAACTGTTTAAACAAGGTGATATTACCACTGACAGGTGAGCTGCTGAATGATTGAGGACATTTCACACCAATCACTGATGTAGGAAATAAATGCCTGTGTCATTTAAAATGTAGCGGCTTGCTAATGTAGGTTTTGTGTGATTTAATTGGTTTTTAGAAATTTTTTATTTAGACAATGAAATCGTGAAATTTAATCTTTGCATTCAGATTTCAACTATTTTTACAACAGTTTTAGAACTCCAGATGTGCTTTAAAATTGTATTATAAGCAAATGTATGGTTAGTTATCTGGAGTGTGGTGCAGTTTCTTTGATGATGAGGCCTAAACAAAGCTTAGGATTATTTTACAAGAAAAACATTGGCAGGTAGTAAGATGATAGTTGCTTGAATGCGACTACTGCACTACACAATATGTCAAACATGCTACTAGGATGATTGAAGACTTGTTTAAATGCCCCCACACCCCACTATACATCAAAAAGATTGCTAGTCCTATTAGTACTATGGCAGACAGCTTTAGAGAAGCTTTAGTGTGAGACCGAGATCAGTTCCTGTTGAAATCACTGACATTCAAACGTCTCATCTACTTTCTATACCTGAAAGCTTCTTTGTTCAAAGTGGTTCAGATTAAATGCATGGTTTTGAAACTATTATAACTTTGCGTATTCAAAGATAAACAAAGTAGCAGAAATAAGCATGCAATGTATGTTCAACATTTTACATTAGAACCAAACGTTTTCACCTCATTAAAATGACCCTCATCAGAGTATCAAAATTACATGTTTGCATCACAACTCAAAAATTAGAAATGAGTGTGTACAAAAAAGTTGGTAATGAAACAATAATAGTTCATAAATAAGATAAATACGACAAAACAATAATAAAATACATTAGCAGCACATAAATAAGAATACAGTATGACTTCAGCAACAGTATTTTTTTGTAGTATTTGTCTTATTCATATGCTGTCAATGTTTCATTATCAATTTTTATACACGTAATTTCAAATTTTTAAAGTTGTAATGTTAACATGTAATTATGATACTCTAACAAGGACCATGTTAACGAGGCAAAAACTTTCAGTTCTAATGTAAAATGTTCAATATTTATCGTCTTATTATTTTTGCTACTTTGTGCTATAACAGGGGTGGGCAAACTGTGGCCCGCAAAAGCCTCAAGCAAATAATTAAAAAAAATTAATTAATGTAGAAGAACATGATTGGATGCATTTTTTTCATTGATAGACTTTGAAGACTTTGAAAATTAAATGTGCTTGCGTTTTCAATTGAATAAAACTGCTTTGATTCATTTGTCTAATAATTCTTGACTTTTGATGTTATACCAAATTTAAAATGCAAATCCATTAGAATAATATACCAATGCATTGGTTAGAAAGTGTGGCCCTCAGCTAGCTTCCGTGACTGCAATGCAGCCTGCAAGCCAAAACAATTGCTCATTCCTGTGCTAAGAAGAGTATCTCTTTACCAAAATTTTGTTACAGATAGGTCGAAGTAGTATTAAGTAAATGATATTTGCATCCCATTTTCAAACTTACAGATAATTAGGTGTTTTAGAATAATATCTGTCAGGTAATATCTGCTTCTTTTGCAAACACAAAGTTAAAGCCTTTTTTTCCTAGCTTTCTTATTACAATTCTATCAGCACGAGTAACCACAAAAAAGCCACAAGTCGATCTGAGAAGCACTGAGGGTGAGGACATCACCAAACTTGGAGATAGTATGACCTGGCAACTTCAGAGAACAATTTCCATGAAAGCTCTTGCTCTGTGTGCTGTAATGCCATCTCGCTGGAACCTCATTTGGCTCATGTTGACATGATGCCTTTGCAGTTCTTAACAAAGAAGGTACTGTTGTGATATCACAGTAACTGCGATTTCATCTTATGAAAAGAAAGAGCGGACAATTCCTGCTATGGAGACACTTCACCACACTGGAACCTTTGAGCAGTGGAGAGGTTTTAGGTGTAGCTGTGGTGGATTCTCAGCTGTACAATGGATGCAGTTTTGTTTGTTTACATATTCATGAACATGAAAATGCACTTTCTCACTCATTATCAAGGCATTGCGATCTTCCATAAAATGGGATGTTGATTTTTTGCTCAAATTTTAGCATTGCATTAATCTCAGTCAGTCAACTGCTGCACAACCATATTTTGTACCAATGAGATTTTAAGTCTTTATGTAAAATGCTTTGAATGGAATTTTGTGACATACCAAGCACTAAGGACTGTTTCCTGTTGGGTTGTTGAGGACTAGCAACAACTGCCATTCTCACTGCATCTGCATTTTCCAGAGTTCACACTAAACTGGGCGGACTGATTGGTTTCTTCTTCATTACTGATCCAGTTAATGGGAAAGCAATGGGCCCAGATGAAATTCCTCCTGAATTCTTGAAACATAGTGGGGTAACTTCTGGAATTGGCTGAGAAGATTCTTTTCACTATGTCTTCAATGACTTGTCATTTCTAAGATCTGGAGAAAAGCTTTAGTAGTTGCAATCCTCAAGCCTAAAAAACCTGTTGACGATCCAAAAAATTACAGGTTGATCTCCCTTTTATGTGTGCCTTTCAAGTTTCTTGAACGACTTCTGCTTACACGACTGGAACCTATTATAGAGACGACCTTTACCAGCAGCACAAGCAGGTTTTTGACCTGGTTGCTCTACAGTTGATCAAATTGTTCATCTGACTGATGACGTTAAAAGTGGTTTTGAAGAACGTAAAAAAGCTGGCCTGGTATTGGTTGATTTGACTGCTGCCTATGACACAGTATGGCATAGTGGACTCACTTAAAAGATGCTTGATGTGATCCCTGACCACCATATGGTTCGTTTCCTGTGTGAGCTGATCTCCAACAGATGCTTTACACTCCAGACAAGTGATGGTCGATTGAGTTGCCCACACCTTTTGAAACATGGCGTTTCACAGGGTTCCACTCTTTCACCTCTGCTGTTTAACATCTGCATCAGCGACTTGCCTTGCACCCAGTCCCAACAGTGTGGATATACTGATGATCTAGCCCTGTTGTATGTGGATAAAGACTGGAAGAAAATAGAGAAAACGCCAGAGTCAGATATGATGAACACCTCTACCTACTTGGATAAATGGAAACTGAAACTCTGCACAGCAAAGACTACAACTGCCTTCCATCTCAACGATAGGGAAGCTAACAGACAACTAAAGATCTTTGTCAGGAGATTACTGCTACCACACCAGAGCCATCCTACATATCTGGGAGTTAAACTTGATAGGCAACTCACTTATCGGCAACACCTGGAAGGCCTACGCTCCAAAGTTTCTGCTAGAAATACCATGTGTATCATTACTGGATGGCTCCAACCCACCCCAACCGAGTGTCTCCCAGTGCTGGCAGGTAAACCTCCACCAAGCTGGTATAGATAGGAGCTCACCTCCAAGTTTGTTAACAAAGTTGTTGCTTCTGAATACCATCTTTTGCACTCCCTCATTTCCTCTACCCCAGGAAGCTTTTTACCCAGACAACAGCTCCTCTCCTAATGACCTTTCACCCATCATGCAGTGCTATTACATGATACACCACAGTTCAACATCATGGAATCCTGGATGAACAACTGGAGCTCTGCACATTCTCCCCCTTGTGAAATTTGGTTTGTCACCTGCAAACAAACTCACCCCAGGGTCAGATCTCCCCTGCAAGGAGTGGTTTACCCTGAATCGTCTTCAAACAGAAGTTGGATTTTTCAACTACTGTTTATCTAAGTGGACTTTAAGATCATCATCTATTTGCAGTTGTGGTACAATAGATCAAACCGCAGACCATGTCATTGTCTGTCCCTTGAACCCAGCTCCAAGTGGCAAAAGGGCCTCATGCAATTAGATGAACCAACTCGAAGATGGCTGAAAAAACTCCCTTCATTTTGAATCTTCATACGAACAACGATGACAACTGATCCAGTGCTTCTGAATGCCTCAACCCATTGATGTATGGTGTTTTCATCTAGAATTCTATTATAATACCCCAAGTTGGATCATCAACAAAAAAGATGCTGCACAGCCACTAGAGAGTCTTGTCTTTTGAAAAACTACTCTGTGACAAACAATCAATGCTCCACATGCCAAGTGTTCCTGGTTGCTTAAGCTTTATTTAACACAACACTTAACATTCAATCTGAAAACAATAGAAGCTTTTTACACAAGTTTGTCAATAGGAAATTTGCTTGCTGTATTGCTAAGAATAAATTTCAAAATGGCATGCAAATATCTTTTGTTTAATACTACTTCGACTACTTTATCTTTATAATATGAAAAGTTTTTAAATTTTCAGAATCATGCGTTTATTCTAAGCCACCCTAAAGTTCTTCCAATGTCAGATACTTCTACATACTTCATTACCAAGTATTTTGAGTCTTGACTCAGTAGGTGAAAGTCAACAATACCCACGATAAATTGTTTGCTTGTGCAATTTATTCATTTGGCTATTATTCACTGCTATCATTGTTTAAAAGCAAGGACCAAATTAAGTTTTTCCAAAAAGTCAGACACGAATGGAGTACCATTTAGATATAATCTCTCAACAAAGCTTCTGGAAAAAGAGCATCGATGCATTGAAGCTGATGTTCAGACAAAAATTGCAGAAGCATCTTTACTGATAGATGCTTGGAGCCAATTACACCTGGTATGGGAGGACAGGGAGCACTGAAATTGTTTACTGGGGGTCAGCGTTAATCAAGCAAACCTATTGAGTTATAAATGGAGCCTGTTTTGTTGCTCAGATTTTCTATTTTAATATAAAAATAATGGAAATTGTGATTTGACAGTTTTTCAGTTTGCAAAAATAGCTTTTTTTTAATTTGCAATAATGTAGCAGCAATGGTAAAGGTCTTGACGATAGTCAAACAAGAATATTCTTGCATTGCTACATACATGTGTGCTGTGCACTGAGGAGAGGAAGAATCGGTACTGATGATCCCACTTGAGTTGTAATAAAGCCAGAAGAAAAATTTTACAGCGAGCCGTAAGTCGTGAAATCTGCTCAAGCAGTCAACGCACTTGTATGGGACCTACCTGTTTTGGGTCAAATCTGAGTGAAGTAGCTGTCAATATTTTAAGCATCCCAATAACCACTGCTTTAACTGGGAGGATTTCGATACGTACAGCACAACACAGTCAACCAAACGCAACTAACGTACCATCTAAAGAGCTGGCGAGCTAGTGCATGAATGTCATAATCTGATGTTGTTGAGGCTTGTGCCGGTAGAACAGATAGATGACCAGATACCGCAGGATCTCGAAACCACTAAAACTGGTGATGTTAGTGACTGTTTTGCCAGAAACTTTAGATAATGACCAGTGTTCCCTCTAAGATTTTAGTGAGTGCGTAACCGCCGGCACAAGTGCGAAATTGCTAGCAAATGTAGGAAAACCGCCGGACAAATTTGCAGGAAAAGGAAAGTCAAAACTGTGACAATGCGCTTCGATGACGTCATAATTAGCGTGACTATGTCAGCCCCAAAATGTTCAGAAACCGGTAGCCTATTGGTTGTTATAAGACGGTGGCGAAATACTTTGCTATTTTTCTTCAGTAAGTTAATTGTGGTTAAATTTGGTCTCAAACTTTGCAGTCTTTGCAACAGTGATTCGTAAGCACTTTGAAATGAGAGGTTAAAAATGCACGTAAATAAAATTAACCCTTTGCCGACGCCCGACATGAGCATGAGAACTAGAACTTTTATGAAGTAATGTGATGTTAGGTAGGTTATTACGACTATGGGACACAACAAAAATTACTTGCGAACTTCAACTGTTGCTTGATTACGGTAAATAATTAGACAGCTTACATTTCTTTATCGTAATCAATTAAACAACAAGTTTTTGCAGTTGCAAGCAAACTTTCAATCTCAGTTCGGAAAGTACTTGAAGGGAATTCAAAACTAAATTGGTTAGAAGTTGTATTCTTTTTGCTATTACTGCTCTTTAGCTATGACTAAAATCGGCTGGGAAAAAGTAAACAAAAAAATTGATTTTGCTTCAGGTTAATTGCTGGAGAGATAATTTGTTATACAAAAAAGTGAGGCAAAGGCGTGCGCGATATTTAAGTCGCCGTCATTAGCTGTTGCGTCACAGCCGTGCGATGTTTGGGTGAGACGTTTGCACTGCTCTGAAAAAGCATCTGTCCTAACTTGGATTTCTTTTCACTGTCTCCAATGCATTTAACAGTTGATTAAGATTTTCCTCACAAAATTGCAAAAATTTTAACAAAATGAAAAAGTTACCAAAAACCGCCGGACTTTTTTTATGTACCGTTGAATTTTAACTGTGAATCCGCCGGACATAATTTTGCAAATTCGCACTTTTTTGCGTTTAAAGGGAACACTGATAATGACATGGAATTTGAAGCGGAAGACTGACAAGACTCCTGTTTGAACTAACATGTTTTGGTTACAAACTGTACTTAAATTTTGCCACTCAAATGTGCGAAGAATAAATTCTTCAAGATGTTTGTTTTTTGTTTTTGACATACGTTAGTTTGAGTATGTCTTCATTTTGTAGTGTTGTCTTGATATTTGTCTGGTATATGTAGTTATACAGATGAAAAGTTTTGTCGTTTGGATACATACAGTACTTCATATTCATCCAGTAAATATGTACAGTTGTTTTTGCAAATTTAACTTTTAGTGATATGCTAGTGCAGGGGTGGCCAACCCGCGGCTCGCGAGCCGCATGTGGCTCTTTGCCTGGTTTCAAGCGGCTCTTTTTCACAAGCCTTGTTTCTTCTATCAGCAGGTTGGTTTTGTGAAAATCTACCAGTAGCCTTGCTAGCTCTGTAGTATTTTTTGTACACGTGGACAGGCTAATTATATTTGCGTTTTTTAGCTTTTCGTATATTTTAGTAATAATGGCAAAGGAAAAATGCACAGCAAAACGAAAATATGAGGATGAACACAGGGCGTTTTTAACAGAGTGGGAGAGCTTATATTTTTTTGTTGAACGTAATAGCAAGCCATTCTGCCTTGTATGCCAGGCGTTATTAGTGCATTTCAAAGCTTCAAATCTTTACCGCCACTTCAGGTCACTCCATGCTAACATCAGCCGTAAATTTCCGAAAGGGACTGAACTTTGCAAGCATAAGTTGATCACTTTGAAAAGTCAAGCAGAAAAGCAGATACAGGTTTTCCAAAAATTCACGAAGCACTCAGAGACTGTAATGCTTGCACCGTATTTAGTGGCTTGGAATATTGCAATGGCCAAAAAGACATACAATGAAGGGGAGTTCGTTAAAAAATGTCTCTGTGACATTGTTGAAATCTTGTCTTCCAAAAACAAGCTGAAAAGAATGTTATCAGATGTCCAACTGTCCCTCCACACTGTTAAAAGCAAAATATCTGATATTAGCATGGTTATTGAATTACAATTGCACTCTGACTTCCAAGCTTGCGAGAATTTTAGTGTCACATTAGATGAGAGTTGTGACATACAAGACAAGCCTCAATTGGAAATATTTGTACGACTTATTTCAACGGATTGTTTGATCAAAGAAGAACTTCTTGATATTGTGCCACTGAAAGACAAGCACCCGCGGCATAAATGTGAAAGAAGCAATGATGGCTGCAATCGAGAAAGCAAATCTGTCCATAGCTAAACTCACTGCAATAATCACGGATGGAGAGCCAGCCATGATCGGATCTGTGAACAAAACTTTGGGGCTGTGCAAAGCTGACCAAACATTTCCTAAGTTTTGGAGTTTTCACTGTATTATTCACAGGAAGCAACTCGTGTCTAAATCATTGAAATTGGACAAGGTCATGAAGACTTTGATGGAAATCGTCAACTACATCCGCACACATGTGCCTCACCACCGACAATTCAAGAATCTTATCGCTGAGCTGGATCAAGGGCTCCAGGTGACCTGCCGCTGCACTGCATCGTAAGGTGGCTGTCAAAACGCCAGCTACTCTCTCGCTTTTTTTAGCTTTAGATGCTGTGAAACTGTTCATGAAAGAGAAGAACAAAAACTATCCTGAGCTCTCGGACCTCGAGTGAATTATGGATCTAGCTTTTTTGGTTGACATGCTGTGTCACTTGAGCAGATTGAACTGAATTTGCAGGGTAAGTTGAAATTGCTGCCTGACCTGGTGCAAAATGTGTCTGCTTTGTCAACAAACTGAAGCTGTTTACGGAGCATATTGAAAGGGGAGATTTGATGCATTTTCCCATTCTGCTAAAAGCCAGCGGGCAAGTTACTATCACTACCCTAAATAAGCAAAGAGCTATATATGCAACACTTTTTGAAACCCCGAAAGAAAGCTTTGTGTCGCAGTTCCGTGATCTACAAATGAAAAGGCTGCAGATTACGCTCCTTGTCGACCCATTCAATTTTGAGACAGACTGTTTGAAAACCTCTCTAGTCTCAGATGAGGCTGCGTCTGAATTGGAAATGATCGATCTTTGTGAGGAAGCCAAACTGAAACCTGCTTAAGGGAAGGGACCACTGAGTTTTGGAAAAGTGTGCCAATGGAAAAATATCCCAATATCAAACGAGTTGCACTTAAGGTGCTCTTAATGTTTAGGTCAACATACATCAGCGAGTCTGTGTTTTCTACCTGACATCACGTGAAAGCAAGGCACCAATCTGTACTGAATGACACCCATGTGAAAGAGTTACTTCTAGTGGCATCAACGAAATGAGGAAGATTGTTAAAGAAAAGAAAATCCAGAATTCCCACTGACTAAGTAATATGCATGATAATGAATAGCTTGTAAATTTCTGTCATTATCATGTTCGTGTGTGACATTTACAATAAATCTAGCTGAGCAAAGGTATGTGTTAATGTCAGTGAGTAAGAGGTGGGGTGATGTTCATTCAATCATTATATCTTGTGTGTAATGTTGCTCTTTCCAGAAACACAGAAAGAAATGTGGCTCTTGGTTTCTGAATGGTTGGCCACCCCTGTGCTAGTGCATAATCCCCCACAACATGCGTTGAAACTACTACATCCACTTTACATACCTAAAATCTCTATCACACACGTATGAAGAGAATATACTCTCCCGCATATTCTCTCAAAACATTTATGCTCGTGCAGCGCACATCTCTATAACTTTTTAGTGTGTATGTTGTTTTAAAAACATAGAATCGATCGTGTGTATTAGTTACTTAGTATAGAAATACAAAATTGATTTGATCCTTTCAAAGACATCGGTAGTGTGAATGCTGTAAAAGTCAAAGGCTGAATTATCTGTCTGCTGCAGCAGTTACAAAAGCATTACCTTAGAAGCAAGACGGCAAGTAATGCTGATCAACTTGTAAACATGATATAGCACGAAAACCCTTCAAAGTAGTTTTCTATTGTGATATCTGATTGCTCTCAGACCTCCAACTTGAAGAGAAACTTTTTTCAAAGCTAGTAACTACATTATACTGTAAAATGGGGTAACTTTGGTCCACATTTTTTTATTGAATGATTTAAAAAAAAATCCTAATCTTTACAAGGTTGAATTATATTGCAAATTTGGGGCATATGAACGAGAAGAAATGCATTTGCAGAAATCAAAAATTTATCGAACCTATTTCGTTTTTTGAAAGTAACGTGCGGGGCCAAAGTTACCCACAAAATGGAGATACTTCGACCGTACACACAAATTGTTTTTAAGATCTAAGTTAAACTACTCTGGGGTTACTTTTACCACCAATCAAATTTTAAAGAACGTTTTAATGAATGTTAAGTCATTACAAATCCTACTTATCAATATGTACAGCATTGTATAGGCCCATAAGAATGAGCACACAAAGCAGAGGGGAAAAACACTTTCACAATATGTACAATTATCAAACAAAAAAAGTTTTCAGTTTAAGTTTTATTGTGTACACACATCAAAAATGTTAGTAAGCCTATGAATCTAAAAGGGTTGGCTCCTTGGATTGCACTCAGGGTCAGATTCGCAATCAGAGAGGTCTTCATTGGACATACTGGGCCAATCAGCATCTGAGGACCCTGGTAAAATGTTCTGTGGTACTGGTATGTCTATGGACCTATCAGCATCTGAGGGCCCTAGTAAAACGTTCTGTGGTATCAGTATGTCTATGGACCAAACGCATCTGAGGGCCTTGGTAAAACGTTTTGTGGTATCGATACGTCTAAGTTTGGATTGCAAACATGCCCCCAAACGCTTTTTCCTGGCTCAACATCCAGTCGAGGTTTCTTTTTTTAGGGAGCTGCATCTTCTGTTCCACCGTAACGTAATTGCTGAAGATGGTTGACAAACACTTCTGAAACCGATCTGTTAATGGACTCGTTTTCAGTTTCATTTTCAATTCCTCTGGGGAGGTAATTTAACACAGGCTCACGATCAACGGGAAAAATTCCTGTTTTTCAAAATCCAGTTTGTAAGTTGGATTCCCTATTTGGCTCCAAGCTGTCAAGCAGCTTCTTCAGAAGCCTTGGAAACTGGTCTTTTTGGATGGTTTGCTCTTTCTTTCCTCTTGCTGTCTTGTATTCAGCCAAGATGGATCGCCATTTTGCTTTCAATGGACAGAAAAAACTCACGTCAAGGGGTTGGCATAGATGGGTTGAATGAGGTGGGAGGCAGCAAAATGCAACATTGCTCTTGTTACACTGCTTTATAATATCAGGAGAAAAATGAGAACTGAGATTGTCGCCAATAAGAACGCAGCGCCCACTTTTCCACTTGCAAAATAGGAGAGCAACTTTTTCAAACCAATCCTCAAAGCAAGCATGGTTAAACCATCCAGATCGTGAACGGTTGCACTGAGCTCCAATTGGACCATTCTCGGTCCATGTGTCCCATAATTTTTCTGCCTTGTAAACGACATATGCAGGCAGAAGTTCACTTGCAGCAGTCCCAGCAAACATGATGCTCGTAGAGCTTTTTGATAAATTCATGATTCTTTCAGGGTACTTTTACCTCTCTTGACAGCTATTTTTTTGTGGCCTGGATCATCTGAAAGGTTAGTTTCATCATAATTAATTATGTTTTGTGGTGGAATATCTTCAAGCGTTTCTTGTAGGTTGTTGAAATAGCTAATGATTGCCGTTTTTGACACAGCTGCCCTTTTTCTTGTAATGTTTTGGCACAATCTCATGCGAATAATGTCAGAATGTCCTTTCACGCATAACTCTAGCCAGTCTGACCCTGGCACATTGTTCTTGAACCGTTCAACATTTCGCCCTAGTTAGTCAAGATAATTTTTTACCAGCATCATGATGTCCATGCCATCAAAAGGAAAACCCCATTCAGCAGTTGCCAGTAAATGCTCAGCAATAGCTAATTCTTCTCACTTAGATCAGTAGGCCGACCAAGCTTTTGCATATGCTTTTGTTTTATTCTGTTCTGCAGAGTGCTCCGTACTATACCAAGTTCAGTACAGACATAACGCTGGCTCTGCCCGGCTGCAATTCTGTTGAGGGCCTCTTTGAGTTTTGACTCATTATAGGTCCCGTACTTTCTTAAACCAGCTTGCCCCATGTACTTTCTAGGCATTATTCTCAAAGCAAACGCAGATATTCACAAAAATTGGTTCCGATATCTTGAAAAACAAATACAACAACTTTTATATCATTATTAGGTAGCAAAATGTAGTGGCCAAAGTTACCTCAAAGTGATGAGATTTACTGGGGGTACTTTGGCCACCCCCTAGTTTGCTCTCAAATTGCCTAAATTCATAATTTTTCATATTTGTTATTAATAATACATCTTTATAGGTCGTAAAAATCCAAATAAAGATTTATCACGCTCACACTGTATTGGTGTGGAAATGAAAGTTGGCAGGGTACAAAACTGGTGCCCCAGTTGTGGCTTTCTTTGCTGACGAAATACTTAGTTGCAGAACAATACGAAAACACAATTAATAGTAAAAATACTTCAAAATGACCGCCTAAAAAGAGACATAAGGTTTGTTTTTGTCAAAAATAATCACAAATAGAAATATTGCTTTTCCAAAAAAATTTCCAGCCTTTGCCAATGGCCAAAGCTCCCCCAAATTACGGTACTGAATTTACGATTGAGTGATTTTAGTTTCAAATTGTCTGGTTTCTTTAAATGTTCATTTTTTTTAGGTAGTGAGTCGATGAGTTAAACTTTGTTTGTTGCACGATCTTATAGATTACTTGGTTTGCAATGGACAGCATGCTCTTTTATCTCGAACTATTACTTTTGTTGGTCTAATTTTTCTTACAGTGTTTAATCTTTTTTGCTTCCAGCTTAGTAGTGTAATTTCGAGTGTTGTAAGTATGGATGCTGTTGCTTGTGATGCACCTAAATCAAAAAAGTTTAAATTCAAAACGTTTTCTGAAAGGTTGAAAGAAATTAACATTGATGCCATTCATCGCATAAGAGATGTGAATTCCACAAAGGAATCAGAAGATTCTTCAAAAATTTTTGAATGTGTTCACAAATGGAAAAATTTAGACAAAACTGCTCATTTTAAAGCGTTTTTTCATGAAATCGGTCCAAAGATTCGCACCTACAAGATGGTTGTGCATTATCAAGATCACATTGTTGAATCATTAAAGTATCATTTATCTGTTGAAGACACCCTCGCTTTACAAAGTTTGTTAGAAGTTCTCGTGTCTTTGAGTGCTGACCTAGGTCCAGATTTTTATCCTAAATTTTTTGTTGTTTTTCCAATTCTCACATCATTATTGAAAACTAGAGATGCTGATAAACTGGAGTGGATATTTGTTTCGATATCTCTTCTGTTTCGTAACTTATGGAGGTATATGATACACGATATGAATAATGTTTTGGATTTGTATAGAACTTTACTGGTTAGTAGTCAGCCTTCTCATATTGCATCTTTTGCTGCAGAAAGTGTTTCGTTTTTACTGAGAAAAACACCTGACCACAAGGCTGTTTTGGAAAAACTATTTTGTATGTTGGAATGTCATCCAAAAGCAGCTAATGCAGTTGGTCAAGTTTTATTTCATATGTTGAAAACTTCACAAAGTCAGTTTCATTCAAAAACTACAATTGTTCTTCCTGATCTCTTATATTTTGTGAGTAAATCATATTGTGACATGCCGTATTACGAAAGTGCATGCTTGTGCATTGAAAACACAATAAAACTGATGGCTGATCATACCAAAAGAAAGTATGCAGCGCCTGTATGGAATATTATAATGAATGAAGTTAAGCGTGCCACAAATGAAGTGAAAGATCCAATCTATTGCAACAATTTGATCAAGTTTTTAAATACGTGGTGTGAGGCACAGCATGGAGCAAAACTGGCAAATTGTTTCGAGTTTATAAATGCTTTCAAATTATGTTGTTTATTTGTTGGGAATTACCAGTCGACCGATGAAGTTCAAAGCTTGTATAGTTCATTATGCGTACTGGCAACAACAGTAGTAGTAGGAAGCAAAGTTGAATTAGAAGATCGAGATAAAAAGAACATTGTAAAGCTGCTTGTGAAGAAAGTAATGAGCTTTGATAGCATTGCTGCATTATGGCAAGCTGTGATTGCCAGATCAGATTTTTTAATTTTGTACTTGAATGCGTTCTTAGAATTTTGTGCAATTCAAATTCAACATGAAACCAACAGATTTGCTGTGATCAAACTTATCGCAAGTTTCGTGGTTGCCAACCAATCACTTCCCCAAGATAGTGATGATTTGCGTCAGTTTAATCCAAGATGTTTAGATTTTACTTCGCTTTCTGACGAGAAGAATCGATTTGAACCAGGAAATATCATCAGAAATGTAATTAATGAAGAAAAAGATTTTTCTTCAGTGTGGTACAGTCTTGTTGCGTTATTCTCCGTAAAACCATTACATGTTTCATTAAAGACATCAGTAATGAAGATCATAACAAAACTGATGCAGAACGATAGTTATGCAAATGAAGAGTTAGCTGTCATTTGCATGGCTTGTTGTGTAGCTATGAAGCTTTATGGATCTGAAATTTTTAGTGCAATTAATTGCAGGCAATTTGTTTTGTTGTTGGTGAAACGACATTCCTCCAGGCATCTTTTGCTTATTTTTGATGTCGTTGCATCAAGTAGCGCGGCTTTCCTTGGCAATATCACAAACGAAGACATGGATATGTTGGTAAATTCGTTTGAGAAAAACTTGTCGTTACCCGACGCAGTACTACGGCGATTATCATTGAAAGCACTGCGTTGTATTGATAAGACGAATTCTAATTGGTATGAGATTTGTTTAAATGGTGAAGACACTCCTGCTACTGTACAAAATTATCGTGAAAAAGTCATGATACTAACCAAGTTACAAAACATTAAGAACGAAGTTTCCGATCAGTGTAAAAGCATTGTTATTCGTTACCTTTTTTCAAACCTATTCATCAACTTTACTTCTCTGTGGAAGCCGGTTCAAGATATTTTATGTCATTTTGCAGTTGCAAATCCAAGGGATGTGTTTTGGATGATACTCTTTGAGTTGTTGGAAGGAGCTGATACACAAATCTTAAAGTACCAGAACAATGATAATTACTTTGAATCGACATTTGGTGATAATGCCTTGTTTAATGCTGTGGTTAATGGCCATGTTAAACCAAAACATTACGTCTGCAACGAACGCATTGATTATGTCAACTTTCGGTTGTTACTCTGGAAAACCCTCGTCTCGTTGCCATATGTTGATGCTCTGAAAAAACATGCTGGAGTTTTAGGCGGTTTGTTTCTTAATTTTATCAAAGTGGAGTTTTTCCAAGTTGACAAGCAACTTGCATTGTACGAAGAAATTAAAACTGAAGATCAGGGTACCTGCCCGAAAATTCATGCAAAAAAGTCAAGTTGTAATGAGCTGCTGATGACCATGTTTAAAGTGTATTGTCGATTTTCTAATTTGAAGAATCTTTTGCATTCCGATTCTTTGCAACGATTATTCACAGATTTTTTATGCCACTCAGAAAGCAATTATCAAATGGCTTCTTTCCAGTGTATTCTTCTGTTCCACGACAATATTATACAACAGAATAAAGAAACTTTAATGTCTTTTATTGATGAAAAGAAATTCCGTCATGCAGTTGTTAATTTCGATATAAAACTATTATCCTCGGATGAACGCCGTGTTGTTTTGCCGGTTTTGTTACAAATACTTTTGGGAAAGTTAAAATCCAATGAAAAAATGTCTGTGGGTGGCAAGGCCACTCCTGATGCAAGGCGATCTTTGATTGTTCGTTTTCTCAGCCAAATAAGCAGTGAAGAAATGAATATGTTTTCAGATATGTTATGTCGACCATACATTCGTTATTTGGAATCAGTGGGGTTATCCAGCTCGTTTAATCATGTTGAAACGAAAATTTGTAACACAATCAAGATCATGCCTGTAAAAAGACAAAGTGGCATATTGCATTGCATTCATCTTCTGGTCATGGAATGTAATTTGTCGATATCGAACGATACTTTTGCAACCTTGCTGAAGATGGTTTTACAAATGAATGCCATCAACAAAGCAGCAATGGATAGATACAGGTCAAATCCAAAAAATATTCCAAAAGTTCTGTATTCATTGCGTAATATAAAGCGGCAGTCATTAGAATGTTTGTTTGATTTGTTGAATGCGTATCCATCAAGTCTTGACAGCTCACTAGCTGATGCATTGTTCAATTTGCATGTGTGGCCTGAATTGTCAAACCTTTGTAATGAATGCACGGGCAAGCCCAGTTTATTTTTGAAGATGTTACGCATGTTTGCTGAAAGGCCAAGTTACATGCCTCTTCTGGTCAAAGTAAAATCGGTCACACCACACAATTCCAATGAAAATATTACTCCTTTGTCAACTATTTCCAAACTTCTTTTATTGCCAAAATGTAGTGCAGATGTGGCATCTTACGTCATCGATTTGTTGTTGTGTTTGTTGTACGATGATATGGAAGAAAACTTTGAGGATTCTCAACTTTCTGTTGACCCAATCGATTTTGTGAAAGAGATTAGTAATGCTCTTTCTGTTAGCGGAACGCTAGCTGTGCAGGTTAAGCCAAAGCAAATAGAATCAAGATATCAATTTGGTCTGTTATTGGTGATGCCTCACTTGGACAAGGTCTTGAGTTATTTCATTCATAAATTGAGAAATAAAAGGAAAGGTTTTTTGTTACCTGACAGATGTTTGCACTTTTTGTCTTCAGTGGGCGAAATAGTGACTGATGAGGCATTACTCGCTAATCTTTCAGAACTTCTTCTGGGTCATATCTCTTCCGCAATTTCAAAAAGTCATTCAAATAAAGATCAGTCATTTTCATTGAGTTTGAAAAGTCTTTCATGTGTGATGAGAAATACAACTCACATTGATCAAGTAGCAAGACTGTTTTCCAAATTATCTGAAAGAACTCACCGTACGGCTCTTGTGTCAATTTTAAGCAATGCTTGTCGGAGTGAATCTGCATATTCATGGACATGTAACGTGGTATCTCAACTGAATGCTTGGGATAAAAATTCTGTTCTAGATATTGATTATGACGCTAGGTTTTCTGGTTTTCGAAAAGTTTTGAATCGTCTCAAGACAGATGATTATGAAATGATTTTTGATCTAAATTGCAACTTGTTCTTGCCGATTCTTCATTCTTGCTTGCATATGATGAGTGCTTGTTCTTCAGATATATCCATTAAAGATAGTGTTCTTCAAGTTTTTGAAATGACTATGCAAAGGATTTGTGACATGTTTTCCCTTGATTTTGATCATGCTTATTCAGTTTATCAAAAAATCATTCAGCAGCTTTTGCTTCCAAGTGTCCAGCGTGGTCTCAACTCATCCGTTGAAGATATTCGCCATGACTATATAAAGCTTCTTTCGAAGTTGGTTGAATTTTTTCCCAATGATCCCGAATTGATTGGCTTGAACACACTAAAAACTGACAATCCAGATGAAGAAGACGTCTTCGACAATCTAAGACACATTCAAATGCACCGAAGAGCAAGAGGTTTTCGTAAGGTTGCTGCGTTGCTACAGAAGCAATATCTCGCAGAAACTGATAGTTTAGAAGCAGAAAGCCAAAGTGATCAACAGATCGCCAAAAAACCGTCAACGTCAAAAGCTATCTCGCCTACCACAGCTTCAAAATATCTTTTACCTTTGGCATTTCAATGTCTATTGAATCAGAAATTTAAAGACATTGAGTATGTTCGTGATGCTTGTATTGATGTAGTGAAGTGCTGTGCTCGTATGATTCCATGGTCGTTATACAAGAAGATGCTCATCAGGAGCATGACTGACATGAAACATCACACCACGTCATTTCATATTATTTGTGGATTGCTGGGTGTCTTTCCCTATGATTTGTCTAGGTATAAGCTGACAAAATCTCGAACTCTTGTGGGTGAGGAAACTATCGCTGATGAATTTGTTGACAATGCCATTGATGAGAACGTAAACCTGAAATCGGCTGATCAAAGCGAAGTTCTTCGTAAGAACAAGCTAACCCTATCTGATGTCGAAGTGATTGTGAACG
Organism: Trididemnum clinides; assembly: GCA_963675345.1. Taxonomy (NCBI): domain Eukaryota; kingdom Metazoa; phylum Chordata; class Ascidiacea; order Aplousobranchia; family Didemnidae; genus Trididemnum; species Trididemnum clinides. The sequence goes on from OY776299.1 coordinate 3,030,583, forward strand.
ATGTTACTCGTGTTATTTTGCCCAGTCTTTGCGCATTGATTTCCGTCGAAGATAAAAAGAATCCAAAACGCTCAAACCCAGAAATTACTTACCGTTTGTGCGAAAGAAAACTGCCTTATGTTAAACCAACGGTACTGTTGTTGAAAAAACTTCCTGATAGTGTTTTAAGATCAAGCTTGCCTGCAGTGCTATTGAATGTTTTTGCTTTCTTAAAACATAAAGATCATCGCGTGCGAGCTGCTGCTGAGAATGCAACTGTCAATGCCTTGGAGCTACTGGGACCACAATATTTTTCATTAATCATAAAGCAATTAAATGCTAGTATGTCTCGAGGTTTCCATCGCCATGTGTTTGTTTATCTTGTTCATTTGATGCTGACATCCCTTGTTTCCGAGGCAAAAGTTGGAGTATTTGACGACGTTTTGGACTTGTTGCTAGATATCGCCTGCAGCACGTTGTTTGCGAAAGTAAAGAAGAACGAATGTGGGCAACCGCAACAGAAACTTCCTGAGGCTAAAGGGCAGAACAAGGCATACAGTATTTATCATAATATTACTAAATTTGTGAGAAGAAGTGATGTGACTACAGTGATTCAACCATTTGCACACAAGTTGTACGAGACACAAGATCACTCCGATATCAATGTAATCAACAAAGTATTGAAAGAAATAGAAATGGGGTTGCTTTGCAATGATGACATGCAAGCGAAGGATATCTTGGTTTTCATTCATGGCATTATCAGCGAAAATATTTCGTCTCTTTTTTCTGAAAAAAAGGCGCCATCTGTAAAAAAAAACACTCCATTTCAATCTGAATCGTGTTTGATATTACCGAAAGCACCAAAGCGGTATGGAGAGCAGCCAATTGCAAAAAATAAATCCACAAACATCCACCTTCTGGTTGAGTTTGCGCTTGGCCTATTGCATGCAGCACTCAAAAAAAATACGATTGATTTAATCAATCATGAACATCTTGAAATGCTTGATCCATTGATCACGAATCTATCTCGATGCTTGGCTTCTATTCATATTAAAACAATTGCTGGTACTATTAAATGTTTAACCAGATTGTATCGGGCTGGTTTGCCCAGCTTGTCCACAAATGCAAAGTCAATCATTGAACGCCTGTTTGAAATAGCTCGAGAAAATTCCAAAGGAATGGGCAACCGTTTACTATCTGCTGCCAGTTTTAAAAGTCTAAGCGTAATATGTTGTACCGAGTATGGCAAGCAATTTACAACAACTCAGTTACAGACGCTGCTTGCCTATGCGGAAGAAGATATTCATGACGTTAGACGTCAGAATTATTCATTTGATTTGATCAAGTCGATTATTAAGCGAGGACTGCAATGTAATGAGATGATTGAAATCATGGATAATGTTCGGAACATCGCTATCCAATCGCTGAGCGAAGTATCACAATCACGAGCCAGGTCTTTATACGTTTATTTCCTCAAGAACTATCCAATGCCTGCTCCAAAAATTGAGGAACATTTACAGTTCATACTCGGTCATTTAAATTTTGAATATGAAGTTGGGCGCATGTCTGCGTTACAGTTGCTTTCCTCAATTGCTACAAACTTTCCGGAAACTGTTTTAATTGAAAACGCTGGTATGATTTTCGTTCCTACCGCTGCAGTGATGATCAATGATGAAGCCGCGAAATGCAGGAAAGCCGCAGCTGGCGTTGTCAAGTTTCTCTTGTCAAGATTGAAACAAGAAGTTATTGATGAGTTGTTTTTCTTTGCAATGCAATGGTAATTCAATGTTAGTAGTATAGGCGAGAAGCTTCGTGAAGAACTGGGTTTCATACTTAGTAAGGTTTGTTTGGGATAAGAGGGATGGAGAAGCGATTACTCTTGTTTTCTTTTAAAAAAATATTTTCTAGTTTGATAACTTAAGCAAAAAATTATTTGTATGCCAAATTTTTCTGAAACCAAAGTTTTGGAGTTATTTGTCTCGCGCTTAAGGAGGCTTTGGTTACAATAATGATCTTGTGGCATTATACAGCTGGCCTTTACAGATTGTGATCAATTTATGCATGTATGTGCAATGTTATTGATTTATTACATGGAATCAATTTTGTGTTCAGGTTTGGTGAAGAACACTCAGTCTTGCAGCAAAGACTCGGCTCGATGTTGATCTGCATCTTTGCCGAGGTGGAAGAAGCTGGCATCGATCGACATCTTCACAAATTTCTTCCTGTTTTATATAACAACCTTCAAGTTGTTACCAAGAATCCCGACACAGGTGTATAGAACATTTCTTTGTGCTAATTCTTGTTTGCTTTTATCTTTTGTGCTGTCATGAAAATGATCGAGTTTTTGCGGAAGATCAACGGAGATGCGGTAGTTTGCAAAATAACTTCGAGTCAACCGTCACTCGTAGACATCTCTGCGATCAGCTCAAGCCGCAGCTACAACTCAAGCGTACGCCTGATAACAAGCGTACGCCTGATAACAAGCGCCGGCACCGCTTGGCAACAGCAGGATGAGCGAACAACCCGCAGGCTTCAAACTGCGAGCTTGACTCCCAATCCGTTGCACACGCTGCCAGCTATTCAGTTGACAAGTTGCCAAAAAAAATGCCATCATATTTACCTAGAAAAGCATGCGAATTTTAAAGGCTAGCTAGCTTGTTCAATTTTTATTTAGTTTTGTGAGATTGTGCCTTTCAGCCACAGTAACCGGCACGATGACGTAGTGGTTAGAGCATCCGCTTTGAAGTCGGTTGACCAGAGGTTTATTTCCCCAAGTGGAGTCATACCAAAGACTGAAAAATGGTATTTAACAGCTTCCCTGCTTGGCGCTTGGCACAAAAGCGATAGTGTGGAGAACAAGCCGGCAAGCTTGCTCGTTGTGTCCTTGGGCAAGCCACGTAACGGGATGCCTTCTTTATGTGGCAGACAGGTGACGGGGCCAAGCAGTCTACCCGTCGTGATGGTCCGGTGTAATTGAAGACTCGCAAGTAGAGCATGATCTTTTACGCTGTGTATATACATCTTCCTGCATAATAATGCACAGCACGACCGCTCAAATGACGACGAGCCACATTAACGTTGTCCCGAAGGTTCTAAATATTGCGCTACTTGTGACGTTTCTGTTTTCAGATCACCTCCATTCAACCGATCAGACATTGTTTCATCTTTTGTCCGCATTCCCAGCTGTTTTACGTCATTGCAAAATCGCCCGATCTGCAAAATGGTCAGCACTTCTATTGCCAGTGTTTGAAGTGGTCCAATCTCTTATTAATTACTCGCACGATTGGGTGCAGCTCGTCTGTTCTCAGATTTTCGGATGTGTTTTTTCCGAATGGGATCCTAACGAAATTTCTCCGAAAAGTGGAATAACTAGCACGTGGTTTGTTCCAGACAATGTTGAGGAGAAACTCTTTGAGCTGTCTCGAGCGTTCAGTGACCAGATGAAAGCCAATGTTGTAAATGAAAAACTGGTCGAACAAGTGATTAAAAATCTTTTGTTTCTTGCACGGGTGTTTGATAACAATTACTTTCGTAATGCTGCTATTTCTGAAGAAGAGGACCAATTTCTTCCCGTCCATAAAGGTGTTTTGTTGATATTAAGAAAACTGCGGGCTATGGTAGCTCGTGAACATCAATTTCAACCGAGACAAATCATAAAGCGAGTCGGAGTTCTCAAATTCTGTGCTGCTTTTTTCATAAACATTCAAAATCCGGAGCGCATCTTAGGAGCAATTTTGGATCCGATTTCTAGAGTCGTCAATGCGTCATCAGGACACGGAAAAAGATCTCCAGAGTTAATGAAACTACGAGAGTTATCGTCTGAGGTTCTTGATATAATTCGCAGCAAGGTGGACGCGGAGACATTTCCTCATGTTTACATGAAAGTGACTCAAATGATTGCGCGCAAACATAAATCGAGGAAGGCTTTCCTGGCGCAGCAAGCGATCACAAACCCTGTGAAAGCTGCTAATATGAAAATACTTAGAAATCAGAAGAAGAAAGTAGCATTAAAACGTAAAAGTGTTATAAAACGACCTTATACTGCTAAGAAATTTAGGATACAGTAACAGTTGGTATTAATGTGACGCGTTAGTTTATTTTATGATGAGGAGTACTAAAATAATCTGAAAAACGGGTAATGTTTTTTTACCGTAAAAGCGGTTTTATAGTTTTAAAGAGCGATCGTGACAAATGCTCCCCTCGCAGTAGTGCTTTTCAACCTTGGTCCGTATGCGCTTTTTGTTTTACAAAAATCGCATTTAACCAGCGCTGTTGAAGAAGTTGAAGACTAAACCCTACAATGGGGTTAGTTGGTGCACCATATTTTTATCCACATTATTGCTGTAGGACAAGTGGTTAATCAGCAGATTAAAAGAGAAGACGATGGAGGACAGCGCTAGGTAAATTAGTAGATGGAGTTATAAAGAGAAACCAAGTGAATTTGCGGGCAATTGTATAATCACGGCTAAACTCGGAAGATTTTGTACGCAAGGCAGTAAAAAATCATAGGAAAAGGTGTTTATCCGGTGTAATATAGTACAGGATAATTGAAAAGTAACTCCTTATTTTTTAGTATTTGTTATTTGTCGGAGTACAAATGAATACGAGGAAAAAATGTATAGGATTTTGTTTAAGGTTTTAAATTCAATATAAGCAGCATCACACAGCACCAGATGTTCAAGCCGAGTGAGAGCCGCATTGTCTATTTTTAAAGAAACTCTTGTGCTGTGCCAGTCAACAGCCGCTTCAACGTAGTGCTGCCCCCGACCCTCTGAACCACCACTTATGGGCAACTCGCTCTAATTCAAAAATCAGTCGTCTGTTTCCTAAAGCTCTCTTGCCTCCCTATTCTTCTCAAGAGCGACCACGCTTACTCAAATCCTGGTCCTATCTTCCCCTGTTCTGTGTGCGCCGGCAAGGCAATCTGGTGGGGCAGGTCAGTGCAGTGCTGTACCTGCTCTAAATGGGTACATTTAAGGTGCGCTTTCCTCTCTTCGAGCTGAAATCCCTTTCTAGCTCTTACTCTAGGAGCTGTTCATCGTGTTGCATCTCTGCTTTTCGTGGCGTCCCCAGTCTACCAACACTGCGTCATCTTAGCGGCCCTGCAACACGTATGCCTCTGCCGTGCCCCACATCCCGCCCCTCTGCCAATTATCTTACCTCTCATCCTCGCTTGCAAACCGACTACCATCCAGTGTCTTTGCAACCTTCCTCCACTTCCGGCTTTTCCATGTTCCCTACTTCCTCTCCCGCCTCGCTCAGGATTCTCCACTGGAACGCAGGAGGTCTCCGTGCCGGAAGCGTTCAAGATCTTCACTTTGTTTTACTCTTTCCCGTGGATCTATCTATATCAAGGTTAACTCTTCTACATTTTTCCGGATCCGTGGATGGTCTGCTCTATGATTGGATCGCATTCCCGGTTTGGCTCTCTTCATCTGGTGACTCGCTTGCTAGTGACAGTGCCGTTATTACTCGCTAGACAGGGCCTGTTTTCTGAACCTTTCTTCCTCTTTCCGCTTGCCCGTACTCTGACTATGTGGGGTCAACGTTTTGCTGAAAAAATCTTTTCCCAAACATTTGCGCTCCTATTAGCTCTTAGGCCGATAGTAAAATCGACTTCTTTTATCCCTTTGTACTCCCTTCAAAAATTCATTATTTTGGGTGACTAATCCCTTCAAAAATTCGGGTGACTAATTGTTATCATTACTTCAGTACTCGATTGGGTCATCTCCGACCTCTTTCCCCTCAATAACCCCAACACTCCTTTACAGTTTCACCTGCAGTTGCTGCTCTCCTGACATCTTCACTCTTCTGCTCCTGGGAGGTGCTTCAGAACTTTGGCTCTGGATCACCTTCCAGTTCTTACGTATTCTCTTTTCCACTCTATCAGCGTCTTCCTGCCTTCAATTTTTACAAAGCTCGTTGGGATAACTGCTATTTACATTGATTTACACTCTCCTTCAGAGAAATACTCTTTCCTTTGCTGCTGCGCTTTTTACCTCTTTTGGCTCTAAATGCGACTTAATCTTTTATTCCTTTTGGCCACGTTCAATCTCAACCTCAAGCCCGGTAATCTTGCAAAGTGGAAGAAGCGGTAAGGAAAAAGAGCAAAACCTTTTTTTCCGCTCACAAAAGTGATGTAAGGGCTTACACCTCGCCCTTTCGGGATGCCTTTCCCGTCATCGCTAATGCATGGCAGGAAACATGCTCCTCTCCTAAATCGGTCTGTTCTATCTTTCGTTCTGTTGCTGGTTCTTTTTGTCTTCTCCAACTGCTCCCCAAGAAGGCGGCATCGGTTTATGACAATTACCCAAGACCTCAATTTTATATCTCCCACTTAAAGGCTTTGCGTAGCAGTTCCTACCCTAGGCCGAAGCTCCTCCCTTGCTCTCTCATGGATTTTCAATTTTTCGTGGTCTCCATTCCTTTCTGTCTATCTGGACGTTTTCATTTATTATTTGCATCTACAAGATGGAAAATGAAATTCAAACTTCTATTCAAGTCTTTGTAACTCCCATAATTATTAAAATTTGCAGTTACTGTATGCAATGCAGTCTTGCTGCAACGAATCTTCGCATTGATTTCTCTTTCTGAGTAGCCTTCCTTACTTGAAATCACGATTTGAAACATTGTTATCTTGGAAAGCGACAATTTTTTGCCCATTTTCAAGATCTAAAATAGCAATTAAAGCAAACCATGGATAGATGGCTCATGCAATTTTAGTAGAATTTTGTGTCATATAAAACTGCATTATACAATCAGGGTTAGTTTGTATTTGTTCATATTTATCCTCCATTCACGAGAAAGCGAATTGTATCGCTATAATTTCGACGGAACGTCTGCACTCGCTTGGGAGTTGCCATTTCCGAGGTGTCTGGACCACCTGTCTTCCACATAAAGGCAGGGGCATCCCGTTAAGTGCCTTGCCCAAGGACACAACAAGCGAACTTGCCGGCTTGTTCTCTACAACCTCTCATAAATGCCGAGCGCCAAGCAGGGAAGCTGTGAATACCATTTTTTAAAGTGTTTTGGTATGTCTCCACAAAGGGAATGAATCCCAGGTCTACCGACTGCGAAGCGGACGCTCTAACCACTACACCATCGCGCCGGTTTAGCGGACGCTCTAATCACAATGATAAAATCTACAAATGCCTTAAATCTAAATGACTGGTCTTATTAAACTTTTGCAAATGACTGTAAATTACACATGACCGACTCGAAGCTGTTTGAGTGCGTCGTTCTATCTCGTCTACTCTTTTTTCTGGACTCTTGAACTCTATTCTCTTTCCCGCCAGGCCAGTTTCCATCTCGATCTGTCTACTTCGGATTACATTCTTTATATTTCTCTGCCCATTTCGAATGGGTTTACCATACCGTAACCTAGCGGGGCTCGCGTACAATCCTTGCTACTATTGATTTCTCTAAAGGTTTTGACTTTGTCTGCCTCTCCCGTCTTTTCCACAAGCCTATTGCGGATAGACGCTCTCCTTGCTTTGATTGATGAACTCAATCTTTCCTTTCTGACTCGCGTGCTTGCGTGGTTTTTCAAAATCACAAAAGTCGCTCGATCCTTTCGAGTCCGTCAAAGCGTTTTACAGAAATCCGCTCTTGATCCCGTTCTTTCTTTTTATCTCTGAACTCACTTTCATCAGCTGTTCTATTAATGGTGACAATCTGGCCAACTGGTTTCTCCTCCCTGTCGGTCCGTGCTGCGCCTGTGGCCACACAAGGAGCTGTGATTCGATTGGAGCGCTGGTGTCTTTCTCTCGATCCAAGCAAATATGAGGTTTCCTCCTCGGTCGATAAGTAGCTTCCAGTTTTCGCATATTGTAATATTCTTTATAGGTTTTTTGTGCGGACGTACCAAAATAGATGAAACCAGTGATGGGATTTAGGGGGTTCGCACGGGTTCGGGCGAACCCGTTCTTGGAGTGTCGTGATAATCAGCGAACCCGTTCTTGCTTTTTGTTATAGACCTTAGACGACCGCAGCAAATGGGCTTTCAAAAATGAGGGAACCTGTTGTTAGTGAGTTTGATACAAAAGAGAACCTGTTCTTAAATTTTTGAATCCCATCACTGGATGAAACCCTTAAAATTGCTAAAAAAATGTTAATTTCCATGCTTTGGTTTTATTTTTCCAATTTGATAGCAGCTATTAAATAACAATGTTGATTCTTATGGTCTGGGGATCAGATAATAAAATTTTTTGCGTCGCGACTTATGTATAGACTAAATTTCACAAAGCTGTTCAAACAAGCTTCCAAAGAAAGTTTATTTCACCAATCATCCTCTAAAATTCCATATATTTCGGTGGTATTGTAACTTGCAAACCCACCGAACAACAAATAACTGTACAGTAGCATGCAAAACAGAGAATCAAACTATTGGAAATAGCGCAACGTCTGCCGCCAAAGTGAAGGCATTAAATCCATTGGCATTACGCGGTGTACGTGGCAAAGAATCCTTGAGACCTTCATTCTTACCCTTCAGAATCGAGATAGAGCACAGATTCACTACACCAGACATGCAAAAACGTGTCGAGGTGTGCCACTGGTTTCAAATTGCAGCCAATATCACATTGGAACAGCTGGACCAGACATTCTCTGGTCGTTTAATTATTAAGCGGTGTGATTCAGAATGGTTGTTAAATTCGCCTGACTTGAATTTCCCAGACCTCTGCCTATGGACTTTACTTAATAAAAATGAAAGTTTATCAGCTTTATCTCCAAACCGTTGTTGAATCGAAACTGGCCATTACACGGAATTTTTGTACATTTGAGAGATAAAAATGCGACCGAGTAACAGATCTTTACTCGCCGGCATCAAGAATGTCAGAAACTTCATGATAGTAATTCGGAACATGCGTTTAAATAAACCATAAAATCTGGGTTGGCATAAGTCCCAAACTTTCAGCATCCAATTGTCATATATGGGCTCACAAAAAATGTTACCATTTTCACTTACGGTGTTTTGTTTGGTAATGAGTAGTAATGAAGCTAATAAGTTTCATTTATTTCGGAGCACTCTGTACATGGCAATGAAATTTGTAGTTTTGAAAGAATATTAAAAATTTGATTTTTATGCCAGATGGCGATCTTGCACATTTTGCTATTGCTGATGGCGAACAGTCACTTTTGTGGGGGATGGATAGGTTGTTGTAGCTTGCATACGTGGCCAGCCATTTAACAACGAGTAACTTTCTTTAGGGTTAGTCAAAAGAACAAATCTAATACATTAAACCAACAACTTCAGAAGTACTTGAAAGACAAATATAAGGCATCACTTTCAACTTACAAGTTCCTGTTGTTTTTACCAGACCCCTTCCATGGAATGGGGGCATGGCAGAAGATGATTGAGCGCCAGAAGACAAGCAACTTTCCAAGGTCTGGACCAGAAATCGCATCGGTTTATGACAACGAGTTATGATTATGACAAAAAGAATACGAGTCGCCAAAAATCGAGCCCGGCGCAGAGTCTATAGCAGGACAGCGCAGAATGTGATGAGAGGTGTTCTGGGCCGAATGACCACGGCCGCTGCATGAAGGATTCTCAATTTTAGACAGGCAGTCTTATTGGTGCAGCCGAGGTCAGTGAAAAGCTTGCCGGCTTCAGCAGAAGAGCTGGAACACACTGGGCCTGCCGAAGAGAAAAAGAATAGCCCCAGCACCACAGAAAGAGCAGTTAATAAGAACGCCGGAGCCTCTTTTGTGAAAAGGAAAAGAGCCAACCGTCCAAATCACAAGACCACGAAGAGAGAAAGAGTCGAGGTGGGCAAAAGCCGCATCTTGGCGAGAAAGAGGAGAACCGGAGAGAGAGCATGGAATAGAAAATGTAAGCTTCAGGCTGCTGGAAGATCGATTCCATGGAGGAGAGGGAGGGAAGCAGAGAGAACTCCTATTGGGAAAGGAAAAACCATGAGCGGGTGAATGGAGGCAAAGTCTATCCAGGAGGACCCGGGAAATCTAGCTTTCACTGTAAGTCTCGCCAATCCTAAAATGGAAAAGGAGGTTGGAAATTGAAGGGCCCGCGTATAAAATGATAGAGCAAAATGAGTTGGTGTGGCTGGTAGGGACGCCTCTGAGATGGTAAGAACAATATGGAAGAAAGAGAGGAAGCTGGTTATCGCGCGACTGGCCGCTCCGTGAAGGCGTTCTAACTCAGTATTGAAAATAACCCTGAAAAACAAAAACCATCCGGGTGAAGCATAAGAGAAAACGGGCTGGAGAAAACTTTCGTGAAGATGAGAAAGGAACTCCTTAGTGGTGCCTCACAAGGAAGCAGAGATGCAGCGTAAGGTTTAGAGACGAGGGAAGAACTTGGTCTTAAGCGAAGATACACCTGTAGAAAAAGAGTGCGGTTAAAGATGACCCCGAGAAAAGTATTCCACTTTCCGGATGTTGAGTAAAAGGTGGGGATGGATACTAGTTTGATGGAAATCAATCGAGGGGAAACCTCATATTTGCTTGGATCGAGAGAAAGACACCAGCGCTCCAATCGAATCACAGCTCCTTGTGTGGCCACAGGCGCAGCACGGACCGACAGGGAGGAGAAACCAGTTGGCCAGATTGTCACCATTAATAGAACAGCTGATGAAAGTGAGTTCAGAGATAAAAAGAAAGAACGGGATCAAGAGCGGATTTCTGTAAAACGCTTTGACGGACTCGAAAGGATCGAGCGACTTTTGTGATTTTGAAAAACCACGCAAGCACGCGAGTCAGAAAGGAAAGATTGAGTTCATCAATCAAAGCAAGGAGAGCGTCTATCCGCAATAGGCTTGTGGAAAAGACGGGAGAGGCAGACAAAGTCAAAACCTTTAGAGAAATCAATAGTAGCAAGGATTGTACGCGAGCCCCGCTAGGTTACGGTATGGTAAACCCATTCGAAATGGGCAGAGAAATATAAAGAATGTAATCCGAAGTAGACAGATCGAGATGGAAACTGGCCTGGCGGGAAAGAGAATAGAGTTCAAGAGTCCAGAAAGAAGAGTAGACGAGATAGAACGACGCACTCAAACAGCTTCGAGTCGGTCATGTGTAATTTACAGTCATTTGCAAAAGTTTAATAAGACCAGTCATTTAGATTTAAGGCATTTGTAGATTTTATCATTGTGATTGTATAATACAGTTTTATATGACACAAAATTCTACTAAAATTGCATGAGCCACCTATCCATCACCAACATATAGTCTAGTTTGCTTTCACTAAGAACCTGTTTCAGATCTTGAAAATGAGCAAAAAATTGTCACTTTCCGAGACAACAATGTTCCAAATCGTGGTTTTAAGTAAGGAAGGCTACTCAGAACGAGAAATCAATGCTAAGGTTTGTTGCACCAAGCAGTGGCACAGCCAGGATTTCTTCAAGGGGGGGGGGGGGGCAAAGTTTTTTAAATAACACAGCCCAGATGCAGTGATAAGCCCCTCAGAATCTAGTCACAATAGGGGATATCGAGGTTTTTTCCCCAGGAGATGAGAGGAGTGTGCGGTGTTTTTAACAGAACGTAAAGAAGTTTACTGCAATTGCACACACAAAAAAATTTTGCCCTGCACAATTGCACCGAACACATTTACTAATATAAACTGATTGGTAATGGTGATAGGCAAACCAAAAAAATGAAATGGTTCTGTGTGTCAAAATTGAACTCAATTGAAATTTAGCCAACGTTTTTTTTCGTGAAAATTCATCAACCACACGTTCAAAATTGGTGATAAGGTCACGGGAACATACAGCAATGCCAATCCATTTAAACGATCTTCTTCCGTTGTGAACTGCAAATAGGTTTTCAAATATCTCAGAGCACTAAACGAACGCTCATTTGCTACTGTAGTAACCGGACCAGTTGTCAATATTTGAAGAACTTCCAAAAATGATACCTATGTATTTCTTCAGCAACACGCTTAAAGTGTCGTAGGGTAAAGAATCCCCTTCGTGGCGTAGACAATATGAACGCCATCGCAAAAAATTCAACCTCCACAGCGTCAATGCTGTCACTTACAAGGGAAGTTAGAAGTTCACAGCGTTTCTGATCAAAGCAAATGTCATGCTTTACACTGACAGATGGTATCAAAAATTGGAGTTTTATGCCATCAACCAGATCAGAGCGAAATATTTCGCTGAGTTACTCAAGCACTGTGTCAATAAAAGACAATAAGACAGAACGCCTGAAATACTACAATGGTGAAACAGCTGGTGGATTGGCTTGCCGATTCACAGTTCAAGGCATGGGTATGGATTCCCCGTAAACACCTTCGGCATGTCTAAAGAATCCAGCAAATATTTCTTCATTGTCCCCAAAAGTCTCTATCAGATCTTTGCAACTGGTAATACTGGTAGCATCTAATGCAGTCAAAATAATTTGTTGATGCCCTATAGCTTCGTAGCAACTGTTTTGGTAAGTTCAATGAAAACATCCCCCGAGATGATGAAGCGAATCGCTGTATGCTCCCAAGCAAGTGTGTGAGCTGGTCTATATGATTGAAGACCAAACTGAAATCTTTATCGCCGAAAAACTGTGGTAATGTGAACATCTCTCCCCTTTCGAAGCAGCGCAGCACGAATTTTCTCCAAAGAACTTGTTAGGGAGTATACAGCAATTCGTTTAATTGTGTCATATAAATCTGCATTAAACAATCACATTAAACAAGCCAATCTGAATGACTGGTCTTAAAACTTTTGCAAATGACTGTAGTGTCAACACAGCACTTCATTTAAGTTTATCATCTGGTGCTGTGCTGCATTGGTCCAGATGTCAGGAGGTCTACTGTAGGTTGTAAGTCGTCTCTCTTATTTAACAGAATCGCCGTTTGGGGTTCCCTTTTGAACGTTAAATTAGGTTTACGAACAAAATTATCGAAAGAACGATTATAATCTGTTTATGGTTTGATGATTACCATTTCGGCGGCGGCGATGGTTTTCGGCTGGTGATGGTTTTCTATAAATAAATATACAAGCATCAAATGAACAACAAACTCACCAACAACCCACTCATAACGACAAAAAAGAACTTCAAATCATTTAAAACAGTGTTACAACTCAATCAAATTCATCACAAACAATAGCACTTACTTCACAATATTTTCGTTTTATAATCTACCGAGTGCAATTCAACTATTTCAAAACATGCCAAAAGCCAGACACCTTTCAATCACCGCTGGCCAGACAAAACAGCGGATAACAAAATTACTCAACATAGCGTAATAAAAACTAATGATCTTTAGCCAAAGCCTCAAATACGGGCATAAAACTCAAATGAAGTTTTAGCATGTCGTAGCCATACTTTTATTCGAAAATTTGGCCGGTAACTTTTAACGTAGTGCAGTACCTCTGGTTTAATTAAAAATAATACGATTTACAAGTTGTCAATGAAATATCGACTCTACAAACCTCAATGAATGTTTTATGAATTTAAAGTTGTTGAACACTTCCTTACCGAATGTGGCAATACCTACCCCGGTTACACAATTAATAGTCCTATGTTAATGTATGTGCGTTGTAGATGAGTTTGGTACTACTGACCAATCTCTGCAACAAATTACACAATGTTTCTCATACAGTTGTCAAAAAAAATAAAATTTATTTTAACTTAAAATGTTTTTGGTTTGTGGTTCATAAGAAATGCGGTAGTGCGAAAAGACATAAAATGCCTTCAATAAAACTAAGACATAAGAGCATAAAAGTGAAACAGTACGGTATGTAATCTAGTTGTCTTAGGTAAACTATTCATTAAACTGATGACGCTTTTCGTGGAAAAGGGAAACGTTTTAATAAATTTTTTTGTCATTTTGGTTTCATTCTTTTTACAAAGAATTGCGAATATGGGATGTCATTAGTAAATTTTCAACTCGAGGGACGCCATCTTATATAATATAGTCTTGGAGAACTGTGTGGGTTGGACAATACGCTTTGTTGAGTATTTAATTGACATGTCATTATCGTTGCCTTGTAAACAGTGATATCTGTACCATTTTTCGCTTTGTTGGTAATTCGATAGTGTACTAGGCTAGTTATGTAGCCAGTGGTATTTTCGATTTAGGTAGTCATTCTATTGTGATGTGTCAATGACCCTTTCACATACCCTGGGGTCTTTCACTAAAGAAAGGTTAAAAATACAGGGTGATTTAAAAGTAGGACAGTAAGTTTTTTTATAATTTACAATTAACAATTCATATCATTACGATGGTGGTCATTTTAATTTAGGTTTTCGTCTTGTATTCTTCAAAATTTGTTTAAATTCAGTATTTTTATTTTCCGATAAATTAGAATAAGAGACAGACATTAGTTTAAAGCAGGAGAATGCCCTGAATGGAGCAAAGTAGCGAGATGGGGTGGGAACAACTGCGAAGGGAATGTGGTGAATCCGGCTATCTCCTCCACGGGGCAATACCGGAAAAAAACTGAACCACTCTACTACTTACCACAACTACAAAGATTGATTTATTGTGTTGAAATTTTACTTACTTATATTTGTAGTTGTAAAGTTAATATTTGTATATTCTTCTTTTAGCAGTGGTAAGCAATTAAGTACGTGAGTGATTTCATGTACCAGCAGTGTATAATTGTCTAGCGAAACAAGTTAGCATGGAAACAGAAAAAAGTTACGGACCGACCAAGCAATCTCAAAAAGGTAGCTAAGCAACCACTCAGACCAAAATGCAAGCTGTGATCCATCATCCGCTACAAAACGTAAATAGCGTCTCTACCTTCTCTAAGCGGACTTGTGGCGTGCTGTCTAAGATGACTGAAGTCTCCATAGCACCAGTAACGATATGGGTGCGGTAAAGACCCAAAGACTTTCCATCAACGAGGACTTTTTAACAAATCCTTTTGTCGGACATTATGCAGTTCACTGGTAGCCCAGAGTTTTTGTAACTAAACACCACAAGCTTCCTACAATAGCTGAAACAAAACCTTGTGCGAAATATCACCTGTAGGCGAACACAACATGAAATAAACTTTTAATCTTTGCATCATGATAGTAAATATGAACAAGAGTAGCACAAAAATAACTGGTGGTAGGAGCAGTAAAAAGCACAGATGATTTAAACAGACCCGCACAACATAAGGGCCACCTGTACAAAAAAAATCACATTGACCCCTCATGTTGACGTGAGCACTGAGCAATTGAGCAACAGTATTTTTTGTTGCTTGCGTAACTGCAGCTATTGGCAGTAACATAACTAGCGCTTTTCCAAGCAAGGCATGCAAGAGTTGATTCTATAAGTTTTGTACCATCTAAAAAAGCACAAGCATAAGTAATTCACTAATCTCGAATATTTTAAAATAATTAGCCTCCTTCGAATCTGAATATCGAATCTTATTTCGGAACAAAACTAACACACTTGTAAAAACGAAAAGAGCACTTTACGTATTTATGACACACAAAGAGTGTTATATAAAACGTGGTATAAAAAAATTTACTTTAATTACGCTATGCATCTCCTAATTAGCTGACAGCACGTGTGAGATACAAAGCAATACGTTTAATCTCCCGTAAAGCGTTGAACTGCGTGATGGAACCAATGCCTGACGTGAGCGAAAACACGTAATCACAATATTACTAGTGAGAAAAAACGACAGCCCTACGACGCTCCGGTAAAAATGCCTTTGCATTCTTTGGCAAGATATTTTTGTTACGAATTAAAATATTTAAAAAATTGAACTTTTTGATTCGAATCCTACAAAAGATTTGATATTCTAGTACATTCATTCCTAAAGTTCTCAAGTATAAGATAAAATGTCAGCATGCGACCTGCGGAAAAATATTTGGTAGTTGGGGCCCTTGCACTGTTTTGAGTTGTGCAGGTCTGATTTAAAGTAGCGCATCATGAAAATATCGATATAACTTGAAGCAATGCAAATGTTGATGAAGAATCAAGTTAGATGGAACAAACAACAGCACAGCATATTCTGCAAGCGTAAATGAAAAAGATTTTGCAATATAAACGCAAAGAGTATGGGTGAAAGGGATGTTTAACCTCATCACGGATTGTTTAACACTTAATTAATATACTAGAAAACTACATTTACAAGAGTTGAAAACCAACAAATTTCCAGCGAAAACGCAGTAAAAAGTGTAATAATTTTAAAATATGCTTACGCTTACAGAATACCACTTTTCATCATTGATCATCAGTCTATATTTTGTTACCGGTAAGAGACTCCCTCCTCGGGGCTGGAGCATGGTGGAAGACCATGGAGCGCCAGGCACCGCGCAACTCACCAGTGTCTGGACAAGAGCTTGTATAACAAGAAAGAGCTGCCGAAGAGAATGCGTAGCAGGACAGAAAAACGTGACAAGTGTCCTCAGTCAGGTAAACGCAGGCATGCACGAAAAATATTTAATTTGGGAGGTAAATAAATTATTCTATACAGGTTAAAAGCCCGTGGCAGCAAAGACAACAAAGGGGACACAATAAGCTTCAGTGGAGACTAAAGAAGCTTGAGTGTCAAAAGATTAAGAGACAGTTCGCCTCCAATCACCAACAAGAGATGCCTCAAGAGAGGTCTGAGACTGCAAAAGAGTTGTGCCGGCGCATCCGGTCTGGTTAGTTTGTTGCAATATCGTTGCCCGGAAGAAATTAGTCGAGTTACCTTATGCAACCAGAGAATAATGAAAAAGGCCAAAAGTTCCTGTCATACATGCCAGAGTGTGAGTGAGAAAAAATGATGAGAGGAAAGTACATCAAGAGCAGAGCGAGTCTGCGAAAGAGAACTGGCAGACTTGTAGGTGCTGTTTTGACTAAACACCCAGCAGGATAGTGTTTAGTGATGAGGTAGATGAGATGCCCCTTCTTGTATCATTTGTGATCATAGTTGTTCATGTTCTTTGGTTAGTATTTGGTTTCTCTCCCCAACAAACTGTTGTCTGCCGGCAAAAGCAAAAAGAAAACAAAATATTATTCTGAACAAAGCTGTTGTTTGTGCGGCTTTTTTTTCAACCTGGCACCCAATATTTTCAAAACATAATAAGCAAAGCAGTGAAATTATGTTACACACTTTCACACTCATATAGCAGCTTTTCTAAACGTGTCAGGAACTTCTGCAATAAATTAATTGGTAAGAGCTTGTTCGCTAAATCACAATAAAAAAATCTTGCATGCTTGAAACAAATTACTTTCAAGTGCACAAAATAAACGCAGAACAGTTTTTTTGTCGGATGTAGAGATGAATAGATAAATCAGCGCCGTTTAATTACACAAGAATAAAGTGTAATTGCAAACCATTTGCTTTGCTATCAAACATCTGCTAGCAGGCGAAATTTTGAATGTAACATCTGATTAAACTCAGTCGCGTCCTGGGCGAATCGTCATCAAAATGAATTAACATATTAAAGAGGACCTAATCTTTTCCCAGTTCTGAAGTAGTAAATAATCTCCTTCATCCAAACTTCAAGGGCCTCTTCTTTTTTTTTTATCATAGGCACCGGTGTTCTACCCAGCAGTTTTCTCCAGACGAATATCAAATGCGCTGCAATGTGATTACACCACGTGCAATCACTTTCACGACATTTTTTCTAGTCAACCGCGCAGTTTCAAAATGTTAAAACGATAAAACGTAAAATATTAAACAAATAAAATTATACAAAACAGTAGGGGAAAGTTGCTTAAACCGCACTTGTCGGGCAAAACGGACCACTGCGAGTTTTGTTAGACGCAAATAACCAAAATGAAATTTGGTATTGCAACAGCTAGCATGTATGTTGGTTTCGGTTGTATGTATGTTTCGGTTATCCTCAAAAAAATCAGCAGCATAAGCTCTAAGACGTAAGGAAGAAAAAAGAACGCCAAAGAACATCTTTAAATGATGATAAAGTATCAACTCCAATAATTGAAACTGCCCAAGTGCAGTCAGTTGATCAAAAAAATGAGCAGCCAGACTCACTTGCTAAAAACCAAAACTTCATAATTCTACACAAGATGAATTAAGCAAATCATTTGAAGATTTGTTTTGCTACCTTTACCGAAAGCAAGACTAACAACAAGAGAAGAGCTCAGAAATCTGAAACAATCACCAGCTTTCCATTCAAAAAAATTTGTCGCAGACAAATTAACTGCTTTAGTTTAGTTTAAAAACTAAACTAATAAACTAAAAATTAGCTGCGTAACAAAAAGAAGCTGAAGACCACGAATTCGAAAACAGGTACGATTAAAACATCAAAAAACAAAATTGAAGTTCTTGACAAAGAACAATATTTCTGAGCTCTTTGCTCTGGTGAATACCAAGAATCTCATTACTGAAGACTGGGCACAATGCTCTACATGTATGAACCGGCGCCATGCGACTGCACAGAGTAAGAAACAATGGCCTTTTGTATGTGATTTGTGTCAACAGACATTACCGCGTCATACCCGCTACGGGGTTATTGGCACATTTTCGTATCTTTGTGTGGTTTTTCTTATTGTAGTGTATTTTTCTTGTTTTTTTTGTGGTTTTTTATGTGTTTTTTGCTTGTTCTCATTGGCTGTCATTTTCATGTGATGTTTGCTTGTTCTAAAGCAAAACCACAACCAGATTGCCGCGTCAGACGGAGCCTAAGAATTGCTATTGCAGTTTTGCTACCAAGGCAATGATTTTTGCAAAAGCTTTGCACCCTGGTTCCTGGCTGCTATGCTCTGTTCTTAAGCAACTTTTCACAAGATGTCAAAGTTGGCTTTCCAGTCTTCTCTTATGAATCTGATCACATGTGATCTGACCGGACAGAAAATCGAATCTGCACTTATAATTTCCAGCTCAATGAATCACCGTAACAACACCTAGGACAAATACTAGCAAGCCATAACTGTTTTCACCTATAAAATCAGTAAATATCAATGTGTTACTGCAGCAGCATGATATGCGGCAAAACGAACAAAGGTAAAAAAGTTTTTATGAAATATTGATTTTTTGAATTTTGATATTGCTTTAAATTTTCTAAATGTGTAGTCTTTTCGTGTATCAAGAGGTACAACTTGTTGAGATCGAAAAATTATCACCAGAAACCAAACTCGAGAACTTTCAAATAAAGGTGTCCGGTTTGCCCCCCCTTTCCCCACTGAAAACAGAATAAAAACTAGTAAAACAACCTTCAATAAAAGTTAAAAAATTATGAAGCATAACAAATCATTTAACAAACAGGGTGTCCTCCTCGCTGTCATCTCTATGAAGTCGTTGGTTCAATATTACGTGATACGCTCCTGCAACAAGATTAAAGCTGAGCACCACAAAGTTCACTAAAACCTATGGAATTGGAAAATAATTTTTTTACCGTATACTTCTTCGATTTTCAAGAAAACATCCTCCAAAAAATCAAATGCTGCTGCAGCTCGAATTCTTGACACAATTTATCAATTTTTTTCACGGAAAACCTTATTTCAGGCAACTTTACAGAATAACATAATGATGTCCATGTTTAGAAAAGTGGAATTTTGGCCAACCCTTAACGACAGCCTAGTTTATTGCAATACGACATATTTGCGAAAGTGAAATCGCTTCTCGGGGCGGCAAAAAAATTTTGTATGTACGCAAAACAACTTTTCTTTTTACCGAATCTCACCTAAAAAATAATTTTTCTATGCAACTAAGCCGATGTCCTACATTTACCCTCTATTAGCCAACTCCTGCATCTGCACCCTACTATAGAAATGACTGTCAGCACTTCATAAAAATAAACATATTGTTACTAGGTGGTACATCGCTGAAGAATTTGCGAAACAAAAATAACGTAATAATGATTCTACTCATCAAAGGCAAGAGGACTGGATACCTCTGGAGACGGCCACGAAATACCCAATCATACATGTCACAACAGCCGAGTTGAAACTTAGTATTATAATTCAATTGGTACTGACCTGACTCTTGTTTACGACAACATACAACACAGCCATCCGCGAATATTCTTTCTATTTCTTCAAGAGGTTTGCCTTTTGTTTCAGGAAGGAACAAAAGTATAAAAAAGAATCCAGCGAGAGAAAGCATGGCGTAGAAGAAAAAAGCACCTGTTACGGCAGACAAGTAACTAACAGCAACTCAATTATCTAGTCAAGATCTAAAAATAAGTAAAATATCAGCTAAGTAAAAGGGGACCAACTCGAAACTAAATGAGTGTTCATAAATCAAAATGAAAATATCCTTGTTTTGGTTCCATGCTTTACGTGACCTTTCACAAGGAGAACAGAAAGTAAATAAAATGCAAGTAAACGAAGGTCGACAAGAAAAAGTGCCAAACGCACATCATTGTGGCAAAGCGAGAGATATTGAAAGCAATTGATTATTATTATTAAGGTTGATTTACAAAAATGAGCAAACGGAAGCTGCCCAAATTTCAACGCGTTAAACAAATGTCTTGATTGTTTCTGCAGTTTCCGCTTCCAGTGATCATCAATCAAGTCATACAAGAGGCCAGAGGTGCACTTTAAGCAAACTGCACACTGTGGTACTGTTTGTAGTTGTTGTTGTTGTTTCCCGACCCCTTTCAAGGAATGGGGACATTGCGGAAGACCATGGAGCCCTAGAATCCGGGAAACGCCCAGGGACTGGACCAGAAGTCGTCGAGTCACAGAGAGTCATCAAAGAGCGAGCGGCGCAGAGTCCGTAGCCGGACAGTGCAGAATGAGGGGTGAGCCGGATCGGATAACCACTGGCGTTGCATGAAGGATTCTCGATTCTAGAGTGAAGGCTGTGTTTGTTGCAGCGAAGACGAAGGAGGACACAGCGAGCGTGACGAGGGAGCGCACGTTCCTCAGTGGAAACCGAGAGAACCTTTGCGTCAGAGAATTTAAATGAGACGCTTGCAGTCCGAGAAAAGATAAGCGTGGATGCGATGAGTAAGAAAGAGACTACAAGGGATTGCAGAGGGCAGGATTACCACTACCCTCCTTGCCTACTCATCAGCCACGTCGTTCCCGGGAGAAACGAGTGTCCGGGGACCAATTGAAGTCTTGATAGTAAAATAGAAAAGAGAAGACAGTGCTTGCCATATCAGCCAGAGTTTGGGGTAAAAAAGAAGACGGAGAAGAAAACGGTGGCGAGGATTGAGAAAAGGAGCAGCAGAAACGGCAGACTTGTTGGTGCTGCCGTGACCAGCAGGGAGCTTACAGAATGGCGCAGGCTTCAGCGGAAAAACTTGATGAGCAAACTGGATCTTCCGAAAAGGTAAGAGTGGCCTCAGCTCCATAAAGAGAGCAATTGGCAAGTACTCCAGAACCGCTTTTGCCAAAAATAAAAGGAACAGGGTCATCAGTTTAGATCACCAGATCGTGAGATGGGAGAGAGTCAAGGTGACCGAAGCCACACCTTGGCGAGGAAGAGGAGGATCAGAGCGGGAGCATGGAGAAGGGTGGATTCCACGGTGAAGAAAGGCGGGTTCCAGGGAGGAGAACGAATAGGGAGGGCGAGAGGTAGCCGGTGATGGCGCGATTAGCCTCCAGTTGGAGGCGTTCCAATTTTGTAATATTGGTAACGCTAAGAAAAGGAAACTATCCGGGTGAAGCATAAGTGAGGAGGGACCGAAGAAAAGCTTACAAAAGAGAGAAAGATTTCTTAGAAAGGCCCCATGAGGAAGCAGAGATACAGCGTAAGGCCTGGAGATGAGAGAAGAACTTGATCTTTAGCTACAATACATGTTTAGAAAAAAAATGTGGCCGAAAGTGACCCCAAGAAAAGTTGGAGTGGGATTGAGGTGGAGCGGAGAGTTGAATAAAAGGAGGTTGGGCTGGAGGTTAGCTTCATGGAAATCGGTCTTTGGCTGGAAAACAGAAAAGTGGAATCTCAGGTAGTTGGCGAAGAGCGAAGCCGACTTTTAGGGAGAACAGTTGGGGAAGTTAGAAGAGGAGGAATATAAGGAAGAGAAACCAGCAACAGAACGAAGTGAGAATACACAGATTTAGGGTCAGATTTTTTTGAAGAGATGAGCATGTCGCCTGCCATGCCGGAGCTTTGGCTTCGGCGATGACAGACGAGGCATGTCGGGAAGCAGAGATCTAAGCCGGACGATTTTCGTCACTTCTATGAACGACAGCAAATGCCTTACGTCCTTCACTTACCGCTTCTTCCACTTCAGTAGACCACCAAGCTTGAGGTTGGCGTTTGATGCGGCCGAAAGGAATGGAAAATTTGGCCGCATTCAGTGCCAAAGAAGTAAAGAAAGCAGCAGCAGAGGAAAGAGGAAACAAGTATCAGTATTCCTCTGTAGGACAGTGAGAGTCAACATAAAAGGCAAAGGTATCCAAAGAGGTTTCTGAAAATTGAAGTAAGGGGGTCATACGTTGGGGCAGCAGAGCGGAGAAAGAGAGAGAGTTAGTAGAATTGGTAGGTGATAAGTGCTCAAATCCTGAAGAACCTCCCAAAAGCAAGAAAGAAGGGAGCAAAAGAGATGTCAAGAGTATAGCGATGGAGAAGAGTAGGAGTATCAGGGTAAAAGTAAAGTAATGTGCGTATCAAGTAAAAAGAAAAGACTCCATCCCAATAAGATTTCTGAAAATTTAGGTAAGGGGGTCGTACTTTGGGGCAGAAGAGTGAAGAAAGAGAGACAGTTAGTAGAATTGGTAGGTGATCAGAGCTCAAGTCCTGAAGCACCTCCTGAGAGAAAGGCGCAAAGGAGGTGTCAGGAAAAGAGCAACTGCTAGAGAAGTGATGGAGAAGAGTTGGGGTGTCGGGGTCATTGAAAGTAAAGAGGATAAGGAGATGACCCAATCGATACTTTTGAATCCCAGGGAGGGTGATGGCAGTAGAAGTCCCCCAGAATAAAAATCTTTCTGAAGGGAAAAAAGAAGTCAGTTCTGCTATCCGTCGAAAGAGCAAATAGGGGGAGCATAAGCATTAAGGAAAGAAATCGAGGGGGAGTTGTTTAGAGAGATGTTGACCCATACTTAGTCAGAATAGGGATCAATCGAAGAGAGAGAGAGAGAGAGGTGGTAGAAAGTTCAGAAGACGATAGGTCTGCCTGACAAAAATGATGAAACCACCGCTAGCATGCGGGTCATCGAAAGAAAGAATGGTACACCAGGAGTGAGTGCTATTAAATTGCAGAACAAAGAATTCTAGGATCTGAATAGAGGAGAATAGTCAAGGTTGGATTCCTGGATACAAATAAGAATCACAGAATAAAACCAGATAAAGTGAATTAGTACAGCGCACCTGTCTCGAAGATCTCCGGCATTCCATTTAAGAATCCTGAGCGAGTCAGGGGAGGAAGAGGAAGCAGAAGGTATAGAAAAACAGCCAAAAACATGAGAGGTGGAAAAGGTGCAGAGGGAGAAGATACTAAGTGGGCAGAAGTAGAGTTGGAAGTTTGAAGACGAAGGTGGAGTGGGAGCGCTACATTGGCTGAGGAGGAACCTGATGGACTAAGTTGAACAGTGGAGGAATACAAACTGGAGCTCGAAAAAAAAGACACAGTATTGGTAGATGTGGAATCTCCAGGAGAAACAGAGACCCAGCATGGAGGTAGTCTCAGGAGTGAGAGATGCCTAGAGTTTTGAATCTGGAACAGGAGAGTAGTGAGCATCTTGGATGGACTCATTTGGAGCAGGTGCAGCATCGCACAGACCTATCCTAACAAGTCACAATGCCAGCGCACACTGAACAGGGAAAGATGAACATGGGGCCAGGGTAGGATGAACGTCTCCGCTCATCAGGAGAATGAGAAGATGGGTGAAGGCATGAGAACAGAAAAACAGTCGACCATTTTTAGAAAGGCCGCTTGCTGCCCTTCTGCCGTCGTGGGTATCACGGCAAAAAAACAATTTGTATGAGGGGAATGCCCGGGGTAACTGGGACCCTCGGAAAGGCCAACAGCCATTTTGACCCAACCCAAACGGGGTCGGGGACCGCACCACCACGCTGAGGCGGCTGTTGATTCATGCAAGTGGCACTGTTTCGACCCCATGGTCGAAACAATGTCGCATTTATCCCGGGTATGCTAAAGGTCGCGCAGCTCTGCACTAGTTTCAAAACAACGTAGAAATTCACCTTATTATTGCTGCCAGCAATACACCGTTGAACGTAGTAATGAAAATATATTTAACAAATTCAAACGCTTTCGGCGCGGCATATCGCCCTCGTCAGGATCTACATACAAATACTTATAGTGTTAAAACTCTCGTTGAACGAAAACACAAAATAACTAGTAAAACTTCATTCTGCAGTCTCAGTAATTGTTTAGTTACTGCTAACAAAGAGTTTGATAAAAGAAACAATTGCCTGTTAGGAGTTAATCGGATTTGAGTTCACGTAAATAATTGTATAAAATGAACCAAGGAATCCCAGCATGGTTCAGTGGTAAATTGTTTAAACGATTTAATGAAATCTCACATTGATAATAAATTTCAAGTGCTAGCCAATTCTATATGGAAAAGGCTTTTAACAGAATGTAATCGTCTCAGCGCAGCTAATCAAAACCAAAGCCTCCACTATACTCTCCGTAAACTACGCCAAAATAAAAATATTAGAATATGTCAGCACGACAAAGGAAATGGAGTTGCGTTAGATAGTGAAGATCGCTATTCAAAACTTGACCACATTATTGACGACCCCACAAAGTTTATGAAAGTTAACACAAATGGAAAAGTACATCCAATAATCGCCAAAGAAAATTAATCAAATACTACGTCAATAAGTATCTAAAATCACACGATAACAGCATAACCAGCGAAACTGCGTCAACTGGAATTGCACCAGAGAAACTATATGGCACTATAAAAGTGTAAAAACAAGGCAATCATGCAAGACCAATAGTCTCAACACGCCAGAATATAACTTGCACAAATTTCTTGATCAAATCATTAAACCCTACATCCCAGCTGGACTTGACATTTCACCTGTTCGACAAACTACCAGTAATAGAATTTTCTCCATCTCCTAATCAAATTATGATCAGTTTTGACGTAGTTTCCTATTCACACACGTGCCACTGGAAGAAACAATAAATATGATTGCTAATTACATACAAAGAATACAACTGAAGCCTCCCTGCTTTTGGAAAAGATGTTTTTGTTGAGTTGATGCGTCTGGAAACCCAAGGATTGTTTTCGTGCAAAGACACACCGTGTAAACAAATTGATGGCGTCACAATGGGCTGCCCACTTGAATTAACACTCGCAAATTTTTTTATGGCTCCAATAGAAAATCAACTTTTATGCAATGACATGGAATCATCTCCCAAATTGTATTTGAGATATATAGATGACATTTTCGCTATATTTGATTATGACCAATTATGCACCAAATTTCTGAAAAAGTTTAACACCCTGCACCCCACTATCAAGTTTACTTTAGAAGCTGCTAAAAGTGCAATACCTTCTATGGATGTGGAAATTAAAATTAACTCGGATAAATTTGATACCTGGTCGTCGAGGAAACCTTTTAACGCCGGATTATTGTTAAATTTCAGTGCTTTTTGTCTCACAATTTGGAAAGAGATCTTATTTTTTGTCTTCTCAATAAAGCAAAAACTATCTGTTCAACGACTATCTCTTCCAAAAAGAAGTTGCTTACCGAAAACATCTTTTTTACAGTAGCGGCTATTCATTTCCTGTTTTTAACAAAATTTTCAAAATGAAAAACAGACAATAAAACCGGAAAAGAATTTATCAATCTTTTTTCATTCCCTACCTTGAAAAAATCTCAAAAGAATTCGCTTTTTAAATTCAATCACTAATAAAGAAACGGTTTGATACTGAAATTACAATAGCCTACAAAACGACAAAAGTGCAGAAATACTTTTCTTTGAAAAGCCAAACTTATCTAATCTTAAATCCAAAAAGCCAAAGGTCGAACATAAGTTTATCTGTTCACGTGATGTGGACGTCACGTACATCGGTACGTCCGCAAGACATGTGAGTACTAGAGCAGGGGAGCACTTAAATGTTTCAAGGTCAAGTAAAAGTGCCATCAAAGAACATATAAAAAAATGCAGTTCATGCAAGACTCAGCCTAATAACATGAAGCAATTTGAAATAATTAGAAAATGTCAAACATCTTACGAAGCCAAAATTTATTAAGCCTTGGTAATCAAAAGAAGCAACCTTGTGATGAACAAACAACTGCACGCAAACGAAGCGTCATTTTTATTTAACGTATTTTGACCATACATATTCATTAAATCGTTTAACTAAACAATTTACCACTGAACCATGCTGGGATTCCTTGGTTCATTTTATACAATTATTTACGTGAACTCAAATCCGATTAACTCCTAACAGGCAATTGTTTCTTTTATCAAACTCTTTGTTAGCAGTAACTAAACAATTACTGAGACTGCAGAATGAAGTTTTACTGTTTTTTAGTATGAATATTTTCAAGTTATTTTGTGTTTTCGTTCAACGAGAGTTTTAACACTATAAGTATTTGTATGTAGATCCTGACGAGGGCGATATGCCGCGCCGAAAGCGTTTGAATTTGTTAAATATATTTTCATTACTACGTTCAACGGTGTATTGCTGGCAGCAATAATAACAACGTGTATTTTAAGTCACCTCTCTACCCAAATTGTATTAACGTAGAAATTTTACCGTAAGTGGTAAAAACACGAGTTATATCCAGGAAAGTAAGGGAAATGATGACGTTGAAGATCCAGTTGGTCGTGGTGCTGGCCGCATTGCCACTGCTCCTCGCCCATTGCGGGTAAATTTCAGAATTTATTGTCCACGGCATAGGACCCATTCCTATCAATGCAAAAAAATTACAACCTAAATCCTTAAAACAAACACAATTTCCACAAAATACAACAGCTTATGTCTTAAAATTGAAAGTCAATTATGGCTCTCAAAACGCAATAAGCTGAAAAGTTCACCTCGTGAAAGTATTAATAGTGAGACCGCTAACCCAGAATGTTGTATGAGACGACTTTTGAATACTAGCTCATGCTTGAAAAACTGGAATTGGGAATTTTCGGGCTACACATGCATGAAAACCAAAGGAGGAGAGCGGTAAGGGTATAATCCCACCAGAAGATCTGGCACCAAAAAATTACACACAGAGAAAATCATGTGATCAACAAAGCGATGATACGGAGTGCTGTTTTCGAAACTACGAGAAACATGATGCAAATCCGGTCTCCTTCGTAAACAGTAACAAAACCCGATTTTGAACAATGGATCTCTCTCTTTCTTAGCTCTCCGAAATACTATAGTTTTTTTTCAGAAAGCACAGTTTTTCTTGTCGTGTTGCTATACCAGACTCCTTCCTTGAGACAAGGGTATGGTTGGAGACCAAGAAGTTCCAGGAGTCGGGAAACTCTCAATAGCCAGGACCAGACATCAAATAAATAGAAAGAGGAGTTGAACATTTGAGTGTGGCGTAAGGTCCGTAGCTAGGCAGAATAGATTGACATAAGAGATGCTCTCACCCGAGTACCGCAGGTATCACACGAACAATTCTGAAACTTCTGAAGATATAAGCATTCAAAAGAATGCTGTGATCGTCGTAGCGTCGGTAGAAAAAGCAGCTACCCAAGGACGCCAAAGCTTAATTCTGCCGACAAAACTGCCAATCCAAATCACAAGATCGTAGTTTTGAGTTAAAGCAGGCAAGAGCTCCACCTTATCGTGAAAAGAACGGCAAGAGCGAGAGCACAGAATAGAAAGAGCAAGATCCACGCTAAAAGAAGTAAAATTCCAACGAGAGGAGGGTCAGAGATCAGGGAAAGAAAAGAGAGAGCGAAAGAAAAAAGAGCACGAGTGGGAAAATAAAGGCAAAGCCTTTTCAGCAGCTGTTGGTGAGTCTTGGTTTCATTACGATTAGTCATCCTGAGACCGAAAAGACGATAGACAAAAATCTCGCTCATAGTAGGACAAAGTGAAATGAGTCAAGATGACCAGCAAGGAAAGCTAAGAAGTCTCAAGGAAAAGGGAAATTGGAGGAGACACAAGGCAAAGGTAGAGACGCGACAGGCCGCTCTGAGAAAATGCCCTCACAACTAAGTCAGTAGATAATAACCGCCTACAGAAACAAAAGAATCTCGAAAACTAATTAAGTCAAAATAATAGGAATATAAAAACTAACAAAATAGTTGCTCAAAATGAGATGAATTTTAAAAACAGTAAGCAATGATTGAATACCGGTAAGCGAACGTCGCTATGGTAGACTGTATACATTACAATAACGTCAAAAAACAGCACATACCAGGAGCAAAAAAGGCGAGATATAGAACCATCCCAAGCATAGCCATCCATGAATATTGTGTGGGGCAATAGTTAGTAGCGAAGTATGGACCTTCAGCATGCATCTCATTACAAGGACCGTACTTTGACAACTGCAAATACGGAGACTATATGATGAAGAGGCCTCGAATTGGCACAGATGCTCGCAAAACTTCATGCGCGGACATTTCTATCTAGGAATGAATGGGGCAACCACACACATATTCTTAACCCCTTTCCCTCTTAGGAAGTCGTGGGGGCAGAACTGGGTGTTTCCCACAAACTTCACGACCTCCAGTGGCAACCGTTTACTCAACTGGTTTAATTCCTAGCCTTAACTAAGAAACGTCCTTATGCAACACTTCCACCTAGTGTTTAGGCGGCCAAGCGGTTTTACCAGTTGGTGTAACAAAAAGAATTTTGACGAGTAAGTCTTTCTTAGGGCATTCTACTTAGATATAACCAAACCATCGCAGCTGTCACCTATCGACACAAAGAAATAGCGAATCGAAATTTTTTGACACACAAGTTCCCTCGATTTCCACCGAGGAACTTGTGTTCCCTCGTCATGCTCGCTGTGTTCTTTCTCGTCTTCGCTGCAACGAACACAGCGTTCTGTGAAGTTCTTATCTCTCTGGGATCGGCAGAATCGAGAATCCTTCCTGCAGCGCATGCGAACACTCATCCCAGGACACCACCCATCTCATTCTGCATTGTCCAGCTACAGACTCTTTGCGTCGCTCACTCTTTGGCGACTCTCTGGTCCAGGCCCTGGGGAGTTGCCCGGCTTCTACGGCTCCATGGTCTTCCGCCATGCCCCCATCCCTGGGAAAGGATCGGGTAATCAACAACAAGAAGAAATAGCGGTTCCATATTACAAAATTTCTGCATTTTTTAAATGTAGGGTATTCCATAAAGAGCACCGAATATGAATTAGACGGACGTTTTGTGTGTTAAAGTTTAGGGGCATGCTTTGGTCATTTTTGCGAGGTGTTTTCACTCCGATTAATTGTTTTTTGTTTATTTTGCAGAATATTTTATGTAAAATTGAATTATTTGAAGAATGCCGGTACTTGTTTAGTAACCTCAGTTCAACAAGAGCAATCACTCATTGCTCTCCCATTAATAGAAACTCTCCCATCGACATTCTACTCGGGTTCTCCATGTTTAGTTCTAACGAAAGGATATGGGGTGATCCTCATGGGATACTTTGGGCTGTGCCCCGTCCATTATTTATAACGTTCACTTTTTAAGAAAGCTTGAGAACAACTTGAAGCGTTGCTTTTACAACCGGATGCTTTTCCTGTCGCCAACCTCTAGATGGGAAAGCCTGATCTTTGGTCAAAAAGCCTGGCCACAAGGCAGTGGCTGGGCTTGAGATCGGAGTTGTCTTTTCCTGGATCAGGGGTGTCAAACCGGTGGTCCGCAGGCCAAATGTGGTATGAGACGTAATATTTTGTGGCCCGCGTAAGGATTTCTTGGCACAGTGCGAATCCCTGGCCTCCAAATTTGGTCTTCGAAAAATTGTTCTTCAAAAAAAAAATCTTTCAAGTTGATATGCTGCCAAAATTGAGAAAATGCTGCCATGAATTAATGGTCGACAACTGCTATAAGTCGCGGGTGGCATTACAGGTAACGGTGAGAGAGAGGTAATGAATTTTTTTTTGGAGATCAGCACCATTTCAGGTTACATCTCACGATTTCCGGAGATCGTTGCCCGGAGAAGTGGTGATCTTCAAATAATGACGTGCCTGGTGTGCCGCGAAATTCGGTCAACTGGTTTCCTGTGCTGGCAGACAAAAAAGTTTGGGGACCACTGATATAGTCTTGCCTGCTTGAATTTTTTTCAACAGAGTTCGGCCCGTATAAAATCCAGGTATGCAAATGAGGCTCACAGCACTGAATGAGTTTGACAACCCTGTCCTAGGTGAAGTGCATGCACCTGGCTACGAGCTCCACCTACTCCACGGTCGGATGATTAGTGAGTGCCAAGCCAAGAAGGTAGTGGCAAAGGCACAGCAACAAAAGAAAGAGTCTCGGTGAAAAACTAAACACAAAAGGACAGAAAATGATTTTTAGGGTTGTAAAGTAAATGGCAAAGAAAAGACGAGATGTCACTGGAATAAACTACTGTACTTGAGAAACGAATATGGTAGTGTTGTTGTTGAGCCAGAATCAGTGAAGAAGGAATGGAAGGAGTAGATTGAGCAACTGATGAATGTGGAGAATACAAGAGATGATAGAATGGAAGCTGATGTGATAGAAGGACCGATAGAATGCATCACTGAGATGGAAGTGGAGATTGCACTTAAGTGCAATGAAACTTGGTGAGCACCTGGTCCAACGGGTATATCAAATGAAATGTTTTTAGTGGCGGGGTGTAAGAGAAAGAAATTATTGGTAGATATTTACAATTTGATTATAACTGAAGGAAGGATGCCGTCTGATTGGGAACTTAGCATTCTTGTACCTGTATCAATGGTAAAGGCGATCCATTGCAGTGTGGCCCATATAGAGGCATTAAGTTGCTTAAGTATGGCATGAAAGTCTTGGAAGGGGTATTGTAGAGAAGGTTATGATATAGTGACAATCGATGAATTGCAGATGGGGTTAATGTCAGGAAAATAAACTATTGACGCAATTTTTGTGACACAGCAAATTCAGGAAAAGTTTATAGATAAGAACAAACGGTTACACTAAGCTTTTGTAGATTTGGAAAAGGTATTCAATCGATTACCCGCGGAGGTGGTTAAGTCAGCGTTACGAAAAATGATGGCTAAAGAATGGGTAGTACAAGCAGTGATGTCTGTGTATGGTAAGACGAAGAGAGTTGTGAAGGCAAACCATGGTATGAGTGAGAAATTTGAAGTAAAGACTGGTGCACATCAGAGGTCGGTATTAAACCCGTTCTGCTTGCAACTGTGATGGAGGTCTTGACAAGCGAGATTAGAGTAATTACCGGCGCGATGGTGTAGTGGTGAGAACGTCCGCCTCGCAGTTGGTAGACTTGGGGTTCATTCCCTAAGTCGAGTCATACCAAAAGACTTTAAAAACTGGTATTCACAGCTTCCCAGCTTGGCGCTCAGCATGAAAAAGGGATGGTGTGGAGAACAAGCCGGCAAGCTTGCTTGTTGTGTCCTTGGGCAAGGCACTTAACGGGACGACTCCATCTTTACGTGGCAGACAGATAGTGTACCTGTACTTCACCAGGTTACAATTGTGAAGTTGCTAACCCAGCATATTGTAAGAGGCGACTCTTGGGTACCCACCAATGGCAGTCTGCCTTGTTGGTGGTGGGGCTACCAGTCATTCATGACTGGTTCGAAATGGGCAGTTATCTTTCCCCTAGCCTAATTTCAATTAGGTTGGCGGCATGAACCTGAATTGCCGTTCGTGCCGTACCTCCATCCCGAGGAAAAAGAAAGGTAATGACAACAACAAAAACAGTAAGTCTGCCTTGGAAAATATTGTATGCAGAGGGCTTAATGCTGGTAACTGAGAGCATGGAATCATTGAAGAAGATTTAAGTGTGGAAAGAACAATTAGAGAGTGAAGGAATGCGCTTAAATGTATAGTCCAAGGTTTTATTGTCAAGAAAAAACTGAGGAAAACAGACCACGGTGCAAAAAGGCTATGGCTTGTGCTAACAGTAGGGCTATCATAAATCGCTTGCGCTTACCAGCAACTTAGTTTGGCACAGCTTGTAAAACGTGAGAGTTGATGTGGTATATGTGTGGTGGGTACTTTGCAGGAAGTTAAAGCATATTATTGTTTAGTCAGTAAACTACGGGTAGCCTATTGGGCCAATTCAATCACCAAAACGTCTAATAAAAGGCTGAGTTAAGGAGCAGCAAAGTATTGGTAGGCTTATGCTAAGTCCTCCATCTCTGGAAAAATAAATGCGTTTTTTTTTAACGCTGAAGTTAACTTATCTCAAAATCTTGGCTAGAAAACTAGTGTGTCTATAAATCTTGACAAGAAAACCAGCATATTTATTAGCTGTTTTTTTTAACCAAAATTTTGTCTAAGCCATCAAGTTTTAGACTTACGTACTAGATGTTTTTTCAAAGCAATGTCTTTTTCATTGGTTAATATCTAAAAACAGCACATTGTTTTGCAAGCATATGTTTTAGGTTTTCTAATGTTTTAATAATAATACTGATTTGTAAATAATGGTTTAGTCATTGTTTTGCAGATATTTCTAAATTTAGTTTTTCTAATATTTGTTTTCCATTGCTCTCTATGTATCTAGCCAATTACTATTTCCTATTTCTATGATTGATTTAAAAGAGCAACAACTTACAGAACTGCAATTTCTAAAAAGTACTACTGATATATCTTTCATGTTTGTCTTACAGTATTACCCTGTTAGTTTCCAAATGGGGTGTATACTTGCTGTGTCCGACTGTTGCATTTTTGTGAAACTAACGAGCACATCTTTGTACAAAAAACTGAGCAATTTTTCTGTGCTTCCTTTAGCAACTTTCATGTGATGACAACATACCTCAAAAATGTGCAGTATATGAAACAGAGAACAGCTAACTTTTCTGAAGGTGAAAAAGCTGTAACTTTGCTCATAGATGGTATATACAGCTAATCGGGTAGAATACCAAAATGGAACTTTTGTTGGTTTGACAGAAGATGGTGCATGTGCGCGGACGGTTTTAATGTTCATGGTACAGTCTGTTTGTTAAAGCTGCAAAGATGTGTTTGCTTAGTACCAGTAGAAAACTTGATACAAACATATCGCATTGCTGGTTTGATAAAGTGATGACACGCCTCGACAAAATCTTCCTTGAAGTTGCTGTTTCTGTCGACAATCATATTTGTAGCAGGTGAGCAATTTTAATAATTATATTCAAAGTAAATTTAAACATCGCCAGTATTGGAACCTGGTATTATGAAAATAAGCCTAAAAGCTTTACCAGCAGCTAATTGCGAGTTTTGTATTAATGCACTTGCGAACAGAACAGACAACAGCTATGCTTGTAACCAGGACAAGCAAATTATATTGCGTAGTTGTTAAGGTATATACATATTGTGCATGCAGAGTAACTACTTGTCTACCAAGTAACAGCAGTTTGTATACTCTGCATTTTAGACATCCCATCACGTATACTTTATATAATATTTTACTTGAAACATCAATAAAACGATGAAGCTTTTTTGATAGCGAAATCGTTGTACTTCTGCTGCCTTATGAGTTCTAATGATATAATGTACAACATCCTTCACTTCGAAAAGCCAAAAGTTTTGTTTGATCCTAATTCGTTAGACATGCCAGGGTGCAACAACATTTTATCAATGTACCTACCATAATTATTTCAGTGCCGAAAATAGTGAAAACCTGTACTTTGTGCACTTGTTATTTAATAGTTTTCGACATTAATTCTCGGATAACTTGGAGTTTGTTCATAAATTTAAATGCGTTTAGATGTTGAGAAGAGAGATGACATGTGCATGCCTTTAATATTTTCTTCTAAAGTACAAGAGAAACCACCAAACTTGCGCCATCTTAAAGCAGCTCCGGATATTTGCAGGCAGTGGAAACAATCAGGCTTAGCTGGTCATACCGATCAAACGTTCCTTGCCAGTATTCAAACTATGCCAACAGTACCTGAACTTGCTCAACATTTGCACGAAAAGTTTGGTTTTTGTTACATTCTAACCAGAAAATTCACTAGTGATCCTATCAAAGCGATGTTTGGCTGGTATCATCAGGCTAATGGCGGGTATTTTTTTATGTCTTGAAAGCAACTGCTTGAAGCGGAGAAGAAAATCCGAAGGCTTAGATTGTTGCAACAATACGACTTACTTGCAGCATCTAAGCTGCGTATTAATGATGTGCGATTAGCCACCACAGCCAGCGAGGGCACATCCAGCTCTGAAATTTCGTGGCTGGTCAACTTTTTTTCAGAGATGATTCTTGACGATTTGTCAGAAAATGACGCCAACTTAATCTGTTATGTTAGGGGCTACATTTGCCGTCACCCTCAATGTTCTTCCTGCAAAGTTTTGTCGGTAAAATCTGACGACCCTCCTCCACTTCCTCTTTGTGATTTCGCACACAGCAATTTGTTTGAGATGGCTAGTCAAGGTGGTCTGGCCGACCAACTGAGTTCTGTTTTGTTGTGACAACATTGACTGTGCAATACTATTGCAGTATGCAGTAAAGTACTTTCAAATGATGCAGCAAAAGCCAAACTCTTTGCTTGTCTGAATCGGCGCTCTGCGTTCTTACAGGCTGTTGAAACTGTGGTGAAGGACTCCCCTAACTTTAGGAGTGCTGTCAATCAACTTTGCTTAAAAGGACACTCCAATTTTACATTTATCATTAATTGTGTGTTTAACTGTTTTGCTAAAAACGAACTTAAGCGCTTAAATGCTCCCAAGCATGAGGATCCTAGACCTATGGCTTGCAAATTCCGAAAACTTACTACTAAAACTGCAAAAACCTAAAATTAGTCAACACTCACTTTTAATTCTGCAATTTTTTGTGGTCATATTTCATTTCCTTTTAGTGCTTTTTTAGTTTTATTTTGTCGTGCTAATGTTTGAAGTATGAAACAAAACTTGCAGTTTATTGTATTTCTTGGTCGTTGGTTAGCTTTACAATTAACCTACAGTTTATGCTGTTTAAATTGCTGATTCAGCAAGTGCGTAAGGCAACGTCTTAAGTTCATCATAGTAAAAAAATAACTAGGTTATGCAGATTATCACATGTTACATTGTAAATAACTTGCAGTTTAGCTTGAAAAAATGTCACTCATTCTTAATTTTGGTGCTAAAATGCAAAATTGGTCCTTTGAAAGCGGAAAACAAATAGCGCTACTGTTAACACGTTGTTTTTCGAGTTTCGCATCCCGGTATGTTAAGGTATTCCTGGTGCGAAAGCACTGTTCTGGTGTGAAGAGTGATCTCAGGACAGTTTGTGGTTTCATCCGATATAGAACATGCGTGAGAGGAAACCATGACAATAAAATTGATATAGATTTTGGAATGGATTTAGGGAATAGGAAATATCAAGAAAGAGACGAAAAATTTTGTTTTCTGGGAGAAAAAATAAAAGGGAAACGGAGGCTCAACTACAGCATCAGTCGCAAGGATACGATGTGCATGGGAAAAATTTACAAATTTGAGTGGTCTCATGACAAGAAGGGATG
Organism: Trididemnum clinides; assembly: GCA_963675345.1. Classification (NCBI taxonomy): domain Eukaryota; kingdom Metazoa; phylum Chordata; class Ascidiacea; order Aplousobranchia; family Didemnidae; genus Trididemnum; species Trididemnum clinides. Next base: position 3,065,839 of record OY776299.1, read on the forward strand.
CGCCATTGAGGTTAGAAGAAGGAATGTATGCAGCGTGCGTGAGAGGTGCCATGCTGTATGGGAGCGAGAATTGAGGTGTAACTACAAAGCAGACGTTGAGTTGTTTCATACTTTGTCATTAGTCTGCGTACAGTAGACGCGCACGGAGCTTCATTTTTGCCAAAAATGATTTCGAAGTTTTCGCTGTTTGCGTAGCGCATTCTTCATTTTCGTAAAATGTCTCAACAATAAGAACTTGTTGCGCAGTTGAAAACTGTTCTATGACACAAAATGCTAAGCAGCAATTACTAAACAAATACCGGCATTCTTCAAATAATTCAATTTTACAAAAAATATTCTGCAAAATAAGCAAAAAACAATTAATCGGAGTGAACACCTCGCAAAAATGGCAAAAGCATGCCCTTAAACTTTAACATACAAAACGTTCGTCTAATTCAAATTCGGCGCTCTTTATGGAACATCCTACAATTACATATTTCAGTAGGAAAAAATTCAATAACTACGAGCTATGGCACAACACAAAAACTACCTGGTGATCAGTGGCGTTGAACGGAAGACAGGTAGCATTGTGTACATTCCACTTGCCTTCCGGCATGTAGCAGTAACCACAAGTAGATGATTGAATACAAGAAGAACACGATCTAAACAATAAACTTAAGTTCAATATACATGTATATCAGGACGGTGCAAGGAAAATGACTTTTAACGAAAAGTCTAAGAATGTGTTCGTAAGTTATTGCATTTTACTTAGCACAAAACTTCAAGTATTAGCCAACAATAATTTCACGGTGTGCTATAAACAAAATTTGTTTTTAACACTGTACGAAATCATTTTAAATTTTCGATAACTTTCAACACTTTGCACTACTTTTTTTCGGCAAATACAGTGTTTTCTCGCTTACCGCGGTTAATGCGTTCCAGACCCCACTGCGGTAAGTGAAAAACTGCGAAGTGGCGGTACTATAGAATTTCCGGCGCCTTTGGGCTAATACAGGTATACAGTACATGAACGCTTACTTTTCGACACATATTCATGCACATCAGTATTGATGAACGCTTACTCTTCTGAAAACTCAAGAATAAACATGGAAAATTAGAAATGTTTTCTGCTTTGTTTATTCTGAACACAAGCGATACTGTCATTGTAAGGGTTAACAGTACAGTACTCCAATCACAAATAATGTACTGTACAACACTTACAACCTTAAGATACACGAGACACAGTTAACAAGGTGAACGAGAATAGCGTGATTATGCGCAAACAATCAGCGATGTGATACGCAGCCAATCAAAAAAAATTTTTTTTTTTTTAAATACCCCGATGCACTGAAGCCGCGAAACTTGAACAGCAAAGTAGCGAGGGAACACAGTATTGATAAAATCGAAAACTATTTCTGCTACGTTATAGCAAAAAAGCAGTGAAAATAGAAGAAAGCTTATAAAAGAAAACTAATACAGTCAATGTCTCATGCAATCAATAATGGAGCTGAGCCAGCGTATGTGACTAGAAACAAGCTTAATGTAGCGAGTTCACATGTCCACTAGGCCGGCGGCTTTGTTGGCCGTTTTTGCGATTTTTTTGCCGAGTCACGAAACAACGCGGCCAAAAATCTTCAAAAACTTGGCCACTGCCGAAGAAGTGGTCTAAGAAAAGGGGCTTTGATCGTATTACGGCTATCGCAGTGATAATTTGTGGGTTTTGCTTAGGCTAGTTGAACAACTTGAGTGAAGACTATCAGCAAATCGGTTGAACGCCTGGAAGATGGTTTTAGGCTAAACATTTTCACGTTGTTACAAAAGGGGGATAGGCTTTGGCTAGTTTTAAAGTAAGGGAAAGAGGCGTTAAAATATCTGTAAACAGGCATTTGGTGAATATAAACCAATCTTACTCTTAATGCTGAATATGTAGTCAATGTTGCAGATAATTAGTGAAAATGAGAGAAAAAAGAAAGCAATTGTAATATGACACAAGCCAAATTTGTAGGTAGTCGGAGATTTATTTTGTATGTAATGTGTCTTAAATCTTTTTAATAAACACCGTTAATAGAACATAATCATAAAGAGAAATTTCGTATCCCTCAAAGCTTTGGACCAGTGGTTCTTAACCTTTCCAACCCCTGGGACCCCTATTCTTAAAGATATTGGCTTGGGGACCCATTGTCTGCGTAACCTGCAAAGGAAGTGTATGTTGAAAGAACAAACACTATTGTGATAAGGCGGATAAGTTGTTTACTACTGAATCTCTAACTAATTAAAAAAAACTCTTCATGGAAGCATAACACAAGGGGTTAGATGAATATCACAATTTACTCAGCAAAACACAGCATGAATGAGTAGGCAGTGTGACCTCTGCTCTTGTCTCTTTGAAACAACCTCATCAATACGAGGGTTAATATTGCTGAGAGAAATTTTGATGTCATTTGTAACTCTAAGGCGATTACGGTACGTAGTTTGATATCAACTAGAGCAGACATGGCAGCTTCACAGAGGTGTGTCGTTGAAAATGGAATTAATGCTTCCAGAGCTCTCTTTGCCAATTCAGGATATTCTTGCAACATACTGCACCAAAATTCTATCACGAAAGAAAGCTGAACTTTATCTTTGCAGCTTGAGAACTCTGCAATTCCAGATGTTGCTCATGAATGTTTCTTTCATGAATTTTCTTTCATCTCAGCAATAAAAGGCTGCTGAATCCATGCTGAAGAAGGTTCAGATGTTGGAAAGTAGTCTTCCATTTTCTTCTCAAGATTGCTTATGTGATCATCGACTAAAGCAGTCAGCCATTCGTTAGTTTCTTGATCACTAATTTTACTATCCAACAGTAAAAGCATAGCAAAATTCTGGTTTCTTACTCTCTTTTTCCATAGGGATAACTTATTTTTTGAAGGCGGAGATCTTCTCTGCAGATTTTTTCCCCTGCAGAGAATAACTGAGCTCATTTAAAAGACTAACGATGTCCGCCAAATAAAAGATCTTCAATTGAAATCTATCGTCATCAAATAATGTAGCAAGTTCCACTGACCCATGCTCAAGAAGGAACGCAGCAACTTCAGTGACAAGTCCTGCAACACGGAGAGCACTTATCCCCGCGACAACCATCGCAAACCGGCGCGATGATATAGTGGTTAGAGCGTCCACATTGCAGTCGGTAGACTTGGGGTTCATTCCTAAGTCGAGTCATACCAAAAGACTTTAAAAAATGGTATTCACAGCTTCCCTGCTTGGCGCTCAGCATAAAACGGGATGCCTCCGCCTTTATGTGGCAGACAGGTGGCCCTCCCGTACTTCACCGGATTATAATTGTGAAGCTGTTATCCCAGCATGTCAGACGACTCTTGGGTACCCACCAATGGCAGTCCGCCTTGTTGATGGTGGGGCTACCAGTCACTCAAGACTGGTTCGAAATGGGCTGCCATCTTTCCTCTAGCCTAATATCAATTAGGTTGACGGCATGAATCTGAATTACCGTTCATGCCGTACCTCCATCCCAAGGAAGAGGAGGGGTAAACACAAACAACCATCGCACTTCGGCGAGGAAAAGAAGGTACTAATGCTCCTTTCCAAGGTCGTCGCAAAATGCTTTGAATAATCGGGAATTCACGGCGCTGCCACGAATGAAATTCGCAGCCTTTGCTACAGAATTAAGAACATTTTTCAATTCAAGAGAGAGTGCCTTACAAGCTAAGGCGTATTTATGAACAGCACAGTAATTTGATACTATATGCGGAGCAACTGGTTTCATCAGGGCTATAATCCGGATTGATGCCCTATCATAGCGGGCGCACCATCTGTGCATACCGATCCCACTTTATTCCATGCTATTGAATTTTCACCAAAAAATGCATTTGCAAGATAATGCAAGATCAAAGACATCTTTAGCTCTAGTTCTCTCCTTCATCTCTTGACAAAATAAAAACTCGTCCACAATCGCATTTCCTCTATCAAATCTCACGTATGCTACTAGTAGGCTTATTGACTTGATATCCGTTGTTTCATCAAATTGAAGACTTATTACTTATTCTACATGGGCTATCTTGGATTTGAACAATAAGCTGACTCAAAATCACGTGCTATATCTGCAATCCTGTTATCTATAGTGCCATCATACAAGGGAACCGAGTCTATTTTTTTGGCCTCGTTCAGGCAAGTAATATTTGCGCTATTTTTACCGCACTTGGCTTTATTAGTTTCTCACCAGCTGTGTGAGATGCTTTTGCTATTATCAAAGAACCTTCATACTAAGCGCGCAGGAGTGGTTGGAAAGTTAGGCAGAAGCCTAACGCAGGGAGCGTTCCCCTATATCATTACGAGCTCTCTTTGCTTTGAACGTTTCAACTGAATCGGTATTCTCTTTATGCTTCAATTCCTTGTGCCTCTTCAGCTTCGAAGGCTTGAAGGAATTATTGCTCAAAATGGTATTGCACAATGTGCACTGAGCATTGTCAAGTATATTACAACCAATAACTTCTGTGAAACCATACTGAACGTAAGAATCGTCCCAAAAACGTAATTGTTCTCTTTTCGGAGCCTTTAGTAAACAAAATAATTATGACCAAAGAGAAAATAATGACTAATTGAAAAGTTTTAATTATGCTAAAAGTGGCTAAATCATACAAATTCACTTTCGTGGTAATCGCATGTAAAACGTAGAAATGATATTGCAAACAATAAAAGGGAGCAGGCATAGTGATTGTCTTAAATTCCCTCCGCTCCTTCATTGCTTAGGTTGTAAAATTCTAACAAGGCCGGTGGCAAGTGGCTATCAGATACCAGAAAGCTGGGATAAAATTAGACACTCTGGTATCCAGCGATACCCAAAGTTTTCTATTTCTTCCTTTCACGCAGTAGGGCTGTGGATAGAGCTAGAATAGAAAGTGCCGCAACTGCAACTTTTATACTCAATCCTCAAATGCTTTATTAAACCTTATCTCTCATGGCTAGGAATTTAATATTTAACCCTCAATACAGAAACAATTTGTTGGATGATGATATGCTTCTCCAAAGGCGTTAGTTGCATCACTCTCAACAGAATTATCTCAGCTACCCGCTGTCAGTTTTCAACTACTACTTCAATGCAATTGTCTAAGCTTACAGATACATACTTTGATTAAAGAACTGTATCTTTGATTAAAGAATCATCACTGCATAGCTCTACCCACCTAACCAATTTTTAAATCTGGAAGCGACAAACGTCAATCTTTCTATTACAAAACCTTGAAACAGGTGTAGCAGTGAGACTATTTTTCTTACTCTAGTCTATTACATCGTAATATGTAGTAAAAAACTAAAAATGACGCCCTGTTGCATCAGACTGAAACAAATAGTTTGTTCAGCCCTAGAGAGAGAGAGATCCAGTTTTTTTAATCCGGTTTTGTCCGCGTTAACGCAGGTGGCCGGATTCACCTCGTGCTTCTCGACAGTTCGTAAACACCATTACGCCACTTCACTCTGTCAATGGCATCCTCCCTTTTCGGTCCAATCTGATTGATAAATGTGATACTGCGTATTTATGAAATGACTATAGGTAGCATGTTACCGTGAAACCACTGTTATTAGTCAAAGTGATGGTCGTTGTTGTTTGTGCATTTGATGGTTAAAAGAATACAGTTTGGGATTACCTCTGGGGAACCCCAGATTTTTCACTGGGGACCCTTGGGATTTTGTTAAGAACAAATGTAAAGCCAAAGTTCATATTTTCTATTCACGTGTATTTACATACCGATACTAACCGTATGTATCTGTTGGGGAATGCTTCAAATTTTTGATCTTAAAAAACTGCTTTAAGATATAACTAGAAAGATATTAAATTTCACTTACAAAAAGCTTTTCATGAAAATTTTTCTGACTTTGGTTGTTTTTGAGGAACCGGTAAAGCATTATTCTCCGGTGATAAAAAAAACCTTTGTTGAAAGTGCTACCGGTAAATCGTGGTAGTACTGAGGAGTTACTGATGTTGTGGAGACTTTGCATTTCTATCACAAGCAGTGTGACTTGACAAACATCTCAAGTCTCAAAAACAGAACAACCCAATGACGGAAGACCAATGATTACGGTCGCCATTAACCTCGCTTCAACCCACTTATACATGCTGCTGACTTGCGATTGTAGTGCTTTCTGTAAAAACGCGCTGTGTCGGTAGTAATCGCCAAAATAAGGTTTTGAAAATGCATTGCACTACTGTTGTTCTGAAGCTAAAAATATTTAACTGCCGACACATACCTAATTATGGGATTTAGTTTTATGGCAGGCCTAACGTTGAGTATTTATGTTTTTTTTATATATGTTGCTTCTAGACTAAATTTTTCAGGTAAATCATTTTTAAAGGCCTTATGAGTAATTCTCCTGCAAAATGGTGTTAATTACAAACCCACTTTCACTTAAATTGTAATGCACAGAATCGTGCTAATTACAGAACATTATTGTAAGAGCTTTTCAGGTCAATAATTTGGTTTGGTGCTTTTTCGATGTTGAAATATATGATTAGCTCAAAAATTTTGTATTCAGTTCTGAGCCCAATTAAGTAATTAAGAGAGCCAACATAGTTCTTAAACAGTGGTTTAAAATTATTCCTTGAACAAAGTCTTACTGTTTTTCTTTTGTACTGCAAAATATGGGATAATTTTTTCAGACTAGTTTGATAATCAAAATTAATAGCAGTTGGTTTCTAATGTTATTTCAGCTTTTCCGTCGCTTACCTTTTTGATGCTATGCTTTCGACAACTTGGCTTATTTGAATTTAATGCAGTGCACATCTCTCCATAATTTCACTTTCTCCTTTACCATTTTAGGTCGTAACAGCAGCGAAAAGTGATAGACAAAAGTGCAAAACTGTCATCCCGAGGCTTATTTACGGTTCTACGCTGTATGCGAAATTGCGAGAAACATATGGCGAATTCGGTCAACTCCGTAATAGAGACAAAACTGCATTTCAAAAATAGATTTAATCTCTCTTGTATGCAGACGTGAATAAGTCAAAACTATGCTGCATTGGTTAGGCTATTTTGAAGAAAGTAAGCATGCATAGTAATAGCTTTACTGCCAATCTGTGATCCCATCAACACATAACTAACAGTACAACCATGACTTGCAGCTCAGAATTTAACATCTTGGATGTCAGAATCACCTATCATATAATTTATATCCGTGAAAGTCTTCCAAGCAGAATAAACAGCATACTACACATTATACACTGTATTTATTCAACAAATCTAAATAGAAAGTCATTTTTTAGGCTAGCACCGTTATTTGTTAAAATACATTAAGATAAATTACCGAAGGATACCAGGGTTTCCTTAGTAAGTCAAAGTCAGAAAGAGCTAGGGAGTGATTAATTGTTTTTCCTACAGGTAATGAGCTTGAAACTAAGCGTGCTCAATTTAAAATTAATTAGTTAACAAAATTTGAAGACAAACCTGCTGTAGGGTGAAGACATGGGCCATCTACTAGAGAGAAAAATTGTGTTAAAAAGAATTATGATTGGTGTCATATTTAGCCCTTAATCTAACTTATACTGCTTCATGTGCATGCTATTAGTGGTGGTTTTATATTAATCTTGTTTAATTTCACAGGTCCCAGTTTAGGCCTATTCACAGCCCTGCACCAGCATACAGCCTAAGACTACCGTACTAATTGTAATGTAGCTTTAGCTTAAAACTTTGCAATATCCTGCCACTACACTGCTGCCTGAGCAAATTTTGATCTTCTTCGTCTGCGCGTAACAAAAAACCTTCAGTAAACAGTACTTGATGTAATACCGATCAGCTACACTATTAGATACTTTGGATTTTTGACTTGATCCATTACCAAAAATTATATTTTCACTACTTGGTTTGAACCACCACCATTTTGTGCATGTAAGCACCACCCGGCCAGTAAAGCCCATATTTTCCAGGGCCAGCAAAGCCACCGGCCAAGTTGTCATGCGAACTCACTGATAGTAACAGCTAGTAACATAAAAAACTACAAGTCAAATCGAAGAAATCAATTATAACCACGCCAGTTATTTGACAACTCAAGTGTTTACTTCATACGTCTAAATCAAACCTTTTACATGAGCTAGTCGACTCAGCAAAAAGGCAGGAATATCTGTTGGAAAATGAACTGCGGACCTTTAGAGATTCTCTAATTTCACACAAATTTTAAAGAATTACCGGCCTTTTTCAAGAATTTTTGAAAAATTACCTGCTTTCATTGATATCAGAAGACTACCAGGAAAGAAAAAATGAATAGCTGACAGCCTCGAGGAACCCTGATCTAAAATACATACGCATGCATGCACAAGCTCATACCCGAATAATGAACAACCAGTACCATCAAGTGGAGACGTGAAGTTGTATGAGACAGAAGGGGAATGAGACGATGCGAGGTAAAATCCGGTTGACAGGAAGAGCAAGGAAAACGTTACTCCTGAAATTAACACATTACTAGAAGGAACACCAAAACATTATTTAAACGCTAAAAAAAACAGCTCGTGAGGTGGTTTCAATCCGTTGCACTAACAGGACGGTTGTTCGAGATTTAATATCAAAGTGTTTGAAATTGCTAAATGCCCAGGCAATGCTTAACTTACGATCACTAACCACGTTCTTACACATCAAACATCGATTAAAAGCAACTCAGCAAATTACCGGTTGCATTCGCTGAAAAATACCGATAATATTCAGGGTCATTCTCTGCAGCCGAATTTTAATTAGAATTTTAGATTGTGAAAAAGCGACCGCCAAATGACAGGCTGCTTCATTGCCAAAAAAAAGCTTATACAAAATTTATTTCTGCAAAGCACCACAAAGTCGGTCTGAACACGCTACCTCGAAGTCGATCTAAACACAAATCCTTTTATGCATTGCCGTAAAGCACACCTGCCAACTTTTTACCAGCTATGGGCCTAACTTATCGCTTAGTGGCAGCGTAGGCTTAAAGTTGTAAAGAAAAGCGACAACGGGGTTAACAAACGTCTTGAATGCTTGACAGATGCTGACAGCCTGCTTCGATCAACGAGCTCTCATCACAGCATCCACATCACACAAAGCTAGTTGTCTAAAACGACACGAGTTTCAGCCGCTCGGTTGATACCCCACGCAGTTTCGGCCATCTAGCAGCGCAAGAACGTAGATATAGCTCCTATTTTCTAAATTACATTCTTTGAAGGGCAGTTTTATTTGATTTAAATGACGATAATACATATCGTTTAAAGCAATACCGGACTGAGACGTAGCCACAAAAACATTTGGGAGACTTCAATATTATCTACTATATTCGATATTTTCAAATAGAAACATTTACCCACAATCATAAGCAAAATTTTTTGTGATTGTTGTTGTATACGATCCCTTACGAGGAATGGGGGCAATGGCTGGAAACCATGGAGTTGCGAAACCCGGGCAACTTCCCAAGGTCTCGACCAGATGTCATACCGAAAAAAGGAGTCGCCAAAGAGTTCGTAGCTAGACAGTACGGAATGAGATGACAAGTGTCCTAGGGAAGATTTACGTAGAAAAAATTTCAAAGAAGCATTTCGCCTGCAATTCGAGAGAAGAGTGGATACAAAGGCTGAGAGACTACATAAAACTGTAGATAGCTGGAGCAGCGCACTTTACCTGGCTAACTTATCGGCGGTGTCACTGCCCAAACGAAATGAGTGACCACTGTAGCCTGCCAGAGTAGCCTACTCAACGTTAGTTTGAAACATGGGCTGGTACCCAAAAGTCACCTTCTACAGCATGCTAGGTGGACAGCCTTCATTAGGGAACGAGGAAGAAGCAGAACCAGCAACAAATCAAAGGATAGAGTAGTCTGATTTGAGACCAGATTTAGGAGAGCAAAGTGAGCATGTTTTGCGCCATACCTCAGTCTTGGCGACCACGGATGGGGCATGCCAAGAGTTATAGAAGTAAACCTGTCGCTCTTCATCACTTCTGTGAGAAGCAAAAGCCTTCCACCTCTTACTTGCCGCTTTTTCCTCTTCAGAAGACCATTGGGCTTGAGGTAGGCATTGTATGTGGCTGAATGGAACTGTAGATGAGGCTGCATCCAACATTCAAGGGCACTGCAGATGAAGAAAAAGAGAGTATTTCTCAGCAGACAATGCGAGCCCATCCATATAGGGTGCAAAGTCACCCAAACAAGCTTTCTAGAAATTGAAGGTAGGAGGACGCTGATAGAAGCGGGTGAGTGGAGAAACGATAATGAAAACTGAGAGGTGATCAGAAACCAAGTCCTGAAGCACCTCCCAGTAGCAGGAAAAGGAGTAGGAGCGACTGCCAGAGGAACAATAAAAAACAGAGGTGTCTGGGACATTGAGGGAATTTCAGAGATGACCCAATAAAGTGCTTTCTACTCACGAGAATCTGAAGTACCTTTATAGTTCCAAAAGTGGTGGTGACAGTTAAAGTCCCCCACAATGAAGAGAATTCGGGAGAAAGGGAGAACAGAGAGAGAAAAGCAGTTGATTCTGCCAAAGAAGAGTAAAAAGGAGTTTTTCGTAAAATGTTGGCCCCCACAGAGTAAGAGTAGGAGTTAAGTGAGGATAAAGAGGTCGAGAGTTCTAAAAAGGATCAGCCCTGTTTGATAAAGATGATGACAATGCCGCTAATGTGCGAGTCATCAGGGGAAAAAAGTGACACTGATGTGACAGAGAGTGAGTGCAATCAGATCTCAGAGCAGAGTATCCAAAGATCCTAAAAGATGAAGAGTTGAGACTGGATTCCTACATACAGATGAGATCGACAGGAAAGAGAAAAACAAAGTGAAGAGGTTTAACTTTTCTGGGCCGAAGCCCACCTGCATTCCGATAAAGAACTCAAAGTGAGTCAGAAGAGGAAGCAAGAGGCATAAAAGATCCGGAAGTAGAAGAGGGTGGAAAAGAAACAAAAACAGGGGGTATCAGAGAAGGTCTGTAGGTGAGAGTCAGGAGAAGAGTTGCATGTTGTCAAGAGAAGAGTTGTAACGCAGAGGGGTATGGGTGGGTTGCACTGCACAGTGGAGATATACCTTCTGTAGGGCCCCACAGATGGCGCAGGAAACCAAAGAAGTTGAGACGCAGCAGGGAGGAGGCTTCAAGAGTGAGAGCAGGATAGAGATTTAAATTCCCGAGTAGGAGAGGAAGAGCACTTTAAATGTACCCATCTAGAACAGGTAAAGCATTGCATTAATCTGCCCCCTTTAGATCACATTGCCGGCACACACAGCAGAGGGAAAGATGGAGCCAGGAGTTGAATAAAAGTTGCCGCCAAAAGCAAAAAAAGAATGAGAAGGCTAGGAAAATAGAGGAAGGGGAGCAAAAGAAGAGAGAGATGACCAATTTCAAAAAGGGTGAGTGCTGCTTTTCTGCAGTCTTTCGGAGGGCAGCACAGCCAAAAAATGTTTGGTGTGGAGAAAACCATAGGTATCTCGGACCCATGAAAAGGCCAACAGCCACTCTGCTCCAACCCAGCAGGGACAGGGACTGCACCATCACAACGACGCAGCTGTTGATTGGTACAAAAAGCAAACTTTTGCATCCTTAGTTGCGTGAATGGAATTTTAATTAAAAACACTTAAATATGGGGATCCACCGCTACAAGTTTTGGGAGGGATATGGTCTCTTTTTGAATGCAACCAAGGCAGCGTTCCCTCATCTGTTGCACATTGATATAGTCAGTTAACCAAAAATTAACTTTGAATTGATTTTCAAACTTGTTAGTTTGGCTGCTTTCAAAATTCTTAATAAGTAAACTGTCGCATAAATAGAATGTTGGTTCTATCTCAACTATAAATTTTTTTTTAATTCAGGCGACTTATAGTATCGCTCGAATAATTAAGTCTGACTGCAACTTAACAGCTAGGTGAAGATTGGCTTCTACTAAATACTTAACCACGATACTTTGAACCACGCACTTCTCGATAAAGAATAGAACAAATATATTTACAAAATACTTCGAGACTTTAAATTCCTTCGCTTGTCGATCACACAAACCAATGCACTCTAATATACCAATCAGAAACCAACCAGAAAACTAAGTCAATCAATTAACCGCTTGATTCTAGTCACGCTAACACGCTATCCGTCTCTCTACGCTCTTTGTTACTCTCACTTTGTTTCTCTTCACTCTTCACTCTGCGTTTGTAAAAAACTCGTCGCCTTATATATGTGAATTAAACACAACCTAGAAGATTCAAGAACGACATCACATGTCAAAAAAACACGTACTACTAAATTGAACGTAAACGCATGATCTAACATTATTACGTCATAAATCAGGTACGATACAAATTTTAACTCGAAAGGAAACAGGGTTGTTGCAAAAATAACCGAAATGTAAAAGCAAGTTTAGATTCGAGAGGATTCTAGATACGAATAATTACAGCACAACAAAAGCAACAAACGTATATAAACTATTCCAACGAAGCAAATTTACTTATTCGTGACATAGACTATTTAAAAAGTGGAGGAGTGTGCCCAGCTGCTAAACTCATTTTCCCCCCTACAGAGCTAAGTCCGTAATACTAGAAGTTAAATTCTATCGTCTTTTCCTTGTCGATCAAACTCTACTCTTGCTCCAACTAACGTGTTCAAAGTTTGTCTAAAATGAAAGAACGCTATGATCAATGGAAACTATGGCAAATCTACTATCTACTCGCTAAACAACATAAAGCAAAATATCCCAAAATACAAAAAGTTTCGTTCCAGTTGTAAAAAACTCAGGCTGAGTTTTATGACATCACAATAGTGCAAATTCATTCCATGGTTATCAAGTGTGATGACAGGTAAAAGATCAATAACAATTACGAAAATTTCTTTGGTAGCAATGCTCAAAACACAGCCATTAATTTGTTACTTACAATTCATGGATTGCTTCTAAAGCGACAATAAAATATATAGCGAGCAACATGTGGGTTGAGCAGCCTAACTGTCAAAGCTTTTTTAAACAAAGTGTAAAAATTAACTTCAATCGACGTACAAACCTGCGATGCTGATCAACGTGAGCAACCTTCTCCCCATCCGTTCAACCAACCACACGCCAAGGAAGGAGAAAATGAAATTTACAAACGCTGTACCAGCAGCCAGCCATATTGCCATCGCATCACTACGCACCCCGGACATTTGAACAATGGTAGCAGAATAATACCTGCATGATATAAGCGGGAGTTGGTAAGAGAACCGTAGTGCAAGGTGGGGTATTCTAGACGAGCCTGGTAGGCAAACTGCGGCTCGTAGTAAAATATGACTTGTGACCGCGTCCACACATAATCACTGAAAACAACAAAGGTCTTTAGTGTAATAACTTCTTTCAGAAGTTGATTTCAAAAACAAAAGGAAAAAGATATGCCTTTTTGCATAGTTTTTATAATTACTTTTTGCTTATTCAAATACTCTGCCTTTTTGCATTTGATCTCCACAAGAAAAAATAAAGAAAATTTTCAATTTAAAAATACAGATGTGAGTTGAGCACCAAAAAGAAAAAAAATTTTCAATATAAAAAGGCTGAATTTTTGGGGTTTATCTCCTTGGAAAAAAGAACTCTGCCCTTTGAGCTCGACACCCCAAAAAAGGTCTTAGAAGGACGCTGCGCCTGGACAGCAGTATCATCCACATGAGGAAATATGGCCGGTAAAAAAGTTTGCACCATTTACTTTCGAGTCTACAGTTTAGGTTTGAAACCGACCAAAAGCGTCAACAGCTTTTGTTAGAAAAGACATTCAAAATACATACATTCGCTTGCTAATCAAGATGCAAAAAGCTGCTTAGTTGAAGGCACTATAGACATACCGGGCATTAGTAAGTTATCACTCGGTGAAACAGCGGTAATTAGCGTGAAACAATATTAAGGTTTATTACCGTTATTTGGAAAAGCTACCTTACATAACAGCAGACTTCAGTATAAAACACACCATACTGTGAACTTGAAATCAAGCAACCCACATCACAGTGTTGATTCCAGTCAACTGTTGAAACATTTGCAGGCCACATCCCACAATCAATGCACGTCGAACTCCTCTATCTCGTAATATCTTGCACAATCCACCTTTATTTCCATCTGTACAACAAAATATGAGTCTTTACAACTCACTTCTTTTCTTGGAAGGGAGCAGCCCCAACTAAGCTATCTTGAAAGCTGGAGTTTTTCCAGAGCGTTTGCTTACATGACAACTTATAACTATCTAGTACAATCAGCGATTTGACATTGATAAAAGAAATAAACAATCAAGGCAAAAAGTGTCACATGTTGAAAATAAAACGCAAAATTTTTTACTTACAAATTACAAAGTAACAAGTTATACAAAAATGGTCCAAAAGTCGGTGGACAAAAAATGTTAACAACGTGAGATTTTAACATGTATAAAAGTTTATCAATGCTAATATATACATATAAGGTGGGTAGAAAAAAGTGATAACCCTGTTTAATCAAAAATAACTAAAAAAAAAGCTTTGCATACAATTTACATTTGGTTGAGGTCATAAGCAGCTAGTTTTGGTCAAGAGGTGAAATTTTCAGCCAAAAATATTTATAAACCGGAATAATGAGGAAATACAAAATTCAGGTCAAAATATGCAATGCAGGAAGTTGACTTAAAATCTACTTACCAAGGCTTTAATGATTAATATAGTCTCTATCCACAGAATCAACCAATCGAAACCATTTTTTCCAGGAAGATACAGACTTATGAATTTCAGCAACTGATATTTCATCCCACTTTTCTTTTATCTTGTCCTTCAGTTCCTGTTCTGTAAACTTCTCCGTCCTACCGGCATAAACCTTTTCAGTTTTGCTGCGATATCGATGCGAGACTTCGTAGTGCATTTGAATGCACAACTGGTTGACGTGCTGATGATCGTGGGTTCGACGCTTGGCATCAATTTCTTTTTCTAGTTGCGATCGAACTTTCAGCGACCATGTAAAAATGGACAGAGTAAGGAAATAGCAAATCTAAGCTCTCCTCTAAAAAAAACGTCTGGCATTGCACATTTTCACCTGAATTTCGTATTTCCTCATTATTTCTGTTTATGAATATTTTTGGCTGAAAACTTCACCTCTTGACCAAAACTAGCTGCTCATGACATGTACCAAATTTAAATTGTGTGCAAAGCTTAGCGTTTGTAGTTATTCTTGATTAAACAAGGCTATCACTTTTTTCTGCGCACCCGACATATATGGAGGATATCCTCCAACAATACCACCAAATTATATTATGG
Source organism: Trididemnum clinides (assembly GCA_963675345.1). NCBI lineage: Eukaryota > Metazoa > Chordata > Ascidiacea > Aplousobranchia > Didemnidae > Trididemnum > Trididemnum clinides. Next base: position 3,081,011 of record OY776299.1, read on the forward strand.
ATCCTGCTCTACTGATTTCAAAGCGAGATTTAGCAATCACAAGCATTCATTTACACACCGTCACAAAAGAAACGCAACCGAGCTATCAAAAGAAGTTTGGCGAGCAAAGGATAATGGCGTTGAGCCGTCTATAAAATGGTCCATTGTTTCTACAGCACCATCATACAAATGCGGAGGGAGCAGATGTAACCTGTGCCTGGCTGAAAAACTTGCCATCTTAAGCGGCGACAGGAAAATGATGCTAAATAAACGATCTGAAATAGTGAACACATGCCGCCACAGGAAAAAATTTAAATTAAAAAGTATCAGATTGGACGGTTCGTTGTAATTTGCGTGTTTTGTTCTTTTACTTTTGCCGTTTTTCTTTATCCTTTCTTTTCCGTCTATTTTCCCAACTTACCGTTTACCATATTAAGTATATACCTGTTCCCATTGTTACGTCACTATTACTCTCATACCAACCTCCACAGTTCTTAGTTACCCAGATGAGTTTACCGTTTGCAGGAGAACCAGCAGATTATTCTTTAGTATAGTTTCTGCTGGCTACCATACTATTTCTGATTACTCCCCCCGAACAACCGTAAGTAATACTGCATTCTCTGTTTCTTTTGGGTTCATTTTTCGTTTTTTTTGCAGAAATACCTGAGGAGCCTTAACGGCGAAACAGGCTGTAGTATTTTTGCTAATAAAGATATACATTAATTTGCTCTAACTATTTTTGTTATTGAGCACTCTTAAATATTTTACCGAGTCTATTTATTTATATATATATATATATATATATATATATATATATATATAAATATATATATACTGTATATAATATAAACGATCAGCCTATTTCACTGACTGTCCACCTGCTTTTGGACCACTCTATACAATTGCTTTGGAAAATTTTAGATATCAGTATATTTACAAACAAAATAGTGAGCTAGTTAGTTTATTTCCGTGCATCCAAATTATCCTACTTCAATCTTTAATATACGAAGCAGAGTTTTGGTTGTAGGTATGTACGCAAGCTTTAACTTCTCCAACACTACTGGGCGTACAACCATCAAACTCGGTACGATTAATCGCACACACAAGGTGAGTGTCACAAAAAAAGATTCAAGCGATTATACGTTCAGTCAAAAACCAGTCCTCAACTTACCAACTGGCAAAAATTTTACCCATTTAGGGGTTAAGATAACGTCACAATTAATGCTTGATTGCAGAATTTGTTTTATTTTGTCAAAAAATGCAGAAATGCGGTTGAAAACTTTTCCGAAAGATATAAACAACGTGCTTTCGATGAAAAAAATTTGAGCTTGATCTCAAACGCAACACGCGATTTTTCAACCATTTTGCATTACACACGCTTTTTTTTACTTTATTTCTTGAACCGCCATGCCACACTAGCCACGCTTTTATCCTTTTTTTTCTGAACGCGCCATGTTAGCGGAGTCGTTTCTTCGTAACCATTCAACACAGATGGATGACATACCTCAGGGGTCAACAACCGTTCACGACTTAAGAGCCATTTGGGCCGGATTTCCACAAATAAGAGAACAATGAGAGCCGCGAAAGACAGTATTTAGGCTAATTGGTATGATATAGTATATCAAATCAAGGTTGATCTCTAAAAAAAAGGAGGGGCTTCACCTTTCACCCAAATGAGCCGCAACTTGCCGACCCCTGACATAGCTTAACCTTTCGATGCGAATAATTAAATTCATATTTATAACTTTCGCTACGGAAACACTAGATCTAAGAAAAAATTATCCGCTAGAAAACCAGTAACAGTAACTACGTCTAAAGCATATTTTATGCTCATTTTAATACTTAACTACAAAAAATTATTTTGAGTAACAACAGCCTAGCTACAACCTTAAAAAAATATTCAGTGTAAAATCTCACAGTCTACGAGAAAAGATTTTTGCTTACGTTTCTTGACGAAAAGAACGTTTTTTTGCTCAAACGCATGCCATCGTACCCATTTACCAGTCACTAATTGCAAATTTTATTTTCTTCATCTTCTCAAAAAACGAATACCGTATTTGTAATTGATAGGCTGTTTTTACGTAAGACTAATCTTGATGTAAAAGTAGGTAGGTTGGGATCAAGACTAATTGGGAACATTTTGCTTGAAAATAGATCATCAGGCGTACTGGGATAGGGGCCGGGGCTATGGGAGAAGGCATGTTCTCATTATATGAAGGCATTTTCTCGCTATGCCAGAATTATGGCCAATAATGCAGCCAAAAAACTCAATATCACGAATATAAATACGAAAGGGGGCACACCAAACTATGAAGCAGGCCTAACACTATGTAGTTCGTTTCCGTAATCGTGAAAAACGATCACCATTTTGGTACCATTATTTTTGACTTTGTTCCCCCTCCCTAGATTTTTTGGAAAGAACGAATGAAAATTTGTGAAATCATACTTCGTTTGTATTACCGGTCTTGATTAATACAGCAAGATGATTACCATTGTGTGTAAAGGAACTATGACCTCTGTTTACTACAACTTTTTGTTGCTGCTGTCACAAATGTTTGCTCGGTGAAGTCGGCGTAGCAGCTTGAGTTGATACTTTTTAACTCGACAGAGGTGATATCAAGCCGTGCCAGGGTAAAATCGCACCATATTTGGGAGACATTTTTGCTTTTTGCTTGGAAAGAGCTTCATAGAGCTACCAAGATCATCAAAGTTAAAAATTAGGGGAAAAGCAAGATCCCTCTTTAACTATCCTGGGAACGCTTAGGACGGAAAAAGAGAACATGGAACATGAGGCGTAGCTAGTAGGGACTTGAGAAAGTTTATGGAAAAATCACAAGAAAACAACACCCCTGCGTCAAATCCTAGCGTACAAGTGACGTTTCTGCTATTTCGCTTTAAAATATCTTAATAACAGAAATGTCAACCCTACTTCCAAACTAAGGCAAACGGAAGCCCCTTTTGGCTACGTGTAGGCAATGAACAGAGCAAATGCAGCCAAAGCGTAGCCAGGACATAGAAGTCACAAATTAAATAACGAAAATGAGTGCACTACTTAACAAAATACGATGAGCGCACTACGTAATAAAATACGACAATCCAATTGTTGCACTTTTGAAAGCAATCGCTGCTTTGGATCGGATATTCCTCAGTTTCACTTAAATTGTTTTTCCATTGGTAACTTATTTAAAAGAATAGAAAAATCGGTATCGTGGGAATAAAGGCAATTTCTATGCTGTCCACAAAGGTTTTTGACTTGATCGCTCTTAGAGTGCACTTAATTTAGAAACGAGAACTGATGTGCAAAACAAACATTAACTTTTTGGTTCGGTTTCAATAACTACCCATTGGGTCCATTCAGCCGACTGAACTTATATTTTAAACCCAGGGGGCCATTCGGCCGACACTAACAGAGCCGGCTAGTATATAATACATCACCTGTAATTGAAGTAGAAGAAACATAAGTAGCAAAACAGAAGAGAAGGAATGCATTATGCAATATTTATGGAAATAATGGAAGCGGCACAACCACCTCGTCTTGTGCATAACGTCAATGACGATCTACTTCACATATTGAAACAGTATACTTTTGCAGTTGCTTTGATATTATAACTACATTTCAAAATAGTTAAGTTTCAATAAAGACCTGAACTTGAAGGTTAACCACCAATGGAAGACATCGTCACTGTATATGACAGGTCAATGATGATTTATGGCTCTTCATCATGCTTTCACATGGCGCACCCACTTCAACAAACACTTCACATAATTTCATCTCATACTCGTGAATACTGGGGTTATCAGCGACGCTCAACATGGAAAGCATTGATACTCAATCATACATCAACATATCTGCGCCTTCGCGTCAAAGTGACCTAAGCGACATTTTTATCAATTTTTAATTAATATCCTTTTATGGTAGTACATAACCCTAGATCTTCCTGAGAACCGCATTCTCTCTCCTGACTTACTAAAAGATGTTAACCTCATAATGAAATCTGTCCAACAAAATAACTGTTTTGTTTCAATAATTAAATGATAGAAGTTTTCATCGCATCCTGTAAAAAATGATTTTATCGCTTAGGTCATTTTGACACGAAGGCACAGATATGGTCACTACTCAGCAGCCACACTAAATAAAGCTATGCGGTTTTATGTCGTTATTTTCTGATGATGAGAGTTTATACGATGCTGGTAAAGTATACGTCTACCACCGGCCACCAGCTTTTGCCTCATCGATACACAAGCAAGCCTTCCGGGTGCGATGACGCAGAGATAATGAAGGGAAAATTTTGAACAGGAATTTAATAAGTGTGAAGAGTAAAATTTAAAAAATACTACCGATGAAAATGTAAATAATTTTTTTTTAAATCAAGCTGTTTTGCTTTTTCAGGTTTAGGAAGAATGGTGTATGCATAAACGTATGTAGCAATGTTTTTCCAAAGATGGCTCGAATAGCTGTTGAAAAAACATTTTGCGTGGAAACATATTTTGAGGCAAAATCCATGGTTGTTGTGCAAGCTCGCTTTAAAAAACAATTTTATTGTTGTGATCATCAAGACAACAATTTCATTGTTGTAATCATCAAGACAAGAAAGCCATATATACGTGGGTCCATAAATTTAAGACACATGGAACAACCTTTAATTCCAACGCTATGACACTGAATGGACCCATTCAGATTGGCCCAAGGAACCCCTGAAAATGTCAATGCTGTCAGAGATTCAGTTGTAGGTAGTCAAAGAAAGCCCTTGCTCAACGAAGCGAAGAGTTTGGTATTCCCCGTGAGCCAGTCAAAAGGATCCTAGCAAAAAATCTGCATTTGTAGCCAGACAGGATACAAATTAAATATAATCGTGAACTCACCGAAGGTGACGAGAGGAGTAGAGTGGCTGGTTTTGTCACAGGATTGGCGATGATCCAGATTTCTTGAATGACGTGTGGTTTTCGAAAGATGCTTTATTTCTTAATGCCCGGGCACGAGAAGTCAAAGAATAACATTTTATGGGGCAGTTCCTTCCTCAAGACTGCCAGCAAAAATAATTCATTCCTTTAAGTAAACAGCATCTCAATATTCTCATAATGAAACACAGGCTCATTGTACCATTCTGATTTGATGAAAATGAACGTGCCATCACAGCAAACACTAGGTAATACCTTTGGGTTCTTTAGACGTTTGGGGCAGCACTTGACCGACAAAGAGAGTTTGCTAGAAACGAGCAGTGGTTTCAGCAGGATGGGGCTACTCCCCACACTTCACATGATTCTCTGCAATGGCTAGGGGAACGCTTTCAGGATCGCCTCATCAGTCAGAGGTGTGGCCCAAAGTGGGTTTTACATTCACCACACAGGAATCCTCCACGTTTTTATGTAGGAAATTATCTCAAGGACAACGCCGACAAGAATTCCTCCCAAACAAATACTGAAGACATTTACACCCCAATCACGGCAATACCAAACGATGAGTAGGTTGAGAATCGTCGAAATTTTTGCAAATGGTGTTTAGGGGTGCCTGCAAAAACGAGGAGCACATCTAGAGCTCATCATGGAAAGGCAATAAATAAAGACTAATTAGCTTGCAGGACTGAAACTTGGTAAGCACATCACACACAAACTTGTGTCACACTGCAAAACATGTTGAAATTTTATTGATATTTTTATGGGAGGCATTTTCTGGGACACCAATCTCACCATGTATGTACTAGGAAAATTCTACCTCACCACTATTTGCTTTTGCTCTTTAAAATCAATAGTGTGCTGTGTGGAAGCATACAATTCTGCATTCATAGAGTTCCTTTGTCATTTAGAACCTATTCAGGAAAACGCTAGTTCTACAAATTATACTAAGCCAAAGACACCGCTCTGTTTCGACCCAACACTGCTAAATAAAGGATACGGTGACAATCGGTGAATGTGAAGCCAGGAAAATCGGTCCAAAAGCAAGCTCGACAAAAACTAAGCTGATGCTGTTGGTAAAGATTCTGACCCCATCTCAGTGATCATCGCAAATGAGAAGGTTAAATTCGATTCAACCTTTCTCCACCTGGATTTTATACATTCTAATAGGGTGACCTCAAATTCGATATTGACGGAAGACGCGTCCTTGCTACTTTAGTAATCCGAGATTTAAGGAAACCTTTATGGAAAGTTGGAGACACCACCAAATTTCATGACAAACTAAGCTCAAATTTACTTCCGTCACCCCAAATTTCACGTATGGCGTTGGAACTTGGCCAATCACCAAAACTCTGGCCAGTGAAATCGATGACTTTAATAGTAGGAATACAAGATCTTCGAAAAGCGTCAAATGGCACCAGCATACCCTTTACAGAAAGACCTAAACTACCCTGCCACCTCCATTCTAGCAACCGTCACAATGCTCACTGGCTCAGCCATATTTTCCGTCTCACCTCCAACCGTACTACACTAGAGATTTTCAAAACAGAACCAAAAACATTAAGGGTAAAATCGCCCTTGCGGTGCCCCTCGTACGGGCTGGCTCGACGTCGTGATGAAGGACTTCAAAAGATCTCAACCTAACCTCTGATGATGCTTTGAACAACGCTTTTGAATCGAGAAAGAATGTCAACTTGATTGATTGATAGTACGCTCAACTTATGACAAATAATGATAACAAGTTCGACAAAAATAAACCACATCACAAACTTTAAATCATCTGGCATGGATCATCACGAAAAATTTGTTGAAAATCAATAACCAGTAGCACTAGCGCGGCAAGAAGCTTTTCAGTTGCTATATTGCAGGTCAAGTCCGTAAAAAAATGATATTTGCGATTGAAAAAACCACTGAACGGCAATTATTTCTCGATTACATCTAAAAAACTTCTACTGGTCGCAACGCTATCTCACGGTTTTCAAAGATTTCTTGTTTCCGCTTTACCATATATACCTAATTTGTTGTGGTATTAAATTGCGTAATGCTTTGCATCTTTGCTTGTCTATTTTTAAAAAAAAAACAAATTGCAATTATGGTACCCATTTTTTTTATAGATTTCTGGAAAAAATACAAAAAATCACCAGCTCTCCGACATGGAAATTTTTCGCAAATTTAGCTGCGTGTGTGTGAAGTGTATCACTGAGAAAAAATTAACTTTGCGACAAATTTATCAAGATTTATATTTTTACACTTGCTAGTAAAACTACAAATAAAATTCCAGCTGGCCGCTGATGAGCTAGTTGTTATTCATTACATAAAATGTAATGAATAACAACACTCGAATATAACAATATCTTACTATTGTTTTCAGCTTCAACGAAGGCCCTTAAAACCTCATATTCTTTCTGAGCTTCCTCATCATCCCCAAGAACCTGAAAAGAATACGTTTTATAAATTACTACGTAGGTAAATAATATGTAAAATCTGTCACGCATTAGTCTCCCAGAACAGCCGCAATAATTTGCATTACACCTAACAAACTCTTGCCTGCTTCGTCAAGTTGTAAAACGCCAAGGCCAAGACTGAGGCATGGCATACGACTTGCTATTATCTTTCACCCAAATCTAACCCGAAAACTGTATACTTTCTTCTCCGCTCTATCACTGGCTCTCCTTCCTCCTCTCCCAATTTTCCTAACTGTTCTCCCAGGGAATCGGCTTCGGTCTATGCTGCTTACCTGAGATCTCACTTTTCCGTTTCTCAGCCAAATACCCTGCATAGCAGAGCCAGAGGCTACCTCTCTGAGCTCCGTAGAGCCACGTGCACTGAGGAGTCTCACTCGTCCTTCTGCTCTCCTTTCTCACTCGCGGAATTTCTTGCGGCTGCCTCCAACCTCTCCTCGTTCTCCGCCACTGGTCCAGACAAAGTTGCCTATCTCATGCTAAAGCACCTTCCTCGCTCTGGCATGAATTTTCTTCTTCACATCTTCAATCTTTCCTGGTCTTCACATTCCTTTCCTTCCATCTGGAAGACATCTTCCATTATTACCATACACAAGATGGGAAAACCTCTCGACTCTCCTGCTTCCTTCCGGCCTATCTCTCTCACCTCCTGCATATCAAAGCTGTTTGAACGCATCATTCTATCCCGTCTACTCTTCTTTCTGGAATCTAATTCCATTCTCTCTCCCCGTCAGGCCGGTTTCCGCCCTGGACGGTCTACACTTGATCAAATTCTGTACCTTTCTCAGTCCATTTCGAATGGGTTTGACAAACCCAGGCCGGGCTCTCGGACGATCCTGTCTACTATCAATTTCTCTAAAGCTTTTGACTCTGTCTGGCATCCCGCTCTTTTCCCTCCTTGTTTTCTCCTTGGACTCAATCTTTCCTTTCTGATAGGCGCGCTTGTGTGGTTTATCAAAATCACAAAAGTCGTTGCTTTCGAGTCCATCGCGGTGTTCCACAAGTATCCGTTCTTGGCCCTGTACTTTTCTCTCTCTTCATTAATGATCTTTCGGCCTCTCTGCCTTCTTCCGTCAGCTGCTCTCTTTACACTGACGATCTGACCATTTGGTCCTCCTCCCCCTCGGTCCCCACTGTGATGGAGGCCACACAAGGAGCTCTGTTTCAATTGGAGCGATGGTCTGAGTACTGGTGTCTTCCTTTCAATCTGACCAAATGTGAGGCCTCCTTCTTCTCAGCGGATCCCCACCAAGCTAACCTCCAGCCCAACCTCCTCCTACTCGGCTCCCACCTCCGTTTTAATTCAACTCCAACCTTTCTGGGGGTCATCTTTGACCACACTCTCCCTTTTTCTAAACATGTATGTTTGCTAAAGGCCAAGTTCTTCCCACGTCTCAAGGCTTTACGCTGTATCTCTGCTTCCTCATGGGGCCCCTCTAAGGAGTCCCTCTCTCTTCTTTATAAATCTTTTTTTCAGCCCCTTCTCACTTACGCTTCACCCGGACAGTTTCCTTTCCTGAAGCACTACTTATCTTACCAAATTGGAATGCCTCTATTGAGCGGCCAGTCGCACCATCACCGGCTGCCTCTCGTCCTCCCCTATCCCTCTGCTTCTCTCCGAGGCTTCTTTACCTCCCCTACGAGTCACCCTGACTCATTTCACTCTTTTATCTTATGAGCAGGATTTTTATCTCCCAACCTTCTTTCTTATTTCAGGTTTGGCCAGACTAGGAGTAAAACCACGACTTTGCAAATCGTCCTGAAAAGCTTTTAAGTCCACTCACCCGCTCATGCTTCCTTCTACTTCTCTTAGGGAGGCTCTTCTTGCTTTCCCTCTCTTTCCTCCTTAGAATCTGCCTTTGTTCACCGCGGAGTCAACCCTTTCCTCTTTATTCTCTCGTGCTGATCCTTCTGACTCTCACCAAGGTGTGGCTCTCGCCCACCTTGAGTCTCTCCCCCTTATGCTCTGGCACTCTGGACTGACGGCTCTGTTCTTTTTTTTTTGGCAAAGGCAGCTCTGGTGTTCTTGCCAACTGCTATCTCTGTAGCACTGAGACCACTCTTTCCTTTTGGCGGGCCCAGTTTGTTCAAGTTTTTCCGCTGAAGCCTGGGACATTCTGCATGTTCTTTGCTGGTCTCGGCAGCACCAACAAGTCTGCCACTTTTCTTCTCCCCTCCTACTATCTGACTCTCGTTCTGTCCTTGCCACCCTATCCTCTCCTTCTCTTTGCTCTTATCTCCAACTCTGTGGCAGATCTGGCAGGAACTATCTTCTCTTTCCTCCTGTTCTATCAGGCTACAATGGGTCCCTGGACACTTATTTGTCCTGGGGAACAACGCAGCTGATGAGCTGGATAGATGAGGAGCGCTACTTGTGCCCTCTGCAACCCCTTGTAGTCTCTCTCCTCATATCTCTCGTATCCACTTTTCTTCTTTTCTCGATTGGAGGCGTACTGTATCATCAAAATTCTTTGACAAACAGGTTCCCTCGATTTCCACCAAGGAACTTGTGCTCCCTCGTCATGCTCGCTGTGTTCTCTCTCGTCTTTGCTGCAACGGACACAGCCTTCTCTTAGGTTCTTACCTCTCCAGGATTGGCAAAATCGAGAACCCTTCCTGCAGCACCTGCGGACACTCGCCTCAGGACACCTTTCATCTCATTCAGCACTGTCCAACTACGGAATCTTTGCACCGCTCACTCTTTGGCGACTCTTTGTCTCTCTACAACCTTTGGACCAGACCCTGGGGAGTTGCCTGGTTTCTGGGGCTCCATGGTCTTCCGCCATGCCCCATCCCTCGGAAGGCGTCGGGTAACCAACAACAACAACGGCTACATCTGTGGATATCAAGTCATCTGGGAGCATACATTTTTAAGCTATGGATTGGCATTACACTGGTCTAAAATTAAATCTGTAAATAAAAGGGTAAAGGGTAGCAAAACCAGTAACCTGTCCCGCAAAAATTCTTGGAACGGAAGTCAGACCAGAAGCACTAGTCAATAGAGGTTGCCAATGATTTTGTACTTACCATTTCATCCAGCCTGTTCTGTCCCGGGATAAAAATCTAAACTCCCGGCGAAACGACAATGCGTGGTTGATCAAAGCTGATAAGTTTTTCAATTCTACTTCATACTACAAACATTTCTTTCAACATGTCGTTCAGAAAATAAATATTGGCAACAGACACCATTAAATTCCGAATGTTTAAGGTTGGGGTTAAGCTGAGGATTAGGGCAAGGTTAAAAAATTAAATAATGGCACGGCATTTCTATTGAGTCGATGGGCTTGAAGTTGGGATTAGGGTTAAATTAGTCAGAGCTAAAATTGGTTGGGGTTAGGTTAAATATTAGAGTTAGGGTTAAAATTAGGTTAGGACTAGTTCGTGAAATTTCACAGAATTTCTGCGTTGTAAATGTACAGTATTTACCGGTATTAGCTGTATCAAATTTATGAGGACGAGATTGTCCGCAATAATTTGCGGTACAAAATGTCCCATACATGAAATTGGTAATATTCGTCAACAGATTTTAGTTCAGATACTGCAGCAAAAACTAGTCGTGAAGCAAAAGAAAGGCCATTACTAAATGACTCGTTGTGACGCTCTATAAAGCAAGCTGTTTAAACATTCAATTACTTTTGATTTTTCTAAAAGATTTAGATATTTTAAGGAATTATATATCTAGTGCTTTTTTGCTGATCTTGTGGTTTTTGGAATGTGTCCAGTGGGAACACTGCCCGGCACCCATTGTGGTCGAATATAGAGTGAACAGGAGAGAATGGATGATTTTGCCGGTCTGCTAGAGAGTGTGAAAGAGAAAGAGCAACAAGGACAGAGCGAAAGCCAGAAAGTAAAAAAAGAGAAGAAATGTAGCAGACTTGTTGGCGCTGCCGAAACCAGTAAGAGGTTGCAGAATAGTACAAACTTCACCAGACAAACTTGAACACACCGTGCTAAGTGAATAGAAAAGGGTGAACTCAACGACACAAAGTAAGCAGTTGGTAAGGACGACAAGCCTCCTTGATAAAAAGAAAACAGAGCCATTAGTCTAAATCACAAGATCAAACAGCATAAAGTCCACGTGGACAAAAGCTGTGCCCTGCCAAGAAAGATGAGGGTCTTAGGAAAAGCATGAAGTAGAAAGTGTGCGCTCCACAATGAAGGAAGGCACGGTTCAAGGAGGAGAGGGAGGGCAAGCAAGAATAGCCTACATGTCTGGCCAAACCTGAAATATAAAAAGATTTGGAACCCGAAGGCCTGCTCTTAGGACGACAAGGTAAAATGAGTCAGGGTGACAAATACAGGGGACAGGAACATCTCAGAGAAAAAAGAAATAGGGGAGAATGAGGGATAGTCGCTGATGGCGTGACTGGCCACTCAGAGAATGCTTTTCAACTTGGTAACGTCGGTAATGATGAGAAATAGAAACCCTTCGAGTGATGCATAGATGGAAATCGGCCCAAAGAGAAAGTGATTACTTGGAGTTGCCTATGAGAAAACAGAAATACAGCATACAGCCACGAAAAATGGAAAAAATTAGACACTTTCGCAGAGATACCTGCATAGCAACAAAAGTAAAGTCAATTGTAATAACAAGAAAAAAGGCAGTAGGATTGAAGTGGAGAGGGGAGGAAAACAGGGAGTAACGGGGCTAAAAAAGAGAGCCTCACATTTGCCTGGATTGAGAGGAAGACACCATTGCTCAGACCAAAGCTCTGGTCGGATCAGAGCTTCTTGTGTGGCCTCTGCAACCATTGGTACCCAGAGCCAGAAGAAGGAGATGGCTAGATTGTCAGCAAAAAGAGAACAGCTAATGAAAGAACGTTGAGAAGCAGGGAGATCTTTGATGACAAGATAAATTAGATCTGGGTCAAGAACAACACCTTGCCAAACTTGAAAGGAGGGACTTTTGTGATTTTGAAAACCCACGCTAGCGTACCTGTCAAAAGAAAAGATTGAGAGTTTACTGAACAAAATAACGAGGAAGTCGAGCCGAAATAAGATGGCAAAAAAGAGCAGGGCACCAGACAAGGTCAAAAGCTTTAGAGAAGTCGATAGTGGCAAGGATTGTCCGAGAGCCCAGCTTGGGCTTGCAAAACCCGTTTGCAATGTACTGAGAAAAATAAAAAATTTGATCAAGGGTAGACCAACCAGGCTGGAAACGACCCTGGCAAGGACGGAGAATGAAGCAAGACTACAGAAAAAAAATAGACGGGATAAAATAATGTGCTCAAACAGCTTTGAGATGCAGAAGGCGATAAAAACAGGCCGGAAGAAAGCAAATAAATCGAGAGGTTTTCCCATCTTGTAAATGAGAATAATAGATGAAGATTTCCAAATGGAAGAGAAAAAATGCAACCACAAGGAAAGATTAATGATGTGAAGAAGATCCATGCCAGATCGAGGGATGTGCTTCAGCTGACTCTGTCAGGGGTGGAGGCAATGGAAGAGGAGAGGTTGGTGGCAGATGCAAGAAATTTATTTGAGGTGAAAGCAAAAACGTATACCAGAAATTCATCCTCACCAGTGGAATAGTGGTGTAAAGATGAAAATGGTGTAGTCAAAAATGGTGGCAACCTTCTCACAGCGATCCCTTGCTTCAGATCTCGCTTTAACCTGGCCAGTAGTGTGAAATGTGAGAACCCACAAAAGATCGTTCGAGGGAAGACATGATCAATTATAACGCACATTAGACAACCATAAGCAACAGCTCTGCAGTCGGTTTTTGAATTTTTTTAAATAACAGTTTTTGAATGACCGTACGCTGTTAACAAGACAAAAAAACTTGTTTCTTTCAATGTGAGCTTTTTCTGAACCATTCTGTTTTTGCAGCGAAGCTACCGTAGCTGAGACACAATGTAAAAGAACTTTCCGATGTCACCTGTATTCTGCTTTCAAGTCACAAACAACCTACTTACTTTTTTCAATGAAGAAATAGCTTTATCATATTTTTTCTTTTGCATAAGCCAGCGTGGACTTTCAGGAAGAAAGATGAAACCAATTAATTGAATAAACGCAGGCACAGCGGCCAGACCGAGCATAAACCTGTAAAAAAGCTTAGTCAGCAGCCCATATTACATATTTTCCGTTAAAAATTAATAAACTTTTGAGGCCAGCGAAAAAGCAAATAATATTCATGTGACAATTCGTGACAATTATTACTTCATAACCATAAGTAACACAGTTAGTCAAATTGCTTGAATCTTGATATGTTTCATGGTTGCTCGGCGAATGTACATCATTGTTAAATAAACAATTAAATAATTAGTATGCATTGACATCAATACAAAGTCGATTGAATTGCAATAAAGGCACACCTCCACCCGTTCTTCTCATCTGCGCTGAAGAAACCGTCAACACACGAAGCTACAAATTGTCCACCAGTTATGAACAGCTGGTTAACCGACACTAATCTCCCACGAACGTGTGGCGGCGAAACTTCCGCTATGTACATTGGAACAGTCATGGAAGACAATCCTGAAAATTTTAAGCTAACGAAGTAATTGTCGTTCATCTTTGTTGTTTAGTAATATATGAAACTAAATGTTGCTGATGTAGCACCTGCTATTGTATTATTTCTGATCAAAAAACAGACTTCAAACTCTGTGCGCTTTCTTGACAAATTTTTATAGTGCTTGTAGAAGGTTTCAACAACGAATGATGTGCTCTTACATTCAGAATACAAAAAGAGTTCTGCTGCAAGTACATGAATACAACCGCCACCCATCAAAATAATTTCATGAACAACCAAAATCACTCACCTATTCCTGCTCCAACGATTGCTCTACCAACAAGTAACATCTCTTTATTGAAAGCAGCAGCAAGGATGATAGAACCAAGCAAAAAAATAAAACTAGCTACCAGAATGACTATTCGCCGTCCTCCCCACGAGTTGAAAATTCCTCCAAAAAATGCAAATATAGCAGCAAATCCAACCGTGATAGCCACTACAAGCTCCTGAACATTACCACAATATTTAAATAGCTAGCTCTAATGAACAAATTATCGCTGTGGTGGTGAGCTACATAGTTTTAGTTGGAAAAGCTTTTTTCTGAATAAATTTGTGTTATTGTTGGAAAAAATTATCTTTTATTAAGGAGGGGTAAAATGCAACACTTTTTGAACATTAAAAATACAATACAACACCATTATCTTAAGTAATTGGAACCAGAGATAATTTGGATGATCTGTTTTGCCAACAATCACACACAACTCATAGAATACAATGCATCACACAACTCATAGAATACAATGCCCCGACGCCTAGCTGCAGTCATCCAAAACAATGGCGGACATACAAAATACTGACTTTTTGAGATTTATGCTATGAAATGAGTCCAAATCAACTTTGTTGTATTAGAGATGTGATACATATCGAAAAGGAGTCAAATAAATGAAATGTATGTACACTAAAAATGGTTCGTTTTCGATTTATTCGAAAAAAACAGGGTGGTCTTAAACTTTTGTTAATGACTTGTAGTAAATATGAATAAATCTATTTGTGAAAACTTTCACATTCGTTTAAAAATCTATTTTTTTTGTTCTTATGAATCATTAAAATAAGCACCAGCCCAATAGAGTAGTGGTTAGAGTGTCCGCTTCGCAGTTAGTAGACCGTAGGGTTCATTTCTCAAGTCTAGTCATACCAAAAGACTTTAGTAAAAATGATATTCACAGCTTCCCTCTTTAGCGTACAGAACAAAAGAGATAGTTAGGAGAGCACGTGGCAAGCTTGCTTGGTGTGGCCTTGAACAAGCCACTTAACAAGATGCCACCATCTTTATGTGACAGACAAGTGGCAGGGGTCAAGCAGTCTACCCGTCGTGGTGACCCAGTCTAACAGAAAAGTAGCTAAAAGGGCTAATGATAAGTTCATAAACTGAGATGCTTCACCAAAAATGAAAGATCTTGCTCATACAAAGATTGAAATAAGCCATTACACATAAATGAATTTTGTAGTCCCTTGTTCGGACATGTTTTGAAAAAAAAATTGCTGGGTTTGGAAGAAACTTTAGATAGACCAGCCACCACCAATGAAGTTTGATGATAGACATGCTTTGAGGAGAGATAACGGAGACGTGTTAAGAAAAGCGCTAGATCTTGAGGTGGTTGGAAAAAAGAGAGCATGGGCGACCAATGATAGCATAGAGAAGGCAGATCGAAAAACATATTGGACTAAAACAAGATCATGCCATTTACAGATAAAAGTGGTGCAATGCTGTACATAAACTTTCAAGATACATGAAGTAAATCCGGCCACTTCCATTAACGAAGACAAAACCGGATTCAGAACATTAGATCTCTTTCTACATGTAGGCAAGAATATCACCTGAAAAGAACATGTATGCCACATCACAAATAAATTTGCAAAGAGATGTTTTGAGAATGGATAATGATAACGTGTCAAAAAGAGCATGAGAATATGAAGTGATCGGAAAAAGGGGGCATGGGCAACTGAAGATGATATGATGAAGGCAGGCGGTAAAGTTGATTAAACTGATTGGATTAAAGAAGGTGCCATCAACACTGCAAAGAGTTTTTGTTACTTGGAGGGAAAGTGAAATACCACTGGTGGAAGCTACCAAAGGATTGTTTTGTAAATGGCAATTCTTACCAACCTCTAGGCATTTTCATATCTATTGTTTTCGGTGAATCTGCCAAGACTACGCAGATTAAATGAAACAAATGAGTTGTACCTTAAAGATTTAGAAAGGCTAAAAAAGAAATGTATAGACTCTTATTTCAACAAAACAGTGGTGGAAAAAATCCCGAATTTAGCAAAAACATGGACCGACCGTTTTGGACCAAAACCATTGAATAAAAACAAGACCACAGATCCTATGCTGATTTGGGCGTCCGCTTTTTCCGATTTACTCCAACTTACTGCCAAAGAGAAAAGCCTACTTCAAGCTACCGTCGTGTATGAGCGTCCACCTACCCTTGTCAATATGCTTACGAATTATAAAAACGTAGCTCATTCAACCACTGAAAATACTGGTCAAGGAAGATCCCAATTTTGCAAGAAATGTACCCTTTGCGGCCATTTCAACCATGATAAATCTATGGTACATCAAACTAGTACCATCACAGCAGCCAATGGTAAAATTTTTGCATTGAAGCAAACCTCGGATTGTTCAAACTATGGCATATACGGGGCAACATGCCGTTTATGTCACAAACAATATATTGGTCAAACCATAAACAAATTTTCAAAAAGCTGGAGCCACCACAGATTTATTTGGAATCAATTTAAATACGACAATATTGACGATAAAGCAGCATTACTACATCACTATCACACCTTTCATCGACTCACATTACAGACAAAACCAGATATTGCCGATTGTTTTTTTGTAACGTTTGTAGATCAACCGCCCAAACATCTTTTATCTATTTACGAAAACATATGACTAGACAAATGAAATGCCACTATTAACATAAATAAAATGCTCTTGCCCTCAATTAAGTGACTTTGTAACTATTTTTTTGTTTTTGAAACACTGCTTTAGTTTTATTTCCTCTCACATCTCAGTGTGCGATCTATCACTTACGTCACTGCTTCTATAGGTTATGACCCTTCACTCATTATGATGATATACTGCCCGTTGTTTATTTAGTAATTAGACGTCTCTTTTTATCTCACAACTATTTCTAATTAACTTAACTTATCATATTAGTTTGAATGTATTTTGAAAGGAGTCAGAGTTAGTTTTATGGCATGTAGTTTTGATAGCTGTTTACTATTATTGTAGACCCTGTGCAGATAAATATTTTTGCTTCTTGTTAAGTTTTGAAGACTTTATTATCTTAGTACAGCCTTTTCTCTGGTTTACCATTAATTTGAAAATATTTAATATTTTTTTTGTGCAATTTTTATTATTTTTTTTGCAGAAACTGAGAATGCGTTAGCGAAATTAATTTTTCTTATGGCAAATAAATGTCTAAGCTGACTTTATTACTGTTTGTTAATAGCAGACCCTTTTTCAACATCCACTGGTGGAAGTAAAGCATAGTGACAGCAAGAAGAAAAAATTAGATGGACAAAATTTAGAAAATATAAAAAATTGATTCATGGAAGAAATCTTTTGTTGAAAATGAAAAAATTACTATATCACATAATTATGTAAGGTCAACAGTGCTGTACGAGAGCAAGGCGTGGTTTCTAAGTACAAGATGGCGATTTTGAGAACCGAAAAAACAATGATGAGAGCAATCTGTGGGGTCGTATTAATTGAGCGAAAGAGTAGCTAAGAACTATTGATTTGCAGGGTTTGGAAAAAACTTTAGATAGACTACCACCACCAATGAAGTGCGATGGTATAGACATGTTTTGAGGAGGGATAATGATATATTAAGAAGAGCATTAGATTTTACAGTGGTTGCAAAAAAACGACAAGGGCAACTGGATGTGGTGAAGAGACAGCAAGTGGAAAAGCATATTGTGCAGATTGGACTTACAAAGATAGATGCCAGTGAAAGAACGAAATGGCACAGAGTGATGTTTAAACTTCTAGAAACATGAGGCAAATCTATCACCTCTCAATGGAAACAAAAGCAGATTATAAAAATTGGATCTCTCCATCAACAGATCACAGTGGTGCAGTGTTGTGTATGAACGTTTAAAGAATATGATATGAACCCTGCCACTCCGTTAACGGAGACAAAACCAATCTTTAAAATATAAGATATCTCTCTCTCTTTCTCAATAGTCTCCTACAATAACGGTTGTGTTGGTGTTGCAAACATAAAAAATCGCGATATTAACTAAATCAGTAGACTGGTAATAAAGAATACCAACGATGCGTAGTTTTTAACTGTGATAGCTGTATGAAGTTGATTAATAGTAAAAAATGACAAGACTTCTAGTAAATGTTATTAGTCATACTGGTTTCACTATAACAGACAACGCTTAAATATGGAAATCAGATTTACTTATTAATTTTGCATGCAAACAAAAGGAATTCGTTTATGGTCTAAAAATCACACATTAGTTTCCGTCCTTCAATTGGTCGCTTCTTTTACCAATCACGATAGAACTTTTTTCCGTTTTCTTTTTCGTCCAACTGTGTTTCTATATTAGTGACCCACTTCACCTTTTCACTCCATTTCTGACGCATTCTCTTGAAAAGCGTCACACAAAAAGCTTTGAGAATGAATACTCTACTTTCTACAATTTTCAAATTCTGTACCACCAATCAACCAATCACATAACCTTAAACGCCTAGAGATGATAATGTCAGTTTAATTAATGGTTGTAAGTAATCTGAATCCTTTTTTTCAATTCTCCTGTCTTCTATGCTATACTATTGTGTGTTCTTTTTGTATTGTACAGAAGGTCTTCTCTGCATCCCACAAAAATTTATTCTGCTTCTGTACCAAATTTTGCAACTATGTGCTTGCCACATGCAACAACTTTTTATAGCAAAATTCAAGCAATTTTCTCTCCACAAATATTCCCTTTGCCAATTCCATGTCCACCATGTATGTCCTCAAAACTTTAATTTTCTCCCGACATGTCCCTTAAAGTCTCCCACAAAAAGAACCATTTCACCAGGATTTTGTAAATCCAACTCGCATGCACTTTTATTTTAAAACCAGTCTTCCTCGTAGTCTGATCTTCCCGCCTGGATCCCATTACACATATCACCCTCATAACTTTCTCCTCAAAAATCATCACCATTGCCATCTCCCTGTAACTTTTTCTTTGAACTTAAATTTCTCGCATAGCTCTTTTTCACCTAAATTCCAAACCCTTACTTCATCATTACTTTCACACCACTATAGCGTATAGCATGCCCTTGCTTACCTCCAACCTCAGTTTTTAGACACAAGGGCTCCCCAACTTTAGTTTGAAACGTAGGCTGGTATTCAAAAGTTGCCTTTCACAACATGCTGGGTGAACAGCATCACCATTCCACCTCTGTAAAGCTCCGGAAACTACAGTTACTAGCTTAACTTGGAGTAATTAAATGATTATTTTTAAATCAGTATCATTTTGACTTGTTTATTTTGAAGTACAATTAAAAAAGCAAAAAATTAATGGACTTTTTAAAATATTTCTAAAAAACAAAATTAATAAGCCTTTACAGCTGCAGGGTAGATGTTAAGCAATTGTAATGTTTAGAAACTGTGATAAGAGACCAAACGCTGAAGTATAGAATAATAGACGACTTGTTTTAATCACATGACACTGGAAAGATGTGGAAATCCTCACCAAATAGTTGCCTTTTATTTAACCCCTGTAGGTCCCACTTAGTAAATAACTTAATTACGTCAAAGTATCGATGCATAACTGAAATATATCTCACGAATGATTAAAGCTTGCTTTATCTGAACGATACTGATTTTTCAAATTGAATTTAGTTTTTTTTAAATACTGACTTTTGATTAGTTGCACATTTTGTTTTTTTTTTTAAATTAAATTTAAATTGGCTAAATTTTATGAAATTACCTTACAAGCATTCATTGAATGTTGGTTTTAGGTGATTAAATAGGTATTTAGAAAAACCATTTTTGATAATATTTGAGCAAAGTCTTTAGTTATAATAACCCACGTAGTTACATCATCATGTAGTATCTAAATATTTTAAATATAAACTCTAGCTCAATCTCACTCTTGTGACGCCTTATAAACTTGTTAAGTTGTTTTTTCAGCAGATTAAAAACAAGGGTGCAAAAGAGGTGTTTTTTTAAGGTGTTGCAACTTGGCTATGAGCTCAAGATTATGAGCGTCCAACTATAAAATCTAGCTATTACTTAAAAAAAATATTTCTAAAAATTGTATGAAAATAAAAAATGCAAATTCCAGGCCTTTGATCTGTGCTGCATCAAAAATCATCACAGGAAAGTGCGCCTGCAATTGTTTCAAATTGCATGCCCTGACATAAAACTAGTCTACCCAAAAAAAATCTGGCAATTTATAATCACTTTTTAGAACATGCTTAGAGTACAGCCATTATATATAACTCATTTTTGCTGCTCTTGTCATATGGTTGCTACATAATCATTACTTGATGTCGCACAGATGAAATTTCACCTGCAGTTTGAATTCAAGCCACACGAAGGTCAGTAATCAGAAAATTTATACGATGATTTTACCTTTTACTAACGTGTTATTCATTCGTATTCATTATTTATATTTATACCAAGATTTTACTGCAGTTATACATTCATTATTCATATTCATACTAAGATTCTATTGTGGTGTTTTCAATAAAACATACTGAAATCTAAAAATTAATATTTATTTAAGTAACCGTCTAATAGCCATAAAACAGTATTCAACCATTGCCTGTAATGTCACAGTTTTGAAGTTTAAACTGAATTCAAGTCAGAAAGTAAAGTCTTCATTGATTCATAAATTGCTATCTGGAAAATTGTTCAATTAAATTTCAAAGCATTGGTGTTGTTCTTTTTGTAGTTACAACTAACCCCCACCAAGTGTGCAAAAATTAACAAGGCAATACCAGCAGCATTTTATTTTTGAAGTAAACGTGTAGATTCTACACACATCTTATCTGCACATACCTGCCAGGAATCATTCAACAAGAACTTGTTTTTGAGAATGATCATTGCACCACTGATGACTCCAGTGTCATATCCAAACAAAAATCCTCCAATGGCAGAAAAAAAAGTAAGAACATATACATATTTATTTGTCTGAAACAAAATATTGTAACTAACAACAAAACTAAATCAATACAATATTCAAAAATAGTTTTATTGAAACTTTGATCCAAAAATAACAGCCACACAACTTGTCAAAAACATACTGTAAACCAGTGGTTCTCAAACTGTGCTTCGTTTAAAGGCATTGCGGGATAATTTAGTTTTGTGCCATTAAGTCTAGGTTTTATTGCATCAAAAGAACTCTGATCGTAGATTCCTTTCTTACTTTCTTCTGACATTTTCACAATAGTGTTTTTAATACATTGTTGCAACGGTTGACTTGTTATTCAAGAATCAAATTATAGAAGTTTAACTTGATTGGCGAAAAATATATAAAGAATAAAGCATTCAGTTGTATGTTGGACGAAAACAGGAAAGATGAGTTACAAACTGAGAAGAGTGTAATTTTACGATTGAAGATGACAGACCAATCCAAAATCTCGGGAGCATCTGCATAGGGGCAGTTATTTATGTAGATTATGGGTCACATTTATCTCGCAGTGTGGCAAACTAAACTGTAAAATGCTGTCTGGTGCATTGCAAAGTCTCGCAAGCTTTTTTGAATGCGTCGCATCGCAAAAAGTTTGAGAACCACTGCTGTAAACATTTCAACCTTCAACTGGTGCCATTTTCAATGCAAATATTGTACTACAAACGGGTTGACTATCATTCTATAAACTATGCCATACCGACACTAAAACATGAACACACAGAAGCAATGGTCACGTGTTAAATAAACGGGGAGGAAAGGATTTGGAGTCTAAATTTAAACTAGGTTTCAATTGCTGAATGTAAGAGATTCCAGAATGAGGAGTTTGGATTTATCAGGAGAACTGGTGAGAATATGTGGGTTGTTGAAGTTAACTCTGTGGTTTGGATTGGATTGTAAACGGCTACATACTTCTGCATTGAAACTAGTCTGGTGTTCATCCAGGCGTTTTACTAAATTCCAGCGAATTTGGCTAAATTAGAAAGAACTAGAAGAACAGTTTAACTGGTATACTACGTAGTCTCTTAATATGTGACGTTGGAGATGATTAAAGTGTAGTTGTTGCTTGAGATTTTTCGTGGCATGGATAAATCTAAACATGGTGTCTGATAAGTGCTTAAGAATAAATTCTTTTAATACTTTCTCAACATGGTGGAAGATATTTCCTAGATAAGGCAACTTGAATAAATAACATTTAGAGGGATTCTTTTGAACCAAAGGAATCTGAGGAGCAAACTTTTTGTTAAGAAATTGCCTGATGCACTTACTAATAAAGCCAGATGGATATTTATTCTGCAAAAGTGTGTTTTGTAGAGGACCCACAAAGGTACCATCCCATCTCTCTGTTCAGCGTCCTTTACAAGATCCTCAAACAACTGATCTACAATCGTCCCCCTGCTCAAACCAATAGTTGACCCCTTGCTCCCAAAGGATCAGGCTGGATTTCGACACGGAAAGTCTACCGTAAATCAGGTTGTTTTGCTTACGCAAAACATTGATTCTTTTGAGGCAAAAATAAAAGCTCGTGCCATGTTTGTCAATCTGGCACCTGCTTATGACACTGTCTGGCACTGTGGCCCCATCTGCAAGCTGCTGAGACTTCTGCCAGACAAGCATATGGCCCAGATGATCATTAAACTTGTTTGGAACAGAAGCTTCACCCTGACCACTGGTGACAGCAAGCCAAGCAAGCTCCGATGCCTGAAAAATGGTGTCACTCAGGAAGATCAGTCTTGGCTCCTCTTCTTTTCAACATATACCTGTATGATCTGCCTTCCATAACCTCCAAGAAGTATGCTTACACTGACAACTTGGTGATACTTTACTCATCTGGAGATTGTAAGGTGTTGGAAAGAACTTTGAGCGAAGACATGACTACACTTTCTGCATATCTCCAAACTTGGCAGCTAAAGCTCAGCCATGCTAAAATGATGACGGCAGCCTTTCATCTCCATAATCGAGACACTTGTTTGCTCCTGTTGTGCAGAAACTATTGCACAACTTATCTGAGTTGGGCATTCGCGCTGCCCAATGGACGAACTTGACATGGGACACAAAGTACTCCAAAAGTATGCCAATGCTCGGTGTCTACATTCCTAGGGTCAGCACAAGACCATTTGGAATGAGTTTGACCAGAACAGCTTGGGTCAAACTCAATCGCCTGTGTACTGGCGTTGGGCGTTCCGGTTCGTCCATGCACAGATGGGGTCTTGCTTCTTCAGCAAAATGCGAGTGTGGCACTAGTGAACAAACTGCAGACAACAGTATTTTAACATGTCGCATACATTGGGCACTGCAAGGAATAATGGGTCTGACAGTTTGGGATGACGAAACAAGGTGCTGGCTCAACTCCGTCATCGCCAGCATCTGATCTAGGCAACATAGCAGGTTGGGGTGGTAAAGGATAAATCCTCGGTCCCCATCCTTTTCTTGTGTCTGACCTGGATCATAGATACCCTGCCATAGGACAAAGAGAAAAGGCAATTGAAACCTAGTTTAAATTTAGACTCCAAATCCTTTCCTCCCCGTTTATTTACCCCGTGACCATTGCTTCTGTGTGTTCATGTTTTAGTGTCAGTATGGCATAGTTTATAGAATGATAGTCAACCCGTTTGTAGTACAATATTTGCATTGAAAATGGCACCAGTTGAGGGCAGAAATATTCACAGTATGTTTTTGACAAGTTATTTGGCTGTTATTTTTGGATTAAAGTTTCTAGTTTTTTCTCAATTACACAGTGTGCCAAAGTTTCTTGAAATTTTGAAAATCTCTTCTTGTGCGCATTGACCTCATAATTGGCAATTCCAAAGAATATTATCTTTTTCATTTTTTACACCTTTTTCTGTTACAGTAAAACTACCAACATTTTTTGCTTAATATAAAGTAATATAATTAATTAACATAATACATATTATTGGACAATGGCTATCCTAAAAATGTCATCAACTCCCAGATCATCAAGAAAATCGCAAGTTTTACACCCTTAAGTGACTCAGCCCAGAAAAGTGCCTGGTGTACATGAGGGTCTCTTGGATTGGTAAGCCCTCCACGAACTTGAAAAAGAAGTCAAAAGTGCGTGTGGAAAGCTGCTATGGTTCTGTCAGCACCCGCTTGGTCTTTACGTCAGAGCACATGCTGCCTGTGGTCCGCAAGGATGTTCTACCTACCGCTCAGAAAAGTTCTGTCATATATGAATATAAGTGCCACTGTGATAATCGGTACGTAGGGCGAACATCTCAATGGCCACAGGAATGCATCAAGCAACAGGTTCCGCAATGGTTAAGACAACAATTGACGCGTCCACGCCAATCTCAACCACACAGATCGTGCAAGCGAAATTACACCAAACCGAATTGTGACTCTGCCGTTGGTCAACATCTTTTCGAAAATGATCAATGTGCATTAAACTATGATAACAAGCGGTTTTCAATCCTCGTTAAAGCACCCAGCTATTTCCATCTTAATCTCTTAGAGGCTGCTTATATCAAGATCCAGTGCTCAGTTTTATGCAGACAGAAAGAGTTTGTTTACGCTCTCACACTCTTTCGATAATCACGGAATTTGGCCTCTTGCTGCACTCTCTCTAACTTTCGCTATTGCAAAATCTTTCTTTGGCGTGCTTTACAATAATAGCACTATCATTGGCTTGCCTTGATTGCCTAACGTCCAAATTAACCACACAAAACACTTACTCACTGCAGATCTTCTCTTTTGAACTGATTTTGCCACTGATGAGAGCGTTATGAAAAGCTTATGGCTCAAAGAGCTTTTTTCAAGCTATATCAATATATTTTGTGTATCTGATATTCACATATTTGACACTGGATGAGTTTGCCATCACTCTCTTCCCTCATATTCCACATGAATCAACAGCATCATTGGTTACCTCTTTAGGTGTTTTGCTCCATTTGCTTTTTACCGCTTGCTTTCCAATATCTTTTTCTAGTTAACGTACTTCTCTTCCGCTTCTTTCCAATTATCTCCAACAAGGACTATTTCGTCAGCACACAGGAATTTTTTCATTGTTTTTACCACACGATCAGTTAACACTAGAATAACTGGAGCAGTCAGTTTACCGTTTTTGATTTTTAATCATTTATACCTCTGACTAAGTATGTGCAATAACACCGAAATTTTCCAACTTTTCTTATATCTTGGCTAACTTTTACCATATTAATTTTCATTGCATTGCAATGAGCACAGGTTGGAATGGGAATGAATTAATCTTAAATTACCACCAACGGCCATTTTGAACGTGCAGAAACCTCCTAATTTTTTCATCATTAAAATTGTCTTTCCAATTAAGCTTTTTGTTGTGCTATTGTATCAAAACAACCTAGCAACAATAACAGCAATAATCGGCAAAAGTTACGCACCAGTGTTGCAAAAGACAAATATGTTTGTCACCATAAGAAAATTAGTATAGGGATTGGTGGATGAAGCCTCCCAGACTGTTTTCAGCCCCATTATAAAAATTTCAAAAATGGGCAAAATACTCACTTTTGAAGTTTATTTCCGAAAAAAGGTCTTCATCTTTTTTTAGAGCTAAAAATAGCACAAACGTCAATCTGAAAATATTGATCTTAAAAAAAAACCAAGCGTATACACGCACGCGCGTCGCGCATGTTTGGAACATGTACCTAGCAACTAGCCGTTTTCCTTTGATTGCGTGATTCGATTGTTTGATCATAAAATACAACTACGGTACCGATAAAATGCGTTGAGATTTTGTTTTATTAAATGCGCTTTATAATCCGGTGCGTCTTGAGTATGAAAAAAACATGTAAGTAGCCGCTTTTTGATACTGCTCCTTACAATTCGGTGTGCCTGATGGTCGCAAAAATACGGTATCAGGTGTATTAACCACAATCAAGCAACAATTGAAGGTCTACAGTAATTTTTGTTCGTGTGTTATGGGAGTGATTACCTACCTAACATCCCACCATTCCATAAAAGTCATATTTCTTATGCCGATGTTGGGCGTTGAGCTAGAATTAATGCTATTTACATGCATTGTTCTGATAGTCTAAAACACTAACAAAGTATGTTGCAAAGGTCACAGAGTTTGAGTAACCAAATTTAACTTCACTTATTACACACAAATAGCCAGGGTATTTTGCTGCCACCTATCAGCAACCAGTAGGCTACTTGTTAGTAAACTTTTTTTAAGACTGACATAATCACGCAAATTATTACATCACCAAAGCACAAGTTCACAGTCAGTGTTTCCTTTAAACGCAAAAAAGTGCGAATTTGCGAAATTATGTCCGGCGGATTTGCAGACAAAATTTAACAGTGCGTAAAAAAGTCTGGCGGCTTGTGGTAACTTTTTCGGTTTGTTGAAACTTTTGCCATTTTGTTAGTAAAATCTTCAACCAACTGTTTAATGCGTGGGAGGCAATCAAAAGAAATCCAAGTTAGGACCGACGCTTTTTTCCAGCAATGGAACGTTTCACGAAAACATCACGCGGCTGTGACAGCAACTTGAAATATCGCGCACACCATTGCCACACTTTATTCGTATTAGAAATTATCCTTCAAGCAATTAACATAAAGACCAAAAAAATTTTCTTTACTTTTTCCCAGCCGATTTAATCGCAGCTAAAGAGCAGTACAGTAATAGCAAGCAGCTCTCAAGCTTTAGTTTTAACACAAGACATCTTTTTTCAAGGAAAGATTGAAAGTGGAATCGGTTAAACTCTATGTGTTTTCTTTACGTATTGAAGCTAACTTCAATCGTGCTTGTTAAGATAAAAAAAAACACATAGCTATCGATTTCAGTTTAGCACAAAAAGCACAATTTTTTGAAGGAATGGCTCAGCTTTCGCAACTCACAAATAAATAGTCCTCTCTTACTTGCTACTTATGAAAACTAAAAGGAAAAAAAATGCGACTTTTACCCAATCTTAATTTTAAATGTCCAGAAATGTTTTTTGTTCATATAAAAATTTAGCTGACAGATATGTGCTGCCATGGCTTATCAGTTATGACTGAAATAAGCCTTAACGTGAAGAAAAAATGTAAATTGTAGTTTCGATTTCTTTAAAAACGTTTTACGTTGATTTCTAGGCATTTTAATTGCTTGGAAAATAGTTTGCAATACAGTAAAATTTGCCTATGACGTTACGGGATTAAAAAATACTGCCGTTCACAATTGACCATTTCAAAATTGTCTTTTAATTTCAAACATTAAGATGTTTTATCCAATCTAGCTTACCAGAGTAAAGAAAAATTACTAAAAAGTCAAAGCTAACAAAAATTCGTGCATTGCGTAAAAAAAACAACTTTCGCTAAAGTGTAATTGTGCACGCGTGGCTATTGCACACTTTTGCATCTACCTGTGCATTGTGGCACCAGGTACAGTAGGCGGGGTCCCCCGAAAATTTTTCCGGGGAAAGCAGCCCCATCGCAGATGCAATAAACTTTTGTGGTTTTAAATGAAAAATATCCCTAAATATTTCTTTGCAGTAAGCGCCTCTCTGTAAAACCCTGCAGTTTTATGTGTAGTTACAAATATTATTATTTCAAATTTTTTACTAGACTTAAAAGCTGCGATTTCCAAACACGCGAATATTCGCATCCACGAATTTCTCTTTTTCCTTTAGCCAATTTTCGAATGCTCTTCACAAAGATAAAATTTCACCTACCAAATATTTGCGACCTCTTTTCACGCATTCGGTAAATGGTTAATTACTACTTAATAAGAGCGAAAAAAATTGTTATGCGACTATTAGAGAGCAAAATTACCATTATTTTCGCCACAATATCAAACTTACCGTTACTTTCGCCACAATGCCTAGCTAATCATTTTTGGCTAAATCGGAAGATTCGCTATTTTTTTGCATCTGGGACAAAGCTTACTAAAAATTAATCCATTTGTTTTCCTGCATGGTTTGTGAAGAGTCGACAAAGCTCAAAAGATATTTGTTAACGCCCATCAATAACATTGTTTTCCGAAACACGCTTTACGAAGAATGCAAGACGCACATACTGCCAAAAAATCTTAATTGTCTTCTTTCAAGTTGCACGGCTTCGGTCATCAAATACTTTCCGATTTTAGATCCCAAATCTACTTGCATTTGCAAAACCTTGTTTAATTGACTACGATAGATAATGTGAGTTTAGTTATTTACCATAATCAAGCAACAATTAAAGTTTGCCAGTAATTTTTGTTTTTGTGCCATAATCGTGGTAACCCACCTAACATCCCATGATTTCATAGAAGCCCTGTTTCTCATGTTGATACAGGGTGTCGGCAAAGGATTAATTTCATATAAGCGCATCGTTAACCTGCCATTGTAAAACGCTGATGAATCACTATTGCAAAGGCCCTGGAGTTTGAGAGACTAAATCTAGTCTAATTTATCTTATTAAAGAGAAATAGCGCGGTATTTCGCCGCAGCCTTTTTGGAACTGATAAGCTACCTGTTTGTGAACGTTTTAGGGCTGACATACGCTAATTATCACGTTACCAAATCGCATTGTCACAGTTTTGCCTCTCCTTCCCTCGCAAATTATGAAAACTCGGCGCTTACGCCCATACAATTGTTGTTTGGATTTGTTTTTAGGTCATTTTCGAAGGTCTTAGACGCGCAGTAAACTCGAGTACATGCTGCGAAAGATATAGCAGGGTAAACAAGATGCAACTCGCAAGCTGGCGTCTTGATCGGATTAACAAATAGAGATCATTCGTGACAAATGATCTCCTAGATCAGTAATTTTCAGTGGTGGGCCATGGTTTTCACTGGGTCAGCACTTTAATTAGCCTTCATATCGAGTGAAATTGGAAAAATTTTTCTTGACTTCATTATATATATCGATTGGACAATACCCTTGAGATTTACTACGAAAACTTTTTTGAGGTCGCTCGGTAAAAATGAGAAAAATACATTACCGGGGCTTATGCTTTCGTGCATGTCGCAATTGAGCCACATGCCAAGGACGGTTGAAAAGCACTGAACTAGATAAAGAGTGCCATAATCGACCAAAATACGCCTGTGAGAAAAAAAAAAGGTGCCGTTATAGGCAAACCAACGTTATGGATAGACAACGGTATCCAACGTTAGCTTAGCATATACACTGAATAAATAGTGGTAGGGTAACGCAAATATCTATTTTTACACCTTCAAAATATGTTACTAAAGCTGGTGTATTGGTTTGAACAGCTATGTCCGGCAGTTTCCGTTCGTTTGCTTGCAATTTCGCACTTGCGCCGGCGGTTACTCACTAACTAAAATCTTGAGGGAAAACTGTTCACAGTATTGCCTGCTCTCCCACTATTGCAAATTTTGAACACCCAATGCTTAGACCCATACAAGTGTTGTACAAACTTGTTTTTAGGTCATCTTTGATGACCTTCGGCATACAACTAGAGTTCCTGCCGTGAAAGACATAGCAATGCATACAAGATCTAACTTGCAAGCTGGCAGCTTAATCGGATTAAAAAATAAAAATCATTTGAGATGATGGCCCAGATCAGTGAACCATGTTCTTCATGGGGCCAACACTTTGTTGAGCCTTCACATGGACTGAAAATGGAAAATTTTTTCTTCACAACATGTTTTATATTTTATTTGGACAACATCCCAAAAATCTACTTCAACTTTTTTGAGGTCACTTAATGAAATTGAGAAAAATCATACAACCGGGCCACATGTCTCTGTGCATTTAAAAATGGGCTGCATGCCAAAAACGACTGAACCAAGTTAAGAGTGCATAGTTGAACAAAATACGTCTGAGGGAAAGACAAAGGGTGCTGTTATACACAAATCCACAACATTAGTAAACTTCAAAGACTACATTATTATAGGCTAGTTGATGTCATAAATGAAGCATTAGACGAATTCAACTGTACAATAAAAAGCTTGGAAACAGTGTGCATGTAGCTGTAAATCACGGTTGTTTTACTGTAGTGTGGTGTTTATGAGACGTTTAGCTGCCTTCCAAAATGTATGCAAAGGAGGATAGATATGAATCCGGGTAAACGATATCTTTTGTTAGCTTAGCATATACACTACATAAATAGCGGTAGGCGACAGAAAATATCCTGTTTTACACCTTCAAAGTATGCTTCTAAGGCTGGTGAAACAGATTGTTCAGCAACATCTACCAAAATTTGTCTGGCATTTTTTACCCATTTGCTTTTAATTTCGCACTTGTGCTGACAGTTACGCACAGTTGCGACTAAAATCTCAGAGGGAACACTGGAGATTGCTATTGATAATGTGCAGCAAACTGAATCAGCATCATGTACACTTGTCAGCTTTGGTAGTGAGACAAGAACAATAATGATACAAGTAGACTCCTACAGCACAAGTGCTACATGATAGTTTTACATCCAAAACACAGCAGAATTTGATTTAGATTGCAGGATGAAGGAAAATTGAAATGCATCAAATTTTCTTCGGAATCAAGAGATAGATTACAAGCTCTGAATGTGAAATGCAGCTAAAAAAGAGTTGAAGGCCTACAATTCATTTCATAAATCAGGATCTATGCAGTTTATTCAAGACACAATGAAGCTCATAATTCATCAAACTCCCACTTACATTGAGTCAAGACATTACTAATCTAACACAACAGTTAAAAGAAACTTATGACACAAAATACAGTAGACTCCGCTTAACTGGCTCACAGATAACCGAATTATTAGGTGTTAGGTGGATCATTTCCCGAATCAAATGTGCATCTTCTATGTAAATGTACACTGCTTATCTGAATCACTATTTTGGATAAGTGGATCACTTTTGCACCAAAACTTAATGAAAGCAAGGATATTGTGCAAGCTTGCCATAAAGATGAAGAAAAAAAGATGATAATGAAGATGAGAAACCTATCCCAACTGCTACAGAGACCAGCAATGCTTTGAATTCTCTCAAACGGGGTCTATTGGGGCGAAGTCAAATACTTACAGAGGACTTGAAACAGTATACTATATTTTGTTTTTTTTCTGCAGAAATAATTTCTTTTACAATTAACTAACTTGATTTGTTTTGAAGACTTCATGAGCTTCATCTTTTTTTAAATACTGTACCTTTCAGCTAACTGATCATTTGGCTAACTGAATCAAAAACACTCTGCCTGATGTAATGCAGTTTAGCAGAGTCTACTGTAATGCTTAATTATTGAGCATTTTTTAGTAGTTGAACAAACAATTATTTTGACTGCTCACAGTAATTCTAGGTAGGTTGAAAATGCGGTGATTCTAGTGTTAAAGCATCTGCAATATTTGCAAAAAGCTGTCGACTAAGTACTAAATCTTAATATACCCAAACTTTCACTTGAAACCATTTTGATATTTCACGTCCAAGTATCACTCAATCTGAGATTCCTCACACCTCTACCACCGCTCTTAATTTTAAGTGTCATCACACCTTTCTTTTTTAAAACCCACCAAACCACTTATCCTGGAACACAACCAAAGGCTTTCTCTAAATCTACCAAGACAAAATACAAACCTTTCCAGGTTTTTCCATATTTCTCTATTGGTGGTTTCACAGCAAATATAGCATTGACTGAATTTTTTCCTGGCATAAAACCCATTAAAATCTGGCTAATTTCAACTGTCTTTCAAATTTTTTTTCAAAAACTCTTTCCACAAGTTTCATTGCAGTTGGAACATTTTCAGGTTTCTGCAGCTAGTGCATTCCTTTGTACCACCTTTTCCCTTGTTCACTAATATCAGCACAATCTTTCTCCAACTTGTAGGCATTTCCTTCCCATACATTATGTCAATGCTGATGTTTGCAAAAGTATATTCAATACTTCATCACCATGTCGCTCCAAGCTCAACTGCTTTACTTTTCTTCATTTAAGACATTGCCTTTCTCACTTCCTCAAAGGTTATTTTCTCTGCGGATCTTATGTTTTGCTGCAACTTTAGCGTATTGTCCAACAGATTCTCTTCATTTAGCAGCTTTTCAAAATATTTCTTTCCCAACTTTAATCCATCTTCCAACTGCATTACAAACAGTCCATCATGATTTCTCATGCAGGAACAACCAACAACTTCTCTCTTGCTCACTGTCTTTGTATTTGCCATAGAATCGATGGTTTCATCCATTCTTTCATTCTCATTTCCTTAATCTTTTTCTGGTTCGGCATGCATGGTTATGAAACCTTTCTCATAGCTTTACTTCTGTACTTGTTATACACTCCTCTTGCCTTTTCACCTCTCTCCCACCTTTATTTTTTGTAATTCTCCTTTTTTTCTTACAGGACCTTCTTGACAGCATCGGTATTCAACTGCCTAGTTTCTTTTCTGCCAATACTCATGGGCACTTCACATACTTCCTCAGTGATTTTAGCCACTCTACCATTGACTTTTTCCCATTCTACAAGGGTGGGCCATAAACCCCCACATATCCACATGTTATAGTTACAATCCTCATTATTACAAAGATCTTGAATACAAAAGTTCTCATGTCATAATGTGGACAGCACTTTATGCACGTGTTATAGGACCATACTTTTTTGATGGGCCAGTAAATTATACCTCATATCTAAACATGCTACAGCAATGGTTTATACCAAAATTCAATAACCTTGGAATCAAAAAAATTTATTTTCAACAAGATGGAGTATGCTTTCAATAAGCAGGATTATCTAAATATTTTTCTTAATAAGTGGATGTCATGGTTTTGTAACATCTCTAGCACTTATGCAATGGCCCAAAAGAAGTCTGGACATGACAACATGTAATAATTCCGTTTGAGTATGCATAAAAGATATTGTGTCTAAACTATGTTATCACTCTAACGAGTTGAAGGCAGCTGTTACTACAGCATTTGGAACAATAACTCCAGCTATGTTGAGAGAGATGTCTTACAGAACATGGTGTCACATAAAATTATCCAGCAAGAATGAGGTACAGCACAGTGATATACTGGATACATAGGATGTATAAATGGGAAAGGACTTTTGGCCCACCCTGTGCATTTTATTGCCTTATCTTACACTGCTTTTTGAGTACATTTTTCACAACAGGCTTTCTTAAACAGAATACCCATTACTCTTAAATGATGATTCATCATTCCCTCTTCACCTTGGATTGCTTTTACATTTTTCACCTTTTCCTTCAGATTCAACATATTTTCAGTGTTCTATGTGTGCACCATTCATATGCTACTGGCTTCTTCACATCTTTTTTAAACCTTGTGATGGCAATTTTCAAGCCAAAATCATCTGCAAACTCCAACACCCTCTCCAGTAGCATTTTTCTTAACATATTTAAACTCTCTGTGCACACTGTTACATTAACTACTATGCTTGTCCACATGACCAATGCAATCTCTCAGAAGCACAAATTTTCTGTGCATTTTCAGATTTCCACAATCCACTCAAATTGTCACAAAATAAGTCCTTCTTTTTAGAGCTACAACCACATTGGGAAGCAGACACAGACAAAATGGTAATTACTTTATTTTTGATTTACAACCACAGTCATTCCTGCATTGATACGTCTGAATTTACTCACAATTTTCAATCATATCCAAGCATACCATTATTCCAAACCCATCTTGAGTAGATGGATTGCAACTTTAGAACAATTTGTACTTTTCACCTCCTTTTAATTATTATTGTATCATGATTTTTACATCTTACCTCATGTAATCTCACTATATGTTTTCCATATACACCTGTCATGATAAATAATCCTACATTAGCCATAGAAAACTCTTTTAAGTCTGCATAAGATTTTGAATCTGTGTCAAGAATTCCGATCTCCCAAGGTGTTTTCCCGGAGTCTGTCATGAAGTCACTCTTACCGACTTTGGCAAACAGCTCCTTTCCTGTAGCATTACTCACTCCATTTCTTAGGGACCCAAAGTTGGAAACCATAATTTCTTTACTACATCAAAAACCATGAAACAAAACATTCAACGTCAGATGTCCTTCAAGGTACCAACCAAGCATGCCATTGGTATGTTAAATATATTCTTCTGTTTAAAAAACACTTGGAGTATTCATGCATTTTTTAAGGATTGTCTCTAGATGCACTTAAATCAGTAGAAACAGGCTAACTGCTTGGAAATTCTGGTACGATCTTGTGGTTAAAGCCAACTTCAAATTGAAAGACCAGTTACCATGAAGAAACTTTCAACTTGCACAATACCTATCAAAAAGGGTAATCCTGTACTTTAGCACGGTAAATTATTTAAGCTGAAAGGGCAGTGTACACTGTAGGGCCAGGCCCGGTATGTAAATGTACAGGGTAGTGTACACTGGAAGGGAGTGTACAGGGTGGGTTCCAGTGAACACTGCTTCGTACATTTACATACCGGGCCTGGCCCTACAGTGTACACTGCCCTTTCAGCTTAAATAATTTACTGCGCTAAAGCACAGGATTACCTCAAAAAATACAACTCTTTTATCTTCTGAGCACTAAATTTACCTAATTTGCTCTAAAAAATAGAATCACTTTTGTTCAACCCAGTCACTGTTTCATATTCTTGAATTTCAGGAATTCCT
Source organism: Trididemnum clinides (assembly GCA_963675345.1). Lineage (NCBI taxonomy): Eukaryota > Metazoa > Chordata > Ascidiacea > Aplousobranchia > Didemnidae > Trididemnum > Trididemnum clinides. The sequence goes on from OY776299.1 coordinate 3,115,469, forward strand.
CTTCTGCTGATGAAAATAGGCATGGTTATAGACCAACAAGGTAGTTCTCTTTCAAGCATTTTCAACAAGTTTCATGTGCTTCTATCCATTAGTTTTCATACAATGATCAGATTATGACATGCACATGTATTTCAGTACTTTTTCATAATTTTGCTCAGGAGGTCAGGTGGTAAAGTTGTTCTTAAGTAGGCAACTACGTCTGACAGGGTTAGGTAGAAAATTTAATTTTTTCAACAACAAGACATCAGAAAATTATCCTAGGTCGTCAAAAAGTAAATCTGTTGTTATTTTGAGAACATGTGCCTTGATTAACTGATACAAAGTCAGCCAGTGCAAAAATAAATGGCGACAGTAAGTAGCTAAAAGTTTGTCTAAAGAAATTTATGATACTGCTAAAATTTGCAATGATAATAAACCTTTTTATTTACTTTGAGAAAATACGCTATTATACATACATATACAACACAAGCACAAATTAACTCGTATGTACCTTTTCATGCCCTAATTCATTTTGCAAAATAGGCGTACTCTGATCCATAGCAGCAGGTTGCCGACGATTGCGTACTTCAAACATTTATCCGATGGTCGAGTTTTTTTTTGGGCTGAGAAAACAGAAACAAAAAAATTGCCAACCTAACTCTCCTATGATGGCTAGGTTAAACTCCACCGCAATATTTATGGCACGACAAAAAGCACGTAAATGTAGCGGTTGTATAATGTAAATTTTGCCAGAATAAATAGAATGGCAAAAACTAAATGCAGCTGTTCATATAAAACTACTTTGCGGCTAAATCTTGGTTAAAAACTGTCGAATTACTGATCATTCACTTCTCGCATAGTCTCATTGCCAAAAAACTTTGAAAACTGTGTGTGAACATTACTTTGGGCTTGAAACATATTTGATAACAGTGCTTCGAAAACAGCCGTTATTTTTCGAGCGGGGTGTGTATAACTAAAAATTAGGTTTCTTTCCGCAAAAGCGCACCCTTTAGAATTACGTTTGTTGGAAAGCTCATTAAATTTCCTTTAACATATACATAATCAATTGAGCCACAAAATTGTGGAAAGTGTTCGAACATGACCTAAAATATGCAAAAAATGGCTAGATCCTTTTAGGTCAATATTGTTGTGATATGAGCTAAAAATATTGCTTTTTGGCAAGCAGAAGTCTTTACAAGCAATATTTTCACTTATTCTCAGGCTATTTCTCCAATTATCATCAAATAATATTGGAGTGATACAGAGAATTTCTCTAGCTTATTAGCTAGGCTATTAACACAACTGCACAACTGTTCTTAATTTGTGAAATAGGGTACCGGGACTTTGATGGGTCTCAAACTACACGTAAGAAAAAAACAGACCTTAATAAAAAAATGACAAATTGATGATAAGCCCCGTGAACCCAACCATTGGCCTATAGGGATGATTGCTGAGAGAGAGAAAGAGAGAGAGAGATTTGATTTTAATTGCAAGTTTACTGGAGAAACAGTAGGATGACAAATATCTTATCAAATAAACGTGGAAGTGAGTAGCAAGTAGCCTAATGCCGAAAAAAATTTACAGCAGTGCACAAGCTAGGCAGCAAAGAAGAACCCGAGGTTTTTCTAGTCAAGTTGCTTTTTAATGTTAGATCCACAGTAGATCGCTGCAAAGATGCATAGGCTATAAATTAGGCAAAGCAAACAAATCAATCAAAATATATAAATTTATGTAGTGAGCAGAAAAGTATCGAAGCAAGAAATTTCGGGACGTAAAGTCATTGCGAATATTAGGATGTATTACTCAACATATTTTTGACATATTTAAAAAAAAATCCTGTGCATGCTTTTTAGATCTTCATTGATTTCCTGCCACACTTTAGTGCCGCGAATCACCTGTTGATTTTGAAAAATTATTATGGAAACTCTTAGCCGAAAATAAAAAGTATTGTTTATTTGTCTGGTGTTGTAATTATGTGTTTCACAAAAGTTAGTAAACTTGGGTTAAGATGAGGTGGAAAGTTTGTTAGTTATCAGTATATACATAAATTTTGCCATCTGTAAGGTACAGGGTGTTCCAAAATAAATGAAACCCACAAAATTGCTAATAAATATGTTGATTTTAACCCTATAGTTTATATTTTTCAGATTTGATAACAGTTATAAATAACAATTATTGTTTTAAAACCCCATGGCTTGGAAATTAGAAGAAAAAATTTTTTGCGTCACGACTTATATAGAGACTAAATCCTATAAGACTGTTCAAACACGCTTCCGCAGGAAGTTTAATTTCAACACTTATCCTGGAAAATCCCAAATATTCCTGTGGTATCGTAACTTTCAAATCTATGGAACTGTAAATAAACGTAGCAAGAAATTAGAGAATCTGTAAGGATACAGATTAAGGTCTTGAGTAAGGATTCTATGCAGCGAGGACCGCGAAATGCCGAGCTCACTACTGCGTCTTCGAATGGACTTTTTCGGGCTCCGGCCAACAGAAACTCTGGACGCTTCCACATTATCTGCAGATCTTGCACTCAATTTCCTTCCACTAGATGGATTCTCTAATTTCTTGCTACGTTTATTTACAGTTCCATAGATTTGAAAGTTACGATACCACAGGAATATTTGGGATTTTCCAGGATAAGTGTTGAAATTAAACTTCCTGCGGAAGCGTGTTTGAACAGTCTTATAGGATTTAGTCTCTATATAAGTCGTGACGCAAAAAATTTTTTCTTCTAATTTCCAAGCCATGGGGTTTTAAAACAATAATTGTTATTTATAACTGTTATCAAATCTGAAAAATATAAACTATAGGGTTAAAATCAACATATTTATTAGCAATTTTGTGGGTTTCATTTATTTTGGGACACCCTGTATATAGAAACGTTAGTTGATTTGAGAATGTTTAATTTTTTGTGTTTATTGATGGCGTGACTAGCCAATATTCTTTGCCGCGAGATATGGTCCGTAAAATATTATATTGTCTAACGATAATTTCACGTAAGTATGTTTTCGCAGCAGTGCCCCATATATTTACGCAGTGTTGTTAATGACAGTATTGCATTGTAAATGACAATAATTAAGATTGTAATAAAGCATACATAGGATTTCTTCTTTGACGTAATTGCATAATCGGTTTAGAATTCCATTGCATTTAGCTAATCGAGTAGAAACCTGTTTCAAGTGGCACGATCAGTTTAGTTTTTATCAAAAATTACTCCTAGATATTTAATTGAATTATATCGTTTGATTACATTATTGTTAAAAGTAGCTTGAAAGTAGACGTTTGTAGATGATAATTTGGGGATTTTGTTTATTAGCATGTAGTTTGTTTTTGACTAATTTAGAGTTAATTTGTTTATTCGAAGGCAATGATTATTTTTTTAAGTTCATGAATAACATTTTCTTCCAAAGATTGCAAATTTTTATCAGCTAACATTAAATAGGTATTATTCCCAAGTAAAACAGTCTCAAATAAAGAACATTTCGGTAGATCATTGACAAACATTAAAAAGAAAAGTAACTCAAGGATGGCTAATGTGGGACCCCATATAAAACGCATCAACAATCAAGTTCGGCAGCCTCTATTTTGTTATATTGATATTAAATTCTTAGAAAGTTACGCAATAATTTTAGGGCTGTTCCTCTGATACCAAATTGATGTTCCATTTTTATTGTTATTTGGTCATGATTAACAAAGTCTAAAACTTTGGATAAAGCAAACTGCTTCAAAAGCCCGACTCACCATCGTTGCACATCTGTATTGAGACAGCACCATAGATGGTCCTCACTTCACAATGCACAAAGATTGCTTTCAGGCAATCAACAGCTTACAAAAGAATGATGTTATTATCATCATTAAACCTGACAAAGATTCTGGCGTTGTCCTTTTAAACAGAAGCGACCATGTAGAAAAAATAAACAAGATACTTGAAGATGAATCGAAATTTAAAAAGTTTGATCCAGTCTCAAGCAATGACAACACTGTTAAAATTCAATTGCGCTTTCAGAAGCGGTTACTTTTTCATCATTACGTAGTAGCAAAATCTGTTTTGCTGGGCAGCTGTAAAGTTGTACAGCGATTGGAAACTTTTCCTATAAAAGTTCACATCATAAGCTAACTTAGTCGACAATACAATATGCAACTGCTGCAGTTCAAAACAGTCTTAATGCTGTGGTTGTACGAAATAGTAAATTCGTTTCATATGATGTCAAATTTGGCTGTGTTACCCGAAAGTTTTTTGTCTCGAAATGCATATACCAGGGGTGGCCACATCTGTCGTGATGAAGAGCCAAAAACGATAGAAGCCATCAATGAAAAAGCCGCCACACAATTCTTAATTTATTTAAATTGACGCATTATCCGTCCACGTAGGGGATGATGACCTTTTTTTTGAAGACCTCATTTTCAAAGCATAAAATTACGAATTTGCACCCTCCCACCGGCCCCGAAACTCAACTTGTCGCACAGCAGGTTACACACCCCCTACACTACGTCATTGTATCCAAATACAACATGAGTCAAAAGAGCCACAGTCAAGGACTTAAAGTGCCGCAGTTTGATCACCCTTGGCATGTACCGTTCGATTTGCTATTACAATTTCGATGCTATGCTGCAAAATTATTGCCACATATTCTTTCTTGTGTGGCATTGCCACGTACTTTTTGACGTCACTACTTCTTCTTCTTCTTTCGTTTAAGGGCTCATCGCAGGTTTTCGGCAAGATGTTGAAGCCAGTTCTTTGTATCATCAGTCACGTTAATGAGGTTCTTGACGGTGTTAGGTGGACGAAGAAGATTGCAATCGAACAAGATGTGCTCCGCATTTTGGGTAGCAGCTCTGCACGCACATGAGGCTGATGTTCTGAGTCCCCATTTGTGCATTTCTGCGCCAAACCACCCCACTCCAGCTCTAAGGCGATTTAGGGTAACCCACAATTTCCGAGGTAAGTCGGATCCAGGTGGTGCGGTAGTGTCCAGGGTTATCGTCAGCTGCTTGGGGCGTTGATGTTTAGTCCACTCTTCGTTCCATGCCTCAATGATGTCGTGGTCGCAGTTGTGGTGTTCTGCTGCGTGACGGTAGAAGAGTTGGCGAGACTTTGGACGTTGTGGGCGTAGGCTCTGTGGGTCAGGTACCAGACTGTGCAGTGGGTGTTCTTTGTTGACCCATGCATGGCGAGATATTTTGTTGGTAACATAGTTTCTTCTTAGCTTGGCTGGGGTAATTTCTAAGAGCACAGGAAGGAGATATGTGGAAGTGGGTTTCACGCAGCCGGTTATAATTCTCATGGTATCATTCAGGGATACGTCCAGCTTTTTGGTATGGAAGCTACGGCTCTATACTGGAGTGGCATACTATGCGCTGCTGTAAACAATTGCAAGTGCTGCTGTTCGGAGGGTTTTAGCATTTGCACCCCAAGTTGATCAGTAGCCCGTCACTACTGATGGGAATAAAACTTATATCTTTACCAAGGTTTTTTGAACAGAAATATATCAACTTTTCGGGATGAAATTGGTTTACAAAAATATTCAGAATCTTTATACTTTTTCCAGCTATGAACGATGTTGCTCCACAACTAAATATGCTTATAACAAAGTAAACTAATTTTTTCTATGCCGCTGTACCATTGCAGATGCGCATGCAAAAAATTTTGCAACAATTATGGCAGCAAGATTGATAATGAATGCTTACATCGCCGTCACCGCGTTGCTTTGATTCAATGATAGGCACTGCTTTATCTCTGTACGTGATGATTCCATCATTTTCACTCTCCTGCAAGTTAAATAAAGTTTCATTTTCTTGATACGTAAATTTAGCATACATACTGTACATAAAAAATACATGAAAACAGTCGAAAGATTTCTTAAGAGACCAGAAGTCAGATGAACCAGTTTTTGTTTTTGATCACTTTTTTCGTAGATAATTGCGCGATCTGTTTCAATTTAGATAAGTACGTCAAGAAATAAAAAAGTTGGTTCGGGAAAACAAGGAAAAACTGTTGGACCTCGTAAGTTAGGTACACGTAATGAACGCGGAGAAAGACTGGTGGATTGGTGTGAAGAAAAAAAGTTGGTTATAACGAACACATGGTATGAAACCCACGCCAGACGTAGATACATATGGATCAGTTCTGGTGATCGAGCAAGAAACCAAATTGATTGTATTGTGATTAATGAAAATATTAGACTTACGTTTCCAATGCAAGAGCTTATCCAGGTGCTGACGTAAATAGTGATCACAATCCAGTAATTGCGAATATTAAGCTCTATTTGAAGGTGAAAACGCTCAAAACGGAAATCAACATTCTCACTGGATGCTCTACATAATTCTGGAATTGGAACAAAATTTTCAAAACATGTTTTGGAGAAAATCTCCTAGACTCAAAAAAAAGCAGGATCCCCAGAGTCAATCGATAAACATAAAAACAAGTATTACCATGGCAGCAAATAAAGTAATTGCTATAACATCAAAGAAAATTTAACAACCTCATTGGGTAAGGGATGAAGTAAAACTACTTACGGAAAAAATAAGGAAGTACAAAACAGATCCTAATCGCTACAAGGAAAAGCACAAAGAAATTCAAGAAAAATGTAAGGCCGCTAAAAACAAGTGGTTGGAAGATAAATGCCAGGAGATAGAACAACACAAAAACAACAATATCAAAAAAATATCAAACATCATTCGAGGAATAGCGAGAAAGGACCTATGCTTGCTTCGAAATACATTCATTCAGAGGAAGATGCGATCTTGTGGGAAGATGTAGAACTAAAACGAAGGTGGGAAGAATATATTAACAAACTGTTCAATGATGACAGAAAAGAAACAGACGATGAAACAATGCTATGCGAATCTGGCCCATTAATACTAAGAGAATATGTAACATGGGTATTGCGAAACTCAAAAACTGGAAAAGCAGCAGGTCCTGATGAAGTAAATTTAGAAATGATATTAGCTCTGGTAGAAGAAGGTGTTAATTTACTCTGGGAGCTTTTTAACAACATATACAAAACTGGACACATACTTGATGAGATGCTAAAATCCATATTCATTGCCATCCCAAAGATGTGTAATACTATGGACTTTGAAAACCACAGAACAATCAGTTCAATGTCTCACACTTTGAAGCTCTTTCTCAAAATTGTGCTTCAACGCGTTAGAAGAAAATTGATACCACAAATTTCAGATTATCAATGTGGTTTCATGCTGGACAGAGGAACAAGAAATGCTATTTTTACGCTAAGAATGCTGTATAAACGAGCAATTGAATATCAACAAAATATTTTTCTACGTTTTATTGACTGCCAAAAGGCATTTGACAAAATGCGACACAACCTGCTACTCAACATGTTTAAACAAATCGGGATTGATAACAAAACTACCGCATTATTCACAATTTATGCTTTCAGCAGAAAGCTCCCATCAAACTCATTGATATACTTTCTCACGGTATTGACATCAGAAGAGGTGTGCGACAGGGCTGTATAATGAGCCCAGATTTCTTCAATCTTTATAGCGAATTTATTTTGTGGGAGCTTGAGGAAATTGAAAAAGGAATACAGATAAATGGTCAACGCATTGATAACATTCGTTTTGCTGATGACACAGTCCTGGTTGCATCAACAGAAGTGGGGATGCAATTATTACTGAACAAGGTGCTGACTTCAAGTGGAAAATTTCAGTTGGTGCTGAATGCAAAGAAAACGAAAGTATTGGTGGTTTCAAAGCAATTACCAGAACCAGCAATCAACATCATGGCTACCAATGACAAAATTGAACAAGTTCAACATTTCAATTACAGTAGATTCCGCTTGATCGGGTCACATCGGGACAAACACCATTTGGCCCGATTAAACGCCTGACCCGATTATCCGAAGTATCCGTGCCAGGGTTGTCCTTGGTACACCAGTTATCTCAGCTAGCTGGCGATGACTAATGTTTGGAGATTGCCCTTTAATTTTTCTTAGAACAACAATCTTTTCAGCAATTGTTAAATCTTTTTCTGGCATCTCTGCTTGGGACTTCACAAAATTTGCAACAAAACACAACAATTACGATGTCCAAGGGCATGAAATGACAAAATAAGTTGCTCTGGTATTGTTCAATTGTTACATAAAGAAGTTGGCTTTGTGATATTGAGTTCTATTACATTACAAAGGCGGTTTTGCAATTACACCGGTGTATGTCTGACTACAGTTGTGGCCCGATTATACGGCTTTAACGTAGTGCATTATCTTTGATTGGATTTCGTTCTTCACAATTTGGCCCAATTAAACGGCTGACCCGAATAAGCGGCGACCCAATTAAGCAGAATCTACTGTACTTTGGTTCGTGGATTACATCAGATGTCAGATGCAAAAAAGAAATCAAACGTCGCATTACTCTAGCAACATCAAGTTTCAATAACATGAAAAACATTTTCAGGAATCATAAATTATCAATTTCTCTAAAAACAAGACTTTTGAAGTGCTTTGTATGGTCACTACTTTTGTATGGCCGTGAAACATGGACATTGACAACCAAAACTAAACTAAGAATTGAAGCAGCAGAAATGTGGTTCTACCGCAGAATTTACGTATGCCATGGACAGCACATCAAACGAGAAGGTTCTCCAGATAATAAATGAAAAACGGAATTTACTTCGATGTGTAGAATAAAAACAGCTGGAATTTGTTGGGCACGTAATCCACAAAGAAAAAATAGAGATCCTCGCACTAAGTGGAAGACTTCCGGGAAAGAGTGCAAAGGGGTCTCAACGATACACCTTCACAAAAAACTTTAACAAGATTTTTAATCACCGAACTAAATTATGGGAAGCTGTATGAAACCGAATTTTATGGCAATCCATTGTAATACATCGACGGCTGAAACAGCCGTGATACCGAAGGAGAGTGAGAGACGTCAAGAAAGCTGCAATGCATCATTTCAAAGAACAAGGTGGATTAGATCATTTTTTTCAAAGCTAGTATTTGAAATGTCGAAAAAATGGTTCAACTCATTCTATCGCTGAGGTCAGATGAACCGGGGATCAGAGTCAATTGAACCATGAGCAGCATACGACAGCCATCACGAAATTAGGGTGTATTGACATCAGAAAGTAAGGAATAAAACAGACTACAAAATGATGTTAAACATCAAGCAAAGTTTTACACTCCTATAGTGCCAGCTTTCAACAGTATCATCATTTAGGCTTTCAACATTACGCTATTTTAATTTATCTGCTGATCGTTTGAAATTAAATGGAAATAAATAGCACTTGTATATTTTTATTTCTTCTGTTACTATTGGGCTGGGCAGTACGACAATGATATCTGATTTAAGAAACTAACTTTCGCCTCTATCTTTAAATTTAAAAGTAGCATGTTGTGACTTCTCGTCTATTTTTCCTTTTTCGAGAAATCTTTCTTCGCATTCTCCTTCCTGTCGTCTAAAAATTCAATTACACCAACATAGTAATGCAGTTTCGGGACTCCAAAAACCTCAACGAGGACAAACTCTCCTTCTAATATATTTGCCTTCAAGACGGAAATGTCTTCGTCGCTTTCATCATGAATGCTGAGATCGAAATCACTTTCACTTGAATCTACTGTATGTGATCTAATTGTCTATTCTCTGATCATTTTAATTTTTTTGTTGTTTGCCGTGGTTCTCTCTTTTATTTTTTTGGTTTGCTCTTTCTGTAGTGCTGGCATCTGCACATGTGCAGTCAGTTATTTTTTCAGGGTTATTGGTAAGTATTCTGGTTTTAGCTTTTTTTGACAGCGAGGGGTATTTTTGCGTGGATCTGCGGGAGAAAATGGTAACACCTAATGTGGGAATACGCGGGTAGTGGAATCTGATTCAATTGAAACGCTTTTTGGAAATGCACAGGGCGTGGAAAGATTCATTTTACCTTTTTGGGAAAGAGAACCAGCAAGTAAAAAATTTACTTAAGGCAGGGGGTGATCAGTTGTTTTCGCAGGATCAAAACATGAATCTGGAAAAAAATTTCTACAGAAAAAAATTCTGTCGATCTGAAATCTGATTGAACATTATTTTGCGCAAATGCTACTAAATAAGCCTTGTTTACAAGAGCTGGTATATTGTAATAAGTCATCGTTTTTCCCGAATTTGTACGCATCCAGCCATCTACCCCTTTGGGGCAGTGGGCTTTAAAAACTCCATATACCGTTTTGTCTGATGTTCAAAGCCGATGAGAGGTGTCGTAAAAGAATGAATGAAATCAACGCTTGTTTTTTAGCAAATTCTTCAGAAAGAAGTAAAACATCACTTTCGTGATTGTCAAGAATTGGCAGAACTGGATTCTGTTTTGAATAAGACTATTTGGCAACAAAATGCTGAAATAATAAATGACATATGTCATCATTGGTCCAGCCTGATTTATTTGCAGCTCCAATTGATCCAACATCCATCCCTAACTAAATGTTCCTTAAAGTGAACGCGCTGGAAAACAAACAATCGGAGGATTGCTGTTGCCAATTGCACTTACTGCGCATATTCAGGTCACTAACTCACCTCGCCTAGCTAGTTATCCACTTGTTTGAATCCTTTCTATGCTAAAACCTGTTTAGGTGCCAACTGATTGATTTCAAATAATTGAAAGATCTTTCCACCATATTTCTGTTTAAAGCAGTTTCTCGAGCAAGAGATGTAGCTTTTACTATTCTAAGAGACAGATGATACCGTTTTATAAAGCCAGATAACTATTCTTTTTCTTCTAGTTTATTTTTGGTCCAAGATACTGTAGTTGGAACGTTGCTACTTGTAGCAAGCTCAAACGCAAGTTGACGGCATTTAATAGAAGTTAGGTGGTAAGAGGTTGTCTAGGTGCGCCCTGAACCACACCTGAAAAATGTATGCAGAGCAGATATGAAAAGCGAATGTACCACCAATACCGACACAGAATGATATTGATCTCCAAAAAAAGATCTTCATCCCATTTTCCGTAGATTCTTTCAGTTTTGCCACACATTTGGTGTCAATTTCATAGTGTACACTGACCTCACCTCTGTCAACTAGAGGCTGACTTTCTTTTTTTGGGAGAATACCTATCGTTCTGCAAATTCATCAACGGCTCAAATGGATTGTCAACACAGCCACCGTAAAAACGATATTTGGTATAGGGTGCGCCTGCAATAATTTGTAATCTTAAAAGTGCGCTCAGACTGTATAAAGTTTGAGAATTACTGAGATAAGGCTTTTACGATACTTGCTAGATCGTTTTCACATTCTCGATGAATATTCTGTTTCATTCAGTATCTGCTTTATATTCGTACAGATTGCTAGCCCCAAATGCTTTTCTGTCGACATATCTTTTTTAACTATTTCTGTTATTATTGTGGCCATTTGCAGATTGCCTTAAAGAAATGTCTTCTGACCTTGCTTAGCTAATGCTGCCAAAACATTGCTTGAAACTGAAGCTCAAAGTGTTTTTCTCACTTTAGGCACTTTAGCTTTAGGCTAAACCACCATTTAGGCTACAATATGCATCTAAAACATCATTATCTAATACTATATAGCAAAGATTTTTTCCTTTTTTTGTTTGATTTGTTATTGTTAACTGATCGAAAACTGCTTGGCCTACAAACACCAAACTGGACACGATTTATCATCACACTGAGGAAATAGTCCAAATTGGTCGATGACGTCATAATGTCATCACATCCCACAGGAGAGGCAAATTTGTAAATGTTCGTACGTACATATATGCGCTTTAACTCCTCCAAAACTACTAGCTACTGACAAACATCAAATTTGGTACAAACAATCACCACCCCGAGTAAGTGTCATACGGGTTTGATGATGTCATCATCTAAGATAAGTTTCTCAAAAATTGCATTTTTAAACACATGAATGCAATTTTGAGCATAAATAAAAGCCAGCTTTCGACTTGCCAGCTTAAAAAAGTTTTTTTTGCGTTTTTGCAATGTATTATGACGTCATAATCGACAAATATAATTTGAAAAGTGGTTTTCATAAAAATCTTCAAAAATACTGGCCGCAGAAATGTGGTTAAGATATCCACAAGTTCATACCCAAAATGGAGTTCTTTTTTTAATATAATGCTTATTAGCGACGCAACAAGCCATTTTGTGTTTGCTGCTTTTTTAAGCATAACCTTTTCAAAACCACTGGACATACGAACTCTACACTTGGCACCTGTAATCAACACACCAAGGTAAGGATCACATCAAGATTGATGACGCCATCATGATGTCATAATTGATGATGAAATGTTTAACATTTGCATTTTTTAACAGAAGAATGCCATTTGTAGCTTAAATAAAATTAGCCCTTAACTAGGGAACTTTATAAACTTTTCATTTTTCTGCGATCTATGATGATGTCACATTCACTATTCATTGTAAAAATAGTTTCTTTTATTTCTCAACAAATACCTATCGTTGAAACGTAGTTGATGGTTCTTTGGGGAAATATCAACATCATTCCCAAAACAGAGCTCTTTTTTACATTTAGGGGTTATTGACGATACAACAAGCGATTTTGTGATTGACCGCTTTTAAGCTAAACTCTTTTCAAACCACTTAACATGCAAGCTCCAAACTTGGCATGATTTATTACCACACCTATGTAAAGGTCATAAGGAGGTTGGTCACGTCATGGTGACGTGGCAACAAAAAATAGGTTGTTTAAAAGTTGCATTTTTGATGGAGAAAAGTGATTTTTGCTTAAACATGTACCAACACCCATCTTCAATAGATTTCATATTTTTAGGAACTGAGATCAGGTCATGAAACCAAATTTTGCAACAATTTTAAGCTTTTACTTCCAGCGCAACACGCGATATTTCTTTAAACATTCTGATTAGGCACTCCATTTCTTCTTCTTTTCTTTATCTTGCCACGTCACTACAAGAACACTTCTTTGTTCAATGTTGTAGCGCCACAGGCGTGGCGTGCTGTACTATGAGCCTACTGACCTACACTTAATTACTTAAGTTCACGGGAGTTCTTAGACATCGAATTATTTCCTTAAGTTTTCAATTGACACAAATTTTTCTGTTTTGTTTATTAAACCTTTTACCAAAAACTATCGTACAATTTCAAAATTTAGCGGCATCTTCAGTCCAAAAGTTAATCCTGTTTTCTGTTTTGTGATGTTTTATCCAAAGACCAAGAGATATTTTTATCTCAAAAAAAAATGAAAAAAAGGCACGAGGAATAATTTTTCATGGGGTGAAGACGAGGCAATGCATGAGCCACGTTTCTACGAAAAATAAAACGAAGCATATTAATATTCGGAAACACGAAGGAATGCATGATTCACATTTCTACGAAAATGAAAAAAAACACGAGGTAGCAATATGCGAAAACAAACACGCGTGGGGTAGGCCTAAGGGCAAAGGTTACATGATCGCTGCAATGTACTTTGCCAAGACTACTGAAGTCGTTTATGTGCAACTATAATAAATAAATTAGTGACAAGCAAATCACATGCGCTAACCTTTCGTTGCAACTAATCCACTAGCAAACCAATGGCATCAACAGTAACTAGGTTTATGTGTGGTCTTTGCAATAAATTATTTTGGATAACATAGCTTAGCCAGGGACTAAAGAACATTTTTAAGGGATATTACAAACACTTTTTCCAAAGTAACATTTCATCGTGAATGGGGAAATATCTTAGCTACCGTTTCTTGACCAAAAAAATGTTTCTTTGCTCAAACAAAAGCCAGCAATACCATTTTGCAGCTTTTTGATTGCAAATTTTGTTTTCTTCTTTTTCTCACAAAATGAGCATTTGTGATCAATAGGTTCTTTGTGCCGGCATGTAAGACTAATCTTCATTTAAAAATAGTAATATAGGGAGTTGCGACAAAGTGAAATATAACAAAATCTTAAGTGTATGAAAAATTCAATATAAACAATGATAGCATCAATTTGAAAAACTGAATTTAAATGGAGCAATTTTGCTTGAAAATAGTTTGTGAAATCATACTTCATATGCAAGTATTAGAACTCTTGATCAATAGACTAAGGTTATCACCATTACGGGTACACGAACAGCCTCCATTCACAACAACTCTCACAAACATTTGTATAGTAAAGCCCGAGCAGCCGCCTGACCTGATATTTCTAAACAAGGCAGAGCTAAAAGCGCAGCAAGCATTTGTATCTTAGAAGTAAATTACTAAAGTAAACTATTAAAACTGCAGATGCTATACACTTAGAATTCGACTTACGTTTGTGCTTTAAGGCATAGAAATTCCCAGAAAAGAGTCCCTTCAACTCTGATCTCTAGAGGGAAAAAAGAAAAGTTCTTCACTTCTCATAACTGATCAGATTTTTCCAATTCACTAAATTTTCGGCTTCCTACACCACTAATTACAACAATATTGAGGGAAACAGATTCAGTATTCTAAATAATGGGGAAACATATCCCCCTGTCTCCCTCTTCCTGCGCTCAAGTGGTGATGGAAATGATGCTCGCCTAGATGATGCTTAGAGCTGATGGCAAGCCCTGCCGGGGTTTTACTTAATAAATAGTCTCACAGACCTGCCGGAATCAAAACTAAAACTTTTGGGAAAAAGCAAAGTTCATTATTTAAATGCTGTCTGTTAAGATTTCTAGGCCTATATCTATAATATAAAGCAAGGATTTTATCTTTTACTGATATGATATATCTATGATATAAGGCAATGTGATGAAATTTAACAAACATTGAAAATGAAACCATAGACCTATCAATTTGTAAAACTGACTTTAGAAAGAACATTTTGTTTGAAAATAACTTTGCTTGATGGGCGCCTGCTATAATATGGTAAATGAGTTTAGGGAAGGCATAGCCGCTTTCGTCGATATGCCGGAAACAAGGCAAATAGCGCAGCCACAAATATATTTACGAAAAGGACCTCATCAAGTCATAAAATAGGCCTACCACAAAATAGTTTAATTCTGCAATTGTGATAACGACCACGATTTGGCTCCAACCATCATTTTTGACTGTTTTTCAATCCTACCTTCCCCTTTCCTTGCCTTACGTTTTTTAGCATCATTAATGATATAGTGCTTCCTTGATTATCCGGCCTAGTTGGGATAATACTTTCAGAAATCTGAACGAATAACCAAAAAAACGGATAACTGAATTCTTAACGTTGAAGTCAAGGGATCAAAAACAAACAAAAACACATTCAAGGTTTAAAAAGTGATAGAAGTTCAACATTACAATATTCTAAGAAATTTCCCGCTTAACTATCACTTGCAACACTAGATCTACTAAAATAGGAATCAATTTGTTTGCGGGAAGATTCGCGTTTTTCAGCAGCAAACTCGCAGAGTCGTACCAATGTGGAAGTGTTTGAAACTGTTGCTTCCGGCTGAATACGGAGCCACGTTAGGCAATGGTCAAACATTTGCATTGCCTCTGCACGAGATAAAGAGCATTGTGCTTTTTGCGTTGAATGTTGTGTACTCTCGTCTGCATCTCCTTCTTCTTTATCACATTCGTTCCCTCCTGCTACTGAAACAAGATCAACTATTCCCTGCTCATCCAAATATTCATAACCTGGCTCATCAGCATGAAACCAGCCATCAATATCAGCGGTCGTCAATTCAATGTTTAGGTGCGGCAAATTGTTCTACGAAACCGTCATTCAGCCCTCTCTTTGAACTAATTGCGTTTTCTTCCACAGAAAATTCGCCGACAATACAGTATTTCAGCTTTTTTTTGTGGGATTTAATGTAAAGTTTTCCGGAAACTATTCCTGCTATATCTAGTTAAAAGCAATTTAATTTTGAAATGTTGTAGCAAAATAGAGCGACCGGATAAAAAATGCCGGTTAAACGAGGCACGGATAATCGAGGAAGCACTCTAGTTTACGACAAAATTCTTTTTTTATGAGCATTACCAGTGTTGATTAATAGACTTAGATGGTCACCATTACTTATAAAAGAACTACAGCCTACATTTCTCACACCTTTTTGTTACCACTCTTACAACCGTCTCAACGATGTATCGGAGCAGCTGCCTGAACAAACACTTTTAAACTAGGCGCAGCTGATGGCAAGTCCTGCCTAGGTTAAATCGCATCACATTTGGAAGACACAGTTTTGCTCTTTTACTTGATAATAGTCTCACAGAGCTACCGGGATTAAAGCTAAACATTTTGGGGTAAAATATAGTCCATTACTGATATGCTGCCTGTAAAGCTATTTGTATCTGTCCTGTAAATTATAAAACAAGGATCGTTTCTTTTACTGATATACCGCCTGTTGCGGTAACTATATCTATTCGTTAAAGCAATGTTATGAAATCCCAAGTTTAGGGATAATTCAAAATAAAATAATGAATCTATTAATTTGTAAAACTGAATTTAGAGAAAACATTTTGTTTGAAAACAACTTGGCCTGATGGGCTCCAACCAGAATATGGGAAACGACCGTGGGGAAGGCAGGGATGTACTCAAGAGATACTCATGGTAGAAACGCGATAGAGCGGTTTTTGGGAGATGTTAATCAGGATCTCTTGACAAAAAACACTTTGCAACAATTCACGCTCAATTGACAATGCAACAACAGATTCTTTTTTTAAACATTTTAATGTAAGACCACCACTGATTTTGCCCCCCAAAACTAAGGCGCATGTTTAGTGTTTCATTTGGCGTAACCGGCGTTCATTTTAGAGAACGTAAAGTACAAATGGTTTTTCATTTGCTTGAGTTTTACACTAAAAAAGAGACGACAGTACAAATCCAATATATGGTCGGAAAACCAATTAATGGGTTTGAATCCCAGATGAGTATGAAGTTTGCGAAATTAACTGTGGTAGCCTAGAAAACACTTCTGTCACTTGGACCACATATTTTGTTGAAAACGCTTCTAGCACCTTTACGAACCAAAAAGAACACTTGACTTTTACGAGATTGAAGATCTTCAAACAAACCTGTCACTCTTCTTAAATTTTTCTGGTCATGATCGTTATAAAGCTCAGGGTTCTGGTTTCTTTTTGATAAAACTCGACTTTTCTGAAACTACCTTTTTTGTGATTTAGAGTGAGGAGGAATGGATCAGACTTGTAACCAGTCGAGCATTGCGAGAATTCAAGTCAGTCCCAGTCCAAAAACTTTCGAGTCCAAGTCCTTATCTTATTCTTCTGCACAGTTTCATAAGAAAGTTAAATTTTTACGGTATTTCTTTAGAATGTAATTGTCAAATGTGACAGACTGGCTCAAAAATATGAGCCAAATTTTTGCCATAAACTGTTAAACAACCAGACTACTATCCTACTTACGAAAACGCCATCGTCATAACTGCTTGCAAACCCCAACTGCCCAAAAACAAAACAAGAAAAAGTTTAGTGTCAGGGCTTCCTAGGCTACCCCAGAAACCCCCAAAAATTTGCGATTTCACATAATGATTACTCAGTAACCGATTGAGATAGACTGCTGTACGCTGCTATTGCTATTAAAAAAAAACATACGTACACGTTTATGCAAGGAAGACAAAGATTGTGATAGTATATCTCCATTGGAATCATCAATTGAGAGTTTATAATCATATCAGTTAAAAAATTCGAGTCACAAAAACTCATGTAAGTGAATTCTACAGGGTGAACCAAAAAAATATTATTAAATCGTATAAAGATCCAGTAAACTTCAAGTACTTTGCAGGTTTTTAAACTACAGTCTGTGTACGATCATTCCCCAGAGTTTAAGTAATTGAGGCCCTTTTGCGTAAAATAGTTCAGTTGATTTTGACAAGAGATATTCCGCCTATCCAACTCCGACATATTCGAGCGATTCCGTTTCTGTTGCTAAGAACTCAATAGATATGAATAAAAAAACTAAATCGGCTCGAAACTTTATTTATACATTAATACACTAAGACGAATGCATTTCGTTATAAAGCATCATCAGTGCTGTAAAAGAACAATAAAAACAACTAAATCTAAGGTCTAAGCAATACCTGTACTGGCAAATCTACACTTCATCACATAAGTAATTATATATCCAGCGTATCAAAACAAATAATTTCATATTATAGTTTTGAATATTACCCACAAGACAGCAAACCATTAGGACGAAAAAAATATGATGAAAACTCAGACTGATTGTAGACTAAAATTAATGTAATAAAAACATTAAAACATCATGAGAAACAATACTAGGTTATATGCGAGGTAAAATCATTTTATTAATGGTTATTTTTGCATTAAGTATGCGAAACCATTTGGCTTCATAAAAGTTTAAATTTTCAAATTCGGGTTTTACGATAAAGATAACAAAAAAACATTGTGCTATATCAGGCTTACCGGTAAGTATTTTCTTATGATGTTTATCATAATGTCTAAGTAGGGCCGAATTATCATTATTTTCAGAGTAGCAAAATTTGTTCCATAATACTTGATGTTTAGTCCAACGTTGTGAGAAAGATGTCATTGTTTGACCAACATAGTAATTATCACAGTTTTTGCAACATGCCGCGTAAATACCATAATCTTTGCAGTTTAATTTTTGGGTCAAAGGACGTACTCCATTAGGTGTGCGAATATGTTTCATCAGTGGGACCATAGAATTATGTGAGCCACGATTGCCACATAGTGCACATTTACCACAGGGTCCAGATATGCCCCCATCTTTGCCCTCGAGAGGACCAAATGAAAGCTTTTTATAGCAAGTGGCAAAATTGCCCAATGTCTGTGGGCGCTTGTAAGTAAGCATTACGCTCGATTGCAGACGTTTTTCCATCTGGCTAGATCGTAGTAGTTTTGGAAACTGAATAACTTATACGATTTTTTCCTGCTTATTTTTCTTTAATTTGCTATTGTTAACAGAATGAAATCTATCCACCCAAGGCTTGGCCTGCTCAATTATCTTGGATGTAAGAGTTTTCAGAAATTTAGATTTAAAACATTTGTTTTTATATATTTCAGACCAGTATCATAGTCAGTTTTGTCTTCGCATATACGCCGCATTCGCATTGGTTCAGATACCACAATTGATTGAAATACCCATTAGGGATGATATGAAGTACCATTTATAAAAGTTCTGTCAAAGGCAGTTTTTTGACATAATTGCACGTGACAAATTTAAAAGGTGAGTCCGATGAGTGCTTGTGGAGAACGTCTAAAAATTCAACTTGTTGATCTGAACATTTGGTATTGAACAATTTAGTGGTTATTTGAAGTCCAACTTTTCCAAGGCTATTTTCTATTGCTTTGTTTATATTTTGCGTTGAGTTTTCTCCAATAGCAATAAAAATATTGTCGTCGATGAATCTTTTATAAATAACCGCTTTTTTTAGAGTAGGGAATGGCGGAGTTGTAGCAAAATGCATAGCTATGCTAGCAAGCCAGACTGAATGGTTATCTCCAGTAATTATGCCATTAGATTGTTTATAAAAGTTCTGTCCGTGTTCTAAAATAACCGACTCTAGGGTAAGCATGATTAATTCAACACAATACTTTTGACCTAGTGAGCAAAATTGCGATTGGTAATTGAGGGCTGCTGTGAGGGCATCTCTAAGCGTATTTCTGTTGATGTTGGGGTAGAGTGCAATAACATGAGCCCCCACAATGAACAGATCTTTGTTAATAAGCTTGTTTTGAATATCCAGGTTGTTTGATTTCCATTAATCTAGTTCGAGTAAATATTGGGTGCTATCTCTGCAATAATCACTGATTCCATCCTGACAATATTTTACCACAATGGGATGCAAGAATTATTCAATCATAGCAGTAAACTTTGATGTAGGAATGCGTCCCGCCAATTGGAACAATCTAACTGATATGTCAGTAATTTGAGCATTCAATAGATGATCGGGTTGGAGCTTGTGAGTCTTGAAAAGAGGGTACGCGTACGCTGTGCTAGAGCAAGCAAAACATTTAGCCAACTCTCCAGTTACTTTTTGATAACAGTTTTCTTTAACTCTATATCCTGTGCTATGATAAAGTAAATCTTTTGATATGACTCTTTTTTCAAACAACGAGATAATAAGGTTTTCGCATTTGCGTTTATCAACTTTAAATTGTTTATGCATAATCTGTGGAGTGAATTGTAGAACGTCAAATTTGCTAAGTTCTTTTTCCATAATTTCATGGTAGTCGGAATAGTAAACAATCAGGATTTGTCCATCCTTATCTGTTCGACACATCACAACCTTTTGTTCAGTTTGTTGAAAAAGAAGTTACATCAAAAGATTTACGTTATCAGAGCACAGAATATAGTTAAAGAAAACATATAATATCAAAAAAACAAATGTTTTAAATCTAAATTTCTGAAAACTCTTACATCCAAGATAATTGAGCAGGCCAAGTCTTGGGTGGATAGATTTCATTCTGTTAACAATAGCAAATTAAAGAAAAATAAGCAGGAAAAAATCGTATAAGTTATTCAGTTTCCAAAACTACTACGATCTAGCCAGATGGAAAAACGTCTGCAATCGAGCGTAATGCTTACTTACAAGCGCCCACAGACATTGGGCAATTTTGCCACTTGCTATAAAAAGCTTTCATTTGGTCCTCTCGAGGGCAAAGATGGGGGCATATCTGGACCCTGTGGTAAATGTGCACTATGTGGCAATCGTGGCTCACATAATTCTATGGTCCCACTGATGAAACATATTCGCACACCTAATGGAGTACGTCCTTTGACCCAAAAATTAAACTGCAAAGATTATGGTATTTACGCGGCATGTTGCAAAAACTGTGATAATTACTATGTTGGTCAAACAATGACATCTTTCTCACAACGTTGGACTAAACATCAAGTATTATGGAACAAATTTTGCTACTCTGAAAATAATGATAATTCGGCCCTACTTAGACATTATGATAAACATCATAAGAAAATACTTACCGGTAAGCCTGATATAGCGCAATATTTTTTTGTTATCTTTATCGTAAAACCCGAATTTGAAAATTTAAACTTTTATAAAGCCAAATGGTTTCGCATACTTAATGCAAAAATAACCATTAATAAAATGATTTTACCTCGCATATAACCTAGTATTGTTTCTCATGATGTTTTAATGTTTTTATTACATTAATTTTAGTCTACAATCAGTCTGAGTTTTCATCATATTTTTTTCGTCCTAATGGTTTGCTGTCTTGTGGGTAATATTCAAAACTATAATATGAAATTATTTGTTTTGATACGCTGGATATATAATTACTTATGTGATGAAGTGTAGATTTGCCAGTACAGGTATTGCTTAGACCTTAGATTTAGTTGTTTTTATTGTTCTTTTACAGCACTGATGATGCTTTATAACGAAATGCATTCGTCTTAGTGTATTAATGTATAAATAAAGTTTCGAGCCGATTTAGTTTTTTCATCCACACTTTTGTATAAAAGTCATGTTTTTTTAATATATTCTCCAAATGGCCTCCACAGCATTGGAGGTAAACTTGCATACTGCGTAGAAAATAGTCAATTACTCAAACACATTCTTCTGTGAGTGTTTCACTGATTTTAGCTCTAATTGTTGCCTTTAAATCACCAATTGTTTGAGGATTGTTCTGGTACAGATTATCCTTGACATACCCCCTCAAATAAAAATTTCGAGAAATCAAGTCCGGTGAATGCGGTGCCCACTCAACTTCACACTTCCTGCTGATCAGTCTCTCCTCTGAAATCGCTTTTACAGCCAAGTTAGGAAGTTATTTGATGTGTGTGGTGGCCCCGTCTTGCTGGAACCACTGTTCTTCTCGATTTATCACTTTGTACTGTTTCAATGATGCCTAAAACTTTGTTATCACTTCCCTATAACGCTCGGTATTCACCGTTTGTGGTCTCTCATTTTCGTGCTTCAACCAATATGGGCCAATAATGCCATTTTTAGAGATTGCTATTCATGCTGTGGACTTTGTGGAGTGTAACGGCCCATTGTACTACATCCTCTGGTGCGGCTGTGCTTCGATAAACATTATTTTCACTGTTTACATGTCCTTAGAGCAGAACGTGTGCTTCGTCAGAAAACCGAAGATGGTACAAGAAGTCAGGATTGACTTCGATAGTGTCGCAAAATCATTCACACGCGGTTACACCCATCTCCGTAAGTTTTTGCTCTATTTAAATTTGGTAAGGATGCAAATGAAGGTCTTCTCAAGAACACTCCTCAAAGACTCTCGAAAGATTCCCAGCAATTGACTGCGACGTTAACGTGATTTTCTTGAGCTCGGACCGACGGAATCCCGTACAGCATCAATGTTTTTTTACGTCCTAGCACTCACCGCCTGACCAGAAAAGGTACCCCTCAGATCTTTTGAATTAAGATTTCGCACAGTCTCATACTCTCTAAAGTTCTAAATATAGTCATAACTTCTGCTTTTTGATGGAACATGACGCCACCGAAACTTTCTCCGAAAACTTGCTTGCACTACTTTGCATGAATTGTCAGCGAAATAGGCCTTTACACAAAATGTTTTCTCTTTGGTTGGCCAAGACATGATGGGAATAAATATTTTTGAAATATTTCATGCTCTACGTCAACTACTACAACCTGAAAAAGAAAAGGGGAATAACTAAATTAAAAAATTTTAAAGATTTGTGGGTTCCGTTTTTTTGGGTCAACCTGTACAAAATATCGAATCTTTTAAACTTCGCCTGAACAGAAGACAGACATTAGCAAGGTTACGTAATGGCTGACGTCATAAACGTGATGTTAATTTACTTCCTCCAAAAATGTTTCGTCTTCTGATCTGCGATGGCACTAAGTTAATTCGATTTTTTTTCGACTTTGATCTTTCTAGTTCTGGAAAATTTCAAAATTTTAAGCAATTAAATTAGTAGAATATAGCAGCTGCAGTTATAAATATCAAGCAAATATTTTTGATTTTTTCTGTTTTGCAATCTCGATCACCATACCTAATAGCTTATCGTAGTTGCAGAAGACCTTGATAGTACACAAAAGATATCAGATAAATACGTAGCCAACAAAAGAGAGACGTAACGCAGCGTTCCAAGTTTTAAGACATGCAGAAGAAAACAAAAAGAAGTTGAAATATCTATAATGTGCGAGTCTACGATGCCTTTAAATTGATCTGCTAGAGGTCTACAAAAGGAGAATATGAAAAGCTTTGCTGAAGACTACAGACAAAAAATCTATTAATTAGATCTATGGGTAGACAGTCCTAGTTAAAAATGAACATCTTTTTTTTTTTTTTTTTTATGCAAAATCAAGAAATGTCTCTTTGCCAGCCGTATCAGGATGGTCAAGAAACTTGGCATCAGGACACACAACCCAAGTGCATCAATCCTTTCAAGCAAAATTGATTAACGTGCAAATTATTACTGTGGATTAATCTACGCCAGCCGTGTAGCTCAATTGTTACTCATAACTGTTTACTAAACTCTGGTGAATTACGAGCACGAATAATTTGCCTGTGTTCAATTTTGTTAAACTGTGGCACCATGCTGTTTCAATGACCTTGCAAGATTGATTATTGCCATGAGTCTTTTTTGGCAAGAATTGGAAAGTCGTGAAGTACGAACTCATGCGGAACCGAGATTAGTTTGTGAATGAGAATAGTAGTTTCACGCTTTGAGGTGTGGATTGGAGCCACGCATGAAGCTAGTTCTTGCCCGTGGTAATTTTTAGTACATTTATAATTTGAAATATGTCAAGTATAAATGACGATCTGTTTACATACAGATGTTTGTTTACTGCTGCACTACTTTTGTTGATCGCCAAAGTATCATGTATTTTGGCTTCGTACGATACTTGGCGTTTCGTAATCATTTCGTATTGCTTTATGTTGCCCAGTTGATCATTGCCTGCCTTGCAGGTTTTTGTAGATTAGATTCTTCAACGGCGCCTCTACTTACCTTTGCAGAACGTAAGAGCTCACATTCCTATCAAAATTTAGACCTGTCTTATTTCGTCCAAAAAAAGCAGATGCCCTAAGCCTACAAAGCAAATAAAATTTTTCGGTATTGAAAAAAAGTTATTCTCTAGCATACTGAAGAGAGCTGTAAAGAGCTAGATGGTATTCGAAATATTTACTCAAGTCACTCGAGTTTGCAGGCTTTGAAAAGAAAAGGGATTTTTCGTACAAAAGGCTGAGCTTGCTTTCTAAACGCAAGCAGATGTTCTAGTTACGATTTCATGCAGAAACAATAGGCAGATCTAACTTTTTCAATTTTCACAGACCAATGATTTTAGCTGTAAATCTTGACCAAAACCATTTTAAACATGAAGGTTAGTGCTTCTTAGTTTTTTTTGTGAAAAAGGAAACTGATAGTGAACGTCCTAAGCTTGAGGTAGAATTTAAAGCGTAAGCTTCAATGGTGTTCAGTAAGAGATGAATGCCTGTTTTAGAATATTGCGAGATTCAGAAAAGATTTAGAGTCAAATGAAAAAAACCTCAAATAATTTGTGAAAAAGAACTTTGAAATGATTAGGCAAAAAATCTGCTTCACCAGCAGCTTTTTGTGAGGCATTAATCAGCAGTCTTGGGAAGTGGAAGGTTAAAAGGGCTGAAGCCCCCTCTAGCATGTGACTGCCAAAAACATTATTTTTTTTAACTTTAAAAGCTTCCAACAAAAAAGGAGAGAATACTCTTGGCTTGCTCTTTCTGCTGACAATAATTCTGTTGCGCGCCTGTCAGCAGTGACATTGCTTCAAACCTACAGCCACCGATGAGTGCATTGTAGAAAGAATTAGGCCGATCAGTTTTTAAAAGTCTGAACAAACGAAGTAGTCAAAACAGAATACCCACCTTTCTAAGTGCTTAAAATGAAAGCAGCAATTTAAAAAAAAGCAATTTGTTTGCTTTTCGTTGAGTTTGTAATGAGGGCGTTTGCTGCTTTTTTTCTGTTTGCAATCCTTGCGGGTAGTGAGCAGATAAAACATAAAATCTAGTACCAGAATTGTACTCGTCAGAGTAGGTCAAGTTTGATAGTGTTGAAAGAGTCATCTGGAACACGTTTGAGTTCATAAGCATCACATTAGCCTTCCGATGGTAGTTATGTTTTTGCTCATTAAAAATCAATCAATCAATCAAAGTTTAATTGATCGATGACCAATTACTTGAAAAGTCTTAAACTGGCCAGCCCCAGTTTAATATTCTGCTGTTTAGTCGTACGATCATAGGATGCCGCGTGATAACGCAGTAGCTTATCCACACAGGAAGTAAACATGACATTTATTATTAGTTTTGGACATGCTTTGAATTAGTTGACTATAGCCTATGGTCTACTGTGGTTATCGATTGACAAAAATTCAGTTTCCCTAATCTGATCGTAAAAATCGCTCTAATTTGTCGAGGAGCAAATCAAAAATTTATCGGGCGGCCAATGGGCCCGCGTTAAAAACTGCAATAAAACTGATTTAAAAAGAAGTTTTCTGTAACATGTCAGCTCGAGGTGAGAGAAAAGAAGAGCACCTGCGTAAAAGAGCAAACAAGTTTTGTTTTTTGTAACAATACAAGGAAATCAAAAACAGCTGAATTTGGCACCGACCCAGCAAAAAAAGCAATTAAGTTCTTGAGTAAGCTGCCACCATTGGTTGATCAACAGGTTGCCAATGCTGCAGCGCAGTGCTGCCAGATGGGGAAATTCAAATTTGAATATCCGTGGGGAAAAATTTTTTTGAAGATTTTCCCGAAAAAATTTGGGGAAATTTGAAGGTGTCGGAAGTACGTTGGGTACAGAAAGAAAAAGAGTGAACTTCTACTGTTAAAACAGCTGCAAAAGTGGTCGAAAATGGGTATTTTGACCTGATGAGGAAATTTCCCAACGATAGGGTGTCCATATTTTCATTAACAAAAAGGAGGACATTTTTTGATAATAATTGTTATCAGCCCTACAAGTTGTTCTGCAAGGCTGGGAAAATTTTTCTGGACATTTGTTGGACACTGACCGCTTTTGATAATTATATTTTAATAATTAGTACAAATACAGCAGTTTATTTTTTAAATTTATTATGCCAATAAACAAAAATAATGTAAGTCGGACAGCTTTTTTATGCTTTGAACTGTCTACATGCATGTCTAGGCTAAGTTTACCTTTATTTGCTACAGAAACAAAAGTTCCGTAGTAGCAAGTTATGCATTCTGCTTCGAACTCATCTCGTCCTTTTCTAAAACATGGATACTTCTGTTGGAAGTTCTTCAGTAAACTTTGGTTTTCTTTTTGGCATACCGCCTTTGTTTTTTAGCTTTTTCCTTTATTTTCCAAAAATCACAGCAATGATAGTTATAAACAGTTCAACTGAAAATATTCTTTGATTTTTTAAACTAAAATAAATATGTACCAAAATGGTTTCTTTGAAATTAGGTCAATCGACCAGAACAACAAAGCAAAATTCATCTCCGTATTTCCGTTGCGTAAAATACAGGGAATGCAGTTGGGAAACTTACCGTTATTTGTACCGTTTTCCATACAATTTTACGCTTTCAAACCTAAAGCAACACTCAGTCTGAGATAGACCGTTAGGAAACTCCTTTTTATCATTCCTTACCAGTTAAACTTATTATCACTTGAACTACTATGCAGTGACATAATTTTTTAATCATAGGGTAAACGTAAAAAGGGAATTTTTGAACGACTTTGGATGACTAAATTAGTTTTTATTAAAAGGGAGGGAAAAAAAGGCGTTTTTAAACATTATCGGAAGACCAATCACTTTTTTACCAAAAAGTAGGGCATGTCGTCCAAAAAGAGGACGTATGGTCACCCTACCCAACGACCAAAGTTAGCGGGTGCTTGAGGTTTACCTCAAAAAAAGGTCACGGCAGGTTGAACGCTGCTGCTGCACATACCTTGCCTCTCGGTTCAGGTAAATTCAAGCGTTTCCTTGAGGTTGATCTCCAAAAAAGAAAAAAGGTGATCTCTTGGTGATCGCTGCGTCAATGGAACTTTGCTTCACGGTCCAGGTAATTTCGGCCATGATCCTTTTTTGCGAAAATTTGATGTGAGTTGGGGAAATTTGTAGACTTTGTTTGAGAAAAGCACTAGCAACCATCTGGCAACATTGAGGCAGAGTATTACATAAACTACAACCAATCATTTCTATGACTACCTCTTGTTCAATAAAGGCTGCTTAATATAACTAGACAATGCAAGGGTCAGCAGCATAACAAATTCCATGATGTGCAGCAAAAACAACAAAGAAGAATTAAAAAAAACCAAACAGATTAAAGTTATTGAAAAAGTGGTTAAAAGCATCTACAGACAGCATCAGTCACAAAGCGTCTTAAATTCCTTAATACAGTGATAATAAATCTTGCAGCAATGATAATAACAACCTTCAGGTTGGAGAAAACAAATGCGTTGCTATTTTTATCGATTAGTATGCTTTCAACACTACCATGACCAAGATCAATTCAAAATTTTTAATTTAATTTATTGCAATGGTTAGTCGCTTTAGTTTTGGACGTAGTATCATCCAAATCTAAAATAAGCTCCCGGCAGCACGGTACTCTTAAAGCTAGCTACTTCAGTAGTCTCCGCTTATTAAGCCCACCTTGAGACCGCACGATTTTTGGCTTGTTAAGCGGCTGGGCCTACTAACCGGGAGGGGGGGGGACAAATTTTCGCCATTTTCATGCACATATATGCGTATGGCCAACTTTGCTATGGCTAAAAGTTGCTAAATAGCCGACTGTACTGTGGCTAATAGTTGCTAAATGGCCGACTGTACTGTGACTAAAAGTTGCTAAATGGCCGACTGTACTGTGGCTAAAAGTTGCTAAATGGCCGACTGTACTGTAGCTAAAAGTTGCTAAATGGCCGACTGTACTGTGGCTAAAAGTTGCTAAATGGCCGACAGTAGTATGCCTAAATGTTGCTAAATGGCCAACTGTACATGTACTATGGCTATATGTCGCTAAATGGCCGACAGTAGTATGGCTAAATGGCCGACTGTACTGTGGCTAAAAGCTGCTAAAACTAAAATCTATAACGCATCATTTGTCTTGCCAATCGATTACGGTGCGAATAAACGATTTGTGACGAAACAGTTAAATTAAGGACTAAGTCAGCAGCGTAGCGAAGAGTAAAACCGTCAAAAGCAAGACAAAGACGTATGAGTTGTGACGCTTTTTCGCCCAATGTTAAGCAATTGTGTTCAAAAATTTGGCTTATCAAGCGGGGTTTTTATTAAAGGAATAAATGGAGTAATTCCGGATCGAACAATCTTGGACTTATCAACTGGGGGCTTAACAAGCGGGGCCTACTGTGTATTATATTACATAAAAAAACTGAGTAAAAAATGATTCTGTTTGAATGAGCCCCTGACAAAGCGATGGTTCCAACCGCGAGTGCTTCTATGTAATATGATATACTAGTTGGCCTTAACAGTGCCACCGTAAGCTTATTTAGATTTAGATTGCACTTAATTTACGTCTCTTTACTTTCGTGGTAAAACTTTATCTCAGATTTTATGTCATGTTGCTTCATTTGTCATTTCCAAAGCCCCGATACAGACGGGAGTTTGCAATTTTCTCTCGAATTATGTAAAACTTCATACGTTTTTTGAGTATTTTGGTGCTTCATTGACCTCCACTTGTTCTTGATAACTTCTTTTTGATAAGGCCTAACACATTCGGCCTCTGTCTAAAACAAATTTCAAAATACAACTTTGATCACTGTAGCCTCGATTTATTCCCATGGAATCTCTGTCGTAGGGAAAGCTCATAGATCAACCCCCATCCACAGACTTAAATTTGGTTTGTTGCTTGTTCTATAAATACACAAAAATTTTTTTTCATTTCTCAAAAGCGTAATGTGTGGTGAACTCTGTGGGATCCAAGGGTAGGGGGATGGGTAAGGCAGATATTTAGGAAAAAATTTTTGTACTGAAACTTCCCATGATTTTTTGAAGACGCGTTGAATATGGATTGAACGAATTTTTTCCCTATTCACGTACTGAATTCAATAAGAACTTTGTTTCGTTAAAAATTTAAAATCAGCCAGAATTTATGATGGTATTTTCAACAAAATGAGATGAACAACAGCATACGTTTTAATGTACGTTTGTAGTGAATGCAACCGAAAGCCAGTATTCAGTTGGCAGTCTAGCCAGGCTTGATATTTTGTGCTGAAATAAAGTACTTCTACAGTGGTTAGAGGAGCGGGGTGACTGCATTTGCGTATTTATTGAGGGGGTAAAGAGCAATGTCACACGCCTAAACCAGGTGTATGCAGCTTGCGGCCTGCAACGCCAAATTTTGTGGACCGCGGAAGATTTTTGTGGCCCGAGGTTCATGTAAATGAACATTTTGAAAATTTTGATTTCTCAAGAAAAAAAGGACAACAACTACAATTTGGATGTAAATGCGTGAATTTCGGACATCGATAAAATTGATCTACCCCCAAAAGGGACTTCACCTATAATTGGTGTGGAAAAAGGATCCCACCAGTGCTTTCATGTGCGAACAATAAAGTTCTCTGTCCGTCAACCCTACATACAATACGGAGCCTCATGCCAATGTTGGCTCTGGAAACTCTGTCTGATCTACTCTATCTACAAAAATCTACAGCAATATTTAAATTGGCCCGTTAGCAAAAAAAATTGCGCACCCCTGTGCTAAACGATGTGACTGTAGGAAAAAATGAGAAAAGGAAAAGGTGTTCATTCGTGTTTAGAGACCAAAATGTCAAAATTCTCGCGTTGCAAAGCATGATTTCCAAAAAAAGATTTTCACACCGAATTGGGCTGACTTCTTGATTTACAAAAGTTAATCTCAGAAAAGGTTTTCACTTTTTTGAAATGCTCCGCTCTTCCCTTCTTAAAAATAAAATTGTTTCTAAATACGCTATTGGATGGTTGTTGAAGCCTGCTCTTTCTAATTGAGTGATTGTCTTGAAATTTTTTATATCATATTTTTTATATTTACGTGCGCATGTAGGGTTTTGTGAAACGTGTTGTCCAAAACATGTGCACGTGAATATAATGATAACAAATTTTCTATTCTTGCCTGTGGCCGTACTTCTTTTGATCTTTCCACCCTTGAAGCCACGTACATTAAAACCTTCAAACCAAATTTATGCAAACAAAAAGAATTCGTTTATGGTCTAAAAATTACACATTAGTTTCCGCTCCTTCCATTGGTCGCTTCCTTACCAATTGCGGTGTAGCTCTTTTCCCTTTTTTTCTTTTTTGTCAATTGTGTCTCTACATAAATCACTCACTTCACCTTTCCACTCTATTTCTGACGAATTCTCTTGAAAAGTGTCAGACAAAAAGCTTCGAGAATGAATACGGTACTCTACTTTCTACGTTTAGTGCGCCTGTCTTTTTCCTGCGCGTCTGCAAAAGTAACAATGTCTTGCGAGTCTGTGAAAAATAGAAATGCAGTACCAAATCTGTCACATTGCTCATTGTTATGCCATTTTCTTCTGTTACAATTAACCCTGTCTCATATTTTAACCGACTCAGGTGTGAGGTGAAATGTTCTCCTTAACTGTAAAAAATAGTGAGTATTTTCCAAGGCTTCCAGTTTGAACTTGTCAAGTTCCTGATTTCAACTTCTTTCTTGGGAAAGGTATTGACCCAAACGTTTAATCTGTTACAACACGAAGCGGCCTCCCCTACTCCAAGCACTAAAGACGTTTCAATTTTATAGTTGATGGTCCCAACATTAGGCCTAATAAGATAATTGAGCTGAGATTTGCAATCGTTCTACTTTTTGGGCTTCGAAACTGAAGGCCATAAAGATAACAAGTGATCATATTAATTGGCTCACCGTCATTTACAAACTATTATTGATCACTCTTTTGGTCGTTCTAGAAACCACTTCTACTTTGGTATAAATTTTGATACTTTAGTATTTATAAAAAGTGATCTGGTACTTCTAACGCAACTGAATGCACCTGAAAACATTGCATGTTGCATGATTTTTATAGATGAGCTTAACTATGAACATGACATTGCAAGTTTGCTTGTACTTTACATGACTCATGCCGAAACTTTGACACAATTTTCGCAAGATGATAAAAAATTTCTGCCACTCTTGAGTTGGATATGGGCTTTACAGCATATCGTAGCGCACAGATTGAAAAACCTGAAGAAAGAGCAAAATTTTAACATTGAAAAACATGCAAATACTATTTTACAGAGTGAGTCAGAAGTAAGCGGGCAGTCAAAACTACACAAGTTATGAATGGCTGCCAGGTTACTTCTGACTCACTCTGTACAATGAGAGTTGAGTCAGATGATTGACGATATTTAACTGCGTTGCAGTCATTGCAAAAAGTATTGCAGGCAGACAAGCAATGCAACGATTGCCTTACGTGGAATGTTGCAGGTTTTTGCCAGAAGGAATGAAAAAAATCAGTTCGTCTGCTACAATCAGATACTTTTTCTTTTGTTAGTAAAAATGGGATGGGGTCTATGAGACATTATTTTTGTTGCTAGACGTATATGTGAAATTGTTATTGCTTTTAGCTCATGGTATATCAAGTTCAGGTTTATCCAAAAGTTTGAACTCCCCTACAAAGTAGATAAATTTTTCGAAATTAGATGTAAAAATGTTAATTGAAAATTTCATCCAAAACTTTCTTTTACGTGGAAAAATTTTTGAAAATTTTGAAAAATGTAAAAAATTAAGTATTTTGTGCAAAAAACGTTAGATTTAAAACTCGCATAAATAAATGCTTTGGTGATGTACGTGAAGCCAGAATTCAATGAATGACACCAAGGTGCTATTTAGTACTGATGACTGAAAACCCTTCTAAAGACTTTAACCCTCTCTCTTTTTGATAAAGGACTTCGCCTTTCTATTCAGTACAAAATACAAAACAGTTGTTTTCAGAATTTTTCCAACGAGCAAGTTTTTTTGTATAATTTTGATGGTCGAGCTAAGCTCATTTGCTTTTATAACATCATGATGTAATGAAGTATTGTTTCAAACACATAAACTTTACTTGAAATTAAAACAATTTGTTAATAGATTGCCTTTTACAGATATTATTTTTATCATTTGTATGATTGCACTCTTATTAAGTGGAAATGAAATCTTATTTCGTTTACTTTCTTGTCGTCTTTTCTTTAAAGACACAGGTAGCTTGTTTTTTGTTTGTTTTGTTAAAGTAGCAAAAGAGGTTAAAGCAAGTGATTCTTGACATTTTACTACTTCTTACTCCTTTGCCAATTCCATGCACAACCTTTACGACCAAACACTTTTTTATGTTCGAAGATTTTGGTGTAAATTTGAAAATTATAAGGAAGAAGGAAATTGTAAACCTTGCACCTAATTGGCAAAGCAGCATACGGGCGTAAGGGGCATTAACAATTTATTAAAATGAATACGCCAGGAAACAATAATGAGTATATCACCCAATCAATTTAGACGAGACCATTCCTCCGCCCTGCTAAGCAAAGCAATACGTCGTCGGTTGAAGTCTCAGTGCTTCTGCATGTGCATAGTTGGATTTTTTTTCAAGGGTAACGTTAATGAGTGGGTTACTTTTGCTTGTGACGGGACCGGCCCTGCTGATGAGTCCAAAAGGACGAAACGCGTCCGGGGATAGTGTTGTCTAAATTGGTTGGGTGGTATACTCATTATTGTTTCCTGGCATATTCATTTTAATAAATTGTTAATGCCCCTTACGCCCGTATGCTGCTTTGCCAATTTTGTGTAATGTAACTGATTACTCATTATTACGGTATCATTGAACTGAGGGCGGTAAAGAAATGCAGTCCCAAAAATGAAAAACTTACCTCAAGGCAAGCAGTCTTTAGCCAAAGCCTTTTGCATCTATGCTACAAAGCGCAAATCTCTGTGTGTGTGTTTACTCTTTTACTCCTACGAAATTATTGCATGTACATTGTACAAGCATGAAGCTTGGTATGACTGATCTCCACTCTGGTGTGAGCGTCGTATAGGAGTTGATGACGTCATGATAACGTCAAAATTAAGGACAAACTTTTTTATTTGCATTTCTTGACGGAGGAAAACGACTTTTGCATAAACGATAAGTAAGTCCCCAACTTTCCACCTGACAAAAACTTCACCCACTTATGAGTTAGATCAGGGGCGGGCAAACTTTTTAGTCCGAAGGCCGCATCGACCATTTAAGAGTGGTCGAGGGCCAATGCTTATTTTGTACAGCTGTATGCAATGAAAGAGCTTGCGTTAACTTAAAATTTTGCGATATGTCCTAACAATGTCGTATTGCAGGGCGCAAAAGCGATGGTGTCTCTAAAAAGAAAAAAAAGAAAGATCATTGCCTTTTGCTTAAACAGAAAACGCGTCAGTGGGAGCTTACAATTGTCCTCCTTCTGATGGCTTCTAAAGTTTTTGGCTCTTAAATACGGCAAGCGTTCCTCCCCTAGCCATTTTAACTTATATATGACGAAGTTTCAACAAGTGTTCGCAGGCCGCACAAAATTCTCTGGAGGGCCGTATTTTGCCCAGCTCTGAGTTAGATGATCTCACAATTAACGCTAAATTGCACATTTTGTTTTCCTCATTTTCTCAGCAGGTAAAAACTTTAGAAAGGCAGTTAGCAACTTTTTCGGGAAATATCAACAAGCTGCTTCTGATAAAAAAAATTCATTACTATTTGAGTTTATTTGACAGCGCAAAATGCAATTCTATTTAAAAGTTTCTAATTTTGGGCATTTTTTTCTCTTTTTTTCTGGAATGCTTCAAAAAACCTCTCTGATATAATGATGCTGTCTGCTACACTGGTGGTGAAAACAGCAGCCGCAACAGCTGTACTTATTTTCCGCTTTAATGATAAAAGCTATTGTGAAATACTGATATGCTGCCTCCTAAAGTACAATGATACATTCCTGTAGTACCCACCAGTACAAATCTGCTTTTTTAGTAATGCAATGGCAAGTACGAAAATTATAATAACCGAATTGTAGGACACCGCAAGTTAGAATACCTATGTACGTATAGTTGTGTCTCGCGCCTGACTAATCTTAACCCTTTACACATGTTAATGACAAGTAGCAAAGTGCAAAGTTGTGATGTGAGCACCTTCGGTGGGCCACCCGAACCAATGCATCAACGCAACACCCGCACTTCCAATTGTCTTTGAAAACCTTGTACAAAATTGAATCACGTGTACCGACAACATTTCTTCATTAATTATTACCATACCATTCTAATTCACTTTTGTGGAAGCCGCAATTTTTTGAAAAATTCTCTGATACAAGTTTTTAGGTGTTATTTTATGATGGTTTTTGTTGCAAAAAAAATGCGTTTTTGGTGAGTGTAGTCCAAGTTTTTCGATAAGCAATCGTTGGAGCTGGCGATCTGTTAAACCACGTACTTTTTGTAAACCAGACTACTTTAAGTTTATGAGTACAGAGGTCAACATTAGTGACACTTGGCGTCCACTCGCAATATTAGATTCGCTTCCATCTCCGTACTTACAAAAACGAATGAATCAATATTTGTAATTAATTGGTTGTTTGTACGGAACACCAATCTTGATATATAAGTAGGGAGGTTGTGATTGGGGACAAAGCCGAATGCAATAAAATCCAAGTTAAAAAAAAATCAAAATAAAACGATAGGCGTATTAATACGCAAAATTGGACCAAGAGGTAACACATCTACTTTAAAATATCGTCAGTAGGCGTACTGAGATTGAGTGAATTACTCTTTAAAGAAAGCATGTCACATATGAAGTTGATCAATTGGAAGTTTTCTTAAGAATCTTAATATTATTCTTAAAATTACATATAGGTAAATGTTTTTTTGATATTACTTTGACATTGAATAATATATTAAACTTTCTCTTTTCTGGTTACGCCAAGGAAATAACATAGTTAAAGAAGCAGAAGTCACAAATATAAGTACGAAAGGGCTCACCAAATTGTGAAATTCGCCTACAACTGAATATCAATTTTTGTGTATTTGATAACAATCGCTGCATTGGCGCCCCCATCCCTCCCAGTTTAAGTTAAATTGTATCCTAGTTGGTTACCAGCGCTCCTTTAAAGGAATAGGAAAATCAGTGCCATCGGAACAAAAGCGATGCCTATCCTACTCATAATATTTTTGATTCGAACACTTTTAAAAGGGCACTTTATTTAGGAACGAGAATTAGATGTGCGGAAAAAAGATTTAACTTTTGAATACAGTTCTCATCACTAGCCATTGCATGAAGCCAGCGCTGCCGGCTGAAACTATAATTTCAATCCCGACGTTACTGGTAGGGACTGTGCGAGCGGCACAGGCAGAGCCAGCTCGTGTCTACATCAAAAGCAAATAATCTTTTCAATTTCTTTTTACTCTTACGAAATTACTGAACGTACCTACATCAAACTGGGCATGATTGATCACCTTCCCAGTGAGAGTATCACAGAGTAAGGGACATCATAATGACATCAAATCTATTAAAAAAAGCACAACTATGTACGTTCGTGCGTTTTAACTCTTCTGAAATACTGGGCTTATAACGATGAAACTAGGTATGATCAATCACCTCCTCGTGACGAGTGTCATAAGCGGGTAATGTTCTCTGGCATTATGTATCAAAATTTTCAAAAAGATTCACCAAGAAATCAAGTCTCTAATAATTTCAAACTTAGAGCCTACTCCAAGCAAAAAATCAAGAGATTCGCTACAAAAAAAGGAGATGATGAAAATGGTCTTGCTTCACATGGTTGCCAAATGAATCAGTTTTATAAACGCAGAGATGGTTTCCGGCAGATCAGCTCTCACAAAACTTTCCGATAATAACTGACTCGATTCGAGGACATTTTTGTGTCTCGTAATAACTTGTTTTGTGAGGCCACTGTTGGAGCGGATCTGCAAAAAACCCAAAAGCGCTTGTGGAAGTGCAAGACAAGAGACAATTGTGTATTGTGTTGAAGTACTTGGCGTTTCTTTAAATCGTTAAGAATGCGTCAAATAAGCACTCGTGTGGTTGAATGTTCTCATTCGTCAGAAAAAAATTTGGAGCATTTTCTATTTAAATTCTGCAGCAATATTTTTCACATAGTTAAAACAGAGTACATGTATTTCCTCAACTCAGCAAATCGGGCAGAGCAACAGCGTGAGTCGGAACGCTAGTTGTACGTCTAAAAGTTTAAAAACACCATCTCACTTGGCATGTTGTCAGATACAACGTATGGGCACCCAGCAACGGTACCAGTGACGGCCCGTCATACTGGTGATGGGGCGGCCAGCTTACAATATGTATTCATAGCTTCGTAATAATGAACTCTCACTTGCCCCTGCCCTGATTTTGCTTTGGTTAGTGACGCGAGCCAACGGATGTTTGCTTAATGGACTAAGGAGCCGCTGTTATGAAAGAAGAAAAAGAGCAAGTACAACTATAACAATCCAAACAAAAATAAAAACCTAAATATTACATAAAGGCCCCAATCTTACTATAAGATTTAACTGTAATATTTTGCGATGTTTACTGTAAAACAACTGAAATTAATTTATTTTGTTTTTGTAGATACTAATGGTCAATTACTATTAGATTAACTCTTCCGCTAATCGCAAAAACTTAACTTTTCAAACAGAACTCTTTGTTTCCCTTCAGGACATTTCCAAAAACTTTTTGTTGCCAGTACTATTTAAGGAAATTAAGCCTAAAATGCCATACACCTCATGTGTTTTTTCCCCATTTTTGTTTGCTCAATAAAAAGCTTTTACATGTATATGAGGAGTACAACTAATAAATTTTGAAACAAAATTAGGCTATGAGAAGCCCTACGTAGTCAAAATTAAACACGGATTTACGCAACGGAGTTTGCAGGTTGTTTCTGGCAGCCAAGGTTTGATCAACTTCAGGTCAAGACTCAACGTGGCGCTTGACTGGACAACTGCCATTGTCATGCAGACTACCGTGCTTGACTTTATTGGCAGCCAAGTTTTACCTGCGACCCTGCCTCAGTTGCTGGGCACCAAACAATTACTTATCTATTCGTGTAGGACTGTAGATTAATTTCAGATTCGACAAAGTGTAACTAATGATAACCAACTTTATGTATCTTTGCAGAGCTTTTCCAAAGTTTTGGTCAATTTACGTTATCCGGAATCTATTAGTCGGGTGGCTGACGGTGAGTTAATGTGACTAAAGTATCATCAGTTCTTGAATGTTGATTTTTCGTGGCCACAAGCTCCAAATCTGTCAGAAAACGGCTGGTTTTTCACATGGGCGTATGAGCTCAAACCAATTTGGGGGGGCACCAAATTTTTGCCCGAAAAATTTGTCACTGCAATAACATCTCCAAAAAAAAAAAAAAGGTCATCGCCTGTTTCGCTGCACCTTTTCCATCATTTTCGGCCTAAATATGTCACCAAACGTGAGGCCAAACAGGTGATGACCTTTTTTTTTTTGGAGATGTTATTGTAGTGACAAATTTTTTGGGCAAAATATAAAGACAGTTACTCAAATTGCCCGAAATTTTACAAGCAGGGGGGGCCAGTGCCCCCCCGGACCTACGCCTATGGTTTTTCAGGTTGATTTTTGTCGGTTGTGGTCCTAGTTCATATTCATGATTTGTATAAAGCGAGCGTTACACTGAATCCAGCTGCGTTTACGTTTACAGTTACGCGCCGGTTTCTGATGAACGGATTTAGTATGATCAGCCTAAAGAAAACATGAAATGGATAACCTTTTCTTTTTGATTTAAGTTTATCTTTTGACTATAAACCTACTTTAAAAACGATATTGACAAATTTTCCGTTTATTGTTCAACAGTAGGAATAACGTGGAGGATGATATGTGAAACTGAGTTTATTTACTTATAATCAACAAGGTGCAGTGAGCTTTTAGAGCCTGAGCTTGTTAGGATCAAAAGATGCGATGGCCTAAGCTGTCGCAAATGTCAAAGCTGCTAGGCTATGGAATATCATTACCTCAAAAAGTGTATCATTACCTAACAAAGTCAATCTGAATACCATTAAAATCTTAATTGCTGGTAGTGGTGTCACTGGGGGTGCGCCTCCAGCAACATTGTGCATATTTTGTTTTTTAGATAACCTTCCTGAATTAGTAATAAATTTTTTAATTTGGGAGTGAGACTTCGAAACCGCCCTGGGTGCCACTACCTCAAGGGAAACTCTGATTACTACAGAATAGCGTGGTGCAATAAAACGCTCTCTAGTTATCGTAGGGTTATAAGTTCAACGCCTCATGAACTATTGCATGATGCAATTGGAAAAAGTATACAGCAATATTTGTGCTAGGCTACAGACGTGAAGCGAAAATTACAGGTTTTTACTTTACAAGGAATAGCTTTAAACAACTGCCTGGTTACAGTGTGAATCCCACGTTTGCAATGCAGATGTCACGGCGAAACCCTTTAGTTAAGTAGAAATTAGAAGTGTTGCCTGATTGAATGTCTTCTGAGGGAGAAGGCAACATTATGGAAAATGTTGGATAGCCTTTAAGGAAATCAATCTTTTTATAAGTGGCTATTTTCCCGTCTTTGGCTCAAAGCGAAGTAGAATCTACGGTAAGAACGTGACTACTCTTCAAGTTTCGGTCCAAAACGCCTTCATATTTTGATTGGGTTCAAAAAATGTAGAAGGGCATAGCTCCTGTAACCCCTATCTACGTCTGTGGTCGAGATTTAGAAATACAGTAACAATGGGGTTAATACTAAAATTCACTTAAGAACACGAATTACCAACAAAAATGCTTGTTTTTTACTGGTACTAAAAACGGTACTTTAACACACATCAAACAAAGCAGACGCTACATGTAGATGAGAGAGGAAAAGGTATAAACACATTAATATCTTAAAATCAACACAGCTGCTGACAGTCATAGCCTTCTCAGTTTTACTTTCAAGCATAGCTTTGATTCTCGCTTTATACGTAGCAAAAGCTTGGAACTGTCTGTGCTGGAAACACTGCTTTGGTTTGATGCTTCAACAATCACTGCTCTTGCTGATTTTAACAGTTTGTAAAATGTCCTCTGTTAAGTAAGAATCAATAAACTATCTAGCTCGTGGCCTTGACTGCCTCTAGCTATAGCTGGAAACAACAAATAAAATTGTAACATTTAGGCAACAATTGGTCAGCAAGATAAATTGCCATGAAGTGCCTTTTCATGGGGTACAATAGCTTTAGACTTGTGACATTACCAATAACGGGTAAGCGTTTTATTATACATAGCTACACTGCTGATATACTTGTTTTATTTCACCGAAAAAAAGTCTAGAAAGCAGTTTTTGATATAACATATCAATTAATTGTTCACCACTCAGAAACACTTACAGGATGTAATTTTCAACACCTCATAGCCTGCTGTGATGACCACCACAAGGCTATGCTATTGAGATGTCTTCGTTAACTTCTTACGAAAGTAGAAATCTTACTTGCTGGCTCTTTAAGACGTTATTTTAGTAAGTACAATAATACCATCGAGTTGACAACGCAGCAGAAATTTTAAAAAACGTTAAAATGTGCAGGCACTTTTTTTACACGATATAAACATACCTTAATATCTTGTCAACAAACCTGAATGGCATAGCTCTGTGCCTGTCTCTTCCCAACCACTCTTCATCCTCTTCTTGTCACCAACCCTTTTTAATTTATTGATTGAATAGCCTTAGCATCAGTAAT
The DNA here is from genome assembly GCA_963675345.1 of Trididemnum clinides. NCBI lineage: Eukaryota > Metazoa > Chordata > Ascidiacea > Aplousobranchia > Didemnidae > Trididemnum > Trididemnum clinides. Next base: position 3,154,905 of record OY776299.1, read on the forward strand.
CTTTCACTAATTTAATAAAAAATTCATCCCAGGCTTTATCTAAAATTCGGTAAAAATTGCACAGTTGGATTACATTTCAAATAAAAGGTTTGTAGCAAATGCAATGTGAAAAAGTATTGATAACCGACTGACAAATAAACTCTTTGTTTGCTCCAAGACACAATCACAATTTACATTTAAGTGATTAAACGCAAAACAATGGCTTAATGAAGACCTGCAACTTATGAAAATAAAAAAATCTCTCAATTTTAACACCTATCTGTCTTTGGAAAATTGCACTTGATTTGTTGATGATAACCTTGGCTTACACAACCTGAGGTGGAAACTGTTTTAGGACGCATAATTCTATATCTAAAAACCAAGATCATAAGCAATGAGCAATGAAATAAACTAATTTGGTAGAGGTTTAGTTATGTCTACGTGTTAACAACATGGGACAAGCTACGTTGGATTACTTAAAAAGTGCCATGTAATAGGCCTAGACCAAGGGTCGGCAACCTTTCATGAACGCAGAGCCATTTGGGCTCGATTTCCACATCAAAAAGAACGACAAGAGCCGCCATATGTCACCTTAACATAAGTGTTCTCCAAAAAAAGAAAAAAAAAAGGTGTTTGCCTTTGTCAGGGAACCGACACGGTTCACTTCATCTTCCAATAAATGTACTCCAAAAACAAGAAAAGTTCCTCATTATTATTTAGCGGCAAAGAAGTAGGATTCAACACAAGCTAGCCTGGTTTAAAAAAAGACAAGAGAGCCGCAGTGAAAGAGCAAAAGAGCCGCATACTGCTCCGGAGCCGCAGGTTGCCGACCCCTGGCCCAGACTATACCACTACAGACTACCGCAGCCTAGTTTTTCTAAGAAGTTAGCCTAACATATTCAAAAACAAAAACAAAGAAGTCGATACCAATCAACTTCTTAAAAATATAGTAGAGACTGATTGGGCTACATAAAGCCTTACGGCTGGGCATACGTGATCCGGAAAAGTTCTATTTTTTCAACATCGTCAAAACACGTAGGGAATGAGAAAATTTGCTTCCGTTACGGCAACGATTTTTCTACTTTTTCAGTGTAAACGTAACAACGTGGATGTAACTGCATTGTAAACCATAACCGCAACGTAGCCGGAATCAATGAGAAGCAGCCTTAAACCCTTTTGGTTTGTCAACGGCGTTCTGCACCACAGATACCAGGGATTCCGTTCTAACGTAGCAACGCATCCTTTGTTAGGGCAGCAAAGTTATTCTCGAAAAAAAACTTGGCCCAATCCGTACGTATGCAGTTTAAAAGTAATGCTTTCCAAAAGACATTTTAAATATTTTAGACGAACAGCTAGATTGTAACTTTCCACACAAGCCAATCCTAAACCCATGTTTATGTTACAGCTTGAGCAAAAAAAATGCCAAGATTTACAATTAATTGTTATTGGTGCCTACAACGTAGAGTTAAACCATTTATTTGGAGCATGCTTTTATATCAACAAAGTAAAATTATTGTTGTCGACTGTCATTCAGTATTTAACTACTAGCAACAAACAAATTCCTTTTTTGGGGGTAGGGGTAGAGCCAAAACAAATATTTTTTGGTCGGAGTCTATAGTCTTTCTCAATTTTGTTAGATGACCGTACTTTGTTTCTTTCAGACATCGATAACTTTGAAGAACCTTGTTTGCAGATCGCTCTTTTGTGCTCCCCAATTCCCTCATTTTTTACTTTAGATTTATTGAAAGACCTTTTCTTCGGGGTTGACATTTTTGCCTTTGATTTTAAATGAAGTTCAAAAAACGTGGGGTGCCGGCATGGCTCCTGTGGACTCCCCTTGATTTGCTTATGCAAGCAAGTAATTATTTGGAGCCACGGCTAATTGTGAGTTGGTCTTCAAGTAAGGGCGTTGCTGGTGGTAGGGCAAGCGGATAATATCCAGTTTGATTGAAGAATATGTATCGACTATTAAAATAGATTTAGATATTCGTGGTGGGTGCCGCTGCTATCAGAATTTCTGGTATGCAGTGACCTTGACCAAACCACCACTGACTTTGGCAAGTTGCTAAATAATAGGTCTTAAATACGCATTTTGATTCGTTTCAATCTTCTGTGAAAGTTCCACATTTTAGTGCCAAGCAGAAACAAATAAATATCAATCCAATCAACTTTGATTAGTTCTTCTATTGGTTGTTTGATCAAGTGCAAAACAAAATCTAAATCTCAATTTCCTAATTTTCTTGTGAACGCTCAACGATGGCGCAATTCATTTTTATCTAAAAATCAAAGAAAAGTAAGTCAATTCAATGCCAACTGATCAAAATCTTACAAGATCTACCCCACAGATTTTGACATGAAAATTAATTTCTGATTTTTATGCGGTTGTTCAATTATAATTATGTGACAAGTGCACACTGTAGCGAAACGTGCGCAAAGAGAATTTTGGCACGCGTTGACACAAACTAGTTGTTGTTGATTAGAACCAGAGCTTATAATCTACTGCGCTGTGCTGCACATTTTAACTGTGTAGTAAAGGATTTAGGAGTTACCCGCTTGATCGACCAAAGAGAATATCAAGAAGTTTTAAAGAGATCTCGACCCTTACCCCCAAGTAGAACACAAAAATCATTTAGAAGTAAACCGGGGTGAGTTCTGCAACCCCTTCACGTTATTTCATATTATAATTTCAATGTAATCAAAAATAATTACCCCTTTACTTTGATATTCGGCAGTCACTTCAGCAAGTATACATTGTGCAAAAAAGTTGCATTAATAAAAAGTTCATTTTATGCTGCGGCTTTTATAAAACAGCTCAAAATATAGAAGGGTGCAGAGATATTTGGAGAATCGAGACCATGCTCGTTGCCTCCCTTGTACTACCTAAACAGAGAGATTGAGATTTGTTGAACCTAATTTTAATGAGGTTTTTGACATGAATCTGAATTATACTGTTCCACGGAGGAGGAGGGGTAAACCAACAACAACAGATTATTTTTTACTGTTTGTATGCATACACTTCTCCTAATTTAGTACTCACTACTTGTTTAAAATGTTTTTTTATGCATTTGTTTAGAGGAATATGATGACTATGATTACGAGACTACTTGTAAGGAGGAAGAGATGTTATGCGCTGATAATGAAACCTGCGTTTCAAAAAATTTCGTCTGTGACGGTTTTGCCCGTGACTGTCCTGACAATTCTGATGAGCTTAACTGCTCTGCAGGTTGGTTGAATGTGCTTAAAAATTTTTAGAATCGCAAAAATGTAAAAGATCACATCCTCTGTTCTTTGACCTGCTATGACATGTATTGACATGTATGTATCTACATGTATTGTAAGACCATGCTATGACGCAAGCAGTTGTTGTAAAGCAAAGTTCTACATTAGTTGTGACTCATCTTGAAATTGCCAACTGTAAACATTGTAAACGGCTTTTAACCGGTTTTGCGTACATCGATTAACCATCATCAGCTGCCAGTCGACATATAACACAAACATTGCTGTAATACATATGCAACCTACAGTATATAAGAATATCATATATGAACGGCATTAGCTTGCATGCTCTCGATTTAAGAAAAAGTTTACAATTTCAAGGAATTACTATCTTTTAAACACAAAACTGCTTTTTCAAAGGAACTTTTTTGACATTAATTTGAAGCTTTTACTGCTATTTTTTAATAAAACGTGCAATAAAAATTTTTCAGATGAAATAAATTGGTCTTATCAACACAAAACTAAAATTTCAAAATATGGTGACGCCTCACCAGCATTCTCAACTTCCCTCAATATGCCCTTCTGGGCATATTTGGATTTTATGCCCGGAAACACTGTGGATGGACTAGCCTACAATAGGCTAGAACAGGTTTAATTTTGTGTAAAAGGCCTGTGAATGGCTAGCATGTGAGATGCTGGTGTGGAATGAGGGAAGTTGAGAATGCTGGTGAAGCATCACGATATTTAGAAATTTAAAGTTTTGGCATTCAATAAAATTGCATGATTTACAAACTAAAATTAAGTACAAAATGAAGTGATAAACCATAGTTTACTTTTATTGGATAAGCTTCTGATGAGGCCGTGGCTTCTCTCACGCTTAGCAATAGCTATGATAAACTGAGGTTTGAAGGTTTGTAGCAAAGAAAGCTGTTAAAGGAATCTATCGGAGACAGACTTGGTCGTGAAATTTTCTGGTATAAGGGGCGGGTATAGCTTGTTGTTTAAACAACAAAATACTTGAGACGAAAACACTGACAACTGCATTTCGAATGAAAAAAATAGGTTGATACAATAGAAAAGCGCGGTTGAGAGAATGCTTCGAAAGAGTTAGAAGAGTGGGGAATACGGTTGTTAGGAAAGAATAATGTGCTCTACTGTTTTGTATCCGTTTTGGGAGGATTGATGGTGATTGTATGTAAGATTCAGTCACAACTTTTTACCTTACTTTATGTCAACCTCGCCTGATAGGTTTATATTCTAAAAATCTTACTCCACCAACAATCTTTATCTACGGTTAGACCTAACACCTAGCTATCCTGCAAGACCCAAATCGAGTATCTAGATTGATTTGCTGGACAGTCTTTATTCTTTAGCTTAACCGGTCATCCAATTGCTCTCTTTTACCAAGCACCCAGATGATCTCCTAGACTAAACTCCCTTCCGCCGGCTCTTTTATGCTTGATTACCTTGATCTTTTCAAAACGAAGAATTTCACCGACAGTCAACCAAATCTTTCTTACCAGCCCAATTCCCAGCCAGACTGCTTAGCTGACGCCTTTCCTGATTTGAAACTCTAGCTGACTTAGTTGACTTTCAAATAAATCAAGTTGCTTTGAAATCGTCCAAATGCAACGGAGTAATATGTAAACTACGTAATTATGTTGATAGCGAACCGCTGCTTGTGTTATATTACAGCCTTATATATTCTTACATTCAATATTAGTAGTAGCAGTTGGCAATTTATTTCAATTCTGTTTTCTCAACACAAAAAACTCGACAATTTGATAAAAACAATGAGCGAAAAAGGAATGCAGGTGACAAAACGAATTGACGTTAAACATACCCAAATTTTTTAAGGTTACATTAAAAAGATTGTAGAAAGGAGCATGGTCACCGCACCTAACAAAAACATCAATCAAAACAATTGAAATAAAAAAAACAAAACGAAAAAGAAACTAAAAAAGTAATCAGCAAAATAAACAAAATTTTGCCCTATGCAAACACACCCAAAAATAGCTAAAAGAAATACATTCCCCTCAGTGCCAACCTGTGAAATCACGGTTTGGGGTGCAGCGGCAAAATCGCTTTTTGAAAAGATTGAAGTTTGACAAAATAATATATTTAAAACGATCTCCTGAAGTAAAAAATATTGTCATGTAACTAAACTCCACAAAAATTTTGAATTATTAAAGCTTCAAGATATCTAAAAATTTGAACTTGGAAAGCTCACGCTCAAAATAATTGACAACAAACTTGCATTGAATTTAGTTAAGAATTTTACTGCTTCACAAGATGTGCATTCATATTATACAAGACAAACCAAAAATTAATTTTTCTTTTTACCTTCTGTTTCAAAAGCTTTAGCTCAAAATCAATTGGCATTTCGCGGGACTAAATTCTGTTCTGAACGCAATGATAAACTAAAACATTTAACTATGATATGTTTCAAAAAACAATCAAAAAAGAGTTTTTTGAAAATATTTTAACTATTATATTTTCATTTAACCACTTTATTTACATTAAGATTATAATAATTTGGTCGAATTTTACTGTTTTTATTATATTTAGCTATTTGTCATTACTGCTCTCGAGCTGGCCTCAGGAAGCAGCTTGACTAGATGACTTTTTGGTTCTTCACTGCTTCCTGGTCCACATAACTTGCTATTCTTGTGTTGTTCTTTGTTGCTTTTTTTGGGTTTTGTTATTGTGGACAAAAATAAATTAATCTGTAATCTAACTCCCTAGCAGTGGCACCAAACAGATTTCTCAGTTAGAACTCCCCATCTAATTGACCCTGTTTACAAATAACGTAATCAGCGGTGTTTTTGATTTTCCACCAATACCCGCTTCCATTGCCGCCCTGGCGATCTCTCAGGCAGATTCTATCAGAGCTGAAGTCTTGGCCGAACTCTTTGAGACTGAGACGAGACGAAACATTGACGTTGCGAAACCGAGACAAGACCAAGACTTTTGTCAAAAAGTCGAGGCGAGACTGAGACTTGAACGTACTACGATTGAGACGAGACACGAGACTTAAAATCAAACGTTTACAGAATGTCACGAATATTTTTAACATTAAATTTTAGACACTCCGATGAATTTTCGAATACGTTGCAATATATCAGGCTATGAGCTATTTAATAAGGAATATTTAATTATTTGACATTGAAATGTAGAGAAACAACGAAAGCACATGCATGAAAGTAATTATATATTGTGACACACTCATTCACCATGACGCTAGTGTATGTAAACTGTTCGTTTCAGTATGAATTAAAAGTAATGTGGGTTTTGCTGTAAAGCAAAACTGCCGGAAATTTGGCTTACTTTATTCAGGATAGATTCTATACTGTTTACCTACAATTACTTTCTCTTTAGACCTACTCCAAAATAGATCCAAGAAACTCATTTTGTTTTTATTTGATATTATATTGAAGAAATAAAAAATAAGAGCCGCATAATCACTAACGAAAATTATGTTCCTGCCGATCTAGACAGAGATGCAAAGCTGATTAATTTATTAAAAACTGCACCTTGTTTGTAAAATTTACGGTGGTGCAAATATTTGTATGTTTATGAAAGACTAGGAAGACTACAATTGTGCAGTTGCCATTTGAAGTTTGAATTTTATCTGGATTGGTCAATTCCACTTTAAAAGGTTTATGCTATTTTTAACTTAATTTTCATCACATTATAATATTATGCAACTTGCATATTTAACAATTATTGTTTCGTAAGTGCACCAACTCGGGAAGGAACTGTACAATTTTGTGCTGCCCAGGTTGCCTGTAAGAACCTGCTCTACTTCTGTCTAAGTTTCAATACCAGATTTTCAAACTTTTTTCGATGCGACGCATTTGAACAAACTTGCTGTTCTTGCGACGCACCTGACAAGACAACACGTTAAGGTTTTTGCACGCCATGCCAAAAGGTTTGTCCTATTTGTCGAGTGTAAGACCTGTTTTGAAATCAACTTTTTCTGAGAAATTTTTATGACTTTTTTTGGGGCAGCCTTTTTCAATGCAAAATTTTTGGTTAATACCGGTTGAAATTGATTGTTTTGTACTTTTACAGAAATTGAAGACATTTACTTCACAAAACTAAATTTTGTGCTTTAAATTTTAAGGGCACATCAGTTAATCCAGGCTCCTCAGATCGGGCTTTGAAAATTGAAACGACGCCCAACGGCGTCGGGGCGCACAGTTTCAAAACCTTTTTCCAACACTAACCTCAGACCATAGCCATAGCTAAGGGAAAGGTGGGAAAACAGAATTGCTCTTCAAAATATCTTCTTAAACCTGATCTCGGTATTTTTCGAGTATTATAACTTTGTGACAAAAAATTTCCGTCTTCGGTGCGACCACACACAGGAGTCTTTTCTTTTGATTTTTCTTTCAAGCTTCAGAATTGATTTACTTTTGGTTAATTTATCATCATCAAAGAACAGCATTATTATATTTACTCGTACTGCATTAAATCAATTATCAGTGAAGTCAAAACCATTTTTGCAATTTAGGTCGCTAATTTTCCCAATAGACTAACAAAAATGTGAAAGTAATATTTTTTAGAAAAATTTGACCCTTCCCCAATTTTTTTGTGGGTACTCTTGCCTCAAACGTTGTTATTTAAGCCAGATCTACCACGATATATTGACACCATTTGACTACTGAGTGATGTTCAAAAAAGCTTTTAACATTTGCCTTTTATTTGTTAATCGTAGAGATTATTTCTTTGTTAATTTAAATTTACTGTCGCTGCTCTACAAGAACAGGCAAGTGTGTGCTGTTGAATTATATCTTACTTTGAAGATGATGTCGACCTGAGGTTTCATCGTATTAGCGTCCTGCAATTGAAAGTTTAACCCCAATAGGCTTAACAATCCAAATTCACTATCATATACTCTTGCAGTCACAACCGAACTACCACCCACTACTCCTATACCATGCTCGCCAGATCAATTTCGCTGCGGAGATTTCACCTGCATCCGCTCATCTCAAAGATGTGACCGGAAACCAGATTGCCTCGATAGCAGCGACGAATTAGAATGCTGTGAGTAACAACGATAATAAATAACGCTAGAACGGCTGAAGTTGCGATAAGCCTTCAATGGCCAGCATGGATCATTTTGACCGCTTCTACGAAAACGCGTTTTTACTAGAACATGTGTGGTTTGGTTGCAACTTTAGTGTTTAACAAATATTCAGGTCACGTAACTCAATCGATCTATTCTCAAAAAACAGTTTTGTGTGAAGGGAAGTGCAAAAACTGGACACAAAATGGAAAATGTTTCATGTTTGCATTGTCGCACACATATAACGCATTTGGAAAACTCCGTGGACGTGCACTTGCCACACAGTTTTGTTGCACTTAAAACAAAGTATGCTGATTTTTTGCTTGCAATTTGTAGCTATTTGACACTGTTTCCGCTTCTTGGCTTTGGTTTTTTTAGGAGCTGTAGACAGTGAGTGAGGTCTAGCAATAGAAGCGTTTCTGCTAGATTTTCACGATGTAGTCCTCACGTAGTTCTGTATCCAGCTTGAACAGGAAATCTCATCTTGAAACCTCGTCACCTGTTTGTTTTTTGTAGAGTACAAACGCCTTGATACATGCCAAATCCAGAATATTGTAGAAAACAGTAACGGACCACCGACGGGTGCCTGCTTTTACTGAATACTGCCTGGCCATTTGGTCTGCCACGTCAACACCATATTTGGTCTTGTTGTAAAATTCCACTGTCTTCGGTTTCTTTTTCTTAGATTTCCCAAGCTCAAGTGACAATGCAGAAAATTTAGAATACAAACGTTTTTCTTGGGCTTACACTGATACACATTAGAGTTACCATATCGCCTGCCTTCATGAGCTTATTAGAATAAGGTTTGTTGCAAGCATTTTGCAGATGCAGGCAGCTCACGTCTAACCTTGTATATAGTTCCAACAAGGCTGGTTTTCTTTTTTTTCAGCTCTTTGGCAGGTAAAAACGACGTAAAAAAGTTATCGGTTGTAACGTTTCTGTCTTTACCCATAAATGTTTCAATGAGAGTCATGACAACGTTACCACTAAGCTTTTGGGTCGATGGACGTGACTCGTCTTTTTCCAGATATGGAATGGCTTTTAGGATATACTTGGATTCCACGTCAACCGCTGACCAGAACTTTATACAAAACTTATCTGGTTTGTTTGGCATACACTGGGTGAACCAACAAAGAGATTTTGTCGGAAACAGCTGCTCATCAATGGTGACATTTTTTCCAGGTTTGTGACAACTGATGCTGCTGTCTACTAACCCAATGGTTCTCAAACTGTGCGTCGCGACGCCCTGAGGCGTCGTTTGAAATTTTGTAGGGTTCGCACAGCCATTCTGTTTAAAACTACACTCAAATAAGCAAACAACGAAAAATTCTAATGCAAAAACTACAGCTTTATAACTTAAGTAAACGTGCCGTTTTTGATATCGAGAGCAGAAGTGGATACCCGAATGCAGGTAATGAACTATTTCCGCCGGCTCACCCTTCACGAGAATTCAGCCAGCAATTAGACGAAGCGACTGAAGGCAGTCGAGATGCCCACCTAATTTGCTACGTGTGTTTTGTTGACTTCTCTGACCACAACTTGGTAGAAGAGCTACTATTTTGCAAGCCTTTTGAACTTGGTTGCCGAGGAATTTATCTTTTCAATATAATCAACGATTTTTTTTCCACAAATAACTTAAATTGGCAAAACTGCATTAGCATATGGACAGATGGCGCCAAAGCTGTGTCTGGCAGTCGCTCTGGACTGCGAAGTCTAATTCAAAAACGTGCCCCAGTGGCCATGTGGATGCATTGCATGATTCACCGAGAAGCATTGGTGGCTCGTGAATTGAGCCCGGAACTTGGTGCTACAGTTGAAATCTCACCTAAGTCATTAACTTCATCAAAACACAGCCATTAAAATCAAAAGTGTTTGTAAAACTTTGTGCGAAGATAAATGCAGAGCATCGAAGTTTGCTGTTTTATTGTTCGTCTCAGTGGCTCTCGCTTGGAAAATCATTTGAACAAGTCTACGAGCTGGTGGAAGAACTTTATAAAGTTTTGCAAAAAGAAAAGAATCAAGTTGCTGATTGCCCAAACGAGACCGAATTTTAATAAAATTTGCTTATTTGTGCGATATCTTTGCTAAATTGAATAAACTGAGCCTGTTTATGCAATGGGCGGATAAAAATATGCTCGACATTTTGGATAAAATTGCAGCGTTCACAAAAAAGCTGTCTTTGTGAAAGGAAGATATTGCAAATGTGTCCGGAAGTTTTCAGTACTTCTGTTTTTTATCCAATCTTCTTGAAAAAAAATATGACGCTGCCTTCAGATTTACGAAGCGTATTCGTGCAACATCTATCCAAGCTCGCGTTGAAGTTCGCACAGTACTTTCCAAAAGATTGATCAAGCTATAAATGGATTCGCGACCCTTACGTTCAACCTATCCCATCTTCCTTCACTGAAGAAGAAAAAGAAGACAACATTGATCTTACATGCGACAGTTCCCTAAAAAGGAAGTTCAGTTCAGTCAATCCGACAAATCTTTGGATTTCATTGAAAGACAAATACTCAGCTTTGACAAAAAAAGCATTGTGAATACTTGTCCCTTTCGCTACGTCGTATTTATGGGAAGATGGATTTTCTGCCATGGCCGTCATTAAAACTAAATATCAATCACGAATAGAGGTAGAAAGAGAAATGAAGGTGGCAGTTTCAAAGGTTCTCCCATGGTTCCACGATCTTTCCAAAAATAAACAAGCCCACACGTCACATTAGATTTGAACCAAATTACTAACTGATAGGCCATTTGTTCTTTTTGATATTTCGTTTCTTCATTGATTTTTCTTTTCTTCATAACGTGTAGCGATACTGCTAAATAGAACTTCGATAGCAGTGTTTTTATGACTGGGGCGTCGCAAGCTCAGCATACTTTTGCAAAGGCGTCGCAACGAAAAAAGTTTGAGAACCACTGTACTAACCTATTCCAAATATCCGAGATAAGAGCAAATTTGTCAGTTTGCAAGCGTGCTGACCTTGTGCTGTGCAAGTCGAAGCGCAGAAAAGTTGAAGTCGAAGCGCTCATCTCATCTGAGGAGCAGAGTTCCCAATCTAACACATTGCCTTCTTTAGTTTCACTTTCCCCTCCAGAATCATCCTCGTCTATGGTTCTGAGCGTAGCAACAACTTGTAGTCCAGTAAATATCTTGGTCTTTTATACATGACGCAATAGATTTGATTATGTTATATTTCTCAGTCAAGTAGCTTACTTCACCTGTGGAACCAGAATAGGTTAGCACCAATTGGGCATGCACACAATGCTTTTATTACAAAAGGTTATGATCAACTTACTAACTCATGCTAAGGGCTAATTGCCCGCGTACTCCGCTGCTTTTTCTACCTGAGAAAGTGGGCTGGGTGCTGTTTGGGGAGGATACCCAACCAGCAACATGGGCTGAATGCCGATGAAAGCCGTAGTTGTCAGCAATATAAAATAACCTATTCCTGTTTCATAAGCTCTTTCATAATTTGAAGTCAGTCTATTTACAGTGCGAACTGATAACTGGGAAAATTTATTGTAAATAGCAAAACTGCAGACAGTGACACTGTTTCGACCTATCAGGTCTCTTCAGTGCAGTTGGTGACCGACAAGAAGCTAGAGGCTTTTAATAAAGCATAGCTTAGACCGCCACACTTGCGGGATCTATACTAGATCCACTTGGTGGATGGTCTGTCAGTACTCTGCGAAGCCGTATCACTCGTGAATGAGTGGCGGTTGTCGCAGGTGCACTAAGTCTAGCAACTGCTAGAACAATAGTGCTGTCACAGCCTAGTGGTCACAAGGTCTTACATGTATAGTAATGCAAGAGGCTAGCGATGCACATAGCAAAACTGCAGACAGTGACACTGTTTCGACCTATCAGGTTTCTTCAGTGCAGTTGGTGACCGACAAGAAGCTAGAGGCTTTTAATAAAGCATAGCTTAGACCGCCACACTTGCGGGATCTATACTAGATCCACTTGGTGGATGGTCTGTCAGTACTCTGCGAAGCCGTATCACTCGTGAATGAGTAGCGGTTGTCGCAGGTGCACTAAGTCTAGCAACTGCTAGAACAATAGTGCTGTCACAGCCTAGTGGTCACAAGGTCTTACATGTATAGTAATGCAAGAGGCTAGCGATGCACATAGCAAAACTGCAGACAGTGACACTGTTTCGACCTATCAGGTCTCTTCAGTGCAGTTGGTGACCGACAAGAAGCTAGAGGCTTTTAATAAAGCATAGCTTAGACCGCCACACTTGCGGGATCTATACTAGATCCACTTGGTGGATGGTCTGTCAGTACTCTGCGAAGCCGTATCACTCGTGAATGAGTGGCGGTTGTCGCACTCGTGAATGAGTGGCAGTTGCTAGACTTAGTGCACCTGCGACAACCGCCACTCATTCACGAGTGATACGGCTTCGCAGAGTACTGACAGACCATCCACCAAGTGGATCTAGTATAGATCCCGCAAGTGTGGCGGTCTAAGCTATGCTTTATTAAAAGCCTCTAGCTTCTTGTCGGTCACCAACTGCACTGAAGAGACCTGATAGGTCGAAACAGTGTCACTGTCTGCAGTTTTGCTATGTGCATCGCTAGCCTCTTGCATTACTATACATGTAAGACCTTGTGACCACTAGGCTGTGACAGCACTATTGTTCTAGCAGTTGCTAGACTTAGTGCACCTGCGACAACCGCCACTCATTCACGAGTGATACGGCTTCGCAGAGTACTGACAGACCATCCACCAAGTGGATCTAGTATAGATCCCGCAAGTGTGGCGGTCTAAGCTATGCTTTATTAAAAGCCTCTAGCTTCTTGTCGGTCACCAACTGCACTGAAGAAACCTGATAGGTCGAAACAGTGTCACTGTCTGCAGTTTTGCTATGTGCATCGCTAGCCTCTTGCATTTTATTGTAAATACTTTCTGAGTTGCGCATTTCTTTCTGGTGACTCTATGATGTCACAAATAAAATTAATTCATCGGAAAATAGAAAGACAATGTTTGAAAATAAGTTATACGCAGGGTGACCAGACCCCATAATATATAAAGGCCAAACTAGTCCAAAAAACATGCCGAATATGAGCAAAACGTCAAAAGTTGAAAAACTGTACAAGCAGCACAAAACAAAAAATTACTGCAAAGTTTATACCCAAAAAGCAAAAGCAAAGTTTTAAAAAAGAAGTTGCATTGCATCCGCTATGCTGCTGCTGATTGCCTGTTCGTAAACAATATCGGCCATGAATCGGAGCAACATGTTCTCCAATACAAACAAATCTTTGCAACAGTTGCCCTTCCGCAACATGCCTGTTCTAATTCTGATAATAGCTTCTAAGAGCTCCCTTTCCATTCTATTTTTTGGTTTCGTCTTTGCAGCTGTAAGAAAAAGATTCTTTCAACCACTGCGTTACTGACCGGATTAACAAGACAAGTTAGAGCATATTCAGCCAAATCCTTGAAAAGGGATGCTGCAGAATCGATACCCAAAATTTTTTGGCGTCATAGACTGGAATTCCTTCTGCTTTAAAAATTTCTCATTTTTCCAATCGACAAGAATAAACTTTCGATGCTGATTTTCTAACAGAGTTTGTCAGCAAATAACTTTAAAAATGATAAATCAATAAATGAACATCTGCTTATTTGGCTTAGAATAATCTTGGGACTTATTGTTGTCAGATTTTCAAACATGTTTTGTGTAGAGGGCAGTCTCTTTTTTATTTGTTCTACAGCTACCAGCATCATTTGCTGATAAGTAGTCTTTATTGCAACAACATCACGAGATCTTTCCAAGCCATGATCTTGAATAAACTTTTCACATTCTGCCATAAACTTGGCTCCAAAATCTATATTTGCCAAGATTTTTCTGTTTCCTCGCAAATCATGCGGTCTGTTATACAAACTATGATAGTGGAGAATGCTAGCCCTTCTCTTGTGTGAAATCAATCCAACTTATTTAACTGGTTACAGATTATAGCCTACTGGTCCACTCACTCTACTGCCACAGGCGGGTTGGTTTTTCCAGGTTTTAAAATTTTTATAACCAAAAGTTATATAAAAACCCGCCAACCAAATTTTAAAAAAATTATGGCTGAAAACAAACAAATTAAAAAATAAGGATGCTGTTGGCAATTGTAGTAACGGTACCAAATTGCTAAATGATCCTTTCTAAAAATAAGACAAGACAAAGATTTTTACAGCTTTATATCCTTCTGCATTTCCAATAAATGAATAATTTTCATTTCCAACATCTGCCACCTGATGCAACCCACCAAGTATTCCTAAAATTAGCCTATTTTTGGCGGAAAATAGCCAATCTGGCTACACTTGCGCGGATCTAGTGATATGGCTTAGTGAAAATCGTTAATACATAGTCTTTCCTATGACGAAACAAGTCAAATACACACTGCGTAATTGGTGAGTGGACACGATTCATTAATCAAGATTGCAACTGGTATTGCTACAAGCCAGACCTTAGTTGAAATATCAATTCTGCACCAGTACTAACGTCAGACTAAAAAAAGCCAAAACAAGACCAAAAGGCCAAACAAAAATTCGGCAGCCAAAGGCTTTGAAAAAAAAGCCAAATTTTTGGTTTTTGGTCGTAAAAAGGTCAATCTGGCAACCCTGGTTATACGTGTCATACAGACGATACAGTTTTACAAAGTACAGCTGGAGTTTCAGAAACAGTGGTTTTTGTGTAACGGTCATAATCACCGTTGATGGCCGTGGGAGGTAAACCACCTTCTAAAATATTTGTGAAAGCAGTTTCTGGCTGGATACTATAATCAGAGTTCCTGCCTATTACTTAGAAAAACTAAAGAAATTTTATACCAATGCGATTTTCGTAAAAAAAAATTCCAAAACGGTCAAAATGACCGTATTGGCCGTTCTAGTGTTAAATAGTGAATATAATGTGTTCCACCTAGCCGACAAGTGGTAATAGTCTGTAGTTGCAATGTAGCACCAACTCACTAACTTGCAAAAATTTCATTACTTTGGGGTTTAAAACGACGTTACACTTAACGCTTGATTGCACAATATGTTCTTTGTATTTTCTAAAAAGCACTGATCGTGGAAACATGATTTAAAGCTTTTTCAGAAAATATTAACAAGGTACTTCTAATAAAAAATCTGGCAACAATTCAAGCTGATTGGATGACGCAATGGCAGATTGCTTTTTTTAGCATAAGCATTTTAAAGGATACTTCTTCGCTTGTTTCCTGCGCGCTTCAAACTCGCTCTATGATGTCACAGAATGCTTGGTGCGATTCGAGTAAAAAAAAGTAGCAGGTTGCAACCTACGCGCAAAGTGGTGATTCACCGCTATTTCAAAAGCACACAACTTACATGCTAACTGTTACAGAAGAATACAGTGGAATTCGGTTAATAAATCCACGGTTAATAAGTCCAGCCGCTTATTACATCCAATTTGCTTGGAACGGAATCGTCCCAATTCTTTCCCGTTATAAAAACTTCGGTTAGTAAATCCAAGCGCCGCTTAATACATCCAGTTTACGTGCTTTATGCAGTCAAATTTTTCTTCATTATGTACTAATAAGTACAATATTGCAAAGTGACGAAACAATATTGGATTATCAGTTTCGTATGGACAAGTACGTACATGTCCTTGTGTACTGGTAGGCCTAATCAAGCAGGCTAATTGAACACCAGTCGTAGGAGTTGTGCAGTTATTGTTGCAACTGAAGCGTACTGGGTTTAAGAAGATGGACATGCTTTGTGATATGAAAGAAGAAGTGGATGGCCATCTGAGGAAAACATTTCCACCAAAGCAAACTTCATTGCGCAGATTTTTCTGTGTCGAATAAATACTGAAAAAATACTACATTTTGTGCATTTTAGAAAACGCCGTTTATTAAAGCCGCCGCGTATTAAATCCAAAACCGGCTGTCCCGAGGTGGATTTATTAACCGAATTCCACTGTAATACGTTACAGTAACAGCATAGCGGTTGGTCAAAAAAACCTGGTTTGTAGTTATGCAATTGCAACTTTCAATACTTTTGTACAGTCTTGTAGTAAGCCTGACCAATTTCAACCTCTAACACATATTAATGAAATGCAGCAAAGTTTAACAAATTGATTGTTCTTTTATGTGAAATATTACAGAAATCACAACAACTATCAGCGTTGTTAGCTCAAAAACCTGGTTGATGAATTATACTCTTAAACTATAACCTAACCCATTTGCTGGTAAGTGATTAACTTTGGGTTAGTTTGCACTTCCCCTAGCTGGGATTCTGCCAGGACCGCTCAGCCAGAGATTTTAGGTCATGCAAAATGGCATGAAATTACAAAAAGTCGTAAGTAATATGCCTAATATTTAATAATCTTCTTCGGCAATTACACAGCAATTACTTGGCACCCCTCACCCCACAGCCGTACATTTATGCTTACATGCAAGTGGTGAAATAAACAAATACTGTCACAGTTTGTGAAGTCTTTGGCTCCTTCAATAGTAGCAACCCCCTAAGTACATGCAATAAACAAGGGCAAACAAGACGTGAAAAACTGAGGAGGAACTTAGCAGCCATACGCAATCTTCCTCATATTTTTCTATTCGATTTTTATATCAAGCACGGTACTTTTGATTTTGAAATGAGAATTGACTATTTAAAAAAAACTTTACAAGTTATGACTGTTCTCACAATTATGCATTGAGTAAAGTCGGCTTAACCGATATTCTTAACATCGATATTAGTGATGGTGACCCTGCAATTGTCAAAACGTAAATGTGGGTGCCACTCTGGTTAGTTTGCTCTTTTCTGACTGCGTTTATGTCAGGACCAAACGATATATAAGCTCGCATCCAGAGGCGTTAGGTCGTACAAATAAGCATACAATTACAACAATGTCGTAAGTAGTTGTCTTAACATTTAATAGATTATTTCTGAAGATGTCAATCACCTTGGCGCTTCTTTCTTCCCCCACAACTTCTAAATTATGCCTCCATGCATTTCATAAAATGAGCAAATAAAACGTTTTGAAATCTTTGCCTGTTTCAATTGAGAGGAAGTTCATTTCCTTAGTACGCTTCTGCTGAAAACTGGGCAAGCAACACGTCGCCAGGAACGCAGCAATGTAAATATATGTTTTCTTCTTATCGGCCACGCCCTGGTCTCCGTATGACTACAAAACGTTTGCTACTTTCAAGAGCATGGTGGTTCTAGTCTGTGGCTTATTGAGAAACAATTTCTTTTTAGAAAAGGAGGAGGGGTGGTGGACCTTTAAGTAAACTCAGTCATATCATCAAGCAATCTTTTAACGTAAGTTAGCACTATCTTATTTTGGAAGAGGGAAGAGCAGAGCATTTAGGGAGATAAAGGTTTCAAAAGTGAGAATCTCGCCAATTTTAGTCCTTAAATTAGCATGGGTACCTTTTTTTGAAAGTCCACGTTTGTAAGAAATTTGTCCATATTTGTGTCCAATTATACATGGTCACCTTTTTTTCTTGTAGATCAAGTTGTTGAATGTCCTGTGATACTTTTTTTGGACCTTTGTCTTTTATTTTGCCCTAATTGCCCAAGGCATAAATAAGACTTGGCAAAATTGATCACCGCATCTTCGCTAAAGGCCAAGTTCTTCCCTCGTCTCAAGGCGTTACGCTGTATCTCTGCTTCCTCATGGGGCCCTTCTAAGGAGTCCTTCTCTCTTCTGTATAAATCTTTTCTTCGGCCCCTTATCACTTATGCTTCACCCGGATGGTTTCCTTCCTTAAACGTTACCAGTATCATCAAATTAGAACGCTTAAACCGAGCGGCTAGTCGCGCCATCACCGGCTGCCTCTCGTCCTTCCCTATCCCACTTTTCCTCTCTGAGGCTTCTCTTTGTCTCCTACGAGTCACCCTGACTCATTTCGCTCAGTTATCTTATGAGCGGGCTCTTCGTCTCCTAACCTCCTTTCCCATTTCAGGTTTGGCCAGACTTGGAGTGAAACCAAGACTCTGCAGATCGTCCTGAAGAGCTTTTGCGTCCACTCACCCGCTCGTGCTTCCTTCTACTTCCCCTAGGGAGGTTCTCTTTGCTTGCCCTCCCTGTACTTTTTGGAATCTGCCTTCTTTCACCATGGAGCCCATCCTTTTCTATCCATACTCCCGCTCTTATCCCCCCCTTTCTCTCGCCAAATGGCTCTTCGGCCGTAAAAGGCTGCCTAGTCCTGAATTTTGCGGCCATATGATTAAAGATAATTTTTAATGCGGCCATCTAAGCGTAAAAGGTTGCCCACAACGCTCATAGCATTGTCAAATCAGCTTTTGATGTTGTACAGTTGTTTTTATCAAAATCACCTTAAAACAGCGTTTTATGTCGTTTCTACAACTGACAGTTTTTGTAATATTGCAAGTTAAGCTGGTTTTCGTTTGAACAAAAAGCGGTTGTTTTTCTTTCAAGTAATGCAAATTAAAAAAGATTTTTGATTATGACGTCATCATGACGTCAAAGACACCCTTATGACACTTATCACGGGGTGGTGATAAATCGTGCCTAATTTGATGCTTGTATCTTTAGCATTTTCAGAGGAGTTAAAACAGACAGACACACAAACAGACAGAATTGCGCTTTATAGTTTAGACTAACCGGCTCTGTTGGCGTCGCTCGGCAGGGGCCCTCCATCAGTAACGACGAGGTTTAGCATTTCGGTTTAACCGGCCAAGCCGGCTTCACGCATGGGGCTTTTGTGTGAACAGTAGCAAAAAGTGAAATGATTTCTATGCACTTTCAAAATTCTTGCACACGAAATTGTGTTCATTATATCCTCTTAATCATAACTGGCAATGCTCTTAAAGAATCCTGCCACAAGTTATGGTTAAAACACAATCAAACTTAGGGATTACTTAAGGAAGAAGGGATTAAAACACAATCAAAACTGATGGTAGCGGCGGAATGGTGGTTGCTTTCACAATCACACAAATAAACTATTTAGTGGCAAGTCTATTTTGCAATATGGTGCTTCCCCTTTTCTATGTATATTGGCCGGCTATTTATATTTGTGGTATTAAGTTGTTTTGGCTGCGCTATTTGCCTTGTTTTCGGCATAGCGACAAAAGCGGCTATGGCTTCCCCGAAATCATTCACCATATTTTTATAGGCGCTCATCAGGCCGAGTTATTTTCAAACAAAACGCTCAGAAATATTTGAGGTTGGCCTCTTTTTGTTCAAAAGGAGCATAAAGTGACATGAAGACTGAACTGTGTGCCTTCAACCACTTTCGTGCAAGTAATAAAAAGGTCTTGTGTATTAAAATTTGTTGGGTTTACAGACAATGCAAATGCAATGTAACTGTGAGTCAGCTAAGAGTTGATCAATCGCGTTTGGCGAATGTGACAATTATGTGGGTTCGTTGGCTGATTTGGATTGCAAAATAAACTGTCATGGTTTGCACTACTTGATCCAGCCGTCTTCCAATCTCGCCCATGAGGCGACGGCGTGAGATCCTTAGGTTTTTTGATGTAGCAGGACTTCACCGGTAGTCCTATTATACCTGCTAGTACAAAATGGTTTTAAACTGTAGAACAAAAGAATTATGTAAAAAAGCACATACTGAGAAACAGGTGTCAAAGAGACGAGGTAACACCGCCATGTAATAATGATGCAGGCGCCGTCGCGCTGCTTGCACCGTCGTGCGCATGTGAGAGAGCCAAGATGTATTAAAGAACTTAGTTTTGCTAGAAATTGGAATTTTGTGAAATGTAGGCAACAAAATTTTGCGTTTTTTTTAACCGGTAGACTACATTTCACGAACATTTGCAGACTTTTGTCTTTGATGAATCTTTTTGAAAATCTCAACTGATAATGCAAAAGAACCATACTTGTGAGGAAAAGTAGTCAAAATGTACCAAAGAACTAACTTTGGTTTGACAATTGCAAGTTTGTTAGGTCAAGTAGGATAATTGTTCAACTAGAAGTGAAACATGGTGCATGGCAACCAATTTCCGATCACACATTATAAACTAATCCTTAACCCTAATAGTTGGAGTCACATATTGCTGGAAAGCAAATTTCCTAAGCTTTCAAAGAACAGTAATTGTTAGTACCTTTCAATAACGTTGTTGTAATAAACTTACCTCCTTTTACTGAGCTTCCCGCTTTTTGGGAGGGGTAAAAAGTTACATCACCGGTCTTAAACTTCAGTTTTTTTAGTATAAAAACTAATATTATTAACTGTACATATTATATACTATCGAAATTGCCTTGAAATAACCTTTAATTTGTTGAAAAAAGTTTGAAAATCAGTTGAGAAATGAGGTCACAAATCAGTTTTTTAGTAAACTGATTTTGCAAAAAGGGTGCAATTTTTAAAAACATCTTGATGTTATGATCTGCGGTAGCCAAAGATTTGTGTTAATCGTACGGGGTATATTATGACATCATAGAGTCAGTTTTAAGCGCGCAGGCGAAATAGAGAATAAAAATGCTTATATGGCTTAAAGTTCTTAAATAAACAAGTGCTCGTAGCATTGTCAAATAAGCAGTAATTGTTGTAGAATTGTTTTTATCCAAAGAACCTTATTATTATCTTCTGAAAAAACGTTTAATTGCGTTTCTGCGATTTGCACTTTTTGAGAAAGAACAAAAAACAGATTGTGCAATGAAGCGTTGATTATGACATCATTTTAGATCCCAAACAAATAAAAGTTTTTGCAATGTATTAAGTCGGAAGCTGGTTTTCGTTTGAGCAAAAAGCGATTATCCTCTGATAAGTGATGCAAATTTAAAAAAATTAATTATGACGCCATGATGACGTCACAAACACCCTTATGACACTGAGCATGGGGTAGTGATCAATCGTAGCAAGCTTGATGCTTGTATCTCTAGCAGTTTCAGAGGAGTTGAAACAGACAGACAGACAGGAAGACAGACAGTCAAAAAGACAGACAGAATTGCGCTTTATATATTAGACAAATTCTCAAAAAATTAACTGATAAGCTGTTTTTCACAATTTTTGAGAAAATCGATTCTTTGTGTTGCCAGTAAAAGACTTTTTCTAGAGATCAGTTTTTCAGAGTGCACTTTTTCCCATTTCTGTACCAAACTATATGAAAAGACCTTTTTTGTGTTTTTGTTCTTTTGTTTTTCCCCAATTTTTGACCATGTTTTTAATTTCTGAGGAAGAGTAAAAAATGGTTTTGGGAAGGCTTCAGCACCGCTACTTTTACTCCTATGATCTCTATAGCATCTTTTGTATGAAGTACGAAAATTTACTCCAGTTGCAGCTTTGTCTAAAGTACCAAAAACCACAAGAACTTACTTTTTCCAAAATATCTCTTACTAAATTATTGCGAAAGACAGGAAGACCGATTTGATATGCCTAAAACGCACTAAGTTGGAAACTAATTTGTTTTTCTGCTGCATCAACATTTCAAGTAATTTGAGGTTGAAATATCGCACATTAAGTTGTTATTACGCCCAAGCGCATTTGGGGATGCACAATACAATGCTTTCTTTTGTATCAGTTGAGTTTCTGCGACAGCGTATTGTTGTTTATTAGTTCATAATGGCAGCAAGAAACGAATGTAATGCAAGTGTGAAGCTAACGATTGGTACTTGATCTTCAGCGCAGTGTTTAGCTGTAAACATAAACTTTCGCGAGGGTCTTGATTTTTCGGTGGTTAGTAATTGGAGCCACAGCGGTAGGAAAGATAAATAAAGGATTCCGCTGGAATTCAAACCCACAGCTTGCAAAATAAACTTTAACGCTTCTGTATATCTGCAACTGATGAAATACAAAACTAGTAGACCTACTGTTGAAGGCATCCTATTTAGGTTTCTTATATGTTGAAGTGCATACGCCAGAGTGTTGCAATTACGAAAAACACGTAATGTCTATATAAAATTTCATGTTTGTAACCACCTATTTGATATCAGAAAGAAATATAGCAGTTATTTTTCACATGCTGGAAACATGTTCTAAAGCATTGATTTTCTACTGCATTTGTAAACATAAGCGTAAATGTAGGGGGGACTGAAGCCCTCCAGACTGTTTTTAACCCTCTTCGCCAAAATATTTTCCGTTTTTCCAGAAATTTTAAACATGAAAAAATACTTTCGAAAAGTTAATCTCAAAAATAAAGTTCACATATTTTTGGATCTGAAAATCGACGTTCTCAAAAACTTGATCCACAAAAATGGTATGTTTTCAACTTGTTTACGACCACCCTTTTCTAAACAAAACTAAGTATTGTTGGGAAAAAAATATTATTTATTTTATTGCATGTGTTTTTTTGTGCTTATTTGTGGAACAATTTGTCCGATTACAAAAACATGGGCTACACAAACCAAACAAATTGGTTTTTGCCAATAATTAAGTGCAAAAACACATGCGAGAAGTTAAATCATTCTTCTCCTAACAGCACGTCTGGAAAAAATGCTTTAAGTGACACAGTTTTTGTGTTAGCAGTTTTAGCAGTTCTTGTCCAAGTAATGCTTGAAACAACATGTTATAATCACTGTTTGAAATGATTGATGTTGTTGATGGTTTATTTGCTATGACGATTAAAACTATTCAGGGTCAACTGGTGAAGAAGCGAAGTGATTAATTCAGCTCTAGACCTATTCTGTCCTAAACCGCTGAATCTACATATTTCTGAATTCACTGGGGCCAATGTTTTGTGCTCTGTTATGCTTTGACATGATCGCACCTTTTGATAGGAATTATTAAGTTACCACTTAACAGCCTTTGCTGAACCAACAGGAAAAAATCCCAAGTCGAAGATATTGTCCCTAACGAAAAGCCTAATCCACGTTATGTAGTCTATTTGCTCGCTTAGTTAACAAAGATAATTTGTTAACTAATTGAATGTTACATGTCCTTTCTAGGAAGGGATGTAAAGCTAAAAAAAGAAGGGTGGGAACCAACAATTTTGAAATAACAGCTAATTACGAAACAGGTTCTGTTAGTGAAAAACTAATTGACTTTTTTTGGAGATCAAATTTTTCCGAGAGCAAATTGTTGCGAAAAACACATTAAAGATCTTAAATCAAATTTTTCAAAACGAAAACTAATTCGAAAATTTTTTCGCATATGTGTTACTAGCATTACTCGGACAAGAACTGCGAAGACAGGAGAACCTACATTTTATCTTACTGTTTTTGGCTTTTCATAGCTACGAGGTAGCAATGATCTTCGTAGCCACAGTGGTGTTGGTCGAGGCCTCAAGGTAAAACTTTGCAGGCTGCTAACATCATTTACACGAAAGGATCAATGACGTAAAATGGCAAAGTTTCCTAATGACGTATAAATAGAAAAGTTTCTGATTAATAAATTGGACAAAAAAACTGTGATACTCAAAGCATTTTTTCCATGCGCATGGTTAGGACAAGAGTGATTTAACTTGTTGCATGTGTTTTTGTGCTTATTTACGAGACACGGACAAAAATGGTTTGTGTAACCAATGCTTTTGTCCGATTTGTAAATTGCACACGTTGTTCCATAAATAAGCACAAAAACACATGCAACAAAATAAAACATTGTTTCCACATGGCACCCCATACTTTTTAAGAGTTGTTTGTCCACCATTCTGCAGGAGTGAGACTAAGTGTTTGCTAACACCTTAAAAAATGCATTTTTTCTCGGAATAGGATAAAAAACATAACCAACGGCCTGCTGGCACAGTTAAGAAAAAGAAGGTCTTTGAGAAAGTGTGGAATTTTTTTTATTTACTCGTGTTGTCAAGAAACAGATTTATTTAGAGTTAAGAAAAACAGAAGATAAATGCCCGCTGTCCCAGTAGTGTCGAAAAAAGTTGTTAGGAGGCAACAAATCTTTAGTTTATTGCTAAAGGTGTGATGGTGAGAAAAAGACTAATTGTTGCCCCAGCCCAAACTTTTTCGATTGAAGTATCTTGGTCTTGAATTTGGGGCCGAGGTTCAACATTAAGACATTGAGTGGAGGCCCAAGACCATTACCGAGTCCATGACTTCTGAAAAGTGATATCGATTACCTCATTACTGCTTTTTTGAGTACAATTGATTTAGGAATGAAAATTTGGAGCAAAAAACATCAACTTTTGATTACTGTTCTCAAAACTTCCCATTGGGTGAAGCCACCGCAGCCTAGTGAACTGAGATTCTTTAGCCTGAAGTTAATGATAGGGCCCTACTGGCGACAACGGCAGATCCGGCTAATTGTAAATATTTTCCTAAGATGGGGTTGTGAAGCTAAGTAACTAAATAACTAACTAAAGAAAGCGCAATCCAATTTTGATCTCTCACACTGATGAAACATTGTGGTTTCTTGTTTTACTTTGGTTACGCTACAAAAATTATATCAGGTTTATTTTTACAGCGACAGTTAAGCCTGTCTCAACCACTTATCACTATTACGGAGAGACGGGGTGCTCTGATACCGAGTTCGCTTGTCGTCTTGAAGGGTTGTGTATCCCTGCTATTTCACGATGTGATGACTTGGATGATTGTGAAGACGGCGTCGATGAAGAAGGTTGTGAGGAATCACAAACCACTGCCACTGGTGCCTACCGTAAACTACACATTATTAAGTTACCTAGGTTTCAGTTACTTGTAAACATTTTGATGTCTACCTGTAACGACTGTTGCTTGCAAATCGATACGGGATGGTAGTATCCACGGAGAGCCATACCAGACAGTTACAAAGCGTGGTCATCTGAAGAATCAAAAAATGTTTGGTTCTGTATACTTAAATTGAAGTTTTAGAAAATCATTTTGAATAAGCAATAAAGTCAAATGGTTGCAATTTGAAGTAGACGTAGGTACAACTGTCCGGGATATACGATGGTGTTATTGTCGATGTTTATACGCTATCCAGTCTAACTTACATGAATGTCATAGGGTTGATGTTTTACAGTTAGAAGTGACGAATCATCGAAACCAAGCTTACCAAATTACCTGTACTCTGTAGCAGTTCCTACCGAAACAGGTTCAAACAATTCACTGACATGTATTTATGGAGACCAGCATTATTTACCAGGTATATACATGGTTCTTTTAAACATGTACTATTAGTTTGAAAAAGAATAAACTGCATAAGTACCAGCCAACTGCAAGAATATAAATAGATGGCCTTTCAAAATCCTTCAAAGCCTTATTTTCATCTTTGATCAAGATGAGTAGCAAAGGTGTATGTGTGAAGAGCACCAGTTTAAAGCTGTCGCATGATCGACTGTCAACTGCTGAGAGTTGGGCCATTTTTTGTGGGCTAGAAAAGGTTTGTACCGATGCTTATCAGTATTAACTGCGGGCTGCAGTCTTTCATGTCTTAGCTTACTACAAATTGAGTCCTCAATATTTTTAGCCATTCACTAGTTGTGTTCGAAAAGTAACGAGACTGTGCTGCGTGAGTTATATTTACTTTACAGATTAGCGCTTTGCATTACAATGTAGGCCAATCTCTAATCACAATAGCATTGCAATATCAACTTTCTGTGTAAAGTAAATGTTTTTTCACAGGCTTTTGTTTAAAGTCGCTTCAATGTTAATCGTTGTGAAAAATTTAGGCTTCGAATTTTTGCTGCAACACTATCAGCTCCGAAAAACAAATTAACTAAAAGTTCTTGTTCGGCTTGGAAAAACTTCGACATATGTGCTCGAAATACAGCAGCATGTACATAGGGATGACATAATGTCAAGAGTTTGGGATTTTGAGTGGCACAGGAGCTTTAAGGAGAGAAAGTAGAATGTGAAAGATGATCCCTTAAAGCGAGAGATCTTCCACAAGTAGGACTGATGAAAATGTCTACCGTATCGACCAGAAGATACACCAAGATCGCCGCTTGACAGTTGAAATTATTGCAAATCAGTTGGATCTGCATTGCAAGAGGATTCAAAGAGTCATTACGAAAGATATGGGGATAGGGAAAACCTATGCAAAAATGGTTGCAAGTTTTTCTGAGTGAGGAGCAGTTTGCGCAGGTGTGTCACGATATCCTGGAACTACGCAAAGCCGAACCGAACTTGCTGGGACAGCGATCTCAGCTGACGAGTCATGAATCTTTGAGTACGATCCATTCGCCAAGGGCCAAAGCCTTAAGTGGAAGAGTCCGGCATCATCAAAACCAAAGAAAGCGAGGATATCCAAGCTTAAAAACAAGGCGATGTTGATTGGTTTCTTCAACGGAAAGGGCATTGAGCACGCGGAAATGTTGCCACAGGGCCAGATCATCAACCAGCACACTTACCAGGACGTCCTGCGACGTTTGATGTGGTCAGTGTCTAAGAAGAAGCGACATCTGTACAAAAAAAATCATGGCTGCTTCGCCTTGAGTGTCGGGAAATTTCATGCCAAAAATAGCATTGCTGTGCTGGAGCAACTTCGATACTCACAAGATCTGGCTCCCTGTAATTTCTTCCTGCTACGTAAGCTTAAGAGAATCATAAAAGAAACGCGTTTTCCTGACTTACCGTACATTACCACAAAGTACAACAAACAGTTGTTTTTAATTTACTTGAAATTAAACTACATTCTAAAATAACAGAAAGTAAAATAAACATATATATATAACAAATCGTAATCAAAGCACGCACATATTCGTTTAAACTGTGGTTGCAAACAAGATAAACTTTAGAATTCCGCATCATTTAAAGCAACCAAAGCGGTGTCTAGTAAATGACATTAAGAAAACTGTACGTTTGCAATTCAGATAAAAAGCTGCAGGCAAATGGCACAACATACGCTCAAGTACATACTACATAATTACCAAATGAGAAACTGGTGTTTTGATATTGTAGGTTTAAGACTATCTCACTCACATAAAAGCCTTCAAAAAGGCCGTGACGAAAGAGCTACGAGCGATTCTACAAAAATCGTTTGAGGAGTGTACGGAGGCATGGCAGAAGAAAATGGAAAAGCGCGTTAGCTCGCGAGGGGGTTACTTTGAAGGCAACATATTGTAGTTTATGCCTTGCATTTGGAATAAAAGATTTATGCGCACAGCCTCGTTGCATCTCAAATACACCTAGTATTAAAAAGAATATTACATTGGCAATAAAGTATACGCGTCCAGCTTTTAGTTCAAGCAATGATTAGAGGAGGCGGAAGCTTGCATGGCGCTTGTAATGAGTTGTTTCTGAGAATTTTTTATATTTGATAAACCAATTAAAATATTCTTCTTTTTCTTTCGGCTTATTTCCGATTAGGGGTCGCCACAGCAGATATCTGCATTTTTATGACATGGCATTTGTTTTACGGTCGGATGCTCTTCCTGCCACTAACCCTCTCTTCAGAGGGAAAACTGGGCCACCTGTCTTCCACATAAAGGTGGGGGCGTCCCGCTAAGTGTCTTGCCCAAGGACACAACAAGCGAACTTGCCGGCTTGTTCTCCACAACCTCCACTAAATGCTGAGCGCCAAGCAGGGGAAGCAATTAAAATATTGCGTAGCGAAAATCGAAGTGCATTTAGAATGAGATATTAACTGAGCAGGTGAAAAAGTGCATTTGGATGACTGCACTATGTTGATTTGTCTCATATCGGGCGAGTTTTTCTCAGTGCGTGATTCTTGCGGGGTTGCTTCAAGCTTAGTTCCATCGCCAACCACGTTGTTGGGTGAGTATGCTAATTTCTTTTCATTTTTCTTGCGTATATGTCAGTTGGAAAACAACCATGATTTTATGAGAGTGCGGACGGGTTGAAAAAATTGAGTTTTCAGAAATTTTTCCAGGTCGAGGGGTTGAGTTATAAAGAAAAATAGTTTCCTGCAGAATATTTTTAACACATATTAGGTAAATGGAACTCAAATTTCGAGTTATCGTTTTGATGGTTAGCCTTCTTATTTTCTATTTGTAATATTTCAACATCTCACGCAGCGCGACTATCTTCTCCCATTCGCCATTTCAGGCAAGCTATAACAGGGAATCTCTGTAAGCTATCTTTAAGCTTACATTCTTCTTCCTATGGGCAAGGTTTTTCGTTTTTCGAGAAGCTTATCAGATTATGAGCTTCTCATTAATCTTTTTTGCTAGTCTTTTGTTAAACTGTGCCATTACGACGGGTAGACTGCTTGGCTCCGCCATCTGTCTGCCATATAAAGATGGAGGTATCCCGTTAAGTATCTTGCCCAAAGACACAAGCAAGCTTGCCGACTTGTGCTCAACACTATCTCTTTTGTGCTGCACCCCAAGTATCGAAGCTATGAATGCCATTTTTTAGTCTTTCGGTATGATTCGACTTGGGAAATGAACCCCAGGTCAACCGACTGCGAAGCAAACGCTTTAATCATACGCAATCGCTTCGATTTAAGATCTCATCGATTAGGGTTTGAGATCAAACCCTTTATTGCAATATTAACTTCGGTAGAGCCATTCAATACGTCAGTGCCACAAGATGGCATCAGAAAAAAACGACTTTGGGCGGGGTTCGAACCCACAATTCGAAACGGCTACGCTGACTTTCAATATTACCTTGGTTTTTGTAATCAACCGAGATTTTTTAGTATTGATCTTAAGTATTTTGCAAGAACATTGATGAACCACTCTCTCGTCTACACGTATTAATGTAGTTTTAAAGATAGCATACCGTGATCCCCTTTTCCAACTTGATGGCCTTGCGGGCTAATTTGGCGAATTATTACTTGATTTTTGCTCACTGATTGAGGGTGCAATTGATTCGATCTCTATGGATTATGGAGCACAAGGCCTCTGTGTGAGAGTTAACGAGAGCGAGTAAGCATGGCAGGAAGCTACAAGCCATCTTTTGCTCAAAAGAGTCCAAGGCAGTACAGCTGTAAATCTAGCTAGACAAATATGTCTGGATTTCAAAGCAAAGATGAATTTTAGAAGACTTCAAGTATTACAAATGTTACTAGAAATAAACTTCAAAGCTGAAAACTTAATTGGAATTTCAGATATAAGAAACAGAAACATTGACATAACATGCAAAACCAAGGAGAATTTCCAGAATTGTACGCAAAACCCCAAAATATTGAATTAATTTACAATCTGGCGCTTTGCAAAGCCGTGGATATGAACATATTATTGGTTATTAGGGTGGGTGCCTATCCCCATTCCCAACGAGGCAATAAAGAACTAAACTAACTTTGGTGTTGTTCTGAATATTACATATAAAACCAAGGTGACGGTTTACGTTCAGGCTTGAGAATTGTCACAATGAAAAAATCTGATCTTCAAAACAACCCTACTTCAATGTAAATTCAAGTTAGTGGTTACGAAATATATGTTCCCTACCAAGGACAGGTAATCACTTTGTAAATAATGTGGTGATGCAGGCGACGTGCAATCAGGATGCCACAAGCGGGCTACTGATTTTCTTGCCGTAACTCGTAGGAAACCACGAGAATCAAACACATTTGTGCCTAAAACCAATGTGCATCTTGAATCAGTTAACTTTCTAAAAAAAGAAAGATTTCACGATCTGAGTTGGACGAAACTGATGCAGTATCTATTGCAAGCTTAATTAGAACACACAAGCAACAGATCACTTCCAACCACTTGCAAACTGATCTTGTGGAAAATCTAAAGAAATCGATTGTGGAAAATCAAAACGAAGCGGTTTATAATATTGAATTCGATAATGACATGAATTTACCTTTGAAATACCACCAACAACAGAGCATCAACCTAAAAGAAGCCACCAATATGATAGTCAAACACTATCACCCACAGCATCTCATGATTGGCGGCGGGCTTCATGCCAGGTAGCCTGCTTCTCATGTAACGCCCAAGTCCTGACTGAAGAAACCTCTCTTGAAACTACTTGTGACGAATGTGGCGAGGAACAATATGTGGTGCGCTCTTGTTGTGGTGAACAAGACTCAAATCAACGCTTTTTCGTTAAAATGGATGAACGCTATACGGAATGTGTTTGCAAATCAGGCATGATGCGAATTCCATGTTGCAATCTGTTTCAACTTGTTTAGCAACAAGACAATAATTTCTTTGAGTGCTTAAATTGCTCAAAATATTTTGTTGTTTGTTTATGTCAAAATATGAACAAATTGCCTCCTAAGACAATGAACTTAAAATGTACTAATTTCAATTGTTGATATTTCACAGTATATTGCAATTCCAAGAGCCCAAAAGCCCTTACAGTTGTCCTTGCGGGTATGAATTTGAATATGATGCAGACTTTGGAGTTAAAACTAACTAGACATAATTTGCACTGCATTTTCCTTTCTCCAAACTTTTATCGTACTGACTATGTTTTTAACTAGGGTCAGTTTTAATGTCAATTGGTTGAGGAATGACCTTAAGCGTAAAACTATGATTCATTTTCTTGAAAAAAAGAAATTTGACTTTATCCTTCTACCAGAAACTCATTCTAATTCCACAGATGAAAAGCTGCAAAAAAGTGAATGGGGAGGGGATATAGTTTATTCTCATGGTAATAATCATGGTAATGGTATGGTGATACTGGTTAAAAAATCTCTTAAATACAAAAGAATAACTACATATATTGATCAAGCAGGCAGAATACTGCTCATCGAAATTAGCAACAAGGTTTTTGTCATCGGCGATGTTCATGCGCACACAAAAGACATTCAACTTTTTGGCGCTTTTTTTTCAGCAGCTGTAGATTTTTTAAAACATGACCTAGCTTTTGAAATTTGCCACTTGACAGTAAACTAGATGAAGATAAGGGCCCAATTTACTTAAACCAATTATCCAAAAAAAAACGAAATCATACGTCAATGTTTGTGATTTATAAGATATTTAAGAGCGCTTAATCCTTTTTAGAAGAGCTTTACGAGATATCAATCACAAGCTTACCCTGCTGCAAGGTTGGATTTTTCTTTCTTCAAATGGTCTGTACCAGCAAATAGAATCAGCCAGTATCTGCCAAAGCATTTAGTCAGATCACAAAATTGCCTTATTAGCGATTAAAGTGGGATTGGAAGAACGAGGCAAAAGAGACTGAAAAATTAATAATTCTATTTTGCTAAATGATGACCATTTAGCGCTCATTAACAATCTAATAAGTGATTTCGAAAACAATAATCTCAAAGGGCATGTTACACCTCATGTCAGGTGGGAACTTCTTAAATGTGTAATTAGGGGGGGAACTATTTAGTACTTTTCATTACTGAAAAGGACCTCCAATAAAGAGCAATCCGTAGTAGAATCAAAACTTGATGTCATGGAATCAAATTTATTATCCTGTGACCCCAAACAAAACGAAGAAATTTTAAATAATTTAAATCACGTTCAAAATGATCTCAGTAAGCTGAGAGAAACCAATACTAAAGACGCCGCTACATGAACTAGAGCCCGTTGGATGAAATCCGAGGAAAAAGTATAAAGGATTTTCTTCATTTGTAAAAATGGCATGCAGAAAAAAATCTATCGACTCATTGCGCAACGCTCGAGTTACACTGATTGGTAAACAAGAAGATATTTCAAAAGAACTAGCCTTAAACCTTGTGTGAATCCTTGTATTCTGAAAACCAAGAATGCTTTGAAAAAGATTGTTGTGAATATATAAAAACACTATTGCTACCAGATAATAATAAAGCGAAATTGTCCAAATGTGAAAAGCCTACAGCTGAAAATGAATGCCAAAAAAACATTTTTTTCTTTGCCAACAATAAATCTTCTAGTCATAAAGGCTTTCCATTAAATTTTATAAAATTTTCTGGACTGAAATTAAGAGTCTATTGGTGGAATATCTTGATTTCTCCAAACATACAAACCAATTGAGTGATTCCCAGGATGAGGGGGTAATAACGTTGTTGCCTAAACCTGAAACAGATAATTTGTCTGCCTCCAACTACAGGCCACTCACATTGATAAATTGTGATGATAAAATAATATGCAAAGTTGTTACTAACAGAATAGATCTTTTTTGAACGAACTTTTGAAGAAGAACAGAATGGCTTTATAAAAGGCAGAAACATTGGGGGTGACATTTGTTTACTATTTGATATTATTGACTACATAAACTACAAAAAGATGTCTGGCATGGCATTGTTAATAGATCTACACAAAGCGTTTGATTCTTTCCACTTCTTTTTTATTTTTGCTATGTTAAAAGGTTATTTAGGCAATTCCTTGATTAACTGTATGAGAATTCTATACTAAAACCATAAATGCTGCGTTGTATATAATAATTTTTTGAATCCCTTTTTCGATGTAAAGAAGGGGATAAGGCAGGGAGAACCCCTATTTCCAACTATCTTTATTTTATATATAGAATGTTTAGCGATCATGTTACGTCGGAGCAGGTGTAAAAGCATTACGTTAAATAAACTTCTAAAGTATTCTTGTTTGCGGGTGGCACCGCTATTTTTTTAAATGGATATGTTTTGCAATTTCACTACGCCTTTGACATTTTAAATGCATTCGGGTAAAGATCTGGCTGCTAATTAATCAAGTGCTTTTTATGTTCTATAAGGGCAATGAGTTTCAATCCTTTTCCATCAACGGTTTATCCTGGCCCCAGACTTTTGTCAAATGCCTAGGTGTTAATATAGCAGTCAACAACTTTGATAGCAATTTGCTCTTCAGCGAAAACTTTCAACGTCTTACTCGAGAAGTGCAAACAACATTTTAAATATTTGGTCACCTAAAGATCTCGCGTTGTTAGGAAAAATTACAGTACTAAAAAGTCTGATTATTCCCAGTATTGTGTATATAGCAACTTACAGGGCTTCCTCGATTATCCGTACCTCGTTTAACCGGCATTCAATTATCCGGTCGCTCTATTTTGCTACAACATTTCAAAATTAGATTGCTTTTAATTAGATGTTGCAGGAATAGTTTCCGGAAAACTTTACCCTAAATCCCATCTAAAAAAGCTAAAATACTGTATTGTCGGCGAATTTTCTGTGGAAGAAAACGCAATTAGTTTAAAGAGAGGGCTGAATGACGATTTCGTAGAACAATTTGCCGCACCTAAACATTGAATTGACAACCTCTGATATTGATGGCTCGTTTAAGGCTGATGAGCCAGGTTATGAATATTTGGATGAGCGGGGAATAGTTGATCTTGTTTCAGTAGCAGGAAGGAACGAATGTGATGAAGAAGAAGGGGATGCAGACGAGCGTACACAACATTCAACGCAAAAAGCACAATGCTCTTTTTCTCGTGCAGAGGCAATGCAAATGTTTGACCGTTGCCTAACGTGGCTCCGTATTCAGCCGAAAGCAACAGTTTCAAACACTTCCACATTGGTACGACTTCGCGAGTTTGCTGCTGAAAAACGCGAATCTTCCCGCAAACAAATTGATTCTTATTTTAGTAGATCTAGTGTTGCAAATGATAGTTAAGCGGGAAATTTCTTAAAACATTGTAATGTTGAACTTCTATCACTTTTTAAACCATGAATGTGTTTTTGTTTGTTTTTGTTCCCTTGACTTCAACGTTAATAATTCAGTTATCCGTTTTTTTTGATTATTTGTTCAGATTTCTGAAAGTATTATCCCAACTAGGCCAGATAATCGAGGAAGCACTATATTTATTATTACATTGCCAGAGATTTTCGAAAAAACAACTCAATCAAATTATGTACAAATTCATTTGGGGTCCCAAATGGAAAAAGATTGGTCATTTTCAGTCATGTTGTGATATGAAAGAAAAAGGTGGTATAGTGATTGACATCAAGTAACATGTACTTTCTCTAAGGTTTAAATTCATTTTTAAATTGTTCAATAATAATTAAGAATCCAGTTGGAAATCGCTTGAAAATCGATGTGTTGATGAGAATGTTCTTTTCTGTACTTTGCGATCTAATATAAAGCTGAATAGCATGCTAGTTGGTAGGGTGGCTTTTTACGCTTTACCCTTACCACCTAAAGAACTAGTAATCAACCGATGTCGAAAATGATTCCAAATTTTTATGGTTTAATAAAGCGGTTAAATATCAAAATCAACCAATGATTGTTTAAAAATTTTGCAGAGCCGGGATTTTTGATTTTTTTCAGCTGCTTGATTCGGACTATGTATTGTACTCGTACGATGACGTAGCGTCAGCATTTGATATGATCTTAAATGATGTGAACTTTATCAAATACGTTTAACCCATTTCAGCTGTCCCAATGTCCGAATCAGAAATTTAAATAGCTGCATCTTCATACTACAAACAAACTGTATAGTAACAGATGGCTGCTCGTGGTAGCTCAAGCAAGACCGCGTATAAGTTTTTGACAGACAAAGTTAAAATATCATCTATCAAACAATCTTCAAAATGGTATTGCAACTTCCATCCAATGCAATTGGTTGATCCACAATTCATAAAAATAATTGCAATGCCTCAAATTAAACTAAACTGCAGTCATTTCAAATTATATTAAACTTAAGATCGACTGTTTCTAATGTACAGCTGTGTGGTGGACTGGACGACAGATACTTTCCCATATCCCAGTCCGTGAGTACGCCTGTCCTCCAAGCTCTTATGACAGACCAAAACCAAATCTGCCCAAACGGTAGGGCTTATACTGTAGATTTGGACAGTTGTTTACTTGACAGAAATGTCTTGAAAAAGTTTCCAAGGTCTTAACATCCACCCTCGCTTATTACTCCACCCAGGCTTGCTCGTCCTGTACCAAGCAAGCCTGTAAAGCAATGGAACTTCCGCAAGGCCAAGTGGAGCCACCATATTGCTCTCACAAACAAACTTGCTAGGACTTTGCACATCAGCACTGCGGCGAAAAAGTGTATCCCACGTGGCCGACGAAATAATCGTATATGATGTTGGGATGCCGAGTGTGAAAACCTCTACCAAATATTCTTGTAATACCCTGAAGGGCATGAATCTAACAGAGCTGCTACAGCTTTGCTTGCGACGCTTGAGAAGAAACGGAGGCATCGATGGTCTGAGGCTGTTCAGAACATCAGTTATTCACACTCTAGCCGGGTAGCATGGAGTACGAACGATCTTACTGGTAGGTCACGACAATTTCCTCATTAATGTTTTGTTTCAGCAAATGCTATTGCAGGTCAGCTGGTAAAAAAACTAGAAATACAAGGGGGTAAATCGAGAGATTTCTGGATTTAATGCAGGAATGGTCTGACCTTTGGAGAGCTACTGCTCCAGATGCAGTAAATATCTCTGGAGATTTTTCTCCAAGAGAATTTGCTGCTGCCTTCCACCACTTGAAACCAGGTAGAGCTCCAGGCCCTGACTCTATTTGTCCGGAGCTAGTAATCCATGGTGGTCCCGGCTTGAAATTCTGGCTACGTGGTTTGCTTTCTTCCTGCTTGCGCCAACTCAAAATTTCAAAAGTCTGGAGAAGGGCTCTTGTAGTCGCGATCCGTAAGCCCTCAAAACCTGTAGAGGACCCACAGAGGTGCCGTCCCATCTCTCTGCTCTGCGTTCCTTACAAGATTCCCGAACGGCTGATCTACAATCGCGTCGAATCAATAGTCGACCCCTTGCTCCAAAAGATCAGGCTGGATTTCGACACGGAAAGTCTATCATAAATCAGGTCGTTTTGCTCACGCAAAACATTGAGGATTTTTTTGAGGCAAAAATAAAGGCTGGTGCCGTGTTTGTCGATCTGACGGCTACTTATGACACTGTCTGGCACAGTGGCCTCATTTGCAAGCTGCTGAGACTTCTGCCAGACAAGTACATGGTTCGAATGATTATGGAGCTTATTCGGAACAGAAGCTTCACCCTGACCACTGGTGACAACAAGCCAAGCAGGTTCCGACGCCTGAAAAATGGTGTCCCTCAGGGATCAGTCTTAGCTCCTCTTCTTTTCAACATATACATCTACGATCTGCCTTCCATAACCTCCAAGAAGTATGTCTACGCTGACGACATGGCGATACTTTACCTATCTGAAGATTGGAAAATGTTGGGAAAAACTTTGAGCGAAGACATGACTACACTTTCTGCATATCTCCAGACTTGGCGCCTAAAGCGCAGCCATGCTAAAACGGTGTCGGCAGCCTTTCGTCTCCACAATCGAGAGGCTAAGCGTGAGCTAAAAGATAGAGCAATGGTAAAATCTTACCATTTTGCCCAGTGCCGACCTATCTTGGTGTGAAACGGGACAGAGCACTCACGTACCGTCATCACCTTGAGGCATTGCGCAAAAAACTATCCACGTGCGTTTCGCTGCTGAGGCGACTTGCGGGTTCAAGATGGGGCGCTGGTGCCAAGTCATTGCGCACAGCTGCCTTGTCCCTGATCTATTTAACTGCTGAGTACTGTGCACCAGCTTGGTGTCGCAGCGCACATACTCGCCTCATTGACTGCGTTCTTAATGACGCTTTGTGCATTGTCACTAGATGCCTACGTTTCACTCCAACGGACAACCTTCCAGTTCTCTCAGGCATCCCGCCAACTGAGCTTCTCCGCCAAGGAGCGACACTTTTCTTGGCAAATCGAAGCTTTTGGACCCTGGCCACATTATGCATGGCCAGCTGACTGAGCCGCAGACTGCTAGCAAGGAGAGACTGAAATCTAGACGCCCGTTTTTTCCTGCCGTGCGGAAACTATTGCACAACTTATCTGAGTTGCGCATCCGCGCTGCCCAATGGACGAACTTCACATGGGACACAGAGTACTCCAAGAGTATGTCAGCGCTCGGTGTCTACATTCCTAGGGTCAGCCAAAGACCTATTGGAATGAGTTTGACCAGAACAGCTTGGGTCAAACTCAATCGCCTGCGTACTGGCGTTGGGCGTTTCGGTTGGTCCATGCACAGATGGGGTCTCGCTTCTTTAGCGAAATGCGAGTGCGGCGCTAGTGAATAAACTGCAGACCACATTATTTTAACATATCCTGTACTTTGGGCACCTCGAGGAATAATGGGTCTGACAGTTTTGGATGACGAAACAAGGTGCTGGCTCAATTCCATCACTGCCAGCATCTGATCTAGGTAACACAGGAGGTTGGGGTGGTAAAAGGATAAACTCTCGGTCCCCATTCTTTTGTTGTGTCTGACCTGGATCATAGATACCCTGCCGTACGACGAAGAGAAGCTGTAGGGTCTTGACATTACTTCTGATAGTTTATGCACGTTTTGTCTAAAGAACCGGAAACTTTGATACAATTATTTTATGATTGCATAATTGTTGATGCCCTCTGCAATGATGTATTTGATTGGATTTTAGCAAGATTTCCCACTAATATTCTTTCGAATAATTTCCATGCACTGTTTGGTTTTCATGCACAATATTTTAATTATCAATTAATCAACCTGATGCTGTTATCGGCAAGATTCTTAATTTAACGGTGTAAATATTCGAAAACAAAGCCCAATATGTTTCAAAACTTTTTCACAATTAAATCAATAAAAAATCAGAATATTACATTGCTAAGAAGAATAATAGCTAATTGCAATTTTGTTACAAGAAATGGTCAAATTTAAATTAGACATTGTATACATGTTTTAATTTTCTGTTTTTATGTTTTATGTTCTTATCTTTGTGTCTACAAAAAAGCGTAGGGCCTCTGCTTTCATCTACCGAAATTCGCTAATCTAATCGGCGAGCTTCGGTGGCCAGATCATTAAGGCGGTGTTCCTGGTTAGAATTTCCCGTTACCAAAAACCTGTGTTCACACACTACGGTAGCTGGTGCGGATCTTGGGTTCGAATGTGTGTGTGTGTGTTTACCCCTCCTCTTCCTTGGGATGGAGGTACGGCATGAACGGTAATTCAGGTTCATGCCGTCAACCTAATTGATATTAGGCTAGGGGAAGATAGCAGCCCATTTCGAACCAGTCTTGAGTGACTGGTAGCCCCACCACCAACAAGGCGGACTGCCACTGGTGGGTACCCAAGAGTCGTCTGACATGCTGGGTTAGCAACTTCACAATTATAATCCGGTGAAGTACGGGTGGGGCCACCTGTCTGCCACATAAAGGTGGAGGCGTCCCGTTAAGTGCCTTGCCCAAGGACACAACAAGCAAGCTTGCCGGCTTGTTCTCCACACTATCCCTTGTTTATGCTGAGCGCCAAGCAGGGAAGCTGTGAATACCATTTTTTAAAGTCTTTTGGTATGACTCGACTTAGGAATGAACCCCAGATCTACCGACTACAATGTGGACGCTTTAACCACTGCACCATCGCGCCGGTAGGTTCGAATGGGTTTGAATCGTTGCCGAAGTCAATTATTACTGATACCGTCTTACGGCACTGACGTACTGAATAATTTCGTTGAAGCTAACGTC
The DNA here is from genome assembly GCA_963675345.1 of Trididemnum clinides. NCBI lineage: Eukaryota > Metazoa > Chordata > Ascidiacea > Aplousobranchia > Didemnidae > Trididemnum > Trididemnum clinides. Next base: position 3,193,213 of record OY776299.1, read on the forward strand.
GTAATTGAGGGTTTGACCTCCTTCTTGATGGATTACTGTCCAATCAACTTTTATTAACGTAATTCTATAAAGCCACTGTTAAATAAAGATGTGAAAACATTTAGAAGTGAATGTTATGGCTTAATAGAACTTTTTGTAAAGGACTTGCGAATTGAAGCAAGTACTCTTTTTATAAGATGCTGTGTTGCCAGTCCAGGTCCAATACTGTGATAGCAAATGCATTATCTGAGATTAGGAACTTCAATCAATTTCGAATAATTTGCAGGTGTGATTGTATCTTGGATTATACTGTGATGATCTTGCCAAGCGGCGTCAATATGACACCCAGAAGTAAAGGGGAAAGAACGTGGAGAAAAATTTGAAATGGTCCTTATTTTTTTTATGTCTTTTAAGATTTTAAAGATCATATCATTTAGTTGCTGTCATTAAGCTAGAGTCGCCTTATGCAATTTCGTTTGTTAAGATTCTTGTGTCGTTGAGGTGAATGTTTTTCTATTCTTCATATTGAGCAATTGGTGTTCACTAATCTTGTAGTGTATGGTAATATTATTCAAAGCGTAAAGGCAATTCTAAGCGTTTTGCAAAGAAAACTGATGAAACATTTCCCAGAACTGAACGACTTTGGCCGACCATTATTTCACATCCTGCATTATGCTTTTTCTACGGTTGTATTTAACCAACTTTATACTATTCATCTTGCACTTCCACATGATTCTTCAATTATATTGCGTTGAATAAATGTTTTTGTCCGTTTTAATTTTCAATTTTTTAACAGTAACTTCTTTAACTTTAGCTTTAAGCTTCATGTCGTTTGCTAAAATTGAAAAGTTTTTTTTGCGCACTGTTATAGGTTTGTCGTTAGGACTTTGTCCAAGATTATCAACGTTTTAATGTAGGCTTACATGAGAAATTTTTGTTGGAAAAGAGATTGAGGCCGTGCAGCTCTAACCAGTGGCGTCGGCTGGAGAAGGCAAGGAAAGACTGTGGCTTCTCTAGAACTTAAAAGAGGGGTGTGTAACCTGCAATCATCAACGTAAAATGATGTGGTCCAAAGTAGATGTCAAACGTACCAATCGGACCTTCAAAAAATCGACTCCCTAAAAAAAGGTCTTAGATGTGAACAGTCTATCACAATCACGTAAAATCATGCTTCAAAAATGTTGATCCAAGGAAAATGTAACACCTTGTTTTCGGTTTAAAAATGCAACCATCCAATTCTTCAATACTTATTTTTACCTACAAACATTTGGCATACAAACTCTGACTGGCCCGCAAAATTTTTAACTAGTCTGCATTGTTTTGCCATTCTCCCCTGAATAATTTTTTGCCGACGCTCTTGGTTCTAACGTATGGGGCAGATTTGGATTTCAAAGGCTGTTGTGCAAAGTATCTTACCAATTACATTTAGAAAAGAAGACGCAACGGCCGCTATTCTTGTTCTAATGGACCGTCAACGAGGAAGAAGAAATTTGTTATTTAAATTCTCAAGTTATCTACAAATAAGAATCTTTTAGGTAACTAGCTACTTCCAAGAAGTTTAGGAATGGTTAGGTGTTTGATTTTACCAAAACTGCTGAGTACATTTTTTAATGTAATCGTTAAGTTGCTCATAAATAGCGTGTCTTTAAATAATTATATGTATTTTTGATATGAATTTACTTTTCGCATATATGTTTTAATTATGTGACTTCATATTTTTCCTTACCAAAAAGTTGCAAGAATCTGCAGACGATTTTCTGTGTGTTGAGCATCTAATTAAAGGTGTACAGGTAAAGTTCTGTCTATTTTTGTGTGCGGGTGTACGTGCGTACGTACGCTTTAACTTCTTTTAACTAACAAGCATGAAAGTTGACACAGTTGATCACTGCTTTGGGATAAATGTCAATAGGAAAATGGTGACGTTACAATGAGGTCCCAGAGATAATTTTTTTAAGTATGCGCACCTATTAACAAAAGAAAATGATTTTGGTGGTTAAACGAAAGCCTGCTCCCGATTCATTATGTAGCAAGCAAAAATTGCTCTCTTTTCAGGAGTAAGATGACGTCGTAAAGAAATTTGTTTGTAGATTTGTTTTTTATTTTTTTATCTTATTGCACTAAGTGCAGAAACGCGGTAAAACTTTTGCGGAAAACATTAAAAACCTGCTTTCGGTAAAAAGGATTTCACTTAAAACAGTTGTACTTCGGTTAGGGTCGCATTCACATTGCAATAGCGATTCTTTTTTGAGAATATTTTTCCTAGTTTCCTTAAATGATGCAAATAAAATTTTATTTCCTTCTTAATGCTGTCTGATATCATTTTTTGCCAATACAGCAAATTTTATTCTTGTTGTTATTTTAATGGCATAGCCTGTAGTTAACAAAAAGATAAAACCAAAAGCTCAGTTTAAGAGGGTTTCATCAAGCAGTTGTTGTGCACTTATTAGAAACAAGTGTTTGCAGCGGTCAGGCAAAACATATCCAGTGAGTTGTTTAATTCTGATTAACTTCAGCACAACTGCAAGACAATGCTAAATTTTGTCACAAGGAGGTGGATAAAACCCTGCATTAGTGGACATCAAAATTTCAGATCCTGTTTCACTTAGTTAGAGCTTATTATACCAGTTTGGAAGTAGGTCTATGCAGTGTTTGAAGTACTCAGTTCAATTATTTATTAAGTGTTTGCAACAATTGTAGCCATTTCCACGATTTGTCGTTTTCGTGTAAATTTCGCACCGTAAGTTGCATTAAATAGCTTTCACTGCAATTTGTACATAAATAATTGAATAATTCTTTTCTTTCACGATAACAAGTTAAGCGAAGGTTAATATAATCCAATGGTTGAGCGGAAATCCATTGAAAACACCACTCAAGTGTGAGAAACCGTATCGTAGTCTTTGGAAAATATTTCAAATGGCTTTATTGACCTACCAGAATTTGATGCAAGAAATTTTCGAGTAAGCGCGGTCATTTTCACTTTTCTGGTTACACCTAAAGCTGTACGATGACGTCACAATTGCATACAAGTTTTTCAAAATTCTCGTCTTTCGACAGAAGAAAGCGACCTATGGCTCATACAAAAGCCAGTACTCGACTCATTAACCAGCAAAAAACTGCACCTCTGTAGTACGTGAGATGACGTCATAGTCAATTGTTCTACGAAATCGTCATTGCAGAATTTACTTTTTTGAATTTGCCCTGCTCCGTCATGATGCGTAGTAACTAACCTCAAAATATTGTCTGATACCATTTCAGCGAGTACAGCGTAATTTGTTCTAATTTATCTACACTAAGCTTTTATCTGCACTTTGTCAAAATGCTGCCTGATATGTGTAAAGTGAAAACAGATTAGCATGCAGCAGTTGCTCTTGAAGTGGTTATACCTACATTTTTATTTCAAAAACAAAAACTGATATGCTGCCTCATGCAAAAAAAAATTAACGATATTAACATACCGGCAGGCCTAAAGCCTTTCCTTTCAGTAATGCAATGGCAAGTTTTAGAACTTTTGTACAGTCGTATCGCAAGCCTGTCTAACCTTAACTTTTAACATATCTATGCAGAAAGTACAGAAGTTCAAATAACATTCCTACTCGTCCATTTTCTACCGCATTGAAGAGGATTTTGCTGTGACGTGAGTTTGTATAAGCATATTTTACATCACTTCTACTAAGTTTACATCATCAAATAAACAAAAAAACTCGATGAAATTGCTGCCTGTTTTAGTTGCGAGCATATCCACTTTCTAAGTTCGCATATGCTGCAAACAAGGAAAATTTACGTGGCAAGAACCTTTATACAGGTCGGGGGAAATATACCTACCCTGCGACACCCCCAAAATATCTATGTACGACATTCCGTTATAAAATGGTACTTTTTCCTGTATAAGGATAAGTGGCTATGTCATGCAAACATCATCATTGGGAGAAGCCGGCTGAACGCATATTCTCAACACCCACATTCCAGATAGGGGCCATGCTGGCGACGCCGGTAGAGACGGCTAGTTTAATATAAAAAGACCAGTACTGTCTGTACGTTTCTGTTCGTACCTATGAGCGTTGTTGCTCCTTCATAACTACTGGGCAGACAAACATCAAACTCGACACGATTGATAATAACTTCGAAGGTGAGTGTCATAAGCGGGTTTGTGACGTCATGATGACGTCACAATCAAAAATAAATTTTTTTCATTTGTATTTCTTGACAGTGGAAAACCGTTTTTGTGCTCAAACGAATGCCAACTCCCCACGTACTCGCAAAAATTTTTCCCCCTCGGGTCTAAGATGACGTCACAATTGAACGCTTTATTGCAAAATTTTATTCTTTGCATTTTTTCAATATATTACGAACTGAAGAAATGCGATTAAAATATTTTTTAATGACATTAACCAGGTTCGGTTGATAAAAAAAAACTTGCCATGATTTAAGCCGTATTGACCATGCACCAACCGACTGTTTTTAATCATTTTAAGCATTCTAAGCATACTTTCTTTTTTCTTGAACGTTTCAAACTTGCTATATGATGTCATAATGCTGCCTGGTACGATCAACGGAAAAGGGGGAAAAAGCAGCAGGCAGCCGTAAAGTTGTTATTTACTGTTATTTTAAAATCAAACTTCTAATAAGCTGTGTGTGAGAGAAGATAAATACATTGCAGTATGAACATAGCAGCAGTTCAACAAATCTGTTTCTAGTAATGCAATGGCAAGTTGCGATACTTTTGTACAGTCGTGTAACAAGTCTCAATGATTTCAACCTCTAAGACATAGTAATCAAATGTAGCAAAGTTGAAAAAATTGACAATTTTTCACGTTTAATGTTAGAGGAATCACAGCAATTATCCGCATCTTTACCGCAAAATTCTTGTCCGTAAATTGCATTCTTGAATCATAAACTAAACTATTGTAACAACTTATCTCTAAATGCTTTACTTTGGGTCAGTTTGCACTTCCCTTAGCTGCGATCATGCCAGGATCTAGCAATAGAAATGGACATACACACAGCGTAAAAATGGGCATACAACTACAAAAAATCCGTAAATAGTGATCCTAATATTTAATAGGTTATTCCTGAAAATACATATACAGTGAACCCTCGTTTATCGCGGGGGATACGTTCCAAAAATAACCCACGATTGGTGAAATCCGCGAAGTAGTCAGCTTTATTTTTTACTGTACTGTACTGTACTGTACTGCAGAATGTACTGCAGTACAGTACTGTACTGCAGAATGAAACAAAAAACAAAACCTCTTTTCAGGCCCAAAATGTGTTTAAGAAATAGAAATATTAACGTATATATCAACTTTTTTCACTTTTTTCAACTTTTTTCACTTCTAGACAACAGTAAAGCCCCTGGGCCAATCAGGATTCACTGTAAAAAAAGCACTGTAAAAAATTCCGCGAAGCCGCGATAGGTGAAGCGCGATATAGCGAGGGATCACTGTAAATCACTTCACTTCTGAAAATTCCCACAAACTTAAAATTATGCTTCCATCCATTTTATCAAATGAAAGCACAAACATTTGTAAAATCGTTGGCTGTTTTAATTGCAAGCAGGTTCCGTTTATTATGCTTATTAAGTATATGCTGGAAGCATGATAAGCAAGACGTAGCCAGAAATTCGAGAAAATTTGGGAGAAATGTAGAGGCTATGCGCTAACCCCTATACTGTTTTTAATGGATTTGATTTTGAAACTAGAATTGCCTATGCCAAAAAACATTATATTTTTCTCATGACTATCCATTTGGTAAAGCCGGCGTAGCCGTATGAATCAGTATTATACCGGCAACCAAAGGCTTTTGCTTATGCAAAGTCGCCTATAGTTACCACGAAAGATCATAAGTAGTGGACCTGATATTTAATAGCTGTTCTTGAAAATACATATCAATTACCTTGACGCCCTTACACAGCTTTGATAAGCTTTAAAGCACTTGCTGAATTTAATGGATAAAAGTTTGCTAAGTTTAAGGACACTTATGCTGAAAGCAGGGCAAATAAAAAGTTGCCAGGGGCTCAATAAATTTGGAAGATATGTAACGACTAAACGTAACCGCCCATAATCTAATTTTTAGTCAATTTCTTTTAAAAAAACATTAGTTTTGTTTTGATACGGTATTCGGCTATGCAAAAAAACATAACTTCATACTACAGTTTTGACAAATATCGATTGGGTGAAGCCGGCATTGGCGACTGTATTGATATTCCTCATCTCGACGTTACTTATGGGCCCTCCGTGCGATACCGGCAGTTAGAAATATGAAAATCTGTAATTCCTTTAAATCTTTTTTCATTGCTATTTACAGTATAAATAAGAGAAGTCAGAAGAAATTTCGGCTTGTTAAAAAAAACAATAATTTCTTTTAATCCTTTAATTTTTGTTGGTGTTTTTTAATTTTCCTCATGTCGACTATCATCGGCGATATACAGGGTGATGCGATTTTACAGTTTTGTAAAAACATTTGCCAGTTGAATTACACCAGGAGTGCACAATATTTTTGCTCTTAATCTTCTATTACATTTACGGCAACCATCACGATAAATTTAGTATTTCTGTATTTTCTGTTCATTTAGATGCATAGACCTTTTTTCAAGATGAATTTTCTGAGTACAAAACTTTAGCCTTTTTGAATAAAGTTCAGATTTTTCTCTTTGTAAACGAGTGAGAACCTTTTCTCTTTTAAGATCAACTTTTAAAAGCAATACTTACTCATTGGACTCTGGATTCACAGGTTTAGCTTCTGACTTAAATGTTCGAGATTGGCGTGTTTTATATCTGGTGCCAAATGATGGCGTGGAATTCGTAATTTACGACTTTAGTCACTGTCGGGTTACAATAAAATTTTTGTTCTATCTCAATATTTAATTTACTTCTTAAAATTGAGGAGACTTGTAGTATCGTTCGAATAATTAAGTCTGGTTACAACTTAATAGCTAGAAAAAGATTGGCTTCCACTAAGACACTTTAACCCACGCACTTCTCGATCAAGAACAGAACAAATACCGCGTGATTGGAAAGTAACGCCCGATTTTGATTTCAAAAGTTTGGGGGTTTAAGCACGCAAAATTTACAGTAACTTCACAATCTTACCTGGAGATGCTGAAAGAAAAGTTTTGGCCTCGTATACAACACCAAAAAATAATATTTCAGCAAGATGGCGCCCCTTTCCACTATGGTAGAGTGGTGCGAGAGTGGTTGAACGAGAATTTTGGGGAAAGGTGGATTGGCCGTCGCGGCTTCATCGAATGGCCACCTAGATCACTTGATCTTAGTCCATGCGACTTCTTCTTTTGGGGCGTTTTGAAAGATCGTGTCTACAGAAGGAAGCCGAGAAGCATCGAAGAATTGAAAAATGCAATTACAACCGAGATTTCGGCAACCAACTCCAATCTTTGTGAAACGCTGTGTCACTCGGTGACTGATCGTTTGCGACGATGCCTGGCAGTTAAAGGTCAGCAGTTTGAGCATTTGAGTTGCACAGACCAAAGTTCGCCTTTCAATTTTTCATGTATTCTTCGTTATCATTAAATACATTCTTAATTATTCTACATCTGTGTTCGTCCTTGCGTAATTTCCCTAGAATCTGTAATCTCAGATTTGATCGCATTACGTAGAATTCAAAATCGGGGGTCACTTTCCAATCACAAACCACTTTAAAACTTCGAATTCCTTCGCTTGTCAAATACAGAAACTAAAGCACTTTGATATATAAATATCAAATGCTAATCAAAACTAAAACCACAAAATAATTGCTTGATTCCTGTTACAACAATCACCACAGAACAACGCACTTTTACTGTTCTTTCTGCTCTGCGGCTACCTACCACTACTGGACTACCCTCTCTTTCTAAATCGAAAAAGTCTCGCCACCTTATATACAATATACGAGCTTCTAGAAAATGCTAAAACATCATGTGACACAGAAAAAACACCGTTAATAAATTACGTAATTGGTAATAATAAAAAAGAAAAATCTTCAAGAAGAAACAAGATTCACTAGAATACACTGGAACTTAGTCATCTAGTCAACCATTGTGACGTCAGAAGAGGCGTGTGAGTTACAAATCTATCAATAAATGCAAAAGAAAAAAAAATCTGTTTTCGAAAACAGTTTAGCAAGTTTAGGGCTTCAGAAAATTCAGATTTATAAATAAAACGATCACTGAAAAATAAACCAACAGATTACAACAACTATACATATATAAAAACTATTCTTTCAACGCAAATTTACTTATTCGTGACAGTCACTGACAAGAATGCTCAAAATTTGTGGATCTTGTATCATTGGTGAACTGATAGCGTAGGACCGAGAAATTGCAAGTTTAGTTCCCGATGGAAACCAGGAGCGCAGCCTAGTGGGTACTGCGTCATGGCCCTCGCTTTGGTCCCAGTTAAAATTATAAACAAAACCAACAAACAATTTCTCAAAAAATTGCTGGGGACGGGTTAGTTAGGGCTTCGGGCTTGACTTGGCGCACGCTGTTCATGCTGAGAAAGTCCATGTACTGCCTTAAAGACGCGTTGTTTCATAAAACTATCTGTCTGATAAAGTATTCAAAACAAGCGTTGATTTCTCTTTTTGATATCGATGTGGCAATCACGAATATATGTTAAGCAGTGGTTAACTAAAATTTATTGGGCCTGCTTGGCCAGTGATCAGCACCAAAATGATGATGAGCGTATGCATAATAGCTCCAGCCATAGGCCGATGAAATAGTCACTCGGAATTCTGAAATGAATGGCATGAATTACTGGATGCTGATGGAAACAAACAATTCAGTAACCTAGTTAACGTTGGTAAGTGTAGATGTAATGCAGGATTTAGATAGGCCTGAAGCAAATAGAACGAGTATGATGCTAAAACCTAGGCTTGATTTGTAAGCCACGTTTAGATACAAATTGCTCTAGATAGGGATGCCATACGTTCGAATTTTCCCGGACATGTCCATGATGTTAACATAAATACTAGAGCAGTTCTTAAGATTGCTATAATTTTCGCGATTTTTTCTAGATTCTCTAGAAAATTGGAAAAAATGGGAACTAATGATAATTAACGTTCTTAGGTAGAAATGGAAGCCCATTTTTTGGAGAGCACTTCTGAAAATTAGTGTGAACAAGAAATATACCGGTACCATAACAGATCGGTAAAGTGAAATACCATTTTGATTTTTTTCTTTGAAAAACATGGTGTAGCCCGAAAACGCTTTCATAGTGCAGCCAGAAAATTTGCAATTCTTATCTATAAAATTGATTAGAATTGCGAATTTTCGAGCTACACCATGAATAATTGAGTTCTGTGCGGGCGCGGCTGGGCAACTTTATGAAGAAAACTGACGCGGAATGATATACAACTCAAGCTACACATCGTAGTGTGCTTAGACGATGGTAGTTCAGTGGAGAGTTTTTATGTGTTTTCCACACAGATATTAATTGCTAGTTTCAAGTGGTTACGATTGATAGAGAGCGTCTTATAAGCGAGAAGCGAAACAACAAAGCGAGTGCCGAAGGCGAGAGGCTTCTGAAGGAAGCAATGCTATTGGGAGATATTTACAAATTTTCAAGGCCATTCCTGGACACGTTTCATCCTTTTGGACTCATCAGCAGGGCTTGCCAAGAGCCAAGAGACCCCAATAGCGTTAACGTTGACTTTTAAAAACAATCTAACTCAAAGCACAAGACTTACTGACCGTTTACTTTTGCACCAGGTTCGTTTTGACGTTACTGCTAACCGTTCAAGTATGGAATAAAATTGTTGTCCTTACATAAAGCTGATCGCACAAGAAGCGATTTGGCATAGAAAGACTTTCAAAAGGCTATAAACTAAACGCGGTGCTTTAAGGCACAATTGGCGTTATGTGGCTGCATGTCGGCGGGCGTCGGCACGCGAGGAGGTCGGCTTTAAAGACGCGGATTTGAACCCCACAGGAACCACGCAGAACGCAACACACCTCCGGAAAAAAATTAGTTGTTACGCGTGAAGTTAAAAGAGCGCCTAACTAGTTTCGGTGGGTCCCAAATGACCGCGCTGTGGCTGAGGTGCAATTTCGCGCATCTGCCTTCTTTACATTGCATTGCATTGCTCCAAGAGGAATTGGAGCAATCCAATACTCCGATTGATGTGTTTAATGTCGACTGAAGGTGTCGAACTCTGGATTTGTGAGTTTTGTCCCTAACGAGCACATTTCTGATTTGCGGGTTTTGTATCTCATTTCGACAGACGGTGTTGGGCACGGTGTTTGAGAGTTTAGTCCAGTGATTCTCAACCACTATACTTTTGTGTGCCGCCAAATTTTAGATATATAATTATATTAATATGGTGAAATAATTTTATTTAAAAAGAAAAATCCTTTTAACAGGAATATGATATTTAAATCCATAAAAATTTTTAAATTATTTTAAAATTATTTCATTATGTGTGCCGCCAAATTTTGAAATCGTTAAAAGTGTGCCGGAACAAAAAAAGGTTGAGAATTACTGGTTTAGTCTCTCACGAGAGTCTCTCACACAACATTTGGGATTCACGGTATTGGATTTTTGTTTACCACCTCACAGTGTTCAACGAGAAGAGATCTTTGCTGAATTTGAGGTACTCATTGGTCAATTGCTTCATCATGTCCCTCATTCCTCCGAGCAATTTTCAGCCCTGAAAGCCAGATTGAGCGACCTCGCCCATGCTTACTGCGGTAATCCAATTGGCATTGGCGACTTTCTTATTTTAAAAGAGTGCATCCAAGCAACCCGATCCCTCAGATGCAATGAAAATATCCATGTCACTAAACCTGACAAGGGTTCTGGGGTTGTCATAATGAACAAGAGTGATTACATTTCAAAAATGGATTTTATTTTGCAAGACAACTCTAAATTTGAAAATCTTGGCCCTTCTTCCGAATTTGACAACACTGCGAAGATTGAAGCTCATATTCAAAGACGGTTGCTTCAACTCAAGAAAGAAGGTCTTCTTCCATCCAATATTTACAGCAGGATTCGACCAACTGGTTCTCAACGGCCCCGAATGTATGGCTTGCCAAAAATTCACAAACAAGATGTACCCTTACGTCCTATATTGTCAATGACTGGCTCAGCACAGCATCAATTAGCGCAATGGCTTACGTCAGTTATTGATCCCGTTCTTTCACTTTATTCTACCCACTCTATTTCCGATTCCTTTACTTTTGCTGATAAAGTCAAAACTTTTAACTTTCTTCCATCTGTCTTTCTTTGCTCCTATGATGTCTGTAGCCTTTTTACTAATGTTCCACTCGCAGAAACTATTGAAATCTGCGCTGATGCTCTGTATGATGGCGAGCTTACTCCGCCTCCTTTTCCCCGTGCAGTTTTTGTTGAGCTGATGCAAACGGCTACTTCCTACGTTGAATTCAGTTTCAACAATATAATGCACCGACAGATTGATGGCGTTGCTATGGGTTCACCTCTTGGCCCATCTCTTGCCAACATTTTTGTCGGATATTACGAAGCTTTGCTTTTCAAAAGAGTCAACAAACCTCTTATGTATTATCGATACGTCGATGATACTTTTGCAGTTTTTTACGACGAAGACGAATGCAATGAGTTTTTCTTCCATCTAAATTCTCTCCATCCATCGCTTCGTTTCACTTTTGAAAAGGAATGCAATCGGACTTTGCCCTTTCTTGACGTCTTGGTAGAAAAGAATGACCATGAATTTGTTACATCTATCTACAGGAAGCCGACTTTCACTGGCCAATACATTCGCTGGAACTCTTTTTGCCACATGAAGCGGAAGACTAATTTGATTTCAACTCTAGTCCACAGAGCTCTAGTCATCTGTTCGAAATCTACTCTTGAAAATGAACTTTCCAACGTTCGATCAATCCTTATCAACAACGGTTACCCTGAAGCTATAATCAACACTGTTATGACCCAGAAAATAAATCAATTTCGCAGACCAACGCAATTCGGTCCGAAGAAATGCCCAGTTTTTCTCCACTTGCCATGGCTGGGCAATGTTTCTCTGAGGTACGAAATGCAAATTAAAACAGCCGTCAAACGCTGTTACTTTGCAGTTGAACCATGCATTGTCTACACCACCAGACAACTTCTGCCTGCAGCCAAAAAGGATGTACTACCCGCTTTTCATCAAAGCAACATTGTTTACTAATTTCTGTGCCACTGCGATAGTCGGTACGTGGGTCGTACGTCTCAAAGGCTACAACAGAGGATCAAGCAGCACGTGCCAAAAACCATTCTCCAGAAGCATATTTCTCAGGACCGCAGCACATTGGCCCGCTCTTGCAAGCCAATCAGAAGCTTTAAAACTGAAACTTCCTTTTCTGCCATAGGACAACATCTTTTACAAAACCCTACATGCGCACACGAATATAATGACAACAAATTTTCTATTCTTGCCCGTGGCCGTACTTCTTTTCACCTTTCCACCCTTGAAGCCACGTACATTAAAACATCCAAACCAAATTTATGCAAACAAAAGGAATTCGTTTATGGTCTAAAAATCACACATTAGTTTCCGCTCCTTCTATTGGTCGCTTCTTTCACCAATCATGATTGAGCCTTTTTTCCCCTTTTTTTTCTTTTCAACTGCGTCTCTATATAAGTGACTCACTTCACCTTTTCACTCTATTTCTGACGGATTCTCTTGAAAAGTGTCAGACGAAAAGCTTCGAGAATGAATACTCTACTTTCTGCAATTTTCAAATTCTGTACCACAAATCGACTTTTTTAAATTCGTATTTTTTGACGGAGTAAAACGATTTTAAGATCAAAACAAAGCAAGCACCCGACTTACTAACACGCAAAAACTGTGCCCTTTTAGACGATAAGATGAATTCGTAATTAGCATTTGTTTGAAAAATTTGTTTTTCTCATTTTCTTTTTAAGTACTTGATGTGCGTGAATGAAAAATTTTTGGGAGATTTTAAAAATCTGCATCCAATAAAATGCCTCAATTCATTTTACTGTAGCTCCACAGTAAACGACTACATTTAAAGCTTAAATTTTATGCAAATTTGCTTTGACTATTTTCACTCACTTTTTACTCAGTCTTTCTTACATCACAATGCGTTTTTACCATAAAGCGTTTTTAGACTTGTGCTTGATAACTTGACTTCCAGTTAAAAAAGGTAAATATCGATTAACGTGCTTTGCTGCAACAAGGTTTGAACCAGCGATGAATAATTTTTTTTGTAGGCAGGCCAATTGCACTTAACTGAACAATACAGCGGGTTAATACTTGATTTTGCAGGCCAATCTCAAAGCGTAGCAGTTTCTAAAGCAAGGGTCCTTGGTAGAGATCGATTTCAAGAGATCGAAGCTTCAAGTTGAAGACATTTCTGACTGAAGTTTAACCTCAAACAAGCGGTGTTTTCAAACTGAACACCATTCCTTCTTTTTATTGAATGGCAGAATGATGGTCAATCTCAACAGGACGAAGTTTTAAAATTGAAGACCTTTTTATTCAGACATAAAAGTCAAATGGGTGAGGTTTTTGATCTGAACACGTATTGTATGTTTTGGTTGATCAACCTGTGTACGGGAGCCATAAGTCGTTTCCTTCGGCGGGCGATACGGTTTCACCTCGTGGGTCGCATTTGGCAGGCTCCTGTTTCAACGATTGTTTTTTTAACTGAAGCCGCAGATCAAAGTAATTAAGCATGGTTTATTTACTTGTTTTAACTCTCAATATCCAATAGGTTTGAAGATGTAAACAGATACCAACATGTTTTCCTTCAAAGTTTAAATTTTGACTATCAACATCAAAAGGATAGTGCAATGCCACAACCCCACCAAGATCTCAAACTAAAATAAAGCTGGCGAAATCCCAAGTTTGAGAAGAAATAGATATAAAACGATATTCCTGGGTGAAATCGCACCATTGGCAAACACATGTTTTTTACCAGCATCATGTACCAGAAATTTGGAGGAAGACAGGTCCACTTTCACTTTCTCATATATGCGCTGTGCTGGGGCTAAAGAAATAAACCTACCACTTAACAGCTTATTTCTGTAAACGTACAAATAATCACTATTTTTGCGCCCACCCACAACTTTGTTCTGTCTCCCTCTCCCTCATTATTTACAAACGGAAACGGAAATAGATTTGGATAGGCGAAACAGGGGACATATCTCATCCGAAAAATATCTTTGACACATTTCTGTTTAAAGCACACTTGGTGTCGGAACATAAAGTGGTGGCCAAGGTCACTGAGTCAGTTGAAGTTAGCTGTGGTAAAGTAAAGGTGTTTCTCGACGAGCGCGGCCACATTTAACTTGGGTAAATCTCGTTTTGAGATTTTTTCTGCTCTCGTCTTCATAGATCTCGTATTCACTGGATTGAACTTGATTGATATAAGCTCTACATTGGATAACTGAATTTGGCTGGCGCACCCCAATATGTTGTTTCTCGATCACTTTTTAGTTGTTTTTCTGTAGTTTTTCAATTAAATTTCTTATAATTCTACCGCATGTGTGAGAATAGAAGATTGGAAAAAGTTAGGAACAGCTTCTTCACAAGAAACTAAAGCCTAAATGATAGTTGATTCAAAACGTTGTGTTTAGGACGTTGACCAACAAGACAAAGTCTTGCTGAAGGTAACGACCTGGAATAAAAATTCTGACTTTTCACGGCTACGCACCTACTCCCGACACTTAAATCGAGTTATGCCTGTTGCAGCTAATTTTTTTTAAATCGCCGTTTCTAAACCAGATTTTTAAAAGCGCCTTTTTGAATTTTGTCGCGTGCTTTGTTCGGTTAAAAAAGGTGCCATATTTAGAAGCAATGTCAGCAGAATTTTGAATTAGCGAAGCAGGTTTGACCTTTGAATTGATCCGTATTGCTACGCGCTTTTCAAAAACAATATCCGGGTATTTCGAGCGCTTGAGTAGACTGTATAAAGTTCATATGCGAGAGTAACTGGAAACCGACAATTATCTGCACGGTGACGTTTTGAACACGATTGCGGAACACTTTGGTGCTGCAATGTTAATGGAAAAATGAAATTCCCGAATTCTTCCAGCGCTTTCATCTCTCTGTTATTTTTTGGTAAGTAGCTGTTTAGGAGCGTTAGAATTTAGTTTCTGGAGCAGGCTTGTTCCGAGAAAGGTGTTTTCGGCAGAAAGCCAGTATTTTTGCAAAATTGTTTAGGCACTTCCCAAAACAATGTCGGCTATTTTCTAAAACAACTTCATATTTTTACAAACTGGTAACTTGTAATGACATTAAACATTCTGTCACCTTACATACGAGACGTAGAAAAGAGGGGCAAAAGGGATATGTCCCTAATTCCCATAGCTTTCATTTTATATCGTTTGACAGCTTGAACAAAATCTTTAGAAAACAATTCTTGAAACTGAAAAAAATTTTACGGCATTTTCTAAAACGGTAGCAACATTACTTTTTTTGCCCTCCCTGAATCTTGGGTATGACTCTGGTGCGACCTGGCTGAATTGTGCAAATAATTAGAGATTGAATTGACTCTTGTACTTTTTTGCCATTGTAGCGGTTTACTATCTTATGACTCCAAGTAGATAATAAACCACAAAAATAGTTTTGAAACAATATTTTATTAACTATTTGCCAGCTACAAACTCTTTTTTTTAAACAACCGAATGTCCAGAAAAGTTTCAAAGCTCAAAGGACGCAAATCTCCAATTGATTAAAAAAATGCGAAACTAAACTACATCACCTACTAATTTGCCGACGGTGCACAAAAACTGCGAAGTGAATAAAAAGGCAAAATAATCAGAAAGGTAAATTAAAATGAGGTGATGTAACGCAACTTAAAGGTAAAATACAAAATTAACGCATGAATGAATTTAAACAAAACATCCGATAATTGTTAATGAGCAAACAATCCAAGTAGGTTGTTCCGACACTATAAACGTTTTTTGAAAAACAAGACTTTAAAAGAAACATGCTTTTCAACACTTGTTATTTGTTACTATGTCAACAAATTCTTTCAGCAAATATGCCTAATGACCTTCACACTAAAACAAAATCCTTTTTAGTAACCACATTACTCGTATGCCTTTGCAGTCTTAATTTTCTCCGCTATTTGCTAATTTATTGAAGTTTTAGTTCACTGGTCAAGATGATGATCATTTATGACACGCCAAAAAGTAATGAATCTTTTTTTGTTTCGTTTGTTGTCTGTCGCGCGTTAGAATTCATAGTTGTTGGCAACAACCAATAAATAGGTTTTGTACTTTTTTAATGCGTATTAGATCTTCCCCACCTCCTCTTTTTTCGCCTGCTTGCTACTGGTGCTCTTTATTTATTTCGGAGGAAAATGCGCTCTTCATGCCATCATGACTATTTACTAGTTAATGCTGCTTAATTAGCGTGGCAGAAACATTTTCAAACAAAAATCGAGAACGTTTTTACGCCTTTGTCGCAAAATGGGTGGAAGATTGCGCTTTTTCTATAGTGTGCTGCTTTTTAGAGCACTCATCAGTGGAAAAGCTAAAAAGATGTTACGCGCCCTTGACACCTAATTACAGCTGCCTGCAATTTAAAAAATCCCCTTGGCATGACGTACGTAACTGCTTCCACTTTCGTACTTTACTAGTATGTAATCACATCATATATCACTCATATCATCAGATCGCATTAAATCAGAATTTTTTGTCACTCAAAGCAATCGTAAACTAGCACAGTGAGCTGTATAAGTGGCCGAACCCAGCTTCAGTTTCATTCGAAGTCAATGAATGCATGGTGACTAGTAACATGCTGTAGCATCCGTGTGTTTTAAAGTTGCTATGCAACCTGCTTTGATTCAACCATTTTGCGTGGATGTGAATTTAGGCTAAATGTTTTACAATAAATATTGAAAAAGCCTTAAACGCAAAACGAATACGACAAAAACAAAAGGAAGGAAAAACGTCAAAAAAAGTTTTTTACATTCATAGTTTTAACCTGTTACGTCAACTTTGCCGCAATGTTAACTAATATGTGGTTAAATTTCGCAGGAAGCTTTACAGTCATGAAAATAAATTTAGTTAGATGAGAACTTGTTCTGGATTATGTTTTATGCTGAGAGAAGCGCTGTTTTTATGCAAACTTAAGACTCGATAATAATTTTTGTAATCTTCATCTTCCATCCAAATTATTTTGAAACTTTTTAATAAAACAAGCTTTTTGGATAATACATCTAGAATCAAGCAGTCCCTTCCTGATAATTTGGCGATAAAAAGAGTCTACTATCAATAAACAATAATAAAGCCAGCTCACACATTTATTTATCATAAGAAAAATTAATTTTGCTAAAGCCATTTCAGTTTCTATAAAAAATAAAAATTGCACGGAAAAGCACAATTTTTTAAACAAAAATGGCCTATTGATAACTAAAATAACATAAAGGAATAATATAAATTGCGCATAGACTCTTATTTTTTGCAGAAACTGAAGATGCTTAAGGGAAATGGATTTTTCTTATAATAAACAAATTAATGTTTTAGTTGACTTCGTTGATGATTATTGATAGCAGACTCTTTTCAACACTCACTGATGGAGTAAAGCCGCTTAGATATTCTATCCTATAGGGTTGGTCATTTTTTGAAAAAAGTTTCAAATTCTGCTATGTCTCAGTTTTTCCCATTGCTTGTACCAAAAAAACGATATCTGCAAACAAATTTTAAAATCGCTTTTTTCTACTAGCACAAAGCGCTTAAAGCTTCAAGCAAAGGCTCGAATGCAACCACGCAGGAGCATAAAACGATACCAAAAGTAGAGCCACTCGTTTTTATTGTTAAAGTAATTCCTTGCTGTATACTATTTGGCCTGACCACAAGTACATTTTTTGGCGGCATTACACTTGGCTCATCCATCTTGCCGCGTGGACAGCACCAAGTTTTTTCATTTTTGCAGGCTTATCTCTTTAAAAATTGTTCTTTAAAACCAAAAAAGAATTTTTAACGCATTTGTAATGATCACGGATCAAAAGTGATTTACAGTGTTCTTTCTCACAAGCCAAAATATCTTGAAGATTCTCACACCCTTTCGCTGCTATTTGCTAGAACCAGGAGTTGGACTCGAAGTTTAGTGTTGTGATGTCCTGAGATTATTCAATATTCTTCCAAATTGCTTTAAATTTCTAAAAATGGACTTTTTTCTGACCTGCTGTTTCCTCTCCAAATAATTGTTTATACACTGCTTTGACAATTACTTCATAAACGTGGTGACGACATGCATGATAAAATACCTTCCAACCAGCTATTCCTTTCCAAAAGCTTGGCTGCTCCTTCCCTACGACCGCTGTTGCTTGCAGTGGTATCAAAAACCAACGTGGTTACTACATCTTTCCACATTTGAAGTCCATTACAAGTTTCTTTTGCTTGATCTTTACCTGTTGCATGCTGTAATTTTTTCAAAGCCAGTAGCTTTCCATCTATAGTGCATAACCTGGAGAACTAGGCATCACTATGCAAAGGGCCTCACAACTTTCTCCTAATCTGTCTACGATTTGATTACCATCCCAGTAAATAGCCACATACATTGGTGAATTTTCATAAATTCGTTTACAGAAGATTCCGCTTAATTGGGCCGCCGCTTAATCGGGTCAGCCGTTTTGTTGGGCCAAATTGTGAAGAACGAAATCCAATCAAAGATAATGCACTACGTTAAATCCGCATAATCGGGCCACTATTCCGCTTAATCGGGCCACAACTGTAGTCAGACATACACTGGTTTAATTGCAAAACCGCCTTTGTAATGTAATAGAACTCAATATCACAAAGCCAACTTTATTATGTGACAATTGAACAATACAAGAGCAACTTATTTCGTTATTTCATGCCCTTGGACATCGTAATTGTTGTGTTTTGTTGCAAATTTTGTGAAGTCCCAAGCAGAGATGCCACAAAAAGAATTAACAATTGCTGAAAGGGTTGTTGTCCTAAGAAAAATTACAGAGCAACCTCCAAACATTTGTCATCGCCAGCTAGCTGAGATAACTGGTGTACCTAGGACAACCCTGGCACAGATACTGCAAGACTTCGGATAATCGGGTCAGGCGTTTAATCGGGCCAAATGGTGCTTGTCCCGATGTGACCCGATTGAGCGGAATCTACTGTGTTATAGTTTCGGACACTTTCAATCGATTAGCGATTCAATTTCTGTATACTGTGGAAAGTATTAAACAAAACTTATCAAAGTCTCCGCAGGGTTTGATAAATAATAACATAATGGTGGTGGCAGCGTCATCAGCGATTTTCAATCTATCGCAGATGCTTGTAATTTGTGGATCATTTATTTAATTTTGTGGTGCATTTTATAAAACATAGTCACTGAAATTGAATGTTATGGCATCAGAAGTTTGTCGTTCATATTCAGAAGCGGTTTGGCTGTAAGGTCTTCAGAAATGTGAGAGTTTTTCTTCATTACTTGAAATTTTAGGGTGTGAAACAAAAATAAAACCGGTTCTACAATTTCAGTTTTTAGGGTGTGTTCGCGTTCAAGACGTATCTGCTTCTTCCTGGTTGTTTTTTGGAATACCTTGTCTTTGCCAGTCTTTGTAGCATTTCCTTCTTTTAGTTGATCAATATAGAACTGTAAATCTTCTTGTTTTGCTTCTGGCATGAGTAAACGATTATTTTGTATCATTTCAGTTGCATCAATTGCTATTATGTCCCAGAAATTATGTAAACTACTCACAGACAGTGTCTGATTTAATTATTTTCTGAGAAAGCAGCATTTTGGTTATTAGTATACAAATGGTTGTCTAACTGGCCCACACATTTTTTAGCTGATGCTACTCATTCCTTTTTGCTATTGCATAAATACCTGCCATTGCTCAAATTAGCATGACTTCTTTCACTGTAGCACTAATAAGGCTATTAAAGGTGATATTTCGTTGGCTTATCTCTCTCGCACATAGCAGGAACCTAAAAACGTATCAAGCATTGGAAGTTTGTTGTGAGATATATTTTCCGTTGATTTTCTCACCAAAAAGTGGAAAGTTGCTGATGCTTGGTGATGAGGTTTTGATTTTTGTTTTTACTGTAAGCGTATCTGAATTATCGATGATGCAGACAAACTATCCCTAATTGATTACTGCCAATACCAACAAAATTAGCACAACTTCTAAAGGCACAAAAACACTAGCGACTGTGAGTTATTTATATGCACATCTTTGAAGGTTTTGTAGAAACGAAAAGTAATTGATCCTTTCTGCCAATGAATGCAAACTCTAACGCTTAAGAAAACACACTCAACTTAGATCCTAACATTTAATAAATGTCATAAAAACGATAATGTGGGATGACACTTCCTTCCGAAGCGAATATGATAAGAAATGGGGTTCATGGAAAAATTTTTATAACAAGCAGATACGAATTATCAATGTAGGAAATTTTTGTCAATGGCTGGCGTTACGTTGCCTCAATGCAGTTTTGTATATACTCCAGTTACATAGGTCCTAAAATCAAATTTGACGACGGATCTGTAAAATGGACCAAATTGGCAGACAATGCTGATGCCAGCATAAATACTTGCACTTGTATTGATTTGATAAAAGCGCTGAAGTATAATTTAGTTGATTTATGCAAATATTCGATCTCATTTGCTATTAGAATGACGCTGAATTGCAAAAAATCAAAGAAAATAACTTTTTAGGATAAAAGTAAAATCTCGCTTTTCTAAAATGTCAAGGAAAAACTTCTAGCACGTTGTTCTGATTGAAAGAGAGCAAATTCAAATACTTTTTTGGACTGATACTGTTTGTTTGGTCCAAATACTGGGAAAAACTGCAACATCGCAGAATTTGAAATTTTTTCAAAATCTGAACAACCCTACTTGGGTTTGGATACTGTTTTTCCCCTTTAAGTTTTTTTTGTAATAACAATTCTCAAACACTGTGTAACCCTTTGCAAACAGCGCTTAAATAGCCATAACAGCTGAAAAACCTTGGCAACGCATTACTTCACGACTATTCCCTTTGCTCGAAGGATAGCAACAAGCAATTAATTAACCTACTGAAAATAATTTTGATTTGTGAAACTCGGAAGCAGGTGTGGAATATAGGCTTGTGCGTGAACGGCACTGGCGCTATGCTTGTTGAATTTTGATTATCAACAGAATAACAATCGATCTTTACATCAGTTAATGATGACGTACCCATGCATGACGTGATCATGTAAAATGTTTAGGTTTGTTGGTCAGACTTAGCGATGGAACTATTGATGGAGGTTGGAATTCCTGGTCTGATTGGGGGAATTGGGGGGAGTGTGACTGCGACAGTGGATTGAAGGAGCGAGCTCGACGATGTATGGATTCTGAGCCGGCACGTTTGCGGTGCAGAGGAATAAGAAGTGAGATTGTGCGATGCGAAGAGGAATGTAAGTCACTCATTCACTGTAGTTCATTACAATCGCGCCACGTGATCTACTTGACTTTTGGTTCGCACTTTCAGGTCCTGTCGCAAGAACGATTTTAGACAATCGCGAGTTTCTCTTCTTTGGCTATTTTGCATTGCGTTACTCGCGTGCGGAAAAGCATTGCCGGGTATTCAACGGCAGCTTAGCAACAGTCGGGAAGCTGCGAGTTCATAAAATGATCATGAAAAAATTGCCCACTATTGCAAGTATGTGATATAATCTTTGTCACGTAATATTTGTTTTATTCAATTTTTGCTTCAAGAATCATGAATGAGCAGCAATGCTCGCTACATTAGGCTCATCAGCATGACCAAGTGTTACAGCTACTTTCTGTACTTGGTCAGAAAACTAAATAACAACGCTGTAAGCCAGGATTAGATAATGATCTCCCACAGTCAAATCCCCAACTACAAAAAAAGAGTGAATTACACCTATTTGAGTGAAAACCGCAAAAAACTAAGAGTCTCAACCAAAGAAGTTGGGGTGTGGACTCTCGAATCACCATGCAGCGTCTCAAGTTATAAAGGCCTTCCCATTGCCAACCAACCGATCGCACGCGATCCAAAAAGCTGCACAAAAGTGAACAAAAACAAATCAATTGCTACAGCTCTGAGCAATGCGGCATCGAAAATATTCTTGTTAGCTCTGGAAGGTATAACATGGCATTTGATACAGCAGCTGACGACAGCAAGATTCACTGTCCGTGACGTGGCCTCGAAGAATTTCAGTTTAGTCATTTTACCGGCTTCACTCAAAAAACAGTTGTAAGAACAGCAATGAAATATTATTATAAATTAATGTTCTCAACATAGGAAGCTAGTTTTTGGTTCGACACCAAGTGTGCTTTAAACGGAAATGTGTCAAAGATATTTTTCGGATGAGATATGTCCCCTGTTTCGCCTATCCAAATCTATTTCCGTTTCCGTTTGTAAATAATGAGGGAGAGGGAGACAGAACAAAGTTGTGGGTGGGCGCAAAAATAGTGATTATTTGTACGTTTACAGAAATAAGCTGTTAAGTGGTAGGTTTATTTCTTTAGCCCCAGCACAGTGAATCTATGAGAAAGTGAAAGTGGACCTGTCTTCCTCCAAATTTCTGGTACATGATGCTGGTAAAAAACATGTGTTTGCCAATGGCGCGATTTCACCTAGGAATATCGTTTTATATCTATTTCTTCTCAAACTTGGGATTTCGCCAGCTTTATTTTAGTTTGAGATCTTGGTGGGGTTGTGGCATTGCACTATCCTTTTGGGTTTAAATTCAGTGGAGATTTAAGAGCGTAACTGTAAAAAACTAAAAAAAGTAAGCAATGATAGTTACGAAGTAGACACGTAAAGTTTAACGAGAGCTGTTCCAAAGCACAACCAGTGGAGACCCTTTTCCCATAATCATAACACTTTGCTTCAAAGAAACCAAAATGAAATAATGGCGATAAGCGTTCAATTCTTAGGTTGCTCTAGCTTACACCAAAATTACCGAAATATGGTTTTAGAAACACAGTCGTCGACTTCTTTAACATTGCAGCCCACGTTGCCAGCAAACTAAAGAAATGCCCCTCATTGCGTGATAGCAAGAAATTGCTTGAACCATCTTATTCTGAAAGTTTTTGTCCAACTACTTTTACGGGAGATATCGCAGAAAGGAAATGACGGAAGTGAAAACTTATGATTTTTCTGAAGGCGCGACTAGCTTGATAAAACTTTGATTTATTGATCATTGTAGCGCTTTCGGAAGCACTTGAATATTTGATTTGTTGCACAAAATTTGAAAATAGCTTGAAGTAGCATACTGTTCAAGCTTTTCGTCAGACTACGCTTAATGGAAAGTTTTCAAAGAAAGTTGTCAAAAAGGAAAAGATAGAAGTGAAGCAATAATAATACCATGATCATCAGATCAAAGTTTTCAACACGTTGATTGCATCCCACAAAAGACCAGAAATCTTCACTTCTTCATTTCCTTTTTGATAATTTTTCCAGTTAAGTGGTCAGACAAAAAATTTGGAAGGGTGCTACTTTAAGCTATCTTCGAATTTTGTGTCAAAAATCAACTTTTTAACAAGTATTTTGAAACCAGTAACAGATTTATGGTTTCTGTTAACTAACTTTTACCAGATCAACCACTCCAGTATTACATCGGTCTAAAGCGTCGTGGTAATTTGTGGAGGTGGCCTAATGGTAAGGTAGCCAATAACCGCTCAGATGAAACTAAGTACAGAAAGCGGAAATTTGAAATGTGGTCGAGCGAAGATCACGAAACGGTCAACACCGGCTGTGTGGTGATGTCCCGGAAGAAATGCCGTTGGACTTGGGTTTCCTCGTACAAGCTCATAAAGCGAATATGTTGGGAGAAAGTTTCCTGTGAAGCAGAAAGGCCTTTTGTTTGTGAAAGAGGTAAATATTATATTACCGGTGGTGAATTTAATCTCAAAACAGGTTATAACTAACTTTGCTTTGTATGTCAAATAAGTGCTTAAGCACTACATAGAGAGTGTCAGAAGCATTGAAAAAAGCAAAAAAGATGCTCCGTTTTTTTACGATGCTCTTTGAAGTCTTCAATAAAGAAAACAAAATGTTTTAAGATTGAAATTACGGGGAGACGTCACGTGACTTATGATTTTAGCAGACATAATTTGTCACAGTTACTGCTAACTCTTTAACGCGCGCAATACAATCACCGCGCAACCTGCACGGTGGAGCAATGATTAGAGCCTCGGCTTTGCAGTCGATAGATCTGGGTTCAATTTTCTGGTGCAGTCATACCAAAGAACTTTGAAAGCGATATTTACAGCTTCTCTGCTTGACGGTAAGCAGAGCAAGAATAGTGTGGAGGGAAAGCCAGCAAGTTCGCATGTTATGCCTTTGGGTATAAAGCCCTTAACAGGATTCCTCCGTTTCAATGTGGCAGAGAAATGATGTGGTCAAATAGTTGACTGGTCGCAGTAACGCAGTCCCGACAAGCAAATGTACGTACGAATGAATGAATGGTTTGTTGTGTATTCTCTCCTTCGCTACCTTTTCGAGCTCCGTCGAACCACGTGTCCTGAGGAGTTTCATTTGTCTTTCTGCTCTCCTTTCTCCCTCGCTGAATTTCTTGCGGCTGGCACAAACCTCTTCTCGTCCACAGCCACTGGCCCAGACAAAGTTGCCTATTCCATGCTAAAGCTCCTTTCTTGCTCTGGCATGGATTTTCTTCTTTACATTTTCAATCTTTCCTGGTCTCTGCATTCTTTTTTCCATCTGGAAGATATCTTTCATTATTCCCATCCATAAAATGGGAAAGCCTCTCGACTTTCTTGCTTTCTTCCGGCCTATCTCTCTCACCTCCTGCGTCTCAAAGCTTTTTGAACGCATCATTCTATCGCGTCTACTCTTCTTTCTGGAGTCTAACTCCATTCTCTCTCCCCGCCAGGCCGGTTCCCGTCTTAGATGTTCTACTCTGGATCAAATTCTGTTCCTTCCTCAGTCCATTTCGGTTGGCTTTAACAAACCCAGGCCGGGATCTCGGATGATTCTTGCTACTATCGACTTCTCAAAAGCTTTTGACTCTGTCTGGTACCCCGCCCTTTTTCACAAACTTATTTCGGCTGGTCTTCCTTCTTGCTTTGCTCGTTGGACTCAATCTTTCGTTTCTGGTTGACATGCTAGCGTGGTTTTTTAAATCACAAAAGTCGCTCTTTTCAAGTCCGTCAAGGTGTTCCGCAAGGATCCATTCTTGGCCCTGTACTTCTCTCTCTCTTCATCAATGATTTCCCTGATTTTCTTGCCTTCTTTCGTCAGCTGCTCTCGTTATCTTGACGATCTGGCCATTTGGTCCTCGTGCCACTCAGTCCTTGCTGCGGTGGACGCCCCACAAGGAGCTCTGATTCGACTGGAGCGCTGGTCTGAGTACTGATGTCTTCCTCACAATCCGAGCAAATACAAGGCCTACTTCTTCTCAGTGGATCCCCACCAAGCTAAACTCCAGCCCGACCTCTTCTTATTCAACTCCCGTCTCCCCGTTTCAACCCCACACCAACGTTCCTTGGGGTAACCTTCAATCGCACTCTTTCCTTTTCCGAGCATGTATCTTCGCTGAAGGCAAAGTTCTTTTCTCGTCTCATAGCCTTACGCAGTATCTTTGCTCCCTCATCGGACCCTTCTAAGGAGTCCCTCCCTCTTCTGTGCAAAGCAGCTTTTTTTCGGCGCTTTATCACTTATGCTTCACCCGTATGGTTATCTTTTCTAAGCGTTACCAATAACAAATTGGAACGCCTTCACTAAGCCTTCACCATGCCATCTCCGGCTGCCTCTCGTCTTTCCCTATCCCACTTCTTCTCTCTGATGCGTCTCCACTTCCTCTACGAGTCATTCTGGCTCATTTTGCTCTGTCATTTTATGAGCGTGCTCTTCGTCTCCCAACCTTCTTTTCCATTTCAGGTTTGGCTAGACTTGAAGTGAAACCAAGACTCTGCAGATCCTCCTGGAGGGCTTTAGCGTCCACTCACCCGCTCATGCTTCCTTCTACTTCTCTTAGGGAATTTCTCTTTGCTTGCCCTCCCTCTACTCTGTGGAACCTGCCTTCCTTCAGTGTGGAGTCACTCTTTCTTCCCCATGCTCCCAATCTGATCCTCCTTTCTCTCTCGTCAAGGTGTGGCTCTCGCTCAACTTGGCTCTCTCCCACCCTACGATCTGGACAGATGGTTCTGTTCTTTTTCCTTTCAGAAAAGGCGGCTCTGGCGTTCTTTGCAACTGCTCTCTCTGTGGCGCTGAGGCCACTCTTTCCTTTTCGGCAGGCCCAGTATGCTCAAGTTTTTCCGCTGAAGTCTGCGCCATTCTGCAAGCTCTCCGCTGGTCTCGGCAGCACCAACAAGTCTGCCGAAACCAGCGTAGAGCAGCTGATGAGCTGGCAGACGGGTAGCGCTACTCCTGCCCTCTGCAACTCTTGCAGTCTTTCTCCTCTTATCTCTCGTATTCACTCTTCTCTTTTCTGGGACTGTAGTCGTACTGTCTCATTTAAGTTCTTTGACACATAGGTTCCCTCGATTTCCACTGTGGAACTTATTCTTCCTCGTCACGCTCGCTGTGTGTTCTTTCGTCTTTGCTGCAACGGACACAGCCCAGCGTTAAGCTCTTATCTTTCTAGAATTGGTAGAATCGAGAATCCTTCCTGCAGCGCCTGCGGGCATTCATCCAGGACACTTCTCATCTCATTCCGCATTGTCCAGCTACAGACTCTTTGCGTCGCTCGCTCTTTGGAGACTCTTTGTGTCGCTCGCTCTTTGGAGACTCTTTGCCTCTCTACGATCTCTGGTCCAGACCCTGAGGAGTTTCCCTGCTTCTGGGCCTCCATGGTCTTCCGCCATGCCCCATCCCTCGGAAGGGGTCGGGTAGCAGCAACAACCACACGTCAGAGCTTTTTTGCCTTTGCTACTTGCATGTACAACAGTATGAAACAACGCCATGAAATGAGTTGTTTAAAACTTCTAGATGCTAGTAGCCGGCTTCGCCCACACGGTCCCAGCCGCGATGAGGCTCAGGTTAAATATATACGTTCAGCATCAAATTTACGATTATCCTAAGCTATGTTTATCTTTTTGCAATTATACTTTGTGATCTCATAGGCTTGGCTACGCTTTATGTGCTCTGTTTCTTGTATCTGCTCAGCCAGCGGAGAAAAAGAGACTCTGCCTCTCCCCAAATTTTATTCCCTGGTTTTGGTAGGCCTATCAAGCTATTTTCAACAAAAATAGCAAAAAGTTTTCTGGCACAGATTGCCTCCTGATACCCTTCTCACAGCTGCTCATTGGCTAGAGCCAGCACAGCCGTCTGAACAGTTGTGTTTTACCCCGACGTTACTGACAGGGGACCTAGTGTTGGTAAAAGTCTTCTTTCTTTCGTCGTAATTTTTTTTTAGAACTTTCACCTTGCAATAATGTGTCATGCCGCAATAATGGAATTTGTGTCGCAACAAATGGAACTTATCAATGTCTGTGTGCTGAAGGCTACTTCGGCCAACATTGTGAGATTAGTAAGTTCGACGTAGGCTACTTGGATAAAATTTAATGAGAAAAACCGGTAAAATGGGCTTGCTTCTTTCTTCTTGCAGTAAAGCGTGCATTATTAATTGCGAGGCAAACAATACAACAAATAAGACTACAAAATGTGTTATTTTTGCAAAGCGTCCACTTCTTAAAAACATCTGCTAAAACTCGTACATTTTGTTTAAAATGGATTTAAAACTGGAACAAAAGTAAAAACGGAAACAGTGTAATTTAGGTTGTATGCACCATGAAGACTGCTGTACACAGTAAACATTTTTGTCCGGTTATGTATGTTATTTGCTCTCATGCAGTTTTTTTTCAAAAATGTTTATACGCTGGGATATTCATTTGATGCTTTACAGTACATGTTGTCATTTATACATCCAATTTTGTCCGCAAAGTACGTACCAAAAAACCGGTGGTTCACACAACGAGATATATATATTAATATTATGTTACACTATATATCGATATTTAAGCGGATGAAATTTTCCTTCAAAAATGCTTAAAAACAAAAAACGCACCGGAGAAAAATCCAATAAAATCTTTTATTCTGTACTGCCAAATTTACTTTATTTTTACCTTGAAGGTAGAAGAAATAACCTATTTCCTAGCAATGTTGCTTTGCTTCAGCTGCACAATAAGAAAGATGGGCGCAAGTTGCTTGTCTGCCAACCGTCATTACAAAACAAAAAACAGAAATAGCATTTTTTTGAATTTAGCATTCGAAAATAGATATCCCAATGAACTAATTTCAGGAGCCCATTCCATACAAATAGGCCTTTAATTTCACTTTCTACAAATTCAAGTGTTTGAAGGAGTGTGTTAAATGTTTTAGAAAATCACACCTGCTATCCAAATCCGTGCCTTAATGGCGGCACTTGCAGAATAACCAATCAAACTCTGCCACGTAACTGGTCATGTGACTGCGGAAAGAATTTCTTTGGATCGATTTGCCACAGAAGTACGTCTGCAATTCAAGAGACTGTGAGCACTTGTCATTGAAAAAAACGTTTGCCTCAAAGCAGCTGCCAAAACGATATCTAGTTGTTCTTGGCTGTTTTGATCTATCTCAGCAGCTTTCGTTATGAAAAACTTTTGTAATTTAAAGCAAGATGCAATTTTCTGAATATTATAAAATCTTTTTTTCTCATTCAATTTGTTGTTTGTCTGCGTTTAATTACACCATCGCTAGTCACTACAGCGTTTCACTTGATCATGTATTGTTAAGGTGTGAAGAATTTATTGAGCTACGTTCGATCAGTCACTGACGATCAATTTTCATTTCCTTGTCCGTCTGGGTACACCGGTCGCTACTGCAACAAACGTAAGTGTGCTTAACCAAAGCTACAGACGCCATGGTGGTTACTCATGTCAAATTCCATGTTCTGACCCACGCTAAACCAACGTCACGTGAGGCCCGATAAAATTTTGTTTTTGTAATTGAACTTCAAGAATTTACTAGTTCAGTGTAGGTAAAGTATTTCTACTGCTGTGTTCAAGTTGAAGCATTTTACACCAGGGATGTCAAATTGGCGGCCCGCAAGCCAAAAGTGGCCCGCGATGTAGTAATTTTTTCTGGCCCGCGTATGGATTTTGTGGCATTGCGCGAATGCTTGGTCTCTGAATTTGGTCTTCAAAAAATTGTTCTCCGAAAAAAAAATCTTTTCAGTTGAAATTACGTGAAAATAGCGACCGTTGCCGTGATGGGAAGATTTATTTTCAAAAAAAAGTTCAAGTAGGTATTGAGTGAAAAATGCGAGAAAAACCTTATTGAAAGCATTAGTATCCAAAAAAGAAATATATACAGCAATGTTTCTCAAACTGTGTGCCGCGGAAGACTTGCAGATGTGCTGCGAGTCTTTTAAAGTGTTTTATATCTACACAAATTTTCTGTCAAAATTGAGAAATGCTGCCATGAAGTAAAGGCCGACAACTGCTTTAAGTCCGGTGGGCGGATGGCATTGCAGGTTACGGCGAGAGAGGTAATGTCATTTTGGTAACCATCACACAATTTTCGGAGATCGTTGCCTGGAGAAGTGGTAATTTCCAAATAATGCCAGTTGCCATCTATAGGAATAGATTTGCGTGGCTGGTGTACCACGAAATTTGATCAACTGGTTTCCTGTGCCAGCAGACAAACAAGTTTGGGAATCATTGATACACAGTCTTGCCTGCTCAAATTTTTTTCAACAGAGTCTGGCCCGTATAAAATCCAGGTATGTAAATGTGGCCCGCAGCACTGAATGAGTTTGACACCCCTGCTTTACGCACTTGCGCACGTTGCACAATTGTTGTATAAGGAATTTCTGGCGCTACAAGTTGCCAACATTATGATAAAAATACTGGTATCTAATGCGTAGTGAAGTAATTCGATGGTTTTCTTTCAGTAATAACCTGCCCCTTGTTGCCACCTCATATGAATGGGACTTCCTTTCCTTCTTATGGGGGTTATAAGCGGTTCAGGCCCGGTAAGAAAGTCCGCTTTTCCTGCTTATCACAAAGGTTTCAAATGATCGGTCAAGAAACGATCACGTGTCTAAAATCTGGAAAGTGGTCCGATCCAAAGCCCAGTTGTATAGGTACGTCATTAGCTAGCATTGTAGATCACAAAACAATTTTACTGAAATATAATCAGCGTCATAATGAATGACCATTAAGTAGACGTGCAATTGAAATGAGACACGGTTGCTTTGGCGGTACCGACTTCGAAAGAAGAGTGGACCGGTAAATGATTTCCTAAATATTTTAAAAACTTTAGTTTTTAGCCTATTTTGGAGTCTAACTCTTATCCACTTACAAAATGATCTCGTTTAGAATTAATTTATTTTCAGTGACAACAGACTGCGATTTCACGGAAGGTGTCTGCCATTATAAATCCAATGATCCATATCGTCGATGGAGAGCGATTGGTCAGTAAACGCGTTTAATTGTTGGCGAAGACAAGGCTTTGACATCTGGAAATTGTAGAGCGGCACAGCGCTCAAACCGCGTGTTTCGACGCGTCAAAAAAAAAAAGAAGAGCAAGCAGATTTGCAAAGCTCCAAAAGAAAGAATATTTTTCATAGAATCTTATTCTTGGAAGAACTTGAGTTGAGACCTGTTCAAAAGTTACCAATGCAACCTTTGCTGACGCGATGTATTTAAAAATAAGGCCTAACTCCACCAATATCATTTGTTTTGTAAGGCACTTCTCAACAAATTTTTGCGCTCTGCTCACACTACCTGTGTGATATACGAGTATTGTTACCGCAGTAAGTATACTGGTGGCTCTTAAACGATTATCAACAAGGTTCGTTGGATACGCGCAATATACTGTAATTTCGTGGAGAGAAAACCTGAAATTTCTTGATTACAAGAAAACATTTTTTCTGTCGAAAATGGTGAATAACTTGCTTCCAGTTCACAAAAAGCTGCCATAAAAGAACAAAAGCATTTTGTTTAGCTGGTTTGCAGTGTTTTGCTAAAATGATTTCTTGATGCCAAACTATTTTCAATTGCGACCGAGTAAATTTTGTGCAGATGTCATTTCATTCTCCATATTCATCCTATTGCTAACGGTAAAGCGTTAAACTGAAAATTGTTTGCTTTGAAAATTATGCTAAGGTGAGATAACCCAAAAAAAAGTCGCAACATCTGCCATACAAATTACCGGCAATGTTAATTAGCCTACTATTGCATTTTATTTCCTAGAAGGGAAAGCAATAGGGATTGTCTATCCCTCATATCCCCATCCATTCACGTTATCTTCACCATTCTTTTCATCGCAACAAAATCCGAGATGCCTCGAGTTCAATTACGAGCTTCATGACTTCCGTTTTACTTATCCCTGGCTGGAAGTGGTGCTGCGTACCGGAAACAGGTAGATCCTGTACTGAGCTGGAAAGTTGTTTCGGTGGTATTCCAATTAGTTACCAAAGTTTTCCAAAAAGAATCTCAAAGTTTTTGAAAAAATATACCGTAAGTAATTGCTGGATGTTAAAATAAGGATGCGAATGGACAAAATATTTGAACTAAAATCTATCTTGTTTAAAACAAGACGGTTTAACATTGGCTGCTTTTTGTCCAAATATTTAGCGGGTCATTTATTGAAGCCCATTAATCACTCAACCGTCCAAGTAAACGTGTTTGAAATATTTAATGTAGATTTTGAGAATGCAAACGATACGACCAACTTAAGCACTCTCCCCAACTCTTTTTTCTTGTGTTCATGTTGTTGTCGCCTTCCGCTTCCTTTTAGGGAATGGGAGCATGGTGAAAGACCATGGAGCCCCAGAAGCCGGGCAACTCACCATGGCATGGACCAATGGTCATATATAGAAAAGGAGTCGCCAACGAGCGACACAAAAACTCCTAGCTACACAGTACAAAATGAGATCAGAAGTGCTCTAGGTCGGATGACCGCTGCGCTGCATAAAACATTCCCCACGTCTTTCGATTCTAGTGAGATAAAAATTTATCAGAAGGCTGTATCCGTTAGAGCGAAGACGAGAAAAGACACAACGAGCGTGACGAGGAAGAACAAGTTTTTCAGCAGATGCTGTGGAAACACCTGCGTCGAAAAATTTTGATGTGACCGTCCGCCTCCAGTCCAAAATGAGAGATGAGTGGATACGAGAGATAAAAGGAAACCGACTACGTGGGACTCTAAATCACTGGAGCAGCGCACTTTTTCTGGCCAGCTTATTGACCATGTTATTACTTCTCGAGTAATGAGTGACCGTGGGTCTATCGTAGCTTTATAGAAAAAGGTGCAGCAGAGACTGGATATCTCTGCCAGCTGTGCTACAGAGTGTGGGATAGAAGAATGGACGGACGAGAGATATGTAGCGAGAACAAAGCGAGAGTCTACTAGGAGGAGTAGGGAAGAAAAATGGCAGACTTGTTGTTGCTGCCGAGACCAGCGGAGAGCTTTCAGAATGGCGCAGGTTTTAGCAGAAATACTTTAACACACTGGGCCTGCCGAATAGAAAATGGTGTTGTCAGCGCCATAAAGTGAACAGTTAGCAAGGACGCGGAGTGTTCTTTGCCAAAAGAAAAGTGACAGAGTCATCACTACAAATCACGAGATCGTGAGATGGGAGAGAGTCAAAGTGAGTGAGAGCAGCACTTTGGTGAGAAAGACAAGAATCAGGGAGAGAGAGCATAGAGTAAAAAGTGTGAAATTCAAACTGAGTAAAGGCGGGTCCAACGAGGAGAGATAGGGCAAGCAAGAAGAACTTTCTGGGGGAAGAGCGGGAAATCATGACCAGGTGAATGAACGCAAATTCCCGCCAGGAGGACCTGTATTAGCCTTGGTTTCAATTTATGTCTGGAAAATTCTGACATGGGAAAAGAGAATAAAAGACGAAGGGCCTGCTCATAAAATGACAGGGAGAAATAAGTTAGAGTGGCACGTAGAGTATACAGGGACGCCGCCTCAGAGAGGAATAGAGGAGGACGAGATGCAAACGACGATGGCAGGACTGGCCACTAGGAAAAGGCGTTCCCACTTGGTAGCGTTGGTAACGTTGAGAAACGGCAACTATTCGGGTGAAGCGTAAGTGAAAAAGGGCCAAAGAAAAGCTTTGTACAGAAGTAAAAGGAGCTTGTTGGAATGTTCCCAATGTGGAAGCAGAGATACAGAGTAAAGCTTTGAAATAAGGAAAGAACTTGTTCTTCAGCCGAGATAAAGATTTAGAAATGAAAAGAGTGCGGTCAAAAGTAGCTCCGAGAAAAGTGGGAGTGAAATGGAAGCGGAGAGTGTAGTTATGCCGGGAAAGGTGAGGCAAAAGATTAGCTTTATAGAGATTCATTGAAAAGCTTATGCGTTTGGTGTGAAACATATCTATTAAAGTATTTTTTACAGTTCTTACACTTGGTGGCGTTCAGCAATCGATAAAAGAGGCGAAGTATGTCGGGCACGGATTGATATTTTACAAAGCGAGCACCCGGTGAAATTCAAACTCGTGGTACACAGTGGATTGATCGTAATTGATGACGTAGTCGTGCGTAATCATCCATGTCACGCAGGTAGGTGATGAAGGACATAAATAAATCCAAAAAGCCACAACAAGTTTACGTTGCTCTTTATCGGCTGACTACTCGCAAGACCTCTGATTGTGAAGTTAGAGTTGTGATGATTTCCTGAGGCAACATGGTATCCCTTAATGTCTCCACTGTCTAAGAGCGGTCTGGCAACCACAATACCAATTCCTATTTCCCAAGCCCTTGTTTTTGTTTTTGTTTTTCAATAGCTTAGCTTTCGTTAGGTTGCTTAACTATTAGTTTCTTTGTTGCATTTTAGTTAATTTCGATTGTGTTTCTTATAATCCCAATATTTTTTTCGTGTTAGCAAGATCTATCTTTTGGAGAGGTTTCTCAAATTATGAGTTTTCAGTAATCCCATTTTACTAGTTTTCAGTCAGACTGGGCCATCACGACGGGTAGACTGCTTGGCCCAGCTGTCTGCCACATAAAGATGAAGACATCCCGTTAAGTGTCTGGCCCAAGGACACGACAAACGAGCTTGCCAGCTGGTTCTTTACACTATCCCTTTTGCCTTGAACCCTGAGCAGGAAAGTTGCGTATAACATTTTTTGAAGTCTTTTGGAATGACTCGGCTATTGGGATTGAAGCCGTGCTCTACAGACTGCGAAGCGGACGCTCTAACCCCTACGCCATCTCAACATTAATTGTAACAGTGTTTCTCTTGATTGAGAAAGGCAATTAGTTAAACAACTTGCAGGTATTCAAATTTTACTACGTCCTGTTTCAAATAATCTGTTTATATTTGAAACATTATTTATTATCATCCCGATTTCCCTTTTGTTTCTGTTAATTGTTTCAATTAAGTCAGGTTTTTTTATGTTGTTGTTGTTCCTGCTGATGTTGTTAGCCGATCCCTTGTCGGGAATGGGAGTATGGTGAAAGACCATGGAGCCCCAGAAGCCGGGCAACTCACCATGGCATGGACCAATGGTCGTATATAGAAAAGGAGTCGCCAACGAGCGACACTAAAACTCCTAGCTACACAGTACAAAATGAGATCAGAAGTGCTCTAGGTCGGATGACTGCTGCGCTGCATAAAACATTCCCCATGTCTTTCGATTCTAGTGAGATAAAAATTTATCAGAAGGCTGTATCCGTTAGGGCGAAGACGAGAAAAGACACAACGAGCGTGACGAGGAAGAACAAGTTTTTCAGCAGATGATGAGGAAACCTCTGCGTCGAAAAATTTTGATGTGACCGTCCGCCTCCAGTCCAAAATGAGAGATGAGTGGATACGAGAGATAAAAGGAAACCGACTACGTGGGACTCTAAATCACTGGAGCAGCGCACTTTTTCTGGCCAGCTTATTGACCATGTTATTACTTCTCGAGTAATGAGTGACCGTGGGTCTATCGTAGCTTTATAGAAAAAGGTGCAGCAGAGACTGGATATCTCTGCCAGCTGTGCTACAGAGTGTGGGATAGAAGAATGGACGGACGAGAGATATGTAGCGAGAACAAAGCGAGAGTCTACTAGGAGGAGTAGGGAAGAAAAATGGCAGACTTGTTGTTGCTGCCGAGACCAGCGGAGAGCTTTCAGAATGGCGCAGGTTTTAGCAGAAATACTTTAACACACTGGGCCTGCCGAATAGAAAATGGTGTTGTCAGCGCCATAGAGTGAACAGTTAGCAAGGACGCGGAGTGTTCTTTGCCAAAAGAAAAGTGACAGAGTCATCAGTACATGTCGCGTTAAATAGAATTTTTGGTTCTATCTGAACCTTAATTTTATTCTTAAAATTGAGGCAACTTATGGTATCGTTTGAGTAATTAAGTCTGGCTGCAACTTAACAGCTAGGTGAATATTGGCTTCTACTAAGATATTTTGAACCACACACTTCTCCATCAAGAACGGAACAAATATATTCACAAACCACTTTAAAATTCCGAATTTCTTTGCTCGTTGAACACAGAAACTAAAGCACTTTAATATATATCAGAGACTAACCAAAACTAAATCCACCAAAATAATCGCTTGATTCTTGTCACAACAATCACCACAAACAACACAATCTTTCTTTTCAGTCTCCATACACTTATTATTCTCCCTTTTTCTTTGCTACTCTCTGCTTTACTGAATGCGTAAAAATCTCACCGCCTTGTGTATAAATGTGCGGCGTTCCAGAAAAAGCCAGAACAATATCACGTGACACAGAAAAAAAGCACTGTTAATAAATTCGCATTCAGCAATCAAAAAAATCTTCGACAAGAAACAAGATTCACTCGAATACTCTAAAGCTTAACCACGTAGTCAACCATTGTGAAGTCAGAAAAGGCGTGCTAGATACAAATCTAAATGCGAAAGAAATAACGTCTTTTTCGAAAACAGCCGAGATACAAAAAGAAAGCTTCGGGCTTAAGACAATTCAGATTCACAAATAAAATAATCACGGCAAAACAAAACGACAAATTACAACAACTATACATATATAAAACTATTCTTTCAACGTAAATTTACTTATTCGTGACAATACAAATCACGAGATCGTGAGATGGGAGAGAGTCAAAGTGAGTGAGAGCAGCACTTTGGTGAGAAAGACAAGAATCAGGGAGAGAGAGCATAGAGTAAAAAGTGTGAAATTCAAACTGAGTAAAGGCGGGTCCAACGAGGAGAGATAGGGCAAGCAAGAAGAACTTTCTGGGGGAAGAGCGGGAAATCATGACCAGGTGAATGAACGCAAATTCCCGCCAGGAGGACCTGTATTAGCCTTGGTTTCAATTTATGTCTGGAAAATTCTGACATGGGAAAAGAGAATAAAAGACGAAGGGCCTGCTCATAAAATGACAGGGAGAAATAAGTTAGAGTGGCACGTAGAGTATACAGGGACGCCGCCTCAGAGAGGAATAGAGGAGGACGAGATGCAAACGACGATGGCAGGACTGGCCACTCGATAAAGGCGTTTTCACTTGAGAAACGGCAACTATTTGGGTAAAGAATATGATGCTAACTTCTCTAAATCGGTTCATTGAAGGTGATTCTCTATCTCCTGCTCGGAGTTCAAATCTCATTCTGGCTGTGACTCCTGGAGCTTGTTCCATCCTAGAACTGCAGTGCCTCCTTGCCTCTGGGAGCCTGCCTCCATGTTCAAATCTTCTTTCTCTTTCTTGGTGTGAATCCTGTAGCTTGCCTCCATGCAGCATCTTGGTATCTTCTAGAGGTCTTCAGTCCACTAACATTAAGCTATCTATAACCATTTTCTCCAGCAGGTATAACTACACTGTGTACCTGGACAACCCCCACTGCTACTACAGCTCTTCCCTCTAAGCGTCGCCTACAATTTACTCACCGTGCTTTTACCTTGTCACTAACCTCACCTCGTGATTTTTTCGACCCTTCTCCACGTCTGATTCTTCTTCGCCGTCTCGTGCTTTTACTTTTTCTCCTGATTTCCTCAAGGTTCTCCAATGGAATGCAGGAGGCCTTGATATCAAAATCGCTGAAGTTCTTTACTTTGTTTCACTTTTCTCTGTCGATTGCA
This sequence comes from Trididemnum clinides, assembly GCA_963675345.1. NCBI lineage: Eukaryota > Metazoa > Chordata > Ascidiacea > Aplousobranchia > Didemnidae > Trididemnum > Trididemnum clinides. Next base: position 3,230,078 of record OY776299.1, read on the forward strand.
TATGTGTAGAGGAATGCAATGTCAACTTTTTGATATCTGCTCTGCGATCTGGCACTCGCTCCTGGTTTGGTTCTCTCTCTTTTGATGACCCACACGCTCGCAGCGATGTCGTCAGTTTTATCAGACAGAGACTTGCTCTTCTTCGGCGGATAGTAAAATCGAGTGCTTTCATTCTTCTGTTCTCTCTTCCTCAAGAAATCTCATTATTTTGAAGAGTTTCAACTGTCATCAGCCCCTTTGGGACTCAACAGTTACTTCAGACCGTCATGGGAAGAAAATATTTGATTGAATAACCTCCACTGACCTTCTTTCCCTCAATAACCTTGACATTCCCATACCCCTTTCGGCGGCATCAGACACTAACCTCAATCCTGGTGGTATTTTGATATGGAAAAAGCGTTAAGAGAAAGACGTAAGACTTGTGCTTCCGCTTACAGAAGTAGTGAAGAGCGACAGGCTTACATCTTAGCCTCTCGGCATGCCTCGACTGTCATCGCCAGACTCGAGGCTAAACCATGGTACGAGACATGCTCATCTCTCTCTCTCCTAAATCTGATCCTAAATCAGTCTACTCTATCTTTCAATCGGTCGCTGGTTCTGCTCCCCCTCCTCCTCCTGCCTTAACTCTCCAACTGTTCTTTCCAAGGAAGTCCACGGTTTATGCCAACTAACTGAGCTCTCACTTTTCTGTCTCTCAGTCAAAGGCTTTGCGTAGCAAAGCCAGAAGCCACTTGTCTAAACTCCGCCGGGCCTCCTGTCCTGAGGGGTCTTGTTCCCCTTTCTACTCTCCTCTCATTTCATCTCCAGTGAATTTGTAGCAGCTGTCAATAATCTCTCCTCCTCCACCTTCACTGGCTTAGAAAGTATCCCCTATGCCATCTAAAGCATCTCTCTTGCTTCAGCACGGATCTTCTTCTTCATATTTTTAATCTTTCCTGGTCTTTGCATATCTTTCCCTCACATGGAAATCTTCGTCTATTATTATCATCTACGAGATGGAAAACCTCTCGACGCAATTGCTTTCTTTCTAGCTATTTCTTTCACCACCTGCATCTCATGGCTGTTTGAGCGCACCACTCTATTCCGTCTAGTTTTTTTCTTGAGTCTTAAATCCATTCTTTCTCCCTTCCAGGCCGGTTTCCGCTCTGGTTGGTCTACTCACGATCAAATTCTTGCTCTTTTTCACCCCATTTCGAATGGGTTTAACAAATTCAAGCCGGGCCATTGGACAATCCTTACTACCATCGACTTTTCCAAGTTTTTGACTTTGTCTGGCATCCTGCTCTTTTCCACAAATTAACTTCAGCTGACCTCTCTCCTTACTGTGTTTAATGAACTCAATTTTTCCTTTCTGGCAGGTGCGCTTGCATGGTTTTTCAAAATTACCAAAGTCTCTTCTTTTCGAGTCCACCGAAGTGTTTTGCAAGGATCCGTTGTTGGGCCTATTCATTTCTCTCTTTTTACTAACGGTCTCTTAGCATCTGTAACTACTTTCGTAAGCTATTCTCGTTATGCTGGCGATCTGATCTTTACTCTTGGTACCAACCACGGCGGAAACTACACAAGGAGCTCGAGTTCAACTGAAGCGATGATATGACCTCTGGTGTCTTTCTCTCAATCCGAAAAACTATGAATTTTCTTTCTACTGGGTTTATCCCTACCGAGCTAATCTTCAGATCCATCTCTTTTTGATGAACTAACTTCTCATTTTCAATCCTTCTTCCATTTTTCTTGAGGCTAACTTTGACCGCACTCTTTCCTTTTTTACACGTGTGTCGTCGCTGAAGAGGAAGTCCTTTCCTGGTCTCAAAGCTTTACGCTGTATCTCGCTTCTTCATGGAGCTTCGACAACTAATCCCTTTGACTTCTATACAAAGCTTTTTTTCCCTGTTTTCGGCTCGTCCTCAATTTTGCTGTTTTTTTATCGCTTTTGAAGTCACAACGGTGTTTCCATGTTTACGCATTTGTTGCAGGTAAACCCACAAGAGCGACGTCACAGTTGTACATGAATGACACCTCCATCACAGCAGCGACGTCACAGTCGTATGTAAATGACATCTCCGTCACAGTAGCGACGTCACAGTCGTACGTGAATGACACCTCTGTCACAGCATTTGGATCTGCAGGTGATGAAGGAGTTGTTGAGTTGGATTACCTTTTTTTTCCTTCACTCACTGTAAAATATTTGATATATATACTCATACATACAACAGCTTGTATTGAAATCTGCTTCAGTGCTGTTAGTACTGTCGACGCAGTGTATCTTAGTGACTTTTGCAAAGGCAAAACAATATCTGTTATTTAAAAATCACAATCTCATGTAATGAACTTGTCCTTGGGGCTAAGCCATTGTTAGCTTAAACCCCAAGCTGGCAGCCACACATTTAACGAACTACTGCAAAGTCAGCAACGTTATCAAGTAACCGCCGCATGATAACTTATTTACAAAAGGTGTGGACCTAAGCTGGGTCCCACATGTATTAGGTTCTATGCCACGCTTTAATTGAGACTTCTGACCAGTTGCGGGTTTCTAACCGCACTGATTATAGGCGTAACATTAAGGAGTTTGGCGCTGTAAAAGTTTATCTCAATGGCGTTCATTTTTCTTTGGAGTCAAGAAGACAAAAACAGTCACTTCCTTAAAAAAAGAGCTATGCGTGTGTCTTGAGACAAATAGAGGGAGACCGGGGAAGGTTGTTACGATTTTTACAAAAACGTAGAAAATTCCCCTTTTAGTACGAGCAAAATATCTGATATTTTTATGGTAAGTAAGCAAACTCCTAGCCTACTCAAAGACATTATTAACAAAATTTTATCGCTTCGGGACTAGTAGCTATTTACAAATTTTGTAGTAGAGGTCGAATGTAACAACTTACCACACTAGCGGGGTGATTTGTTACATAGTAATGGATGTAACATTACACACATCAATCGCTTTAATATTAATAAATTAAAGGGTAAAAGGAATTTCGTTGACAATATAAAGAGGTTGATTGGCCATTGGATGGGTGGAAAAGAACAGTGGTGGGAGGAGGAAGAGAAGAGAAGGAGGATTAGGGCCAGATGCATACTAGGCCTATAGCTTCATCAAACTTCAATTTATTTGCTGCAATAATTGCCTGCAAGTTATTTGAAAGTTATGGCAATATATTGGAAAACAATCATACAAGCAAAGAACACTAAAAAACAAAGCTGCACAAACGAAGAGCAATAAAAAACAAAGCTGTACAAACAAAGATCAATAAAAAAAAACTGTAAAAAGTGATGCACACCCAAAGAACAATGGAAAAAACTCTAAAAAGTGGTGCAATGTTTTACTCTCAATTAAGTATTGCTCAATTTTAATTGTTTTCAGAACAGTTTTCACAAATATAGACCAAGTCAGCACTGCTGCATACACAATGTGACCATCCTTCACACTGGCAACATTAAATCCAGGATTCACCTGGCGCTGAATTTGAGTAACTGCCACTACACACAATGCAGAACCACTCTTCCTTAGCTGATGATGATGATGACAGCAAAATCTTTTTTTGGCTTTCTTCTGTGTTCTTACTTTAGTGCGTCTAATAGAATTCAGCTTCTCTAATGCCTTTTTCTCAGGAGTTGCAGTGATCACTGCTGAGCGACGCTTTTTTGAAGAGCATTTTGATTGCCTTGGTGCAGCTTTGAGAAATCTACTGAAAAATGAGAGAAATCTACTAAGAAAAAGAATGAGAAAAATCTACTGAAAACAGATATACAGGGTGTCTCAAAAAAATGTACTCACTCTTAGAATGACAAGAAAACCTTTATTTATGAACATAGAGCGAAATGAAATAGCATCGAATACATGAGATAAATGTAATTGAAGAATCATGTTCGCAAATGTTCAAATTGATGACCATTATAAATTTACTCACTCTTTTTTTGCGTTGCAGATATCCTGAATTTTTAGCAAAATTTTAGCAAAATTTTTAGCAAAATATCCTGAATTACTGAAGCCATGGCAGGAAATCAACTTAGTTTGGGAGAGAGAAAGTTTGTCCTGAAATGCTATTGGAAGACCGAAAACGCCACTGAAGTGCAACGCCGGTTCACAAGTGAATTCGCAAAACCGCCACCCACGCGCCGGACCATTGCGCGCATCAGAGACAAATTTGAAGCAGATGGAACCGTACAGAATACCAACAATAAACATTCAGGACGACCACGGACATCTACGTCTCCTGGAAAAGAACTGCAGGTGCAGGAAACACTCCTTCGATCACCACAGAAATCACTTCGCCAAACTGCTCGGGAAACCCACATCTCAAAAGATAGCGTCAACCGCATATGAAGCGTCTGCATTGGAAGTGCTACATTCCAAGGCTGTGTCATGCTCTCAACGAAGACGATTCTGACCAAAGAGTCGAATTTTGTGAATGGTACCTGGCAAAATGTGCAGAAGATGTCGAGTTTGCACACAAAATTGTGTGGAGCGATGAAGCAACCTTCAAATTAAACGGTACCATTAACCGCCATAATTGCACGTACTGGTGCCCTGCAAATCCTCACGTAACAATTGAACGCCATGTAAACTTACCAGGAGTAACAGTGTGGTGTGGGATATCCGCATTGGGCATCATAGGACCTTTCTTTTTTGACGAAACTGTCAATGGTGAGAGCTACCTCAACTTGCTTCAGGAATTTGTTGGTCCACAAATTACAGAGATGTTTGGTGATGACGGCGATATTTACTTTCAGCAAGATGGAGCACCTCCCCACTACCATTGCGATGTACGAGCTTACCTCGATGCAGTGTTTCCTGACACATGGATTGGACGAAGGGGCCCCACTGAATGCCCTGCGCGTTCCCCAGACCTAACACCCATGGACTTTTTTTTGTGGGGATACTTAAAAGACAACGTTTATGGCAACAAACCAAGGACAATTGTTGCATTGAAATTGGAAATTGAAAGACAATGTCGTGATATTCCTAATGACATGTTTCGCGACGTTTGCGAATCCCTTGGTGCGCGTTATCAGCGTTGTCTGGACAATAATGGTCATCAATTTGAACATTTGCGAACATGATTCTTCAATTACATTTGTCTCATGTATTCGATGCTATTTCATTTCACTCCATGTTCATAAATAAAGGTTTTCTCGTCATTCTAAGAGTGAGTACATTTTTTTGAGACACCCTGTATATTCGTCACCTAGCTACCAAGCTGGTTAATTGTAAATAGTCAGCCAGTATTGCTTGACTAGAACAAAAACGTGCAATTGCATTCTGAGCACTACTTTGTTACAACTTACAGATACCAAGATACCAGAACCAGTATTAGTATTTTTATCTACCAGTACCGGTACCTATCTATTAGGCTATAGAATGGCCATCCAGTTCGCTATACTTCTAAATGTGAATAAATGAGAAGTAATAAAATACTCTGAAAAAATAAACTAACTAAAAATATACGTAGGAATGTTGGGGTGACTTGTTACACAGTGTATCAACCCTCCCCATCCCCAGTGACATAAATAAACCCTAATATTCTCTGGCATATTTGACCAAACTGACTTTACTTCTATTTTTGCTTGAAATTACAATAACCAAACCTCTGAAAAATGCAGTCCGTTCAAACATACGTTAAAATACCTTGAAAGCAGCTAGTTTTGGATAAAATCTTCAAAATTTACTTTTGACACACAAAAATCCTTTTTCTCTCTAATCTTTTCTTTACCTGCCAGTTTTTATTAAAAATGCTTTTAAACTAAAGAAAATGGTGTTAGCAATAGCATAACATTAACTGCAGCGATTTAAAAATTTTTTTAAAGAAGTAATAAGGAGTGTAACAACCCTCCCTTGTAACATTTCTCCCCGGTCTCCCCCCTAAACGGTCAGCCACTTCCCTTTCCATCCTACCCTCATGCAAACAAAATGTTACGCCTATGAAACTAATGACATCTGCTGGGTCAAAATGTATGAAATTAATAACGCAGGTTATGTTTGTGATACCCATGTAATTAAATACACTGCACCTCCAGCTCTAAACAATTTTAAGTGCTTCTCTTTGGTGGTTATCATGTTTTCATTGAGAATGTAGTCAATAAATGAATAAACTTTTAGAAAGTTATTAGGCGAAGAAATTGTATTAAGGAAATTGTAAACCTTGCAACTAATTGGCAAAGCAGCATACGGGCGTAAGGGGCATTAACAATTTATTAAAATGAATATGCCAGGAAACAATAATGAGTATACCACCCAACCAATTTAGACGAGACCATCCCTGGACGCGTTTCGTCCTTTTGGACTCATCAGCAGGGCCCGTCCCGTCACAAGCAAAAGTAACCCACTCATTAACGTTATCCTTAAAAAAAAGAAAAAACAAATCCAACACATGTAGAAGCACTGAGACTTCAACCGACGAACTATTGCTTTGCTTTCGTTGGCATGGATTTGCTCGACACGTCTATCAAAGGTCGCCCGGCTCCCACCTTGTGAATTGTCAACGCACTCGCCTCGAGCGTGATGGCATTGCAAAGACAAGGCGCTAGGCTATAAATGCAGCGTTTAATCTGCTTTTTCAGATCAGTGTGTAAACTGATCTCCCAATGGATATGCAACCAATCAACCAATTTGTCAACCTGCCCTGCTAGCAAAGCAATAGTTCGTCGGTTGAAGTCTCAGTGCTTCTACATGTGTTGGATTTGTTTTTTCTTTTTTTTAAGGATAACGTTAATGAGTGGGTTACTTTTGCTTGTGACGGGACGGGCCCTGCTGATGAGTCCAAAAGGACGAAACGCGTCCAGGGATGGTCTCGTCTAAATTGGTTGGGTGGTATACTCATTATTGTTTCCTGGCATATTCATTTTAATAAATTGTTAATGCCCCTTACGCCCGTATGCTGCTTTGCCAATTAGTTGCAAGGTTTACAATTTCCGAATAAACTTTTGCTTGTTTACGCGAAAATCAATCTGTTTTATTAGTTAAAAAGTTCAGTAAATAAGTTTCCAACTTTCTAATGTGAAAAAAGTAAAAAAATTTAATGTCATCGACTAACACAAAAAACAAAGCGCAAAACTCACAAATGCAATTAAAAAATTTAATGAGTTGAACAAACCTCCAAAAAGTTTAGCTATTAATATTTTTTGTAGGCTAAACTTTTGATTTTTTTTTGCGGTTACGATCCTTTTTCTTTTAATGATATTCGAATGTTTTCTTAAAATTTTTTTATCTAACTTTTTGGAAAAAGATAAGGCAACTTAAATCCAAATTGTAGTTACAGCAAAAGTTGCTTATTACAACTGCAATTTGGGTTTTTTTTGTTCATAAATTTCGTTTTCTAGATTGCAACTTTGACAACCGAAGTCAGCCATTCTGTGATTATATTCAAAGCGGATCAACGTGGGAGCAACGGGATTTATGCCGTAACAAGTCTTGGGGTAATTTGCACAAGGTTTTTGAGGCAACACGTGGTGTTTGATCGACTATGTTCACATCTGGTGCAGAGGAATATCTACAATTTGAACAACTTGTGTTCAGACTTGTTGTAAAGGTGCCAGCATCTGTAGGCTGCTGGTACAGTTCATCTCCTCAACAAACACAAAAAGCAAATCAAAGTAGCCTTACCAAAATCAGATAATCTCTAAAACCACAGAGGCATTAAAGCCACAATCCTACAACTTTGAACCAGTGCCTCATCGCGCTGCCCAACGCTGCCGACCATGCAGTGGTATTCTCAGAGCTGGGCACCGCAAATTTAAACTCAATTCCGCAACCGCAAATTCCGAAAAACTGCAAGAGGTGTTCCGCAACCGCAAATCCGCAAGTTTGCGATAGGTTTGCGGTGACTTTTTGCACTTCCGCAACCGCAAATGCACATAGCACTTCCGCAAACTTAGACCGCAATATTTACTGTTATTTTGTCTTCGTGATGACCTTTTTTATTTTTGAAGGTCAAATTTTGCCATCGACCAGACGTTGACCTCCAAAAAAAAAAAGGTCATCAGCTCCCGGTCGTTAACCTCCAACCCAGAAAATAACAGCGTCCACTTTTCCGAGCGGTTTTACCGCGGATCAGGCAACACTGCCTATTGGTTTGCGGATTTGCGGTAGGAAATTAGGTTCGCAAATCCGCAAATAGAAACCTGAGTCCGCAATTTGCGGAAGTGCCCACCTTTGGGTATTCTGCTGACGACGCAACATATTTTCCAACAACTTGGTTTAACATTAGCGCAGGAAATTGTGTTTACAAATTTGAAACAAAAATCTTCCTGCTGATGACAATTAGTTGCATGCTAAGTTGTAGCCTATTTAGCAATTGACTTAGAAGTACTGTATGAGAAAACAAAGCTCTCAAAAAAGAAAAACGCTCAAGTATCTCGAATGATTAATTTTTAATTGGAAAGGTAAAGCGAATTTATGAGATGAGCAGAGGGCTTATGCAGGTCACAACAAATAGGTGTCTGCACGGGCCCAAGCCTGGTACAAGCAGTTACAATTTTTGATCAAGTCCTTCTCGGCCCCGCCCGTGGCAAAAAAATCCGGCTTCAACTCAAGGTTTTTTTTATCAAAGCCCAGTTCATAAACATTATTTGAATCGCATCGGTTATCTAAAGCTTATAATCAATTAGAAATTTCAGCGCGTCGAACTGTGGCATGGGAAAAGGCGTAAGAGGCTTCTCAGTGAACTGCACTCGTTATTCATGCTCTACTTCACGGATTGAAATAAACGCAATTTCTAAAAACAAAAACCGAACAAAAGCTACAAAACCGAAAGACCATAGACGTTGCTAAGATCGGTTTGGGTGGCCTAAGGGGTGAAAAGTTGTTTTACGCTTCCATATGCATCACCAAACGAGCCAGTAATTAAGCTTTGACTCTCGTAATTGCCCTGAAATGCAGCAGAACATCAGTTATCACAAGCCAACAAAAAATTTTTGACATATAAGGTGAAAGCGATTTAAGAGTAAATTGGTGGCGCTGAGTTCGAAAATGACGTTATTTTTTGCAGATTGGCTCTAGTTTTTGAGATATTTTGAATTATTTTATTTATTTTTTACTGTAATTAGGGCTACTTTTAAATGGACATCTATTTAGGGCTGGTCAACGAAGGGCTGGTCAATGAATAAAATGTGTTTTTAGTGTAACTGATCTATATTGGTGTGACATGAATGATTACTGAGCCAAAACAGGCAAGCTCTTAATTCACGGAATGAATAAAGCATGCTATATAGCAGGGATGTGGAAGCGGTTATTTTTCAAACGCTTCCACTTCCGCTTCCACACCTATCGCTTCCGCCTCCGCTTCCGCTTCCACCGCTTCCGCTTCCACCAACAAAAAACGAAAAAACGACCGTTGACAATTTTTTTAAACTTTTGTGGGTCTGTAGCCTGCCTTCTCCTACACTTTATCATTTTGAGAAAACCAAAACCTTCATTTATTGCTATTACTTTACCTACTTCGCTTAAGCTTATTGTTTCGAACTACTCTGTGTTTCTTTTTCTTAGATATCAGAACTCGCGTTGAATGTAGAACAGTGCTTTTCAATCTTTTTGCCATCGCGGAACCGCTAATGTAGTTTCGCGTTTGTCACGGAACTCCCACTAACAAAAATTTAGAAATCACAAATTGCTTGCGAGAAAATCAAATATTTCGTTACTACACTTCAAAAAATAATTAAACACTTCAACAAATAGACAGTTATTACAAGTTCCTTCACTACTTACAACTACTTTTACAACAGTTAACTTAACCCGTTTCTTACCAATGTTACCATATGGGAACATATAATCAATCACGTGTTTCTTTCTTAAATAACTAATTTTTGTAGCATTAAAAAGCAAACATGATACAAGGAAACATTTTTCTTTAGCTTTCTACAGTTTTTGGTGTGGTTTATTGCATTGTTTGAGAAATTTTAAAGGTGGAAAATGCCGTGAAATAAACTTTAATTACGTGATCAGTTTCCATGGCAATATCACGCTCGGGTAACATTTTTGGTAGTTAGCGAAAGTGTTTTATTAAAAAGTTTTTATTAAAAAGTCTTCATACCGACGTGTAACTCATGCTACTACTACGTCAGAAGTGAGAAACCTAGTAGAAACAATAGAAAGAACAAGAAGTGTAGTTCTACTCACTCCTGCTGGTGGCGATGAATGTGATCAAGCAAGTGATAATGAAGAAGTTCCTCAAGGCTTTGAAACAGCTTTTGAACCTGCTGGTGAGCTCAAAGTGAAAGAACATATAGATGATGTAGAGGAGGATCAAATAGGTTTTCTGACCGAGAAAACCAAAAAAAGAAAGCGAGCTTCAAATAAAAGTACGAGTTGCGACTAAAAGCATGTGTTGGGGCGTGTACCACGATGCATCCTGCTTGTAATTTTGAATAAAAAGTAAAAAAAATATTTTACAAAATTTTTTTATTTTTGAGTTTTTTTGCTGCAACCTGCCAATGTTCCCATATGGGAACATATGTGTATCTCAAAAACCTTTTTAGCTAGAAAGATAATTTTTTGTATATCAAATCAACGGTTCAGTTTAATGTTATACAGCGCAATTGAATAAAAATAGACAACTAGAACATGTAGTGGTAAGAAATGAATTAATGCTTCTCAGATCTAAACCGTATGATTACATATTACAGCTCTCGACAATAACCTGTCGTCACAACAACAAATTACACCGTATAGCGTTGATTTTCCTTCTCTATCCTCAACTAACTCTGACTTTGAGTTAAATTTAACTCTAATTATCATTACCGACCTTCTATCCGTCCTCAAAACACGTATTGACTCCGATCTTTTTGGATAGTGAAGTGCGAAATTTCTGTCGTATATATAGTATGTACATTTAAAGCGAGCAAAATTAAACTACACCAATCAACAGCCGCCTCAACGTGGTGGTGAAGTCCCAGACCCGTTTGGATTGGGTCAAAATGGCTGTCCCAGTTACCCCGGGCACTCCCCTCACACCAACCATTTTTTCGCCGTGCACCCCCCAAACGACCGCAAAAGGGTAGCACGCAGCCTCTTTAAAATTGGCCTGTCTTCTATCTACTCCTGCCTTTCTCTTGCCCGTCTTCTCATTCTTCTCCTTGTCCTGATGAGCGGCAACGTTTATCCTAACCCTTGCTCTGTCTTTACCTATTTAGTGTGCGCTGGAAATGTGACGTGTAGGGGTAGGACAGTGCAATGCTGCTTATGCTCTAATTGGGTTCATTTAAAGTGATCACTACTCTCCTATTCTAGATTCAAAACTCTTGGCAGCTCTCACTTCTGGAGCTCCCCTCCCTGCTTTTTTTGGAGATTCTACACCTACCAGCACTGTGACTTCCTCCTCGGACTCCTCCAGCTTGTATACCTTCACTGCTCAATCTGGCCCCCTTCCGCTAATGCAGCACTCGCACTCCACCCTCACCTTCAAACCTCTTATCCTTTTTCCGCCCACTTTGTATCTTCTCCTTCTGCACCCTCACCACCGCCTCATGCTCCTGGCTGTTTCTTTTTACCTCCTGCTTTCTCTTCCCCTCCCTAACTCTCTCAGGGTTCTTCAATGGAATGCTGGGGGTCTCCGCGCCAGGAGCACTAAACTACTACACTTTATTTCGTCTCATTCCGTTGATCTTATTTATATCCAGGATTCTAACCTTAATTTATCTTCCTCTTTTCAGATCCCTGGATTCTCTGCTCTGCGATCTGATCGCACCCACTCTCGATCTGGTATTTTTTCTACTGATGTCGCAGACGCTAGCGGCGGCGTCATCATTTTCGTCAAGCAGAGCTTATTCTCCTCTGAGCTTTCTACCTCCTCTCTTTCTTCGCTTGGCCCCTACTCTGATTATGTAGAGGTCAACATCTCTCCAAACGACTCCTCCTCGCTCTCATTTCTTAATGCTAATGCTCCCCTATTCGCTCTTCTACGAAGGATAGCAGAACCAATTTCTTTTCTCTTTCCATTCTTCCCCCTATGTGGAAGCGGTGGAATTTTTCGCGCTTCCGCTTCCACGGAAAAAGACCGCTTCCACCGCTTCCGCTTCCACATCCCTGCTATATAGTAAATGTACACTGTTCAACATCATAAAAAAGTACAAAGAATTGTATAGGTCCATCATTCGCAAAACGCAGTCTCTATAACAAACAGTTACATGGGGATGTTGATAGACTTAAAGAAACATTAACTAGCACATCACTTTGGATTTTAACTCTTCATCCAAAGAAAAGTTCGCTTATGTAATTTCCGGCTATGGCTTTGTTCAGTACAATAACGGATCAATATCCAGCAATAATCAACGCTTGTAGGTATTGAGCCAAGCCCGTCCCTGTTTGTTCGATAAATTCCAGGCCCGAAATTTACCCTTTAGTTCGATTTCGGCCCTTGGACCGAAGCCCGACCTTGGCTCCAATAACAACTCCATAGCAAAATGCGAAATTGGGCAACAAAAATTTCGTTGTTGCCGTGTTTTCTTGAAATTGGTCTTTAGTTCCTTCTGTGACATGAAGTTTCGTACGTAAAGCCTGAGGCATTTACAACATTTGCCCCTCTTCAATCAGACCCTAGAAAAAGTGAATAACTCTTGAGCACTTGGGCGATGACCGTTTTTAATCAAATAAATCAATTGTTATGCAGATCGCGTGGCGCGTGCTTCGGTGTATGGCAATTCGGAAGCAGTGTTGGAATCGCCCATGTTGATTGCAACAAACTATTCTCGGTGTCTGCAGTTCACGTGCTCGATCGAATCGCCGCCATTCCTTCGCGCTGAAATGCTTGTCGAAGTAGGGAGCGATAGGTGGGCTGGTATTCAGTTACTTTTGTTATAATCTCTTATTACGATCGGAAAATGTTCTTTAGATGGAGATTAAATAACGTAGCTTGGAGTGACATAACATTGAATGTTCGTGGTAACGAAACAGGGTCGTCAATTCGATTCGTTCTCCGATCAGGAACCGCCAGCATCGATGACATAATTCTTCACGATTTTCCTTGCGGTAGTTGCTTTTTACTCAGATTTATTGCTAAGTATTTCATGGCTGAGAATCTCTATTCTTTTTTTACCAAAAGCGATTTTCATTTGTGCATAAAAACGCCGGCGATCAGCAGAGAAGTTGTCATAAATCACCTTTTTACAGAGCATAACTACGCTTGGAAAAAGAGTGCATTAGAATCGCAACTTCGGGAAAAAAAGCGTGTTTGCAAGCTGATGCATGACGCCTACAGTAGCGCGGACATAAAAATCATCTAGTGCTGAAAAAACAATATCCTGCATAAAAAGCACTTAAATTTATTGTTATTGTTACCTGTTTCCTTACTCGGAATGAGGGCACTGCGCAAGACCATGGAGCCCCAGAAGCCGGGCAACTCACCATGGCATGGACCAATGGTCGTATATAGAAAAGGAGTCGCCAACGAGCGACACAAAAACTCCTAGCTACACAGTACAAAATGAGATCAGAAGTGCTCTAGGTCGGATGACCGCTGCGCTGCATAAAACATTCCCCATGTCTTTCGATTCTAGTGAGATAAAAATTTATCAGAAGGCTGTATCCGTTAGAGCGAAGACGAGAAAAGACACAACGAGCGTGACGAGGAAGAACAAGTTTTTCAGCAGATGCTGTGGAAACCTCTGCGTCGAAAAATTTTGATGTGACCGTCCGCCTCCAGTCCCAAATGAGAGATGAGTGGATACGAGAGATAAAAGGAAACCGACTACGTGGGACAAACCGACTACATATCAACAACTGACAACAAGTTCATTCCCAAAATGAGTACTTTTTCAATTTAATAATTATTTGCGACCCAACGAGCAGTTTTGTTTTTGACCACCATGTGAAGCTAAACTCTGTGCTACAGAGTGTGGGATAGAAGAATGGACGGACGAGAGATATGTAGCGAGAACAAAGCGAGAGTCTACTAGGAGGAGTAGGGAAGAAAAATGGCAGACTTGTTGTTGCTGCCAAGACCAGCGGAGAGCTTTCAGAATGGCGCAGGTTTTAGCAGAAATACTTTAACACACTGGGCCTGCCGAATAGAAAATGGTGTTGTCAGCGCCATAGAGTGAACAGTTAGCAAGGATGCGGAATGTTCTTTGCCAAAAGAAAAGTGACAGAGTCATCACTACAAATCACGAGATCGTGAAATGGGAGAGAGTCAAGGTGAGTGAGAGCAGCACTTTGGTGAGAAAGACAAGAATCAGGGAGAGAGAGCATAGAGTAAAAAGTGTGAGATTCAAACTGAGTAAAGGCGAGTCCAACGAGGAGAGATAGGGCAAGCAAAAAGAACTTTCTGGTGGAAGAGCGGGAAATCATGACCAGGTGAATGAACGCAAATTCCCGCCAGGAGGACCTGTATTAGCCTTGGTTTCAATTTGTGTCTGGTAAATGGATCTTTTCCAGCGCACCTAGCGGCGAGTTCTTGTTGCTCTGTGCAGCCAAAAATTTGTTAGCGCCTTGCGCTTTTCAACAAAAAGACAGCGCTAGGCAGAATTTTACTTACGCTAAATTGCTTTCTTAATAAGTTTACTTTGGACTTGAATAAGTTCTAAGAAAGAATTCTATGTCATAGGAGCAAATAAAATTTATTTGAAGTAGGTTTGGTAAATTAATAGGCTGTTTTAAACAAAATGAAAGCAAATATAATGTGGTTCTTTAAGCTGCCAAAGATGGTTTGCAGGTGGACTTGGTACCGGTCGTAAAAACTTCAACAGATATTTATACTCCGTACTGCATCTACTATTATAAAGCAAGGATTTGTTCCTTATTTTGACTTGTTTTTGTTAACTGATTGAAGACTACTGGGCCTACCAACACCAATCGTCATGAAGTTAGACGTCATGACGACGTAACATCTCACGTGAGAGGCAAATTTTAAATGTTTATATGTATGTGCACTTTAACTCCTCCAAAACTACTGGGAATACAAGCATCAAGCTTGGTGCGATTAATCACCATTCTAGGATGAGTATCATAAAGAGTTTGATGACGTCGTTATGACGTCATCATCGAAGATAGTCTTTTTAAAAATTCCATTTTTCGATGGATGAATGCCATTTTGAGCTTAAATAAAATCCAGGGCTTGACTTGCAAACGTAAAAAATGTTCGCATTTTTTAGCATATATGATGAGATCATAATTACCAATTAATTGGAAAAATGGTTATCGTAAATATCTTCAAAAAGGCTAATCGCAGAAACGCGGTCGATAGCTCATTCGGCAGATATCAACAACTGACAACAAGTTCATTCCCAAAATGAGTACTTTTTCAATTTAATAATTATTTGCGACCCAACGAGCAGTTTTGTTTTTGACCACCATGTGAAGCTAAACTCTTCCAAAACTATTGAACATACAAACTCTAAACTTGGCACCATTGACTAAAACCTCAAAGTTAGGGTCACAAGGATATTGCTGACGCCATGATGACGTCACAGTTGAATATTAATTTTTTTCCAATTGCATTTTTTGACAGTAATACCATTTGTAACTTAAGTAAAAGCCAGCGCTTGACCTGCCAAATTTTATAAAGTTTTCACTTTTCTGCAATTTATGATGACGTCACAATCACCAATTCATTATAAAAATGGTTTTCTTTTATTCCTTGAAAAGTACTGACTGTAGAAACACGGTTGACGGCTCTTTCGAGAGATGTCAACAGCATCATTCCCAAGTCAAAGTTGTTTTTCCTATTAAAGGATTATTATTGGCAACGCAGCAAGCGATTTTGCGTTTTTAAGCTGAACTTTATCAAAACCACTAAACAAACTCCAATTTGGCATCATTTATCACCATACCAATGTAAGTGTCATAAGGAAGTCGGTGGTGTCATGATGACATCAGAATGAAAGATAGATTACAAGAATTGCATTTTTGATGGAGAAAAGCAAATTTTTACTAGGACAACATCAGCCAGCATCCAACTTCAAAAAATTTCATGTTTTTCGGAACTGTGATCACATTATGAAACCAAATTTTACAACAATTTTAAACTTTTATTTCAAACGCAACCGGCGATATTTTTTAAAGCATTTTGATTAAGCGTGCCTTTTTTTTTTTTTTAACGCGCTATGCCACATCACGAACACTTTTTTCTTTGATGTGCTTTACCAACACAAATGAATGCGTTCATGTGGATCTATTGGCGACAGATAAATCACATGCACTGACCTTTCTTTGATACTAACCCACAGACCTTAGTTTGTGCGTGATCTTCGCAATAAATTATTTTCAGTTACACCGCCAAGCCAGGGACTAAAGAACATTTTTGGGGAACATTACAAAACTTTTTTTGGAGTGTGATCTCATCGTATACGGAAAAATATTTTTGCTTGTGTTTCTGGACCAAAAAAAAATAACTTTTTGCCCAAATTAAAGCCGGCACTAACATTTCACAGCTTATTGATTGCAGATTTTGCTTTCTTCATTTTCTCAAAACATGAGCATTTGTAATTGCTAAGCTGTTTATACCGGCAGGTAAGACCTATCTTCATATAAAAGTAGTAAGGTAGGGAGTAGAGGTAAAGTTAAATACAATTAAATCTCAAGTTTGAGAAAAGATCAAAATGAACAATAATAGTATCAATTTGTAAGATTAGATTAAGAGAGAAGGTTTTTGCTTGAAAATAGCCCTAATAGACACCTATTGCAATAGGACGTATGACTTTGGGTAAGGGCATGCCCCTTTTCCCGCAATGGCCGAATTAAAGCTAACAGCGAAGCCAAAGAACTTTAAATCACAAAAATATAAACAAAAGGGGCCGCACTAAATCGTTAAATAAGCCTACCACTAAATACAATAGTATATATCTGTAATTGTGAAAACGACCACCATCATTTTTTTACTGTGTTCCCTCCCCCCTTTACATCTTTTGAAAATACGAATGATTGTTTGAGAAGTCGTATTTCATATGTTAGTACTACCGCTCTTGATCAATAGACTAAGGTTATCATAATTACCTGTACACGAACTACAGCCTCCATTTACAACTTTTTTTACAACTCTTCCAAACGATTCTATGGTGAAGCCAGAGCAGCTGCCTGAACAAACACTTTTAAACTGGGCACAGTTAGAGGTGCAGGAAGCATTTGAATAATGGGGAGAAGGGGGGGACATAAAACTACAGAAGTTGTATACTAAGTGTTCGACTTACGTTTGAACTCAATCTGCATAGGAATTTCCAGGAAAGAGTCGCTGCAAGATTGATCTCTAAAAAAAGGTCTTGACTTCTCACAGCCGTCCAAATTGCCTCGAGTTTATTAAAATCTCGGCTTCCTACACAACTAATCAAACAATATTGGAAGATTAAGTATAGCAGGCATTTCTCGTTTGACGAGTGTAATGATATTACCACCAGTTCTTTTCGACAAATTTATTTTTGAAACTTGACGTTTCGCTCCCCTTAATTACTGGGGAGCTTCTTCAGAATACGGTAGGTGTTACCAGTGTAGCATATAAACTGTACAACATAAAAATATAAAGACTACCTGTATTACTAAACACTAAAAATTATTTATCAACAGAGCAGGAAATTGCGTAATAACAAAAACATTGTTACATCACAGATTCAGGGGTGGGCACAAGTAAAAAGTGTTGTAAAATACATAAGACATAATTTATTGGAAGTGTGTTTATTTCTAGTGTGTGTTTATTTCCAATAAATGCTCATAAGATGACAGGGCGAAATAAGTTGGAGTAGCACGTAGAGTATACAGGGACACCGCCTCAAAGAGGAATAAAGGAGAACGAAGTGCAGCCGATGATGATGGCACTGGTCGCTTGGTAAAGAGGTTCCAGCTTGGAAACGTTGGTAACTTATAAAACGGAAATTGTTTGGGTGAAGCGTAAGTGAAAACGGATTAAAGAAAAGCTTTGTACAGAAGTTAAAAGAACTTGTTGGATTGTTCCCATGTAGAAGAAAAGATACAGCGTAAGTTTTGAGACAAGGGAAGAACTTGGTCTTCAGCAGAAATAAATGTTTAGAAAAAAAAGAGTGCTAACGCCAAGAAAAGTGGGAGTGGAATCAAAGTGAAGAATTGTCCCTTGACTTCAGTTTTCTTTGGGTTGAACAGCCTCATCCTCTGATTTTGAAGATAAAGGATCAGATTCTGCAACAAAAACATACAACTGCTCACAGAAATAGCTAAATAGAAAATGTAAAAAAATTACACAAATCGCTAACTTAAGCATTTATGTGTTTCTTATTTTGAGATATTTGTAGAAAATTGCATGATTTTCCGTAGCAGTTTGCTAGTTCTGATTCTCCGTAGCAGCTCGTTATTTTGCTTGTTAAGTAGCACAAATTCCATTCATGGGTTACACAGCTTTGATTACCTCACTCTTCACATTTTAAATCTGGGAAATCTCCTTTGCAATTCAAAAATGACCTATTTATTGAATAATGTTAGAGAAAAATAGCATTTGTAAAATTTTAGTAAAAACACCAGACACATTGTAATCAGCACATGGTATGCTGTAGCCATTCAAAATCCCCGTTGAGGACTTTTCATTCAATCTCCCGAATAATTCAACAAAAATAATACAGATATTTTTCAGGCTAGATATAATGCACAGATGGCAGCAAGAGTAAGCGTATTCATGCAGTATGTAAAATACAATTAATTCATTACTTTTACAGCTCCCTATATACAAAAATATTCAGCTTTCCTTATTTGATACATGATCATCTTCACTTTTATCAATCGAAAAATCACTTTTAGAAAACTCAACTCTTCCTCAGATGTATCTTCCAAAATATTTCTTTGAGCTTCTTCGTCCATTTTATGACCATACGTACTCGCAAATACAGAAAAAGCTGGCAGTCTCCTCCGAAACGAGTAGTAGTATTGCAAATTAAGGTGCAGTGCTGACCAAATATAGTGCAATATAGTTGAGTGTCATGCAACATTGCAATGGTTTGAAACTTTGTGCACGGTAGTGCAATAGGGAGGTGAATGTGGTGTAACGTTCCAATGCCACGAAGTATTGTGTAACATGGTGCAACATCTACTAATTATGAGTCAGTAGTAATGGCAAAGTGGAATATAACCTTCATACACTCACCAAACACGGAAATTATATTTCAATATGGTCTCTGCTGTATTTGTCCATTGTGGATATACCTACAGGTTTAAAACTAGAAGCGAAATGACTAAAACTGGTTGAGGTCCGCATGAACCCCGCGGTAAACAATGATATTTTTGCCTTATCTGATCATTCCAAGTTGAATATCAAAAACACATCTTGCGGTTATGCAAAGTCACAAAACTTCGATTTTTTAAATTAGTAGTCTCTGCTCTTTATTTAAACAATTTGAAGCTGGGTTCCATACGGACCACAATGGAAATCTAAGGTTTAAGTATCTGGCTTACCCTAGATGTCAAAAATAGCGAACGTAAAAACAGCAGAATACGAGACAAAAATTGATTGCCACGTCATAAAACCAATTGATAAGAGTGAAAGGGAATGAATGTCTATCGTAGTAAAAATTAGACAGTTGTAAACGCTAAGATAAAAACAACATAGAGAAGCATGAAAGTGAGCAATAAAGAGCTAAAAACTATCGAATTTATAGCGAAGTCATGGGCTGATATTTTTTACAACAAAAAGATCAATTTTTTCACAATTGTAAGCAGCACTGTTCGACTTTTATATGAATTTTTGGTGGCATAGGATCAAACGTACAATTAACATTCCGCCAATGATTACGTTATCAGTTCGACAGTTTTTAGCTTTTTGTTTCTCATATTGATGCTTCTCTAACAGTATGTTGTTTTATCTTAATGTGTACAACTGTCTTGTTTTTTACAGCAATAAGCAATCAGTCTCTTTCGCTTTTAACAATTGGCTTATGACGGCATATTTAGGTTTTAGTCTAATATTGTACTGTATTTACGTTGTTGCTTTTGACATCTAGGCTAACCCAGACATTTAAATTTTCTTTGTCTTTACATTTATTTATATCCATGCGCTGTTTTAACGTTATAAATTGTTTTCTTGCTGATAGCTAGTTATTTTGCAATAGCCCACGTATTATAGCTGTAATCTATCAAAATTAGAGGCTACTGCCCGTACAGAGTTCATCGCTTTTTTTTCATGCTTTCAACAGAAACTAGTGATGGCTATTTCAGATAGTCGAAATATATTTTCCGTAACAAAATTTAAAGCTGAATGATTGCCTGTACAGTAAGTCCTCCTTATAAGATACTTCGTTATTCGATAAATTCATAGTTACCCTCGATTCTATTTACGGTAAGAAAAATTCACAGATATGGTATCCGCTCGTGTTTTGTTAACATCGTACCGTATATGCTACAGCTGGCCCTTCCACATCTGCTTCGGACAATGTAGACGACGACGTGTTTGAGGGTTTTGTGCCTCCCGCCTCACCCTCATTCTCGTTTGCCCACTCAGCGGAAGATGAGTAAGGGCTAAAATCCCTACCGTACTGTCCCTTAGCCTCGGGAGGGACATCACGTTGTAGAATACGGGGCAACTGAAAGGTAAATAAAAATATTTTCTCTTCTGCGCAGTACTTTAGATTTTTTTATAAGACTAGTTTCATGCATTTTCGTGTCTGTAGGGGTTATTTTCGACAAGCTGGAACACATTCCTGATATCACATGTTGTAATAGGTTCGGTATACGGTAATTTCGATTTGCTGTAAGGTTTTCAAGAATGCATATTTACCTTATAACAAGGACTTACTGTATTTAATCACAGTATGTAAAGGACACAGAATAGGGGAAACGTATTGAGCATCGTTATTTAGTGGGAGATCAACTAATGGAAGGATAAGTTTTTGAAAAAATCTTTTGATATCTAAAAATGGCTATTCACAAAAGTTTATGTAGTGCATGGGCCTACATTGGAGGTCATCATCGTGGATTATCCCGTGCCACAGCAAGTTGGCATTTCTCTCGATTCTTGACAATATTAGCAGAGGAGGGCTTATCTTGGAGGGACATAATGGAAAATATAGATCTGATCATATCATCAAAATACATATACAAATCCAATCATCATTAATACTCGTCGTTGGTTCACGATTGCTGTCATGCAAAAAACAAAAAACAAAAGAAAGTGCCCGGCAATCTAATCTAAAATTTTGTTTTCCAGACGATGAAAGGATGGTATCTGCTCAAAATCGAACATCGCAAAATGGAAATATGTCAAGTTCTGATATTGGTTAGTCATGCCTGCCTATCAAGTTTGCTGATTTATGATAAACCCGTGCAAAAACTTGCTCTGCAGAGGGAGGTGCAATTGAAAATCATTAAAAGGTGAAACCGTTTAAAATGTCTTGCGTTAAACCCTGCACGTAACTGAAGTAGAACAGACGTTAGACAATCACAATATTCATTTGCGTGCAGGGTTGCCGGCAAAATTTTTGGCCAAGGGGTCAAAATTCTAGAAAAAATACATTTTTATATTGAAAAGACACTCTCAACAAATATCAATTTTAGGAGCTGTGCAGCAATTCATATTGTTTATTCGTGGAGGTATTCTATTTTGCCTAGATGGGCCGGTTTCTGGGGAAGATTTGCTTTGATAATCAGGTGTTTGGGATTGAGATCAATTTTTCGGCTATGATCAACCCTAATAAACCCAGAGCTTAAAACCTAAATCTTGTACTGCCGTATTAATAAGCTACTTCATGTGAAAGCCCTTAATTAGTCCTTGCAATCACCACTCACCACTATAGCAACAGTAGCCTACTTCACACAGGTTATACTACACAGGCATCACACTTTTTTGAAAAACTCAAATGGGTGCTCACGTTAAAACCAAATCCCACACAATATACCGGCGACTCACCATTGGACAAGAGCACCAAAGCTCGTTTCGAAAATACTCAACAACTACAAGTCTGCGACGTTCATGTAGTGCAGCCAAAAGCAGCCATCGAACTAAGCAAACGCATTTTACTGCAAACTATCAGTGAACGCCTTCCACATGCAAATATACCAAAAACGAACAAAAAGAAAACAACGTATTTACCTGAGGATGCTTGGTCTCTACATATTTTGACAAAGCTTACGATGGGAGGCTATCTGTGCAAGAAAAGCCTGTCATCAAATCTTCGTTTACATGAGAGTTGAGTAACCTGCGGCTCGCTCGTGACATTTGTGGTCTTGGATGACAGACTTATCTGATACCTGTCTAAAAAATGATCTTCAAAAAAAAGGTCCTCAATCCAAAATTTCGGAAAATTGGTGGAAAGGTTGCTACAACAGTAATAATCTCCAAAAAAAGGTCTTCACCACCTTTTAGGAAAAACACCGTCACTACCCGCTGCTTGGAAACTTATTTCTGCGTGGAGGCAATATAGATTGCAAACTCTGACTGGTTAGCGAAATTTTCAAAAAGTTAGAAATTGGCCGGCTTGCATGAAAGATTGTACACCCTTGGTTCATATCCTGCTTTGCTTTGTCCACACCGAGTAGTGAAAAGTTTAATTCGTCATCAGTTTTTCCCCTTGTTGTAAAATCTAGCGCAAGTAAGAACTTTCTTGTGCGAAAATGAGAAAGAGGTCTCTTTATTCGATTGTTCTTTTCGATTTTTCAAACAACTGGCTAACCGGAAGTTTACGTTTTGACTGGTGCAGACCTCTTTTGCATCCCTTGCTGCAATTTTATGACGTTTGCTCCTAGCCTGGTCATAAAGCCTTTTCCTCCTTTTTTCCTGTTCTTAAATCCATCGGCGACAACGCGATGAATGACAGGAGACGAACCATTAGGATGCGCATTATCCGTGCAAACTGCGTAGAAAGCGGATCGCTTTTTTAATGGTGGCGCAACCACTCGTACTTTTCCAAACACTCGTTTTGAACTTAGCGTTTTCCTCTCTGACTTTCTATCTTCATAACAGCAGTAAATTCGCCTTTTCCAACTTAGAAATTATTTGTCTCAATGGTGCTAACGCAGTTATATTGGGTAGTAACATCACTCATAAACGATTCTTCCGAACTGACGCAGCCAAAAAGTTCAACCTCTTTTGATGAAGTAATTTGAGCCTTGTAATGCATGCTAGCTAGGCATGTTGAATCTGTTACGGCCAAGATTAGGGCACATACGAAAAAACTATTTAAGCTAAATGTGCTTGTGCAGGCTTGCTTGCTGCCCGCGCGAACTTTTCTATACTTAGCCCTTTTTCGAGCGATCTGCGTTGAACATTTTTCCAAATGTTTGCACTAAAATCTAGGACCAACCAACATTGTTTCTATAGTTGCAAACAAAGTTAGAACTTAACTAGAATTAAAATATAGGAGGCTATCTCCTTATGCTTAATTCACATTGTCTCATTAAAAAAACAAGTAAATCGAAGGTTCAAATCTCAATATAAGCTTTAAATAAATATAGCAACTTCGCTTTTACAGTTTTACTTTAAATGACTATATAAGTTGCATACTGTTAAACCTTTCGTCACTGACTCTTTGTTAAATACTGCTCTAACATACTAGCTCTGATATACTGCTCTGATATACTCGTATTGATTTTTTATGATTTTTCAGTTGCCTTTATGATTTCAAAAAACATTTTTTTTCTTCTTCTTCTTTCAGCTTCTGCCTATTCGGAGTCGCCACAGAGCGAAAGTATTTTCCAAACATTCTAATTAATTTAAATAATATTGCTCAACTTCATCACAAAATTTAGCAAAAGCTTCCGCTAGCTGCAAACAGCTTCGTCAGTGGGATCTTATTCAAATAGAAATTTGATTCTACTTGAATGAGATCCGGCTGACGAAGCTGCCTTCAGGCAGCGGAAGCTTTTGCTAAATTTTGTGATAAAGTTGAGCAATATTATTTAAATTAAAGGTGGTATAGCCGTGTTGACTTATAAATAAGCAGATAAAAGCTCACAAATGACACTTGTAGTTGATTTAAATATTTATTGATTTAAGTATTTCTGTTCCCAATTCAACTTAACTGACACCAACATCCAACTTAAAATGAATTTTTCTTCAGATAAAATCAATTCTCCTGATATCAATATTAAGATAAAAGACAACTAGCTGGTCACCACACTTTACCAAAAACCCACCCACAGATACAACTACGTACACCCCAAAAGCTCCCATCTCCCTCATATCTTCAAATGGACTGTTTTTAGTCAAGCATTGCGATACAATTGCATTTGCTCGAACAGAAATACTGCAAATCTCTTTAAATTCAACTTAAAAATAACTTTCAGAAATTCGGCTACGATACTAAATCAGTGGACAAACAAATCAACAGAGCTCGGTCCATTTCCAGAGATCTATTACTTCAATACAAACCTAAGTCCAAAAAAAGACAAACCTCAGTCCTAACCTAGTATGCACAGATTAGATTTGTAACTCGCGTTGCCAAAAGACTACGACTATTCTAAAGAGTGGCCCTCAATTACAACATCTTTTTCCTGTTTCCCTCTTAATCGCTTGCAGACAACCACTCCACTTCAAACGTGTACTCACCTCCAATAAAACCCTCAACCTCACCCGGGTACTTTTCCCTGAAATACTCCCAGATGCCAGCTTTCCTCACATATCAGGACTGATAACACTGTTGCAGGACCCAACAATTACAAATTTACCATTCGAGAAAGATTCATTTGCATTTCGTCTAATATCATTTACCGAATCTCTTGTTTACTCACCCAAAGCTATAACTGGAGAAACTGGAAGTAGTGTCAGACAACGAACAAACGGACACAACAGTGATATCCGCAAGCATAAAAACAAACCTGTTGCTAAGCCATTTTAATCTTTTTGGACATTCTGTTAGTCATCTTCAAGTATCAATACCAAAACAAACCAACTCGAATCGGAGACAGCGATAAATCGAAAAACAAAAGCTCATATCCAAATTTAACTGCATTCAAGAGCGACTAAACAAGGATTCAGGCTTTTCGGGACATTACTTAAAAAGACAATAATTGGCTTCTTCCCTACATAGTTGTTTCTTTATTTATTTCCTTTTCTATTTCTTATTTATTTACTTTCTCTATTTTTAATGTTTTTACCCTATTATTTTTTATCTTTTTTCCGCTTTGTTTCTCTTCTCCGTTTTTTCTTTTTTATTCTCCTATTGCTATTATCTCTGGTCCCTACCTTATTGCTCTTTGATGTCATAGTGCACATAATTTACGTTTTATGGTTTGCCACTGTTATTCATATTGAAGTAATACAAGAGGCCAGCGATGCACTTTGAGAGAACTGCAGACAATGACACTGTTTTGACTTATCACGTCTCTTCAGTGCAGTTATTCATATTAATTTCAGTTCATGTTTTGGTCTCTATTTGTTTTACCTGAAGAAGTGAGCATTCGCTCACAAAAGCTTGCATTAATAAATATTTTAAATCGACTATAAGTGTCATTTGGAATTTTTATCTCTTATTTAAATTGATTGGTTCGTTTGATATTGGTATGCCAGCATCCTTTAGATCCTTTATTACAGAGCAAATATAAGGAAATGGAAGTTGTAAGATCTTACTCTTATTTACCTTCATAAAACATTGCTGGATTTGATGATAATCGAGATTAAGCATCTGTGAATGTAGATCCAACAAACTTCTGTTTTACAAATTCAAAGGGTGCTCTCTGCCCTCTGTACTTTCATGCAAAAAAATATCAAGAGACAAGGGATCATTTGCTTCTCTTGCCCCCTCTTTCGGCGCCCCTGTTTATGTGTGTGCTTATGCCTATTTGCAACATTTTAATCTGGCCGAGTCACCACTACGGGAAACTGCTCAGCCCAGACACCTGTCTTCCGCATGAAGATGGAGGAATCTCGATAAATGTTTTTTCCCATAAGCACAAAAAGTGAATTCGCAAACTTTTTCTTCTCTTTATCATTCCAGTTTTGAGTGCCAAGCACGGAAGCTGCGTATACCGTTATTAAAGTTTTTGGTTTTAGTCGACGAGAAATTAAACTCATAACTATGTAGCGGAAGCTCTAACTTTAACAATACTGCACAGGTTAATCACATAATATTCGTTTCCATTTGCATGATATGCCTTGGGGGTCATCAGAGCCGACTAGTTGCCTGCTGCAACACCCTCACTTATCTCTATCCTGATCACCTTGAAATGTAATTTTTTCTTTCTGAAAATTTTCATTGTTTCCTGGCGAGCTTTTTTGGTCTTCCTCTTACCGTATTTTCCACTAATGTCTTTTTTTCACTCTTGTGGTCAAACTCTTGACATTCATTTGCTTGTGATGCCCAAATCATCTCAAACGGTGTCCTAGGAAATGTTTGTCAATATCTTTAACATTTGTCCGTTTTGTCAGACACTGTTGGTGGTCTCGTCGCACATCATCCTAATCATTTTTGTTTTCTTAGTCGTCATTTGCCTGTTATTCGCCCTCTTTATTGTCCAACATTTAACCCCATAGCGCAATGCACTACCCGCAGATGCCTCACGCCATCTACCTTTTAGTTTACAAGAAAGCATGCTATCCCAAAATCTGCCCAAAAAGTTTTGTAATTTCTCCACCTAGCACATGTCTTTGACATGACCGCCTTTTTTTCTGTCACATTTCCCAAGCATGTCTTTTAGGCAAAACAGATTTCGTTGAAAATTTTGATTTCATCACATCTCACTGTCACGCATTTTTCATCTTTTTCATCGATGATGTAATATCTATATCTGGGACTCTTGTAATTCATTCCATTTATCAGCCTTTTATTAATATTTGAAGATCTTTTATGGAACCAATATGCACATTTTTGACATTAAATAGGATTTCTCATTAAATTTTTCCTCATACTTCCCATGCATTGTCAGCAGTATTGGTTCTCTTAGTGATTTTGTTCCAGTTTTTGCTGCTTTAATTTTATTAGCATTTACTCAGGACTCATTGTTTTCTAATCCATTTTTCATTCAACATTGTTTCTTCTTTTTCCAGTTATTTTGACCAAGTATTAAATCATCATCTTATGGTATAGGCTATACAACTGATTAATTGGTAACACAACAAAAATTATTTTGTTGTTTTCTCCAAATAATCAGTAAAAGTATCCTTAACAATAGCCAAAAGCAGTTGACTAAGCAACCTGCCTACAGGTAGGCTATCCCACCTTGCAATAATCTGACATTCCATCTTCAAATTTCAATGATGTCTCAGATTCCTTGTTTATCTCCATTAGCACTCTCCCTTCTGGTTCCATGACATCTTTTTCTCACTGCTCATCAAATCACTTCTCTGGGCCCGGGACACAATCGAAGGCTTTTACAAATCAGCGTAGACAATGATTTCTTTCTTATTTTTGCGTACTTCTCTATCACTTGTCTCCCAGCAATTATGGAATCCACTGTTCTTTTCTCTGGCGTAAAACCTATTTGAATCTAGCTAATTTCAACAGTTTTTCGATTCTCTTCTAAAAAACTCTTTCTACAACTTTGATCTAAAAAACTCTTTCTATAGCTTTCAGTGAATGCTCTAGCGCTTGCAAGCTTCTGCAGCTGGTAAACTTCTTTGTGTCACTTTCTCCCTCGTACGACGACAAGCATACACTTCTTTCTTCAACTTAAATTGCTTCAAATGGTACAGCAATGCTTTACCTTTTTCACTTTTGACCTTGCATTTCATACTATCACAGATTGTCATTCCATTGTTCCACAGATTCTCTTTATGTAGCAGATTTTCACAACAATCCTTACAGACCTTCAACTTATTTACCTCTGTGCAGACTTGCAGACGTGCAGTGGGTCTCCTGAAGTAGGATGACGAGTGCTTCACGCTGTGCAGCAAGATGGTAAGAACACTCATCTTGCAGTGAGGCCTTTGATGTTCAGCTGAAGGATGGTAGGTCTTTGGAACTTGTTGACGATGCGTTTTGATACATCGCCCCACTCTGAAAAGGGCGTTTGCCACTTACAAGGCCTTGCCAAAACATCGGTAACAGTAGATGCCCCACCGTTTGGGCAGATTTGGTTTCGGTCTGTCATACGGGTTCGGAAGACAGGCGTACTCACGACCGGGCTACGAGAAAGCATCTGTCGTCCAGTCCAGACCGGGCAACGAGAGGCTAAGCGTGAGCTAAAAGATAGAGCAATGGTAAAATCTTACCATTTTGCTTTGTGTCAATCTATCTTGAAGTGAAACTAAACAGAGCGCTCACGTACTGTCATCACCTTGAGACATTGCGCAAAAAACTATCCACGCGCGTTTCTCTGCTGAGGCGACCTGCGGGTTCAGGATTGGGTGCTGGTTCCAAGACATTGTGCACAGCTGCCTTGTCCCTGATCCATTCAACTGCTGAGTACTGTGCACCAGCTTGGTGTCGCAGCGCGCATACTCGCCTCACTGACAGCGTTCTTAATGACGCTTTGTGCATTGTCACTGGATGCCTGCGTCCCACTCTAACGGACAACCTTCCACTTCTCTCTGGCATCCAGCCAGCTGAGCTTCTCCGCCAAGGAGCGACATTCTCCTTGGCTAATCGCAGTTTTTTGGACCCTGGCCACATTCTGCATGGCCAGCTGACTGAGCCGCAGACTGCTAGCAAGGGAAGACTGAAATCTAGACGCCCGTTTGTTCCTGTCGCGCAGAAACTATTGCACAACTTATCTGAGTTGCGCATCCGCGCTGCCCACTGGACGAACTTGACATGGGACACAGAGTACTCCAAGAGTATGTCAGCGCTCGGTGTATCGACATTCCCAGGGTCAGTACAAGGCCTATAGGAATGAGTTTGATCAGGACAGCTTGGTGCAAACTCAACGCCTGCGTACTGGCATTCGGCGTTTCGGTTGGTCCATGCACAAATGAGGTCTTGCTTTTTTAGCGAAATGCGAGTGTGGCGCTAGTGAACGAACTGCAGACCACATTATTTTAACATATCCTATACATCGGGGACCTCGAGGAATAATGGGTCTGACAGTTTTGGATGATGAAACAAGGTGCTGGCTCAATTCCATCACTGCCAGCATCTCATCTAGGCAACACAACAGGCTGGGGAGGTAAAAGGATAAACCCTCGGTCCCCATTCTTTTGTTGTGTCTCATCTGGAACATAGATACCCTGCCATACGACGAAGAAGAGAACTTATTTACCAACTGCATCATTAATTGTCGGTTTTGCCTCTTCTTTTAGAGGCTACCGACGACATTTTTTTTACACATTGTCTTTGCTTTTTTCCATTCGATAATCGAGTCTCATGTTTTCCTCCATTCCAATTTTAAAAATTTTTTGCTTTTTTCTTTTTTACTTCATTAATCACATGAAGATATCGAATATCTATCACATGAACTCGTAATTTACTTTTGTTGGAGCAACAATATTTTTGATTAGTTGCTACGGATGAAGGATGATTCAAATAGACCTCTGATATTGTTGCTACAGCTAGCAGGCAACACTTTAACCAAGAATAGGATCAAGCAAAACATGTAGCATCGAATGGTTATCTTAGAGATTGTAAGGCAGTACTTTTCAACAAGATCTAGGCTCTAGTGTTTGCAGTGAGTTTAAGAATTGAACCACAGTCTGTCAGCATCAAAGACGACAGCTAAGTTTAGCCAATCACTCACATTACCTTGATTACGCTGTTTTGCTGCTGTTGCAACCCTATGGTTCACGTTCAAATGTTTTTCAGTTCCAGATAAAATCGTTGAACAAAGGAGCAAAATTTTAGTGTTCAATAAAACTCGTCTATCTCACGATGAATCGGAGAGGCACTGTTGTCGAATGGGCGGATCTTTGGCAAAACTGGGCGACTCTAACGACCACAATGTTTTTGCTTATGCAATCAAGATGTTCCATAAAAGTAAAGTTATTATTAGCATTGCTCTGTGAAATTTAACGCTTAGCAACCGTAACATAACAGTCGCTTGCTTCCTGACCAATTAGTTTGACATCTTAGAACTCGGATTGGCAGCTGGCTGCCGGCGCTGTCATTTATTGCTCCCCGCGGGGCAGTTTTTCAAATATAGTAATTTTGTTTTCTTAGGCTTTGCGCTTTAAAATGGTTTTCTGGTTAAGAACAGACAACACCACCACGAAAAGCTGGCTTGCACCGCGAGTTTGAATCAAACAATTGCTCTTAAAAAGTTGATGTAAAAAAAGTCTTCAAGGTAAAAATGGAAAAAGATATTGTTTGCAGCTTTCATGGTATGACACCCTGAAATTCAAAATCAGTTTTTGTAGCTCTCTTTGTCATCAAATTTGCACATTCCTGCCTTCAAAGTTTATTAATGGAACGACAATTTTCAAATACGTCTTTCCTTTTATCCAAATGAAAAAGAAAAGCGGTATATTGTTTCAGTCACGGCCTCTCTCGTAATAGTGAAAAAGATATGTCATAGCAAGTAGCACATCCGCGCTAGCTTTGCGACAAGCAAAACAAGAGACGATGTACGACTTATGAAATAAATGATCTAAGGTACCCTGTCCTAATAAGGCCAACCATTTTGTTTTTTTCTCCATTACAATTATAAACGTAAGATAGCTCACCAATTTGTGCTTTGTTGCATTTTAATTTCTTTTGGCCAGTTCAAAAATAACTTCTGCGGTCATACTGAACACAGTCTTTAGATCGTAAGCTGATTTGGTGCTTTTTCCTATTCGGTCCATAAAAGAGCACAATTGTCTTAATTACGCTCAGCTCATGAAAATTAATTTTTAAGGCTAAAAAGGAACAGAAACTCATCCACCTCTTAATGGAGAAAGGAAAGACCTGCCGGCGACACATTTTTACTTGTTGTGGCTGCATTATCAAAAGAATCGCCGTACAGAATCTCTTTAATAAGTTTGTTTTCCATCACAAAGCAGTAGAGAGAGCACTTTATGTCACAATAGAACAGACAAATTGATGGTTATCTTTGTTAGATATATTTTCTGAACATTGAGGAAGATATTAATCTACCGCACGCATTCTTTTATTTTGCGACTTGGCGCAAATCCTTTGCAATGATATTTGTGGCACTAAGCTCCGTGGCTGCACCGATGTGCCTTGGTCCCAAAATAGAGCAAATGGGACTGCACCTCAGTGGCAGTTCCAGGGGGGATGTGGGAGGTGAATTCCTTTTTTATGGCTTTTTTAGTCGTGGTTTCTTGCACTTATTTATTTACATTTGTTTCGAAAAAGAATTTTGCTTAAGAAATTGGAATCCGAAAAATTTATTACCAAACAAAAGGTCTTAACCTCCATTGATAATGCGTCGATTTAAATTTTTCACTCTACCCATCAAAATTTTTGGATGTGCCTCTGCTACACCTCTTGCATTAAATCACCAGGTTGGTTTAAGAACCCATTTTCAAAAAAAAAACATTTCTCTTCACGAGTACGATTGTAGCCTATATTTGGTGGTTACGATTTCACACAGTGGTGTAGACCTGTTGACCCGTTTCTTTTCTGTTGATTTTTCCTCAAAGTTCTAGTTTCAAAACTTTGCTCGTATTACCGACATTCCTATTAATGAAGTAAAACTGTGCAGTTGTGCATGGGTGCTGAAGTGGTTGATGTATTTACAGAAATCAAACTATGAATTAATATGACTGTACTACTTGAAACTCTTTTGTAGTGGTGGGCCTAGTTAGAAAACTCAAAAACTCTGGCCGCGCAAAATAACTTGCTCCTATGTAAAGGCAGCCAGGGTAGGTAGAAATGATCTAGAGCCCATATTCCAGCAGCTACAGTACAGTTTTCACAGTAAGTTAGATTGTAGCACAAATGGATTACCCACCCACTAGCTTTGTAAGCTAATTAAGCGGATAAAATTTTTTAAATCCTGCAAGATTTCAAATAATACCGCGGAATTTGGTTCCACTTTGCTTTACGTTATAAAAATATCACTGCACTACAAAGGTATTTTGTCGTGGAGTCTACCTACAGTTTAGCTATAATAATTTTTCTCTTGCCATTTCATCAATAACAAATCAGACTTGATCCGGCGTGCAAGTCCTGTATAAGTCATTCTACTTTAACAAGCTGTACATTAGTAATGGGTTTTACTATTTAATTTGCTTTCAAAATTATAGTGGGCTATAACTAATAAGTACAGCTGCTTTCAGCTGATGTTTTCACCGAGTTGGTATCGGACAGTACCATAACATCACTCGACTTTGTCACTGAGCGATACGTTTTTTGAAGATCAAGAAAAAAGAAAAAAGCAAACTTGAAAGATAAATCTCAAGTCAGCTTAAATTGTTACAGATTTTTTCTTATCAAAACACCTTGTTAATATCTCCCGAAAAAGTTATTGACCACGTTTCATGGACCGTACATTTTGAAAACACACATAGAACGAATTCTGCAATTAAGCGTTAACTGTGGCGTCATCTTACACCCCAGTAAAACTTTTGCAAGTTGTTAAGTTTGGGATTGACTTTTGTTTGAGAAAAAAACCGTTTTCCTCCGTCAAGAAATGAAAATTAAAAAAATTACCTTAACTAGAACTTCATCAACCCCCTTAATGACACTCACCGGGGGCAGTAATTAATCCCTCTTAGTTTCATGTTTGTACGGCCAGTAATTTCGGAGGAGTTAAAGCATACGTACGTAGGTACGTACAGACAGAGCTCTGCTTTATAGTACAGAAGTAATTCTCTTCTTTGATGACACTAAAATAACGGAAAAGAAACTGAAATTCAAAGTTTTAGGAAAAATCGAAAGAACATAATGTCTAGGTGAGCAAATGCGCCTGTAACACAAAAACTTTTTTTGCTTTACTTGAATATAGCTTTATACAGTATATGACTCGAGTTGCTGGTATTGGGAAGAATGAGTATGAATTTTTTGCTCCCCTTCTACGCTACATTTGCAATCATTGAGTAGTGCATCGATTTTCTTGATTTGAATTAAAATCAACTGCATTTGAAGTCTTTTATCTTCTTCATGTGGAGGGGCATCCACTACTGTCGAAATCAGATGCTGGCTGTGGTGGTATTTAGCCAGCATCGAGTATTGTCCCCTCCACTTCCTGCCGGGAAGCGGCATATCACGCGGTATGACGTCATGTCCCAGCAACGGGGCGCGTCTATTGCCGCAATCTTTACAAGTACTCCCAACGGGAAGCGTGTGCTTCCGCATACATTGGTACAGCTTACTAGCGACGTTTAGAGGAATATTTAAAGGAAATAACCATTCTTGAAAGTACGAAATGTGAGCTAATATTGATTGTGTCATATTGTAATGTACTGTACGACTAGCTGGTTTGTGTGAAGTGTAGTAAAGTTTGTTTTCCTTATATTTTTACTTTCAAGTGCGTAACTATGGCTTGTAGAAATCAAGGTTTAGATGATGATGATGATATATTGCAGCAATTATGGGAAGTTTCATCAGGAAACTCAGGTTCTGACACTGATTCTGAGAGTGATATGGATACTTTTTCTTTGAACTCACCGTTGATGCTAGTGAAAGTGAAAGTGATGATGGAGTTGGTGGGATTTTTCTAGGCTGTCCACAACAAGCACCACAGCTTCAAGGAAATACAGTTGTGTGGAACTGGAATCAACAGGATGTCCAGCCTTGCAACCTACATTTTAGTGCTAGTAGTGGGGTCAAGGTGCCACTGACTGATGAAAGCACTGTATTACAAATTTTTCAGCAGTTTGTTACTTCTGACGTATTGGATGTTATCACTAGGAAAACGAATTTGTATAATACCCAACATCCAGATCCTACTACTTCCAGCAGTCATAACATTTCATTTTATGACACCACAAGTGAAGAGCTGAAAGTTTTCTCAGCTGTCAGTATTATGATGGGGATTGTCAGAAAGCCTGAATTACATTTGTACTGGAGTAAAGATGGATTACTGGAGACGCTGTTTTTTAGTAAACTATACCATGGAAAAGATATATCAAACTTCTGTCAAAGTTACACTTCAACAATAATGAATTAGATGATGGAAATGACAGACTTTTTAAAATTAGGCCTATTCTAGACAGTTTTGCTGAAAGCTTTCGCACAACCTATTGTCCTCATGAACACATATCGGTGGACGAGTCCTTGCTGAAATTTTACGTAAAATAATGCCGTTGCACGGGTATGCACATAGCATAAAAATACTGGCGGGAAGTGGTTTTCTTCTTCATGTGGAGGGGCATCCACTACTGTCGGGATCAGATGCTGGCTGTGGTGGTATTTAGCCAGCATCGAGTATTGTCCCTTCCAAAACCGTCAAACCAGCCATCTCTTAAGATGTCCAAGCGACACGCAGAGATGACGTGGTCTGAGAATTTGTTCGGTGGCGCCACACTCGCAATTCGGCAAGAGAGCGTCACCTCATTTGTACATGGACAAATAAAAACGCTCAACACCAGTCAGCAGGCGATTGAGTTTAACCCAGGATATTCTGGGTAATCCCATTCCAAGGGTCTAGTACTGGTCTTACGAATAAAAACAGGAACAATAAAATTATGGATGTGCTTTTGAAGTGCTCTGTGCTCCATCTATAATTTGTCCATTGAGTCAGCGGATGCCTAGTTTAGATAGGTCATTTAATAGTTTCCGCGCAGCAGGCACAAATGGGCGTATAGACTTCAGTCTCTCCTGGGGCACATCTGGTGACCCAGCTAATTGACCGTGTAAAATATCGTCTGGGTCCAGGGTACCACGCTTGGCCAAGGAGAATGTCGCTCTCAAGCAGCGAAGCTCAGTTGCCTGGATGCCTGGAAGGATCGGCAGGTGGTCCATTGGAGTGTGACGCAGGCATCCAGTGACAATGTGCAAGGCGTCATTCAGAACTCTATCGATGAGACGGGTGTGTGCGCTGCAACACCAAACTGGTGCGCAGTACTTATCAGTAGAGTAAATCAAGAATAGGGCAGCTGTACGCAGTGTTTTAGCGCCAGCGCCCCATCCCGAGCCAGCAAGTCGCCTCAGAAGCGTGACGCGGGTGGCTAGGTTTTTGCGCAGTGTCTCGAGATGGTAGCGTAATGTGAGTGATCTGTCCAGTTTTACCCATATTTAGGTTGAAACCGGGCAAAACAGCAAAAGTTTACCGTTAGCGTAGACTTAAATCTTGCGTTTGGCCTCTCAATTGTGTAAATGAAAGGTCGCCGTCACCGTTTTGGCATGGCTGAATTTCAGCCTTCAAATGTTGAGATACGCTGAGAGTGTAGCCATGCCTCGGCTTAAAGTTTCCTCCAAGCCCTACCAGTCTCCATATGAATGCAACAAAGCCAGATCATTGGCATAAGCACACTTTCTGGAGATTGCTAAGAAAAGATCGTATATACTAAATATTAATAGATATTGAAAAGAAGGGTGGCCAAGACCGATCCCTGAGAGACGCCGTTTCTTAGACGTCCAAGCCTGTTTTGCTGGCTGTCACAGTGGTGAGAGTGAAGCTTCTATTTCGGATCAGCTACGAGATCATCCAGACCATGTGCTTATGCGGAAGAAGTCTCAGCAGCTTCCAGGTGAGGCCGCGGTACCAGACAGTGTCATAAATTGCTGTCAGGTAGACAAACACTGCACCGGCCTCTTCCTAGCCTCAAAAAATTCCTCGATAATTTGCTTAAGCAAAACAGCTTGGTCCACGGTTGATCTCCCGTGTCAAAATCCAACCTGCCTATTGAGCTGTGGATTGATAATTGGTTCCATACGGGCGTGGATAAGCCTTTCGTGGATCTTGTAGGGGATACAAAGCAGAGATTTTTGGCGATAGCTCTCGTGGTCCTCCACAGGTTTCTTTGGCTGTGGGATCGCGACTACCAGCGCTCTTTTCAAATTTTGAAAATTTTGAATCAACGTAAGCAGGAAGAAAGAAATCCACATAACCAGGATTTCAGATGAGCTCCAGCATGGAGTATAAGCTTCGAACAAATAGAGTAAAGACCACAAGTTTTGCCTGGCTTTAAGCGTTGAAGAGCAACAGTAAATTCTCTTGATGTATAATTTCCAGGAATAATCACTAGACTTGGTATTGTGGCTTTCCAGAGGTCAGATATTTCTTGAGATAGGAGTCGAGACGACTCACGATTAACATCTTCATATCTCCCATTTCTAACCAGCTGATATGCAATGGCGTCAGCGGAGACGAGACAGTGACGGGAAGAGTGTCGTGTTCTGCGAGTAAGGTTGTTCAACATACTCCATGCTTTACGACTGGAGTGTAAAAAGTCGATGCTCTGAACTGCTTCAGGCCATCGATCCCTCCGTTTCCTGTCGAGTCTAATGAGCAAAGCTCTGGCATCTCTGTTGTAGTTTCCATCAGAAGATCGCAGGAACACTCGGTAGAGATTCTTACACTCTGCATCCTAACACGGTATGTGGTTGTTTCAACGACTATGTGGAATAGATATTTTGGCTGCTGAGCCGATGACGTCGCAGAAGTTTTGATCCACGTCCGGTAAATCAGGTGGCAGCAGAGTCTTGACGAATTTATTGGTCAAAGTTATGTAGTGGCTCCACCTGGTCTGACGGAAGTTTCATCGTTCAACGGGCATGCATGGTACTGGCAAAGCAAACCTTGGTGATGTGATTAACGATGGTCAATGTTATGATTTGGGAAACCTCTCTTGAACGCATCTGTTAGGTAAGTGGCTGTCCAAGTCACACTAGCGAACGCAAGATCAGGGTTTGAACCACTGTTCCAGCGGCCAGAGTGGAAGCTGGCAGAACCTTTTGGGTTATACAGGAGAGCAAGGCTGTTGATACTTGCCCAACCAGCAAGACACTTTCAATTACAATGTCGGCACCATAGCCCCAATGAGCATGCGAGCAGTTAAGTCGATAGTACAAAGACAGGCTTGAGGAAACACTGGGAGATCAGAGGCTTGCAGTCGTGTTGCTTGAGGTTTGTAGACATTGACTATTTTGTACCCATCAACGTCCACACACAATCATTCGGTCTCTGATTTAAGTGGATATTGCTTTAAAAGCATGTATTTCGGTCGCTCATGGACAAAAGTGGCAAGGCCGTGCTTCCTGCTTAAGGAGAAACCAGCTAGTGCAAAGCTTGGAAGTATTAGCTTTTCCCCAGAAGTGCAGTGAGTCTCCTGTAACAGGATGACGAGGGTCTCATGTTGTACAGCAAGATGGTGAAGAACGTTCATCTTGTTTGCAGTAAGGCCTTCCATATTCAACTGTAAAATGGTGGGCCTTCGGAACGTGTTGACAATATGCCCTGAAAAGGGCAGGTTTGATCCATATGCATCGCCCCGTTCTGAAAAGGACGTTTGCTGATTAGCAGGCTCAAGTTGAACATCGGGGTGGGTAGACACCCTTCAATTTTGGAAGATTTAATAAGTTTTATTTTCGAATTTCAAGTTAGTGTTGGCGTGGTGTACTGAAAATCTTTCGTAATCTCGAAACATAAAGCATGAACTAAAAAATTCCACGAAGGCATCTTCAACATTCGTCAGGAAGGTGGTTCGGAATTTAAAGTGCTACGCTGCTCTAGAAAAATCTATTTTAAAAGCAATTGTAGAGTGATTAGCCATAATAAACCTAAATAAGCAGGCCCACAACAAACTTTTTTTGGTGTAAAGTCTTCTAATGAGTTTAAAATGAATATATTTGTACTCAGTTCCGTCACATAAGATTAATTCTGTAAATTTACCAAGTTTAAAGCAATGCAACCGGTTCAGTGAAATAAAATTGATTTTTTGCGGCAAACCGATTTGAACATTTTTGAACACTTTTAAAAATGTTCAACTTTAAAAATGTTCAAAAGCCCTCAACTTTACAATTTGCTGGTGAAGTACAAAATAAACTATTTAATAAAACAATCGACTGAGTAGTGACCGAGGAATGCTGCCGCGATATGGCAAAACCTAATAACAACAAAAATCATCTTTTTGAAAATATTGATTTTGCTGTCATTTATTACTGTTCAACAAGGGAATAAGTGAACCATTATTTTCAGCTTTGCCTTGAAGCTGTTAACTGAAAGAACATTAATTATTTTTTTGCGTTTACTGATCCGTAGCTTCGCATAAACGAAAAGCAATCGAGGTTGTTTATAGCAGGGCTTCTCAAACTTTTTTGTTCTGCGACCCCATTTTAGAAAAGAAATTTTTATGCAATCCCTTGATGGGTTGTCTGCACGTTAATGACCTTAAAACAATACGCCCTATTATAAACGCTGGCTTTTTAAGAACAGATTTATTGGGTGAGGATTGTGGCCTCAAGCAAGTTTAATAATATTATTAAGCGATCATATGAAATAAGTGAGCTCAATCTTCTTTCGAAACCGGAACATAAACGAAGAGAATCTTTTGAAAGCAAGAAGTTTGCTGATTTTGGTATCCAAGACAACTCTTATTTTACATGTTTTACTTCTATCACAGTATTTGGGGACACCCCCCTGAAATGCGTCAACATTCTCAAACTATGAAAATAACTAGCCCAGAGCGCCTTAGGCCAGCGTGGTCCAATAGCAGGTCCACGGGCCGCATGAGGCCCGCGGTCAAAATTTTTGTGGCCCGCGAACTTTCTCAGTATTTATTTAATCTGTTATGTGTATGTTGCAGTTGAATAATTTTTCATAAAACTGCCAGTCATGAAATAGTTTGCGATAACTCGTTTTTTCGCATGGAGATAAAGAAAAATAAGAAAATCAATATGCTAACAAACGCGACTTGGTTTCCCTCACGAGACGATTCATATATTCAATAGTACGTTAGTGTTTCTAGTGAAATAATCTGAAAGAGGAAAATAAAGTTTTAGCCAGAGTCGAAGTAGTAATTTTTAACATTCAAAATTTGCTGAAAAGGATATACATGTACACACTATTAAAATGGAAACAAGCAAGAAGAGAAAGCTTGCTAACGAAGGCAGAGTATTTAATAAAAAGCGGTTGGAAAATTACTTTATGATGGAAAATAATGGCAAGCCATTATGTCTGGTTTGCATGCAAGTAATTGATGTGATGAAGGAATATAATGTTAAGCGACATTATAAAACGCAACACAAAATGCATTAGGCCTATGAAGAATATTATGGGAAGACTCGAATTGCTATTGCTGACTGTCTTAAAAGGGAATATCAGAAACAGAAGAAAGTTCTGAGTAGTTACATAAAACCACAAACAACCAATACAGTGGCATTGCATGAAATCGCTCTGATGTTGCTTAAAGAAAGTAAATCATTTAGGGATGGCAAGCTGGTAAAACAATGTGCGATAATAATGGCACATGTGTTTGGAGAAGACAGGGCTGCCAGAAAATTTGAAACTGTATTACTGTCTCATCAGACTATTGCAAGAAGGATAAGTGATGTTGGCAAACATATGTCATGAAAACTAAAGAGCGTAGTAGAAAACTGCATGTATTTTTTATTGGCACTGGATGAGAATACGGATATAAGTGACACAAGTGAGCTTCTAGTCTTCATACGCACTGTTGATAAGAATTTTACTGTGCAAGAAGAACTGATCAAAGTGTGTTCTTTGAATGAAGATACAACGGGCTCAAATAATTATGCTGCCCTTGAGTCAGTTATTCATGATTATGGGGGATATCAAAAATGGTCATGTATCGTAACTGATGGCGCAAAAGCTATGACCGATAATAAGACCGGATTAGTTGGTTTGCTGAAGAAAAACGGTGTAAATTGTACAACGCTGCATTGTATCATCCACCAACAAGCAGTTCGTCGAAAGATGCTACAAACGAGTGATGTCATGAAAACAGTAGTCCAAATAGTGAATTTGATTAGAGGCGGCAACAAGGCACACAGACATAGGCGTTTCATTACTTTTTTAGAAGAGTTAAATGCAGAATTCAGTGACCTACCACTGTATACAAATATTAGGTGGCTTAGTGCTGGGAAAGTACTGAAACATTTCTTTGGTCTTCGAATGGATATCCTTTCGTTTCAAGCAGAGGAATTGAGTGAAATACATATGTACCAGACTCAATTGAGAGATAAAAACACTCTTTGCAAACTCTCTTTCCGGGTCAAAAGTAATTGGACCACGCTGCCTTAGGATTAAAAAAAACAAACTGGAATTCAGATAAGGCGATATAAAATCATCCCTTATCTGCTATAGTGCTAGGATCATGCAAAATAAAATTGGCCGTTTTTCTCCACAATTTCTGTGTTGCTACTCGGCAAGTTAGAGCTCCTTTTTTCAACGATTTTTTTTGTAAACTTATTTAGATTTAAAGAGTTGATTCGTGGTACAGAATTTGAAAACTGCAGAAAGTAAAGTATTCATTCTCGAAGCTTTTCGTCAGACACTTTTCAAGAGAATCCGTCAGAAATAGAGTGACTCACTTCATCTTTTTCACTCCGTTTGTGATGGATTCTCTTGAAAAGTGTCCGACGAAAGGCTTCGAGAATGAATACTCTACTTTCTGCAATTATTTAGATTTTCTCGCGAATATTTTTTTCCTTTTTTTATTATTTCCTCCTAAATTTTTCCTTTTATGATCCTCAAGGTTATTTTTTTCCGGAGCGGTAGCCCTGGCAACAAGGTCAAAATTGGTCATTACGTGATAACAACCACGACGTAACAACGCATAATTTGTAATTGGTTGATTGCTTTCATTTGATAGTTCAGACAGACATTCTAGTAAAAAATGACCGCGTGAAATGCGGGGTTGCCACTTCAATTGCACTGACAAATAATTATACCATATACCTACTGTCAAAATTTTGTGAAGATTACGAAAACCTATTTTTGATGCTTCAAGCCAATTGGTTTTGAATTAATTTGGCAATCCCAAAATAACATCTTGCGACTCCAAATAAGGTTGCGACCCATAGTCTGAAAAGCCCTGGTTTACAGTACCTAAAATGTAGTTGTCAGGTTTTTTAATATCACGGCAGCACAGAGCGGAGGTAGAGTGCTTTTGCAATGCACCCCCTGTCGTTACTAGATATGCGAGAGACCTTGTATTGCAGCAAGGCCTGCCCCAACCCAGCATCAGAAATTAATGCTGCACATGCAGAGAAGTTTCAGTTCAAAAACCTTGCTAGTTGTGCTGAAAAATTAATTGGTTTGCCCTCACCCTCAAAGTTATTTTTGTTTAAAGCTATAGGCTAATTAGAGGAGAAAACAAAAATTCAACAACAACTGCTTTCCTCTCGAAATATAAGCGAAACCGTTTTCCATTTTTTTGAAGTTTTCCTCTTTCATTGTTCCGTAATTTTCCCGGTAGTGATTTGTAAATAATTAATGAAAACAATGAGCTTGTCAACTTGAGTGGCCTCTATAGCTGATGCAACATGTTGGTTTTTAGGGTGAAAGGCGGTGCTGCAGGTCGCGGATTTGCAAAAGAAGGAAAAAACAAAGTTGGATATCCGCTTTGTTTTGTTTGAGATCAACTTTCGGAGGAGCTTTCAACCCATTTCTAAAATTACTTACTCCACATCTTACCAAGAGGGGAACCACGACAAAATTTCTCTTAAATAAGCCCCTGGAGAAACGTGATCTTGAGACTGTTTTGTTTTCTTCGTACCATCTTAGTAATGCATGAAAGATCCTGAGTGTTGTTTTGTTTGCAGTACCGGACACTTTTTGGGAAGATGAGTTTGAATCAGAACAGTACCACATTGGACTTCGGGATTTTGGTGAAAATCAATGGAGATGGCCTGACCTTGAACTGGCCAGCAACAGACTGCTAGAGAAAGTAGAGTGGCGATTGTTTGAAGCCTGGACCCCTTATAACAATTACCATTTGGATCATAAATGCGCTGTGCTAACCACTTACGAATGTCAGAACACTCGCATGTGGCTGTGGGCGGCTCGAGAGGAACAATGTTGGGAGAAGATTGATTGCGAAGCAAAACGACCTTTTATTTGTGAAATATAAACATCTTATACTGAAATGTGACAGTTCATCTTCTTGGTTTTTATAATTCAGTTTAAACCTTGAATACCTTAATAGTCGTATAAGCTGTAATACGCAGTAATTTTTTCAACATTTAAGTGATTGACGTACCAGTTTACTAGGCCTATTAGGTTACTTAACTGCATAGGTAAACAGGGTAGCAATGTGTTTTTTTTTGCTTCTTTTTAATTGATAAACTGCTGACCAACAGAGATTGGATTCTAGATTTGCAGTTTCGAAAGTCTCGCCCAAACAGGTTTTCTTTGCCACAATAAGTTTGCGTTGTGAAAAGATCACCGCGATTTCTCATTTCTTCCCAATAGGTAATTGAGTTTATAAATATTTTTTTTTATTTGACATATTTATCCTCCATTCACGAGAAAGCGAATTGTATCGCTATATTTTGGACGGAAGGTCCGCACTCGCTTGGAAGTTGTCATTTCTGAGGTGTCTGGACCACTTGTCTTCCGCATGAAGGTGGGGGCGTCCCATTAAGTGCCTTGCCCAAAAACCTACAAGCGAACTTGTCAGCTTGTTCTCCACAACCTCCTCTAAATGCCGAGCGTCAAGCAGGGAAGCTGTGAATACCATTTTTTAAAGTCTTTTGGTATGACTCTACAAGGGGATTAAACCCCAGGTCTATCGATTGTGAAGCTGACGCTCTAACCACTACGCCATCGCGTCGGTTGAAACAGGAATCTAAACGGGTAAAGGCCTAAGCTAAAACAAACCATGGCGCTCCAAAAATTATACATTGCGAGCTTATGAAATAAAAAGCGCCTCTCCTAAAAGCATGTGACTGGAAAAACTAAATCAGCTCGAAACTTTATTTATACATTAATACGCTAAGACAAATGCATTTCGCTATAAAGCATCATCAGTGCTGTAAAAGAACAATAAAAGCAACTAAATCTAAGGTTCCAAGCAATAGCTCTACTGACAAATCTACACTCATCACGTAAGTAATTATATATCCAGCGTATCAAAACAAATAATTTCATGTTATAGTATTGCAGTATTACCCACAAGGCAGCAGACCATTATGACGAAAAAAATACGATTAAAACGCAGGCTGATAGTAGACTAAATTTAAAGTAGTAAAAAATATTAAAGCACAGTGAGAAATAATACTAGGTTATATGCGAGGTAAAATCATTTTATTAATGGTTATTTTTGCATTAATAACTTATTTGCATTAATAACTGGCTGTGGTACAAGCAAGCTGAAAATAGACGTTCACTCCCGACTAATTTTACAATTAACCGGAATAAAACTCGGCGTAACAGGCGCAGTAGATTGAGATATAGAAAGAGAAGCAAAGAAAAAAAATAAAGCCCTTAATCTGGCCCAAGTTATTAGGTTGTCCGGAAAATAATGGCCATTTCAGGAAGACTGTTTTGAAATTGAATTTATCATAGAATTTTTATTATTTTTCAGGTAAACATCAACATGATTATTGATTTATATGTGCTCTTTAATAATTTCTTACTTTTTCTTTCAGAAAACGTTTTATGAGCGAATGAACCTTAATTTTGAATATGAGAAAAGAAGACTTAAGATTACTTTTCCTGCATGAGTTCAAGCTGGGTAACAATAACAAGGCCTGCATTAGTGAATAGGCGTGGTCCAATCCTGCTCCACGATAATGCGCGGCCTCATGTTGCGAGAATGACACTGCAGAAATTCACAGACTTGGGATACGAAACTTTACCACATCCTCCTTATTCTCCAGATCTTTCACCCACGAACTACCATCTTTTCAAGCATTTAGCCGCTTTTTTAAGCAACAAAACTTTCAGATCTAATGCAGAGGTTGAATCTTTTTTCAAAGATTTCTTAGCATCTCAGCCAAAGGATTTTTATCAACGAGGCATAAATGATCTTGTTGATAGATGGCAAAGATGCATGGCTGTTCAAGGATCATACTTTGACTAATTTCAATGTCTAGTGTCACCTATTTGATTAATAAATTCTTTTTCTCTAAAATTGGCCATTATTTTCCGGACAACCTAATAATTCAATTGTTCTCAATAAATCCAGTATTGATCTGTCGAATGACGTAAAAGAACTTCTGGCGAAAGGATTGAACTTTGTGCCCACACCCAAATGGAATGAAAACATTTGTGACCAAGAGTGGTGCTTTTTAACTGAACATACGCGAAGAGTGGAGTGGGCTGATATATTCAAAAACAATGAAAATACGCAAAATGAAGAGTGCCTACCTACTAAACTTATAATTTCCAAATTTTCTAGACCACCAACTGAATCACTCTCTGAAGAGGTCGCAACCTACAAAAAATTAGTTGAAACCAAATTACGAAACTTAGGTCCTAAGGTTGAAAAGCAATATCTGCACATCAATAACCTTCCATTTCGTCTAAAACAAGCACTTAAAACTATAAAAATGTTAATCTCTAAACAAAAGGTTGACGTGTGTCGAACAGACAAGGATGGAAAAATCCTTATTGTTAACTATTCTGACTACCATGAAATTATGGAAAAAGAACTAAACAAATTCGACGTTCTACAATTCACTCCACAGATTATGCATAAACAATTTAAAGTTAATAAACGCAAATGCGAAAACCTTATTA
Source organism: Trididemnum clinides (assembly GCA_963675345.1). NCBI lineage: Eukaryota > Metazoa > Chordata > Ascidiacea > Aplousobranchia > Didemnidae > Trididemnum > Trididemnum clinides. Next base: position 3,274,338 of record OY776299.1, read on the forward strand.
TCTCGTTATTTGAAAAAGGAGTCATTTCAAAAGATTTGCTTTATCATAGCACAGGATACAGAGTTAAAGAAAATTGTTATCAAAAGGTAACTGGAGAGTTGGCTAAATATTTGCATGCTCTAGCCCAGCGTATGCGTACCCCCTTTTCAAGACTCACAAGCTCCAACCCGATCACCTATTGAATGCTCGAATTACTGACATACCAGTTAGATTATTGCAATCGGCGGGACACATTCCTACATCAAGATTTACTGCAATGACTGAATACATCTTGCATCCTATTGCAGTGAAATATTGTTCAGGATGGGATCAATGAATATTGCAGAGATAGCACCCATTATCTACTCGAATTAGATCAATGGAAATCAAACAACCTAAATATTCAAAACAAGCTCATTAACGAAGATCTGTTTATTGTGGCGGCAGATGTTATTGCACTCTACCCCAACATCAACAGAAATACGCTTAGAAATGCCCTCACTACAGCCCTCAATTTACAATCGCAATTTTGCGCACTGGGTCAAAGGTATTTTGTTGAATTAATTATGCTTACCCTAGAATCGGTTATTTTAGAACACGGACAGAACTTTTATAAATAATCTAATGGCATAATTACTGGTGACAACCATTCAGTCTCGCTTGCAAACATAGCTATGCATTTTGCTACAACTCCAGCATTCCCTATTCTAAAAAAAGCGGTTATTTATAAAAGATTCATCGACGACAATATTTTTATTGCTATTGGGGAAAACTCAACGCAAAATATAAACAAAGCAATAGAAAATAGCCTTGGAAAAGTTGGACTTCAAATAACCACTAAATTGTTTAATACTATATGCTAAGACCAACAAGTTGAATTTTTAGACGTTCTCCACAAGCACTCATCGGACTCACCATTTAAATTTGTCACGAGTAATTATGTCAAAAAACTGCCCTTGACAGGACGTTCATAAATGGTGCTTCGTATCACCCCTTATGGGTATTTCAATCTATTGTGGTATCGGAAGCAATGCGCATGCGGCGTATATGCGAAGACAAAACTGACTATGATACTAGTCTGGAATATCTAAAAAACAAATGTTTTAAATCCAAATTTCCTAAAACTCTCACATCCAAGATAATTGAGCAGGCCAAGTCTTGGGTGGATAGATTTCATCCTATTAACAACAGCAAATTAAAGAAAAATAAGCAGAAAAATATTGTATGGGTTACCAAGTTTCCAAAACTACTGCGATCGAGCCAGATAGAAAAACGTCTGTAATCACACGTAATGCTTGCATACAAGCGCCCACAGACACTAGGCAATTTTGTCGCTCGCTATAAAAAGCTTTCATTTGGTTCTCTTGAGGGTAAGGATGGGGGCATATCTGGACCCTGTGGTAAATGTGCACTATGTGGCAATCATGGCTCACATAATTCTATGGTCCCACTGATGAAACATATACGAACACCTAATGGAGTACGTCCTTTGACCCAAAAACTAAACTGCAAAGATTATGGTATTTACGCTGCATGTTGCAAAAACTGTGACAATTACTATGTTGGTCAAACAATGACATCTTTTTCACAACGTTGGACAAAACATCAAGTACTATGGAACAAATTTCACTACTCTGAAAATAATGATAATTCGGCCCTACTTAGACATTATGATAAACATCATAAGGAAATATTTACCGGTAAACCTGATATAGCGCAATGTTTTTTTGTTATATTTATTATAAAACCTGAATTTGAAAATTTAAACTTTTATGAAGCCAAATGGTATCGCATACTTAATGCAAAAATAACCATTAATAAAATGATTTTACCTCGCATATAACCTAGTATTATTTCTCACTGTGCTTTAATATTTTTTACTACTTTAAATTTAGTCTACTATCAGCCTGCGTTTTAATCGTATTTTTTTCGTCATAATGGTCTGCTGCCTTGTGGGTAATACTGCAATACTATAACATGAAATTATTTGTTTTGATACGCTGGATATATAATTACTTACGTGATGAGTGTAGATTTGTCAGTAGAGCTATTGCTTGGAACCTTAGATTTAGTTGCTTTTATTGTTCTTTTACAGCACTGATGATGCTTTATAGCGAAATGCATTTGTCTTAGCGTATTAATGTATAAATAAAGTTTCGAGCTGATTTGGTTTTTCCAGTCACATCTTTTGAGTTCTTAGCAACAGAAATGGAATCGCTCGAATATGTCGGAGTTGGATAGGCGGAATATCTCTGATCAAAATCAACTAAACTTCTAAAAGCAGGCAGTGATCACCTTTTTACAGAAGGTCGCTAAAAGTAATATTAACATAAAAGCGTAAGACATGCATTTTGGATACAAATTTTTATCCTCAGGCCACGGAAAAACCTTTGCTGGTTGTGCCAGAACAGTGATAAGCAATCTTTTTTAGTCGCAGGTCAAGAAAAAGCTTTGCAAGAACTCTGCGAGCAGAATTATTTTTCCATAACAAATTCTTTTCTTTACTGTTTTTGTAGTGTAAAATGTTGCCGATGGTAATGACTTGACCTTTGCACGAAATTTTGGTGGTAAAATACGATCACAGAAAGCAAATGCTGTCATAACAAATGCCTGTGAGAAACAGAGATGTGGCATTGAATTATTCCTTGCCGAAGAAGTCCAATTAATATTATCAACACTGACAGACGCTTGGTGAAGGTTTAAGGCGGCAAGGCAGTGGATCAGTCCCGTAGCACTCCAACTTCGGGCCCCCCCCCCAAACTAAGCGCAAGAGCCCCTGTGCACAGGTCATATCACTTTAGAGGTGTAAAATTGAAAAGCTGCATTAAGAAAATACACCACAATTTGTACATAAGTAAACAGGCTAATGTTAGAATAAAGCATGCCGATACCGAAGGTGCAAGTCATAAAAAATTCGGCACCGATGCCAGAGTTCAGTAGGACATTTATGCAGACACTGCGAAACGAAAGCAATGACACTGAAAAACATGAAAAAATTATAAAAACACAGTATCATTTAAATAGTCTGGAGCGAACCTTTTTGTTCGCAAATGCTGTTATGACATTGTCATAATCAAGAGATCGGGCGCAGTCATTTTCGATTGACAACATGGCTAATGAAGATAGTCTACTGTCTGTCATAGACGTTCTATTTAAAGTTGTGATCAGTTTCAATTTGCTGAAGCTTCTTTCAGCGCTGGCAACAGTCACGGGGCAAGTTAGTAAGATTCGAAGTGCGATGTACACATTCGGATACAATTCAAATAAATGAGTCTTTAGAAGATAGTTCAGAAAGTCTTGAGCCGTTTTGAGATTGCGTTTTTTTGTAAAATTAAAACAAACCGCTGTAGCTCAGCGCTCATTTCATCAGAATCAATGTCACCGAACTTTTTTTGGAACTCTTTACAGCAAGTAAGAAGAGCATTTTCTTGTTGCACAAGCAAAAGTTTGTCTCGTGTGTACAAAAACGAAAAGGCGGAAGAAACCTCACGTAACAAATTAAAGCGCTCCTTTATTGACATAATAGCCTGGTCTACTAATGGATAGAAAAAGTTGCTTTTAAATTTCAGTTCAGGAGTAGCTCGTTGTTCCTCTTCACCTTGGTAATCAAACAATCTTCTTTTCTTTCCACTTCTTGACGGAGGAAAAGAAGGATCAATATCCAATTCCTGTGCTATTTCAACAGCAGATGTTGCGGCACTGTCATAACCCGTTGTGCGATAGTTTTGCAAAAACTTTTCAGTTGCCTGGATTTCCGTTTCCATTGTATGAAGGGAGACTCCATATGATTGAAGAATCTTGCTTGCTTTATTGACTTGGAATAGGATATCATACCAAATAAACACCGACAAAAGAAAACTCCATTTTGATAAATGAGCTATCAACGATTTTGTTTCTGAGGCAGCTCTTCCATCTTTTCTTTCTATGGAAATGGCTTCCAAGTCTTTCAGTGCCAGCAACACCTCTTTTAAATTGTATCGAAGAGGTTTGATGCATTTAATTCTGCTTTCCCAACGAGTATCAGATTGTGACTTTATGGACAGCTCCACATGTTTCTTCAAAATTTCCCAACGCTGAGCAGAGGAAGAAAACAGCACATACAACCTTGTAAGTACTCCAAAAAATGTCAATGCTTCCGTCGATCAATTAGCACTGTCAACAACAACTAAGTTAAGGGTATGGTTTGCACAGGGCACGTAAACAGCTTTGGGATTGATGTCTAGCATTCTTGCTTGGACTCCAGAATGTTTTCCTTTCATGTTAGCACCATTATCATATGACTGACCTCGACAATCAGACAATTCGAGTTGCAGTTCGGTCGCTTTTTCTAAGAAAGCGTCCAACAAGCCTTTCCCAGTACTGTCACTTATTCTCAAGTAGCCAAAAAATGTTTCTTTAACAACAGCAGCTTCTTCATTACATAGTACATAACGGAGAATGACAGACATTTGTTCATGATGTGACATATCTGGAGTGCAGTCCAAAATTATAGAAAAATATTTTGCCAATTTCAATTGCTGTAAATTTTCTTTTTCAACTTCTGTCGCTAGCAATTCAATTAGTTCATTTTGTATGGTAGGACTCAAATAGTGATCTTTAGTGTTTTTATTCTTGATTCTGCCTTGAAGCTCTTTTAGGATCGGATCTCTTCTTGCCAAAAGCTCAAATATACCCAGAAAATTTCCATTGTGAGGAGATCCTAAGACTTCTTCAGATCCTCTAAAAGCAAGATTCCTTTCCGATAGAAACAAGGCAATGTCGATAAGTCTCTCTAAAACATTTCTCCAAAAACGTCATTCATTGAAAAAAATATTCATCTCGCGTTTGTCGATAGTGGATGAATTTCTTATCCCTTCAGCTAGCAACATCCATTGACTGCAGCATTCTTGGTGGGAAATGCCGTTTTCATGGTCTTTCAGTTTTTTCGAAAAACCCTCCCATGTATTTATACCACTACAAAAGGGGCATAGTGTTTTTCCAAATAGCTTACAACAAAAGCAAAAAACTTGATCTGATTCCCCAGAATAAACTAGCCACGACCGTGAAACACTTTCACCATTAGGTAACACACGTTTATAATGGTTGGAGGAAAAACGTCGCCTTGGAGTTGTGTTATTATATGGAAAATTCATTATTAGTTGATGTGGTCCACGCTTTACTATATCACATCGTTGAGCATCAGAAATACTTTCAGGCCATTTACATGGGTCATCAGGGATAGGGGTAAATTGAGATTCAGATATTTTTGATATTGAAGGTTGCGTATTGGCAGGTAAATCACAACTTACATTTTCTGGAAATTCACAATCACTTTGATGCTGATCGTCATAGTCTTCTTTTTCTTGTACACTATAGTTTTCTTCATCCCTCTCGGTACTAGTTCCAGGTCTACTCTGCTCAGTAATCTTGAAAAAATCTGTCATCTTGGGCAATTTCGCTACAGCATCTCGAGCAGTGGCTGCTTCTTTTCTCTTTTGAGCACCACTTTTTGAACGTTTCATTCTATACAATGTCAATAAAATACTTTATCTGCACTCTGCAGTGTATATATATTGTCCCGGTATTTATAGCCAAACAGAATTCCAGACCATTCTATGATTGTTGCGTAACAACGGCATTGTTACGTCAATCGAATATTCAAGATTCTACCAGAAAATCAATCGAAATATTCTAGATTCTGCGAGATAAAATGACGTTGCATTCACTTATGATGTCACAAGCCAATTTCTTCCTACAGTTTAAATCGGTTGTAAACAAGTCTGCTGAACTGAAAATAGTCACGTAGCCAAAAAGCAATTTCAGACTAACTTGGGCCCCCAAAGTTGGCCTGAGCCCCCCCCCCCCCCCCCCGATTGGGGGGTTTGGGGGGCGGATGCTACGTCTCTGCAGTGGATGTCAGAGTAGTCAGAAGAGGGGATCTTCAATTTGAAAATAATGACAGAGATGAAAGCGACAAACTTCGTTCCTGCCGCTCAACCGCACCTTCAAAAAATTTAATGGCGCCATGATCAGTTCATCAAATGCCATCTGCAGATAACACTGAATAAAAGGTACGTAAAGTCGGGCGTTAGTGTGAGACTGTGGGAGTGATGGAAAATTTTGCCATCTTCTCTAAGTGCAGCAAAGTGTTAACGAAGAGGATTTTACGGATGCTCACACAGCAGAAGCAAAAAGACATCCGTGACTGCCAGTTGCTGAATTGATGAGGCCGAAGAAGATTCATTAGTGAATTGAATTGTCGATGATGATGATACTTGGTGTCACAATTATAAACCGGAAGCTAGGCAACAGTCATTGGAATGGTTCTATTTACATTTCCCAGCAACAAAAAAGTTGAAGTCGCACCGCTAGGCCTTGATGGCCGGTGTCAGTCGCGGTTCTTTTTTGTCAGATTTTAGGCCGAATTCATTTGAAAGTTGTCTTGAAAAAAGACACCTTTAACCATTTACACAGCTCAAAATTTCTTGGCAGAACTCATTATCATCTTGTGACCATACGTTTCATTAGGTGTTCTTCTGAAATACTAGTCTTTCTGAGTCTTCCACTTCTCTTTAGATCCTTATACGATCCGTAGAGCTGAATGTTTTCGATCGCCTGATAAGTTGCTGTCTTACTGGCTTTCATTTCGATGAAAGCTGCCGTTCTGACAATCCTTCACCGTGTAGCGTGGCAGTTTGTGCTCTTTGAACCTCACTTAGAAACTTTCTGTGCCCCATTTTTACTATTCTCAAATTTCGAAAATGCCGATGAAAAATCCACTTGGTGTTAACAACAGTGAAACAATACGCCTGATGAGTGTCTGACATCAAAGCAACAATTATGATGCAATCACGACAATGAGATGATGCAAGAGTACGAAATTTCATTGCTTTCATGGGTGGTCTTAAAACTTTTGGCAGGCACTGTAGTTATAACAATTAAGAGGAGTCGCGGTCCTGATGATTTCGTTTGGCGAGCCGGATTCAGCCCATCGAGTAAAATCATCAGCGCATTTCTACTACAAGTAGCACACTACAGTGCATTTCTACAAGTACAGTGCATTTCTACTAAAAGCATTGCAAGAGCCGGAAGAATTTATTTAAAGTGTCTATCCCAAGTACACAACAACGTAACTATTATGAGATTTGAACTCACAATTGTTGTTGCGATAAATGGCGATTTATCTGACCGGACCGCGTAACGGACATTTGATGAAATCAGCGTGGCACTGCTTTTTGAAATATCAGTCCGTAATGTTTCATGTCAAGCGCAGGCCTTTAGTAGGCCTCCCGCAAACTTAAACATCGCTACTGGCGCAAACCTCTTTCTTCCTATTGTCCTCTAGTACACTCAACAATTATTTCAAAGACTATTTCTAAAAAAATTTCTGTTACTTTTCCTGAGCAGAATAGTGGGGCTATTCATCCAGCATGTCGTAAGAGGCGACTTTGGGACAACAACCTATGTTCAAACTAATGTTGGAGGTAAGCAACTGCATACTCTCCTAAAAAGATAAAATGCTTAAAAAATTTATCTCTTGCAATAGTTTGTCAAAGAATTTTCCCCAAGTATCCAGTACCTAACAACTGGCCACGGATTACAAAAATTTGCAGTAGGAGTTGAAAGTTGGAATGTTGGAAGTTTTTGTAGCGTTAGTAGCCTATAGAAGTATGAGTGAATAGCTGAGAAGAGAGGATAAATGCTGTCTACAGCAAGTGAGATAGAGAAGACAAACAGGTTGATTTGTAGGCGTCAAGGATAGGAGATACAGGCCGTGCTGGTCTGAAAATAATTATGGGACAGGGGTTTTTGGAATTTTAGTGAAAGAAGAACTTTGCAAGAAAGTTGTGGAATTTCGAAGAGAAAGTGGCAGAGTGATGGCAATTGTGCTGGTTTTTGAAGAGATGTAATATGAGTGAATAGCACCAAATGGGAAAATCAAACGTGAGAACGATCAGTTTTAGGGTGAAGTGAAACGTGAGTAAAGCTTACCAAGCCCAGGTAGAATGGTTCTTGGTCCAGGGGACTTTAACGGAGATGTTGGGAAACGGGTGGATGATACTGAGATTCTGCATGAAGAAAATCAAATTGGCGAAAGAAATGTTAAAGAAAAACGTTGTTGAGTTTTGCGATGAAAAGGAATTGCGTGTGGCACACTCATGATGTCAACAGAAGGGAGTTGAAGAAAACAAGGTAGAGGGACCAGAGTCGGGCCGGTTTTGGGCTTAAGTTTAAAAAAAATAATCGGGCCAGATTCGAGTCCGAATTCGTTCTGCCACATTTACGTCGTAATTTTACTTTTTTTACACGAGTGCGCATGCGTACATGCTTGTTACTTAGCCTCATTGCCGACAGCCCTTAGAGGTCCATTGTTCAAGTTCCAGAAAATTATTTGCGACGCAACGTTCAAGCGCTCAGTCGGAAAGAGACTTTTCATGACGTGGTTTAACAATATCAGAACGACAGGCTTTATCGCCACCTTCTACTGTTGAAGCAACAGAAATGATTAATTTTTCAATAAAGAAATGATCAATTTTGCATTGTTTAGTCGTCTTTGATTTGTCGCGTGCAGCCGTATATTCCACAGATCTTCATGTAAGCGTGCTTGCCTGCCTGCATGCATGCTTGCCTAATTGGTTCATTCAGGAAAAATTAACTTTCGGACCAAACTCCGACTTCACATAAATTTTGGCTACGGGCCTAATGTATAGGGCCTAATGTATAGGGCCTAATGTATAGGGCCCGATTACAACTCTGACAGGAACAGCATGAGTGGAAACGAAACTGAGATTAATTTTGCATTGATTGGTAAAAATGATAGAAAGGATCTACAAGACGTGAAAGCAGTTTTCAGGGTATTGCAACATTGGTTGACTGTAGCAGAACATAAACAAAAGAAAATTTATTAAGGTGCGATTGAAGGACAAACAAATTGTGAGAAGGAGAGCTTGGAAGTTGGAGAAAATCAATATGAAAGCAAGATTTCAAGAAAGAATTAGGGAGTTGGTTGATGTTGATATGCCCATTCTATTAAATGCTTTGAAAAATAGTACTTAAGGGCTTGCGATTTGAAATTTAGAAAGAGAAAAGGTAGAATTATGGAGATACATGGTGGTGAAATGAGAAGTGAAGAAAGCAATAACACAAAGAAAGTGGTATATATAAATATGTGCGTTAATCGTTTGGAAAAAGCAAGGCTGGACATAACCTTAGCAGTAGAATACTGGGGGAGGGGGGGCATTGTGCCATTGCAATCCACCCATTTTGGCCTTGACATGAATATTCAAAAACTAGAAGTAATTAGTTACATTTGTACCAGTCCTTCAAATCAAATAAAATCTGTTTTCTAACTTAAAAGTTGAAATTTCAAAAACAATTTTATTTGAAAGCAGTTCTTGTTTTTGATAAAACTATATGTAGGCCTTTCTCACGCTTATGTTACTTAGGCCTTTTTCGCTTTTCTACACATTTTGCTAAATCCAAAAACGACAGACGCACTTAATTTCTCGAGCACATTTTCCTGCTTTTAATCTAAGGTAACGTTGGTAAAACTGGTAGAAATTAGAGAAAATATTTAAGTTTAGGGCATCCATGCGCTTAGTTTGGTTTTAGTTATAAATTTGTTTTACAGATGGAAAACTTTTTGCAAAATGTTAATGAACAAAGAGACTTATGCCAAAATGTTTGTCGAAGCGAAAAGGAAAGACTTAAAAATTGAGTAAATTGTGATGGACAGCGGTTTGAGCATCGTCATTAATAAAATTTTAGTTTTTTTATACTACACAATATAATTTAATTGTATATAAAATAATTTTATCAATAAAATTGTAAATATGTAATCTCAAAATAGATATACAGAGTACTTGAAAATACGATTGTTTTGGGCTGAGAACATTTCGGCTTACGAAACGAGTCTCGAAGAAGTATTTGTTCTCAGTTACGACAAAAAGTTCCAGATACGAATGAGCAATTTTTTAAAATGCGCACCTATTACAGTGAGTTTTATGACGTAATACTGCGGTGGGTTTCCTGGATTGCCCGTTCGCGTCACGTGAGAGCTTGTTTCGATCGTGAATAGAGTATAGTGACTTACCACAAGGATAGATGCTCTCTTATTGGTTGTCTTGAATGTAGCGCCATACAAGCTGCTCTCCCAGTGGTGTTGTCTGATTATTACACACCTGTTGTATTACTGTAAATTTTTGTAGTTGTTTCACCTTTAAAATGCACTGTACAACTGTTTTCGGGTAGACTGCAACGAAATTGTCATTATTCATAACAACAATATGGATTGTTATTCTTGTTTTATTGATTTTATTAACACCTCAGGTTTGTTTAGATTTCTATCATTAAATATGTGCTTGTAGTGTCTACTTTTTGCCTTGAGGGGTATAATATTTATAATATTATGAGACTGAGTTTGGGTGGGTTGAAACGGATTTGGCTATTTACATATAAATTTTGCTTTTGCATACGAACAAATGACCTTACGAACGTCATCCCGGACCAAATTAAATTCGTATCCTGAGGTACCACTGTATTTCCGGTATACAAAAAATATATATACTGTTGCAGTGAGGAACAGCTATACTGGGCGTTTCACCGCCGCTTCTATTTGGGAGATCCTGTCTCTAACTGTCATGCTGACCAGAGGTCTTCGACGCACGAGCACACACCAACTTGCAGAACATAAAGACTGTATTAAAGGGAAAACAGAAATTTTGCTCACAAATTAGCTGTACCACATGCATCAATTGCGACACGTTAGGCGTATCTGGCTCTAGTTAACACAAGATATGAAAGACTACTGAAAAATCTAAAATACAATCCATGCAAATAAAGATATCAAGCGAATGCGACGCAAGCGTATATAGTCGAATTAAGGTTTGCATTCGCTGACAATACAAGCAGTTTATTGTTTCCCGGTTGATCTAAGACACAGACAAGCGCTGTTAGAGGTACATAAACAACTTGCCACTCGCATTAGTTGGTGATAAAACATTAGGTTTTCTATTCGCTACCACCCCATACTAAATCACTGCCAAAGTTGAGTGAGCTCATAAACGGTCAACAGCCCTATTTAAACCATAAATAGATATGAGATCAATCAGCGAAGTCGCCATGTAGCCATTAACAATAAACGAGAATGACATACAAATTGGTCAAAGCAAAAGCGTTAAGTAAAGGGAAATCATTTTGCTGTATTAATTTATAAATGATTCACTGTACTAAATTTACAATCTCTTTCCATTAAGGGTTGAACGTAATTGAAAACGATTTGTGAAACATAAAAACGATTTTATCAGTCATCACATGCTACAAAACATTCTATTCCGCACTTATTACAAATGACGATCTATTAAATGATGCCGCAAACACAACAGCTTAAAAGGCAAAAGCTTCCGAACAATTATGATATCAAGAACATTAACAGCTACTTTACTAAAAAGACAAAACAACTAAACCAACGACAGCGCTCATAAATTAGGTTAACATATACTATCCCCCTACTTTTGAATCACCCTCTGTATTTCAAATATTTAAATTAGAGGGTCCCAAACTTTTTGCTTTGCGAACCCCTTTTTGCAAACCTGCTGCTTCGCGGACCCCTTCTTTGCGAAACTGATGCTTCACGGACCCCTTTTCGCGAATCTGCTAGTTTGCGGACCCCAGTTATATCCGATATCACTTTTGTCGCCCGACTCACTTCCAACAATAATCGTTACAATGCGAGGACGGAGGAGAATTGAGCTGTCCTCCAAAAAAAGAAAGGCATCTACGTTGCTGCCGTGATTGTGTCACTCTCCTTCCGATTCATCGTCAGACTAAGGTCACTTGTCATAATTTCGCTGAAGAGAAATTTCGGGACTTTTTGCTACCTGGGGCAAACGTTGATTCATTGACTGACCTGGACGAAGCCTCGGACCCCCTGAGCGGTTTGTTACGGACCCCAGTTTGGGAATCTCTCATCTAAGTAGTGATTATCAGTTCCTGGTGACGCATAAATAAGAACTAAGTGAAAAACTCTGCATGGCTTGCATAGTGCAGATTAAATATTTCTACAATTTGTACAGCAAAATATTACTAGTAGCGGTAAATCGGATATTGCAATATCATTGTAGTTGTATATGTATTTACATTCATCCTCTGTTAAGTAATATTACTGCAACCACCCAATTTACTGGTACTGGTAATATTTTACAGTACGTATTGTCGAGATATTTAATCTGTATTTTGCTGGCCACGCAGAGTTTTTCACTTAATTATTTTTGTGCCGTTACCAGAAACTGCTGATGACTATTTTGATATTTGAAATATATTTTCCGGTATTAAAAGCTAAAGCTAAATGACTGCCTGTATTTACATGCAATTATCTAAAGGATGGAGAAACGGCCATTAGTGATCTTCAGTTATTATTGCTTGGTCCAAGTATTAGACTAGATCCTATTTCACTTTAACCATCTTGATATTGTACAATAACCACCTCTTAATTTTTAACTTTAAAATAATTTGCTGAGTAGTGTTTGTCGTCGTTTGGTTGCCGTAACCACAATTTGTGCCAAAATAAATATTTGTGGCGTGTTTATAACAATGCATTGGCCATTTTGAGATATCAATCAATCAGATTGATTTTTGTCTAAACAATTGATAAATTTAACTCTGAACAAACGACAAATTCAGCTCTAAATCTTTAGATCAAAATAAAAAAATCCATCACAGAAATTGAAAATGGTCTGTTCAGACTAGAAAGCACCGAAGAACCAATAGTTATCTAGTCAAGGTGCTTCCTGTCGAGCAAACAATACTGAACAAAAAGGTGCAGAATCAACAAAATTGAAAATAAGTTTAAGGCAACGAAGAACAGCAAACAACAAAAAAGTAACCCCAAAGTCATTAGTGAATTTGAGGTAAAACTAGTCTACAAAGGGCAAGATCTAACACGATATACGATACGTAAGCGTCTACACAAAAAAAGAAACCTGAAGAATGTCCTTGTAGTCAAGTACAAGTAAATACCGTATATGTGAGGAGGAGAACTACATTCAGAGTTGTTGAAATAAAATGCGAGATAGAGAATTTTTAAACGAATCATAGCTTTATGACTCGTAAGCTTCAATTAAAGTTTTTTTGTATTGCATTTTGAAGGATGCCCAATTAGCGTTTTTAATATTCATATCTATTTCTCCCCATAAACTCCATCCCCTACATCAGGGGTGGGTAAATTGCGGCCCTCGACGAATTTTTGTGCGGCCCGCGAAAGCCTCAAGCAAATAATTAAAAAAAATAGTTTTGTAGAAGATCGTGATTCGGTGCACTTTTCTCATCGATAGACTTTGAAAATTGAACGTGCTTGCATTTTCAATTGAATAAAACTACTTTGATTCTTTCTCTAAAAATTAATTGTTGGCTTTAATGTTATACCTAATTTAAAATGCAAGTCAATTAGAATAATATACCAATGCGTTCGTTAAAAAGTGCGACCCTCAGCTAGCTTCCGTGACCGCGATGCGGCCCGCAAGCCAAAACAATTTCCCACCCTGCTCTATATAATATAGTCTCTCTTTTCCGATGTTTTTATTAACTGGGGTCTTGAAATAAACATTTTTTGTTTATTGTCTGGTGTTGTGGTCATGTACCGACTCTAGTTTGGTGAGCGCGTCATAAAAAATTTTTCGTAAGCGATTATTATGAAGCGCAAACATAAATTCGGCAAGCTCAAGTTTGTATACTTCTTTTAGTTTCAGGAGGTATAAACTTTTGTATGAACAAGACATTCGACTACAATTTCTACTAAAGATTGATAATAATGCGAACAATGCTGTTTTAATCAAACCATTAATGCCCCAAACTAAAATACCGTATTGTAATTTGGAGTATATTAAACTGTGATACAGCATGCGTAATGTCTGTCTTGGAAGAAAGTTACGAATTTTATAAAATAAGCTAGAATAACGAGCTAGCTGAAGAGACAGGTGTAGGATTTGATCACACCACTTTAGTTTTCGTCCAGAAATATTCCTAGATATTTTACGGTATGTTCTATTTTTGGAGAAGCTTTGTTGAGCAGCAATTGAAACTCAGCGATGCAGGAAATGCTGGGTCGTTTGTTAATTAACATGTAGTTTGTTTTTGTATAGTTTAGCGATAGCTTGATTTTTTCAACCAATAATCAATGTTGTTTAGCTCGTTGTTTACCTTACTCTCCAAATTATTTGAGTTTTTATCACTCAACATAAGAAGTGTATCATTCGCAAGCAGCGTAGTGTCGAACCGATTTACTTGGGGCTGGTCATTAATGTAGAGAAGGAAAAATAGCGGCCCTAGAGAGGATCCTTGAGGGACTCCGCGGGATACTTTTTAACAGTAAGGATTTATAGTTGTTATTTTTTGTATATTGATATCTATTAGGTAAATAGCTTTTGAATAGTTGCAGTGGTAATCCACGAACTATTGCGTGGTTTACAGTATCGAACGCTTTTTTTGAATCTAGAAAAACACAGCAGATATACAGACTGGAGTGTGTGTTTTTTGTTGTTCTCTCGTATATGCTGCATATAGTTTGCGTAGTAGACATGTTTTTCCTAAAGCCAAACTGCTGCTTGTTCAGCATGTTATATTTTTCTAAATGAGAGCAAATACGAACAAAAATAAGTTTTTCTAAAATTTTACTGAATAATGATAATAAAAAAATTGGCTTGTAATTGATGCAGAGATTAAGGTCCCTTTCTATGTAAATCGACACGACTTCAGCTATTTGCTCGTGTGTATAAGTCGTATTCTCAAATAAGTTCAGTTGAAACAGCACAGAGTTCTTCTAACAAGTTTTTTATAAAACCTGTTTCACGAAAATGAAAATCTTTAAATTATTGTGTGCAGTAATATTAAACACTCTTCTGGAACATTCTCATCAGCATCCCATGAGTGTGGTAGGTATCATTGTTTATATTGTAATAATCGAAAAATGAGATGACGCAGCAATGGCTTACTTTCTTTAATTATTGCGCAATCGGCCCGACGGTGTTCACCTTCTACTTGAATTTGCCATGCGGTGTCTGCGATGTTACTAACTTTAACGTTCAGTGAACTTGGCCTGGCAATATTCGGACGTGATAAAGCAATTCAGCAAAATGACACACTTGTGCGTGGTAGAAAAAGTTTAGTTTTAGCAATACAGCAACAACCTGCATTTATACAGCAGGTATTTTAGTTGTGCAGCAATGTGATGCACTTGTGCGTCGAAGTGTAAGTTACTTCTTGCGTTTTCTTAACGTTGGAATTTACTGACAAAAAACTAGGTACGCAGCAAGCAAAACTGAAAGATGGTTCACAAACCCGCGAGTTTTTTTTTGCAGCGTGATGTGAGAAAACTAAGAATAGTAGTCAATATATCTGAGTATCAAAACTATTCTTATTTTCTATAAAAAGACCATGTCAAAGCCTAGCATTAGAAAAGAACACTGCAGGAAGAAAGAAGAGTATTCAATGCGGAATGGGAGTTGCAGTTTTTTGTAGTTGCTGTAAAGGATAAAATGATGTGCTTACTTTGCAACTCTACGATTACAACTGTGAAAAAGTACAATGCTAATCAGCATTACACAACTCACCAAAACCAAAAATATGTTGCATTGGAAGGTGAGACCCGTAAGGAAGCACTAAAGAAGATGAAGCTTCATAATCAGCAACAGCGGCAAGTGTTAAGGCAAGGGACAAACATTACTGAAACAACTTACAGAATAGCGTACATTCTCGGCAAGAAAGGCAAGCGATATAGTGATGTTGAGCTCATAAAAGATTGCATAATTGAAGCGGTAACGTGTTTAGATTCCGACAAAGTTTATAAATACAAAAAATTGCCGCTCTCTAGAAGGGCCATAACTGATCGGCAACATGAGTTGGCGCTCAGTGTATCTGAGCAACTTTACGCATTATGCCAAAACGAAGATGTGTGTTATTCGATTGCTTTGGATGAAGCGACTGATATAAATGATTGGGCACAAGTGCTATTTTTTTATTCGTCTTATAACTTCGGATTTTCAATGCTATGAGGAGCTGCTGGGTTTGGGTACTCTTGCAGAGAGAACACGAGGAATCGCCGTTTTAAATTTGTTTAAAGAAAAATTCTGCGAAATAAACCTAAAGTTAAGTAATTTGGTAAGCGTGTTCACAGATGGTGCACCTTCTATGATAGGAACGCATGAAGGATTTGTGGCATTGTTACGAAGAGAACTGCCAAATCCAGACTCGTTGATGTCCTTTCATTGTATTTTGCATCAGCAAAACTTGTGTGCCAAATCTGTTTTTCTGAGTGATACCTTAAATGGAGTGATAGGTATCATGAATTACATCCGAGCAAATGCAATGAGTCATCGGCAATTTTGTCAAATGCTTCAGTACGATGACGAGACATTCAGTGTAGATTTACCATACCATTCAAAAATGCGCTGGATGTCAAAAGGACAAGTGCTTGAAAAAGTTTTACCTTTGCAAAAACAAACTGTCAATTTTTTTGAAGATAAAAATATATCTTGCAAATTGTCAGAACAAAATTTTTGCAGAAATGCTGCTTTTTTTGTGCGATGTAATGTCGAAGCAAAAATCAGCTCAATGATTCTCTGGCAAGGTGAAACGAAATCTATATATGACATTATATATATAGTTGCCACATGTCATATATAGATTTCGGCAACTATATATATAGAATATATAGTTGCCGAAATCTATATATGACATGTGGCAAAAAATCCAGGCATTTCGAAAAAAACTTGACTTTATTAAAATTTGTTCTCAGCCGACCGCAAATTTCAGCAGAGCGCTTTTCTCAACTGGCAAAAGTAGCAGGCAGATTGTGCAACGCGAAGGAATACACATTGGTCCTAGACTCGCTGATTGAAGAGTACAATGACAGACTTTAAGAGTTTGAAAAGCACAATCTCAGCTTGCAACTGGTATATCAACCACACCTGGTAGATGTCAACCAAGTGCCTGATCGTTCCCAAATGGAGTTAATAGAGCTATCAGAAGATAGCATTCTGAAATCTTTATTCAACGCCAAGAAAGATCCGGCTGAAATGTGGAAAAATGCTGTAGAATATCCACGCCTACGTCAGCACGCTCGACAAATGTTATCATGCTTTGGTACAACCTACTGCTGTGAATCAGCTTCCTCATACATGACACAAATCAAGAATCGCTTGAGATCTCGGATGTTCACGTGGAAGACCAACTAATCCTAAAATCAACAATGCTGGAATCAAAGATCGCATCATTAGCTTGTGACAAACAGCGTCACTGTTGTCATTAAACGCTATAAAATTGCTTTTGTGTATTTTTAAGTTGTTTATTATTTTTTATGCATGACAAATTTGTCTATGTGTACTTCTGTTTTAAGTTGCGGCCTAACTGATTCCCTGTGATTTGAAAAGCGGCCTTCGACTTACAAAAGTTTCCCCACCCCTGAGCTAAGCTATCAAAAATTTTTTGCAAGCTTCGAATGTTTAAAGTGGATGATAAAATGGCCTTCTTGCAAACTGCTAAATTATTGAGTGATTTTTGTTCGCGATAAGCGTAATTGTCAAAAAACCCCTCGCGTGTTGGATTTGAAACCACAAAGTCTGATCTCTGCCAAGCAGTTGACATTGAATTTGGTGCTGCGAGGCATACAAACGGCTTTGGATTTGTCAGAAACAGTATTTTTTGGTAACGTTTGTTCAGTAACACAGCAGTCCTTGTGAAGATAGCGCGAGCAAAACGGGCACTTTATGCAGTTTTAGTTGTTTACGCATTGTTTGGTGCATTCAACACAAATAAAGCGGTTTATGTCGGTCATTTTGATTTTTAAATCAGCATATTTTAGGACTGACAGTAAGAACACGACTAGACAAAATTATTCATTAACACCAAGATCAAACTAACAATTAAACAGTAACGGTTTGTAGTCGAATTTTTCAAAGTCCAAATCGACACTCAGTTTGAAAAGGTCTTTCGTGGAGGTGATTTGATCCAATCACCGACTCCTTCGTTTTCATCGCCACTAACCGAAGTTTTTTACATTCTTATTTCACCGTTATGCGTGTGAGTCACTAGACTAGCTTGCCGTCGCATTCTTTTTTACGTGATTGAGCAGTTTCTCTCTCAAAAGAGTTAGATCTTCAAAAACTTATGCCCTCTTTAAGTGCAGATCTATTGAAAAGAAACACATTTCTTTTTTTGGTAAGAAACGAAGCGCGCGATAATTGGTCTTGTTTTTGCTGCAGACTTCTTCTTTCTCCAAATCTATGGGCTCTTTGAATATCGTTTTCCCCAAGTCTATGGGCTCTTTGTATATCGTTTTCCTCAAGTTCAATTGTCTTTAGCAATTTCCATAATTACTTTCTCGCCACCATCAGCTCTAAATTACCATTCCAAGATACCATATGCTGTAATGTTTTTGTCGTGAGTATTGCTGCAGATCATCTAATTGCAGAATATTCTAATTAATTACTTGCTTCAAGTTCCCATTTTCAATTTTTAGATTTCTTATTTCATCTTTTCTTTCTTTTAACTCTTTTTTAAATTTGTCTAGGTCGTCTTTTAAGCTTGCCACTGTTTCCAATATTTGGTTCAGTTTTTGCCTATCTTCATTGCTGAAATTTTGATGCTTAGAACCTTTTGACATTGCATAACACCGTTTTTTTAGTACCCTAAGCTGCTACACACGCAGAGAGAAAATATCACGTCCATTAAGTAAATCAACACTTTGTTGAAAGTAAAAAGTAAAAATGTGATAGAGTTGAATATGTGACATAAGCCTTCTGACATGGTCTACTTGTTCATGGAACCGAATGCACTCCTTAGGTGTTTGTTTAATTTGTGTGTTGGTTAGGATTTGTCGCTGCTGGTTGCCATTACGACGGTTTGTGCCACAATAAATGATTATGAAATGAGTATGGGAATGCATTGTAATAGGGTCGATTATGACAAGTCTCACAAGTCATCTGAAACGGCCAAAGTGCGCATGGAACCAAAGGTATCCCTAGGTTTATTTCTTTAACTTATGTGTTGGGAAACGCTTGTCGCTGTATCCGGTAGAATATGTGGTAGAAGATGTCTGAGACGACCAACATGCACATTGGAATCGCAGGCATCCCCTAGCTTTTTTGTTTAATTTGGGTGTTGGTTAACTTTTGGCGGTGTTTGGTTGTCATAGCGACAATTTGTACCACAGTAAATGAATGTGGGGCGTGAATGGGAATGTATTGGCCGTGTTGCAATATGGTTAAATATGTGGTACAAGCCGTCTGAAACGGCCAAAATGCACATGAAACCGAACGTATCCCTTAGGTTTTTGTTTAATTTCTGTGTTGGGTAACGATTGTTATCATCTGGTTGCCATCACAAAGGCTTGTGCCATAACAAAAGTTAATGTGACGTGTAAGGTAATGCTTGGACTGTTTCGCCATGGCATGAGATTGGTGGCACAACCGTCTGACATAGGCAAAATGTCCATGCAATCACAAGCACTCTCGATACTTTTATGATATGATTTAAGAGATATTTGAAGTACGGTATGTTGCCGTTTGATTGCTATGGCCTCGTTTTTTTCCTCAGCAAAAACTAATGAGCCATGAACGGGACTGCATTGAGTGTTTTTCTGTGGAGACGCATCGGTGGCACAAGTGGTCTAAGATGACCAACATGTGTCTGAAATAACAAGTTTTTCGTTTTTCTAAGAAAACATGTTTGGATTTTTCGGAGATACTTTTTTGTGTTGCCCTAGCGACAGTTTGTGCCACAATGGAATTCAACAGGGTTTGTAGGAAAATGTATGCGCTATTGCTGGATAGTGTTGGTTTTGTGGCACAAGCCGTTTGAAAGGGCCAAAAACGCACTTGAGTTGAAGACAAATAATGAGTGATTTGTTAGAAAACGTAGCAATGCCGTATTTTATAATGTCGTTATGTTGCCATAGAAACTACTTAAATTACTTGAGAATTTAGTGTGACAGGAAGGGGAGATGCGTGTAGAGCTGTTCAAGGCCGCTTTGTGGAGCCACGTCTGAAATGTCGATAGACCAACAAAATACCACTAATTTGTAGTAAATTCTAAATTACATTTGTTCGATTTTGAAAAGTTTCCATGGCAACTGTTACGGAGAGAGATGAGTCGTTATTACCTTACGTAAGCCCCTTGTGATAATTAACTTTATTTTGCTCAGTTCACCTGTTAGTCCTTGCCGCCGTTACATATTTTTCTTTTGGCAATAATTGTTCATAACGCTTTCCATGTAGTCTTTCTGTAACGTTGAGTCATAGCAACGCTCCTCGCGAATTCACTGATAGCAATTCCAAAACTACATAGTCAACGCCTAATAGCGATATTAGGTTTCCTCTTTCAATTATTCACAGTATTTTGCAGGCCAGCTTAAAATTGTGTATCGGTATTAGTCTTAGTTCATTGATTGTGGTGACTTGAGTTTTATTGTTACCGTTATTTAGTCAGCCTGTATGGAGCTCTACCGGCAATGATGTACTATTGCTGTCACCACCGTAGTTACAGATAGCTGCCCGCTGCTTATAGTCTGCTATAGTGCATGTTAGACTTGAGCTATCTCGCTGGATCGGCTTAACCGGTTCGGCTCGTGTTATATTGATACAATATTATTTTCTTGTAGGTTACGCACACATTGCCTTCAATTTGTTAGCTTGTGCTGGTAGTGTCAGTTGGCCATCTAAAAAAGTTAGTGTAAATACAGTATTTAATTTGAATTTCTCATCTGGTGCCGTGCTGCATTAGTGCAGAGATCAGCGTAGTCTACTGTTAAGGCTAAGCCGTCTCCCTTATTTAGTAAAAGTCGCCGTTTGGGTTCTCTTTAAACGTTACAGCAACCTCCATGCTTTGTTTTGATTTATGGCATAGATTGTAATTCATAGCATTTATTGACGATTGATTTGGTATGGTTCGCGAATTGATTTTTTGACAATTTTTTCGATTCCATGGTTCCGTCCTTCTATAGGTTGAGCTCCGTCTTTTACCCACAACACACGGTTTTGCCGGTCTTTCGTCATTAAACGCTAATGCAGAGTTTCTTAACCTTTTTCTTCTGCAACCAAAAATCGTTCAAAAACCCTATCTGCAAGAATAGCTGCGACCAAATGAAATTCCAGCGTAAATATATTAAATTTAAACGATACAAAATACCAGAACTCTTATTCAACGACGTTCAACGCCATTTCGCTTTAATACGTTTTTGAAATCGTAGTTCAACATCACTCAACGCCAAACACATGGGATGCTCTGCATCCAAACGGTTTCTATATTTGTCTTTCATAAATGCCAGTATTGAAAATCCTATCTCACACAAGTATGAACTTGGAAAAGAGATTATTTTTTTCAATGGTTCTTAATTTAAAATTGGATATTCGTTTGGAACTTGACACCAAAATTTGGGTAATGAAAGTTTCCAAAAAGACAATTTCAGCGATGAGTCGTTTTTGAGATCAATCAACTGTTCCTGAAATCCAAAAGAAAACTCCCACATCAAAATCGACCACATTTGCAGTGAATAGATTTTTTTATCCACATGTACTTGTTGATGTTTTCCGGAATGTATTTTTTAAAGTTTTTTTTAGATTGTGAAGATCTTCCAAAATAACATGTAAAACAGAGGTCATTAAATCGGGCTCTGGATCAAGGTCCTCAATGGATCAGTTTAAAATTGGAAAGGCAGCAAAAGAAGCAAACTTTTTGTTTTTCACTTCGACATACCACGATTCCGACTTTTTTTGAAAGTCGTAGTTTGTCTGCGAACCAATCATTGTGCGACATTCTCCCTGCATCGATTCATACAATGTATTCAGCACTGTCATCATATCACACAAGTTAGAGAGAAGTAAAATCCATTTGTCATGCTTGTTGTGTCCTTGGGCAAGGCACTTAACGGGACGCCCCAACTTTATGTGGAAGACAGGTGGCCCATAAACCTCGAAAAAGGCAACTCCCAAGCGAGTGCGGACTTCCCGTCCAAAGTATAGCGATACAATTCGCTTTCTCGTGAATGGAGGATAAAAATGGCAAATAAAACAAAACAAAAAACAAAACAAAAAAATTTTTTATCCTGAAATTTTGGGCTAAGTGCAGAATGTTTCTACCGTAAAAAAGTTTCTAGTTCTTCCTTCAATTCTATGGCTTTGGCACGTGACAGCCAATTGCTTTCGGAATGGAATAATGGCTATTGGTGCGAAGCTCCACATGAGAAACAGCTGTTGAAACAGGCGAGAATTTGAAGCAGGAGCTTTAACAAAATTTAGGATTTCAATGACGTCTTTCACCACGCCATAAAGAGTTGCACTTAATGCAAGATACGACAAATTTTCTCGGTGCAGCAAGCAGTAAATTATTTAAGCACTTGAATTAATTTTTTTATCGCGGGCAACAAAACTTTTCCGACATCCCACCATGCTTGGAGCGCCATCTTTACAAACACTAAAACTTTTGGCCCAATCAGTCATGTTTTCTCAAAAACACTTGTCCGCCACATTGAAAATATCTTCACTGGTGGTTTTGGCTGAAAATGTTTTGACAAAACAGAAAATGCTCTTCAATATCGTTGTTGCTAGCAAATCGAATATATGCAAGGAGTTGTAAGAAATGAGTAACATCTGTCGATCCATCCAACTGTAAGCTAAAAAATTTGGATTCTCAATTTTATGACACCATGGTCTCTGGTCTCTGATGTCGTTTGACAATTCAACAATTCTTCTTCGCTGAACAGCATCGTAGGACAAAAGAACTGTTGTCAGTTTTTTTGAGGCTTCCTCACCTCACGCTGCTTTTACCACTGCCAAAGCTGCTGGCTTAATCAATATTTCACCAATTAAGCTGCCTTCGACTTTCCAATTAACTCTTTCGCTCCCGCGAAAATAGCGAAAAAAAATATGTCCCTAAGGTGGCAGTGCGAAAAACTGTCATAATCAATCATAATTATGTACCTCAAGTTTGTTTGTAAATCATTACTCAGCTGTCTACTTCTACATTAAGTGTGATATATCGTTGAAATCTACATTTCTTGAGGATTTCAAATGGAAAAAAAAACATTTTTTTTGGATATGCAAATTTTATGCAAATGAACCCTCCCCAACTAGGGGGTAGTTGTCTTCAAAATTAAAGTAGTACCCTCACCTCAAAGATCACTACAGATTTTATTTTCCACCAATTTTTTTAGAAATGGTCGCAAAATGATGCTAAGGAAATAAGCTTTCAAGGTACATCACTCAAAACTTACCTAAAAGCCTAGGTTTTCTACAATTTGCAATTTTCTGAGGCACATGACCTTTTTTTTTGACCGGTACCGACCGGTACCAAATTTTGGTAGTTAAATTCAGTACCTAAAATATGATCAGTCATTATCTGCTAGAGGTTAGCCTAAACCATGTAACATTATGTATTTTTGAACAGGGAATTTCTTCAAGATTCAGAAAATATCAAGTTTAAATAGAATATGCTGTCACTGACAATAAAACAGCCGCTTGTTTACACCCTTCCCATTTCTTGAGAAACAAGGGGGATACAGCAAACTTTGATTTAGAGAAGCCAAACTTCTGTTAGCTTTTAAACTTGTATTTCGCTTCTTGTCTCCTTGGAAATTTGATACAAAATGGCGACTTTAGTAGTGAAGCATTTGCAATTTATTTTATCTTTTTAAAGGGTGTAGTTTTTGTTAAAATTATAATTTAGTGAAGGTAGGTCAAGAAATTTTGGGTGGTTTTGAACTGACATGATGTACAGTACTCATTTTTGATCAGTAAATATCATATACCACTTAGTCTAAACTATTTAAAGTTATATATTGCTGGAAAGCAAATTTCCTAAGCTTTCAAATGAGACCGGTATTTAGCAACATATCATATCTTTTGTGCACTAAATTTACTTTTATCTACTTACCATTCAAATTTGTTTTGGGGGGTTTTGAGACCCCTAAAAAATTTGGAAATTCAAAAACGTAAAATTTATTATTATCGCTTGAAATTTTGTGAAATGATGCCCCAAAAGAGTAGTTTTCAGACTGTGTTAATGATAAAGGGTTTGGTATTGTGGTAAAGATGTAATCTCAATTTGATTTTAGCGTAGTTGGCACGTGCTGAGAATTTGGCCGATTTTGTCGTCTGCAACTGAGTTGTTGGTCCTTTTAACCGTTTTTGGGTATAAAAATCCAAGAATTAGGGCACAAATTGTGCATCATCCGATGCGTG
The DNA here is from genome assembly GCA_963675345.1 of Trididemnum clinides. Classification (NCBI taxonomy): domain Eukaryota; kingdom Metazoa; phylum Chordata; class Ascidiacea; order Aplousobranchia; family Didemnidae; genus Trididemnum; species Trididemnum clinides. The sequence continues at coordinate 3,298,523 of OY776299.1, forward strand.
AGGAAATAAGCGTGATCGTTTGAAAATTGTATGAAAATCGGATGAAAAATAAAGTCACAAATCGATTTTTTATTAAACTAATTTTGTAACTCAATTTAACAAACATTTGAGGGAAACACTGAAAACACGAGATCATCAATCGATGATCGTGGGAGCGAAAGAGTTAAATACAAAACAATGTAAGATGCAGCAATGGCTTTCTTTTAACTGAGAAAAGGATTCATTTGCACTTGTGCTGTGGAACCTTTGCTTTTTTTAGCACATTTTCTTGTCGTTGAAAAAAATCTAAATGCTTTTTTTTAAGGTTAGGATGGCATGAATGAAAATGCCTCTTAAGCTCATTTCCTTGCTACGATTTTTTTGACAAAACTTGAAAACACAAAGCACACTGTGGCCTTTTAATGTCCTCACTGGGAATACATGTAAAGTCCTGATTCAAAAATTCAGGCTTATAGCTGCGTTTTCACATTTCTGGAAATAGAAATAAAATTAGCCAGACTCATCGCAGAACATTTCAATTACCTTCAATCTCCCATATTTATAAACAGAACAGTTGGGTTAAAAATATGGGCAAGCCTTTTCTCAACTACTGGAGTCTGTGGTGCGGATACAAGCACCGTTGGGCTCGCTTCGCCCAAACAAAGTACATTTGCCTTCGCCTGTCCTGCTAGTCTTAATTTGAAAGGGATAAGAATTTCTACAGTCCTGTAAAAGCTACTCATGAAAGTACCTGGTTCCAGTTGCAAGTTACCTGTATGATGTAACATTGGCTGTGCACAATGTGGAATGATTTTTGCTTACTCTTTGATGCAGCAGTCTCTATCAACTTTAAAAAAGGAGGGATAAAATACTGCTTGGAAACGTTTTGGCTAGTTCAATTTATAGACCTAGCCTTTCGCAGCCCATTCATAAAGCCTTGGCGACCCACATTTTGGTCGCGACCCTTGCTCGGAGAAACGCTGCGGTAGTTATAAATAGGCATAGTAAGCATAGTAGGCATAGTACAGGCGTAGTAGGCACAGCACGATATTTATAAATAGTACAGACATTGTAAGCATACAGGTAGTACAGGCATAGTAGGCATACTACAGGCATAGTGATGATAGCCAGAGCTTTTAATGTGAAATCTCATTGCACCTCCTCAATGCTTAAATCAAAACTCATAAATTTAATTTTTTCTGAAAGGAAAGCGGTAAGGCTTTTTCTATATTGGTGCGACTGGTTTTTGGTCACACACCTCCCTCACTTTCTTTGTACCGGTACTATGCCTACCATGCCTGCACTATGCTTGTGCTATGCCCACTATCCCTATTTGTAACCACCCGAAACACTGCGCTACTGCATAGCAACACTAAATCACTTTTCTGTTTTGATAATGTATTGACACTGTGACATATGTGCATACACTCTAAGCTAAACATTTTATGATTCTGAAATGCAGTAGCATTTTATTGATTTTGAAAGTCTTTAGGCATTTATAGATAACTCTACAATGGAAAAAAATAAATCAATCTGTGTCATAGGCCAAAGCCAGAAGAGCACAGAAAAATTGTAAGGTTGTGTGAAGATGCTCCCTGACGTTGGCAGTTTGCAGAAAACATCAACAAATTGATTTGAGCTCGTTTATAACTCCATATGTTATACTTTAGGCAGTGGCTATTTCGCCGTCGACGGCAATTTGCCCTTGGAATCTATTTTGCCGTGATCATTCACGTGTGTTTATATAGCCAAATTTGCTATTATCGCACCAGTGACTCTGTGGTGTAGTGGATAGAGCGCTGGTCTTGAGATACCAAGGTAATCGGGTTCGAATCTCAGCTGGCCAGGGCTTTAAAAGAAAGGCAGTGTACACTGAAGGGGCAGGCCTGGTATGTAAATGTACGGGGCAGTGTACACTGCAAGGGAGTGTGCAGGGTGGGGGATAGAGACCTGGGGGTGCAAAATTTTTTAAATTGGTTTTTAAAATTGACCAATCAGAAACGACCAAAAGTCACATGTTTGGTACGTCATTAACATTGACCAATCACAAACAACTCATGGCAAAATAGTCTCTGAGAGTAAATTGCCGTCGACGGCAAAATAGCCACTGCCTATACTTTATTCTGATGTTTTGAACTGATCTTAGGGAAAGTGGATAAAGTATAGATAGGCAAATAACTGATGTCTATGTAAACTTTAAAAATGTTCCATATGAGCAATTTTGGTAGCCTAGCTTGCATGATCAAAAATGATACAAATGCTTTGTCTCAAGCAAAGAAAGTCTTGAGACCAGAAAAATAATAGGGTGAAGGGTAGTCTTTAAAAATCTAAATAAGAAAGTTAACCAAAATTATTGCTATTTAAGATGATCTATGTTTTCAAAGCTTTTCTGACAATTTCTTGTTTTGCTTTAAATAAAATGATTTCAACAGTAATTTTACATCAGGTGATGCATTGCCTACATAAATACTAGTGAAGTCAAAAGCAATGACATCCTTACTTTCTTCGGTCTACCTCAGCACAGCAGCAGTTCATTGTAAACATTCTTGCCCCAAAATGGCACAATATGCAAATTGTTTTGAAGGCATTTGTGGGGTGTGAACATTGCTTTCTGTCCCCAGAAAACATTTTTGGCTGGTGGAAAAAAGGTAAAGAAGTGCTACCACTCAGAACCTTCAAGTAATATTTATCAATAATTTGTAGGTATTATGCCATTGCTTTTCAGATGTTGCTAAATTGATGCAATTATTCAGTAATTTTTGACAAAAACTATCAATATTGTTTTTCTTTCTGGATATGTTTTATGCCAGTTTAAACTCATTGATATTAAAAAAATTGCTTTCTCTTATCTAGTAGTTATTGTTGGTGCTTTTTGGGGCTAGAAAAAAATTTTGGGCACTAATTTACAATACATTTGAGTGTTATATTCAAAATTTTTGTGCAGCAATTCTGGTAAGGAGTAAGGACAAAACACAATAGTTAGATGAAGGGCTGTTCAACTACTGCATTACGTCAGCAGAGGGGGAAGTGAAACTGTTCTATTGGCATTTTATAAGAAAAGGAGGGAATAAGAGATATCATTATATGACAAACTTACCATTATAATTTGCATGTGTGAACTTTGCTTTTGAGTGCTTTTTTTCATATGATGCATCACATCAAGAAAAGGGATTTACAAAAATATCAAAATGTGGCACATGGGAAAGGGAGTGATTAAAAACCAAATAAAAAAGCCTCATCTGATTTGTAAACAGTCCCTAAGGCTAAAGAAATGTTAAAAATGAGATGCTCCACATGTAGGCTTTTGCATGACTATTAAAAATCTGAATACAATTTAATTTTTTATTATTAAATTGGCAGTGACTATTTGGCAGTCAACAGCATTTTACCCTTAGAGGCTATTTTGTTGTGAAGCATTTGGTTAATGACGTATTAAAGATGTAACTTTTGGTCATTTCTATGAGTCAGTTTTAATGATCAATTATGAAAATTTGCACCCCCAGTGTGCACTCCCTCCAAGTGTACTTTACCCCATACATTCACATACCAGGTCCCCTTCAGTGTATGCTACCTTTGTGTAAGTGCCCTGCCTGCAAAGATACCAACCCATAACTATTGCATTTCAAGGCAGCTCCACTATTCAAGTGCCACAACATCACTGCTAGAATTGTAGCAATTGTGGCTATTTTACACGCATCAATGGTGATGACAAAATAGCTTATAAGGGTAGAATGCTGTAGACAGCAAAATAGCCAGTTCCTATTTATTAAGGTTTTAGTTGACATAACAAGCATTTAGTTTTTTTTTGGAATATTCAGACAACCTACTCAACTAGAATTGCGCAAATCAATAAGCCCATGTGCTGTTTTGTATGCAGTATTAGGCTAAGTTCTGAGGCAAGTGCATAAGACAAGTTTAGTAGTAATGTTATTGAATATGAGACATTGTTTTTGCATAGACCTACAAGATTGGCCATAAGGATGACTCTAATAAATTAGCTGCATGCTTGGAATAAAGATTTATATTTCATAGCCTCTTTTTTTGTAACCTACGATTTTTTTACAATTTTTAAATAGGTTTGTGTAAGCATCTGAAGTTCTGCTTTGTGAGGTCCAATGTAAAAACCATTACTCAGTCAGCTTAAGAAAATGTCGCATGTGGTACTTTGAGATAACTGTTTAATGCCTGTGTGGACATTCAAAGATTCTTTGTGTAAATAATCTCATTATAAGGTACTGGCACCACCAACAAAATAGAAGGATAGTAAGGGGAATATTTGTATGATTTGTACCTAAACAGTATCAGAGTGTAAATCAAAACTAAGTTAAAATGTGCATGCTATTTCTGGGTCCAATGAAGAATTGACCAATTGCTTGAAGGAACTGTATTTCTGATTCTAACTTACCCTAACTTTAATCCTAACCATAATACACTAATTGGCAATTCCGCATTTAAGTAGAATCTTTTTTCACATATCCAGCAATATGGCTGATTCTTTAGTAAACCGTATTTTTTTTCTGGTAATCAAGTAATTATCAATTAAATATTAAGTTTAAATTAAGGTGATGAACCATTTAAAATTAATTTGATGGAGATTTTTTGCTAAAACAAATTTATTGAAATGACTGTATAGCCCTTTTAGAGTGTGTTTTTTAAATTGATTAAAATTCCAGAAAACAAAGACTCAACTTTGACAAAAATAAAGTCTTTTTTGTATCATGGTCAAGATCAGAATTAGCTAAATTGCATTTTCAAAAACTTACCCAATAAAGTGCTCTTCTTGAGGCATTGATATGGCACTGTTTAGTTAGCTCTAATGCTCTCATTGCATCATGTATGTGCAAAGGCAATGGAGACCAATGATCTTCAGAACTGGGTTCTGTTTGCAAAGTCACCCCACTGGCCATCCCCCAGATAATCATGAATAGAAAGAAGCTGACAAATTTATACAAGTTAACTTTAATCTTTTAACTGCATGAATTTCATCTTTATCTATTCCAAGCTATGTGTGATACTCTTCTGGGAGCATAAAATCGTTTTTGTTTTTATCAAGCAATGATTTGTGTGCTTAAAGCCAGGTTTTGAGTATGACTGTGGTTGGTTTGTAGCAACTACAGGTAGTTGTGAATGCAAGTAAAAACTTCACCAACCCAAAGTTCTGGATCAGCTATCTGTTCTAAAAACTTTGTGACAAGAAGATTATACTGGAGACAAAGCAAGACTCTAGGAAGACACTAACCCATATTTTCAAGCTTGTTTTGAGATAGTATATTCTTTGTTTTCCAATGTTATAGCTGCAGGAGAAGACTTCTTTAAACGTTTGGGGCCACCAATGTAGCACACTTGGGCATGTTGTTTAAACTAAATATAATTCAAGAAAACAACTTCAATGAAAATAGCATGTTTATTGTATCACAGTTAAACAAGAATGATTCGTAATGATTTCCGAATTCAATTTAACAAAAGCAAAGTTTGTCCAATTAACCGCGCAATTTCAGGCATCAACCAAGTTGTCAAATATTGATTTTGAAAACTTGGTGTTGATGCTGTGACGTATGGTATTATTTTGCGACATAAAAAGGTTAGATTCTACTGTTCTTAGCTATCATTGATTATGTGGTTTAACCTAGCATTGATTCTGTGGTTAAAAAGTGCTGCCTTTTTTTATAATTTATGTTGTTATTTTTTAGTTTCTATGCACTGTAGTTTAGATGCTAAGAATTTTATTTGGCTTTGAATTATCTACCACCAATGTTCGTCATTCAAACTTCAGTAAGTGCTGGTTGACTGAAGTTACTGTAGCTGCTGTTATCCAAATATGGTTTGATTGTGTATTACAAAAAATTATTTGCTTAATAAGTGCAATCTGTAGTGTGTAAGTAACTTGCAACCTGTGAGCAATTAGTTAGAATTCTCCAATTTTGAAAGTCCTTGCAATCGTTTCTTATTTTGACAAAATACAATTAACTTGTTTCATAAAAAAAGCTCATTTTATTTGGTGATTATGCGTTGAGTATATAGATAGATGTCAAAATAAAATGACATTATTGATGATAAGTTGCTTTTTAATGGACATGCTTGGTTGCTGGGAAAGCTAACAGCTTTGTATTATATTTCTAGTTTCAAAGCTCAAAACTGGTGTTGGTTGTTTCATTCTTGTGTGAAATTTTTGCTGCTCGCTGCAACGCTCAACATCTTCCTTAAAGGCTTTGTAAGTAAAATGTGTTAAAAACAGACAATGCAGTCTTAAATAAGCTTTAAGTAAAAGTCATGACTAGGGAAGTTTTTATAGAACTAAAAACTAAAAAAATTTGACTTTATCAACCTCGCAAAATTTTCACTGAATAAATTAATCTTGTTGGTGGTGCAGAATTTTGATATCGCTTTGAAAAAGGCTGTGTGAGCCATAAGCTTTTTGTGATGCTCTCATCAGTGGGTATATCGCATCAAAAGGGAAGAGCTAGAGTGAGTAATACTCTACCTCAGAAATAACAATAAAACATATTTTTTTATGTGATTAATTTGGATATTAGGCAATCAAGACAAGCCAATGATAACACTAGTATTGTAAAGCACGCCATAGAACAATTTTGCAAGAGCAAAATGCTAGAGAAAATGCAGCAAGAAGCCTAATAGGAATGCCGTGATTATTGAAAGAATTTGAGAGTGTAAACAAACTCTTTCTCTCTGCATAACACTGGGTGCTGAGTCTTGATATAAGCAGCTTCTAAGAGATTAAGATGGAAAGAGCTGCACGCTGTGGCAAGGATTGAAAATCACTTGTTGGCATAATTTAATGTACATTGTTCATTTTCTAAAAGATGCTAACCAATGGCAAAGGCACTTGTTTTTCTGAGTGGTAGGTAGAACATCATTGCAAGCTACTGGTAGCCTACATTTTGATGTAAAGGTCAAGCGGGTGCTAACAGAACCATAGCAGCTTTCCACAACGGTTTTGACTCCTTTTTCCAAGTTTATAAAGGGCTTACCTATTGTGGTGACCCTCAAGTGCACAGGACACTTTTCTGGGCTGAATCGCTTATAGGCAGAGAACTGAGCGATTTTCTTGGCGATCTGAGCATTAATGACATTTTTAGGATGGCTGTTGTCCAGTAATATTTCTCCATTGAGTCTACACTTGGTGCAAATCATTAGGGCTCGATGCACCAGTGTAGATATTACACTTATTTTACGTTTGAGAGGGCTAAAGGACTCCCAACGTAAATACTGGCCAGTAAAAGTAGGTTTCTGATATACCCTGGTTTTAAAGCCAATTTCTGTTCTTTCAATGTAAACATCAAGAAACGGTAGACGTTTTTCTTTCTCTTTTTCTAAGTTGAATTTTAGGGATGGCTTTGAGGAATTTGAGGGATGGCTGAGTTGACCTGACCAAACTCAACTGCCTTCGAAATTCAATAAGCAGCCGACGTTGCAATCACCAGGTGCGAAAATTGAAATGCGAAATTATGCACTTACTGTTTTACATTTTCAGCCTTAAAGTTTCTGTCTTTGGCTAAGAGCTTTTGCAGCATGGAAAAACTTTTTTCTGCAGAAGTAGTCATGGGCTGAGAATTTTGAAGTAAACTGTAAACAGCTGGTAAAATGTCTTGGTGTTTCCATATATATTATTTAAAAAATGTGATTGTTTTGCATTGTTTTTTGAATGTAACAGTTAATGCTGCAAACATCTTTTCTAAAGTCAAGTTCTTGGATTACATGTACTTCTACCACTACTTTGATGGTGTACTTGGCCCTTTCCATCGTGTTTATATGCTTAACTAAACATTCATAAGAAGTTACGTAGCTAAACCAGTTGTTTGCAAGCCAACTTTTGTCTAAGTTACTAAAATACCAGTGCCTTCAAAATTTTCCACAATCGTTTTTACTTCAGGTAAATTCTTTGCAAAATATAAGGCAGCATTTAACCAGCTTTTTCCATGTTATAGCAACAGGCTGACTCGGGCAACCAATAATAGCAAATTTTGGCTTGTGTGGTTTAGTTTTAATTGTTGCTGATTTAGGCATGGGCCATTTAAATTGGAAGGATTCAAATCCCAAACTATCCGAATCCAAAATTATGCCAATTTAAACCGAATAATATGATTCGGTTTATCTCTTGCTTACAAGCTTTATCACGTTGCTTGGTCACAGATTTTCTTTTTGTAAAAGTATCAATTGCTTGCAATGATTCAAAAACAATTCGCGCACACAGGCAAACATGTACAAAGCTTAAATGTTTTGCACTGCAGTGAACTCATTCTCTGATTGTGCTTTTGTTGTAAGCTTAAATGCTTTCATGTTGATTGTGTTAATTACAAAAAATAAAGAATTTCGACTCTGGATTCGGTTTAGCTATTCTAGAATAGTATATTATTCTGAATTCCCCATCCCTATGCTGATTTGACTTTTGCGATTAACTGATCAACATTTTCAACATGAAATTTGAGTGTTGTAACACAATTGTGTTACAAATGTGCTACACATGTCACATGAACCAGTTTAGGTTACAGAGATTTTAGTATTACACCTGCAGCCAACTTATCTGCGCTTGATAGCAGCACTATTTTTCAGTTTCAGATGGCAAACTATGGGCAATATTGTGGAATACGTTTTTGATATGCTTATTGTTTAGCTTGCACAAAAGAATATCAGCAGGCAAAATGCCTTGGTTATTTTTTAAATCAATACTAAAAAGGTTTGCAAAGTATGTAGCATTCGTAGTTCAGATCTGTTGCATATCGCTTTTTGGTGTTTAGACGTATTTCGATGACTTTCAACACGAAAGCACTTGTAAGAAACTTTGCAGCTGCACAAATTACAATATAATCGTTCTTGGGACTTTTCATAAATTCTTCAGGAAAGTCTTGAAGCACGAATTGAATTTTAGATGTTTTGGTAGCTTTAACTTTTGGCAATATTTATAAACCTAAATCACAAACTAAAGCAATATCAAAATAAATATGTCACGTCACCTTTTAAACAGTTGATTCCACTGAAGAAAAGTAAAATACCATCTATTAGTGAGCTTGCATATTGCATCTGCACAAATAAACTGTTCACTCTTTCTTGATTCACCTTGAATAATAAAAAGATAGTCTAAACTAACACCGAGGATGCCTCTTTGCTATACTACAAACATTTTACCTAACAAATGTGCTGTGTTGCACCTCCTCATTGTCACAATTATTTGATTGCAACACAATTGTACATGATTTCTCCTGACTTTGATTATTAAAAGACAACTGTTCAACTATGACAAGAAGTAGCAATCTGTACTATAAAAAAATTGGCAAACATTGCAAGTTGAAAAAAAAGTTTTATTACGCTTATTACAGTTATCAGTTTTTCTCACCGAAATGAAAGAAGCATTTTCACTAGTGCGTTAATTACAAAAAATTGACTTTATTACTATAAAAAAATTGTCTTTTTATGGACCTATCAAATTAAGAATATGAAACTTACTCTTTGTATCCAGAACTCTTACAAAAAAACATGCCGCTCAAACTTGCTACCGAAAAAATTGACTGTATTGAAAAAACTAGCCTCGGTCATGACATTTTAGTCTAACACTTTGTGAATTAACTGTATTGTAACTGAAGAAAAGCCAGTTTAGTTGTACGAAAAATTCAAAGAGAAGTCACTTACCATAATCAATTTACGAGGGGCAGTCAAAAAGTAATGAGTGTAGGTTTCTCGCAGCTATATGTATTGGAAGGAAAACAAAACACAACACATAAACAAAGCCCAGGGATTGGGAATTTTATTGCAACTTTTCACTGCATCTCTGTGTTTGTCAGTACCAACTTGCCATCAATGAATTGGGACACATTAGTTGTAAAACTCGTTACATTAGTTGTAAAACTCAGTAAGCTGCGTTTTTGCCAGATTTTTCGGCTTGCTTGAGTTGCTCATCAGAAGTAAACTGCTGTCCTCTAATTCCTTCTCTTATTGGTTCGAAAAGATGATAGTCAAATCTGAATATGAGGGATGAGTTACCGTTGTTCATCAAAAAGAAGTAATAGTTACGAGTTTTGAGACTGGTGTGAGGCCTGGCACTGTAGAGTTGCAGCAGACTTAAGGCATTTTCAGGTTAGGTCGAACTTTTCTTCAGTCTTGCTGTGACAAGTAATATCGTCTAGCCCTTTGGAAGACTGTTGTTTGATGTTTACCTGGTTTTTAATACAGTTAACTTGTTTACCACATTTTGATTCGGGCAAAGTTGTTTGCAAGGATCGGTAAAACTCGCAATTTTGAACTGAAGAAATCCCGGTGATTTCCCATTGTTTTTTTCTGAGATCTTTTAGGAAAAGATGTTTTTTGATAATATATAGATGTCCGCAAATTTTTGAGCTAGTGAAAAATGGATAGGTAGTGTCTATGTGGATCTATCTTTGCTTACTTTGAGAATAATTGTTGTTGTTTGTAGTGCGCAGTTAAGGGCAAAGTCTAGTTGTGGACAAAAAAGAATTGTTATTTCAAACTTGTTTCATTTATTATATATCAAAGAATTTATATCAAACCTTTACAAACCCCCCAAGAAAAATGTCAAGTGGTATGAAATACGGAAGCTATTACAGAAGCTTGCAATCATATGTGTCGCGTAAGCAAGATTAAACATTTGTAGAATACTGAATAAATCGTTCCTTTTTGGATTTTTGTCGTTAATTTTTTTACTACAAAATCTGTGATCATTAGCATGCAGGAAAAAAGTTATGGTTTTTATATTCAACAGTTATTGTGATGTAAGAAAACGTAAATTAAGATAAACTTTTGAAACACCCTGTATAATGTAACCAAAGTCAATCATGCAATAAATTAATTAAACGACCAAATTACACTTTCTCCTATGTGCTGGCTGTATTTTTTTCTCAAGGAATTGTTTTTGAAAGTTACTGTGATCAAGACATTAATTAAAGCAAGGTTATATTAGTCGAATGCTTGATGACTATTATTTTAATTAAGTTTTGCATCATTGGTCATCCATATTTTAGCACTTTAATATATTAAAAAGTATCTTATTTTGCTTTAAAAGCAGCTGCTGAAGATAGTTTAACTTTTGAGGCCAGTAATTACACTACTTGTTTTTATCGAGATTGTTCAACGAGTGCTTCTTATTCAAGCAGCAATACAAAGAATGCAGATGCGAGACGTGCTAATTAAGTCGAAGTAGATAGTCTTTTTTTGGTTTTAAAATTAGAAAGAGTTTTAGGAACGTGTTAGGACAATTAAGCGTTAGTATTGTTATGGGAGAGGCAGAAGCACGATGAGTAAATGCGCTTTGTATTAGTGATAATAAGAGGAATGTCCACAGAACTTAGCTTTCCTTATTTTGCAAAAGGTTGTTTTTAGAGAAGAGAAAGCCGCTATTTAATCGAATAGGTGGCTTGTTGGTTTGAATGTTTTACGAGAATTTGGTAGTTTCATTGAAAATAAAGAAGCTCGACAACTAGGTAGCAAGCTTTTTTTGACAGTAAAGACTATGTACTGGTTGTTGTAAAAAAAAAAAAACTTAAAACATACAGCTGATGAACAGTTTTCACTGCTGCATTTTACAAGCTCACGCTGTAATATGAAAGCTAATTCGTTGAAATTGCGCTCAACCAGATATGTTTGTGGCTTTGGTGGAACTTGCTTTAGGACTTGCAGATTAAATGCTTGAACTTGTCCGCGTTTTGTCAGCTTTTTTATTTTGCAGATCTTTCGATGGGTTGAGGTTTGTTGAGACAAGTGACAGCAGTATCCTCCTGCGCTATAATTGTAACTACCATAACTAGATCTAATTTTTCAAAGTGCAAAGAAGTTTCAACCTGCGGATTGTGGAATAGGCTGTAATTTTTAAGAGGTATAGTTTTTAAATTTTCATCGTAGTTTTAATTGTCTATTGCGCTCTGTTTTTAGTTTTTATTTTATCCCCGAAGCTGTATATAATTCTTAACAACTTATTACACGACACAGTAGTATATACGTATTTATTAATACTGCGGGGCAGAATATGAAACATAGGTGGTATTTTAACAAAGTTTTGGGCAGTGGCTTTTAACCGTTCGTTAATCATGCCCCCTTACCTATTCCCTCAACACTTATTGTCCTTGTTCAGCAAACGCCTCGTGCTCTCCCTGTAGGCCACGGGCCCACTGTTAAGAATCTCTGGATTTGGGCTAAGAATTGCTTTTAGGTTTTTTGGCTTTCAGCTACGATTATGTTTTTTAAAATCTGTCATTTTATAATCGAAATAGCATTAACGGGCCAACAGTTAATTGTTGTCACACTATTGCTGGGATGGTTTTGGCAGGCTTGAGAATGCATAGCCAAGAGTTCGTTGTTTTTCATTTGTCTTGTATGTTGCACACTCTCCAAACTAGATCTAATCGACCATCCATCAAGTTATTTGCATTTACACGAAAATTCCCAACGTGCGTTCATTTCGTATATTCTTTTTCTGATGTATTTTTTCTTAAATTTTCTGATTTATATTTTCTTTGTTATTACGCTGAAATGATAAAGACCCAAGACCACCGACGGTTACTAGCATAAGTTTCCCACGTCTAATGATAAGTTGAAATGTTATTTTAGAATAATCACTCATCAACTATAACTAGGGAGTTCTCTTCTTAGAGGTAGTTTAAAAGTCTTCCAGCTAAAAATACTTGGTGCGTGGCATTTTAGATCAGAGAGATCTAAAAGTAAATTTATTTCATGAATTGTTTTCAGGTATCAGTTACTTTTTAAGGCGAATAGTGAACTGACTGGCTATTACGTTTATCAATACAATTTCATTTATTTCAGCTTTTATTCTTACATAGTAGAAGCATTCACCAAAGAAATGGCTCGAATGAACAGGCCTGCTCCTGTTGAGGTTCGATACAAGAACCTTCGATTTTTGATCGCACACAACCCGTCCAATGCTTCCATCGAGAAATTTCTCGAGGTAAATATATCGCTGTGCGTTGTTGTAGAATGGTGCTTATTTTTAGTGTGTATAGTTGCAAGGAAGCTGTATCATGGCGTGTAAATACAATATTGGCTCACAAGTTAGGTGGTAGTTAGATATCTGTCTCTGAAATGAAGAGTTCCGGGTTTTAAATCCGGGCTGGTCCAAATTTTGTGCTGCAGTATTGTTAGTAACTCAATGCGACGTACATATGAACTAATTGCCAGTATATATTGTGACTCCACGTTGTGGCGATGTGTTCTACAGCGTCCACTAACTTGTGCAATTCTCTCAAGCTGTACAAACAGGTGGTCTGTAGAGAGATGTTTGGTTTATTGGCATACGAACACCAGCAGCGCAGGAAGAAACTATTCCACGCTAAATAAAATGCAAATCAACGGACAATTACAATGAGGCAATATATGAAAATACAAAGACATCAAAGATTCATTTTTTGATATAGGTGCGCTTAGATATCTTGAGATTCGAGTACTCATGTTTGTGCTATTCGACTGCTAGAAATATATTTAACTTTTGCTGTTCATTATCTTTTATGATCGCTGCATAATCTGCGTTAAGTTTTATTCCTCTTTCGGTAGCATCGTTTACAACCTATACTTCTTGGACAAAAGATCTAACTGTGTGAAAGGTAGAGCAACCATTCGTTTGGTGGAAGTTGTAATCAACTATGATGCCATTCAAATTCGTCCCACACAAACCAGAACTCTAGGCCAATTAGGCCTGCTAATGATGTGATGCAGCTAATAGAGTTGAAGAGAGATTGGCCGCGTAGAAATACACCGGAACATGCAGTCGAGAGAAATTTTCGAGCTGCTGCTGCTGCGTTTCCTCCATCAACCGAATTACAAGCGAAAAGGGCACTCACTATTGTATCCTCAACAAGATACCTAGGATGTTTCACCATCTTTTGTAAAGTTCCAGTGCAGCAACTATATCAGTACTTTCATAATCCAGCGTGCTGTGAATGGTGCTCATGTCGTTGATAGCTGCTTCGTAACCATTGCTTGATTTTAACCAAGCAACAACATAAATGATTGCAAGCAAAAGATTTATTCTGGCGAACAAATTGACTTACTCAATTGTTTAGGGCATCTGCTCAGACCACATAAACGTCTTCTGCCAGTAGAAATTATTTCCATCCTCCTAGCATGATGAGTAGGTCCAGATTTAGAATGCACGAGAGCTACTTGTGAAGTTGCTCTAAGCAACGCAGGTTTCTTTGTCACACACTGCTTGTAGTCATCACGCTCCAGCGCACCTAATCAATTATTTCAATTCTTTAATTTCAGCTGCAACTCTCTTTTGTAGTGTGATGGAAATGAGTAAGACTTTGAATGGCTTAGACCAGCGATGTCCTACTTGCGACCCACGGCATTGTTGTACTTCATAGTTGCCTTGTACGATGATCTTTTTTTCTGGTCCTCGGTTTTTTTAAAGCAGCGTTTTGACTGATTTTCACATCCGTACCTTTTTTTGATCATTGGTTTTTTTGCTAACGCCCTTCCAAACTCTTATAGAAAAAATTTGTTCAAAAAGTTGATATGTGAATGGTTTTGTGGCACGATAAAATACTTATATTTGTGATATTGCCCATTGGAAAAAAAGGTTTGACTACCCTTGCCTAGCCTTATCAAGATTAGGCCAATTATTTTTCAGACGCTTAAACATCAAATTACAGTATATTTTTATACGCGTACCATCTGAAACAGAGTAGAACAATAGGTTTAGATCAAAGATTACAGAAATTTTTACAATTTCAAAGAATTGTGAAGCACCCGCATTATAACTTCGCACTGCTTAGCATTGTGTTAGGTATTGTACTGGCATATTACCTCATCATCATCATGACATTTAATGGTTCTACTGTAACTTGATAGTTGCGGTATCACCTGAGCTTAAGTCGGTATCTATTTCAATGTGTGATCGACCTTGTTTGGACTGATCATGAAACTTACGCAATTGTATGTCATACCATGGTGCAATAAGTTTTTCTTTGCAATCGATTTTTTATGTGTGAGGTAAATACTATGCTTTTTCATGCTTTTTAACGTTTATGTCAACTTGTATGAATGGCACAGGAAATTTATTGTCTATAGCATTTTGAAATTAAATGATTTTGCAACAAAATTCTCTGAAAAGCATATTTATAAGTACAGTATTTTATAAACATTCTTTTTCATGGAATAATTGTTTCGGTAATGAGTTCCGGTAGTTGAAAAACTTTTTGTGGTATTTTCTAATTTGTTCATTTAAGTAGTGCTTTTTGGTAGTTTTTATCATATCCTCTTTAAGTCGTTATTTCAAACCTTGTTATTAAGGAAATTAACGTTTATCCAAATATTTGACAAATGTACGTATACGGAAGCGGTGATTTAAGCAAACATGAATTAATTTGATTGCTACCGCTTGAGGAAAACTTATTTGAAAGTTAGAAGCATCCTTACACCGCAAGCATTGCAACCAATTAGGTAATATTGGCCGAAGGTGCCCAAACACACAACAACATAGAAATTATGCAAAGCGTTAAAAGTATACTCCTTTGATGAATACTATTTATTGATTAATTATTGCCCATTTCATTAATAATTGAAGAAAAGAGCGGCTGATAGTTTCAGTTTTTTACGATGGTACGTACTGTGGTCGGTGCCAAGTTGTGACGGGAGCTATAATTTTGCCAAAGAGTTGCACCGTTGTGTTGAAAAGTTCATTTCGTCTGGTATTTTACAAGTTACAAACAAAAAGTCTCGGCTTTGTGGAAAAGTATGTTGATTCCTTGTTTTTGCTCGTAAATGTTAGAATGATTTCTAATTCGGTTTCATTGATTGTGGAAGTGAATGACGTAATTTGGTAGAAGAGCATCCCATTTCCTTTTTTAGCATTGTTAGTATTGCGTAGATTTTATTACTGAGAGTCATTCAAAATTCATTTTTCTTATTAGAGCTTTCAAGAGTAATTTTTCTCAAAATGGCCCGATATACGATCACATTGTAAATGATATAATTGTATATTCTTATTTTATGGCACGGCACTGGTTGCAATCTTGTTTTTACTAAGCACGCTACATTGAAACTAGCCACTGCATGCGTAATAAACGTCAACACAACTACTTTGCCGTCAGAACTACTTATACACGGCATGGTCTTCTGGAAAGACTTATTTCTGAAAGCTCTCTTGTTGATCAAAGTAAAGCAAAACCAGTTGATTGGTGATAAATGTCCAGCATATTGCATCAGGAATGTGTGAAGGGAAATGACGTGAATCGAGATTGGATTGTCAGATATCTGTTTAAAATCTATCCGTGCCAGCCTGATGTGCATTTATTGCGTAGTTTGTTTAGTTCAGGGGTGCTCAACCTTTTCACTATTGGAGGCCATTTTATAGACTCTATGTCAATTTGCGGCCGCCAGTAAAGCAAATTGAAGATTTTTTTTAGGTAATGTAAAAGTGAAGATCTTTTCACTGCTTGGAGACCTAAAAGTTTTTGTTATAGATTTTTTTTGTGGGGTGATCGACTTCAAATGTATGTGCTCGGCCGCACATCTTATTACTCAAGGCCACCTGTAGATCCCTGGTTTAGATGATAAAATCGTCTTTAACTATTTTGTAGGTCTCAGACTTCTGGGAACTTGCTGCATTTAGCTGTTACGTCTTTGCGCATTTTGTAAGCGGCCAGCTTTGAAGTTGTCTAGACGACGTTTTTAATCAAGCAGTTCAAACTGGTTTGATCTGGGTGTTGACAAGGTGGTAATTAGTTTATAGTAACATGCACGAATTCCTGGCGAGCGGTTATTATTGTCTTTTTTGGCATGTCCATCTTGGCAAGCGAAGAAAGCCGATATTTTAGTCATCCCGAAGTGTACTGGTTGTTGCCCAACGATATGAAATTACACGATTAGTCTACTGTTAGTGCTTCGAACGGTGTTGTTTTACTGTTCATAGTGGAAATTACTGATGTTGTATTAGGTTAAATACAGATCACTGTGCTTTATATTGTTAATAGCACAATAAAAACGAATTAAGCTGTAATAGTTGTTAGATAGATAGTATTCAGTTAAGATTGCAATACGTATGATGTTCAAATCGAATTTGTACATGTACTGATCCATATCACATGGGCTAATTCACTGAACAACTTACAATACCTGGTTGTATTAAAAAAAACTTTTTTGTTAATAACTATCTTAGCCATAATTACTTTATGACGTTAGGTAATTGCTTTATTAGATTAAATAAGGCTTTAATTCAGAATTAAAATAACCTATTGTCAATTATTGTAGAAAATTTGAACTTACGAATGTCACAAAGATTATAGCTTTTTTCAAAATAGAACCACTAAAATATTCAAAGCAAAGTTTTTAGAGTTTCGGAAAGCGTGGGGTTTGTAGCTCATACAGCGGTCCTCAAACTGGGCTCCATAAACCACTGGGCGTCCGTTCTAGGTGTCTGCAACAGCCATTACTTTTTGAGTAGCAGATTACGTTGAAGGCTTCTATCGCAAGTAACGCCAAAAAATAAAAATAAAAGGTCATCAGACCAACTAATGGGTAGCTCTCCGTTATTTTAAACCAGCAAAATGAACCCACCATTTTAAAAAGTTTGAGAATCACTCCTCTAAAGAGAAGCAGCATTTTCACCATTTGGTTTATAAGTGGTTTACGTTCTTCTAGTTCTATGTAAACTTTTTGCACATTTGTTTACGAGCTTTTTGGCCGCCACTAAACATGTTGGAATTGCACCAATTGCTCCGCGCTTTTATACTTTGTATCTTTACTGAAAGGAAATATTGCGTTATCACATCTTTGTTCTATATTTCATTTTGCGACGTGCCTCATCCGCAGAGTTGAAAATAACAATAACCGTAATTCAAAGAGATTTTCCCAATAGGCGCTTTCTAGTAGATCATTGTAATCTCGTAATGTAGCATCCAGTGCTGTGAGCATTGTTATTTCCGAACATAGTTCATCCAGTGCGTACGACGATAATTGCTGAGCATTACATTATATCCGAGATAGAGATCAATTCATTCATGCGTATAAGCTTGTGCTCTGTTTGCAAGTGTTTATTTACACGGAGCCACTACGACGGGTAGATTGGTGCGATCACTCGCTAAGTGCTTCACTTGAGGGCACAACAAGCGACCTTCCTGAGTTTTTTTCGCAACATCCGTTTCGTGCTAAGCTCCAAGCAAGAAAGCTCTGAAACGTTTTGAAAGTCGTGTGACTCGACAGGCAAATAAAGCCAGGTTTACCGGCTGTGAAGATCGCTATAACCACTTCACCTCCACACCGGCTACATCGAGATGTGTTGCAGCAACTCGGTTGCAGCGATCAATTTAGTAACAACTGATTTGTAAGGGGTTTTCTTTCGTGTGGCTTTCAGTTTTGTTGCGTAACATAACACTGAACAGTGTTTATTTTTGAAGTAATATTCATATGTTTTCACCCCAGAAATGTTTCCTATCATTGACCTGGATATTATGAGAGATTGTTTCCAACCGTTTTAATATAAAGCGCACGACCTTGCCTGTGAAACCAACATTTAATGTGACAGTCTGTGCATACTGTTTATCATTTGTGTTAATTCTAATTTTCATCAATGTAAGACAAATTCCTGTTGATTCATTTGGCTAAATGGACAGAACGAGTTTTGTTATGTGAACTAAAATTGAAGTTACATCACCTTTACGCAACACACATTTAATTGCATATCTCACTCAAATACACATCTTTGTACTACTGTAGTTGCTTTCTTCATCTTGAATCCCTTTCGTAAATCGGTTCCGGAACACGCTATCATAACTCACGCTGTAAACAGCTATTACTAACAGGTTTTTTTGCAGATATTGAAACTCCATGAAGCAGACACAGTGGTGCGAGTTTGTGAATCAACTTACGATAAAGAAAGACTGACAGCAAAAGGAATACAAGTGCTGGTAGGTTGGGTTCATTGTGTGTCGTTGTCAGTGTGGAATGATGCTTGCAGATCTGATCGCGTTTAGAATCTTTGTAGCAGGTAGAGCCAAAATATTTTAGCATGGTTTGGATGCTGAAAAAAAACAAAAATCATTTTTTGCTTTACATGTTGTTGCTTAATTTAAATGCGTGTACTACCCAAAACAGTCATTGCCTAAACTTGGCTTGCGGAAACTTCCTTCCAAGATCCTACAATCCCAACAGAGGTATGTCACTGCAACGACAAACTTAAAAAACTATGTAACAAGTTCTTCGTTTTCTCGCAGGACCACCATCCGTCGCATGTTTTTGGATTTATCATCTTTAAAAAAATATTTTGAAAAATACGAGTTATCATTTGTAAAAAATGTTTTCATTTGAGGCATTGCGGTTTGGAAGTTAATTTACTTGGTAGATAATTAGTGAATGTTTTAGGATTGGGAGTTTGATGATGGAAGCGCTCCTCCTAAGATCGTCGTTAAAGATTGGTTGAAATTGTTAAAAGCTCATCTGAAAGAAAGTCCAAATACGTGTGTAGCTGTTCACTGTGTTGCTGGACTGGGAAGGTAAATTTGCTTGAACGTATACAAATGCGTCATTAACATTTTAGTAAACTTGACATTATTACCTTGGCATTTTGTTTCAAAATTTTTTTTGAGCTTGAAATCATTTTTCGTCTCATATATGAAATTATGTCTGTCCACCATTGCTTACGTAATTCTGATTTGCAAGTAAGCCTTCAAATTTAGTACGGCTTTGCTAGCTAATAGTGTTTTTGACGCTTAAACAGAATCAGTGTGTTATTAAACCTGGAGCATTCGTACCAAGGATTGATACGCCATCTGTTGAAGTTCGCTTTACATTGTTTCAGAGCTCCTGTTCTAGTTGCCGTTGCATTAATGGAGGGAGGAATGAAATATGAAGACGCAGTAAAGTTTATCCGAGAGTAAGTGAAGTGACTTGTCTGATCAACAGCATTGCAATCACTTGTAGAGCTGAAGTAAATATACTTCGTCATTTTAGCAAAATTGATTGGCATGCGGAGACTATCAGGACGATACGTACAACTAAACTTACTTTTAAGTCAACCTAAAGAGTAACATACAAGACTTTCGACACTTTTGCTGCCCAGTTTTGCGCAACTGAAGTCAGAGGTTTGCTATGCCAAGTTTGGTTTACGGTTTTTGTTTGCGGTTAAGTTAGCATTAAAGAATGTTGCTCAATGCAACACGAGACTTAAAAAAGCCACAGAATAGTTGGTTGACCCAATGAAAGAAAGGTGATTTTAAAATTATTTTACAAAGAGATTATGAAAGCGTTGAACTTTCAAAATTGAAATGGATCGCATTCGTCCGGTTGTCTGTCTTATCATTGCTTCACTAGATTTGAAGCGACTTTTATCAAAATCATTTTTATAAATGATTTAAAACCGCAGTAAAGTACATTCTTTGTTTAGGAAGCGACGTGGTGCGATCAACAAAAAGCAACTTTTATTCTTGGAACAATATCGCCCCAAGTATTGCTTACGAATGCGTGATAACAGAGCAGCCTGTTGCATTCAGTAACTGCATACTAACAACTCCTTGAAAAGGACTGTCACCATACAAAACAGCTTATACGTGTCCGTGATCGACTGGATGTTGAGTTTGTGTCGAAAGTAAAATGTTATATCTTGGTTTTGGTTCTACAATTATGTGCTATTAGAAACCTCTGTAAACTTTGTTGTGAAGTAGGTTCTTTAAAAGATGTTTTACCCGCTAGACTTCAACTGGAATTGAAAAGCTCTTCAGCCCATTCATGTTTTTTTCGAGCACTTTTCTTACTTTTTTTTCCGCATGTAGATCAACTCGTTAAGTCACTAGTCGTTGTTTACAAGAATGAATTGTTGTTGGCAGTGATAGGTTGATTTGTCGTTAACGTGTAATTTCACCCCACTTGTGGCGAAATCGGAGTGTGCTTATTCCCATTGACTAATTTATGTGTTACTTGCTTGCTGAAGCAGTTTGTCAGTAACAGGAAAGGAAGACGCTACTACAAAAGTTATTTTTGAGCCTTCATTTAAATCAAAGTTTTGATCATTTTACACATAATTTAACATTTTTTATTTTGCTTAGTGTCAATTAACTACGTCCCTGTCGTGAAATGCGTAATGATTTCAAAGATCGTTGTAACAGACCGTTATTGAGCTGTCTAACACTGTCAA
The DNA here is from genome assembly GCA_963675345.1 of Trididemnum clinides. Taxonomy (NCBI): domain Eukaryota; kingdom Metazoa; phylum Chordata; class Ascidiacea; order Aplousobranchia; family Didemnidae; genus Trididemnum; species Trididemnum clinides. Next base: position 3,319,608 of record OY776299.1, read on the forward strand.
CGATGCACAAATAAAATGGTATTTTGATATATTGTCACGATGTATTTGTTGAATGACATTGCTATTGATAGAATGTTTATTTGTATTGGCTCCTTTTTAGTCATTTTACGTACAGGATTTTTACAATCTTGTTCGGAAATTATTGAGATTAGGCTGTAAAATTGACAAAACGATTCCCATTAAAATGCATGTGCTGATGTCCTCCTACCAAGTATTTCATTTATTTGTGTCTACAACGTGGCTTTTTCATCTAGCTGCTTGTATGTAAATTCGTATCGGACTGCTGACGTCATAAAAATGTGCTCTTTTTTACCGAAAGCGTGCCTTACTGCGTTGCAAGCTGGGAAGCCATTTCAAGATTGCTTGCTGTCTACTCAATCATCTTTTTCAGTGATCGTTAAATACCTTGCTTGACATTTGTCACGTGTACTTACGCGCTTGGCATTATTGTTAGAGACGCCTTGAGTAATCCGGCCGTTCAAACTAAATAATGCAAATTCCTACAAGCTTCCTATATTTTTGTTTGTTTTTGAAGTGAATTCTGATTATTTGAACTATAACAGAAATGCTAACGATAATATTGCAATAAATAAAGCAATCCGGTGAATGAGTCATGTTCCAAGTGCCATTGATAAGTGCCACCTACATACAAATAAGAGTCACCAAGAAGCGCGATGTTGTTTTAGCGCGAAAATACCGTCGGCAAAGTGATAAAAGGAGAGAGATAAGAATCCGTTTTGCGTTTTTAGTCGACAGCTTACGATAGTGCGCATAATAATTTCTTGGTTTTTTTATGATCAATGAGAACATTTTTGAAATCTTCAGTTAAGCCACTCCTGGATTTGCATGTTATTTACAACCACAAGCCGCTGATAAAGGCTTTGATTTTTTTGTTTCTCAAAAATCTAATCATTTATTTGAGAAATTGATCAAGTTTAAATGCTGAATGATTATTCCAGACCGGTCTCCTACGAGATCAGAAATGCAAGGATCCTGTGTAATATCAAGAAAAAGGAATTTTTCTGGAATAAATGAAGCATAAGCATTTCTGTTGACAGCAATGAGATGTTTGTGTTGGTGACAACAGTGGGAGTTGGAAGCCATTTTTTTGTTCAACGATCAACTTTTGTCAATTGTCTGGAGCGCCTTGACTCTGCAGTTAGATGCTGTCCGTGCGGCCAAAAAGCAATTTTTTTAGGAGACCCAGTGTGTTCCAGTTTTTCTGCTAAGCATGCGTAATTCTGCGAGCTCTTTGCTGGTCACAGTGGCATCAACAAATCTTCCGTTTTTCTCTTTCTTTTTCCTCCTCTCGTTCTGTTTTTGCTGCACTTTTTTCTTCTCCGTCTTTCTCACGCATTTGGCAGGAACTGTCTTTTTTATCCTATTCCTTTTCTATTCGGCTACAATAGGTCTCCGATGACTCGTTTGCTCGGGATAATCACAGGTTTGGCCCGTCGAGATGCGCTGCTGCAGCCATCTACAATCCCTTGTAGTCGCCTACCCTTTTATCCGCTTATCCTTTCGTACTGGAAGGGTACTGTCCGATCAGATTTTTTGACACACAGGCTTCCTCTGTAACCACTGACGAACTTGTGCCTTCTCGTCACGCTCGTGGTGTTCTATCTAGTCCTCGCTCCGACGGACACGGCCATCTGTTAAACTATTATTTCTCTAGAATTGTCAGAATTGAGAATTCTTCATGAAGAACCTGCGGTCATCTGATTTCTGACAGTTCTCATTCCGTCATACTCAGCTATGGACTCTTAGCGCCGCTCGCTCTTGGCATCTGCTTTCCTATGTAAAGATCTTTGGTATTGGAGAGTTACCTGGCTTCTAGGGCTTAATAGTTTTTTGTCGCGCTCCCATCCGAAGAGGTCGTACACCAGAAACAACAAATTGCTATTGAAGCTTCAGTATCTTCTTCGTCAACGTTGCAGATCGTGGACTAGTAAATTTTAGCACTCTAAACAATATGTAGCATGAAAAATGGATTCAAAATCAATAACAGAAACGCTTCAATCTATTGAGAACAGCAAGATCTTAATTCATTTAGCTGCGCACTAAGTGCATCTTGAAAGCGTAAAGTGTTGCAGACATTAGGCAAGATGCTAAGCTCCTGGAGGTCGAAAGATAAGGTCACACTTTATTTCTGATCACGGTACACTAGACTCAGTTGGAGTAGTTTTTAAAAATCGTCTCTTGGCAAACAGGTGCTCTTGATCTTAGCACAAACTTAAAGTAATCTGTATTTTACTCCACAAAGATCTCTTCTTGAAAAACACAAAAAACCTGTGTTTTTGACTTTATGCATCAAAGGTCTATGATTATTTTTCAGCACTTAAAATTTTCGATGAACAAAGCTTGGTTTTTGATATTTTTGTAATTAATAGCTTGAATTTGAAGAATGAAAAAAGTTCTTGATCAGCTGTGAGAAATGGGAAAATTTTAAAGATGTTCTCACTAATAATCAAGAGCAACGAAAAATGATTCTGCACTGTGAGAGAGGCGCACAAAGTTTTACCCAGTTTTCAAAAACCCACTTTTCCTTAGAGTAGGTTTCATCTTCGTGTGCGCAAGATCTTTCTTTTGGGAGAAGCTTCTTGCTTATAAACTTCTTATTAGCCCTTTTTGGTCGTCGTCAGTTAGACTGGGCAAACACCACGGGTAGACGGCTCGGCCCGGCATGTTTCTGCCACATGAAGATCGATCGCAAACGATCCAACCACTACACCACGGAGCCGGTCAGAGTAAGCTAACTGAAACGCAATTGTTGCCGACCGTGATCATTCTTTTTATGTTTGGGCGAGTAGCATTAGCGATGATAAAGCAAAGGTCTACCAACACCCAGTGCAAATGAACCCTGATTTAAGTAGGTAGCAAAAAAATGCTAAAAGCTAACTGAAATAGCAAAATTTATGACATCGCTTATGATTGAAGCGAAATAGCTTATGGGCTAGGTTTGCTTATTTAAAAATAAAGTCCGTAAAATTTTCTGGCAAAAGCAAGCAACTGTTCATTTAAGCAGTTGGGTTCATTGCAGTGCTTATAAAAAAAAATTGCCGTCACCCTAGTTCAAGGATCGGCAAACTTTAACACCCTGAAAGCCGCTTGACCAGGTGTCCACGAAAAAGAAAGTACTGGAGGCCACAAACACTTTTTGATATCTGAAATCAAGACTATCTTTATTGTGTCCACATGCTGTTTATTCGTTTTTTTTTACTATTGCGCTTTTATAAACAATAGTAGCCTACATTTTGCAACCTTAAAGTGTTGATTATGTAATCCATAAACCGCTACAGTAAAAATCATATTTTATTATGTTGGGAATAAACTTTGAACTTTTAAAAAATAATTGCGAAAAACCACGCCAAACTAAAGGTTTTCGTCAAATGAATTAAAAAAGCGGAACTTAAATTATTTAGGCTAATATAGCTGACGAAAATTGCAGTATCAATGAGGTGGTCTAGAATTTGAGGGCCCGCTTTGCAATCGATAGATCTGTGCTCAAAGTTCTCGTTGAGTCATACGAAAGAATTTAAAAGTGATATTTGCTGCTTCCTAGCTTGGCGCATAGCACGACATGGATAGTGGAGAGAACAAGCTGACGAATTCGCTTGTTGTTATCTTTATGTGGCAGACAGATGGTGAAGCCGAGCAGCTTACCCGTCACAATGGCACAGTCTGACTAAAAACATGCAAATAGAGCAAAAGGTCACACGTATGAATGAGTGAAAGTGCCATGAACCGTCATCCTTATATCGTCTTTTGGCTTTTGAAACGTATAACAGAGCCTTAAAGTGAATAAACAAATAAATTGGAAAAAAAGCACTTATGTCACTAAACAATCAAAAAAGAAATGAATATGCGCAAAATATCCGTATAAGTGTTTATTTTATATGGTTTATGAATATATGCTCCTAAACCTCCGCTCGCTTTGTCTGGAAATCCTTTTGTGACCCTCATCCCTGAGCGCAGTGATTAATCGCATCAAGTTTCATCTTTGTACGTCCACGAGTTTCGGAAGACTTAAAGCGAAAGATTTTACGCACGTGTGCCCATAAAGTGCTCTGCTTCGTCGTATGAATTTTCCCCAGCGATGGGGAACCGCCGGTTAAGAATGAAAAAGCCACATACACTTGTCAACAGGTTGCAATTCGTTTTCGTGGAAATTCAAAAAAGAAATACATTGGTGGGAGCTGTTTGGTAAAATGACGAAAATGACGTTTTAGGTTTTGCTGCTTTTCTGTGTTAAGACCTACAATTATGCAAACAAATGCGAAGGGTAAATGAAGTAGTACGTTTGTGTTTGCTAAATTTAGTCTCCCAACTACTGCGTTTTAATTATTTTACTTGTGTGAGAACTAACTTTGCTGCTGGAGATAAGATTTTGATTGTTTGAAAATCCCTCATGCTAAGAAACTGATTACATGTTCTTTTGTTGAAAAACTGTCTTATTATTCATTTTCAATCTAAAAGTCTGCACCTCAGACAATCTTTGAATTGCGGAATTACCGCTTTGTTGTCAGTTTTTTTACGTTTGCTTTGAAATTTCTGTAGTCTTTGTTTTGTGAAATTCTGCCTTTTTGTTTAGGAATTCACAGCCACGTGATGCGGTGTATTATCAAGTTGTTAATTGCGAAAACGTTTTGTTCATTTTTCAAACGCTGCCGCAAAGTGAAGATAGTTTCAAGGGTTGCAACCATATATTTAACTTGGGTAAATTTCATTTTTGCAATCTTCTCTGCTCTCGCCTTTTCTGGATGGTACTGTGATGAGTTAAATGATCAGCAATTGAGAACTGAGTTTTGGCAACCGCAATCACATCAGATTTTCTTAATTATATTTAAATTGTTTTTCAATAACTTTCTCCATATATTTTTCAACTATTGCTGCTTCACGTTAGTAAGAGGAAAAGATTGGAGAAGGTTTGGAATAGCTTCACCGCAAAAAAAATGAGGCGTGACAGTGGTGGTGGTGGTCACAAAAACTTTAAGAAATTGTAAAATTTTGCAGAGCTTTGGTGAAAGTAACACCGCAGCATCTAATATATAAAGTGTAATTCTGTCTGTGTGTCTGTTTTAACTCCTCTGAAACTGCTAGAGGTACAAGCATCAATTTTGGCACGATTAATCACCATTCCCTGGTGAGTGTCATAAGAGTAATCGTGATGTCATGATGACATCATAATCAAGAATATCTTTTTAATTTACATTACTTGACAGAGGACAACCGCTTTTTGCTCGAATGGAAACCAACTTCCGACTTACCACATTACAAAAACTTTCATTTGTTTAGGGTCTAAAAGAACATCACAATCAACGCTTTATTGCACAATCTGTTTTTTGTTTTTTCTCAAAAAGTACTGATCGCACAAACGCGATTAAACGCTGTTTCAGAAGATATTAATAAGGTGCTTTCGATAAAAACAATTTTGCAACAATCAAAGCTTATTTGACAATGTTACGAGCAATTCTTTACATAAGCACTTTAAACCCTATATGCACTTTTCTTCTCTTTTTCGCTTGCACGCATAAAACTGGCTCTACGATGTCATAATATGTCCCCTACGATTAACACAAATCTTCGCTACCGCAGATCATAATATAAAGATGTTTTCAAAAACTGCAAACTTTTTGCAAAATCAGTTTACCAAAACACTGATTCATCACCTCATCTCTCAACTGATTTTTTCAACAAATTAACGGTTATTTCAGAGCGATTCCGATAGTGCATAATAGGTACAATTAATATCAGTTTTTATACTAAAAAACCTGAACTTTAAGACCTGTGGTGTAACTTTTTACTCCTCCCAAAAAGTGGTAAGCTCAGTAAAAGCTGGTAATTTTAATACAATAACGTTATTGTAAGGTACTAACAATTACTGTTCTTTGAAAGCTTAGAAAATTAGCTTTCCAGCAATATGCACGTATCTCCAATTACTTAGGGCTAAGAATTAGTTTATGATGGCTGATCACAAATTGGTTGCCGTACATCATGTTCCGTTTTCAGTTGAACAATTATCCTATTTGACATAACAAACTTGCAATTGTTACACAAAGTCAGTTCTTTAGTACATTTTGACCGCTTTTCCTCACAAGCATGATTCTTTTGTATTGACGTTTTTTCCAAAACATCGATCAAAAATTGAAGTCTCTAATCGTTTATGAAATTTAGTCTACCGGTTAGAAACACCTAGATTTTAGTGCCTGCACTTCAAAAAATTGCAATTTCTAGAAAAACTAAGTCCTTTGGTGCATTTTGTCTATTCTTTCTCGATAGCATGGATCTTTGGCATTATCCATCAAAATATTCAAAAAGATTTATCGAAAAATGAAGTCTACAAATTTTAATATGTAGCCAACTCCAAACAAAACAGTTGGTGATCACACAACAAAAAGGCGATTGGGTAAAGGTGGTTCTTTCTTAACGTTTGCAACAAAAAGTAAGTGTCAAGCTACATATGATCTAAATGTGGAAGCAATTTTCTTTGCAATTGGGCGAGGCTGGCGCAGCAGCCAGCTGATTTGATCTCCTTTCATTTTGACATTATTAATGGGAGCTATTGCTATTACTTAACTGTGAGTGCTTCATTTCGGGTTAGTTTGCTTTTTGCATGGCAGCGTTTATGTCAGGCCCAAGGAACATGCACGCAATCAGAGACGTTAGTCCATGCTAATTCGCCTACGGTAACGAAAAAGTGGTAAGTAGCAATCCATATTTTTAATGGCTTAAAACGCATTGTGAGGTCATAATCTTAAATGTCATCGCAATGCTTGTCACAATACAGTGAGAACAGCAGCAGGCAGCAAAATTATCCACTATCATTTTGAGAGCGAACATAAATGGTAAAGCCCATTACTGATATTTGTAATTGCAAGGATATTGGTACAAAACACTAATCTTCATTTAACAGTAGGAAGGTCTGGATAAGGGGGCAAAGTTAAATGTAATAAAATCCCAAATTTAAGAAAAGATCAAAATTAAGCAATGATAGTATCAATTTGTAATTGTAACAGTGGATTAAGAGGGAATTTTTTTTGTTTGAAAAGAGCTTCATAGGCGCTTATTGCAATACAGGTTATATGACTTAAAGGAAAGGCATGGCCTTTTTTTATGCGATAGCCGAATTAAAGCAAACAACGCAGGCGAAAATCTTAATGTCACAAATATAAATACGAAAGCGGGCCCACCAAATTGTCAATTAGGCTTACCACTAACTCGCTCGTATCTTTAATTGTCAAAACGACCACCATTTAGGCGACGCCATCAATTTTGACAATGTCTCTCCTCCCCTCCTTAGACTTTTAAAAGCTACGAATGGTAAGTTGTGTGATGATTCTTTCTTTTTGAATACTTCCACAGTCTTGGCCAACGTGATCACCATTGCATGTACAGGAACTATGGCTAATATTTACTAAAACATTTCGTTGTGACTCTCACAAATGCTTGTACGATGAAGCCGGCGCCGCTGCATTAATTGATAGGAATTTAATTGGCACGGTGATGGTACGCCTTGCCGGGTCAAATCGCACCATACTTAGAAGAAACATGTTTTCTATTTTGCTTGATAATAGCTTTCTAGAGCTACCAGGAATCAAACCTGAAAATTTGGGAAAAGCAATGACTCATTTGACTTCTCGGTGTATACCTAAGTAAGGAAAAACGAATATGAATCATAATGCGTAGCCAGAAAGGACTTGAGATAGTTTGAGGGGAAATCAAAATTAACAACGTCACTGTGTCAAATCGCACCATATGGAAGATATTATTGGTATTTTGCTTTATAATCGCTTTATAGAGCTACCGGGGTCAAACCAAAAGTTTGGGGAAAAGCAAGGACTCTTTTAACTCACCACGCCACGTCAAGTAGGGAGAAAAGAACATGCTACATAATGCGAAGCTAGCGAGAACCTGAGAAAGTTTAAAAGGGAAATCAAAAGAAAACAGTGTCACTGCGTGAAATCGCACCACACGAAAGACATTTTTGCTATTTTGCTTCAGAATAGCTTAATATCAGAAATGTGTTTCCTACTTCCAAACTACAGGAAACGCAAGGCTCCCTTTGGTTTGTGTCAGCAATGAACAGAGCACATAGACCTAAGGCATAGCCAGGATCTTGAAATGAGATATTCTGTTAGGAAAAGGAGCAAAAAAAGTCGTGAAAATCTTATGTGCAGAAAACACATAAACTTTTGGTTCACACAAGAGCCTGATAGGTGAAGCCGTCTTGGCCGGCTGAATCGATACTCTCAATTCCGACGTTACTGATGGGGACTCTTTGGGTGATGCCGCTGTTGTATTTATTATAAAGCAAGGATGCTTTTCTTTTTTTGATATGCTGCGTGATAAGGTATTTATATACTCTACAGCATTGTAATAAAATTCCAAGTTTAAGAAAAAATCAATATAAAACTATAACCCTGACAATTTGTAAAACTGAATTTACGGAGAACATTTGTTTGAAAATAACTCGGCCTGATGTGCTTCTACTAAAATATGGTTAATGATTTTTGGGAAGCCATAGCCGCTTTTGTTGCTATGCCGGAAACAAGACAAATAGTGCAGCCAAATTAGGAACTTAATATCGCAAATATAAATAGAAAAAAGGCAGCAAATTTTTGCAAGTTGATGGCTGGCATTTGTTAGGGCGAGAAATTGTTTTTCCCTTTCAAAAAAGGCATATTAAAAAAGTTGTTATGACGTCACCAATTCCCTTATGGCACTCACCTGGAGGGGGTGTTTAGTCATGCAAAATTTGATGGTTGTGTTACACGTCAGTTTTGGTCACATATTGTCTTGATAACATGATCTACCTTCCGGCGGGTTCTCTGCGCCCGATGCGCTAATTAAGCTGATAAGGCGTATTGCAAGTCGATGAGAAGGCATTGTGGAACAATTAAGCTTGGACATGTGTGACGAGTAGACGCCGGTGTTGTGTTACGGATTTTAATATAATATACGTTTTATCTGCTTTTAGTCTGATTGGGGATTGAGCAACGAAAGAACTAGGATTTTAGGAGAAAGAAACGTAACACTGGCGAGCACGCCCAATGATTTTCTTTTGTCAGCCCCCGAAGTACTTGCTAAGGGAAAGTTTTATTCGATTTTTGGCATTGCTTGAGAGTTTTTGCGAAAGCGTGGAAGCGCCATGCATTTTTGGCTAGCTTACCGGAAACTATGAAGTTTGAAATGCAGGAAGCTGATAAGCAACTCCATGAATTATCTTTGATGCGTGAAAACAAAAGGCCACCCAAGTAGCGTGTAGAGCTACGAAGTCAAACAAAGCACGGTAGCAGTTGATTAGCCGCACCAGGCAATCGGAGAATCAAATCCAAGTTACGTTGCTGCGCTCCATCGGCTGGGAGAGATTGCAAATCCCAACAAAGAAGACTCCCAAACAAAAAACGATGTGTTGTACAATGTGTTAGTTGGTGTCTTGGTGAGTTGAGGTACAAGAATCTTGTCGACCACTTGATGGCCGGCAATGCGCAAGCTGACCGTCGCAGAGTTTTAGATACCGCGAAACGGCTATTAGCTTTGATTACTAATACCCTTCTGGGTGATTCTGCTGCATTATCCGCTATCGGACTTCAAAAATTGGTTAATCAAAAGAACCAGATCGAGGAATTAAAAGGCTTAATCGCAGATCTAAAAAAGAAGCGCAGGACATCAGAGATATGTGTATCAGGAAACCAAAGGTCTTACACTTATTATCAACAGTTACTTTTGAAGAAAAAGTGGACATCTACAAAGAAATTACCCAGAAAAAAGGCGGCGACATGGTGGCAACCAAGAAGTGTATCGCGACACTGCCCAAACATACACAAGAATCGGAGAAAAACATTTATTATGTGACTTCAACAAGCGAAGAACTATGTAAAAATGCGAAGATTCCTGTAAACGACAAGTGTGTGTTTGCGTTGGTAAATGCAGATGCATCAGTGACGGTATTGTCTGAAGAATTTTACAGAATGTGTTACTCTCCATCTTTGTTAAATAAAATAAAACTAAGTTTGTCGGCGCTGGCGATGAACCACTCATTTGTTAGGAAAGGCTGAGGATTTCACCGCCATTGGGGACTGTCAAGTGCCATTTGTTGTGCACGTGTGTAAAAATCTGACTAAGCCATGATTTTGGATTTGAATTTTTTGCAAAAACAGCAGTGCGCAGAAGATTACAAACAAAAATCTAAAAAGCTGGTGATGTTACCCTACACTTAACAAAGCGGCTAAGCCAGTTGTCTTCGTGCGGTGCGAGTCTGGTTAACACTTTAAAATTACCACCGTTTACCGAAATGATGGCGCCCTGCAAAATTATTGGTCATGAGTTTAGTGACAGTTCAGACGCTTATAGGACTCTCAGACGTCGAGAGAAACGAAGCGTTCTAGGGTAAATACGAAATTATGTGTGGAAGTGGTGGGACAAAACTTTGGGTGACTTTGTGCAAGTCAAAATAGCTAATTTCACCTCCACCGCTAAGTGTTAACTTATGGGAGTGATTTCTCAATATAGCACTTCTGGTACAATTAAAGGTTAAAAAGATGTTTATTTAGATTTAAAATCTACGTAAAATTCTTAAAAACTCAACGTTTCGAAACAAAAATCAGTTTTCGTCGTCAGGAGTGACTTAAGTTCAAACACAAAAAACGGTTGCATAATCAACAGAATGAAAAGGAGAAAAAGAAAGTTGTTGCAATAAACAAGTGCAGCAGCGACAATTAGCGGTTAAAAATTTATAAATTTGTACAGTTCGGGATAAAAACTGTAATTTTATCGTTGAAAGCAAAATCAGTTTTGTGTAAACAAAATGATTCAAAAAACCGCCTTTTTTGTAGTAACTTTCAATAGCTAAAATTGCAGAGCTTTCTCGATTCATCCGGTGTGCATTTAAGCAAACGTGTTTCACTAGTGCAAATTTCTTCTAAATTCTCATTTGTTGATTGGAAATAAAAAGATAACAACTTCTCAGTTTTTTGTACCAGAGTTCTGAGGTGACAGAGTTACTCCAGCTAGTGCTCACTGTACCCGTCACGAGAGCGTCGGTGAAATGATCTTTTGCTTCGCTGAAAAAAATCAAAACATGCAACAGAAATCGAATTGAAAAAGAGCGCCTTTCGTCACTAGCAATAATCGCCATTGAGATTGAGCAACTTCAAAATTGCGACGAAACAAAGATGACTTCTACAACAAAGTCATAAATGTTTTTGTCCAAAGAGATAGGCAAATGAATTTTATTTTCGAATAAATGAGAAAGCATGTTGATTTTTATTTTGTTTAGTAGCCTGAGAAACTGTATCTGTTTGTTATTGACTAAAAAAGCTGTGCAAACGTAATTTTGGAAAAGTAAGTGCCTCACCATCCACAAACCTCACCGAACGTCACTGGATAGAACGTGGTTTTAACTTCAAATCGATCGAAAAAATATGTCAGTTTTTGATGGTACCTCAAGTCACCTACATCCAAATACAGTGAACTAGCCGGCTTTGCCCGTGTAGCCCGACAGGGGCTCTCCATCAGCAATGTCGGGATTTAGGATTTCGATTCAACCGGCTGCGTCGACTTCATCCATCCGGCTCTTGTGTGAGCAGTAGCGAAAAGTTAATGAACTTTTTGCACTTTCACAATTTTTGTACACGAAATTGTGATCATCATATTCTCTTAATCATGACTGGAAATGCACACAAAGAATCTTGCCACAAATTGTTGTGGCATACCAACACTTGTGAGGGATCATACCAATAATCGTGGGGGAGCAGTGAATGAAACATAGGCCTAATCAAAGCTGATTTTAGTGGCAAAATTGTGGTTGCTTTCATAATTACAAAAAAATCTATTTGATTATAAGCCTATTTTGCGATGTGGTGTTGCCCTTTTTCTACTTATATTAGTGGCATTAAGTTCCTAATTTGGCTGCACTATTTGTCTTGTTTCCGGCATAGCAACAAAAGCGGCTATGGCTTCCCAAAAATCATTAACCATATTTTAGTAGAAGCACATCAGGCCGAGTTATTTTCAAACAAATGTTCTCCGTAAATTCAGTTTTACAAATTGTCAGGGTTATAGTTTTATATTGATTTTTTCTTAAACTTGGAATTTTATTACAATGCTGTAGAGTATATAAATACCTTATCACGCAGCATATCAAAAAAAGAAAAGCATCCTTGCTTTATAATAAATACAACAGCGGCATCACCCAAAGAGTCCCCATCAGTAACGTCGGAATTGAGAGTATCGATTCAGCCGGCCAAGACGGCTTCACCTATCAGGCTCTTGTGTGAACCAAAAGTTTATGTGTTTTCTGCACATAAGATTTTCACGACTTTTTTTGCTCCTTTTCCTAACAGAATATCTCATTTCAAGATCCTGGCTATGCCTTAGGTCTATGTGCTCTGTTCATTGCTGACACAAACCAAAGGGAGCCTTGCGTTTCCTGTAGTTTGGAAGTAGGAAACACATTTCTGATATTAAGCTATTCTGAAGCAAAATCGCAAAAATGTCTTTCGTGTGGTGCGATTTCACGCAGTGACACTGTTTTCTTTTGATTTCCCTTTTAAACTTTCTCAGGTTCTCGCTAGCTTCGCATTATGTAGCATGTTCTTTTCTCCCTACTTGACGTGGCGTGGTGAGTTAAAAGAGTTCTTGCTTTTCCCCAAACTTTTGGTTTGACCCCGGTAGCTCTATAAAGCGATTATAAAGCAAAATACCAATAATATCTTCCATATGGTGCGATTTGACACAGTGACGTTGTTAATTTTGATTTCCCCTCAAACTATCTCAAGTCCTTTCTGGCTACGCATTATGATTCATATTCGTTTTTCCAGTCCCGTAGCACTCCAACTTCGGGCCCCCCCCCAAAGTAAGCGCAAGAGCCCCTGCGCACAGATCATATCACTTTAGAGGTGTAAAATTGAAAAGCTGCATTAAGAAAATACACCACAATTTGTACATAAGTAAACAGGCTAATGTCAGAATAAAGCATGCCGATACCGAAGGTGCAAGTCATAAAAAATTCGGCACCGATGCCAGAGTTCAGTAGGACATTTATGCAGACACTGCGAAACGAAAGCAATGACACTGAAAAACATGAAAAAGTTATAAAAACACAGTATCATTTAAATAGTCTGGAGCGAACCTTTTTGTTCGCAAATGCTGTTATGACATTGTCATAATCAAGAGATCGGGCGCAGTCATTTTCGATTGACAACATGGCTAATGAAGATAGTCTACTGTCTGTCATAGACGTTCTATTAAACGTTTTGATCAGTTTCAATTTGCTGAAGCTTCTTTCAGCGCTGGCAACAGTCACGGGGCAAGTTAGTAAGATTCCAAGTGCGATGTACACATTCGGATACAATTCAAATAAATGAGTCTTTAGAAGATAGTTCAGAAAGTCTTGAGCCGTATTGAGATTGCGTTTTTTTTGTAAAATTAAAACAAACCGCTGTAGCTCAGCGCTCATTTCATCAGAATCAATGTCACCGAACTTTTTTTGGAACTCTTTACAGCAAGTAAGAAGAGCATTTTCTTGTTGCACAAGCAAAAGTTTGTCTCGTGTGTACAAAAACGAAAAGGCGGAAGAAACCTCACGTAACAAATTAAAGCGCTCCTTTATTGACATAATAGCCTGGTCTACTAATGGATAGAAAAAGTTGCTTTTAAATTTCAGTTCAGGAGTAGCTCGTTGTTCCTCTTCACCTTGGTAATCAAACAATCTTCTTTTCTTTCCACTTCTTGACGGAGGAAAAGAAGGATCAATATCCAATTCCTGTGCTATTTCAACAGCAGATGTTGCGGCACTGTCATAACCCGTTGTGCGATAGTTTTGCAAAAACTTTTCAGTTGCCTGGATTTCGGTTTCCATTGTATGAAGGGAGACTCCATACGATTGAAGAATCTTGCTTGCTTTATTGACTTGGAATAGGATATCATACCAAATAAACACCGACAAAAGAAAACTCCATTTTGATAAATGAGCTATCAACGATTTTGTTTCTGAGGCAGCTCTTCCATCTTTTCTTTCTATGGAAATGGCTTCCAAGTCTTTCAGTGCCAGCAACACCTCTTTTAAATTGTATCGAAGAGGTTTGATGCATTTAATTCTGCTTTTCCAACGAGTATCAGATTGTGACTTTATGGACAGCTCCACATGTTTCTTCAAAATTTCCCAACGCTGAGCAGAGGAAGAAAACAGCACATACAACCTTGTAAGTACTCCAAAAAATGTCAATGCTTCCGTCGATCAATTAGCACTGTCAACAACAACTAAGTTAAGGGTATGGTTTGCACATGGCACGTAAACAGCTTTGGGATTGATGTCTAGCATTCTTGCTTGGACCACAGAATGTTTTCCTTTCGTGTTAGCACCATTATCATATGACTGACCTTGACAATCAGACAATTCGAGTTGCAGTTCGGTCGCTTTTTCTAAGAAAGCGTCCAACAAGCCTTTCCCAGTACTGTCACTTATTCTCAAGTAGCCAAAAAATGTTTCTTTAACAACAGCAGCTTCTTCATTACATAGTACATAACGGAGAATGACAAACATTTGTTCATGATGTGACATATCTGGAGTGCAGTCCAAAATTATAGAAAAATATTTTGCCAATTTCAATTGCTGTAAATTTTCTTTTTCAACTTCTGTCGCTAGCAATTCAATTAGTTCATTTTGTATGGTAGGACTCAAATAGTGATCTTTAGTGTTTTTATTCTTGATTCTGTCTTGAAGCTCTTTTAGGATCGGATCTCTTCTTGCCAAAAGCTCAAATATACCCAGAAAATTTCCATTGTGAGGAGATCCTAAGACTTCTTCAGATCCTCTAAAAGCAAGATTCCTTTCCGATAGAAACAAGGCAATGTCGATAAGTCTCTCTAAAACATTTCCCCAAAAACGTCTTTCATTGAAAAAAATATTCATCTCGCGTTTGTCGATAGTGGATGAATTTCTTATCCCTTCAGCTAGCAACATCCATTGACTGCAGCATTCTTGGTGGGAAATGCCGTTTTCATGGTCTTTCAGTTTTTTCGAAAAACCCTCCCATGTATTTATACCACTACAAAAGGGGCTTAGTGTTTTTCAAAATAGCTTACAACAAAAGCAAAAAACTTGATCTGATTCCCCAGAATAAACTAGCCACGACCGTGAAACACTTTCACCATTAGGTAACACACGTTTATAATGGTTGGAGGAAAAACGTCGCCTTGGAGTTGTGTTATTATATGGAAAATTCATTATTAGTTGATGTGGTCCACGCTTTACTATATCACATCGTTGAGCATCAGAAATACTTTCAGGCCATTTACATGGGTCATCAGGGATAGGGGTAAATTGAGATTCAGATATTTTTGATATTGAAGGTTGCGTATTGGCAGGTAAATCACAACTTACATTTTCTGGAAATTCACAATCACTTTGATGCTGATCGTCATAGTCTTCTTTTTCTTGTACACTATAGTTTTCTTCATCCCTCTCGGTACTAGTTCCAGGTCTACTCTGCTCAGTAATCTTGAAAAAATCTGTCATCTTGGGCAATTTCGCTACAGCATCTCGAGCAGTGGCTGCTTCTTTTCTCTTTTGAGCACCACTTTTTGAACGTTTCATTCTATACAATGTCAATAAAATACTTTATCTGCACTCTGCAGTGTATATATATTGTCCCGGTATTTATAGCCAAACAGAATTCCAGACCATTCTATGATTGTTGCGTAACAACGGCATTGTTACGTCAATCGAATATTCAAGATTCTACCAGAAAATCAATCGAAATATTCTAGATTCTGCGAGATAAAATGACGTTGCATTCACTTATGATGTCACAAGCCAATTTCTTCCTACAGTTTAAATCGGTTGTAAACAAGTCTGCTAAACTGAAAATAGTCACGTAGCCAAAAAGCAATTTCAGACTAACTTGGGCCCCCAAAGTTGACCTGGGCCCCCCCCAATTGGGGGGTTTGGGGGGCGGCTGCTACGTCTCTGCGTTTTTCCTTACTTAGGTATGCACCGAGAAGTCAAATGAGTCATTGCTTTTCCCAAATTTTCAGGTTTGATTCCTGGTAGCTCTAGAAAGCTATTATCAAGCAAAATAGAAAACATGTTTCTTCTAAGTATGGTGCGATTTCACCCCGGCAACGCGTACCATCACCGTGCCGATTAAATTCCTATCAATTAATGCAGCGGCGCCGGCTTCATCGTACAAGCATTTGTGAGAGTCACAACGAAATGTTTTAGTAAATAATAGCCATAGTTCCTGTACATGCAATGGTGATCACGTTGGCCAAGACTGTGGAAGTATTCAAAAAGAAAGAATCATCACACAACTTACCATTCGTAGCTTTTAAAAGTCTAAGGAGGGGAGGAGAGACATTGTCAAAATTGATGGCGTCGCCTAAATGGTGGTCGTTTTGACAATTAAAGATACGAGCGAGTTAGTGGTAAGCCTAATTGACAATTTGGTGGGCCCGCTTTCGTATTTATATTTGTGACATTAAGATTTTCGCCTGCGTTGTTTGCTTTAATTCGGCTATCGCATAAAAAAAGGCCATGCCTTTCCTTTAAGTCATATAACCTGTATTGCAATAAGCGCCTATGAAGCTCTTTTCAAACAAAAAAAATTCCCTCTTAATCCACTGTTACAATTACAAATTGATACTATCATTGCTTAATTTTGATCTTTTCTTAAATTTGGGATTTTATTACATTTAACTTTGCCCCCTTATCCAGACCTTCCTACTGTTAAATGAAGATTAGTGTTTTGTACCAATATCCTTGCAATTACAAATATCAGTAATGGGCTTTACCATTTATGTTCGCTCTCAAAATGATAGTGGATAATTTTGCTGCCTGCTGCTGTTCTCACTGTATTGTGACAAGCATTGCGATGACATTTAAGATTATGACCTCACAATGCGTTTTAAGCCATTAAAAATATGGATTGCTACTTACCACTTTTTCGTTACCGTAGGCGAATTAGCATGGACTAACGTCTCTGATTGCGTGCATGTTCCTTGGGCCTGACATAAACGCTGCCATGCAAAAAGCAAACTAACCCGAAATGAAGCACTCACAGTTAAGTAATAGCAATAGCTCCCATTAATAATGTCAAAATGAAAGGAGATCAAATCAGCTGGCTGCTGCGCCAGCCTCGCCCAATTGCAAAGAAAATTGCTTCCACATTTAGATCATATGTAGCTTGACACTTACTTTTTGTTGCAAACGTTAAGAAAGAACCACCTTTACCCAATCGCCTTTTTGTTGTGTGATCACCAACTGTTTTGTTTGGAGTTGGCTACATATTAAAATTTGTAGACTTCATTTTTCGATAAATCTTTTTGAATATTTTGATGGATAATGCCAAAGATCCATGCTATCGAGAAAGAATAGACAAAATGCACCAAAGGACTTAGTTTTTCTAGAAATTGCAATTTTTTGAAGTGCAGGCACTAAAATCTAGGTGTTTCTAACCGGTAGACTAAATTTCATAAACGATTGGAGACTTCAATTTTTGATCGATGTTTTGGAAAAAACGTCAATACAAAAGAATCATGCTTGTGAGGAAAAGCGGTCAAAATGTACTAAAGAACTGACTTTGTGTAACAATTGCAAGTTTGTTATGTCAAATAGGATAATTGTTCAACTGAAAACGGAACATGATGTACGGCAACCAATTTGTGATCAGCCATCATAAACTAATTCTTAGCCCTAAGTAATTGGAGATACGTGCATATTGCTGGAAAGCTAATTTTCTAAGCTTTCAAAGAACAGTAATTGTTAGTACCTTACAATAACGTTATTGTATTAAAATTACCAGCTTTTACTGAGCTTACCACTTTTTGGGAGGAGTAAAAAGTTACACCACAGGTCTTAAAGTTTAGGTTTTTTAGTATAAAAACTGATATTAATTGTACCTATTATGCACTATCGGAATCGCTCTGAAACAACCGTTAATTTGTTGAAAAAAATCAGTTGAGAGATGAGGTGATGAATCAGTGTTTTGGTAAACTGATTTTGCAAAAAGTTTGCAGTTTTTGAAAACATCTTTATATTATGATCTGCGGTAGCAAAGATTTGTGTTAATCGTAGGGGACATATTATGACATCGTAGAGCCAGTTTTATGCGTGCAAGCGAAAAAGAGAAGAAAAGTGCATATAGGGTTTAAAGTGCTTATATAAAGAATTGCTCGTAACATTGTCAAATAAGCTTTGATTGTTGCAAAATTGTTTTTATCGAAAGCACCTTATTAATATCTTCTGAAACAGCGTTTAATCGCGTTTGTGCGATCAGTACCTTTTGAGAAAGAACAAAAAACAGATTGTGCAATAAAGCGTTGATTGTGATGTTCTTTTAGACCCTAAACAAATGAAAGTTTTTGTAATGTGGTAAGTCGGAAGTTGGTTTCCATTCGAGCAAAAAGCGGTTGTCCTCTGTCAAGTAATGCAAATTAAAAAGATATTCTTGATTATGATGTCATCATGACATCACGATTACTCTTATGACACTCACCAGGGAATGGTGATTAATCGTGCCAAAATTGATGCTTGTACCTCTAGCAGTTTCAGAGGAGTTAAAACAGACACACAGACAGAAATGCGCTTGATGGTATAGATGTATCATTATACTTAAACAGGCATTATATCAGTTATAGGCTTTAAGATTTTAGTTTCCATTCCAAATGACAGTTTATAATTTGTAGAGCTGCTTCCTGTTTCTGTAAAGTAATACCAGATAGCAATATGACTAAACAAAACTTTTTGGATCGTTCAAAGAAAAGGCAAGAAGCATGCTAAAAAAACGCTTAAATGCAAAAAAAACTCGTTAGGTTTTTGATAAAACCTAAACTTCTGTGACAATTACTTTTGAAGGAAGCACATTGCAAATATCTCCCAAAATATTTCTAACCGCGTTTCTGTGGACAGTATTTTTTGAGAAAATGAGAATAAATATTTTACAAGCAATCGTTTATCATGACGCATATTTCTTTCTGAAAGGGTAAAATTTTTTGCAATTGGTATGGTTTTGGCTCTTGCTTAAACTAAAAACTGTTTTTTTTACTACGGGAAAGGCAAATATCTTGAATTGGCATTATCATGACAACATAACTCCTAAATAACATTCACCCGGAGGAGATGATTAATTGTGCCATGTTTTATAATTGCCCGTCCAGTAGTTTCAGCAGAGTTATAGCGCACACACAGTATTGCGCTTCATGGTACCGGTATACTGTAGATAAAAAAAATCTTGAAGGATGCGCTCATATAACTTTGCTGCAAGGCCTGGATTCATTTATTGGGCTTTTTGCATAGCTATTACGAGATTCTCCACAAAAACTAAAAACTAGGGCTGTGTCGGATAGCAAATTTTTCGTACCGGAGCTACGGTAACCGGATACAAGTTTCAAAAATAACCATATAAAATTCAAGTAGTAGACGCGACACTAGTGTGCTTCCATGTTGAGCTAACAAGGGACATGCAGCAAATACTGTAAGGCCCAGGAGCCAGATCTCCTAGATGGGTAAAAGTTAAAATCCCTATCCGTTTTCTATCAAAACCTGTTGTCATAATCAAAATATTGATTCAATCACGTCAAGTTTTCTGTCCAATGGTGGAAGATAAAAGCACATGTAGTAGTTTTTTTTGGGGGGGTGGGAGCATTTTATAAAAGTAAAGATCTTTTTATATCGAAAATTAACTTTTTGAAGCCGATAATTTAGCCAATCTGGACGACAATCTGGCGCAAGAACCGTTTTTGGTCCCACAACAGACATGAAAACTTTCATCATTTTTGCTACTCTTATACAGTTGTAGGGCCATCGCCTTTTACCCCTCACAAGATTCCACTAATGATTAATTAGTTAACTGTAAATCTATAAAGTAGAAACATTTGATGCTGACATTTTGTATGAAACGCAAAAACTGGCTGTATACATTGGTTTATAACTCAAAGTGCTTATGACAAAAAATGCAAATCAAAAATAGTCTTTCCAGTTACTATCCGGTATCCGGTATCCGGCCAGATAGCACTTGCAATCCGGCCGGATATTGGATATTTGAAAAAGCGCTAGATACCGCTGAATACACGATAGTTACCGGATATCCGGCACAGCCCTACTAAAACCCTTTTACCTATTTTTGTCCAGCTAAAGCTAGATATTATTGAACGGATTTGCAATTGTGTTTGTATTGCAGTAAGTCTTACTGCTATTCAAAAACAAAACTTTTAATATCTTGTGGCGTCAAGGAAATGCAAACACCAATGTATCCAAAGACATATTTTAGAAGACAAAAAGCGATGGTATCCAAATGAAATGTCAGAAGTAAACAATTTACAAAAAACACTAAAAAAAGTTCTTTATGTTTGCTATGAGATCAAAATAACCAATACTATTGCTTTACAAAAATTGTAATTTTTGACTGTTGGTCACAAATTTGCTTATATCTCACGCTTTACCATCATATTGAGCTGAGTTTATTCTGTAGGCAGTGATTGATTTAGAAATTTAGAAGCCTGAGACAAGATTTTATAAGAGGCCCCCTAAGTGGCCAAGATTTACCTCCCAGCTACTCCAGTTGGCTTGTTGAACGTGAAGCAAAAACGCCACCGGGGTGCAAAATTTTGTCTCTTTAATCTAAATCTGCTCTCTAAATAAAGCACATAAAACAATTCTGTAGCAAAAAGCATAAATGAAAGAATTAATCGGAGTGGCAGTAATTTTCAAAAACACAACTTTATGATTAAAAAGTTTCAGGTAGTGGTGGATTCAGGATTCTAGAAGAATAAGGCCAGATTTTATAAGGGGCCCTCTAACTGCCCAAGTTTTCAATGAAGACCTGTTTGTTTTTCTTAAAGATTTCCACAACTGCGCAGGGCTAAAATAGCTTATAGGACATTTCTGGAAAAGAGGACCCTTATTCTGCAAAAAGGGGGGCCGCGGTAGCTGCCTCACTTGCTTCACCCTAAAGCAATCACTGACTTAAGGATGGTATAAAAGGTAGTTAGAATGTGTCCTTTCCCAAAGCCTTATAAGGTTTTAGAACAATTTGAAAAATCATGAGGGATTTCCCTCAAGAAAGGGGCCTAAGGCAAATGCCTCATTTACCTCATCCTAAATCTACCACTGGCAGTAGGCCCATTGGAAAGAAGACTATTGTAAATTGGCTAAGTTTAATTTTTGTGAAAAACGTTCTGTAAACCTATTAGCCAAACTATTGTATGCTATCACATTGGGAAGATCTATGTTGGTTGAGCTAATTTTCATTTAAATCCACAATGCGCTTCTTTTATTTACAGTTGTGAGATTTCAAATAGTTCACTATGATTGTAATGTTTGATTTAATCATTGCAGGTGGAAATAGTTTCAGTTTAGTTTGTGTAAACAACTTCATAAAAAATCAAGAATGACGTAAAAATTGGCTGCTAATCCACTAAATCGAGTTAGTCGTAAGGCTAGTTTAGCCAATTGCTGAAAGGTTTGAACAGTTTCAATTTACTACTGAAATGAATAAAAACTGCTTTTATTTTCTCCCATAACTAATATAACGCTAAATCTTCACTATTTAGTTGTCTAATAAATGAAGATCTAAGCTATTCATTTTTAAACCAGCTAATTATTTTTAACTGCCTGGGATGCAGAACCACAAGATTATTTCTCTCTTTTAAATCCTTGCCACCAGTCTTTTGTTGCTTTCTAGTCTCTGTCCCAGTTGTTTGGATTTTTTAGCTTATTTGAGGCGGAAACTTCGTACTCAAGTTGACGACATTTTAGCAGCAAAATGCCATGAAATTTGTTCGCAAGAAATTTAATTAGGTCAGCGAATTTTCTCTCCATCTTGGTAGAAAACACGGCATGACAATTGGAAATTACTTTATACCCAAAATTACCTAAAAAAATTATTGTATATTCATCGAAAAATGTCAAGGTCGTTCTATCTCACTTGTACTTTGAGTTAGCATTTCGCGAATTGAGCAATCATTATCGATGTCTTTGAAACTCTTTTGAGAACATCAATCGAAGTCCTTCCCCGACTACTTACATGTTTGTAAACTCGTGGCATTTTAAAACCTTAGTATTTGAAACCAAAGCCATAGATAAATTAATTAAGCCTCCTATGCTACTGACTCAACTAATCCGAAGTAAAGTGGCTCAACTAACTCTTTGTTGCTTCCTAAATTAAAAATTATCTCTTCAGATTTGAGATAATATGATAAATCTCAAAAAATTGACTACAGTTTAGTAAAAACATAACCCTTCATTCGCGGCAGTGCAGTTGTAGCGAACGGACGTGTTTTTTCTGTACTGATCTGGCGATATGAGCCCAAAAAATAGAACTAATCGAAATGAATTGAGTTCTGGTTTTAACGACGAGGACCGACAACAACTTACTGAAATTAACGTAACAAATAAAAAAAACTAGTTGAAGAAGTCGAATATTTAAAAGAAGAAGTAGAAGAAAACAAACTGAAGTATGAGGAAATCAAAACTGAAAATGAAAAACTAAAACAAACTGTCAATACAACGTTTTTTTAAAGTAGATGAGCTTGAACAATATGGTAGACGAGAGAATATTAGAATCCTTGGAGTAGCTGAAAGAAATGATGAATGGGATGATGTTGAAGAAGTTGTAACAAAGGTGGCCAAAGCCCTGAATGTTGAGCTCAACCCTGAGCTGGATATTTAGAGGGTGCATCGACTCGGCAAAAAAAAGAAAGGTCCAAAAGCGAAACCGCGGTCTGTAATTGTGCGCTTCGCTTCATACAGAAAAAGAATGGAATTTATGTATAAAAAATCAAAATTGTAAGTTTATCCCAACTTCAATGGTGTTTATCTTACAAAAGATTTGACTTCCTTGCGAGCAAAAATGTTAAAATATGTGAAAGAAGTTGGTAAAAATAAATTTGTTCTCTTTCATACCATCAACGGAAAAATACGTATGAAGCAGTCAGCACGGGAAGCAGGAACAATCACCAACAACGAAAGCGACACAGGTACGGGAAATTGGCTAACAATTGATTCACCTGACGACTTATTTAAATATGGAATGAACATAGATTTTGATAAACTCAATTATACTCCTTTGAAATTTAATATCGAATGCTCAGCGAAATCTGATTTTAAATAATGTTTTTCATATTCAAATTGCTTATCAAGATCGTTTTTTTTTTCGGTCAAATTATGGCCTCTTTAAAATTAAAAAATGACTCTGTTGATGATAATAATGGACCTGTGCATCATTGCGCAATCTTTGTCAACAACCATGAGTGCAATGCAGCTGCTGAAAAGCTTATCAGATTGCCTACTGACAAATACCATGCTGACAACAAAAACGACGTGACCTTTTATGATGTTACTGGAAATAGTAGTGGAAACTGTAAATCAAATCAAAATTACGCCTCTGTAACTAACAGTTGCAAAACAGGTGTCAATCAATGCAACAACAGTTTGGGTTACAGAAACTGCGTTGATTGCGACAAATTGTTTGTAAATAGCAATTACAAGAATTCTTCAAAATCGTTTTGCTGCAATCAAACACCTGTCAATCAAAGCCCAGGTTTGCCACAAATTTTCGGTTGTGGCAGCACCATTGTTAACACCATCGAAGCTGAAAATTCAAACGTATCAAATAAGTTACCTGATGTAGATGCAGAGCTAGATTATAACGATTTATTTTCTATGCCAAGTGATTACTATGACGATCATAACTCTATTAATAATTTGCTTTGCTCAAAAAATAAATCTAATCACTTGTTCATGATTCACTTTAATGTGAGAAGTTTACAAAAAAATATTGACAAATTATCGCACTACCTTACTGATTTAAACCGTAAACCTGATGTAGTAGCAGTATCTGAGACCAAACTTAAAGAAAATATGATTCACAGTAATATTGAACTAGATGGCTACCAATTTATTCACCGTAATAGTCATACGTCTGCTGGCGGTGTTGGAATTTATGTAAAAAGTTCTATTTCTTATAATTTGAAACCTACTATTAGCATTGATTTGTCTTCGGTTGAAAATTTATGGATAGAAATAAAAATTAACAAGAAAAAACTAATTGTAGGCGTTGTCTACCGCCATCCTGTCCAAACAGTGGAGCAAATTGATCTATTTTCCAGAGCATTGACGAACATCTTTCATGAACTTAATTCTATAAAATCTGAATTCTACATGTTAGGAGACTTCAACATCGACCTAACTAAAATAAAATCTAACAATCGCATCAAAACATATGCGGATGATTTAATAGGCAGCGCGGTAAAGTGTCTAATAAATCAACCAACAAGAGTATGCAAAAATTCAAAGTCATTATTGGACCATATCTATTCCAACAACCTAAATAACCAGCTTATGCCAAGCATAGCAATTAGCGACATTTCTGATCACTATCCTGTTTTCGCTTCAATTCCTTCTGTAAAGCATTTCAAAAATAACGCTCGCCAAGTATGGAAACGAGATATGAAAAATTTTAAAGCTGAACACTTTATCGAAGACTTAAATCAAACTCTAAATGCATCTTTATCGTCATTTGACTCTACAATCCATAATCAATTCGAACAATTCATTAACTCTTTTACGAGTGTGATAAATAAACACGCTCCGCGTAAATTAGCTACCAGGAAAGAAAGGAAACTAAAGACTAAACCATGGTTATCCTCTAGTCTTCTCTGTTCAATTAAAACCAAACATAAGATGCACAAATCGATTTGTAAAACATATGATGAAACAAAATACAAAAACTATGAAACGTATCGTAATGTTTTAAATCGAACGATTAAAAAAGCGAAACAAAAATACTACAATGAATTAATAATTGAGAACAAAAGTAATAGCGGTAAAATCTGGAAAATAGTGAATGAATTAGTAAACTTAAAACCTTCACAACAAGTTGACATTAACCAACTCAACACTAAAACAGGTGAGGTGATAACTAATCCTGCTGCTATTTCTGAAAATCTCAATGCATACCTTGCCAACATTGGGAAAAAATGGCTGAAACCATTCCCGAAGTTGACACGGATACGAACGCAACAGCGCCGACAGGCGTGATCAATTCTTTTTTCTTAACTCCAAGGTATCCGAACAAAATAAATAATATTATCGACTCGTTTAAAGATTCAAAAGCAACCAGGTATACAGACGCCGAAACTAAATTTATAAAAATTAGTAAATCAGTAATATCTCCTTTTCTTTGCAAATTGATATACGATTGCTTTAGTAAAGGCGTCTACCCAAACTACTGGAAAATCGCCGAAGTTATTCCAATTTTTAAAAAGGGTGATCGTAACGAAGCTTCTAATTATCATCCCATATCAATTTTATCACAATTTGATAAAATTTTAGAAAAATTAATTTACTCCCGCATCATTAATTTTATTGAAAAAAATGATCTGCTCTGTGAAAATCAGTTTGGCTTTTAGAAAAATTCTTCAACTATATTTGCAATCAACTCAATATATGACAAGTTTATAAACAATATTGATCAAAATTTATATACATGCTGTTTGTTTTTGGATTTATCAAAGGCTTTTGATACGGTTAATCATGACAATCTTTTAGATAAATTGTATCGTAACTTTGGAATTCGTGGTAAACCTCTGGATTTATTAACCAGCTACTTAAAAAACAGATATCAATATACTAATGTAGGTAAATTTATGTCCTCATATACCAAGTATCATGTGGGGTACCCCAGGGATCTTGCCTTGGGCCGCTACTTTTTTTGTTATACATTAATGATATTTTGTTGATTTCCAATTTTGACACCACATTATTTGCCGATGACACCTGCTTGATGATGGCTGATAACAATCTGAAAAACCTGGAACACAAAGTTCAAATAGAACTTAAAAAAGTTAACTCTTGGCTCTGTCAAAATTAGCTATCCCTAAATTTTTCAAAAACTAACTACATGTTAATAAACAAGCAACCCCATAAAACTTGTCAATGTAATTTAAAAATAGCACTTAACGGTATTACTATTAATAGAGCGCATACTGTCAAATACCTTGGGTTATTCATTGACGATCATCTCAAATGGACGTTGCAAATAAATTATTTGTCCACGCAGCTTGCCAGATGCACAGGACTCTTTTACAGATTGCGCAATTTTGTTTCAAGAGAAACCCTTTGCATGCTATACATAGGCGTAGGAAGTGGGGGGTCCGGGGGGGCACTGGCCCCCCTGCTGGTAAAAATGCATTGATTTCGCGACAAAATTTCGGGAAATTTTTGATTTTTCGGGCAATTTGAGTAAGTGGTTTTATATTTTGCCCGAAAAATTTGTCACTGCAATAACATCTCCAAAAAAAAGTCATCACTTGTTTGGGCTCACGTTTGGTGACATGTTTAGGCCGAGAATGATGGAAAAGGTGCAGCGAAACAGGCGATGACCTTTTTTTTTTTTTTTTTGGAAATGTTATTGCAGTGACAAATTTTTCGGGCAAAAATTTGGTGCCCCCCCAAATTGGTTTGAGCTCATACGCCCATGATGCTATATTATAGTCTTGTATACAGCAGAATTAAATATGAAATTACTGCGTGGGCTACAGCAAATAAAACTTCGCAAGAAATAATTCGAGTAAGGCTTAATAAAATTTTGAGAATAATATTGTTTCGTAACTTATATACGCCAACTTCACAAATGTATAAAGAACTTCAAGTGTTAAAAGTAGAAGACATAGACCTATATCAACTTGGGTTAGCTAAATTTATGTATCAACTCCATCATAATCAATTGCCTAAAACTTTTATCATTCTTTTTGTAAGTTAAATACTATTCATCAACATGAAACGAGATTAATCAATTCGACTGCTTACTACTGCCCCCGAATAAACAAATTATTTAGCCAAAAACTATTTTCTTACAGAGGTTCAAAGCTGTAGGGTAACCTCGAATTAGAATTAAAGAGCATGCAATGGGTTTCTTTTAAAAAAGCGTATAAACTAAAATTATTAAATGAATATTAACTCTTGCAAAAGCTTTTGATTGTGGAAAAAACATTTATTGGCATTGTTTGTTCCGTTTCCTTTTTTTATTTTTATTTTTTTTTATCATTTGATAAAAACTTGAACTCAACTCTTTTTTTACATAATGTACTCCAATTATAACCGTGTCACTTAATAGATTTCGCTTATATCTCAATCTGCTGAGATCAGGGAGCATCTCGACTCGATAACCGAAAGGTTCCTCGATGCTCCCTGGCTTTTGCTACTAGTGATTTTTTTTTGTGTATTATTAATCTCATTATTGTGTCGGTGCGCAAAGCAAAATCAAATAAATTCTCTCTCTCTCTCTCTCCTTATTCTATCATAGCTAACTTAACTAAACTTACCCTTTTTTAAAATATTGAGCACTGTTTGTGCTTGAAAAATTTAGCGTTTTTTCTCAAAAAACAACTTTTGTGCAAAAAGTATGCAACAGATATCTGCCAGCTTCGACAAGAAAAGATAGAAGATCATGGTGTGTTAAGCCACTTGATGACAATATATAGCCTAATATTATTTTACGTTTTCATCACGGAAAGGGAAAAGATTGCTAAACTAACACAGTGACCCAATTAACCCTAGTTTTTACTGACAATCATGCTGTTTAAGACAGTATTTTATGTAAGTTGTTTATAACTGAAAGGCATCATCACATATGGCGGATAAGCCATTCACGCTCCCCCTAAAAAAGTTATTGCCTGGTCAAATCAAAATGTTCTTCAAACATAGGTCATCAAACAAAATTGAAAGACTCAAACCCCAAACAATTCATTTGTGATGTTTCCCAGAATGCGTTTTGTGCTGCGCTAAAGTGTGCAACCGTTTGCTATTTCAATTTTAACTAATAACGAAAATAACCGAGAAAATAAAAAAAGAATACAAACGAGCTGCTGGGTCTTCGTTTAGTTTAAAAATGGACCACATTTCTAAACATTGCGTTAAGTAAAACTTTCTGAAAAATGTATTTGGAAGCAAGGACCCAAAAATAGAAATCATTATAAAAAAAAGTTAATTTTTAATGAATTTGTTGGGATCACCTTTTCATAAATTAAGAAATAACCAAAAAGTAGATTACCATAGAAATAATGCCGAAAGATTTTCGAAACTCTAACTCGGTTGAAAGGAAAGGCAATCTTTGTAGGAATTTTGAGAGTTATTGCGTTTTCAACGTTGTTTCATGTGCAGACTAGTACAGGATGTTGATATATGCGGTATCGCTTTCTGCAGCTTATGCTTCAACTAGCAGTTTCCGAATCTGCCAATTAGTGATATGCTTTGTTATGTGGAAGTGATAACAATTCTGGTTATTGATTTCACTTTTTTTGGCCATAGACTGATGGAGTTTATCAGGTGTAGAGGAGATTCAACCGTGATTTGATTTTCTTGATAATCTGATAGTAATCCTGGTGTTCAGAATCTAGTATGATGTTGAAATTAATCGTTTAGGTTGTGTGTTTGCAAGTAAAAAAACCTGAAAAATAAAAAATATATTAACGCTACTTGGTTTACCAGTAAAATAGGATACTGGAACATGAAATTCTGAGGAAAATGTTTTAAGAAAAATTTAGAAGTAAACGTCCATGTCAATTAAATGACTTTGCTGATCACCTTTAAGTTTAGGATGTTGGTTTAATCAAGGTTAGGATTAGCTGGAAGAAGTCTTTGCAATTTCTTTGTTTCCGTACCCTAGTGCACAGTAGAACAGTGGAATCATGGTATAACAAATTTAAAATATAAATAAGGATTTTTACCAGTTTTTGTGAAAGAGGAATGTAGGCAGTGCAGGCAAGTACTGTACATAGTGCAAGCATGTATTGTACATAGTGCTGGCAGTAAAAGCATATGTACTGTACTATACTGGTACTGTACTGGCAACTGTACTGGTAGATAGGGCAAGCACAAACGATGCCATGATAGGAGTGGGATGGGACTTGTCCCTCCAGTTTTGTTTAGGCAGTGGCTATTTCGCCGTCGACGGCAATTTGCCCTTGGAATCTATTTTGTCGTGATCATTTACGTGTGTTTATATAGCCAAATTTGCTATAATTGCACCAGTGACTCTGTGGTGTAGTGGATAGAGCGCTGGTCTTGAGATACCAAGGTATCGGGTTTGAATCTCAGCTGACCAGGGTTTCAAAAGAAAGGCAGTGTACACTGAAGAGGCAGGCCCAGTATGTAAATGTACGGGGCAGTGTACACTGCAAGGGAGTGTGCAGGGTGGGGGATAGAGACCTGGGGGTGCAAAATTTTTTAAATTGGTTTTTAAAATTGACCAATCAGAGACGACCAAAAGTCACATGTTTAGTACGTCATTAAGATTGACCAATCACAAACAACTCACGGCAAAATAATCTCTGAGGGTAAATTGCCATCGACGGCAAAATAGCCACTGCCTTTTGTTTAGGGTCATTTCTGCGATTCATGCAGATCTGTTTTTGGAGGCAGAGGAATTTGAATCTCAAACCTTTAAGCTCCTAGTTTTTGAAGCACAAAAAGTACTTTAAGAAATCATGTAGCACAAAGTTTTTGCAGTGGTTATTTTGCTGTCTGACATACCGGTATGTAATTTGTCAATTTTAATGACACATTAAACATGTGACTTTTGGTTGTTTTTAATTGGTCAGTTTTAATGTCAAATTACAAAGTTTGCACCCCAATTTTCATTTTCTCTCAGTGTACACACCCCTGAACATCCACATATTGGACCTCCCCCTCTAGTGTACACTGCCTTTGTCTAAGTACCCTGCCAGTGAAGATTTAAATCCATAACCATTGCATTTCAAGACAAGTGCACTGTCCATTGCATCTCTGCCAAAGTGCTAGCAAATATGGCTATTTAAACACAGACAAATAATGGCTGCAAAATAGCCTCCCAGGGTAAAATGCTGTCAATGGCAAAGTAACCACTGCCTAAAGTTTTGGTAGAGGCTATTTTGCCGTCAGTGGCATTTCACACTAGGAATTTATTTCGCTGTCAAACATTTGTGCTTGGTTAATTTTAATGATATGTTAACTCTTTTGCTCCCGTAAGGTGGCAGCATGAAAAACTGTCATAATCAATCATAATTATGTACCTCAAGTTTGTTTGTAAATCATTACTCAGCTGTCTACTTCTACATTAAGTGTGATAAATCGTTGAAATCTACATTTCTTGAGGATTTCAAATAGAAAAAAAAATTTTTTTTGGATATGCAAATTTTATGCAAATTAACCCCCCCAACTGGGGGGTACTTGTCTTCAAAATTAAAGTAGTACCCTCACCTCAAAGATCACTACAGATTTAATTTCCTACCAATTTTTTTAGAAATGGTCGCAAAATAATGCTAAGGAAATAAGCTTTCAAAGTACATCAATCAAAACTTACCTAAAAGCCTAGTTTTTCTACAATTTGCAATTTTCTGAGGCACATGACCTTTTTTTTGACCGGTACCGACCGGTACCAAATTTTGGTAGTTAAATTCAGTACCTAAAATATGATCAGTTATTATCTGCTAGAGGTTAGCCTAAACCATGTAACATTATGTATTTTTGAACAGGAAATTTCTTCAAGATTCAGAAAATATCAAGTTTAAATAGAATATGCTGTCACTGACAATGAAACAGCCGCTTGTTTACACCCTTCCCATTTGTTGAGAAACAAGGGGGATACAGCAAACTTTGATTTAGAAAAGCCAAATTTCTGCTAGCTTTTAAACTTGTATTTCACTTCTTGTCTCCTTGAAAATTTGATACAAAATGACGACTTTAGTAGTGAAACATTTGCAATTTATTTTATCTTTTTAAAGGGTGTAGTTTTTGTAAAAATTATAACGTAGTGAAGGTAAGTCAAAAAATTATGGGGGTTTTGAACTGACATGATGTACAGTACTCATTTTTGATCAGTAAATATCATATACCACTTAGTCTAAACTATTTAAAGTTGTATATTGCTGGAAAGCAAATTTCCTAAGCTTTCAAATGAGACTGGTATTTAGCAACTTATCATATTTTTTACGCACTAAATTTACTTTTATCTACTTATCACTCAAATTTGTTTTGGGGGGTTTTGAGACCCCCTAAAAAATTTGGAAATTTAAAAAAGTAAAATTTATCATTATCGCTTGAAATTTTGTCAAATGATGCCCCAAAAGAGTAGTTTTCAGACTGTGTTAATGATGAAGGGTTTGGTTATGTGGTAAAGATGTAATCTCAATTTGATTTTAGTGTAGTTGGCACGTGCTGAGAATTTGGCCGATTGTGTCATCTGCAACTGGGTTGTTGGTCTTTTTAACCGTTTTTGGGTATAAAAATCCAAGAATTAGGGCACAAATTATACATGTTCCGATGCGTGAGGAAATAAGCGTGATCTTTTGAAATTTTTATGAAAATCAGATGAAAAATAAAGTCACAAATCGATTTTTAAGTAAACTAATTTTGTAACTCAATTTAACAAAATTTGAGGGAAACACTGAAAACACGAGATCATCAATCGATGATCGCGGGAGCGAAAGAGTTAAACATGTGACTTTTGGTTGTTTCTGATTGTTCAACTTTTGTGTGAAATGAAAACAAATATTTTTCCCCCAGTGCACTCTATACCTACCCCTGTTTACACTTACTTGTACATGCACATACTAGTACCAGGTCCCTGTCCAGTGTATGCCGCCAGCAAAGCTTCAAGCCTGTTAACCATTACATTTGGAGGCAGC
Organism: Trididemnum clinides; assembly: GCA_963675345.1. Classification (NCBI taxonomy): domain Eukaryota; kingdom Metazoa; phylum Chordata; class Ascidiacea; order Aplousobranchia; family Didemnidae; genus Trididemnum; species Trididemnum clinides. Next base: position 3,351,273 of record OY776299.1, read on the forward strand.
ACTATCTACCACACCACAGCATCGCATCACATAAGACAATACTAAAATATGGAAGTTTACTAAAATCTGGAAATTCATATAGAATGCTGGAATTACTAAATCACGGAAATGCAGAAACTCAAGTTTAACATGAAATTACTTAAATACAGAAATTCATTTTAAACAAGGAATTACTGATTGACAGAAAGATGGAAAAACTGCTGATTAAGAAAATTGCAGAAATATAGAATTTATGAAAGTAGATAAAAATAAAGGTATAACCACACAATAGGGTAAATTAAAAAATTGAGTAGTGTTGGACTAAGCATTTCCATATTTCTTAGACTTTGATATTTTAATTGGTATTTTTTCCTTATTTCAGTAAAAATTTCCATGTTTCTAGCATTCTGCAAATCAGTGTTCCCTCTAAGATTTTAGTTAAGTGCATAACCGCCAGCACAAGTGTGAAACTGCAAGCAAATGTATGCAACCACCAGAAAAATTTTGGTGAACATTGCTGAACAAGCCGTTACACCAGCCTTAGTAATATATTTTGAAGGCGGAGAAATAGATATCTGCTGTAGCCTACTTGCAATGTATTCAGTGTACATGCTAAGCTAATGTTGCATACCGTAATTACCCATAATGTTGGGTTGCGTATAATGGCACCTTTTGTTTTTCCCTCAGGCGTATTTTGTTTTATTGCGACGCATTATCTAGCTTAGTGCTTTTCAAGCATTTTTGGCAAGTGACCCAATTTTGAAATGCACGGAAGCATGTGCATCGATTACATATTTTTTCATTTTTACGAGCGACCTCAAAAAAATAAAAGTAAATTTCAAGGTTGTTGTCCAAATAATATGTAAAAACATATTGTCCAGAAAAAGTTTTCCAATTTCACTCAGCATGAAGGTTAAAAGTACTAGCCCAGTAAAGACCATGGTCCACTGATCTAGGTGATCATTTATCATGAATGATCTTTTCGATTTTTTTAATGCGATCATGAGGCCAAGGTTGAGAGTTGCATCTTGTTTATTTTGCTATGTATTTCGCAGCATGAACTCAAGTTAACTGCACATCAAAGACCTAAAAACAAGTTCAAACAAGAATCCCATGGGTGTAGGTGCCAAGTTTTCAAAATTTGTGTGGTAAGGAGAAGCAAAGGTGTGACAATGTGCTTCGGTGACGTAATAATTAGCGTGATTATGTCAGTCCCAAACTGCTTACAAAGAAATAGCCTATTGGATATTGTATGGTGGCAGCAAAATACCTGGCTGTTTCTCTTTCAAACTCTATGGCCTTTGCAACAGTGATTTGTTAGCACTTTAGAACAGCAGGTTAACAATGCGCTTAAATAAAATTAATCCATTGCCGATGCCCGACATAAGCATGAGAAATATTTCTTTTATGAAATAATGGGATGCAAGGTAGGTAGGTTACCGTGATTATGACAAGAACAAAAATTACTTGCTAACTTTAATTGTTGCTTGATTATGGTAAACAACTTATTATAGCTTTGAAAAAAGCTGTTTGAGCCATAAGCTTTTTGGGACACTCTCATCAGTGGCGGTATCACGTCAAAAGGGAAGATCTAGAGTGAATAAGTCTTTTATGTGAATAATTTGGACGTTAGGCAATCAAGACAAGCCAATGATGGCATTAGTATTGCAAAGTGCACCAAAGAGATTTTGCAATTGTGAAAGTTAGAGAAAGCGCAGCAGGGGGCCAAATGCCATGATTATCAAAAGAGTTTGAGAGTGTAAACAAACTCTTTCTGTCTGCATAACACCGGGCGTCGGGTCTTGATATAAGTAGCCTCTAAAAGATAAATTGACGTGATTATTGTCAGTCCCATGTGTTTATATCAAGACCCGATGCCCGGTATTATGCAGACAGAAAGAGTTTGTCTGCACTCTCAAACTCTTGATAATCGTGGCCTTTGACCTCCTGCTGCGCCTTCTCTAACTTTTGCAATTGCAAAATCTCTTTCTTTGGCGCGCTTTCAATACTAGCGCTATCATTGGCTTGTCTTGATTGCCTAACGTCCAAATTATTCACATAAAAGACTTATTCACTCTAGATCTTCCCTTTTGACGCAATACCGCCACTGGTGAGAGCGTCCCAAAAAGCTTATGGCTCAAACAGCTTTTTTCAGAGCTATATTAAAATTCTGTACCACCAACAAGATTTTTGAAAACAACTTATATTTCTTTATCATAATCAATAAGAAAACAGGGTTTTGCAATTGCAAGTAAGCTTTTAATCTCAAATCGGAAAGTATTTGATGGTCAAAGCCCTGCAATTAAAAAAAAACGAAGATTTTTGTATGATTTAGCGGTAGCAGAATGTGCGTCTTGCTTCTTTCGTAAAGAGCATCTGAGAAAGCAATGTTATTGATGAGCAACAACAAACTTCACCACAGGTCTTGTCAACTGATTTCACAAACCACGCAAGAAAATAAATGGGTTAAATTCTAGGAACTCTTGTCCCAGATGCGAAAAAAGAGCGAATCATTGTTCATTGGCAAGATATTGTGGCAAATGTAATGTTAGGTTTGAGGCACTTCTAAAGCTTGTTTACAGAACCCTCGTTGAGAGTCGTGGTAACATAACAGGCCAAATATCTTTTTCGTTCTTATTCAGATTTAATTACAATTTACCAAATTTGTGAAAAGAGGTCGCAAATATTTGGTAAATAAAATTTTATTTTTGTGAAAAGCATTTGAAAATTGACTGAAGGAAAAAGAGAAATTTGTGGCCGCGAATATTTGGAGTTTGGTAAATGCAGCTTTTAAGTCTGGTAAAGAAATTGAAATGCAAATATTTGAAATTACACATAGAACTACAGGTTTTCACTGAGAGGCGCTGACTACCAAAAACATTGAGGCCTATTCATTTAAGACCATGTGGTCATACTGCATTTCGAGAGGGCTGCACTCCCCAAAAAAAACTTTTGGGAAGACCCGGCCTACTTTGCTTGGCACCACTGTGTACAAGGTAGATGTAAAAGACTGTAATACCCATGCGTGCACAACTACACTTCAGCAAAAGTTTTTTCCGCAATGCACTAGTTTCTGTTTTGACTATTTAGCAATTTTTCTTTACACTAGTTAACCAGATTAGATAGTACACGTAATGTGGAATCAAAAGACAATTTTGGAATGGTCAATTGTGAATGGCAGTTTTTTTTAAACCCCGTAACGTCATAGGCAAATTTTACTGTATTGCAAATTACCTTTTAAGCAATAAAAATAAAAAATGCTAGATTTCAACATAAAACGTTTTTAAAAAGATCAAAACTACAATTTAATCATCAATTGATTGAAATACAATTATGACTGGCAAGCTATCGCAGCACATATTTGTCAGGTACTTTTTTTAGAAAAAAAATTTCTCGAGGGAATTTAAAACTAAAATTGGTTAAGGTCATATTTTTTGTGTTAATAAATGGTAAGTGAAAGAAGGCAAACCGTATATACTTGTATATAAATCGAATTTTTGAGAAACAATTTTAAGGTAATATTTTTGGGGTCGACTTATACATAGGTAATGTTTATAGACATGTTGCTGAAGAGTCGTAAACAATGTATATGTGAAAAAGAACTCTGTTATTATACATGTTATACATATACTGGCCTTAGCAAACGCTCATATTATGATGCTTTAGCTTAAAAAAATGCTCACATCTTGATGTTACTTCTCAAAATTATCAAATATCAGTGTAATTTAGTTTAGGGCAATTGGAATTAGCAATAGGAATTGTAAATTGATATTTACATATTGCATTAAGGCCTACTGCACTAAAGAGAAACTATTTCGTGACTAGTTTAGGTTATAGCTCATGCAATACATGCTTTTACGTTACTAAGGTATGTTGCAGTAGGCATACAAAGTAGGCCCTCATGACACACTAAAAACATGGGCTGTGCCTAGTCGACTTATACACAGGTAATTCCAAAAAGGACACAGTGCAAAATAGTATGAATTGAAGATCAACAAAAATTTTATTCAATCATTTTGTTGACTGCTAAGATTTGGCCTCTGAGATGAAAACCGGTCGGGTCGAGCGGCACTGGTTGCCAGTCGGATCGGGAACTTTAACCGGTCGAAACCTTTTGTTTTTTGACAGTATAAAACATATCATTTAAAGCCATTTTATGCAATGTTTTGTTTCAGAAGTTATTTAACAGTGCGATTTCTTAGTGTGAGCAAGTTTGTAAAAATTGAAGGAAGTGGTCAGTAAGCATTGCAAGTTCAATTGTCATTATTCAGTTCTGAGAATGATGGGAAAAAAGTTCAGTTGTTGACAGTTGAAGACCTTTTTTTGGAGGTCACCTAGATTTTCTGTGAAATTTTGATAGCTTTGAAGTAACACTACGTTTTACGACCCCTCGTAGTGACGCCGTTGCTTTGACACCCCCTAAAAAAACGATCGATTACCGGTCAGAACATTGCTTTTATCTGCCGGTCAACCGGCCGGTCGGAGAATGGCGTTGCCGGTTGCGTTTGGGTCACGAAAATCCTGACCGGTTCCAACCACAACAAAAATTTAAAAAATAAGTTTAAGCTCAGCAAAATAATACCAGTAGGTACAGCATACGACTTTCTCTTTACGAGCCCCAGTAAATAGACCTACCTGAAACTTGCCTATCCCTTTGAGATCGCCAACCAGTTTTGACACTCCACCTAACTTTGCTCAGTTTGCAGTAAATTTAATGCTGTTCTCATGTAATTTACAAAATCATTAAACTGTATTTCTGATTAATCTTTTTACATATAATAAAACTAGAACTAGACTAGATACATCAGGCTAGGATTCACCTTTCTCGGTACAATACACGCTTATAAAATTTAAATGAACCTACCAGCATAGTTTGCATTGTAGATCAGACAAGGTCTGCTCTATGATGTAACAATAAGCTTTTATTGGCTCTGCGCATAAATAGAAAATACAGTAGCCTTCACTAGGTTGATCTGAAACTAGCGCCTGCATGTCCTTGGTTTAGAAGTCTTTGTCACATGGTAATTTCGTCACAGCAATTTCATCTCATAGTAATTGTAATTCTAACTTTAACCCTAACCTTAACTCAAAACCAGGGTTAGCAAGTGAGCTAATTTCTGACTTTCTGAAAATTTTGCAGGCCAGTTGCAGTTCCTGTCCAGGCTTAATTAATCTCAATAGCAGTGATTAGTGACAGAATTCATGGAGTATCGCAGCAAGGACGTTTTTCGTGATCACAGTTTTCACAGCTGCAACTTTGCCAAAATTCCTTTGTTTGGTCAGTGATGGCCTTTTTTTCTTTGGTAGATCAATATTTTACCAAACTTTTATCACTTTATTTTGCCCAAACTACCAAATTTCTTACATGGGCCACAAATTCTTCCATGGCCACAAAAATTTCAGGTTGCAGGTGTCCCACCCATGCTTCAATCTAACTCTAACCCCAATCCTTAATGCTCATTTGTGCTAGGGATTCTAACTGTAATGCTAACTCTAAAACTAACCTTGACCCTTACTTTGATGTGCCCTAACCCTAACCCTAAGCCCAACATTAAAAGCTGATCTGCACTGGGTATGTGTGACGAATTTACTGGTAGCCTTTTGAGCAAGATACATCAGTTTGTGGACTTAAGATTTGTATTGAAAGTACAGGACAGTACCACTTTTTGTTAATAAATCATTTGAAATATTTAAATGTTTATTGTGTTGTTTCATCACCCATACATACCTATATAGCCTATGAAATAATAGCAATTTTGCAGTAGTTTAGCTACTATGGTTTGGCGTAAGGCAGACTTTGCCAACAATTTTTGCAAGTGATCACTCTGGTGTGGTGTAACAATAAAATGTCCAAAAGCAGGGCTCTGTCATTTGAGGTGATGCATAATAAAAATAAAAGAGTAACTGGTAGTGGTTTAATCTAGACTAATTTGACCTGTAGTAGATTTTCCACTATCCATTCTAGGTCTAACCAGGCCAGATTTTACCACCAAAACTATCTACATTTGTCAAAACACTACCTATGTTTCATGCGTCAGTCAATTTCTGAACAATAGACTCAATTCTAGTTTTATATATTATGTTTCCATTTTGGCAGAAAATTTCCCACAAGATATAAGTCAGATGGAACTGAATCAGTTTTGGTTCTTCAAAATTTTCTGGAGGGAAAACCCCTTTTGACCTTCCTTATATACCCTTGTTATAGGCGTCACTGCCTAGCAGTTTATAAAAATTCCAGTTAACTGGAATGTTGACTGACGCACTCAAGGCAGCCTTTATCCTCTAAAATCAAATGGATTTAGTTATGCTACTATAGTATATTATGTCAGGCTGAAGAAACTCTCATATTGTAACAATGTTTCTGGTGGAGACTTGGGACCACTCATCTCATTGAGGTTTTCTCTTTAGTTATCGTGCCTACTATTTGTTCCCCAACCCAGTTATTTTGAGCTGAGTGCTGGCAATGAAGTTAGTGCTGTTGAATCTTCTAAAAAATTGGCTCCATTGTATTGTGTGAGCTAACCTTAATCCTGATTCCAATCCTAAAATGCTGATTTACAGTTTTACGTAATTGTTGTGTTTTAATAGTATCTGATTCTGCATATCTAGCAGTGCAGTTAGTTCTTTTGTAGGCCCATGCTGGTATGTAGCTATGTAGGTGATGCCAGCAATGTAGGCATCAATTGCAATTTTACTTAGTTTATTGCTATCGACTAGAATACTGATTTTTGTATTTTAGCTGTTTATGATAAATGATTTAAATTAGTTATTTTTCTTTATCACGATCAATTAAACAATGAGGTTTTGAAATTGCTAGTAAACTTTTGATCTAAAATTGGAAAGGGATGACCAAATCTGCCCAATTTAAAAGGAAAAAATTAAGGTTTTGTACGATGTAGAGGTCATAGCACAATATGATTGTCTTGGTTTCTTCTTTGATCTTACCTCAGAAAGCAATGTTATTAGATAAGCAATAGCAAATTTCACCAGAGTTTTGTTAGCTGATTTCACAAAACAAGCACAAAAATGAGTTAATTTTTGAAAAGTTTTTCCCAGATGCAGAAAAACAGTGAAACTTCATTATCAGGCTATGTATTGTGGTGAAAATAATGGTAAAGGGTTTGAGACTTTTTTGAATCTTGTTTGCGAAACTCAAAGATAGTTGTGGTTACATAGCTGGCTGAATATTTTTTTGCACTTATTAAATTGTAATGCACCAATAATTGAATGCATGGAAAGAGATTGCAAATTTCAGACAGATGAATTTTTCTCTTTGTGAAAAGCATACAAAAATCATTCAAAGTAAAGGAAAAGGATAAATTTATGGATGCAAATATTCACAAATTTGGTATATTAAGTCTAGTAAAAAAATTGTAATGCTAATATTTGTAACTAGATGTAAAAACTGCAGGGTCTTACTTAGAGGTGCTTACTGTAAAAAATAGTAAGGTCTGTTGATTTAAATCACATAGTTTTACTGCTTTTGTGAGTGGGCTGCCCTCCCTAAAAAACTTTTGATGGACCCTGCCTACTTTACTCGGTACCACTGTGTTGCAGGGGGAAATAAAAGACTGCGTCAACTGTGCATGCGCAATTACATTTTATAAGAATTTTTTTTTGTGCAGTTCACAACTTTTTGTTAGTTTTTAAGTTTTAATGGTTTATCTTTACACTGGTAAATTGATTTGATATACACCTTAATGTTGAATCAAAAGACATTTTTAAAATGATACATAAGGAACAAAAATTTGTTACCGTCCCCTAGAGATGTGGTTATTTGCAAATTTTACTGCATTGCAAATCAGCAAGCAATCAACAAAAAAAGGCTACATTTTAGCATAAAACATTTTTAAAGAAGTTAAAACTAGTATCTACGTTTTTCTTTATGTTTCAAGACTTATTTCAATCTGGTAAGCTATCTATTAGCTACTATTTGCTAAGAAAAAATAATCTTTTTTCGAGGGCACTTATAAGTAGAATTGGTTAAAAGTCATTTTCTTCAATTAGTTGTAGTTTTCATAGCTGGCAAATAAGTGGTAATTGCAAAAACTGAACCATTCATTCAAAAAAAGGTGTTTTTGTTTTAAACTAAAACTGAAAGCTATAGCTTTTTTGTCTTAACAAGCATGATTAAAATTAGCATTGAAATGTAAAAAATAAATATAGATTTTAATTAATTCCAATATTGAACTTTCCCCCAAAATGATGTCTTGTGTTAAACTGTAGTTTGACTGCTGCTTGCCATTATTGTTCTTTTAGCTACAACTGAAATTGGCCAGAAAAGTAAAGAAAAAAGACTTTTTGGTCTTACTCTTGGTTAATTGCTTGAGAGATAATTTGTAATACAAAAGAAATATGATAATGTCATGCATGATACTATGTTGCACCACTCACTATTGCATCACAGCCATGCAATGTTTATGTAGGACAGTGGTTTTCAACCTTTTTGCTGAAGCGGAACCCCAAGAAAACATTCCAGTGGCTTGAGGAACCCCTGCGCAATAATTCAATTGTCCTATGCAAAAAAACACCATTTAATTAATAAAGTAAAATAAAAATTTGTGTAACTTTTGGCAGAACCCCTGGACTGTATTGGTGGAACCCTGATTGAAAACCACTGATGTAGGACTTTGTATTACTCTACAAAAGTGTAGGTCCAAGGTTGGATTCCTTTTACCATCTCCCTCACATTATACAAGTGGTTGAAGGCTGCAGGCAAAATAGCAAAAATTTAACAAACTGGAAAAGCAACCAAAAACTGCTGGACGTTTATTTGGCGCATTGAATTTTGACTGCAAATCTACCACATGCGTTTTTATTAAATCAATTTTTTTTTTGCATGCTTCACACTGGGGATTTCCCTGTTTCAGTAGAATCTAGTTGTATGAAACACTTTCTATATCTTGGTTTCATCTATAACTTTCACTTTAAAAATCTTGAAAGTGTTAATGCAGGTACTCATTTTACTGTATATTATCCATGTACCAGTAAATATGACACCGTACCTTAACAAAACTGCCAAATTTTACTAATCTCCTTAACTCAATCATGCATTTTTCTCAATTGATCCTTTTTACCAATCAAATGTTTCTGACAGTTTCACTTGACAGGACATGCTGCAATGCACAGCTAGTGAAAATTTAACACAATGATGTGCAACTGATTTAGCAACCTTTTATTATGTCTTTAATGAAACCAATAGGAACTCTGTACTGGTACTTCAGTGTTGAAAGCAAAAAAATATCAGCAACCTTCTTGCCACTATGTTATTTGTATTACAGCAACAGTACCATTACATACACGAGTAGGGATGTTCATTCCAAAACCAGATTCAAGTCTAATTCCAATCCAAAATGATTCAAAATCTTTTTTGATACTGCCAACTCAAAAGTAAAAAAGTTCCTTCAACAGATATGCGTAACTGGGCTTTTGCAATCATTGTATTGTAACTGAGCATGAATGGCAAACGGATTTTGATCAAGAATACAAGACCTGCTTGAAACAGAAAAAGCATTCTGATGGATCAGAAACAAATTGCAGCACGCTGGACATTTCCAGCTTGCACAATAGTTGCTCTGTGCTCCAGCTTCATCAGCTCCCTTAGAATGGCATTTTCAAGTGCTGATCACACTGTGACTGAAGAAGAAATAGCCTAAGTGGTGAGCATGTGGAGGCCATAAATTTTCTTCCATAAATGAGGATGTTCTATATATAACTTGTTATTTGTTCTTGTTATCTCAGTTGTGTGTGTTTTTGTGCATTTTAAAAAATAAATACAATTTTTCTCTTGATTAAGCGTCATTATTCTCATTTCTTTAATACACTAAATTTTAGCCGTGTTGTAGTGTTATTGTTGCAAGCTTTGGAATAAAGGATGTGGAGTTCAAAATTCTATAAAAACATTGGTGTATTTGTCAGGAAGTGCATCCTGAATTTAAAGTACTACATTGTTCAAACAAAAATCTTGTTCAAAAGCGATTGTGTTGTGGTAGACATGCACTGATTCAGCACATCTGAGCCTGTGAATCAGTGCAAAAAAATGTAAAAAAGGTTGACTTTTATTAAAATTTTAGTTTAACATTTAAAATTTTGGATGTGAAATTTGTGATTCAAATTTGATTTGGATTTACTTGAGATTCGTTTGCAGCCATCCCTACACACAGAGGCAGTGTACCGTAACCTATACATTGACTGCACTGCTTACATTGCCAACACTCCACTGGTCTAAATTGCCTACCATGCTTAAATTTCCTGCACTGCTTTTTAAGAAGGTCCGTTAACAGAGAGTAAGAAAGAGTAGACCGATTTAGGGAAGAAAGACTAGCAGCTAGCCACATTTTGACCTTGGCAATGACTTGGACTTTTTTAACAATTTGGCAAATTATTTTACCACACTATAGCTTTTTGTCAAAGTACACGTGTTTTATACAATGACAGGTACCATAGCTTTCTTTAGGTTTAGTAATATAATCACATTGGCAATTCATTGACACATGCTAACTTTTTGCCAGGGCATTTTCATGCAACAGCACATGCTTTTCGTAAATTTTTGTAGGCAATGCTCTCGAGTAGATTTGACTACTCTTTAGCAGCGTTGGTGTGTTGATGAGTTCAAGCCTCATGATTATTTTTTTTAGTTCATGGGAAATACACTAAACTGTACTTTTACACTGGTAGTTTCTTTTTGGTCATTTTTTATAATAAAGTGATTCGTTGAGCAGAAGTTAACTTTACATCAAGGATCATGTTTTTAGAACAACAGTAAGTAAACTTTTTACTTGATACAGAAACGTTAGGCATCTATTGTCAAAGGCACCTATATTATGCACTTTGACAGAAGTAACGATCACAATAAATTACCTAGAATTAGTACCGTATTTTTGCAACCATAAGGAGCACCGGAGTATAAGGCGCAGTATCAAAAAACTGCTTCAAATGCATTTTTTTTCTTACATAAGACACACCGGACTATAAGGCGCAATAAATCACACAAAATCCTAATTTGTTTTTTGCATGTTTTAAATTTAAAAGAAACGATTAAATGAACGAATAAGCAAACAAACGATTAAACGAACAAATAAGCAAACAAACGATTAACAAACATGAAAACAAAATATTATTTGAACAAATAAACAAACGAACAATCGAAAGAATAAACAGAGTGTTCAAATGAAACAAGCAAGTGTATAAAAAATTAATGAGCAAATGAAGAAGCAACGAGAGAAAAACAAAAATCAAATAAACACTGGTAAATAACAAATTCTTATAAAGCATAATTTTATCCACACATAAGACGCACTGGACGATAAGGCGCATGTTCAATTTCTGAGAAAATTTTTGGCTTTTAGGTGCACCTTATAGTCGCGAAAATGTGGTAATAGCTTGTTCACTATCTTTTAGTTTTGCCTAGATTTCTTGGCACTGGCCAAGTTGTCAATAGCGGGAGGAAAGCTGGGCAATTTTCCTGCTAAACTGCACTGCTTGTGGTAGAGGCGCACTGTATCAGCACTACTGGCAAATCAGAAGCAGATCTAAACCCATTGATGTTTGAGCAATGTTTAGCATAACCAACAAGAGGTTGTTCTGTAGCGAAAACATAGGTACATAATTCCATTCAACTGAACTCTAACTTATCAAAAGCAATAAAATTTGTTTTATGGCCTATGTCAGGGGTGGCCAAGCTGTGGCGCATGCACCATAAGGTGGTGCATTGCATGATTAGAAGTGGTGCATTGCAACCTTGTGGTAATAACACGCAGCTTACAACTGTGAACAAATCTTTGTTTTTGTAAACAAACACGACATGGGAGGGAAATACTTGCACCAGGATTTATGGAGATTGTGGTGCATCTGAAACCGTATAATAAAAAGTTGACGCATGGTAGGTGAAAGGTTGGCCACCCCTGGCCTATGTAGTCAAGTAAGTTTTTCACATACCCTCACCTAATTTTCAATGGTGAGTGATCAGTTGTTAGTAAACTGGTTTGAGCTCAAAAATTTTGGTTATGAGATAATAATAATAAGTCTTACTAAATTTTGACTTATTTACCAAAAAAAGGATCTATTATTTCCAAACTGCTTGGTAAGAGTTTTAAATTTGAGGTTCATCAGATAGCCTTAAAAGATAATGCAGCTGGTTGACATTTGCCTTGTGAAGCTGTGTGGTCTTTATTCAATAGTTAACATTGTGCCCAAATAAAAATATGAATTTGTAGTGCCTAAATAAATTGCTGAATTGTTTAATCAACTATTTGAATTAATAAAATCAGTACACCCTCCAGTGACCTACATTTTTGCTCACACTAAGTTGTAGAAGACTTGAAGAAATCGGTACTGTAGTCTTATAAGTCCTTGTCTGTTAAGGTTTTATCTGATCAGGAAAATAGGTTTTCTTATGAGATTTTTGTTATATTTAAATGACAAATCAATAGGCTTTGTGTAGTCAAGCTTTGCCAATAGCACTAAGCTAAGCCATTTGTTTGTTACCAGCCACAGGCCGGATGTGAAGCATGGAATTGGACATTGATAGTGAATTTTCGTTGGAAAGCTCTGATGCTGACCCTCAATTAGTTGTAAGTTCTTTAAAAAACATTGATGATCTTGATGCAGATTTGTTTGACAAAAGCAAGAAAAAACCTGCTCTTTCTAAAACAAAAAGAACAACAAATACTAAAACTCAAGAAAAGACAGGTAAAACCGTTTCTTTCAAAGCATCAGATTCAGATTCTTACAATGATTCTTTCTCCAAGAAAAAATCTGCTGTTTCTAGCAAAAGTGATGACTTGTTTGGAGATGACAATGATGATATCTTGCTTACACTTGGGATTGAAGATGAAACACCAAAAACTACATCTTTTGCAAAACCAGAAAGTGATCAGGCTTCTATAGACCAACTTTCATCACCTACTACATCATTGCAACCAAAGCAACAGGCAAACGCTGTCAAAAAATCTCAGAAATATAGTTTTGATAAAGAAGGAAACCTAGTAACAGATAAGTTTTTACCTGCTTCTGAAGATGTGTCATTTGGCTCTTACCAACCTTCATATACATCAACTAGATCAAGGCTTCGTCGAATAGGAACACCATTGACAAAAAAAGAAGATCCATTTGTGGATTTATTTGACCAAGACAGTGCAGCACCTTTAAAAAATATATCTTCTACAACAGAAAAAGAGATTGAACCAAAGCTATCTCCAACAAAAAGATCTCGCAATCTTGATTTCCTTCAGTTAGGTGATGAGATTGATCTTGATGCGCTTTCACTTAACACTGAGAAATTGCCAGCAGTTCAACCAGTACAATCTAAGAAAAAATCCCTCTCCACTGAAACTAAGCAAGAAAAAGAAATTTCAGCAGTCTCCCCAGTTGCTGAACCTGCAGTTTCATCAATTATTCAGCTCCCTCCAGGTAACGTAATTCCACCTGATGTACAAACCACCAATCATAGCTTTATTCACTCAATGCAGGCAAACAGTACTACTGACTATACATCTACTGTTCAGTCGCTTAAGCTTGATGAAAAGTTGAATGATTCTAAACCCAGCTCTAATTTCTTGCAGCCAACTGTTCATGGCTCAGTCATGGTACCAATTGATAGTTTTCAAGCTAATTTAATCAAACAAAATGATGCAGTGGTGCGAGATCTTAAAGTTGGTTTTCAAACTGATCTAGAAATGATCAAACAAGCTTATCAAGGCAGGATAGAGTGTCTGCATGCAACAATTTCTGACATCCAATCTCGATCTGAAAGGGAAATAGAATCGATTAAAGAATCATACAAAGTTAGATTGGAAGCTGTGAGAAGTCAAGTTCGAGAACAAATACAGGAAGTAGTAAAGCGAGATTTGGCTGAACAGGAAGAAGTTAAAAAGTTACGCTCATTACATTTAACAGCTCTTGAAGAAACACGACTGGATTATGAAGATCGGATCAGAAGGATTATGGATGCTCATTCTAAAGACATGGATAATTTGAAGTCATCCACTATATATGTGAGAAATTTTGATGATATGGTACAAAAAGTAAATGATGCATCTCAACAAATGGAAACTTTGTCAGCAAAGTATGAAGCATCGTTTAATTCTGTAAATCAAAAATGGAATGAGGTTGCTTCTGAAAACAAAAGATTCATGGCATTGGTGCAGGGTAGACTGGATGAAATATACCAGAGTAACATTGAGATGCAGACCAATCTTAAACAAACTGTATCCAGGTTGGAGGAAAATTTGTCTGAGATCAATCAGTCTTTGCAAGAACAAAAATATCAAATGCAGCTGCAACTTAATCGACTTGAAAATGCACAAGTGTCTGTTGAAAAAGAAAGACGACAACTTCTTCAACAAGTAGGGAAAGAAAGAGAGGAAGCAATGAAAGTTCATAGAGAAGCAATTGAGTTAAGACAAAGCCATCAACAACAAATGCGAGTTGAAAATGAGAAATTGCGACAGCGAGAAGATCATCTTCTTCATTCCCATCAGGTGATGGAGAATTCTCAAGCAGCAGAGTTAAAGCAGGCAATGGATCGAGAGAAAGATCGGCGACGAATTGAAAATGAACTAGCAAAGGAGCGAGCTGCTGTAACAGAAAAAATGGAAAGATTGGCTTCACTGGAAGCCAGGTTGCAAACACAGCAAGAAGAACTGGAACAACGCCAACAATTACTAGATAATCAGGAAAGACAAACAGCTGAAAATATTCGAAATTGGAAAAATGAAACCAGAATTGCAGAAGAGAGGTCTTCAAAGAAATTAGAGGAGAGTATTTCTGTGTTGCAAAAAGCTAAAGAAGTGGAAGAAAGTCATAAACGGCGTCTAAATGAAATTCACTTGCATGAAAATGCATTAGCAACACAACGACAGTTGTTGGCTGAAGACAGAAAGCAGATGTTTCAAGGTAGTGTTAACTACGAACCTGTACAATATACATCACTGACTCCTAAGAGCAAGTTGTTAATCAACAAAGATTTCACGTCTCCTATAAATAAAATCAGCCAGGCAAATACTGCACTGTGGGCCATTACAGCTGAGAAAGATCATGACTTTCTTGAAGATGAAGAAATATTTTTGGAAACTTTGCAAAATTCGCCTCACCGTATTTCACAATGCACCTCATGAAGTTTTTACGGGTTATGGCATTTTTAAAAGAAACTTTAAGCACTAAATAATGGTAAATATTCAGGAAATGTCTACCCGCTCAAAAACTAGGAAGGGTCAATGAATTTTTGTGTTATTGTTTCAAGCTACAGTCTTCTTTACTGCGGTAGTTGCAAGCTGATTGATATGACAATAAGCAGTTCTGTTTTGATTCGAGGTGTTTTCCTTCCTTTTACTTTAAGTTTTTAATGGGATAATTTTTTTCCAGCTGTTGTGCTTGCAGTTAATTTCAACATAGAGCTACAATCTTTCTGTTGGTAGCAGTATAGAAACAGACATATTGCTCATACGTATAGAATTAAATAACATTCTCTCTAGTCTTAGAGAGGTGTTGGAGGATCTGATTAGATTGTTTGCTTACAGATTGGTATGTAATAACCCTTATTGCGTGATATATCATTTAGAAATAGGCTTGTCATTACGAATGATAATTGGTGCTGGTGACACTGGTGTTCCGTAGTTGGTGTTTTTTGTGTGCACTGTGTACTATTCGATATTGACTAGCTATGATGTATGTGAAATTATTTTAGGCCATTTGCTTGTGGAATAATGGGCATAATATTAGATCCTCAGCATTGTTTGAATGACATCTCCAGAATTAATTCTCTATAGTTAAGGGAGCGTGGGTTTTCTTTCCATTGGTTTGAATGCATTAATTGCTTCCTACAACAGAATATCATTCATCATAATAATGAAAGTAATGTTATTGAAACATAAACTATATCAACAATTTGCAAAGTGCCTGCTCCAAGACTTCACAACTTGACACTGCATGACAAAGGGTTCTGCATAAACTGAACAAAAATAGTTGTAGGTCTTCAATTTCAAAATGGGCAAATTTAGCATCGGAAAATGGTTTGAGTTACAAATTTGCGCAAAACAAACAGTTTCAAAATTTGATCTCCAACCAGAAAAATCTTAGACTTCAAAATGGCTTGGTTTAGTATCAAAATGTGGCCTGTACCACTAGGTTGAGAAAACTTAACTTTTTCAAAATTTAGTCTTCAAATTGGAATAACTTTAGAATTGACTAGAGTGGCGCAAGTGTTCATAAGTTTTCAAAGGATGCTACTAGAAAAAAAATTAGAATCACTGAACTGTTAGGGTGGAGTGAAAAATAAAAATTTTTGAATTTCAAAAAGTGGTATTGATATATGTCCCCAAATATCAAATGATATACTTCTATCATGATTTTGGGTTCTTGCACCCTCTAGTGGCCGTGCAATTTCATCAAACGAGCTGAAAATAGCCAATTTTGCCATATCTCACTAACCGCTTATGCTAGGAAGCTGGTTTTTGGCTTAAAAGTTGCAGAAGTAACACATTTCTATTTTTATTGAAGAGAACTTTCTCTCAAAGATGTTTAGAAAAAAAGTTACAGGCAAATAACGGATTTTTGAACATAGAATGAAATACTAATGCAGTGGGTGTCCTTGTATAAGAATGACTGATGTCTTGTCTAGCTATTTCCCACCCTCACTTGTTACACCTAATTTTAAGTGGTTGAAATTTATTGAATCTAGTCCTCTTCTTAATTTCAACAATTTGTAAACATGGTGAATACATATTGAACTAAGGAGCACCCACTGTATGTCACATAAAATCTAATCACAGTGGTGTTTAGCGCTTTATGGTATGTAGAACAAATTACTTTTTAAAAACTGATAACATCTGAAAAATCAAAGCTATAAGTGTCTCGTCACTATTGGCTGTGACACTGGTCCAGTATTACAGTGCCTGTACAGTTAATCAATCTTTTTATGTCAATTTCATTATTATTCTTCACAAACTGCAAAGTCTTGTTTTGTATTGAAGAATTGCATCAGTGCTCAGGATTTTAGTTTTTGTCTGATTAGACCATCTCTGCGCTCAAAGCCAGTTACACGAGCTGATGCCTCAGTTACAGCTTTCACATGTCTTTCCACTGCCTGATTGTGGCAAGGGTGGTCTAATTTCAAAGGAGAGTTTCTAAGGTTGTCCAATTCAAGATCTGTCAAACATTTGGTTGCTGGAGGTTGCTGAATATCATGGAGGTTTAAGTTAACAATCTGGTGAAAAGATTTTGCCTTGATGTTGATCACTGGAATTTGAAACAATCTGATGTTCATATCAATTTAGATATTATGAGAATGAGGTTCATTCATGTAACCACCTTCAAAATCATCAATTGGAATGTGACATTGAAAAACAGAGTTTCGCAAAGCTGCAATTTTGTTGACTGCTAATCTTCGAAGATTTTCATCGTTGCCACCTAGCATTCTCAGTAAAACATTTTCGGGATGCGCAAAATATGCATTTCTCTGAAGTACATTGAGTGCGACAGTGCGAATTTGCGCATTGGGCAGCTTTGTTACACAATTTACAATATTAAAGAAATTCTTTGCACCATCTACAATTGTATGTTTCCTCTTGATTTCGAACCATGATGGAAAATAGACTTCCATACAGAACTGCACAAGATGCTTCAGATTTGTTGATGGCTTACTCTGTGACACATAAAACCTCAATATGCGGCATGCCAATGTCAACCATCTTGAATGAACGATTGGCCCTACCTCTAAATACTGAAGGTCTGGTTCAACTGAACCAATCATAATAGCTGTGCACATTTGATAAGCATATTTTTGGTCTGTGCTTAAGTCGTCCACGATACACTGAGGCAATTCTGGAAAATGAGGGTTTATGATTCTTTTGAATTGAACAACAGGCCATACAGAAACAGAGCCATCTAATTTTGAGCCAATCGGGCTGCTAAAGCTGTCCAGACTCTTTGTAGTTCCATCTAGTTTGGTAAAAACATGTCGTAAAGGAAGCTCATTGGTATGAAGTAAGCAGATGGCCCATTAGAGTGGTCTTTGTACGAGCTCTTCCATTGCACAAATGCAGCCATTAAATCGTCCTGTCATTGATGCAGTGCCATCTGATCTCAATATCATTAAGTTTCTGCAGAGTTCAGTGTCAGAAATAGAGTCAAATATTTCTTTAGCCAAAACACAACCTTTTCCATTTGGGGGTGACAAGTGTGTGAGGTAGTATCCTCCAGGTTCTCCCACTAATACATAATGTTCCTCCAGCTCTGTTTTTATGAAGGATTTGCCTGTTGGTGCTTTAGCCATCATTACGGTTGTATCCTTCCGTCCATCAGAGTAGAGCCCATTTATTAGTTTGAAGTTTTCCATTTCTTTTTCTTGCATTTCTTTTCTGCACCGTTCTCTTTCTCTTTGTAACTTGCTACGGTCAATTACAAATGTATTATTTTCTTGATCAATCATTCCAATGTCTTGTAATGCGCAGGTTGCAACAGCAGCTCCTGCACGGTCCGACAAGTTATACCTTTCGCATGCTCTTGCCAAGTTGGTCCATTTCACACGATTTTGATTTGCTGATTGAGCATCTTCCATGAAAGTTGAATGATGACCAGACGATACTGACTCCACCAACTCTGCATCAGTTGAGTGAAAGCCAATCTGCTCAGCTGTTGTGTTAGTATCATCATCTTGCACAATTTTCGACTGTCGTCTGAATCTTTCATCAGCGGAAGACAATGGTAGAACTTCACCCAAACATTTAGCCTTGCGTTCTCCTTTTTGATCTTCTAAAAATGCATAATCATCAGAAGACATTCTTAAGCCATATTGAGCTTCATATTGTCGTCTTTGTTGATCATCGTGGCAAAAAATGTCAAAAAGTTTATCAGCATCTATTAAGAAAACACTTTTAAGCTCTTTGTGTTGGTCCGATTTTTTGGATTTTTTTGGATATCTTGTTAAATCACTAAATTCTACCATCAGTTGTTGGACTCTTTTTGCAATAGTCAACTCATGCAGAGAATAAACATTGCACCACACCCATCTATCGTGAAGTTCTTTTGCAACAATTCGAGCTGTATCTAATTTCCTGAAGTGATTGAAGCTTAGCATACGCTCAATGACTTGCCGCTTTGTTGACAGTATTCCAGATGGAAAATTATCAGAACTTTGGAAAACTTCTCCACCATGCAGTTTTTTGCTAGCAACAGTTCACTTAGATCTTTTTCTTGTTAACATGGTAGTATAGTAGGCCTAATGCTACAGTTACAATAATGATTGAATTTACTGTATATAGAATATCTGCAATAAAATAGGTTCGGTTAGGTTATTTTATCACCAAGGCTAATTTATATTTTTGCAACTGATTTCTTTTAAAGTCTATATTGATTTTTTAGGAAACTAATGTATATTTTTAATAAATTGACTACAAATAGTGCTTGGAGTTTAATTTTATACTGAATTTAGAGTTCAATGCAACAGCGCATAATGCTTTTGCTTACCAGATATCGTGATGATTATGAAGACTAAACCTTGCTAGCATTTACTAAAAGTTATGAATACCTTACTAATGACTGAAATAAATGATACCAAGCAAGATTTTAGCCAACTATAATAAAATTGGAACTGGACAATAGTTTACTAATAATAGCAGATTTTTAGCAATTTTTTTATGCTTGATCATAGATTGGACACCAATGCTTTTGTGAAGCAGGTCAATAATCGGTTATTTGCCTGTAACTTTTTTTCTGAACATTTTTGAGAGAAAGTTCTCTTTAATAAAGACAGGAATGTGTTACTTCTGCAACTTTTAAGCCAAAAACTAGCTTCCTAGCATAAGCGGTTAGTGAGATAAGGCAAAATTGGCTATTTTCAGCTCATTCGATGAAATTGCACGGCCACTAGAGGGTGCAAGAACCCAAAATCATGATAGAAGTATATCATTTGATATTTGGGGACATATATCAATACCACTTTTTGAAATTCAAAAATTTTTATTTTTCACTCCACCTTACTGAACTGTGTCAAAATCTTTTAAAGATTAGAATCATTTCATAAAATGCATTTTCAAGTTAACGAAATGATTTTCTTCATGTTGAATATTTTGTTACTGGCAATAGTCTGCGTCTTACCAGAATATCTATAGGCTTAAGAACAAGCCTCAAAATTTATTAAAATAGGATTGAAAGTGCTCATAAAATTTCATTTTTAGAAGTTTAATTTCAACTAGAACACCATAGCTTTCATTAACGTTTTGAAATATTCCGTGTCATTCACCAGCTATCTCTTCAATTAAGAGTAGCAGTTGTATTTCATATGACAATAAATTTGAGACGACTTTATTGAGATTCAATTGTTATTTCTGTGTTAGGCTACTTTTGATTTTGTTGTTGTGTAGATTCCAACTGAATATGTTGGAATCGCATAGTTTATATATCAAGTTATTGAAAACAGTTTCTTTTGCCCCTAGTTGTTTTGGTGTTGTATATGTAACAGCAATTGTTTTGATTATTGGCATGCGTGGGTCGATTACATGTGCAAAGATTTTAGGTTTTAAAATTTATATTTTTTCACATTATTTATTACTATGTTTTATTTGAAAGAAAATATTCACTTGTTTTTGTTTTCTTTGTAAATAAGGTCGTTATAATGAATTTTACCATATGAGTAAATTTATACTTTCAGACACCAGAAATTTCATAATGTAAAACTTGTTACACACAAAACCACATATATAAGCAAAAGCATTTCTTTTTTTTTAAACTTTTTGACGCTGTTGCATTGTTGAATATAAATTCATTTTTAATTTTACAGTTTATGCTCTGGAAAAGTTTTTTTGTGGTAGTGGAAATGTTTAGTGATTTGAGTTGTGTATTACTGTAATTTTCAACACCGTTTATTGGTAGCACAAATTATTATTTACTGGCATAACTGTTTTTTGAAATGATGATGTCATATTGTGGCAATTCGAATATGCTTGATAACTTTATGACATCTAGTAACCTGTGTTCTTTGATGAAAGATAGCTTTATACTACACCCTCATTTCCTCGTTTTTGTTCAATGCTCCTTGGCTACAGGAGTATTGAAGTGTTGTTAGATGAGCTACTCTATAGTTATTACAATACAGTGCTATTTAATGTTTTTTAGGCAAAAGACTATTTAGGTAGAAAATTGTATTGGTAGATTGTCTTTCTCTCTGAAATGTTATTTTATTGACATACATGTATTATGGCTGAAATTGGAGAAGATTCATGTTTATTTGAGGATTTTCTCAAAATTTACCGTTGTGTATTTGAAGTAAATGGATTAAGTCCTCATTTATTAAGATCTCTGCATCACAAGCTAGAGCATGAGGTAAGTAATGGCCCAGGTTTGTAACAGTATGCCAGTGATGCTCAAACTGTGGCCCACAAGGCTCTCTCGAGTAGCCCACCAGGCTCTAAAGTGGTCCACCAAGCAAATTTCATTTCAAAAGAAAGCTTGATACTTTTATCATTAAAGAGAATTTTTATTAAAAATGTCAAGTAAACCAACAATTGTAATTACATAATAACTATTAATATTAACAGTACTTAATTACAAAATTATCTTACAAAGTTAAAATACAGCAAAGTTTTCCTTCATAAATTTATGATTATTAATTCTTGTGGCCTGCGAATGGTTTCTGAAAGACAAATGTGGCCCACAAGCCAACAAGTTTAAGCACCACTGCAGTACGCTATAGGTTCAGTCCTAGACTGTTGTACTTTATTAGTAATATACTATATCTTGGGCTACTATTTCTTTGTTTTATACTCATTTCAATAATTGCTATCATAGGGCTATTTACTTCATGCAGTTCTTTTTGTCTCTTTCATTTGGCTCCCATGACTTTGGAGACTTCGCAAAGTTGTTTGTATTAACGAAATCAATAATGGCTGTTAAATTCACACTTATAATTACAGCAATGATATTGATGTGTATTACTTTACTGTTGTGGTTTTCTTTCTTTGTAATTCTTTCCCTATCATTTAAGTTGTCAAAAAATCACTAATTTTTCTTAGGCTAAAATTCTAAAGCAAAACCATATAATTTGTAATACAACATCTTGGATTATCCTTGAAACTTGAAAAAAAACAAGTTAATAGATATTGGTTTTTGTTGCTTGCAATCCGGAAACCATATTAACAAGTTCTTGATTTTGGAAAACTGAAATTTAATTTAAAATAAGTGAAAAAGTTTTCTGACAATTGGAATTAGATTTTGCCATAGATGCAGTCAAAGCCGACATGCACCAATTACCCCTTCATTGTAATTTTATCTCTGTTGGGACAATTGCAGATGGGGGTACAACACTTTTTCTTAAATTTTTGTTTCCATTAATTTCATCTCAGTTTAAAATACAAAAGGTTACAGTCAAAGTCGCTTCATGATGCAAAGTTAGCCTGAAAAACTATGAAACGTGTATTAAAATGTTGTTTTGGTCAACCTTTCTCTTTTAAAAGAGCAAAAATTCATTTTTCTTCTTGCTGCACCTTTTGATTCATGTCATTAAAACTGTTGTTGTGTAGGTTTTTTGGTCACTTCAGTGAAAAATCATTTAAGCGTTGTACTATTGGTTATAGTTTTGAAGTATTTCTTGCACGAGAACACATTTAAGTCCCAGAAAACTCTGTGTAATAATGTTACTTTAGTGTAATGTTTAAATAGATTTTGTGGCTCCGAGTAGGTTTCAATTTGGCAGAGATGGCTCCAATTGCTCTGTTAATGTAAAAAGTTTCTGGTCTTGATGAAGACTCTTTTATCAAAAACTTTTCTTCCCAGAAAATTGTATCAGGAAGTAAAATATTTCATCATGTAATTGTGAGAGCATTATTGTGCATGCAACCTGGCCAAATAAAATCACTAGCAGTTGTTACTTTTTTAGCTTGGTCTTCGGATATAAACAAACTCTTTGCTGACCTTGCTGGCATTTACTTAATTAATCAATGTTAACAATTGTACTTAGCATTGGATTATTATGACACTACTACTCTTGGCATTTGATTATTATGACATTACTACTGTTGATATTTTATTTTTTTGCAAGATTTTTGATGCTGGTGAATGCTTCCTTTTAACTCCCGATGAAGAAAATTTTAAATTAAAAGTTGTTGCTGCAAAAGAAGATGGAATTAAATGCCTTGATTCAAATGCAGTATTTCTGATTGATCATGCATGGACATATAAAGAACACGATGCTCGAAAATTACTATGCGAAATTCCAGGTAGCAAATCGATATTACAAAGTTTCATATTTTATGAAGTTGCTTGTAGAACTTTTACTGGTATTGGTAGAACAATTGGTGTTTCAACTGATTTGGAATTGCAAGTACATTTAAGATAATGTGTTTTCCCATACATTACAACCAACAATATTTCAAAGAACATGATACTACTGAGGATTAACTCACAATTTTAAATGCTAGAATCGCATGAAATATATAAACGTTTGCAATTTGTGGCATAGATTGTTTTTAAGTTACCATGCATAAAGGGAATCTTGTGTTTCAAGGTTTGCTACCCCGAATCGCACAGATGATGGGTTATTCTGTACATGGAGAAATATTCAATCCAGAAGATTTGATTGTTGAAAATATATTGCGAGATATGTGGAAATATAATCAAACTTTTTCAATTGCTTCTGGTGTATGTGCAATCTCTTTGTTTTTAGTTTTTATTTTCAAATGCATTATTATTTACTTTAATATGTGTATTTGGAGTTTTTGAAAATTACTTTTGAAAGAGCCTGAAGATTTGATATCAGGTACGGTAATTAATAAATTGCAAATCAATTATTGAATTTATTTGCAAAGTATGGGATCAGATATTCGATGCTTTATAGCTATGTTTTATAATTTTTGGCCATCCAGTTCCAGTTTTTAGTATTGGTTACTTCTGTTTTCAAGAAGATCGTGAAATATTTTTTGCCTTCACACCTACACGTAAAAGATTGCTTGAAATAAGTGATATCAAAATAGTATAAATAGAAAATTTTGCTCAAAAATGATCACCAACATCATATGGTGCCATACAGCATCTATTACATCATGTCAATAACCCGCAAGTGGTTTCAGCCTTATTGGGTCTCATTAGGCAAGTGTAAAAAACTCAATAGTAAACATGCCGAAATAGGACAAATTTACCACTGGGTGCAAAAAAAAAGATGCAATATAAAACAATATGATACAGCAATACCTATATCATGGGAGTCTCATTTAAGGACACACGAATGACATGGACAACATCATTGAATGTTTTTTACACCCACTTGATGAGACCCAATAAGGTCGAAACCGGTTGTGGGTTACTGACATGATGTAAAAGATTGCTGTATGGTACCATATGAGTTGGTGATCCTTTTTGATCAAAAATTTCTATTTTACCTTAGTGTGATGCTGGAGGGAGATCCCTCTTAGAGATCGTCTTGAAAATTGCTGATTAGCAACTGGCAACTTCTATATTTTGCAGAATAGTTTGAGTATTCTGCATGCAGCTGAGTGCTGATATTGTAGCGCACATATCTTTTTCATTGACAGTGTAGTTAGTGACCCACTATGCATTGTCACTGGATGCTTGCATCCTATATCAGCTAACATTTTGTCTATTTGTTCAAGCATCTAGCATTTCTTGTATGGTGAGTTGATCAATCCACCTGATGAATGGCAAAAGTCATTTGTCATTTGTGTCTGCTCTGCAGAAATTACCGAATACTACCTCTGCTCTTGATGTCCATGCAGTCGCATCAACAGACCTATAATGCCTCTCAAAATTCTTGGAAAGCTCATTCAAACGTTGTGTTTTCTTTCAAAGAACTGGCCCTGAGCTTTGGGTTTGAGCTTACCCAGAGTGGTCTGGGTACAACTCAACCTTCTGCTGTTGTTATTACCCATTCTCTTCTGAGGGATTAGGGCCTGACAGGAAACCATGGAGCCCCAGAAGTTGGGCAACTCCCCATGGCTTGGACCAATGGGAAGGGAGGGAAAGCAGAGAGGGCCTCCCTTAAAGTAGTGGGAGAAATCATGAGCAGGTGAGTGAAAGCAAAGACTCTCCTAGAGGACCTGGAAAGTCTAAATTTCACTCTGAGCAAATCTGAAATAGGAAAGGAGGTGATCCACGCCCAAGTCCTGAAGCACCTATTAGGAGCAGGAAGAGGCAAGAGATGAGAGAGCAAAGGAAATGTCAGGAGAAGAACGACTGACTGAGGAACAGTAAAAAAAGAGCTGGGGTGTCAGGGTTTTTTGAGAGAAAGGAGGTGGGAGGAGATTACTCAATCAAACACTTATTCACGAGGGGGTCTGAAGTATCTCTTGAGCCCTAGAGAGAGTGATGGCTGTTAAAGTGTTTTGAAATAAAGAGATTTCTGGAGGGAGTGCAGAGGGAAAAATGAAGTCCATTCTACTATGAGTCAAAGAAGGGTGAATATGAGGAGTATAGATGTTTATGAAAGAGAGAGAGAAGAAGTTGTTTTGCAAAATATTGATTTCCACATTGTCGGAATTGGGTTCAAGCAAAAAAAGAGAGAAAATTAAGAGTTCAGAAAAGGATGGCCCCTGTCTAAAGAAAATAACTTTGCCACTGCTAGCATGCGAGTCATCTGGTGAAAAAGAGCCAGATCGGGAGTGGGTGCCATCTGATTGCAAAGCAAAGTATTTGGGATCCACAAAGTTGAAGAAGAGTTAAGGTTGGATTTCTTGATACAGATGAGATCGACAGGAAGGGGGTAAGTGACAGGGAGGAAGAAGGATAGGAGATTTGTAATCGAGGATGAGAGGGGAAAAGCTGCATTGGCAGATGGGGTAATTTTGGAGGGTTGCTGTGCACAGTGGAGGTATAGGTGCTGGGTAATTGCTTAGAAGATAACATAGTGTTGGTGGACTGAGGACCATCAATAAAGATCGGGGTGCAGCAGGAAGAACAGCTCTCAGAGTGAGAGCTGGAAAAATGTGATCTACCCTTTCAGTTCAGTGCAATGCACATTGCTGGCGCACACAAAACAAAGAATGATAGGAGTAGGATTTGGATGAACATTGCCGCTCATCAAAAATAAAACAATGATAAGAAGGCGAGGAAGAAAGATGCAGCAAAGCAAAATAAGAAAAGACAGACGGCCGATCGTAGAGAGAGTGTGTGCTGTCCTTTTGCACTCATTCATTGGGCAGTACTGAGAAAAATTTGATTTGAGGACAGCCCGAAGTATTTGGGGCCCTTGCAGAGGCCAACAGTCATTTTGACCCATCTCAATGGGATTAGGACCACACTACCACGTGAAGGGGCCTGTTGGTTGGTGCAGACTTAACCTTTGCGGGAGTGGTGTTCGACGGTTTCTGTCTTGTGAGCACAAATGGGTCCATTCTCTTTTCCTGATTTGCGAGTGTGGCAAGACTGAGCAGAATGCAGGTCACATAACCTTAACGTGTTCCATAAATCGAGCACTAACTACATTAAAAGGTCTGATGATCTTGCATGAAGCAACAAAAGATTACTTCAACAACACCTATGCCAATTTCTGATCTGGGCACAGTCTGGGGTGGTAGAAAGTAAACTCTTGGCAGTAGGCTTGCAGTTCAGCTCCAAACGACAACGCTTGTACTCTACAGCAGGGCTACTCAATTGGCGGACCGCGGTCCAAATTCGGACTTTTTAAGTGTTGAAACTGGACCTCAAGCTCCAAAATGAGTAACAGTAGGTGCAGCCACGGATTGCGAAAAACCCCAGGCTCCTTTTACTAAACTTTGTTGACTTCTTCTCAATACCAAATTATTTTTTAAAAAATGTCAAACATTTTTCGCGCCTTTGGTGCAACTGCACATTCTTAGCGTTGAATAACGGCACCCTCCAAAAAGATTAACAAACAACATGATCAGCATGAAAAACAGGAGAAAACGTATTTTCCAAGGCTGAAGGTCTGTTATTCATGCCTGTCCCTTCCACCAAATTTGCCTGTGCAATTTAGCTAATCAAGGGTGGGAAAGCTCAAAACCCAGACATATTTCGCCCCGTAAATTCTGAAGCACTGCGACCCCAAATGTGTTGCATGGCTTTGAAAATTCTACACAGTCTGCATGACCTACCAAACAATCCCCACAATATGGTCATGGCCACTGTTATCTCGGAACCAAAACCTAGCAATGCAACTGATGATTGAATGAGCTTCCAGCTCATATCGCTGCTGAGTTTTTCTTACAAGCTTTTCGAGCGGTTACTCTTGAGGCGTCTAAAATCTGTTTTTGACCCCCAAAGTTGGCTTTAGGCTTGGTAAATGCACAACCGATCAAGTGCTTACACTAACGTACGACGTTGAGCACCGCTTTGAAGAAAATAAATCAGGCCCTGTGTTGGAACATCTTACTGCCGCACAACATTGCCTATTCTATGGTACCAGGGCCAAACACCCCACCACCGCCGTTGATTTGTGGTTACTTCTATGGACCAAGTTTTAAGAACTGGCGAAAAATAAGAAATTCGCCTTTTTCACAAAATTAGCAGAGTAGAGCACAATAAGCTCATATTATTTTTGATTTTGATAATCAGTGTAAACTATGAAAAAATCTAAGTATTTTTCTGTACGTATGTACTGGTAATGATAGCTTCATTTTTATCATTGCAAATCAAAATTTTACTGGACCTCTGGAAATATTGAAATTATCCAACTGGACCTTCGCTAAAATTAGTTGAGTAGCACTGCTCTACAGGATGCAACAAATTGAAATAAGTGTTTGTAGAGGAATATTTATGCAACTTTGCTGACTTGTGGCGTATCTGCGAGTTTTGTAAACAAACAAAAAGTTCGGGTTTTTTTTGTTTAAAAATATATTTTAAAAATGTTGAAGTTGAAGAGCTATCGTTGTTCATTACTTGCTTCTGGTGTGCCACAGTATCAAATTATTTGTAGAACTGCCAGCACTTATTAATGACACTAAGTGTTCATACCACACTTGTTCGTTGCCCTACAACTTCTATAGGTACCTGTAAAAGAGTTGAGAAAACAACTCTCATAGAAATTTCCTATGCTTCACAAAATCGCTAGTTACATCTACTAACTCTACTAGTTTGCTGCGAAGGCATGATCAAGTCAGCGAGCTCGCATAATTTTATTTTTTACTCCTTAGGATGCTGAGGATAAATTACCATATTGGTATATTATGGACGAGTTCGGCTCTTCAATTCAACATTCTGATTCTCCCACTGTAGCTGTTGTGCCGTTCTTTTATCAACCGAAGCAGATGTCTTACTCAGTTATGTGGTTACTTTCTGATTTAGAATATGGAGGTAATTACTGTGGACAATAGTCAGTAGTGTGACAAGTTGGCGAATTCTTAGCTTCAGCCGAACTCACGTAGTAACAAGGCGTCTCTTAGTTAAAAGTTGTTAAACAAAAATTTGCCAATGCTTTGTTAGTTATTTAGTTTGAAAAAATTCCACTTTTCTTTTTGGATTGGGGATTGATCCTGACTTCTGGTTTTGATTTTACTCTGCACATTGATGGTTTTGTGCTATTAAATGTGTGAACTTGCTGATCAAGGTTAAAGCGAATTTGTATTAACAGTCAAAACTCTAAGCTAGTTGGCCATGTACAAGAGGTTTGTTATTTGAAGCCTTTAATCGCATTTTTTGTGTTTTTACAACGTTTTGTAGGTCTAGTACTATACTATTCCACATGCTTCAGTTACTTTTTTAGATGAAGTTACCAGAGATTACGCGAATTACGAAAAAGACTCTCTTGTTCGTTCATGCAAGTTGCTTCCGTGGAATAACGTCGACTTAAGTGATCTCATCACAGAAAGGACGTTGTTTTCAGACAAAAGCTACGAGGTAGAGTCCTGTGTAATGACTATACGTTCAACCTGTTAGTTTGCTTCACACCTGCGTTGTAATAAGCATCGCATATTACACTGGTTCTCAACTGGTGGACCACAGTACGTAAGTCGGGTGGGCCACAGACGTTTGCGTACTTCAGTACTGGGTTTGTAAGTCGAAAGAGATTGAGAAATACTAGTACATGTGAACAGCCATGCCACCAGCACCCATGAATTGGAGGCGCAATGACCTTATTTTCCTTTGTAATTCAACTCCGATTCCGATCGCAGACTGGCCATCCTCGGCACCGGGGAGGCAGTATCCTTTTTTGGAGTTCACCTCCGCTGCCATGAGTTCTGACGATAATCCCAGCAACTTTGTAATTATCACATCACAGACGTAATCAAAGTGGGCCACAAAAATATTTGACCCCCTTAAAGTGGGCCACGGCACACGGAAAAGGTTGGCCACAGCAAGAAACTGGGCTACAAGGATTTGTGGCTCCTCGAAATGGGCCACGACATGAAAAAGGTCGAGAACCAGTGGCATATTAGTTTGTTGAACTGTGGTAACCTTGTTGATTTGGTGGTATTATAAGCTTCAGAGTGCATTGTTATGGGCTTGTTATCGTAAGACAGATTTCATTGCAAAACCAGTTTGCTTTCACAACTCGCTTGTTACCGGCACGATGGCGTGGTGGTTCGGGCGTCCGCTTCGCAATTAGTAGACCTGGGCTCAATTTCCTTGTTGAGTCGTACCAAAGACTTTGATTATGGTATTCATAGATCTCCTGTTTGGCGCTCATCAACAAGAGTGATGAGGAGGGTAAAGTATGACACTGAGTATTTACTTTTCAGTCACGATTACAAAGAGTACAACGGATCTCAATGACCTGAGCACATAGCCATAGTTGGCGACAAAGTAACAACAAACTGATGCAAGAGCAAGCGGCTAGTGATCTACATTAACTGCATGAACTATGTGTAGCTCTTGGTAATGCGAGGAAACCATTGTTTTTATTTAGAGGCGCTATAGTGTTTGGGGCGAAACCGCGCCCACGTCGAATCCTCACTTTCAAGTCGAGAGCAAACGTTTGAAGATTTACATGGAAGTTGCGAGCGAGTTTCTCACTGATGTTACTTCTTTTGAAATGGTGGATGATATTGAGCAAGCGGATGCTGCTTTTTTGGGAGAGCATATTAAAGATTTTAGGTATCTGACTGACCGTTGGATCTGTAGTGTTAGTAATAGCATTTGAGATAATGCCTATTGTACATTATGGTGTTTACAGTTTTGGTACTGCCCAAATGTCCAGCGCTGTTCTTGTGATGATGTGTCTCCGATGAAGTTTTTAGTCTTGGTCGATGCAAACCGTAATTAGAAGGCATTAAAACAATCATGATTTTGTAAAATTAGTGGGATTTACTTTCAATAGTTATAGCATTTTGTTTGAATTTCAGGAAGTATAGCGAAGAAAGACCAAATTTGTTAATCAACCAGTTTCCTGGCGAAATGATTTTATTTTGTAAAGATTTTTTCATGGACATTGCGAGACGATCTGTTCAAGGCAAAGAAAGTAATTATTACACCATCATGATTAATTAGCAAGCAATTGGTTTTATGCCATTATCTTAGGCAGTCTTTCAATCTTTTTGAGCTTGCGCCTCTTTTAACTCTGCTTTAAGAGAATTATTATGTTGCGACAAAGCGACAATGAAAAAACGAAATAGGAGACAGAAACAAATATTTACGACTCCTGCAATTCACTGTTAATGGGGAAACAGTCTGTGATTATTTTTAAGAAAGGTTTTAGTGAAATACTGGAAGACTTACGTTTTGAATGCTTCACCATCCTCATGAAAGAACTTCACCCCCCAATGGTTGAGAAGCGCAGGGTTAAAGAATGCAGTGTGCGTACTCATTAACCAATCATCTGTGCTTTTGCATCGAATTTATCAGCAAGATTTTAACTTGTGGACGTCTTTCGTGACGAATATCGATGGGGCTTACCAGAGAATCTTAACTAGTTATCTGGTCATCTTAGAACAGTATTCTGATTAAACTTGATACTAAAACTGTCAAAACCTCGTCAACTTTTCGTTTGCCAAACCAAATCGATGAGAAGTCATTTAAGTCTTTAGAGCACGTAGTTGGGAAGTTAAAGATCTCTGGCAACCGCTGTTGGTATCGTTTTTGCTAGTCTAGTTATGATTAGTGAAAAGCAAACTATGTTGCAGCACCACCATGGTACCCGTTAACATTCGATTTAAATTCTGAATTGCCTCAGTTCATTTCACATTTTAAACAAAGAGCTGATGCTGGTGGTGATGAAAATATATGGATATGCAAGCCTTGGAACCTCGCTCGCAGTTTAGGTGTTTCAGTCTCAAACAATTTGAATCATATTATTCGTTTGAGAGAAACCAATGTACCCAAAGTAGGTGTATTGAAACAGTTTATATGTTTTCTGAAGTGGAAGTTGGTGGTTGCATTAAGCAGAGCCAGGTTAAACCTGATAGGGGCAGGTGTCTCGAATGAAAAGGGTATCAATCATAATTACGTCTCTTTCCTGCTTGTTTTGCGGGCTTTTGATGCACTAATTCAGTGTATGTCTACCACTAAACACTTTTGAATTAGAGGTTTTTTGGTGGAACGACGCTGCACTTTCAATTTCGAATCTCCTTTCTGACTCCGATTTGGTTATGAAGTCAGGATGAGTTTCGAACTTAAAAGCTTTCGTTCCGAAGTCAGAAACAGTAACCCCTGGAAGTATATTATTTTTCAGCGTTATACTAGAAATAGTAAATTTTGTTAATTTTGCCCGACCTGCCTAGAGTGGCTCGATTTGTAAACTTGGCCAATTGCTTAAGATGGCATTTCTAACTGTGATAGAGTTAAATAATATTTAGAACGGTTTTTAGTGGAGCAGCTTATGGTTTGCCGTTCGATGTGATTAAGATAGAAAATTATATTATGCCGAAATAAGCTCTTTGTGGTACAGAACTTTGATTTAGCTTTGAAAAAAGCTGTTTTTCTGAAGTTTCTCTTGTGACCTTTTCATCAGTGATGGTAGAGCCGTCCAATGGGAATAGCCAGAGTGAACTCGTTCTAATCAAAGGACGTAAGACGAGGGATTTCAAATTAGCTAATAACAGTGCATGCGCGATAACTCGTGTTTGTTAAACCAGGCAAAGAAAAGCGTTTGGCAGTTCATCACGTGAACATTGCAAAGATTTATAGATTTCCGCGATACTATGTGTAGTAGGCTTGGTCTGTTTAATGTTTTTATCACCTAGTAGAAATGCGATAGCCACTTGCTTTTACCATTCCTCTTCCATTTTTGGGATGCGAACCATTCACTTTTGGACGCTTTTTTCAAATTATACCGATGATGCTTGCGAAAGGTTTTTTATACACAGAAGGTGGATGGTTTGCAGCAGAATGCTTTGGCCTGAAAGGTTTTTAAACAAGGTTTGCGTTAGAAAATTGATTCGGCCTCGGTTACAGCGAGATTTTTTTGATTGGTTGACGTGTTCCTAAAAACATGTTGACTATCAGCTGATGATCAAACGCATCCAACTTTGAAAACAACCTCATTCCCTTCAGCTTTTCCATTCATTTATATTTTTATATTTGAGAAGGGAAGTGGTACGGAAAGCAGAGGCGTAGGCATCATTCTTGAGCAATTTGTGTAGGATTTAGGTATCAATTAGGCCCTTTACAATCTACTGTAGTTCATTTTAATAGATGCTGGTGGTCATGTTACACAAAAAAGCAGTATTTTGTGTCTGTGATTCCTGGTTTTTAGCAGATCTAGAAAACTCCAAACAGAATTGTGCCTGCTGTTGTTTGAAAACATTCACTTGACATGAAGTTGATATAAATCTAAATTAAGATGTTGATTTGCCGAAAAATTGAGTTGATTTGCCGTTAAGAGGGCCATGTAACGAGTCGTACGTTTAAAATTTTATGTAGATTGCATCGAAATACATAGAAGATCCTGTTCTATTGCTGCACAGAGAAGTGGAATCTGAAGTTAAGTTTGATTTGCGATTTTCAGTGTTACTCGCCTCTGTTGATCCATTGAAAGTTTACGTTTATGATGCGTTTTATGCCAGGCTTGCTCGGAAGTAAGCAGTTCTTTAACGACTGTGCTTTCATTAATTGTTTTTGTATTGCAAATGCGATGAACTGGCTGTTTTAAGACAGTTCACAATGTACTCGTGATAGTACTAAATGCCAGAATGTACGGGGTTGTACCCACTCTTTATTGCAAGCCACAACTGTTTTTGTTGTTAAAAGAGGATTGTTTGCTCTAGCAAAATCTTCCCATTTTTTTTATCTTCAGAACTAAGCAGCGCTCTTTATTTTTTATCATGTACCGTATTTTTCGGAGCATAGGGCGCACCGGACTATAAGGCGTAGTATCACAAAACCCAACGCATTTTACCGGTACCGTGGTACGTACATGTTGCAATACATTCGCGACGTTCGAGCGTGTTTACGCACGTAAGGTGAAGAGAATAATAGATTCGTAAAGGGAATGAGAGTAGGTAGTTTGATCGCAAGAAAGAAAGAAGAAGTTTGCACTCAAGAAAGAATGAGTTGAGGTAGGCAATATTGCCTTGGTAGCGTTTGTTGCAACATAGAATTTGTCTAGAGCTTGGTGACAAAGCGCAACCTGATCCACACATTAAACGCACTGGCCTATAAAAGGCGCACGTTTGATTTTTGAGAAAAATAAAGAATTTAAGTGCGGCTTATGGTCCGAAAAGTACGGTATGCTTGTACTTTTTGCTCTATCTTTACTGCATTGAAATGGTACACACTAATAACTTTTCTCTTTGTGCTGAGTGCTTGTCAAAGCTTTGTTAATATATTTTACGTTAAGAATTATGTTGTTTCACATCTAATGCTGATGCGGTGTATGCTATAAATCAGGCGGTTTTGTATCAGACTTAATTTTGCAAAAGAGCATTTGAATTGTAATACTTCCTTAGCAAATGCGTATAGTGCTTAGAAGTTTTTTATTCTCCAAAATGTGTCAATCATTACTCAAATATCAACGAGAATGCAACTTTTGTGTAATTGCAGAGCGTTTACACTGGATCAGTTAGACAGCGTCGACTCTCACTTAACTGCGCTTCGTAGCGAGAAAGATGGTTCGTTGATCAGCTACATCTTATCCTCAACTGATTTCATTAAACAATTCGAAGATCAAAACCCAAATTATAGTTGGGATGCTATCATGGTTTGTAATTCTAAAAGTTAAAGTCACTGCTGCTAATTGTTATTTAATTACGCATAAGTATGTTTCATTGGTGGCTGATTTTTGTGCAGTTGCACTTAGAGCGTAGGGAAAATGTTTTCGGTTTCAACCTTCATAAAACGTGAACGCCGTAGGTAGTCGTCTTAAAAGTAACCCAGGCCTACGGACCGCGAAACAAACGCTCCAACCAGTACAACACCGCGTCGGCATTACAAGCTTATAAGTAACACAAAACGACTTTGCTTGCTTGTGATTAAAGTTTTACCCTGTAGTTCTTATCCCTGCTGATGTCACAGAGACCATTTTGCAGATTTGGTTTGGTGGACCTCTAGCTAAAAGTGAATTTTGTACAGGCAATTCAATTTTATTCTTCAAAGATGGAAAAAATTAAGATTCCGCCTACAAATAGCCGTTGTCGCCTTTAGTTTTTGTGTTCACCAGCGTCAAAAGACCTTACCATTCTACACAAATTAAAACTTGCATGTTGTGCATCAAGCACAATCCTGTATACCCCCATAAATTGTTGAGCCAGTTTAAAGACCATTAACTAAAATCCTCTGCCTTATACATTGTTGTGGTATTGTAATTGCATCGTTGGACCAAATTTGTTGCTTATCAAAGTAAGAAAGCATTTTGTTGTAGGGTAAACGTGTTTTTGTTTGTGCTTAAAACAGTGAGGTCTGGTGTGTTCACTTCTAAAATCGGTGAAAATAGTCATGAACTTTTTAGTTGCTTTTTCTGAACGACTTCAAAAGAGTTTTTAAATATTTTTTTAATAAGTAATCTTTTGGGGAAGCAGGTTTTAAAAACCACTTCAGAAACAATGCTCCTGCAAACCTTGCATTGCTTCCAATGCTTCTCGGAAGCTATTCAATTTTTTTGTTATTCCAGCATCATATTCAGTGTAGCATCTGGCAGTTTTTCAAATCTGCTTGCTCTCGACCGCTACCTTACGGCGTTGGTCATTATTCAAATTCGCGAGCAATATATGGCATTGACGTGATGCTGGAATGGAGAGTGGATGATAATACAGGTATGATGTCGTAATAGACTGTCTTAGACACTTATTCAATGTGATTTATCTGGGCCGATTTTTTGACGTTGTCCACGATTAACATTACCGCCTTGATGAGATCCTGGTTATCTTTATTAATCGTATGTTCGGAATAATCTGGTGAGCTATTCAAGAACAAGATGTTACTTTCGCTAATCTTTTGGTGTTGATTGCAGCTTTTAAAAGTAAAGTAACGTGGGTATATTTTGCTAGAAAAAAAAAACTATTTTGCAGAAAACGTTTCAAATTAGTTTGCCTCTGCTTGAGTGCGAAAGCTTTTCAAAAAGCAAACATTGCTTCTTTTGCCAGCCGTTTGCAGAAAAATGACTTATTGCGTAATTAAGACGCTAGACCTGGGGTCGGAAACTTACGACCCGCGTGGCAGATGGGGCCCGCTAAGCAAAATCGCTCGGCCCGCGGCTCCACAGTTGTAGTACCTTATTGCCCGCGTGTGAATTTTTCTTCATCTGTAAAGCTGGAATCTTCTCAAGCCTAGCTATCTATTTGTCTTTAGGAGTCTGTCTATTTGTCTCAGTAAGCTTGCTAAATGCCATATACTTGATTTTGGTTATACTTGATCTACGCCTTTAGCCTGCCATTTTAAAATAAAATTTCGAGCTTACACAAAAACTATTGAAAAGTTTTTGGTCAGTGGCAAGTAATCATGAGTAGGAACTGCCATTGCAGTAGGAATTGACGCGTAACAGAGCTCACAAACTGAATTTGCAATGCAAATGCCGTTACAAAAACAAAACACTTCTATGGAAATAAAAAGAAGCGATTAAGGCAAATTCTACGGTTACAGTAGTTTTCTAAAGATTGCGCCAAGATATGCAGTTTCAGGTTTGCAGTTTGGTTTTAATTTTGAGGCTGGACTGCAGAGTCGAAATTAATGCCGAGGGTATGTCGCTTCTTGATTTCATTAAAAATATCTTAAAAGCAAATTATAACCCAGCTTGACTTATTTTGCACGTGCAATGCACTTTCTACGCGTGTGAACAAAAATTTTCGGCAATAAAACACACCAAAAAGTAAGTTAAGAACGCAAATAACTGACGACCATTTGCGAAATGCTATGCCTCTGGCGTAGCGTAGCCAGGGAGCCAAAGGGATCATACCCCAAAAATTCTTGAACCCAATCAAGGAAAGAAGGGATTTTTAATTATATCGGTAACAAAACGCCGACTTCGTAAAAAGTCGTCGGACTAGATTGAGGGACAGAAAGCCGCCCAAATAACTTTGGCTTTCTTGCAATTTGCTTCTGGCTTTGTTGATAGCTTCTGGTCTCAGCCAGCTATCACCTAAACTTCAGAAACGTTCAAGCATAAAATCAAGTATCAAACTTTCATGAATGGGTGCTAGCTTGGTTAGGATTAATCGGCAGCTACATTAAGTTGTTAAGGAAAAAAGCGAAAGAAACGAATGAATAAAACGCGCACGTTGTAAAAGTAAAGTCATGACTTTCAGATTACGAGTGATAAAAACGCGCTATAAAATGCCTAAATCTGGAATGTTTAACGCCATAAAAACAGTGAAGGGAATGAATTTTCTAGGGGAAAAGTAGCTGGGCCCACCGAGATTCTGCGAAATTTACTTTTAGCCCGCAACTTGAAAAAGGTTGCCTACACCTGCTCTAGAACTGAAGATCATTACTTGTATTGCGTTTTAGAAATAAACAGTTCTTTTTCGATCCATGTGGGCCTTTTGAGTGATATTTCATAACTGTTTCGTTGTAATAGGTCAAGTGGTAATTATAGTTTTGAAGTGCCTATTTTTCTCGAACTTTCTGAGCGGTGATATACAGGTCGTGCTATGTGACGCTTATAGAAAATAGTTCAAAACAAGTTTGCTGTTGGTAGAAGTTGGATTTATTAAATTGAGTTTTACTCTTTTGGAATAAGGTCACAGCGCTGACGGAAGTGTCACGATGTAAAAACACCAAACAGATAAAATGTTTACTACCAGGTTAGGGTGTAAGCCCATCACTAATATGGCGACTGTTAGTGATGAGTAGCCAATGGTCGCTAAGCACTAAAAACTATTAGTTGTGCAGTCGATTGTATTTAACAAAATGCACGAAATCAATCGTCAGTTGTGCTGACCGTCGAACTTGCAATCGAACATGTACGCATTGCACTACACAATGACCCGGCGTTTGCTTTCAAGCGCTCGATCGGTCCTTCTATCTTTCAGCAATGGCTTGCGTCGGCCGACGTGCATCAACAACTCCTTACTTGACAACCGAAGGTCACGCTGTGATTCCTCAAACTTTTCACTCATTCAGTGTTCGATCGGTTGAATATAATTTGTGTTCACATCTACTACAACCTTTTCGAATGATTTCAGTAATTTGTTTTACGATATAGATATTTTGTTTTACAAAAAAATAATAGATTTGATCTCGAACAAATAGTGAAGCACACTGGCACAGAAGATGGTCGCTTTTAATCCCAAGTACCGTCGGTCTGTGCCGAAAAAAAACTGAGTAAATACTAGTGATGGGACGATACCAAATTTTGTTACGATTTTGATACGAGTCCCGATACCTCATTAAAATTCCGATACATGCAATAAATTCATGATAATTTTCCGACCCTAAAGCTGGTTTAAGAAACAAATACTTATTGTACAAAGTACTTTTATTAATTACGCATTCAAAAAGAACATAATGGTTTTGTTTTAGCAAAAAAGAAAATAACTTTTTTATATAATAAAATGAATTGAAAAGGGAAACTGTGTAGAAAAAAAATGTTGAAGTAAATTCCTTGAAGGTATTTATTCATATTCAAGTCCCAATATTCTTAGATTGTAATTTAAGTTGCAAACATACGAATTCCAAAGAATCGTTTCCAAAATCGGAAATTCGATTAAAATTCTCCGATTCCAATACCAGAAAAAGTTGCGATATTTTCTATTCCCGATTCCGAGTACTCGTTCCATCACTGGTAAATACACGTGAATCCAAAAAACAAGTTTGTGGGGAGACATCTGAACTATAAATTTCTATTACAGGTTTATGGCAGTCAAAGTTATATCACAGACTTTTATAGATATAGAAAAATTACTGACGACAAGGACTGTGCTTTCAAATGGGTTTGAACTTACAATCACCTATATTGAAACTGCAAAAAAAGAGTGATACATTAATATTTGGTTTTGAAAAGGAAATATTTGCGTTTACATATTTACAGTAGGAAAGGAATTGAGCTTAGTGCCCCTTAAAGAGGACTTAAATGGCGGTTACTTTACAGAAGCATGTTACTACTGGAAATATTGTGCAGGTCGGTTCCCACGTACATGCTCTATTTGTTTTACCAAAAATACCTGCACTACAGATTGCGCTTTTGGGTAAAAAAAATAGACACAGAGCGTGCAAGTGCAACTCGCCTTAAAATTCACCATATGTAGGGCCCCGCATCGAACATTGACTTGTAATCGGCTAAAGAATGCCGCCGGCGCTATAGCGCGGCGATCACGTGCGTGTTTTTCTGCCGCATCACTTGATGCTTCCTTGAAACTTTCCCTGTGCCAAGATCAAGAGTTAGTTCACTTCGATGACGTTTCATCACCATGTCACCATCTTCTCCCACCCAGATTGCTTTCCAGTTACAACTGCTTGCTTCCCAAACACTTCCGTTATCTTCATTATCTTTTTTTTCTTTGTTGCGTATATCGGACTGGGATATCCTGTCTTTGTAAAATTTAATTTCCCCCTCCAGGTCCGTGTTTACTGCTTTGTCGATTTTGACTATAGAATTATCAACTCGACGCCTGCTCCACCACCACAACAAAAATATAATTCCACCTCCCGTCAGTAACGCTTCCACCATGGCAGCCACACCCCTACCATCGTCACAGTTTTCTTGCATGTTAAATTTATGTTGTTCTGAGCATCTGTTAAAAGTAAACGTTAGCAAGGAAGTAAGGATGGCGTGGTGGTTTATGCAATTCTGTTAGGCTAAACTATGTAGGTTTTCGTAAGAAAAGACGTTCAACAGTGCTGTGTTGCTGCATTCGAAAGTCTGGTTTAAAAGCAAATGAAAGGTGGCAGACGCACCCTAAACCAGCACGTCTAAGCTCTGCAGAAAGTGGATGTACAAACTAGCACAGGTCAGCAAAAAGTTGAGCCAAATTTATTCGAAAGTCAATTGCATAGCTTTTTGCTTACATCATCGCATTTTAACTTGCGCTTTCAAACCTCGTAATTACTCTTAACTTAGATCTAGGGATTAAGAACTTTTGGGTTGTGGAGGCTCATTTCTTACGACGTGACATCTGTTCTCACGCACTGAAAGTTTGCAAGTTTAAATCTGGCGCTCACCATCCATCCGCTTGTCTGCGCTGCAGTGCACGTGAGTGCTGGCTGAGCAGCGCATGCAGTTCTAAGGTGAAAGTTACTCTACCTAGTTAATCTAGGCGTGGGAATGGATAACACGGCTCGCTGACATAATAAGATCCGCTGAAATTTCTTAATAAAGCTGGAAACTGGTGCGATGGCTGTATTGTAGCACCGAATTGGGGCGTATGGATATGACAAGCAAGATGCTAAATCCGACAGCGGACATTAGCAACATAGTTTGACTACTTTAAAAGTCTTGGCCAAAACCTTACTTCTATTGAATCTTTCCGGAAGAAGCGGGGTCGTGGAAGTTCTATTCATGATGCAGACAACAATGTATCTGGCCCATTAAAAACTATCGAATCCGAGAGCTTCCTTGTCATCATCGACAAATCGATGAGCGCTTTGTCCAGCGCATAATAGCATGCACTGTACAGTGATGTGTGCTGGTTTTTCGATTTTCTTACAAGGTTAGAAAATATTGAACAGGAACTCAGCAAGCTGCTGAACAATTGATTAATACGTACAATAATGATCTTAGGATCACTTGCTGATAAGTTTGCCCATACTGCTACGAACTTTAGTTGAGAAGCAAACTTGTTATAATGACGAGGTAGGCCAGCA
Source organism: Trididemnum clinides (assembly GCA_963675345.1). NCBI lineage: Eukaryota > Metazoa > Chordata > Ascidiacea > Aplousobranchia > Didemnidae > Trididemnum > Trididemnum clinides. The sequence goes on from OY776299.1 coordinate 3,391,320, forward strand.
AAAAAGTTAATGACAAAAAAAGAGCTCGCTCCCACTCCTAAATCTTGAGGTTATTCTGCGAATGTATTCTGTGTCATGGTGTCCAAATGTAGTGACAAACATACACTTTCACGCCTGCAGCTCATGTAAAAGCATTGCGCTCCAACAATCTGGCAAAGAAGGATGATTGCGCTCTCTATAATGTTCATCGGAAGCGATGTGCTGCGAAAAATTGTATTTATATTTACAGTTGAATATTTTTCTCTTCTAAAATCCCCCAAAATAGACATTTGAAAGTAACTTTGCGGCCATTGGCTTCTATTTATACAGGGTGTCCATAAAGTTCGTGTGCGCTGTAAAAAATTTATAACTTTATTTGTATCTGCGATAAAAATAATTCTGTAAAAAGAATTAGAAAGAACAAAACCTGGATTTTTTAAGGTCTTAATGAAATTTTATTTAAGTTTCCACATGTCCTCCATCATTAGCAATGCAAAGGGTAATACAATTTCGCAGTTCACAAAAAACATTTGCCAACTGATTTACAGTAACACCCGAAATCACATTAATTATTTTAACTTTCAAATCTTGTTATGAACTAGGTTGGTTGCACTCACAATTGTTTTTACATGTCTCCGTAAAAAAATCTAATGAAGTGAAATCTGGCAAATGCGGAGGCCAAGAAAATGGTCCGCCCCTTTCGATCCATCATTTAAGAAATTCAAGATTTAGAAACTGTCTAATATGCATAGCAAAGTGGCAAGGAGCTCCATTTTGTAGGAACACTGTATCAGTTGAAACACTGTTTCTAATTTTGCGGTAAAGAATCATTCAATAACTGCACTTAAAACTAGGTAGATGAAACTTTTATAACACTTTTTACTGATTATTTCTATCGCAAATACAAATAAAATTATAAATCTTTTAAAGTGCACACGGACTTTGTGGACACCCTGTATATTAATATTATAGTATTTTGTTAATCTTCATGTTACTTTTTGAAAATAGTTTCGTAATTTGCAAATATTGAATAATTTCTTGCAACTTTATTGTTGTAATGGATGCATGATTTAGTACAATATTACATGTTTGAAGAGTGGTTGATCTGGTGCCCTGTCTTTTTCCTTATGACAACATTTAAGTAGCTGGTAAGCTGTGGCCCTCAAAAACTCGGGGCCCTGATGCACGTGCCCCAGTTGCGTCCCGCCACTGCTTAACAGTCCTACATCTACTTAATTTGTAACTTCGTTTTCTGCAGACTTTTAGGTACCTACAGGATGTGGCAAATTATCAATCACAATAGCTCTTTGCTGAGTAAGTCTACTAAACGTGCTGCGTGGCTGCACCCATGTGATGTATATGTTACTCAATATTTTATCGGTTTCATACTCAGTAAGATATCGACCACAGAGTGCTCTAAAAGTAATCAGTGCTGTGTTCATTCTTCGATCACGGGAAATCTTAACATATAATTATTAAAAGGACCCGAGCAAAATACGCCTACAAAGAGAATTTCTTAGAGCCCAGATTTTGTTAGAAATGTCGCTACCGCGATTCAAATATGGGTTGTGTTTAATGTCTTTGAATTTCAAGGTAATTGATTTGCTGAAAAATTATTAAGCGCCCCTGCTCGGTTTTCATGATAAGTCATTTAAATTCAATCAAATCTCACTAATTGGGAAGAATTTGCAGACGAATTAATATCAAATTTGACAACTTGCTTCTTACCAAAATGCTTGTAATGGATAAATTCCCAGGTAATCTTTCAGAAATTGGCCATCTTTCTGTTTCGCAAGCGAACCGATTTCATCCTCGTCACTCTTAGCAACTAGGCACTGGACTCGCTTCTGTTTTCAACTGTCCTGCATTTACTGTTAAACATAGAACTTGCGTGCAGCTCCACTTCAGAATGGTCACTGTTGTTGACACACTACATCTCTAACACAAATCCACCTAGCAGGAAAAATTCCCGCATCGTTTGACATTGAAATTGCTGTTTGAGTATCTTGACCAGTGTCGCCAGATTTTCTTCAAGTTTACCGCGGAAATGATATCTAAAAACTAGCCCAACGCTTGCTTGTTGGAAATTTTGCCGAAAATTTGCAAAGTTAGTCCATACAGGGCCGTTGGGAGAACAGTCCAGGCCCGGCATCAGCATAGTATTTGGTCTCCCATCAATGGCTATAGACAAGTCAGCCTGTGCTTTTGCATGCTTTCCGAAAAGACGGGCCAACACTGCTGTTGCCGTGATCGTTTTGGTAATTTTTCCTTCGGTGAAACGGTGATCTTCGAAAAAAAAGGTCATTAACTCCCTGGTGGTGTCATTTTCAGCTAACTGAGGAGCAATCTTCGGTGGTAATATCGGTTGAGCCCGTTTTCAGGCTGTTTCAGTTACGAAAATACGCCAGCGACGGTATCGACCTCCATATAACACACCGTTATCTGACACTTTTACGCTTGTCACTCCAAAAACTAGTTCAAAGTAGCGCAACGGGATGGCTAAAACTAGCCCAATTCCGTGGTTTTACCGCGGAACTGGCAACACTGATCTTCACTCATAGAACTATCGCCCGTTTAAAATTTTTCTTTGACCTAAAAAAACTGTTGCGCGGTGACTGCGACATAATTCATTTCAGTCAATCGCTTCTCATTTTTGATGGAAAATCGGTTGAGTTACCACCAGCATCTACTGCATACAAAAGGCTTTTATGTTTTAATAGATGGCTAATATTTAGACTAAATGAAAAGCGATTAGAATGAGCGCTTGTAAATTCTTCCACCAAACATTTTTTTATCTTTGATCTAATGTGCTAAGCTGTTTAGTCCAAAGTTGCCAAATCTGCTGGCTTCTTTAACTTCAATCAAAAGCACAATACTGAAAACTCAAAAGCAAACTTGAAGGTATTCCAAGCAACACTTTGGTTGGCTGTACTTCTTTCTAGCATCTTTTACTTTTACTGAGGTCAGCATTCTGTAATCTACGAAACTGTCTGCAGCATTACGTTTATCCGGGCTTTATCCGCGCGCTACGCAATCAGCTGACCTGCTGAATCAAGCCGAATATTATTGTGTTCATACGTAAGCAGGTGATGTAAGTGTCATCGTTTTTAAAGCCGCCTCAAGCACCGTTGTCTGTATAGGTTGCTAACAATTGCAGAACACAGGATATGTGCTTGCTTATTCTGTCGCTAAAACGTACATGCCTCTGCCTCGCGACGTTTTCAAGGAAGTGACGTCTGAGAAAGCGATTAATTTGGAGAAATCCCATGGTGTAACGGTTGATTGAACACACGTAAGTTCAGTGAAGCCATTCAATTGGCTTGCTCAATGGTAGAAATGTGCTAAAGACATCACTACTTTTAGACGTCCTAGTGGCTTCCTAAAATGACAGTTTCTTGGCTAGAAATTACAAACAGATCATCTCCGCATTGCACCACTCAGGCCATGGCTTTTTAAACTTTTTTCCACTGAGCTTCGCTTTCATCGAGATTTAATTTATGCTTGCACTGTTGGTTGAGAAAGTTTCTAAAAAGAAACCTCTAAGTGCAACTTCAATTATAGTTTCTTACCAGCCGATATTTTTCTAAATTGGCAATTTTTTTGAGTTGAAGAACTTAATGCCATCTGTTATGCTTTTAAACATGTGTTGTTCATTAAACAAACTTAAGTGTTTTTATCACCATTAGTTTTTCTTTCAAAACTTCTTTAAATCATGTTTAATATCACGATTGCTTGTTATATATGAATCACGGCATAATCACACGCTGCTGGTTCAGCTTCATTTCATCATTTGATAGGATAATTTTGACATTTCGATTGTAAGATTGCGATTGTGACCAACATTGGCCTGTGTTGAAATTAGCAAATTTGTACTAATGACAGAAAGACCCCATTTTTTTACTTCAGTATTTTAGCGCATCTAGAATATTTCATGCTTAGTATATATATGAATATACTTATATAACCGAAAATCTTTAAAGAAAATAAATAGAGAAATAGATAGGTCGTGCTGAAATGTATCTGTGTTTGTGTTAGCAAATTACTTAAATGCTCCCAATAATAATTAAAGTGTCCACAACCGATTTGAAAAAAATTTTTGAAATATTTAGTAACATCGTCAATACCAGTGCTCCATTTAAAAACCCCTCTTGAAGAGAGAAACGACTGTTTGAAAAACCCTGGCTTTCACGTGGCCTAGTGAATTCAATTACACGAAAAAAATTATTCATTAAACTTCAAAAATACTTCAACGTTGCTGCATTTAATGATTACAAAAAAATATCGCAACTCCCTCAATCGAGTAATTAAAACTGCAAAACAAAATTACTATAATGAAGCAACCGAGACTAATAAAAATAATCAAGACCAAGTATGGAAAATCGTTGAATGTTTAACTCAACTGAAAAGTAAAACGAAAACTCTTCCCACAGAGTTAAAGACAGGGGATAATGGACTTTGGAACGATCAGGAGGCAATTTACAATGAATTTAACCAATTTTTTGCTAACATAGGAAAAACTTGTCTGAACTTATTCCTTCGGTAACCGCACACTCGACTAATAACAGAGAGGTAACAACTAAAAATTCCTTTTTTTCACGCCAACTACGCCTGAAGAGGTAGCTACTGTTATTCGTTCTTTAAAAGCAAAAAAATCAGTTAGAGAAAATGATATTCCTCAAACACAGTACTCCAATTCTTTCATCGTATATCAGTAACTTATTTAATTGCTTCGCAGAACAAGGGAGTTTCCAAATGCACTAAAAATAGTTGGTGTCCCGATTTACATAAAAAGGACCCTAATCTGTGCGTCAATTACAAGCCAATTTCTTTATTATCATTATTCAGCAAATATTTAGAAAAACTTATTTTTGTTCGTATTTGCTCTTATTTAGAAAAATATGGCATGCTGAACAAGCAGCAGTTTGGCTTTAGGAAAAACATGTCTACTACGCAAACTATATGCAGCATACACGAGAAGATAATAAAAAATATAGACTGCAGTGTGTATACCTGTTGTGTTTTTCTCGATTTACCAAAAGCGTTTGGTACTGTAAACTATCCAATACTACTGCACAAAATGGAATATAACTTTGGAGTTCGTGAATTACCACTCCAACTATTCAAAAGTTACCTATCTAATAGATATTACTACACAAAAATTAAAACTATAAATCTTTACTGTTGAAAAGTATCCTACGGAATCCCTCAAGGATCCTTCCCAGCGCCGCTACTCTTCCTTCTCTACATTAATGACCTGCCCCAAGTAAGTCGGTCCGACACTACGCTATTTGCGGATGATACACTTCTTATGTTGAGTGATAAAAGCTCAAATAGTTTGGAAAATAAGGTAAACAATGAACTAAACAAAATTGATTATTGGTTGAAAAGAAACAAGCTATCGTTGAACTATACAAAAACAAACTACATGTTAATTAACAAACGACCCAGCATTTCCTGCATCGCTGTGTTTCAATTGCAGCTCAACAAAGCTTCTCCAAAAAAAGAACATACCGTAAAATATCTAGGAATATTTCTGGACAAAAACTTAAATCGGTGTGATCAAATCCTACACCTGTCTCTTCTGCTAGCTCGTCATTTTGGCTTGTCTTATAAAATTCGTAACTTTCTTCCAAGACAGACATTACGCATGCTGTATTACAGTTTGATATACTCCAAGTTACAATACGGTATTTTAGTTTAATGCACTGCATCTAAAACTTACTTTCGTGAACTAGTCGTTTAATTAAACAACATTGTTTGCATTATTACCTTTAGTAGAAATTGTTGTCGAATATTTTACAAAAGTTTATACTATCTGAAACTAACCGATATATACAAGTTTATGTTTGCGTTTCATAATAATCTCTTGCCAAAAATTTTTTATGACTCGCTCACCAAACTGGAGTTCATGGATGACCATAACACCAGACAATTAACAAAAAATGTTTATTTCAAGCCCCCGGTTAATAAAAACATCGGTAGAGAGACAACATTATATGGGGGAGGGAGTTAATGGGGAGAAATGGATATGAATATCAAAAACGCTAATTGGGCATCCTTCAAAATGCAATACAAAAAAACTTTAATTGCAACTTACGAGTCATAAAGCTATGATTGTTTAAAAATTCTCTATCTCGCATTTTATTTCAACAGCAACTTTGAATGTAGTTCTCCTCCTCACATATACGGTATTTACTTGTACTTGACTACAAGGACATTCTTCAGGTTTCTTTTTTTGTGTAGACGCTTACGTATCGTATATCGTGTTAGATCTTGCCCTTTGTTGACTAGTTTTACCTCAAATTCACTAATGACTTTAGGGTTACTGTTTTGTTGTTTGCTGTTCTTCGTTGCCTTAAACTTATTTTTAATTTTGTTGATTGTGCACCTTTTTGTTCAGTATTGTTTGCTCGACAGGAAGCACCTTGACTAGAAAACTATTGGTTCTTCGGTGCTTTCTAGTCTGAACAGACCATTTCCAATTTCTGTGATGGATTTTTTTATTTTACAGATTTAGAGCTGAATATATCGTTTGTTCAGACAAAAACATCCTGATTGATTGATTAGTTAATTGTTGTTGTTGTTGTTGGTTACCCGACCCCTTCCGAGGGATGGGGGCATGGCGGAAGACCATGGAGCTCCAGTAGCCGGGCAACTCCCCAGGGTCTGGACCAGAGGTCGTACAGAGACAGAGAGTCGCCAAAGAGTGAGCGGCGCAAAGAGTCCGTAGCTGGACAGTGCAGAATGAGATGAGAGGTGTCCTGGGACGGGTGTCCACAGGCGCTGCAGGAAGGGTTCTCAATTTTGCCAATTCTAGAGAAATAGGAACCTAAAAGAAGGCTGTGTCCATTGCAGCGAAGACGAGAGAGGACACAGCGAGCATGACGAGGGAGCACAAGTTCCTCAGTGGAAATCGAGGGAGCCTGTGTGTCAAAATATTTCGAAGAGACAGTACGCCTCCAGTCCGAGATAAGACAAGAGTGGATACGAGAGATAAGAGGAGAGAGACTACAAGGGATTGCGGAGGGCGCAAGTAGCGCTCACCGTCTGGCAAGCTCGTCAGCCGTGTCGTTCACCGGGAGAAACGAGTGTCCGGGGACCCATTGTAGCCTGATAGAACAGGAAAGAGAAGACAGTTCCTGCCAGATCTGCCACAGAGTATGAGATAAGAGAAAAGATGGAGGAGAGGACAGGGTGGCGAGGACAGAACGAGAGTCAGATAGTAAGAGAAGAGAAATGGCAGACTTGTTGGTGCTGCCGAGACCAGCAAAGAGCGTGCAGAATGGCGCAGGCTTCAGCGGAAAAACTTGAGCATACTGGGCCTGCCGAAAAGGAAAGAGTGGCCTCAGTGCCACAGAGAAAGCAGTTGGCAAGAACGCCGGAGCCGCCCCTGCCAAAAGGAAAAGAAACAGAGCCGTCTGTCCAGAGTACCAGATCATGAGGGGGGAGAGAGTCAAGATGGGCGAGAGCCGCACCTTGGCGAGAGAGAGGGGGATCAGAGCGAGAGCATGGAGTGGGAAGGGTGGACTCCACCGTGAACGAAGGAAGATTCCAAGGAGGAAAAGGAGGGCAAGCAAGAAGAGCCTCCCTAGAACAAGTAGAAGGAAGCATGAGCGGGTGAGTGGACGCAAGAGCTCTCCAGGAGGATCTGCAGAGTCTTGGTTTCACTCCAAGTCTGGCCAAACCTGAGATGGGAAAGGAGGTTGGGAGACGAAGAGCCCGCTCATAAGAAAAAAGAGTAAAGTGAGTCAGAGCGACTCGTAGGGGAAGTAAAGAGGCCTCGGTGAGTAGTAGAGGGATAGGGGAGAACGAGAGGCAGCCGGTGATGGCGCAACTGGCCGCTCGGTGGAGGCGTTCCAATTTGGTGATATTGGTAGCGCTTAGGAAAGGAAACCATCCGGGTGAAGCGTATGTGAGAAGGAGCCGAAGAAAAAATTTATACCGAAAAAAGAGGGACTCCTTAGAGGGGCCCCATGAGGAAGCAGAGATACAGCGTAAGGCCTTGAGACGTGGGAAAAACTTGGCCTTCAGCGAAGATAAATGTTTAGTAAAGGAAAGAGTGCGGTCGAAGGTGACCCCGAGAAAAGTTGGAGTGGGATTAAAACGGAGGCGGGAGCCGAGTACGAGGAGGCTGGGCTGGAGGTTAGCTTGGTGGGGATCCACTGAGAAGAACGAGGCTTCACATTTGCTCGGATTGAGAGGAAGACACCAGTACTCCGACCAGCGCTCCAATCAAAACAGAGCTCCTTGTTTGGCCTCCACCGCAGTGGGGACCGAGGAGGAGGAGGACCAAATGGCCAGATCGTCAACGTAAAGAGAGCAGCTGACGGAAGAAGGCAGAGAGGCCGGAAGATCATTAATGAAGAGAGAGAAAAGTACAGGGCCAAGAACGGATCCTTGCGGAACACCTCAACGGACTCGAAAGGAACGGCTTTTGTGATTTTGAAGAACCGCACAAGCGCGCCTATCAGAAAGGAAAGATTGAGTCCAACGAGCAAAGCAAGGAGGGAGGCCAGCCGAAATGAGTTTGTGAAAAAGGGCGGGATGCCAGACAGAGTCCAAAGCTTTGGAGAAATCGATAGTAGACAGGATCGTCCGAGAGCCCGGCCTGGGTTTGTTAAACCCATCCGAAATGGACTGAGAAAGGTACAGAATTTGATCGAGTGTAGACCGACCAGGGCGGAAACCGGGCTGGCGGGGAGAGAGAATGGAATTAGACTCCAGAAAAAAGAGTAGACTGGATAGAATGATGCGTTCAAACAGCTTTGATACGCAGGAGGTGAGAGAGATAGGCCTGAAGGAAGCAGGAGAGTCGAGAGGATTTTCCATCTTATGTATGGGAATAATAGAAGATGTCTTCCAGATGGAAGGAAAGGAATGTGAAAACCAAGAAAGATTGAGGATAAGAAGAAGAAAATCCATGCCAGAGCGAGGAAGATGCTTTAGCATGGATAGGCAACTTTGTCTGGGCCAGTGGCAGTGGATGAGGAGAGGTTGGAGGCAGCCGCAAGAAATTCAGCGGGAGAGAAAGGAGAGCAAAAGGACGAGTGAAACTCCACAGGGCACGTGGCTCGGCGGAGCTTAGTGAGGTAGCCTCTGGCTCGGCTACGCAGGGCCTTTGGCTGAGAAACGGAATAGTGAGACCTCAGGTAAGCGGCATAGACCGAAGCCGATTCCCTCGGAGAAGAATAGTTAGGAAAGTTAGGAGAAGAGGAAGACGAGGAAGGAGAGCCAGCGATAGAGCGAAGAAGAGAGTGCACAGATTTAGGATTAGATTTAGGTGAGAGAGAAGTGCAGGTCGTCTGCCATGCCTCAGCCTTGGCCTTGGCAATGACTGACAAGGCACGTCGAGAAGCGGAGATGTAAGCCTGGCGATCTTCATCACTTCTGTGAGCGGTAGCGAAAGCCCTGCGTCTTTCACCAACCGCTTGTTCCACCTCAGCAGACCACCAGGCTTTAGGAGGGCGTTTGATGCGGCCGAAAGGGATGGAAAATTTGGCCGCATTCAGCGCCAGAGAGGTAAAGAGAGAAGCTGCAGAGGAAAGAGAAAGAGACGAGTATTCCTCTGCTGAAGGACAGTGAGAGTCAAAGTAGGAGGCAAAGTTATCCCAGCGAGCTTTCTGAAAATTAAAGGAAGGAGGGCGCTCGTTGGGGTGATAGACCGGAGAGAGAGGGATAGATAGAAGAATTGGTAGATGGTCAGAACCCAGGTCCTGAAGCACCTCCCAGGAGCAAAAAAAAGCATGAGTAGAAGGAGCAAAGGAGATGTCAGGAGAGGAGCGACTGCCAGAGGAGCGAAGGAGAAGAGTGGGTGTGTCAGGGTCATTGAGGTGGAGGAGGTCAGAAGAGATGACCCAGTCGAGTACTTCCTCCCCGCGGGGGTCGGAAGTACCTCTTGAGTCCCAGAAGGGGTGATGGCAATTGAAGTCCCCCAGGATGAAGAGATTTCTGGAGGAGGGAAGAATGGAGGGAGAGAAGGAATCGGTTCTACCATCTGTTGTGGAGGAGCGAATAGGGGGGCGTACACATTAAGAAATGACACCGAGGAGGAGTTGTTAGGAGAGATGTTGACCCCTACATAATCAGAGTAGGGATCGAGCGAAGAAACAGAGGAGGTAGAAAGTTCAGAAAAGGATAGGCCCTGCCTGACGAAAATGATGACGCCGCCACTGGCGTGCGTGGCATCAGGGGAGAGAATGCCAGACCGGGAGTGGGTGCGATCAGAACGCAGAGCAGAGAATCGAGGAATCCGGAAAGAAGAAGAGTTAAGATTGGATTCCTGGATGCAGATAAGATCGACTGGATGGGACGATAGAAAATGAAGTAGTTCAGTGCTCCTGGCTCGGAGACCTCCAGTATTCCATTGAAGAACCCTGAGAGAGTCAGGGGGAGGAGAGGAGGCAGGAGGCGTTGAAAATGGCCATGAGCAAGGGACGGTGGTGAAGGGGCAGAGGAAGGAGATATAGAATGGGCAGATGGGGGATAGGAGGTTTGGAGACGGGGGTGACGCGAGAGTGCAGCATCAGTAGAGAGGGGGCTAGATTGTACAGTGGAGGTATACGTGTCGGAGGAGTCCGAAGAGGGAGTCACAGTGTTACGACAGGGGAGGCAGCTCCAAGAGTGACAGCTGCCTAGAGCTCTGAATTTGGACAGGGAAAGTTGTGAGCACCTTAGATGGACCCATTTGGAGCAGGTGCAGCATAGCACTGACTTGCCCCGCCAGGTCACATTTCCAGCGCACACAGAGCAAGGAAAGATGGGGCTGGGGTTAGGATGAACGTTACCGCTCATCAGGAGAAGAAGAAGAGCAAGAGTAGGGCAGGAGAGAGGAAAAAGTGAAAACAGGAGACCGATTTTGTAGATGCTGTGTGCTGCCCCTCTACGGTCGTTCAGGGGGCAGCATAGCGAAAAAATGAAGGGGAGTGCTCGGGGTAACTGGGACCCTCGGGAAGGTCAACAGCCATTTCGACCCAACCCAAACGGGGTCGGGGACCGCACCACCACGTTGAGGCGGCTGTTGATTGGTGCAGGATTAGTTAATTCGACGCATATATTGGTTTTATTGTGAGCCGGAAAGGCCAAGTGAAATTGCTAGTTATAGTAGTTGGCAGTGCGGTTGAGGTTAAGTTTGAGTGTGAATATACATTGCTTGTTGTTTGGAACAAAAGGTGGTGTTGCTCTCCAGTCGGTAGATTTGTTTCTGAATTATCAAGATCGCGGTTAGACAGATTATGCTGAGTGATAAACTACGCCACCTCACTTTTAAAATGCTATCATTGAGATAGAATCAAAGTTATATTTTGGGTAATTGGTGTTAAATGCTGTGCTCTTTTTCACTTACGTTATCACATCACTCTATATTACTGTATGCACTGGCTCATAGCAAGTTGTTTTTTTTGCATTTTATTTTTCGTAGGCTTACAGCAGTTTAATCTAAAGGTGTCGTTAACCAACCGTACTAATATTTCAACATTTTTTGTTCTTCTGCATGTCTTAACGTTGTGTTCATTTTCCGGACATCCTACTCGAAATGACATATGTGTAGTAATGTTTGTAATCAATGAAAACGTAAAAGAATGACTGACAAACTCTATTTTGGAATGAGCGAGTTTCGGCTTATTTTGATATGGTTTACCGAAGCTAAAGAGATTTTGATTTTTTGTCATGAAATAACTTGACACTGACCCTTGTTGTTTTCCAGGTGAGAAAATGGTGCAGCCGATTCTTCTTGAGTGCAATTACATTCCCAACTTCACCTCGATGTGCAGCTTCTTCCCTTCCTTTCTCAACGACGCTTTCAAATTTCTTTACCTCAACGATCACACTTGCAAAGTTACTGATATATCAGATTTGTGAAATAATGATCGACGAAATAACATGCAACTCTTTGAAAAGTCTGAACAACTTGAGTGAAAGTTGAAAAATTGGTTAGGAAGTCGTCATCTTTTTGTTTAGCCCTATTTCGAGGATCTTTCGTTGAGATATAAGCTAGATGCTCTGTTTGACTTTCTGTATTGCCTGCCATATTTTAATCGCAATAAGGTGCGTTTACTGTGTTTAAATACCAATAAATTCTCATCAGGGATGTGTCTTGAGAGCAAAGTCTACCCATGAGTCAAGTGTAGCAAGAAGGTGATGGTAAACTCCGAGCTATGCAAGAAATGTAGCATATGGAAAATGCGCAAAAATGAAAAGAATATTTTCAAGTCTGGCTAAAGGTTCTCTTTATATCTCTGGATTTTATTTATGAAAGATGCGGTGAAATAAGTGGACCAGATAAAGAATTATCGTTCATGACCAGATTAAAGGGTTTCCGTTATTTGGGAAACCGGTTAAATGCCATTGATAGAAGCTAGGCAGCAATGACAGCGAGAACAAAGGTTGGTTGGATAATATGGGTGTTGTAAAAATCACTCTTACCAACTGAAGGCGTTATTTCTCAAAAAATAGCGTGTACTCAATGCGACTTGGTCGCATTGTTTAGAACAGGGGTGGGCAACCTTCGGCTCGCGAACACTTTTGAAACTTGAGCAAGACTGAATTACGATGACAAGAGGGGAAACAAATCTCGTTCGAAAGAGCCAAAAACTTTACACGTCACGAATGAACAAGTATATGGCAGTTTGCACAGGCATGTTTTCCGTCTGAGCAGAGGGTGATGACTTTTTCTTTTGGAGACCACCATGTCCACACCGTGATACGACATCGTATGTGATTCAGGGGAACCCCGCGTGCTTCTGTTCAAAACTCGCTTGGTTGACGTTCAACGATTTATTGTCGTGACCCTAAAACATAAAATAACAAACAATGTGGATTTAGCAGAAACTGCATGTGGATTGATCTAGCAAAACAAATTGGGGGCGACGGTATTGGATGTTATGAAGGGAAATGATGGGGTGAGAAAAACGTTAAATTTCAGTGATTGGAAGAAGGCGAAGACGTGACAAAGTAAAGATCAAAAAGATATGGTTAGGCAAGGACGATACCATCAGCAGAGCAAAGTTTCCCAATGCTGTTTATGAAACTGTAAGAAATAGGAATTGAATGTGGCCACCTCCGTTAATGGAGTTTAAAACTCTGTTTAAAAAGTTGGATCTATCTCTCTATAACAACTCTTCACCGCTCTTTAAGACGTAGCTTAGCTGAAACGGTGTTTTCGAGCTAAACTGCAAATAGTTGTTTGCATAGCACATTTTCAATATAACTTAAAAGCTTAGGCCATCTACTTATTTCAAAATAGTCGCCATAAACGTACGTTAGCAAGAGGGACTCTTTCTTCTCGCATTTAAAATATCAAATATTTTCATTCATTCATCCACCAGGATTTCATTAGTTCACAAAAAAGTTGACAAAACTGCTTCAAGTAGCCGTGATGAAAAGTAACTTTTTGCTGTAGTTGTCATTATTAACATGTGAAGGCCGATAATAAATTACCAGCCATTGTAACAGCTTGACTTCTCAAATATTTCATAGACCAGTGGAAAGTTTTAATATTTTGTCCAATTTGTCCTCATGAACTTCTAAAAAGTACTGTGCTGCAATGACGTTCGTGATTTTAGAACGAAAGCAGATCCGCAGTCTCTGGTTCTGCACCATTTTGACAAGACGCTGATGCATGAGCGTTCCCGTTAACAATGTTGGAGGAAATGTTAACAATATGCTTCTGATATTGTTAGAATACAACTGGGACACAATATCAGCTTCAGCAATTATTTCCAGTAGTAAACAAACATACATACGTTTGACTGAGCTCGAAAAATGTGTTACTTAACTTCACACCGGTTCATACATAATACCATCGGTGAGCGGTATCTATGTCCTGTTGACATCACCTTTGTTTAAAAGAAAACAGCTTGATACAAAAATACGATAAATTGTATTGTCAACAAATACACCATACGATACACATTGACCTAATGTGATACCTAGAAATTAAGTTACGTAATCTTTAAACCACATGGGCCTTCTATGTCTTTGAGATTGAATATGAGCCGATACCTTTGCCACTTGTTAATCAACAGGTCTATTCACATCTTTGCAGGAATAATATAAGTTAAAAGTTTTCGAGTTATTTGCTGGGGAGCTAGAATTGCTCTTATCTGGTCCAATACCTCTGTTTCGACGGCAATTTGGACCTAGTCGATGTACGATCGTGGTGAAATTTTGTTCAGAATTATGCCTTAGTCCCACCCCATTTTTTGCGGAGATTGGTAACAAACTTGCTGGCCAGTTATGAGAGGAGAGAGCAGTATTATGCGCTAATCAACTAGGGCGGCTCGTGTATGGTACTGTGGAACTGCAGTACCCCCAGTCCCCACTCCGCCTTATCGATGACATTCGATATAAATAATTAATCTTTTTTTTTTCTTTATTTTTCTTATACTTGTAGTTACATCATATAATACATAAGGTTAATCTCAACAACCATTCTAAGTTTATGAAAAAAATATAAAAATTTTTTTGCTTTAAAACTCCTGTGATGTGGTATTTAAAATTAGCAGTGAATTGCCATGCAGCTATAGAAAGAGAACTGTCGATCATGCAGTACCCACCCTTGTGTGCTGGTGTAATAAGGGTTTCTTTTTGACCGGCAACTGGCGAGCTTGTGTGTGTGTGTGTGTGTGTGTGTGTGTGTGTGTGTGTGTGTGTGTGTGTGTGTGTGTGTGTGTGTGTGTGTGTGTGTGTGTGTGTAAAGCTGATAGATAATGACAAAAATTAGGCCTATAGGGTGATTTTCTGAGGCAGCCCCCCCCCCCCAATTAATTTTAGCTACGATCCGCCCCTGTAATCAACAGTAGGCTACACGGTACTACGACGAGAAAATGAAGAATACTAGATTTGGGCCCACGCACAGGAATGACAGAGGAATGACAGAGCGCGTAGGATGATCAAATAAAATTTTGCAGGACTCAATGTTGATATCTCTTCTGGGGGTGTTACAAAGCTCCACTAAAGCCAGTCATTGGTCTTTATGTGCGACTGATGTACATTTAAGCATATTTTAAAAAACATTGATATAGGCTTCAGCTTTACCACGGCATTGCTGATGGCCAGGAGAGCACATTTTGTGAGTTATCGACCACTTGAAGCAAAGCAAACAAAAATCAGCAGAAGTAAATCGTGCACCGTTGTCCGAAACATTCCACCTGGGGATGCCAAAATATGGAAGTTGTTAGTTGCTAAAAGGGATCTCCCTCCAGCATCACACTGAGGTGAAATAGAAAATTTTGCTCAAAAATGATCACCAACATCGTACGATACCATACAGCAATCTATTACATCATGTCGATAACTCGCAACCGGTTTCGACCTTATTGAGTCTCATCAAGCGGGTGTAAAAAACACTCAATAGCAAACATGCCGAAAAAGGACAAATTTGCCATTGGGTGCAAAAAAAAGATGCAATACAAAACAATGTGATACAACAATACTAATATCATGGGAGCCTCATTTAAGGACACACACCCATGACATGGACAACAAGTCACAACGGTAAGCCCTAATAGGGATTTAGGATCATTGTGAAGACTTTATCATTTTACAAAATATAGAAGTTGCTAGTTGCTTACTAGCAATTTTTAAGGTGATCTCCTATTAAGAGGGATCTGCCTCCAAGATCACACTAAGGTAAAATAGAAATTTTGCTCAAAAATGATCACCAACATCATACGGTACCATACAGCAATTTATAATCTATTACTCTAATGATACTGTACTCTTTCGCTCATGCGATCATCAATTAATGATCTTGTGTTTTCAGCGTTTCTCTGAATTTTTTTCAAATTCAGTTACAAAATTAGTTTGCTAAAAAATGGATTTGTGACTTTATTTATCAACCGATTTTCATAAAATTTTCAAAAGATCATCGTTAATTCCTCGCACATCGGAAGATGTGAAATTTGTGCTCTAATTCTTGGATTTTCTCACCCAAAAAGGGTTAAAACGTCCAAGAGCCCAGTTGCAGACGAAAAAAATTGCTAAATTCTCAGCACATGCCAACTATGCTAAAATCAAATTGAGATTACATCATTACCACAAAACCAAAGCCTTTATCATCAACAAAGTCTGAAAACTACTCTTTTGTGGCATCATTTGACAAAACTTTAAGCAACAATGATAAAATTTACCTATTAAAATTTTTTAATTCCTTAGGGGCCTCAAAATCTCCCCAAACAAGTTTGTATAGTAAGTAGAAAAAAGTAGATTTAGTTTTTAAAAGATAAGATATATTGCTAAATACTGATCTCATTTAAAAGCTTAGGAAATTTGCTTTTTAGCAATATACAACTTTAAATAGTTTAGGCTAAGCGGTATATGATATTTACTGATCAAAAATGGGTACTGTACATCATGTCAGTTCAAAACCCCCCAAAATTTTTTTGACACCTTCACTAAATTATAATTTTTAGAAAAACTACACCCTTTAAAAAGATAAAAAAAAATTGAAAATGTTTCGCCACTAAAATTGTTGTTTTGTATCAAGTTTCCAAGAATACTA
Organism: Trididemnum clinides; assembly: GCA_963675345.1. NCBI lineage: Eukaryota > Metazoa > Chordata > Ascidiacea > Aplousobranchia > Didemnidae > Trididemnum > Trididemnum clinides. The sequence continues at coordinate 3,407,797 of OY776299.1, forward strand.
AAGCTAAAATATAAGTTTAAAAGCTAGCAGAAATTTGGCTTCTCTAAATCAAAGCTTGCTGTATCCCCCTTGTTTCTCAAGAAATGGGCGGGGTGTAAAAAAACTTCTGTTTCATTGTTAGTGACAGCATATTCTATTTAAACTTGATATTTTTGGAATCTAGAAGAAATTCCCTTTTCAAAAATACTTAATGTTACATGGTTTAAGCTAACCTTTAGCGGATAATGACTGATCATATTTTAGGTACTAAATTTAACAAAATTTGGTACTGATCAGTACCGGTTAACACAAAGGTCATAGGCCTCAGAAAGTTCCAAATTGTAGAAAACCTAGGTTTTTAGGTGAGTTTTGACTGATGTCTTGAAAGCTTATCACTTAACATCACCTAGCGACCATTTAAAAAAAATTGATAGAAAATAAAATCTGTAGATCTTTGAGATAAGGATACCTTAACTTCGAAGACAACTCAGCACCTATTTGGGGGCTAATTTGCATATTCAAACAAAAGAAAATTTTTTTGTTTTTATTATATTTGAAATCTTCAAGTAATGGAGATTTCAAGAGATATAACACTTGATGTAGAAGTAAACAGATGAGTAATGCTTTACAAACAAACTTGGGGTATTTTATGATGATTAATTATGATTGATTATGACAAATTATGACAGTTTTTTGCTCTGCCACCTTACAGACATTTTTTCGCTTTTCACGTGGTAGCGAAAGAGTTAACAAAGGCTTATTGTAAGCAGAAAACGTTCAAATTAGAGTGTATGTAAATCAATTATCAAAGATGAAAAGTGGGTTTAATGTTGCTATGTAGTAATTTTTTACTCATTGGCTACCAGTGGCGTACAGAGTCAGGGGGGGGCTCCTATCCATGCACCCCCTTCAGAAAAAATTTAAACATTTTTTGCAGTTTTTACGCTTGTAACGGCAACTAACAAATTACCTTTTCTACAGTGACAGAATCAGTTTATATATCTGAGGCCTTGAAAAGCATCATTTGTTATTTGTAATTTTGTTTGATAAATCCTTCAGCTTGAACTGATCAAAAAATAACTTTACCCAACTTCGCCCGAGTAATTGTTAGCGTACCGGTACTAAGTTAGATGAGATACAAGGTAATGTGGTAATAATACAGAGTGAAACAGTACGAATTACGAGTAGGATATTTTTAGATTATAAAATTTAACCAACGAGCTCTTTGAAAAACTTGTAGCGTAGCTGCAGTCTAACCGCTGTACCCGTGGAAACCCAAGCCGTAAACAATTTCTTAGGCATAGGAGCGACAAAGGCTGACGAATTTCAAACAAAAATCGCCTTAATAGTGATCCAGAAAGCACTAAAATCGCGTAGGGGAAATGTGGGACCTATCGGACATGGGGACCAATTGGACGGCTGCATATTTCTGCCAACACGTAGTTGTTGTTCTCTCGTATTTCTGTTTCGAGACTAAAATTTCATTCTTTACCAGATGCCATGTTTTAAATCAGGATTGAGCATGAAGTGTAATTGTTGTGATAAAAAAGTGTTTTTCTTGGTCCAAAGTAATAAAAGTCAGAAAGAAACTTTATGAGTTTTTAGATAGCTTACAATTACTTTCATGAATGTTTTTATAGCAATATGTTTATTATGTATCATGCTCAATAAAGGCATTGAGTTTAGATCTAAACAATGCTTGAACATACGAAAGTTTTGCAATTATATTTAAAATGGCGGTCAGGGGACCATTCGGACATGCTATTAAGGCAGTGTCCGAAAGGTCCCCACTTTTGTGAGATATTTTATGTAGGCATAGATTAGAGCTATACGGTATTTAGTTTGGAGAGATGCCAACGTTTAAAAAATCAAAAGGAAAAAAAGGCTTGTTTACCGAAGCTCAACTTCAGCTAGCCTTAAAAAGCACGCTCGAAGACAAAGCAAGCATCAGAGCAGCGGCCATAGAATTTGGTGTTCCTAAGTCAACCCTTTCAGATTATGTCAAACGTTTGAAGATGAGTGGCTCAAAGTCCGTATCAAAGCTCTCTATGACAACAAAGCAGGTAGCACAATGTTTACTACATGGCCTACATGTGTGTAATTCATTTATTGTGTGTCAATGCTAAATTAGTCCAAACGGTATTTGACAAACTCCTTCGCATACTGTGATGCATTTAATAAATATATCACCCAGTCCAGTTCAAGATTCATACTTTAGCATTCAAGATGGTATGACTACATCACTCTTAGACTCAGTTCATTGCTTTGTTTACAGGTTTTCAATGTGGATGAGGAAAAGGCGTTGAAACACTACATTCTTCAAGTTTCAAAAATGTTTTATGGTCTGACGAAGCTGCAAACACGGCAATTGGCCTTTAGATATGCCAAGACCAAAAATATCTCCATGCCTAACAATTGGAGAGAGAACGAAGCTGCAGGGGAAGACTGGCTTCGTGGATTTCGCAAAAGATCAGGAAATTTATCTCTTCGTAATCCAGAGTCGACGAGCGTGGCTCGATCAATCGTATTTAATCGCCTTGCTGTTAATGCGTTCTTTTGCAACTTAAAAGACGTTCTTATAAGAGATGGCACTATATCTCCCCAAAACATCTGGAACTTGGACGAGACGGGGGTATCTACTGTTGTTAAACCAGGAAAAGTCTTGGCAGAGAAGGGGGTAAAACAGATAGGGCGAATTTCTTCAGCTGAACGAGGAGTAACGGTAACAATGTGCTGTTGCATTAACGCCATTGCCAATTCACTTCCGCCCGTGTACATTTTTCCTCGAGTACACTTCAAAAGCTACATGCTGAAAGTTGCTCCTTCAGAAAGCTTAGGTCTGGCATATCCATCCGGTTGGATGACTAGTGATCTTTTTGCCGAAGTAATAAACCATTTTATTAAATTTATGAAGGTGAGCGAGAGCAATCCTGGTGTGCTACTATTGGATAATCATATCAGTCACCTGTCCATTGACGCTGTTGATATGGCCAAAGAAAATGGCTTACGTTTCCTTACTTTCCCCCCACATTGCAGCCACAAGTTGCAAACACTTGACGTAGGAGTGCATGGCCCATTCAAACGCTATTACTCTTGCCTTTGCGATTCGTGGATGTCATCAAATCCAGGAAAACCTCTTTCAATTTATGATGTTGCGGAGTTGTCTGGCCAGGCATTTCAAAGTTCATTTACTATCGAAAATATAACTTCTGCTTTCAAATCCAGCGGAATCCATCCTTATAATCCAGATATTTTCACAGATGATGTATTTCTTCCAGCTCTTGTTACAGATATTTCCCTTCAACGTCATGAGCATTCTTCCGGCGTTCCATCGACAAGTCTTTTGCCTGAAAGGGCTACAAGCACAGCAAGTCCTCAAAAATTGACCGATGAAGCACTTCTTGCAACAATTACTCCTTATCCCAAAATTAATTTCGCAAAAAAAAACGCCCAAATAAAAACGGATTTAAGAGTACAATAATTACAGATACGGTACTCCTGAAAAAGAAAAGATTCTCTCCCGCCGCAAAAAGCTACCAAAAAAACGTCCAAAAAGAACTGTTTCTTCCAGCAGCGATAGTGATATATCCGTACATTTAGCATCCGATGACAGTGTAAGTGACCATGAGTCAATTGTAGACGGAATCAGCGAAATTCCTGGTAGCCCAGCTCAGACAGGAGACCAACTGAACATTGGGGACTTTGCTATTATTAAAGTTTTTTCAGCGGAAGGAAGACATAAAAATTTTATTGGAAAAATATGTGTGGGGCTTGACGAAGATGGTGACTACGAGGTTAATTTTATGAGGCGGTCAGAGATTAGAGACGGTTTTCAGTTCCCGGAAGAAGTTGATGCAGCATCCATTAGGCTGAATGATATAGTTAAAATGCTGCCGAAACTATCCTCAGTAACAGCAACAAAGCGATTATGTGGAGTCTTAAAGTTTGGGGCTGATCTTGCTTCTTATGGACTGTAATTTTGTCTGGGATCCGGAGACGTTTGCTGATACTTATTAATAACCTTTGTAACTTCTGTAATTGTTGCATCACAGTAAAAATGTTTCTTGCTCTTCAATTTCTTAATTTTTTTATATCTGGCAGTCAGATTTCAAACGTTTGGAAGGTCCCCACCTTGTGGACGAAGGTCCCTTTGGGTGGGGACCATTCGGACGTTTTGGTGACATTTTTCTAATGTAAATAAAAATACCTTTAATAACCCGAATCTTATATTAAGTGACAATATAAGTTCCCCATACACAAAAATATAAATAAAACTTGAAAGCATTCAATATCGTTCAACTAGTTTGGCGGAAAGCAGAGTTATGTAAATTTTGTCCGAATGGTCCCTTACTTCCCCTATGTATGAATGTAATTTTGCAAAATTGTCTTGGGGTGCATGCCCCCCCGGACTACCGTACCTTAAGATAATCGTACCTTCGGAACTGATAAAGTAAAAATATGTCGAAGGGACATTTTTGCCCCCTCAAAAATGTCTGCATCCACCCCTTGTACTGGATCAAAATCTTGCAAATCATTTAAAATATTTTGTACTGCAAGCCTGTAAGGTCTTTATTGTACGAGATTTTTTATCTAGCCGCTCGGATATGTAGGCTCATCAGTGCGTTCCTAGCTTTTTCGGAAATTCATTTTGAAACTACAAATCTGTAAGCTCGACTTCTCAACAGCGAGTTGTAGTTAGCAAACCAGTAGACTTATTTTTACTAATACCGGTATAGTATTGAAAATGAGCTTTAAACTGTCGAGATGAGAGCTGATGTAAGGGAAGATGGGGCGAAACGGGACACATGAAAGGAAAAGTTTCTATTCCATAAAATATGCTTTTGATTTCAATAACTGAAATAGTTTTGTATGAATTGGGGTTGGTACAAGTTATAAACATAATATCAAGGTTGAGACTGCTCTAACACACAGACAGCACAGAAACAAAAAAAATTTGAAATGGGGCAATATAAGAATCTGTGCTATTTTACTCCACTTATACTGTCCAGAAATCAGAAGTTAAATGGAGATCAGCCCTTAAGCCTAGGTTAACCCAACAATGCAATTTTCTGTAGGATGAAATTTATTAAAGCTTGCTACTTTTTCAAACGTTTTTAATTTACTCGTAAATGTCTCGTTTTGCCTAAACTAAGTCTGTCCTGTTTTGTCCCCGAAGCACATCCCCTGATAATACTATAACAGGGTGTCCTAAAAAAATGAATACACTCTTTGAATCGTTATGACTTAATCAAATCATTGATTTTGCCTTGTAAATAAAATTGATACAAGAGAAAGATACACATTTAAAAAATTTGAGAGTAAAATGTACAAAAACATTTTAATATAACATTATACAGGCCTTTCTCCAGGCTCCTCTTTTGTAAAAACCACAACTGCCAGCCCAGGCTCATCAAAATCTCTCTTCTAAATTATCTTATCAGTGCAAATATTAATGACCGGCTTCTGCCAAATGCTTATTTACACTACATGGTCCGGTGCTCATTTTTCAAATTTTTAGGATTTGCTTAAGTTTATTTGATTTACAAATACATGTATTGTCAAATTAAAAACCGGTACTTCAGTCATTTTACCTTAGCATATTTTTAGCGATTCGGTTACAGGTTGCCAGCTCATGAAACTATGAAGTGTTACTAAAAACAGACTTATCTAAGTCTATAAATGAAGTTATTAGCTAAATCATAAAAGGACGTTTAATAAGTTCGTAGCCCGACCATGAAATAGTGGGTACCAGGTTGAATGATTCATATATAATGAATATTGTATTTATTTGATTGTAGATGCATGAGGTTTTAGTTAACAAGTATATATTTGTGCTAAATTTTGTAAAAAAAAGTTGAAATTTGCTACTTAGTACTTCCAAAAAAATGACTGTTTCAATGGATGTTGTTCAACAACGGGCAGTTGTCCTGTTTCATGGTGCTACAGAAGAAGCCAAAGCAAATTTATGAGCTGATGGCAGCATTAGGTGGCAACGCTCTTTCGTATGTCACAGTGAAGAAATGGGCAGCTTTTTTCAGGGCTGGTTGGGAGAGCGTTGATGATGACTCACGTACTAATCGCCCAATAAGAGCGAGACGGATGAAAGCGTAAAAGTTGTGGAGAAATTTGCATGAAAGATAGGCGCGTTTCATTACGACAAATTGCTTCTGAAATGAGCATTTCTGTTGGAGCCATCCTTTATGATACACTAAACTTGTTCAAGGCTTCTGCAAGATGGGTTCCACGTTTGCTCACTCCTGAGTAGAAAATTGTACGAAAGCAGGTTTCGCAAGACAGCTTAAGGCTCTTTGAAGCAGACCCCAAGATTTTGACAGACATGTCACTCAAGATAAAACTTGGATCCCTCACTTTGATCCTGAAAGCAAGCTTGGGTGAGTCAGTGGAAGCATCCAGACTCACTAGCACCAAAAAAGTTTCGCGTTTAATGATCAGTCGGGAAGATCATGGTCACAATCTTTTGGGGTGCCTCGGGAATTCTATTAGTGGACTTCCTTGAGCATGAAAAAACTATCAATGGAGATTATCATGCATCCCTTTTATGAGAACTCTTGAAAGGCGAGAAATATTGAAGAAAGGCGTCAGTCTTCTGCTCCAGCACGCAAGAGCCAGACAACCTTGAAGAAAGCAATCCAGCGAGGCTCAGAGTTGTAAACTCACTCACCCTCCTTACTCCCTGATCTTGTACCAACTTTTTCCACATATGAAAAACAACTCAAAGGTTGCAAGTTTAAGGATGAGGCAAAACGTGTCGTAAAAAAGGTTTGGGAAACTCTGAAGAAGAGATCAGAGAAACGAGTCGCCTAGGATGGGAATTAGGCAGAGAAATATAGTGCAATATACAGTAAAGGATATTATAATTTAACTCCTTTGTGGTTGGGCCACGAACTTTTGTACGACACCGATATCCGCACCATTTATTTATTCCCCAAACATATTTTGTTTGTTTATAATGGCAATCTATGCCATTAATTCTGCCACGAGCAGTAATTATTGTTTAATCCAGCGTAGACTCCTGCTAGAGTCTTTTCACGTGCTTCGCAGCCGGGATTCAGCTGATTGCGCGACAAAGCAATCGGTGAAGAGCCAAAAATTTGTAAACAGCGTCAACATAAAACTGCAGTATACAGAACAGTAGTTTAAAACAAATCTCTCAAATAAAATGCCAAACAAATGAAGACATTTTCCCTTTGAAAAAAATGTGCAATTGTTAGCCGATTTAACACCGAGACAGCTGGGAATGCATCAAAAAATAGATAAATCCGTCTCAAAATCAAAACAGCTGAAGATCTGACTTGTTGTTGATAAATGATTCAAGTTCTGCATTACGTGTCCCCTACTGCGCAAATTACTTTTCTATTCTTAAATTTCTTTGCATAGCTTTTTTTGCGCAATTTTAAAGTTTGACGGTTTTTTATTATAACCGACTAAACGATACACCTTTTAGATAATCAAAAGACAGTTTAAGAATTGTTTAGGGCAATTTCTTGATCAACGTCAAATTTTGTTCAATCTCTTGGAGCTGCAGTTATGGGCGAAATCTAGTAGTACACTATTATTTCATCCCCACACTGATTTGATTATTACTCGGTGTTGCTATTGTGAGGCAATAAATTGGATACATTTCGAACAGAAAGCAAAACAAGTTGCTGTGACACAGTTAAACACGAAATTTTGAGTTGAAGTGTCGACAAAAGCGATCTTTGCTCTCATATTTGCATTTTGATGAAGAGCAAAAAACAAAGTCTTGTTCCCTTATCTTTTTTGGCTACGTGTGAGCCGGTAACTGGTCAGTCAAAAATCGGTTTTAGCACCAGTAGCGACCTGGAGGTTGATTCGGTGAGAACTTCAAAGTTGCAATTCCAATTCTGAATTTGTGACAGGACAACGAGAGAACGGAATATTATCTCAGAGAACCAACTACAGCCATCCTGATATAGGTTGCTACAAACTTGCGGCGAGTTTTATTTGGTCCATATAAAATTTTTACCGAACAAACCTATTTTCAAGTGAACTAAGGCAACAATTTATTCCTAATTGCAAGTACACATAGACACAAATATATAACTACATTGCAGTAATAAAATGTTTTAAAATCGAAAGCAATGGAACGTCATGATTGAAGCGGACCAGCATCGTTCACTTGCACGCCAAGTTACACTGCAATATACAGATTTCTAATGAGAAAAAGTTTTAATGAAGCTAAGGGGCAGAATGAAATCTCAGGCAATCAAGCGACTTTAATAGGTGGTTTGTTCTTACCAGTCCCTACACAAGCTCCAGGAGCCGGGTAACTTGACATTACCTGGACCAGAGGTCGTTTGAACAGGAAGCGTTGCGTAGATTGTGACGAAGAGTGCATAGCAAAAGAAAAATTACACGGCACATGTCTGTTAGGAAATTCATTTTTTTCAAATCCCGAGTTCATATGATTGAAAGGGTACAAATCGACACTAATGCAGCGCCAGATGTTTTTGAAAAATGTTAATGTTTAGACAATCGAAAAGGGGGGGGGGCAACTTCCAAACATTTTGATAGTGCTCAAAAACCTACTTCTTTAATAACTAAGTAAATACTGGTGGTAGGTGTTTACGATTTATAGATATTGTATCCTATCTGCCTTTGATACATTTAGTCTACTAGCCGGCTCTTACGGCGTAGCCCGTAGGCCCCCATCACTAACGTAATGTCGATGTTAACAATATCGGTTCAGCCGGACAAACCGGCTTCTCTCATTGAATAGTTGTGAGAACACTTAAGTTCGTGTTTCTCGGCAGAGCAAAATATTGTTTCAAAAAAAAAAGTATTTTTTGTGAAATGCACACAATTAAAAAAACAGGTGGGGTTGCAGATGGCCACTGCATGTCTCCAAAGTTTCTGGATTCCCTGGCAATGTCATATTTGCTCTGTTTTCACAATTAGTGGCCTCAAATTTTTGCAAGTGCTTGAAAGCATATCAAAGTTGTGGAAGAGCGCCAAGGTGATGGACATATATTTTCAGTAATAAACCATTAAATTCTAGGCTCACTACATATCATTTTTTCGAAACTGTAGGCGTACTTGTATGAGCTAACGCCTTTGGATGGCGCATGTTGCTTGATCGTAGCATAAACGCAGCCATGCAAAGACCAAACTAATCCCAAATGAAGCGCATCACAGTTAAGTGATTACAATAGCAATAGCAAAGCAACCCATCAGTAATCTTGATGTTAAGTATATCGATTCAAAATATCAAACCAGCCGGGTGTGCCCCCTTCAACCGATTGCTAGAAAAATTGCTTCATCATTTAGATGATATGTAGCTTGACACTAATATTTTGCAGCAAAAAACAAAACAGGACCATCTTGTAGGGGATCTACCCTTTTTTGTAGGGGCTCACAAATTTTTTGGTGGTAGTAGCCTCGGCAAATTCTTAAAATTATTAAGACTTCCTTTTAAACGAATCTTTTTGGAAATAGTAATAGACAATGCCAAAGAACCATATTTTACAGAATAGTGAAAATGTACCAAAGACCTCAGTTTTTCTAGAAATTGCGATTTTGTAAAGGTAAGCTAACAAAACTTTTAAGTATTGTTGATCGGTAGGCTACTTTTCAAAATTTTTACTTTATTCTTTGATTTTTTTGCAAATTTAGATAGACAGTGCCAAAAAATCATGCTTGTAAGAAAAAATAATCAAACTATACCAAGCAACTAATTTTTTCAAAAATTGCAAGTTTCGGAGACAAAATTTTTCCACAAAAAGTGGAAGATGATGTATGGCAACCAATTTTTGATCAGCCATTATAAACTGATCCTTAGCCCCAATTAATTCGAGTTACATACTGCTGGAAAGAATTTCCTCAGCTTTCAAACGACACTAAATTGCTATCATAACCTTTATTTATTAATCCTAACTGTTCTTACTCAACTTGCTACTTCTTTGGTGGGGTAAAAAGTTAACACTACAGGTCTTGAAGTTTAATTTTTGTAGTATAAAAACAAATGGTAAAGATTCAGGTCACAAATTATCGAAATTTTTAGAAATAACCTTTATAACGTAAAAAAAATTTGAAAATCGGTTGAGAAATGAGGTTACAAATTAATTTTCAAGTAAACTGATTATGTAAAAGTTTCCAAGTTTTGAAAAAACCATCATATGATGATTACTGTAAGCGAAAGACTGTGTTAATCGTGCCTGGCAGCATAACATTATAGAGCGAGTTTGAACCGTGCAGGAAAAAAAAACGAAGCATGTTTCGATGGCTTAAACAAGAATCTGTTGTTGCATAGTCAACTGAGCTTTAATTGTTGTAAGAGTTATTTTTATCGAAAGCAAGTTGTCAATATCTCCCAAAAAGATTTTAATCGCGTTTATACCAGTGCTTCTTGAGAAAAGAAAACAAATTTTACAATTAATCATTATGACATCATGCGAGACCATAAAGATGTGACATTTGTTCAAGTTGGTGAGTCGGGCACTGGCTTTCGTATAAGCTAGGGGCGGCCAATCCGCGGCTCTTTGTGCATTTGAATGGGGCTCTTTTTACTCACGTTGTTTTCATTTTCAGTGAGGTTGCTTAAAGGTTAATGTCAATTAACACACCCAAAAAAAGTGCTCACCTTAAATTTGGATATAAAATAAAGAAATTCAAGCTTTTCCAAACAGTGATTTTCTCAAAAGGATTTTATCTTCATTTTGGATGCAAAATACGTAAAATCAGGCTTGGGTAATATTAAATACTTTCAATTTGGATGCATTAAAAATGTGACCCAGCGGTGTGTCTTTTTAAAATTTTCGTTAACGTCGTATGTGACTCCAACGTGAGGCAAATCTGGCCACCCCCGGAATAAGCTGAATACCACTTTCCTGGATCACAAAATGCAAATTAAAAAAAATTATCTTACGACGTCATCATGACGTCATGCACCCCCTAATGACTCTCGCTCCGAGTGGTGATCAATTGTACCAGCGTAATCCTCGTACGTCCAGTAGGGTCGAGGAGTTAAAAGCAAACAGACAGACACGTACACATACAGAATTGCGCTTTCTAGCACAGAACAGCAACATGAAACAAGGTATTTGAGAAAAATTGGATTGAGCGTCATTTTAATTGGTTACGATAGTGATCATGTTCTTAACATGTGCTACTTATATACGAGTTCTTCAACCAGGGTTACTTTAAGAGTTTTACGAGTTATACAGGGGTTACTTGAGCTATGATTTAAGTATTCAGACAATGGTTTTTGCTACTTTTTTGGAGAGGAAATCTAAGCACAACAGTCGGGTCACCGAAAGAATTAGAAAATTAAAAGAAATAATTAAAGAAAAAATAAGCGAAAACTCTGCTCAATTGAACGGCTCTGACATCTATTTACTTGTATTTTTATGCAATATGGAAACTGATTTTTATGTTTTAATCAAAAATGTAACGTTGGTGTGCTGTTGTTTGATTGCTGACATTGTCACCAGTTAAGTAAAATGTGTGCTGAAAATGATAAAAAAGTCAATTTCGTAAACAAAGTAGTTATTTTAAACTAACTTTTTTTTTATTGCAGATACACCTTCTAACCTTCTGAAATGGTTATAGGAAATCGTGTCTTCTGCATCTTTTGACACTAGTTTCCTCACTCTTCGATGAAAAATTTTGAAGATAGGCCCAAAGCCCCATAATCGCAACTTCAACGACCGTAAGCCGCATCTGTATGACGTCAAAATGCAAAAACTTTTGGGTGCCAACTTTTTACCCAAAATCCCACCTCATCAGACTCCAGCGATTTTGAAAATCGAAACTAGTGAAATTTTGAAAAACCCTAATTAACACCCTCAGAGACTAATTACTGCAAACGTGCTTCGAATCATTCTTAGATTCTTAACAAAGTTATTCTTACGTCACAATATTTCAAAAATAAAATTAATGCGTTGCACGATAAGAACATGGTCATCATCGCAAACAGCTTAACTGACGCTCAATTCCAGTTGATCCTAAATAACTTGTTTTCTGTTGCTAATAGACAATAAATGTATTGAAGGCAGATAGGAAACAATATCTTCTAAACCGTTTGACACTAAAATCAAACACCTATCACCAGTTTACCGAGTTATGAAAGGTTTTTGGGCATCCCCAAAATCTTTAGAAGCTGATCCTCTTCCTCCCCCAAGTGTCTAAACATCAAAATTTACAAAAAACCTTTAGCGCTGCATTAGTGTCGAATTGCACCCTTTATATCAGATAAGCTCGGACAATTTCAAAAAACACTGAATTTTCTTATGCCTATTGTCCAGAATCGGAAGACTACGGGCACTGTACGAGACTTCATTTGAGCTTACTATCGGCCAAGCTACTGGCTCACCCGTCAAGCTAGTTTATCTGCCGTTTCATTCCCTTTGGAAAAGTGAGTGACCAGCGCGGTGGTAAGGGTGAAAGAGCGTAAGCTTCGCAGGGCTTATTTTCCTCAGCACACCTGGGTTCATTTCCCTAGTCGAGCCATTCCAATGCTTTAAAATTATTCACAACTTCCGTGTTTAACGCTCAGCACAGAAAAGTGTGGAGAAATAAAAAAAATAAAAGTTTCTAAGCTGACTTTACGACTAAATCTTTAAGAGCATACTGTATTTACCGTTATTGACATGGAGTAATGTCAATTGGAAATACCACTCTACTTTGGTTTCATTCATGTTTTGCAATTTAAATTTTGGTCGATGTTACGCGGCAGAAAAGTCATGGGGGGCCAACCCTTTCAAAAAACCTGAAGAAGGTAACGGAAAACCGCCTCAGTATGCTTTCTCGACACCATGACATTACGCCGAAATAAATGGCGGAACGATGTAAAAATCCTGTCTAAAACATCAAAGATCCATTGAAGCAAGAAAGCCTCAGAAAGAAAACGCAACTGGTGATGGGGCGATTGAAAGCTCGGTAAAGGCACTTTACTGTTGGCAGCACAGAAAAAAGGAAACCATTCAGGTGAAGCGTTGATATGAACAGATTGATAGAGTAGAAGCAAAAATTCCTTAGTGCTGGGCCCCATAAAGATCCTGTTATATAGTAATGAAAGACCTCCAGCACAAATGAACTTGAAAAAAGATTGAGAAGTCTAAAATTAAAAGCCTTTGAAAAATCGACAGTGCCAAGCAATGTCCGAAAGCCACATCTGGGCTGGTGAAACCATCCGAGATGGACGGAACAGAAAAAAAGGAAATCTCAAAAGTCGATCGCCCAAAGTGAAAAACCGGCCTGACAGGGAGATGAAACGGGGTTGAATTCCAAAAAAAAACACTTGGCTCTAAGAAGCAGGTCGAATGAAAGCATAAATTACGATGTGGACCGCATGATGAATGAAAATGACAAAAAACTTCCAGATGGAAAGGTGAAAACTAAGAAAAAAATTAAAATGCATGGAAGATGCTTCCAACCAGAAACAGGTGCTTTAATATAAGGTATGCTACCGTCTGGATTAGTGGCAGTGAACAAAAGATTGTGACAGTCACGTGGAATTCTGTACGAGCAGCACGGAAAAGAAAACGTCAGCTCAAAGGAAGCGACCCGGCAACGTTCTGCATTGAGGCGGCTATTAATTTTGATGTGAGCTGGTTTATCTCTTTTGTACATGCATATGAGCTCATGTTCTGTAAGTCTTTGTTAAGGCTGGTTTCCATTAGGCGTAAATTGTAGGCGTACCGTAAAAATTCTTTGTTGAAGCGTAGCGTGAAAAATTCGCACCAGCGCATCTTTGTAAATAGAGAAAGAATTTTTCACGCTACGCCTGCAATTTACGCCTAATGGAAACCAGCCTTCAGACTGGGCCACCGCGACAAACTTTTCGAAACCACCATGACCGCCACATGAAGATGGAGAAATCCAATTAAGTGCCTCTTCCAAGAACACAACGAGCGAACGTATTGGCCTTTTTTCTATACTATTTCCTTCGTGATGACTGTTTAGTAAACAAGTTATGACTACAACTTTCAAAGTCTTTTGTGCAACTCGGAAAGGGAATTAAACTAAGGACAAACCGAATGCAAAGAGGCCGCTCTAATCACTACACCACCTCGCCGATTTTGTGTAGTACATCGCTTACTTGCAGAACGCCAGCACGAATAAGATACTGCAAAGCAACAGCCAATAGTTTCGCTCGCGGTGTCCCTGGGTAAGAACTAAAGGATTTACCTCTGTCTTTATGTGACAGACATATAGCGGAGTCGACCGTTCTAACTAATTTCTCGAAAGCTTTCGACTCTGTCTGGCATCCCGTCCTTTTGCACAGGGCTGGAGAGTCGGTGGTCTGAACTTCCGACTCCTGGGAATATGAAAGGTCCGACTCCGACTCCTGCTTGTTAATACTAATTGCAAATATTCTTATATTTTCTTTTACCATCTATATATAAATCAAATTTGCATGTCATTACTACCAAGTGAATCATCAGGCTAATTTTAGCGGTCTGAATTTCTTTATGGTTACAGCTATGCCCTCTTGGCTTTAATAAAAAATTTATTTACAGAATGTATTGACTAATTATTTGTATTATAAGTTATAACTATTGACACACTGCCAAGGAGACATATCACTAATAGCTAACTTGTGCAAGGCAAACTAAAGACCAAATTCTTTTTGTGTCAACCCAGTATATTTTTTCTATACTTCGAATTTGATATATGGTGGCTGTGAAACTTGAAAGTGTTAACGATCTTTGCAAATGACTTATCAACAAAGAGAGTGTTAGTGTAGTAAGTCTAAAGATTAATTTATTTTGTCGATTCGGGACTTCGACCTGTGAAAGCTCTTTTTACTCTCGTTCCTGCCAGCTTTCAACCGAGAGCTGTAGAGACGTACATCCAACTGCTGTGGCAGCCGGGTGATACAAACAGCATCTTTACCATTAAAAATGAATTCTTTTTCAGTTGCGAATTTGCGTGATATGCTAGAAAACCAAACTTTACGTGCTATTGTTTTGATAAAGAAACAATATAGGGTTTTTGAGGAGTCGGAGTCGGCCAATTTTTGCCGACTCCGACTCCTGAAGCCCAAAAAATGCCCCGACTCCGACTCCCCAGCTCTGTTTTTGCATAAACTTATTTCGGCTGGCCTCCCTCCTTGCTTTGTTCGTTGGACTCAATCTTTCATTTTTGATAGGCGCGCTTGCATGGTTTATCAAAATCACAAAAGTCGTTTCTTTCAAGTCCGTCGAGGTGTTCCGCAAGGATCCGTTCTTGGCCCTGTACTTTTATCTCTTTTGATCAATGATCTCCGTGCTTCTCTGCCTTCTTCCGTCTGCTGCTCTCTTTACGCTGACGATCTGGCCATTTGGTCCTCCTCCCCCTCGGTCCCTATTGCGGTGGAGGCCACACAAGGAGCTCTGTTTCAATTGGAGCGCTGATCTGAGTACTGGTGTCTTCCTCTCAATCCGAGAAAATATGAGGCCTCCTTCTCAGTGGATCCCCACTAAGCTAACCTCCAGTCCAACATCCTCTAACTCAACTCCGGCCTCCGTTTCAATCCCACTCTCAATTTTTCTTGGGGTCACCTTTGACCGCACTCTTTCCTATTCTAAACATGTATCTTTGCTGAAGGCCAAATTTTTTCCACGTCTCAAGGCCTAACGCTGTATTTTGCTTCCTTATGGGGCCCCTCTAAGGAGTCCCTCTCTCTTCTGTATAAAGCTTTTCTTCGGCCCCTTTTTAAAAATGCTTTACCCGGATGGTTTCCTTTCTCAAGGATTACCAATTTCACCAAATTGGAACGCCTCCACCGAGCGGCTAATCGCGCCATCTCTGGCTGCCCCTCGTCCTCCCCTATCCCTCTTCTTCTCTCCAAGGCTTTTCTTCCTTCCCTACCAGTCACCTTGACTCATTTCACTCTTTCATCTTATAAGCGGGCCCTTCGTATCCCAAGCTCGTTTCCTATTTCAGGTTTGGCTAGACTTGGAGTGAAACCAAGACTCTGCAGATCGTCCTGGAGAGCTCTTGTGTCCACTCACCCGCTCATGCTTCCTTCTACTTGTTCTAGGGAGGCTCTCCTTGCTTGCCCTCCCTTTCCTCCTTGGAATCTGCCTTCCCTAACAGTGGAGTTCACCCTTTCCCCTCCATCCTTTCCGCTGTGATCTTTCTCTCTCTCGCCAAGGTGTGGCTCTCGCTCACCTTGATTCTTTCTCCTCTTAAGATCTGGTTTTGTGGACTGACGGCTCTGTTCCTTTTCCTTTTGGCAAAGACGGCTCTGGCGTACTTGCCAACCGCTCTCTCTGTGGCACTGAGACCACTCTTTTCTTTTCAGCAGGCCTAATATGCTCAAGTGTTTCTGCTGAAGCCCGGGCCATTCTGCACGCTCTTTGCTGGTCTCGGCAGCACCAACAAGTCTGCCACTTCTCATCTCTTCTTCTCCTATCTGACTCTCGTTTTGTCTTCACCAACCTGACTTTTCTTCCATCTTTCTTTCTACCTCAATCTCTCTGGCAGGAACTGTCTTCTCTCTTCTGTTCTATCAAGCTACAAATGGGTCCCCGAACACTTGTTTCTCCTGGGAAACGACGCGGCTGATGAGTTGGCCAGACGGGGAGCGCTACTCCTGCCCTCTGCAATCCCTTGTAGCCTCTCTCCTCTTTTCTTTCGCATTCACTCCTTTCTTTTCTCGGAGCGGAGGCGTACTGTCTCATCGAAATTCTTTGACACACAGGTTCCCTCGATTTCCACCGAGGAACTTGTGCTCTTTCTTCACGCTCGCTTTGTCGTCTCTCGTCTACGCCACAACGGACACAGCCTTGCGTTAAGTTCTTATCTCTCTAGGATTGGCAGAATCGAGAATTCTTCCTGCAGCGCCTGTGGACACTCGTTCCAGGACACCTCTCATCTCATTCTGCACTGTCCAGCTACAGACTCTTAGCGCCGCTCACTCTTTGGCGACTCTCTGTCTCTTTACGATCTCTGGTCCAGGCCCTGGGGATTACCCGACTTCTGGGGCTTCATGGTCTTCCGCCATGCCTCCATCCCTCGAAAGGGGTCGGGTTACAACAACAACAACAACACCGTTCAAGCTAAAGACTAGCAATAGTGGCCCAATCTAACTAAAGACTATCAAAGACAACACAAGCGTATCTGTATGAGGCAGCTGCCGACTCCCTTCATCAAGCAAAATCCACCTCAATGTGATGTGGTCCCTGATCCTGTTGGGTGGTGACAAAACGATTGCTTTTTTGAGTCTCCAGAACCCGGGCACACTCTTGCTAAGAGTTCGCTCATAGCAATTTGTGCTCCAAATAGTGTAGCAAGCTGATTTTAATTAGTTTACTTAAGCATCTTTTTCTTCAGAACCTTCTGTGAAATGATGGCACACACTTCCACACAGCAAGCCTTTAGTAGGCTACAGGAATGCGCTTTTTAAGTGAGGAATACAAGCATTCATAACAAAGCACTTGACTATAGACTGTTGTTAAAACGAGACTGGCATTGGCAGGTATCCAATAGTAATGACCAGATGGGTAAAAATAGCTACACAATTCAGTAACACGCAGCGTGACGAGAAGGTTTAAAGGTTGCAAGTTATGCTTCAATCTATCTGTAACTTGCAGTTAAATAGCAGGTAACTTACAACATTTGAGGAAAGCATCACAAATGCTTTTGAACACAACGTCAGGTGTCCGCGAGGCATCGACCGCCGTGTGAATTCCTTTCTCCGAATAATAATCGACCAAAGGCTTCGTCATATCATGGTACGCTTTCAAGCGCGTTTTCAGAGCAGTTTCATTGTCGTCTGATCTCTTGATCAGTGGCTCACCAGTCACCTGAACAACAAGGCTTCGCATTACTGGCGATCAGAACTAAAACTCAACCGAGAAGTACATTTCTACCACGAAACCTTTGCATCGTTTGGAAAAAAACTTTTCTTGAAAATAGAATTAATGCATTTCAGCGATCTCTTCCCCAAGGCACAGTTAAGGACCGCAGGCCATAAAATTTTGTGAATGTTGCGCTTACGTCATCAGTCATTGATTTCTTGGGAGGATTGAATTCGGTGTGGTAACTTCGTCCGCTCGGCTTGTGGATAAGTCTGAAAAATAACAAAAGTTAAAAAACTTACTGCAATCAAGATTTTCGCCGGCTTTTATCTCGATGTATACAACAAATGCATTTGATGAAAGCAAGCTGTGCAACGGCACCGTGGAAGAATAGCCTGTAAATAAAAACACACAGGCAGTATACAACCACTGTGATACCGCACAACTTCATATTTTCCCGCGTTTACTGTTCGCAATAAAATCGATGAAAGTGCAAAGAAGACCACGTTAGCAGTGCCAAAAGAAAGTAAAATACGAGCATACTTTCCTATAGCACTGTGCCGTGGTCCATTGCAAAACACGCCCGTTCTCGTTCCGCATACTGCGCTGGTATGCCAACTATGAATGTAGTTTAGCGAATTTCCTTCGTTTTGCCCCGCGGCGGTAAAGCGACTTTTTCTCGCTACAATAGTAATTGCCAACCTACGGATTGATACGGTTTCGAAATATCTGCGCGACCTGTAATATTTTAACGGACTGCAAATAATCTATAAACCTCAACGTCTATTACTCATGATGAAATAGCATCAAATATGATTTAATGAGGCCGCAACCAGCAATACTTTGAAGGTTAATTCGCGTGTCCATACACTGCGTATGACGTAATGTGCATATCAAGCGAAAATGAATAACCGCGAGGCATTAAGTTTTAATTCACTAAAGAAACCGCGGGAAACAATCTAAAAAAGTCTCCCACACGATTTAATCGCTCACTCAAGTAACTTGGCAAAAGCAAAAAGGTCAATCAGCATTTGACATGTTAAAGACTGAAATTACCATTTTATGTTACGCATTTCCTTTCTTAATTGATGTTTACAGAGGTTTAAAAACGAGAACTTTAGCAATATTACAAGTTATTGTATTTGACAATCAGCAGGGATATTTTACACTTACGCTAATTTCACAACTCACTTGGCACTGTACAACTCAGTAGCAACTCAAGACTAAGCTGCTTAGAACTAAATCACAACTACTGTGATTACGCGTGCTTGTACATTCTGCTGAGCATGCTACACTGAAATGGGACGCGGTACCAAAACCGGCAGAGGGCAGTAGAGAACTACACTTATGTGTGAAAACTCGGCAAACCACAAGCACCTTGGTATTTTCTGAAATTTCATATCTGGCCATTTCGCTTGAAATTAGATTATGCATCATGCCACGCTAATAAAAAACATCAGAATTCAGAATTGGAAGGAAAGCAATCTTAAATTAAATTGCATTCGCCCTTCCACACGTTTCAATGGAGAGCTTGGGTAAAACTAGTTATTATGAACAGAAAAACACTATCACAATCAAGCAACTTCTTCGTCGTATGGCAGGGTATCTATGATCCAGGTCCGACACAACAAAAGGATGGGGACCGAGGTTTTATCCTTTTACCACCCCAACCTGCTGTGTTGCCTAGATCAGATGCTGGCAGTGATAGAGTTGAGCCAGCACCTTGTTTCGTCATCCAAAACTGTCAGACCCATTATTCTTTGAGGTGCCCGATGTGTGGACATTTTAACCACTTGACAGCGGATTTTTAAAAGCATTTCTATGTCTTGCTAGCGAGGTTTTTTTTAGAAAAATTGCATAAAATTGAAAATTCTTAAAAAAAGAACAACTAACAAATATGAATAAAACTATACAATATAATGATAAAAATAGCTCATGTGTCGCGTATATAAATTTGCGTATATATATATATATACGTCATCCGCTGTCAAGTGGTTAAAATAATGTGGTCTGCAGTTTGTTCACTAGCGCCACAATCGCATTTCGCTGAAGAAGCAAGACCCCATTTGCGCATGGACGAACCGAAACCCCCAACGCCAGTACGCAGGCGATTGAGTTTGACCCAAGCTGTTCTGGTCAAATTCCTTCCAATAGGTCTTGTGCTGACTCTAGGAAAGTAAACACCGAGCGCTGACATACTCTCGGAGTACTTTGTGTCCAATGTCAAGTTCGTCCATTGGGCAGCGCGGATGCCCAACTCAGATAAGTTGTGCAATAATTTCTGCGCGGCGGGAACAAACGGGTGTCTAAATTTTAGTCTCTTCTTGCTAGCAGCCTGCGGCTCAGTCAGCTGTTCATGCAAAATGTGGCCAGGGTCCAAAGAACTGCGATTAGTCAAGGAAAGTGTCGCTCCTTGGCGGCGAAGCTCAGCTGGCGGGATGCCTGAGAAAACTGGAAGATTGCCGTTGGGAGTGGGACGTAGGCATCCAGTGACAATGAGCAAAACGTCATTAAGAACGCTGTCAATGAGGCGAGTATGTGCGCTGCGACACCAAGCTGGTGCACAGTACTCAGCAGTTGAATAGATCAGGGACAAGGCAGCTGTGCACAATGCCTTGGCACCAGCACCCCATCCTGAACCCGCAAGTTGCCTCAGCAGCGAAACGCACGTGGATAGTATTTTGCGCAATGCCTCAAGGTGATGACGGTACGTGAGTGCTCTGTCCAGTTTCACACCAAGATAGGTCGGCACAGAGCAAAATGGTAAGATTTTACCATTGTTCTTAACTTTTAGCTCACGCTTAGTCTCTCGATTGTGGAAATGAACGGCTGCCGTCACCGTTTTAGCATGGCTGCGCTTTAGCCGCCAAGTCTGGAGATATGCAGAAAGTGTAGTCATGTCTTTGCTCAAAGCTCTTTCCAACACCTTCCAATCTTCAGATGAATGAAGTATCGCAAAGTCGTCAGCGTACGCATACTTCTTGGAGGTTACGGAAGGCAGATGGTACATGAATATGCTGGAAAGAGAAGGAGCCAAGACTGATCCCTGTGGGACACCATTTTTCAGGCCTCGGAGCCTGTTTGGCTTGCTGTCACCAGTGGTCAGGGTGAAGCTTCTGTTCCGAATAAGCTCCATGATTATCTGGACCATGTGCTTGTCCGGCAGAAGTCTCAACAGCTTGCAATCAAGCAACTGATACGCATCAGCATCGGTCTACCGTCAGCCGTAGCTGCTAGTAAATGCTGTGCTTATTCTACCGTAAGCTTGTCATCTGAAACCATTCGCATCACTTTGGTCATTTGGACTAAACTTTTCGTCTCATCTTCTGGCACTGAACCTCGGCTCAAACCCGCACCTACCACGATGGTATTGTACGAAAGAATTACCGACAGATGTAGTAGGAAGAGGTTACCGCGCTTCGGAAAATTTACTAATGTTGACGGACTTAAACTAAATTTCTTTTGCCCATGACTAGATACTACTCCGCCTAACCACTTTTTCTTCGACAGGAAAGGTTCGAGAACAAAAAATGTAACATCTAACAATCACACAAACTAGTGTCAGAGTGTACCATGCAAGTATCATTTATTAAATTCAAACAACAATCTACCTTCCACAAATTCTTCCAACAAGCAAAGAATCATCTATTGAAAATTCAACTACTGCATCAAGTTTGCTTTTTCGTTTACTCAAGAGATCATCAAGCTGAATACAAAGGTATAAATTGTTATATTCGTCAGAAAAGCAACTCAAATGGAGGGAGGCGCAAAACAAATAATTAGCTGTAGCATAGCAACTGTGCGCTACGCCGCATCACCACGTAAAACAACTTGCTTATCACATATTTTACAATAAAATAATCCTAACAAAGTCAATGTTATCATATTCTAACCTTGCTGATACACGGTCAGGTTAATACTAGACACTTGTACCGTGCTACACTAAACATTAAATAGCTGTGGCCACAATAGAGTGCCCAGATTCCCCACGTTTTTATTTTCTTGTATTTGTGCTGATTCCAAAATGTGCTTGTAAAAGTGATTTTGTAAAAATCATGGGCATAGAGCCAACCTTCTTTTCTGTTCTTGTAAGCGATGATGGTTCCTTGAGCAAAGTATTGTCAAGTTCGTAAGTGGTTTCAAATACGTGATCACAAAAGACGAATCAATAAGACAAGCTATTCTCCAAAAAGTGAAACTCTCTCGAAAAAGTTTTCCAAGCCAACTGAGCAATGCTTCCAGCGTTCTTTTTCAACAAAAAACGACTGCAATTTTTTAAAGATCACTTGTTTAAAAACAAAAAAAATTAATTCTTAGAATAATCTTGCATTTTATAGATCAAACGTTTATCACGATAGCTATCTGACAACTTGATTAATGTTAAGCTAATAATCCCAGTGACATTATTTGCTTGTAACTGTTTGGGTCTACATAATTCCCCATTTTTTGCGATGGCTAAAAAACTGTTATAACCTGTACAATTAGAACAAATGGTTCTTTAAATTGGACAGCTTGAGTGTTTTGGAATTATGTAAAGTGTTTCCTGGTTTTTAGTTTTATGTGGAAGGTTAAACATCATTCGTTTGAAACAAAATCGTGCCTACATAATTGGATGCAGTCACCTAAAAAATGAGTTAAAGAGTTTATGTATCAGCAATGAAAAGTATTATAATCAATAAATTGCAGATAATGCTTCAGGAAACACTGGCCAGTTTCAATAAGCTGCTAAAAAAATTGTTATTTAACTTTAGGACTAATCGGTTTTAAAAATACATGTAAAATCATTCATGCAGGACGAAATTATTGCAAAATGATTGCACCAAATGCTGTAGGGCTGCTGCTGCTGTATCTAACAGACAATTTTGTGTAGACTATCTTTTTTTCTATAAACCAATATCATTTAATGTTTCAGTTTCAGTAACTGCCTAGAGCAAGATAGCAAAATTGCATCAAAATCACTGGAGCGTAATAAAAAATGAATCGCTGAATGGGTAATATCTCAAGAAATACTGAATCAATTTCAATCATCTTTTTTAAAGTGATCAGAATAAGATCTTTTACACAAAAATACGTTCAAATCCATAACTCAACTTTTCTTGCGAGTTATCCATCATTTTATTAAAAATTGCCAAAAGTGTCAGTCGAAAACCTGCGATAATTTCCCGCAAGTTAATCAAATCACTTTTACAAGCACATTTTGGAATTAGCACAAAAATGTCACATAACACAAGAAAATAAAAAAGTGGGAGATCTGGGCACAACTTCGCAGCTTCCTCGTTTGATATAAAATCCAATATACAAACATTTCGATTGAGTTTTTTGAAGCAAACATAAGATATTCAGCATAAACTTTTGAAAGTAAATGCAAGAGTAAAACAAAACTTTTGCCTGCGAACCAAATTATAGCAAAATGTGAGCAAAGTAAAAATAGTTGACGTTATGAATGTTGTTGACCGATGAGAGAAGTACTGTATCTCATCAAATGAGAGCATGCATGACATGCAAGGGCGCGTGTATTCAACCTCTAGATGCCAGTCACGACATGCATTTGAAATAGATTTTCGACACTTATTTTCAGTCCCACAAGATCATTTGTTTATGAGGTATATCTGCACACTAGTTTACCTTCTCAGCTTGTACCACAGTTCTTGGAAAACCATCCAACAAAAATCCATTTCTACATTCCGGTTTGTCCAAATTTTTCTCTATCATTTCAACCACAAGATCATCGCTAACTAAGCGACCAGCATCCATTACCTGAAGGAATCGATGCTTAAGATGGTAAATATAAACATTGCACAGCATTGTTCCATACGAGCCACTATACAACTTTGTCAATGATATTAGTCCACTAATTTGTCAACTAGTTACTCCTTGCTTCAGCATTGTACATGATAAATACCTTTTAAATGAAGGCAGATACCAGACAGATGAAGTGCTTTTATAAAAGCAATGACGGAGTTAGCAACCAACTAAGAGGCAGCAAATTTAGTGCCGGTAACTTTTTGGAAAAGCATAACTCTGAATTTAGCTTTCAGAATTGAATTTTTAAGAGCTTAAAAACAGCTTGTTAGGTAACCGTTGTTCTTTTCTCACGTAGTGATTTAGCATTTGTAAGAAAAGGTGGAGCCCTTACGGCGTAAAAAAGTAAATTTGCAAGCCAGTGGGGCAATCACAAAGAGATGTGGCAACAAACAAATTTTTAGTCTACGTTTTCAATACCATAAAAAAGCCCTTTTATTAACATTTCACTTGGCCGATACGCCAAGTTTTGATCAAAAAAACAGTGTTCAAAGTGGTAGTTTAACCCTAACCGCGAGCAGCAAAAATCAAGCAAAATATAACCCAACGATTTTTTTACTAGACTGATAAAAACAAGGTGAAAAGTTATCATTTCAAAGCAATTTTTACCTCATAATTATTAACTGAGAAATGTAGAGGTGATAATAACTATAAATGAAAACGAACAATATCAATATCGCAGCTGTAACCGAATGGCAAATCTAAATGCTAAAACATGGGGGAGACCATCACTATCCCACTTATTTGTAACATTAAGGTACGCATAATAAATGGTATGAATAGGTCGGATTGTGATGATCTTCACACATGTTCATCGATCTTTAGCGTTTTAATTTATCTTTTGTTGATTAGAGCCACGATATTGACGTTGTTCTCAACATTTTCGCATCTAGTTGTCATTACCTCTACTTCTCTGTCAATTAATTATAACGTAAAAATTACATTGAAATGATGACTTTTAAACCTTGTTTTTATTAGTCATTTGAAAAAATCAAAGTTACTTATCCTGAATTTTTGCTGCCCGCGCTCAGAATCGGACTACCTCCCTCAACATTTCTTTTGTGATGAAACTTAGCATATCTGCCAAGCGAAACACTAATAAAAGGGCTTTTTACAATGCTTGCACTACTTACTTTTTACACCGAAAGAACACCACTTTTCCCCACAAATTCTGCAATGCCTGGTGTACAAAAAAATTCTGTCTTTGGTATGTTCCATCCATTCAGCAAATGTATGGAAATCACGCAATGTATCACTTAACAGTTATTCTCTGGCCGAAAAAGATTCACAGAAGGACGGTGAAAGATGATCTAAGGAGTAAAAGAACCGATACCATGGATAAACTTTTGATGATGGTCCATGGGGATCGTTGTTGTGGTGTTGTTGTGATTATCCTCCTCTTCCTCAGGATGGAAGGTTGGCATGAAACGGTTTTTCAGATTTATTTTGCAGATTTCCAGCCTAATTACAATAGGCTAGGACAAAAGCGGCGGCCCATTTCAAACCAGTCATCAATGCATATTGCTGGCTGGTAGCCCTACCACCAAGGCGGACTGCCATTGGTGGGTACCCAAAAGTTGCCTTTTACGACATGCTGGGTGAGCAGCTTCATTATTGTAACCCAGTAAAGCATGGGATCATGGGCTAACAGGTTGAAGTCAAATTGGGCCAAAATAAGGCGCGGCAAATAATCAAAGAACTAAAAATGCAGAAAGTTTGTGCAAGCTGTTGAAAATGAACAAAAGAAACAGCGCATGCAAGTGTGCCGACCTATCCCAAAACATCTGGATACCGATCAAGACTTGCTGAAGAGAGTTACTACTGGCAGAAAGGCACAGGTTTTGAGCATCACCCAAAGACCAAACGTCCTAGTCTTCATTGGAAGACTTCTAAATCACCAAGAAAAACACTCCAAGACCAAACTATTGCTGATCACATTTTTGGTGTCAAAGATATGCTCTAGTTAGCATCTTTGCCAAAGGATTAAACTGTCGACCAGTTTTTTACAGATCTTGCAACGACTGCTTTGCTCAGCAATTGAAAAAAAAGCGATATTTACGGGAAAGCAGCTCACGGCTGCTTCTATACGACCATACACCTTTAAACCGCCTTGGGTACCAGAAGTTTTTATTAGAGAAAAACGTTACATTGCTGAAGCAACATCCAAATAAGTAATGCCTGGCTCTATGGGACTTTTATTTCCCTTTTCAGCAATTTGATGACAGCTTACCCAAGGTCAGAACCTCACTCTTTCCAATTTTGATGAAAGCCTTGGTGAAAGATTCAAAAATATCAAGTTTTGGGGACCTGCGACGGCTAGATGGCGTTTTATGGGTTGTCAAAATTTAGCAAACACAAATTGCTCTTGAAGTTTACTACCTTTAAATCATGATACCTTGGTCAGATGTCCTCTGATTTAGCTAATTTTGGGGTAGCTTAATTCGTCTTAAACAGACCTCTCATTTAAACTATCACCTAATATGGTCTATCTAAAAAAAAATGAATTAGTCCTGTGGTTCCCAACCAGGGAGACTTATCTCCATAGAGGAGGTAAAATCACATTTTAGGAAAGAACAATGAAGACTTACAGAAGAGGTTGAATTTATGCGACGCCGGTTTTTACTACAGTTACTAAAAAACAAAAACAAAAAAACTGTTGCTTTTTGTACAATATGATAGGCGGTTTGCACTGTTGAACACCACATCAAAAATTTTCTTATTTTCATGTAAATTGCTACAGCAATATTCCTATTGGCATTGTAATTCAATGTTTGTTGTGCTACAATTATTCCGAATGTATAGGACATGAAGAATAAATATGTAGGGAAAGGCGACATACTGAAAAGCTCAGGAACCACTGATTAAGTGCATTTATTTGTTTTTCATAATATTTCGAATGTGGGACAAAAATCCGAAAACGTTTTTCTCTAAAAATATCAATTGGAACATATGCTTTGATACTGTCAAATAAAATTTATGTACATGAACCTATAAAACAATGAATTCACTAAGCAATTGATTGCTGCATTGACCTCAAACTTTACTCTATGCTTCTGTTTCTATAACAAAGCTCTACAATTAAAATAAAGTTCATGGGGATTAAGGAAAAAGAGCAATTTTAGGATAATTTGGGGATATTGATTACAAAAACGAAATTATATTTTTTCTATATGGCCTAGTTTTTGTGCAATTTGGCTTTTAAAATTTGAGTATTTTTTGTAATTTTTGAGCATTAACATTGTAAATGGGTATTACTGTATATTTCAACAAAACTATTTCAAAACATTTTAATCATTGTTAATTAAAAAAATATGTAAAAGTACAATAATATGTATGCGAAATAACTTTCCACATTAAGTTTTTGAAAAAGTTACAGAAATTATGACCATTGAAGTAATGTAAAATACCAAACAATTACAATAACGGCTGTTGGATAGAATCAATTGAAAGCGTTAAAACTTTCCACAGATACAACCAAACACATTGTGGTTTTCTTCTTTTTTTCAGCCATAACATCAGATTAATTACGATCTGAGAACAAAACCAGCAAGTTATGACAAAATGAACAGCTTTCATGGCCAGCGCGAAGTTTTAAAAAAAAGTCGTTCTATTCTACTTCAACTATTTTTTTGATTTGCTGCAAGGCTCCGGTGACTTGAAACTTTTTTTTTTAAATCGCCAAATACTTTATATTTGTGGTTTCTAACAATTCTATTTTATTGAAACAAACGACATGAAAGGTTTTCCAAATTAATTTGGTGCTATGGAGTAGACAACAAAACTCTTTACTACAAATCTTAGCAATTAAAAATATGTCAATGGTACTAAGTTTTTTCGGTGATGGTTGGCCATCTTTCAGGCCAAATCCAGACTTCTAAGTTCATCATGAATGCATGTTGTGACATATATTTTACGTCTTTTTTTTCAAGCTGGTACTGAGGGCTTTCGTCACACATTCGGAACTTTTTCAGAAACAAACTTTGAGATAAAGTATAAAAATATAGCTCAGAATTTTGTTGAAAAGCTATCTAATGAGCAAAAAGAGCGGGTTATGAAGCGGCTAAACTAGACTATGTACTCAAAAAACAATATCATTATTGGAATGAGCACCCTCGAAAAACCCTAAAATCACTCCCAATAGCAAGTCCCCAAAAATCTTGTAAACCGATGTAATTTTTTGACTGCTTGAGACATACATCTAAAGTTCTGAAATGCTATCAAATGATTTTCAATTCTAAACCAATGCAACACTCAAAAACACAGTTGCAACAAAAACAAAATTGTTGTGAAATTCCAAAAGAAACTCCCAAAAGTTAGCACATTAGCACAGTTATTTCATCAGAGCGATTAATGGTTTTGCCTAAAACATATAATGCAAACGAGATGACGCAAAAAATGTATCGTTTCCACAAGATGAGCGTGAACAATGTTTCAAAACTTTTGAGCAAACTTTTTGTGTGTTTCCTCATCTAAAGCAATCCAAACTTTTCCTCCTTTAAAAAAAACATATGAGCCAACTCACTCATCTTGGTCAAACTGTTTCACTTTCAGCTTCTCTTTCTCCAAGAACTAGTTGGACTTTTTTTGAATATTTTTCAGAACTACTCTTTTGACGCTTGAAAAATTTGCTTTCTTTCTTTGTCGACGGCCACAAAGCGATGATGTTTTTGGTTCCTTAAATGGTGTGTGTTAGAAAATCCCTTGAATTTTCGTCCTTTTTTGTTGATGTATAAAACATTATAATGCTTTTCGTATTTGTATTGCAGCAAATTTGAAAAAATCTATAGAGTTGAAACTTCAATTTCTACAGGCCGTTGTAAGCTTGTCTTGCTGCTGATCTATTGAGTTGAGTGTTACCCTAATGCCATCACATGCATGTTTGCCATGGGAGGTAAAAAAAAAGTTTCTTCGTGGTGCAAGAGGTTGATGAAGATGTATTAATTTTTATACCGCCCAGCGCAGCCATCAATGAAGTAAATTATCTTTTTCACTAGGGAAAAACTGATCTTGATGAAAGGAATTAGGTTCTAAAGAAATGTGTAAACTATACCTGTTGCATGCTTCAAACATGCAGAAATGAAGTAAAAGCTCTCATAACCAAGAATAACATTCTCTCCAATTCGATAGTAAAATACATAAGATGAAGAATGCATTGAGAATTATCCTAGTCAAATCCTTGCACAAGAAATGAACTATTTTCACAAAAATTTCAATTGGAACACCGAAACTAATTCTAAATGACTCCTTGTATTGATTGAAGATCGTTTTTGTGAAGCATAACGATGGCGCAACAGCTTCGCAGCGGCAGCTGCAAGATTATTTACAAAAATTAGAAATTTATAAAAATGATACGACTAAACATTCTATTTTTAGAGTAATAGCTAGTACTGGTACTGCAAATACCCAGACCAAAATTACTTTTTTGTAACTGAAAATTTGCAATGATGCAGACAACAATGTTTACTAAAAAAACTAAGATCATTTGGTGAAAAGATGACATGTGAGCTGCTAGCCTAACAGTGATTTAGCTTATATAGCTCATATTTTTGAAAGTATTTTTACAATTTTTGTAATTAGTATCTAGAAGAGTTCAAAATTTGATTTGTGGCTTCCAGCAAAGCATTTTCATCTTCCGATAAGAATACAGCTTGCATCAGAGGTTCACTAAAACTTAAATAATCTTCACACTGCTTCATATACGCTCTCATCAGCGCGAGAATAAGAGAGTGCTTGTTTTTCAGAGGTGTTGCTACTAACACCTGCGCATTCTCGCTTAATATACAATAAACAAACAAATTCCAATGCCTTTATACATATCTAAACACACCAATGCTCACATAGCTTACGGCAAATTAAAACAAAAGTAAAAACTCAACAGACTCTTTTAATAATTTTGCCATTTAAAGTCCAGCTCACCTAAATTGAATAAGCTAGCCTTTAATCTATTAACTGGTGAAACAGTTGAGCTTTTACTTATGACATAGTTATGCTTTGTAAGAATTGTAACATGTAGACTCTTGACAATGTGATAGAGGTATCTGCTGCTACCAATTAGATTGTATAAACTTTTCGTTTGTGAATTACATGAACCATAGTTCTAGATGTTTCTTCGTTTGTTGCTGCTCTGGCTGAAGTTGACCTAACTCCCTGACACTATCAATTGCCATCTAGAGTATTTTTCCAGACTAGTCAATTGTCAAAACTAATCCAGACTTGTCAACGGCCAATACAAAAATATGACATTATTGTATATGTTTGTACTGTGAAAACAAGACTTACAGTATGCCATAACAACTAAATTTTAGCTACTTTTTACATACATGCTGCTAATGTTGCACTGCAAAGCGAGTTAAGGTGGTTTTCAATAACTTTTAAACTCCTAACAAAATTTCTATACGTTTTGCAAAAATATAGCCTAAGACCTTAAAAAATTTTGAGTGAAAGGGTCAATTGACTAGTGAATTCATTTTTTTATAAGTTCATATACATAAATTCTTTTTCGCAGTGTTAAAGCATATGCTCAAATTAATATATCTCTAAAAACAGTTTGGAATTTTTGTCAAGTTTGAGATATATACGAAACAGAAATCAAATAAATTTTTTTCAAAATAAGCCATACCAAGTGACTTTAAAGAAGAATTAAACAGCAAAATTAGCTAAATCAGACGAGATCTGACCAAGACATCAAGGTTTAAAGGTAGTAAACTTCAAGATCACTTCGAGTTTTCTTTTAGTTTCGACTACCCATAAAACGCCATCTAGCGGTGACAGATCCCAAAAGTTAATATTTTTTAATCTTTTCTTTACCAAGGCCTACCTGCAAACCAAATTTCATCAAAATCGGAACGGCTGAGGTTCCAACCTTGGGTGAACTGTCATGAAGTTACCTCTTTAATTGCATGCATCTCCAATCAACACTGCTGTAACAAGGAGCTTGGGGGATCCTCCAGGAATTGTTTCAGGAAAGCATCGATACTTAGCAAAGAAGGATAAAAAACGCAATTAACTCAAGGGTGATCAATTGGAACGAGACTACGTGTTGTTGTTCTGACACAAACATGCTCAATCTATTGATTGCGGCACATTGCGCTTTCATACTCAACACTGAGTAAACTCAATATAATATTGAGTTTCATTACTCCTAGAGCTCATTTTTAGAGTCTTTAATATGGCTGGACAAAGGAATTGAACCCAAGTCCACTGACTGCGAAGCGGACGCTTTAACGACCACACCACTGCCTATTAGTTGTGCCTCGAGTTTCGAAACAAAAACATTGTTATCTCAGTCCTAGAGCTTTAGTGACATATTTTCCACGTCAGGTTACTATTCTTTTTCCAAGTTAATGGTACAGCAAATGTAGCCGGAAAAAGTAAAGCTGCATACTGAGCAAGTTTGCGTGTTGATTGAAATTACAAAGAATTTAGAAGTCTAATTATAGAATCGTGCACGAAGCAGAATCTAGTGATGTACACGCACAATGGTAGGCTTTACGATTAGTGCCCAATTTTCTGGCCATCTCTTTTTTGCAGAATTGTTATCACAACTGATGTAGGGTTGAAAAATTCCCATTGCGATAGTTGCTTTGCAACCATACAGCACCACTTACTGTTAACCACTGCACAGGGCAAAATCTCACGAAGGCAAAGTCACCTTAAAACAAAACATCATTCCAATACAAAACCAACAAGCAATGCAATGTTGTTTTAAGATCAGATGGTGCAGCAAATTATAATAGGTGAATTCTTTCGGTTCGCTCGCTATAAAATACATTCATTTACCACTTAAGAAACTAGTTAAAGTATAGGAAAGCCGCTTTTAGATTCTTTTACTAAACACTGCGTTCTAAATGATTGGTAAACACATCTTTCGATTCGCTCGCTATAAAATACATTCATTTACCATTTAAGAAACTAGTTAAAGTATAGGAAAGCCGCTTTTAGATTCTTTTACTGACCGCTGCGTTCTAAATGATTGCTAAACACATCTTATGGATGAATAATATTAAACGGCACTTCGTTTCTAATTTTTAAGATGCAAAATTCAATCACACTGCAATACAAACTCTTTTTATAAAAGGCAAGATTCAGGAAAGAATCGTTCTGATGGGGGAGTAACAAAAAGCCAAAAACATTACAATTTACCACTCACAGCTTTCACTCTCTTGCCAAGTTCTGATCCACTTGCAACCACAGCTCTCAGCATGTCGCCGGTTGCTAAATGGCATGCACAAAACATATCAGCAAGTTTCGGTGCCTGCAGATGAGAAAAAGTTAGTATTCCCAACCCTCAATATAAACTATTGTACCTTAAAGGGAAAATGCTGGTAGAGCCATCGCAAGTGATGCGGTACCAGCATCTTTTGAATTTTCATTAGATGAAGAGTGTGCAACGATCAAGCGTTGCAAACAATTATTTTATCAGTAACAGACAAATTAAACATCAAAGTTTACGTTTAGTGATTGCGCAACCAAAAGCGTGAGCTCTCTTGTTACGTCTGGCAGACGATAAAGACTGACTAAGATTTGCAATGAAAAATCCTGCTAAATGTCAGGGATTGAATGAGCCGGCAGGGAAGCCCAGGGGTTGGTAGAAAAATCCAGAAGTAGGTCGGGGATGAGGAAAGGATTTGACTACATGCAGATGGGCCCCAGGTGGAGAGTCAACAATTAAAGATCTTGGATGTCTTCTATTCACTCACAATCTGACAAAACTCTGAAAGATCATTTAATGGTAGTAGCCACTTTGTAATATCATTTAATGGTAGTAGCCACGATCAACTTAAAATCTCCCCACTGCAAGTATCGCATAAATAGGTTTTTACAACCTTGTCACAGATTAAAAGGTGGTTTTATTGATTATTGGAGGTAAATCGTATAGCAAAGTTTATGCAGGACGGCATAACGGTGTTGAAGGAAAATGTAGAACAGGTGATCAGGAGGTGGCAAATCGCATTTTTAACAAAAACAGCTAAGAGGTGAAACGAAGGTTTAATCAAACACCATGTCACGAATCAAATTGTAATAATTAACCCCTTGATCAACAGTTGCCAGGCCGCCTGCCCAAAATTATTTATTTCTAATGGATTCAATAGTTCGACCCTTACAACCAATTTCGAGCTCAACCTTTCGTTAAACCAACCTTCCACACCAAACCTTTTTTTTTGACAGACACTTAAACTGTCGAAAAAAATTATCTTTGTGCACAGTGGTATCGAGGGCATAAAAATTTTTGCCATTTTGATTGAAAATAGTCTAGTACCGAGATTGAGCACAAGAAATTAGGACAATGGCCTTTTCTGCCCAACCATGGTGACACCTATTACCCATCTTGGAGGCAGAAGTCGAGTTTCAAAACTCTGAAGGCTTGGAATCATTCTGCAGTTTGCCAATTGAGTAGCGCTGATCTAAAATAGTGTAATGTACCAGCAATAAATTTTAAGGTTACGTGAACCACTATTTAATATTGTCTTCTGGGTCAAAATAAACGCTAAGACTTTTCATAAGAGTTGAAGTTCATATTAGTAATAATAATATTTTGACATCTACCATGAACAAATACCCAAGCAAATAAGTAGTGAAAATTTGCAATCAATTTCAGCTGGCCAATTACTGTCAGCAACCATCTGGTACCTGAGTTCCTTTTCCAGCACCAGGAGGTCCGAGCAATATTGCTCGTATTCCTTTCCGTTCATTTGATGATGGGGCTTCAACTGGTGGCATTGTTATTTACAGCATTAATAATTTATGATATTGCTACATACACCTAAATGACGTAAAGAACGTTAGTAACTACATAGGCCTAGTCCATTTGATTTTTTTGTGTGTTTCTGATATACTTAGAAGAATTTGCATATACTGACACTGTAAGTGGATTTTTAAAAATGGCAACAAAAGCGAAATCAATAAAATAGTTTCTTTGCATGCGAACCATTAAACCAACTCAAGTGCACATGGAGCGCTTTAATAGTAGAGGCATCAAATCACCTTTTCTGCAACCCTTTTGTGTAGCTGGAAGTATCTGCAAACCAGCATTTTTAAGAGGTAAAACGTTCATCTTGTGCTTGTGTGCACTACAAAAGAAAAATTTTGCATTGCCTAATGTACAAGGAACCCCTTTGTCAGTCCATGTAGCGACTAGGCAATGCTGTCGAACCTGCTGTTAAACCCAATAACGCAATAAGAAGACAACGAATAAACCATGGCTTATTTATCAACTTTCTTATAAACGTAACATTGCTGGTCTGTTGTATTACTCTAATATTCACAAAATTATATCAATAAAATTTCAAATTTCACAAATTCTGGTAAAATTTCACAAAATTATATCAATAAATACCTCCTTTTTGGTGTTGATGCTTTTGACGGAGAGTGGCTCAAGGGGTTTTACTATTCCTATGAACATACTAAATCAGCGTTTTCCAAACTGGGAGGGGAGGACTAGTCTAAGGGGAGGCACGAGTATTAACAGCAGTGATTTAAAAATAGTTAAGTATGCAAAAGTGTCACCGGTTATGAAGGTTTTATGATAAATTTGTATTATTTTATGAAATATGGGGAGGTGTCATATGACTGAATATTTTTAAGGGAGGTGTGGTAACATAAAATTTGCAAACTGCTGAACTAAATGATTATACAGGGTTTGGCAGAAAACCTACTACATTTGAAATTGTTAATATTACAATGGTAGTGCAATTAGAATAGTGGTTGAAATGACATTTTGTAGCTAACTAATAACTTGCCAGCTCCTGGAAGATCCAGGAGTGTTTCAAGTCAAGAAAACATTGAAGCTGTAAAAAAGCCGTTTTGAAATCACCTAGATCTAGACGTTCAGCCTCTGCCTTAAATCTTTCTGATCAAACGGCTAGACCAGTGTTTCCCAAACTCTGTACCGTAGAAGATTTGCAGGTATGTCGTGGCTTTTTCTAATACTTAATAATTATACAAGAATTCAGCTACAATTGAGTAAATGCTGCCAACAAGTAACAGTCGATAACAACGAAGCTCATGTTATGCAGCATGATTAAACAGCTATGAGTGCTGTTGGTGGTGGCACTAAACATGCATTCAAACTTAATGACGATTACACAGTTGTGTTTTTGGAAAAGACACCATGTGCCATAATTCTCTATTAAGATAACCAGTCAATCTTTTTTGGCATAATGGGCAAGAATTCTATGACCAGAGATATGTTTTAAAAGCTGCAAGTGCACTATCTAGACAATATGGCAATATTTGGTAATGCTTTAATGCAAGACACTAAAAGTTGTTTATTCTAGCAAAAATGATGGTAAAATAACTACTTTAGCAAAAATAGACACTAAAAAGTGTTCACAAGCTTTCAAGTATGATAATGCCTCACTAGCATTTCACATGCTAGCCAGCCATAGGTTTCCCACACAAAATCAAATCTACATTAGCATAATAGGCTAGTCCAAGGGTGGGCAAACTATGGCCCACAGGCCGCATGTGGCCTGCCAGAGCATTTTATGTGGCCTGCCAACACTTGTAGAAACTTCCACATATCTAATTTAATATGACAGGGGTGGCCAAACTTGCCGTACTAAAGAGCTAAAAATGTTAGAAACCATCATTGAAAGAGCTGCTATGCAATTCCTAGTTTGAATTGACACATTTTCCCTCCAAATAGAGGGTGATGACTTTTTTTGGACACTATTATTTCCAAAGCCCTGTAATACGACAATACAAGAAGTTATTGCAAAATTATAAGCTATTGCAAGCTCTCACATTGTGTACAGCTATTGCAAGATTTCAAACAGTGGCCCTCAGCCACCTTTGAAATGGTCATTGCGGCCCTCGGCCAACTCTTGAATGGTCAATGCAGCCCTATGACTAAAAAGTCTGCCCACCTCTGAGCTAGTCAATCTGCAGTGTTTCCCGCATAAAATTCAAATATGCCTTTCTGGGCAATTTTAGAATATGCCATTGATCCATTGCTGCAAAACCTCATACAAGGGCAACAGTTTTGGCCTATAACACATAAGCACTTTACATATCTCAACCTCAATGCACTAGAATCAGAAACAATCCAGACTGACAAGCCTATATTATGCTAAATTTGATTTGTGTGGGAAGCCTATGGCATATGAGATGCTAGTGTGGATTGAAAGTACTTGAGAATGGTGGTAAAGCATCACAATATTTAGAAACATGAACATTCAACATTCTCTAAAATTGCATGATTTACAAATATGCTCTCTAGTCCTTAACTGAACCAAAGAGGGGAGGTGGGAGCACTTTGTGCAGGGTATTGCAGAAAATAAGCATACAGCTGATGAGGGTCAGTAACTCAAAACAACGTTGTCCCATATTGTTATTTTGTGTCATACTTATAGTAATATGCTAACATCATATTCAGATCCTATTCGTTCATGTTGACTCTTGCACAATACCATTGAAATATTGTTTACTATAGCAAAAACGATAGTAAAAATTAAACAGTGGCTATTTTGCCGTCGACGGCAATTTACCCTCAGAGACTATTTTGCCGTGAGTTATTTGTAATTGGTCAATCTTAATGACGTACTAAACATGTGACTTTTGGTCGTTTCTGATTGGTCATTTTAAAAACCAATTAAAAAGATTGTGCACCCCCAGGTCTCTATCCCCCACTCTGTACACTCCCTTCCAGTGTACACTGCCCTGTACATTTACATACTGGGCCTGACCCTTCAATGGATACACTGCCTTTCTTGTAATGCCCTGTTAGCTGAGATTCAAACCCACAACCATGGTATCTCAAGACCAGCGCACTATCCACTACACTACAGTGTCACTGGTGTAACTAAAGCAAATACGGCTATATAAATACACGTGGATTACGGCAAAATAGATTCCAAGGGCAAATTGCTGTCGACGGCAAAATAGCCACTGCCTAAAAATTAGGGCCAAGCATTACTTTAGCAAAAATAATTTCGACTAAGTAAATTGGCTAAGTCTGAAAGTGGGGCATACTTAATGCCAAACATTTAGACACACGCATAGGTTGTTAAAAACTTTAAGACAACACTGCTTTACTAAAATTTTTACTGCTTGTGATAGAAATGCACTGTGCCAGCGGTATTGATATGGCTGAGAGCTAACTGTATATCTCAACAAAACAATGTGGTAGTACAACTGGCAAAGGTTTTCCGAGACGTAAAACTGTAAGATATACTGCACGGCTCTTTTATTCCTACTGCCCACAGATTTAAGTACAAATTTAGCTGTTTTGGCCACAGGGCCTGTAATCCCTTAACAAACTTTCCGCCTCCTCACTAAGTATTCGGTTTGATTTACAAATAAACTTAAATTAGTACAAATCTCAACATTTTGTTCACCACTCAATCCTCAATTCTAGTCGAATACTAAATAGCTTCATCATCTTTTAGCCTGCCTTCTGGCCTATCACAAGTAACATAGGTTCATGCTTTTTTTGCTAAATCGGCAATCCTTTTTCTCACCGCGGGTGTGATCCCAACCCACGTGGCAAAAAATCGTTGGTGCGTACTTAATATAAAACCGCGTTTACACGAAAATTGATCTAATAGGCGAGGTTGGTAGATAAAATGATAGTCTGATTTGTCATCGGAAGACTGCGGGTTGAGCACTCAGGCTCAACACGGTAAGTTGCATGCGGCCTGGTCAAGTAGAACCCACGTTTGCATTAAAGCTTACACTTCATTTTCGCCTACCATTACGAGTGCACTTTTTTGACGCCGGGCAACATTTAGATGCAAGCCAAAACGTTACAGTGAACTCGCGCAGAAGCAACTTCTTTACCAACCAAGATGGAATGCTGTATCATTCATCTACCCATTTTCGAGGCTCCACCCCTAAGTGTCAAAAAACTTCCTTCTTGTAGTACGTTTTTAGCCTTGCCGGAGATCTCATTTCGGCCAGGGGGAACGCCACTCGCGTAAAGATGGTAGTGAAGATAAAAAACTCGTGGTGGGATTCAAATTTTCCAAGAATAGGTTATATCACTTCAGGGCTCCTTAACAACAAATTTTCTCATTGTCACAGTCTCCAGAGCAAGGATCCAACTGCCGGTTTTTCCGAACCGATGCAAACCAGTCGAATCCCATCACTGTATAAAACATATGTCATAATCTCAGTAATTTATAGTACCTTCGATGCAACCATGCGCAGCAATAGACTAGGGATGGCAAACCATTTCAACTGAATGGGTCAAAGATGAGAACTTAATCTCGAAAAAGCAAAAAAGAGGAAATAGATTTAATTATATGTTAATGTCTATCAGAAACTAGCAGATGGCCTACATCTAAAAAATTTGCTAGAAAATAATAACTTCAAATGATATAGTGTCAAAAACATAACAAGAAAATCCTTATTGTTTGAAGATTGATTTCTTTCAAATGAAAAGTTTGAAAGTTTTTCTTAGCTCCTTTTGGAGGAAAAACAATGGCACAGAGGCAAATTAGGGCTAAGCCTTATCGCAAATATTTGATTCTCAATTAGTCACAAAAATCTCAAAAAGTCACATAAAATCCGCAAAAATTTTACTTATAACGACCCGCTTTATGTATTACAAAAACACACCAAGCATTTCACAGTAGACTTGGTTTCCCGCATTGACAACGTCAGCATGGGCCGCGTTAAGGCTGCACACTTAATACAGCCCGTATCCGATCCTCCCCTGTTCAGCCAGCCTCAGCTTGATATAGCCGAAGAGTGCGATGTGACACCTGTCATTTCTCTTCCCTGCCCACCTACAATGCCGCGGCCAGCCAACAGAAACAAACAGTCTGCTGAAGTAACTGTAAATAGATTTGGTAAACATATTGTCCGACTACGTGGGTTTGGAGAGTAAACGTCTGCGACAGTACTGTAATTTGTGAGTATTTTTTTATCTTTTTTGTTTTTGTCAAACCTTATGTCAACATACTCGGCCGTTGCTTTAGCTTTTCTGCCTTGTAATTTTTTCGTGTCATTTTTTATGTGTGCGTGTCGTACGGTACCGCGTCCTTTTGTATCTGACGAGATGCAGCACATAACAACGTCACTTCGAAAATCTGGACAGCTAATGTTCCTAGTCAACTACACATTCAAAAACACGATCAACTAGCACAGCTGCCTCCAACACAGCGATGCCCACTGCAAGGGCATTTTTTCCACAACTGGTGACAGCTACATCTACACAGCAGTCGTGAGCGCTCCTGCTTGAATCTACCGAGCCATTGCTACAGTTCCAATCGACTGCGCTCACAATTTTGCGAGACCCTCATAATCAACGAATACGACCCAGATTTGGCTCTGGATATACCAAACATGACGCCCACGTAGTTGCCTTCTTAACTGGATGTGCTTTGAGAAACAACTGAACTTCGACAGCAGCATCGTACGCCCCACCCCCCCCCCCCCCAAGTCCTGGGTACACTTCGGTCGTGTTACCACTTTTAGCGCAACGGCAGGCACCTGGCTGAAGTCCGGCGTCAAAAGAGTGCACTCCATACGGCGACTAGTCACTTTTATCATGATAGCTACTGAATGTAGATTTCTTTCGGTTTATATATGGAGTGCACTCTTTTGACGCCGGACTTCAGCCAGATGCCTGCCGTTGTGCTACAATGGTGACCCCGACAAAGAAGCTGCATCTCCCCCGATGTAGTGGGACGGCAGCGCCTTCAATCAAGCAACAGAAGCCATCGTTGAGTCGCCGAGCCTAAACCTCAAGAACGCCTTCCAAATGAAGTCTTGACGGAAATCTCATTCACTTCGGCCGGCAAGCTTATCTCTCTCTCATTCGATGGCGGGGAAGGCATGTTGCAGCCACTGCAACTTCGATGCATACATGCGCAGCTATCGCAGCAATGAGATCTAGCTACTAAGAGTCGTATGAGCACGAAGATGTTACAAACCACAAACCGAAAGTTACCGACAGCAATCTTAATATATAAACCGAAAGGAAATCTACGTTCAATAGCTATCATGGTAAAAGTGACTAGTCGCCGTATGGAGTGCATTCTTTTGACATCTAACTACAGCCCCAGATGCCTGCCGTTGCGCTACACACTTTTGGCATAGTTTGATATTTTGTGTTTTTGCTTATTCAA
Source organism: Trididemnum clinides (assembly GCA_963675345.1). NCBI lineage: Eukaryota > Metazoa > Chordata > Ascidiacea > Aplousobranchia > Didemnidae > Trididemnum > Trididemnum clinides. The sequence continues at coordinate 3,447,419 of OY776299.1, forward strand.
CCTCGTTTCCGTCATCTATGTGTTGGCCCTTACTCCGTACCCGCCAGTCGTTTGCTTTACGGCTCTGCGTTATTATTGCGTTTACCCGAGAGTAAGCTTATAGTTATTGGCCAGAACTTTACTTGAGCTCGGAAATACAGATACCTTGTCCTTTTGTTTGTTCACTTGTTTTAACCCAGTGTATTGTGTCATAGTCTGATCAGCCATGATACGTGCTACCCTTTACTAAAAATCGCACACAAGCTGCTTTGCATGCCACACCACATAACCATTCACGTTTTTTTATTTTATTTTTCCACCTTTTTGTCATTATCCCTCCTCCCGTAATTACACTATTATCTGCTCTACAATGTGTCCCAAATTTTTCAAAGTCTGCGCACATTGGCGAGGGGAGGTAGTTGCAGTGATCATGTAACTTGTGCCCTTACCTACACACATCTATTTCGAATATTGATATCTCGTGTTTCGTTTCGTTTTCAAATAAATGTGAGTCATGCATTCCTTCTTGTTTCTTTAGTGATCATTCATAGTTTGCCTTTACCTACGCGCGTCTATTTTGAATATTGTAAAATTATCCATGAATTCAAAGACGGAAGCACATCAGCAAACCTTAAGAGGCAATTGAAACGTCATCATCGTTAGGCGTTGGATGCTGTCGCCGAGCAGGATTTTCAAACAATTGAAAAACAAAGTTGGTAAAACAAATGTGTCAAGACTGGTGAACTTCTTTAAAAAGAGTGTTGAAAGCTATAGCGTCCTTCATTCCGAAAGATTTTAAGAGCGGAATTTTAAAATTGATTGTGTACATCGAGGCTCCTCTAACTTTTTTCAAGTCGATGATTTTTTACTTCTTAATGATGTCTTTGCCAATACTTTTGGGATTCAGCTTAGTAGCCAAGCCATACGTGACATGGTTCTCAAAAAAGCAAATGAGGAAAAACAAATGTAAAAAAAACAAAATGCCAAGTTTCAGTTAAATTTGGCGGAATTACTAGACTTCGATCGCATTTTTTTGGCATATCTATTAAGTATCAAAATGAAGAACGTGGCCTTGCGCTAAGATCATAAGTATTAATTGATGCTAAAGCCAATCACACCAGTGCTTACTATAAAGATCCGTTGCTGGACACACTGAAAGAGTTCAATATCACTAAGCAAAAGGTGTTAACATGTGTAGTTGGCAATGCAGCAAACATGATACGACCATTACAGCTACTCAATGAAAAAAAGAAAATGATAAACAAGGAGAGAATAAGTGTGAAGAGACCGAAAATACAAAAGATTCCATAACAATCGATCGTTCCATGTTGTCACATGAAATAAGCCCAGCACACACTGCACCTTTGTTCATCACACACGAACGAAGTTCTAAAGCGCGTGCAGGCAAAGGAATTTAATTAACATACGGGCACGCTTGGGGAGTACCTTTCTAATGATTCAAAGATTAATTGGTTGAAAGCTTCTATTTCGGATCTTGGGTCACAGGAATCATACCTCAATGAAAGTTGGTGGGTGGAAGTCAACAAGATGGTGCAAGTACTTGAGATTCTTTATGCAGTTCTAATTTTTCTTCAAAAGCAAAACTTTTCTTTTATGTATTTTTTCTTATTTTCAGACGAGGAAATACTATTGAATACTGCTGTACATATTCTTATTATCTTCTAATGGATTTGGGAAAATTTTTGTGGTTCAATTTTCGCGATTTTTCTAGATTTTTTTTAGAAAATTCGCGATGTAAGCTTCATATACAGTATAATATATATAATACTAGCCGGCTCTGCCAGCGTCGCCTGGCAGAGGCCCTCCATCAGTAATGTCCGGGTTTAGTATTTCGGTTCAACCGGCCCAGCCGGCTTCAGTCATCCGGCTCTTGTGTGAGCAGTAGCGAAAAGTTAATGAATTTTATGCACTTTCACAATTCTTCTACACAAAATTGTGATCATCATATTCTCTTAATCGTGACTGGCAATGCTCTCAAAGAATTTTGCCGCAAATTATTGTTAATACTTGTGAGGAAGCACGGATTGCATATAATCAAAACCGCTTGTAGCGGCAAATTGATGGTTGCTTTCATAATTAAAGAAATAAAACTATTTAATGGTAAGCCTATTTTGCCAATTGGTCCTGGCGCTTTCCTGTTTATATTTGTGGTATTAAGTTCTTAATTTGGCTGCACATTGATCTTGTTTCCCGCATAGCGACAAAAACGGCTATTGTTCTCTCTATATCCAGTTTTACAAATTGTTATGGTTATGGTTTTATGTTGATTTTTTCCCAAACTTGGGGTTTTGTTACAATGCTGTAGAGTATAGACCAGGGCTGCGAACTCGAACTCGAACTCGAAAGAACTCGATCTTTTTGCCGTACTCGAACTCGAACTTGAACTCGAAACTCAAAATTTTGTGGAACTCGAACTCGAACTCGAAAATATTTAAAGCGAGTTCGAGTTCATTTTTCGGATTAAGGGAAATTGAGAATGCTGGTGAGGTATCACCATATTTAGACATTTGAAGTTTTGGCATTCTATTGAATTGCATGAATTACAAATATGCTCTTTGGTCCTTTATTGAACCAAAGAGGGGTGGTGGGAGTGTTTTGTACAGGGTATTACAGAAAATAAGCATACGGCTGATGAGGGTCAGTAACCCGAAACAACGTTGTCCCGTGTTGTTATTTTGTGTTATACTGACTGTAATAGGCTGACATTATACTCAAATGCTATCCCTGCATGTTGATTCTAGCGCAATGCGGTTGAAACATGTGAAGCGCCTATGTGATATAGGTCAAAACCGTTGCCCTTGTATGAGGTCTATGCAGTAATGCAGCAATGGATCGATGGCATGATCTGAAATTGCCCAGAGGGGCATATTTGAATTTTATGCCGGAAACACTGTTGAATGGACTAGCCTACAATAGGCTAGTACAGATTTAGTTTTGTGTGAAAGATCATGAATAGCTGGCATGTGAAATGCTGGTGTGGATTAAGGGAAATTGAGAATGCTGGTGAGGCATCACCATATTTAGACATTCATTTTTATTGGTACAATATAATTACAACTGAATTTTAAAAAGTGAAATCTTTTCATTGGAAATGAAGGACCTTATGCAGGAAGTAGGCTTAAGCCAGGCTTTTTTAAAATTGTCTAAGCCAACAGAAGTCATCGATTTCGTATGCAAAAAAAAGTTATTGCCTTAAGCATGGTTTAACAACTTGTTTAAGCCGGCCTTTTATAAGTCACCATTGTAGATGGCTTAAATCGCGACTTATGTAAGCAATGAGGCAAAACCCTAGTTATTGTATTGCTGTTGCTAAATTTGGGGAATGGGCCCCAGGTAGCTTAAATCAGTAACACGGTTATGCAGCATGCCCTATCACTTACTGTAACCGCTTCAACCAAATCTTTTTGCAATCAACAACTTCCATTTGTATCGCACCATAATAACGCACAGCGTGTCACCTGCGCAGCAGTAACGTCACAACCCCTTCATAAACTGGGTTTGAAAAAACGGTAAACGGGCTCTCAAAAGTCTCGTTGAAATTTAGTTTTTGCATACCGCCAAGCCTCCCTTTGTAAGCCCGACTTGCGCAAGCTCGGCTTAGGCTTAAGCTCGACCTAAAATAAGTCTGCTTTCTGCATAAGACCCTTAATGTTTTGCGAAAACATTACCGGCACTGAAAAGAACGTTCTAATTAGATTTAAGAGTTTTGCAATGTAAACAGTCACAGCAGAGAATGGGTGACTTAATTGACAGTTAACTTTTTCTTTGTAAACAACGAATCTCTGACATAGCCCTTGTTTTGATCGAAAGCGCACATTCACGGCAGCCGCGACTAAACTGCGATTGTTATTCAGATCCAAGAATAAACAATTGGAAGAGCCGCTTCTTACTACGGCAAAAATTCTTAGTGCCATGCCGGTTACCCAAGTATCTGTGGAGCGATTGTTTTCTTCTATGAAATTCATTTTAAGTGACCAAAGATTGTCGATGACGCAAGAGTTACTGGAGTCCATATTATATTTGCGTGCTAATGCTGAACGATAAAACAAACTTTAAATGTTCATACAGCTACTGTATGAAATTTTACTGCTACTTTTTGTAGATAAATGGTGAAGTAGACATAAGACTCGCCATACTTTCCAGTGTTTTGTGAATTTCTTTTTAACTTTTCTTTCTGATTTTCGTTTATTTTTCGGTAGTTTGACACAAAAACCTACAACGATTCAATTGTAAGTTGTTTTTCAATTTTCGCTTTCAATACAAATTCACAATACACATATTGCCTGGCTTATAACAACCACATTTGCTTATTATCACAGGTATTTGAACATTAGTTTGAACGTGCAATTTTACTGCAAACGTGCTTAGAATAAGTCAATCACTTTATTTTCTGAACTCGAAAAGAACTTGATAAATTTTGACAGAACTCGAACTCGAACTTGAACTCGCAAAAATGAAAATGTCGAACTCGAACTTGAACTCGAACTCGCAAAACAAGCTGAACTCGAACTCGAACTTGAACTCGATACAAAAATCGACCGAGTTCGCAGCCATGGTATAGACATAAATACCTTATCAGGCAGCATATCAGCATAAGAAAAAATCCTTACTCTATGTTGTATACGACGGCGTCACCCACAGAGACCCCATCAATAACGTTGGGATTGACAGGGTCGGTTCTGCCGGCCAAGCCGGCTTTACCTATCAGGTTCTTGTGTGAATAGTTACCAGACGTTTATGTGTTTTCTGCACATTAGATTTTTACGACTTTTTCTGGTCCTTTTCTTAAGAGAATATCTTATTTCAAAATCGTGGCTATGCCTTACGTTTATGTGCTTTGTTCATTGCTGACACGAACCCAAGGGAGCCTTGCGTTTCCCGTAGTTTGGAAGTAGGGATTACATTTCTGATATTAGGCTATTCTAAAGCAAAAGGGCAAAAATGTTTTTCGTGTAGTGCGATTTCACACTGTGAGGCCGTTTTCTTTTGATGCACCTTAAACTTTCTCAAGTTCTCGCTGGCTACGCATTATGTAGCATGTTCTTTTCTCCCTGCTTGACCTGCCCTGTGGAGCGAAAAGTGTCCTTGCTTTTCCTCAAACGTGTGGTTTGACCCCGGTAGCTTTATAAAGCTATTATAAAGCAAAATACCAATAATATTTTTCATGTGGTGCGATTTAACACAGTGATGTTCTTAATTTTGATTTCGCCTTAAAATTTCTTAATTCCCTGCTGGCTACGCATTATGATTCATATTTGTTTTTCCTTTCTTAAGTATGCTCATAAAAGTTAAATAAGTTTTTGCTTTTCCCAAATTTTCAGATTTGATTCCTGGTAGCTCTAGAAAGCTATTATAAAGCGAAATAGAAAACATGTTTCTCCTAAGTATGGTGCGATTTAACCCCGGCAGGCATACTATCACCCGCGCCCATTTAAAACGAGTCAGCAGCGCCAGCTTAACCGTACAAACTTTTGTTAAAGCCACAACAAAATGTTTTAGTAAATATAAGCCATAGCTGCTGTACATGTAATGGTGATCATGTTGGCTTATTAATGAAGACTGGAAGTATTAAAAAAAAAAGGAACGGTGACACAAACTACCCTTCGCAATTTTTAAAAGAGGAAAGCGAAACATAGTCAAAATTGATGGCGTAGCCCAAATGGTGGTCGTTTTGACCCATAAAGAATTGAGCTGTGTGGTGGTAGGCATGTTCGCCAATTTGGTGGGCCCGCTCTTGTATTAATAATTGTGACATTAAGATTTTTGCCCGCGTTATTTGCTTTAATTCGGCCTTAGAATGAAAAGGGGCCCTGTTTTTCTTTAAGTCATACAACCTATTGCAATAGGCGCCTATTAAGCTCTTTTCAAACAAAAACATTCCCTCTTAATTCAATGTTACAGATTTGTGTTAATATTGTTTAATTTTAATCTTTTCTTAAATTTGGGATTTTATTACATGTAACTTTGCCCCTAATCCAGACCTCCCTACTTTTAAATGAAGATTAGTGTTTTGTACCGGTAGGCTAATCCTTGCAATTACAAATATCAGTACTGAACTTTACCATTTATATTTGCTGTCAAAATGATATGAATAATTTTGCTGCCTACTGCTGTTTTCAGTAAATAGTGGCAAGCATTGCAATGTCATTAAACATTATGACCTCACCATGCGTTTTGAGCCATTATTATTAGGATTACTACAATAAAAAAATTTGCTCAAAAATGATCGCCAGCATCATACGGTACCATACAGCAATCTATTACATCATGTCAATAACCCGCGACCGGTTTCGACCTTGTTGGGTCTCATGAGGCGGGTGTAAAAAACGCTCAATCATAAACATGCTGAAAAAATAAATTTGCCATTGGGTGCAAAAAAAAGATGCAATACAAAACAATATGATACAGCAATACCTATATCATGGGGGTCACATTCAAGGACACACACATGACATGGACAACAAGTCACGTCGGTAAGCCCTAATAGGGGTGCAGGATCATTGTCAAGACTTATCATTAATGCATGAGTTGCTAGTTGCTAGTTAGCAATTTTCAAGGCAATCTCCTACTAAGAGGGATCTGTCTCCAGCATCAAAGTACAATAGAAAAACTTGCTCAAAAATGATCACTAGCATCATACGCTGCCATGCAGCAATCTATTACATCATGTCAATAATCCGCGATCGGGACTGACAATTTTTCTATTGTACTTTGATGCTGGAGGCAGATCCCTCTTAATAGGAGATTGCCTTGAAAATTGCTAACTAGCAACTAGCAACTCGTGTATAGGATTACTACTTACCACTTCTTCGTCACTGTAGATCTGGGGTTCTTAATCTGGGGTACCTGTACCTTTTGGGGGTACGAAGCATCAAAGCAGGAGGTACGAGATGAGGCGTCAGGATAATGGTTATTTTAAACTATTTGCTAAAAATTTATTTGCAATGTTATTTGATACAACTTTGGCAGAGAGGTAAAGCATTTTAAAATCCACACTGTTGATATAGCAAGTAACTTTAATAAATTAAAAATCATTTTAATTCCTATAACATCTTAAATTCGAACGTTTTCGACTTTCATAAAGCCCTTTTCAAGAATTAAATCTGTAAATGTGACGTAAGAAATTAAAATAATCAACGATAATTTCAAATAATACACATTATGAAGATAATAGTACTTCTAATTGCTGTAAAAACGTAGCCAACTTTAAAATAAATAACAGCATAGCCCTAGCCTTAATAAACAATGCTATGCAAGTGGAGCTTCTTTTTTGCTAAACATATATTAGCAGAATTTTACAACAACTTTACTTACTGCATGTAATCGTAACATGACATTGCATATTGGATTTTCGCATAATTTTGGGAATCTTGATATTTCTGGAAGACTTTGATCCTGGTTTTGATGAGCTTAAAAGTTTTTGCATCCAATCTCTCCCAGCTGTTATTTATTTTAAAGTTGGCTACGTTTTTACAGCCATTAGAAGTACTATATCTTCATAATGTGTATTATTTGAAATTATCGTTGATTATTTTAATTTCTTACGTCACATTTACAGATTTAATTCTTGAAAAGGGCTTTATGAAAGTCGAAAACGTTCGAATTTAAGATGTTATAGGAATTAAAATGATTTTTAATTTATTAAAGTTACTTGCTATATCAACAGTGTGGATTTTAAAATGTTATTTGAAATAAGAAAACATTTTTCGAATCCTTTTTTAACATCTGCATTTCTGAATGGTTTTTTGTCATAAGGAACAGTTACTGTGACGTAATAAATAGCTTTTTGTTTGTTCCTACAGAACTGGTTTTGCACCAAATTGGTTTTGTTGTGAACAATATTATGGCTAACAAATATACACTGGTAACATGCTACATTGTGTATTATTTCATTGTTAGATTGTATATTTACCGGTAATTTTGTAGGCGTTTGTTCGATAGGTATTGGGGTACAAAAACATTTTACAAAATTTTAAGGGGTGCGAGCGCCAAAAAGGTTAAGAAACACTGCTGTAGACGAATTAATATAAACTAACGTCTCTGATTGCGCGCATGTTTCTTGGCCCTGGCATAAACGCCGCCATGCAAAGAGCAAATTAACCAGAAATGAAGCGCTCACAGTTGAGTTATAGCAGTATCGAGAGCCCCCATCAATAATGTCGAGGTTAAGAATATCAAATCAGCTGGCTGCTGCGACAGCCTTGCCCAATTGCAAAGGAAATTGCTTCAGTATTTGGATCGTATAAAGCTCGAACCCTACATTTTGTTGCAAACGATGAGAAAGAACCATCTTTACCCCATGGTCTTTTTCTTGGGTGATCACCAAGTGTTTTGCTTGGAGTGGGCTACGTATTAAAATTTTTAGACTTTGAGTCTTTTGAATATTTTGATGGATAACGCCAAACATCCATGCTATCGAGAAAGAATAGACAAGATGTACCAAAGGACTTAGTCTTTCTAGAAATTTCAATTGTGTGAACTGTAGGCACTAAAATTTTGTGTGTTTCTAGTCGGTAGACTACATTTCATAAACATTTGGAGACTTCAGTTTTTGATGGATCTTTTTGAAAACGTCGACAGACAATGCAAAAGAACCACGTTTGTGAGGAAAAGTAGTCAAAATGCACCAAAGAACTAACTTTGTTTAACAATTGCAAGTTTGTTAGCTATAGTAGGATAATTGTACAACTAAACATGAAACATCATGTATGGCAACCAAGTTTTGATCAGCAATTATAAACTAATCCTTAGTCTTAAGTAATTGGAGTCACATATTACTGGAAAGCAAATTTCCTAAGCTTTCAAAGGACAGTAATTGTTAGTACTTTATTATAATGGTTTTGTATTAAAGACACCTGTTTTTACTAAGCTCACCACTTTTTGTACACCACAGGTCTTAAAGTTCAGTTTTTTTCAGTATAAAAACTGATATTAATTGTACATCTTATACACTATCGGCATCGCCTTGAAATAATCTTTAATTTGTTAAAAAGTTTGAAAATTAGTTGAGAAATAAGGTCGCAAATCAGTTTTTTAATAAACTGATTTTACGAAAAGGTTACAATTTTTGAAAACATCTTGATATTATGATTTGTGATAGCGAACATTTGTGTTAATCGTACGAGGCGCATTATGACGTCATAGACCCCATTTTAAGCGTACAAGGAAAATAGAGAAGAAAAAATGCTTAGATGATTTCTAAATTCTAAGCTTCAATTGTTGTAAAGTTGTTTTTATCAACAGCAGCTTATTAATATCTCCTAAAAGAACGTTTAATCGCGTTTCTGCGATGAGTACTTTTTGAGAAAAAACAAAAAACAGATTGTGCAATGAATCGTTGATTGTGACGTCATTTTAGACCCCAAACAAATGTAAGTTTTTGAAATGTATTAAGTCCCAAGCTGGTTTTTGTTTGAGCAAAAAGCGGTTGTTCTCTGTCAAGTAACCCAAATTTTAAAAAAGTATTTTTATTTTTGATTATGACGTCACCAATACCCGTATGACATTTACAAGGGTGGTGATCAATTGTGCCAAGTTTGATGTTTGTACCTCTAGCAGTTTCAGAGGAGTTAAAACAGACACACAGACAGAATTGCGCTTTATGTATTAGATATCACAAAAAAACCCGCGAAGTCGTAAATCCGAAAATATGAACCGCGATGTAGAGAGGGAACACAGTAACTTAAGGAGAATGCTTGCTTCATAGGAGAAAAGTATTTTTAAATTTGGTGAAATTCGGCCAATACTCTTGTTTCATGTTTGCAAGCACGTCAACTGCATTTGTTGAGGAACGAGGCTTTTTTGGCAGTTGTTTGAGAGTAATGCTTAATATTGAGACTAACTAAATAAAAATGTTTGCACTTATTTTTTGAGCTATGATGTTACAGGATCCACTGTCTATCGTTGTATTTTTTTTCTACGTCGATGCTCGGTCAAGGATTCTCCTGAAAAGCGACAAATATGAGCAAAACATGTGCTCTTTTTAGCATTTACTGTCAAATCCAGAATGCACATGCAAGTGGTGGGGAGTTAATTGCTGAATTACCCGTAGTTGGGATAGCAAAAGATTCGGATCAAGTGCATAAATTGTGGGGAAATTTATGCACTTGACAAGGATTAAAATTTTCCCCCTATACAATTTATTTTTCAGGTCCCTTCCAGTGTACACTTCTCCGTACATTTACATACCGGGCCTGCCCCTTCAGTGTACACTGCCCTTTCTTTCAATGACCTGCCAGCTGAGATTCGAACTCGCAACCATTAACTTGATTACTAACTGGGGAAAATTTTGCACTTGTTGTTGTCTTGGGAAAATTTTGCACTTGTTCCAAAGATTCAACGCAAAAGTGTAACAAAGGAGGCAGGTTAAGCACCAGTAAGTGACTTTGAGGCATATTTAAACTCACTGCAATACTGCCAAATCATACAATGCTGTCACTTCTCCATCTCCTGTTGATGCGTTGGACAAATTAGAGCAGCTGGGACGGTTGAAACTGTCAAGCGTATGGGATATTGCAGGTTGAGATATCCTGCAATAGTGCAGCCTATCTCGAGGGTTGTAAGCTGCCTGCCTAGCATTCACCTTTCTGTGCAAAGAATGTTTTCACACTTGAAACTAGTGTTACGTGAGACTAAAGTGCAAATGGAAAGTGATTTAAATAACTCTTTATTATTTTTATGAAAACCAGTAAGGTTGTTTAAGTTTTAAGTGACTTTCTTATTAATCAGTTATGACAGTGGTTCTCAAACTGTGCGTCGTTTCAGTTTTCCAAGGGTGTCGCGGGATAATTTGGTTTTGTGCCAATAAATCTAGGTTTTATTGCGTCAAAAAAACTTTGATGGTAGATTCCTTTTTCACTTTCTTCTGATATTCATAATCAATTGTATTTTCACAACAGTGTTTTTAATACACTGTTGACTTCTTATTCAAGAACCAAATCGCAGAAGTTTAACTTAATTAGCGAAAAATATGTTAAGAATAAAGCATTAGGTTGTATGTTGGACGAAAACAGGAAAGATGAGTTACAAACTTTGAAGAGCGTAATTTTACGATTGAAGATGACAGACCAATCCAAAATCTCGGGAGATTAAAGACAGTTATTTGTGTAGATTATGGGTCACATTTATCTCGCAGTACGGCAAACTAAACTTTAGGATGCTGCCTGGTGCGTCGCAGTCTCGCAAGCTTTTTTAAATGCGTCGCATCGAAAAAAGTTTGAGAGCCACTGTGTTATAATATTGTGACTACTGATTTTGTTGTTTTTGAAACCTACATTACATATTTGAACTCATCAGTATTTTGCATCTTTGGTTTTTTTTTCATGTTTTTCAGTAGGACTGCCTAATTTTTCTTTTATTGAGTTGTTAATTTAGGAGTGTTACAACTTTCTACTGTACTGTTCTTAAGCATTCGGTATGCAAGCGTTTTTGAGTAACTTTCTCAAAAAAGCATAGTTTTCTTAAATAACCGTTTCCATACTCCTGCTATACAGCGACGGTAAATGAAATAAATAATAAATGTAAAAAAAGAATTTTCAAATGTCTTTTTCAATAAAAGTCATGCTGGCATGAAACACGTGCCCGCTATTGAGGCACCCCTCATGCTTTTTCAGCCACAACATCTTCGCTGGTTAAACGTTTTTATTCAAAATAAAATTCACGCATTCTTTCACGGTTATTGCACAAAACTATCGTTTGACCTAGAAAACATCACTTGGCCAAACATTTGAAGAAATACTAAAAGATAATGAGATAATTCAAAGTTGTATTATTGCAAAACTAAGAGCCGACAATAACCTAACAAGTTTTCGAGAAATTTCGACTTCAACTTATGTTATTATCAAACAATGATGGTTATAGTTTCAATTACAGGCCAGAGAATTTTTTTGTAGTCTTAGTTTGGCCATAAAAAAGTTTTAAGAATCCATTTTTAATGCTTAAAACATTGGGAAATATTTGCTTGAACATAAGCGTACGTGAGAAATCTTTTCTATCGTCCAGCCGATAAGCTCAAGCTGTGGTGAGAATGTTGCAGAGAGCTTAACTACTACGTCGCTTATTAGAACGTTCAAACGGAAATCAGCCTAACTTAAGTATCCAGTGCAGTTAAATTGGGCGAGATACAGAACGTACTATGACAGGCAAACGCACATTCATATTAAAATGTCCAACATGCGTGATGAAGGACGATGTATAAGCCGGGAAATTTAACAAAATATCACGCTTTTGTTGTTACACTAACTGCACAACAAATAATTTAAAGCAAATAGACTGGAGCTAGTTCTGTTGTGCGTCTGTGAAACTTTTTTGTCAAACATGCGACTAATAGCTAGGCTAAAAAAAGGTAGCTACTTTATGACATGTCGGCTGACAACAAACAATTTAAGCAATATACAAAAGTGACACTCTTAATTATTATTTCACTTTTTTTATAGGTCAACAAAACCCAAAAGTTGTGGCCTTCCAGTAAACTATGACGTAACACAAAACTGCTTACCATCTATTTAGTAATGTAATTCTTAATCAGAAACAATGAATGACAATTTTTTTATACTACTCTCTTTAAACATTGTCTCCAAGGCCTACAAGATATTTAACGTATGTTTGTGCCGTCGTGCCACTAATGTGTAATTTTATCAAAGCAAGCTTACGTAAGCCAATGTTTAAAATGCTTATTACAGAAAAAAAGCCGGTTCCACGTCGTTCGTCTTGTATCAGCTCATTGTTGATGTGGCAGTAGCGTTTCCAGAAGCAAAAAGGAAAAAATATGACATTTATTGGATAAGCTTTTCTCGGAGGTCGATATTTTTTGACCCTCAATTTCTGCAAACTTTGTCTAGAAAGCATGGCAATCATCAAAATATTTCTTAACCTGAAATCATTGATGTGCAAACAATTTTTTCCAGGACAATTCGATAGAGCTATACGAGAACAAATGTAGTCTTTTGTGACACATTATCGCCAGCAACGAGAGAATTATTACTTCAGAAGGTGAAACATAAATTGGAAAAGTTAGCACTCAACTGTCATGAAATCACTACCTTATTACAAAAAATACTGTGAAAAATTTTGCTTTCAAAAAAATAAAGTGAAAACACTAAAATGAAAAAGCAAACACAATCAAATAAATACGTCATAAACACGAGATCAGATCCGAGCAGTGGCAATTCACTCAAGTTAATCTCAAAAATCAGTTAAGCATACATTAAACAATACGTACAATTGCACAGTGGACAGATAACAATAAAAATACGGGTAATGAAGTGAGTGGCTAACACCGATCCGTTTGATTTGAATTAAAAAAATGATTTGAAAACTAAACCAAGTTGGTCAGAATTAGCTACATCTCTGCACGAAATCAGCAACATCAAGTTCAGCCCCTCTACACTACTATCAGAGAAATGTAGCCAGAAATAAGTGAATAACGATTCAATTGATAATACAACATACAGCATCAAAATGACTTGACCTCAACAACACCATGAACAGCTTCATTGTTGAAATAACATCAAACTGGTTTAAAGTTTTCTTTGAATCTATCAAGAGATTGATCAATAATCACACAATGCGGATGAGCACTGCTATAGATCAGTTTCATGAAATCCTTTTCTACTTTGTTTCAATTCAATTTCTTTCAACATTTCAACCAACGCGCCAGCATTCGCCTGCAGTGCACGATCAGCCGGTTTCATTCCCTGCAACAAGATGTAATGAGTGATGAATTAGCATGTTGTTGTTGCTACCGACATCTTACGAGAGATGTGGGGGCGTGGCGGAAGACCATGGAGCCCCAGAAGCCGGGTAACTTTTCGCGGCCTGGACTAGAGGTTATAGAGAGACAAAGAGTAGCCAAAGAGCGAGCGGTGCAAGGAGTCCGTAGCTGGACAGTAAAGAATGAAATACGTCCTGGAACGAGTGTCCGCAGGCGCTGCAGGAAGGATTCTTGATTCTGTCAATCCTAGAGAGATAAGAACTTAACAATAGGGTGTGTCCGTTGTACCAAAAGCGAGAGTGGACACAACGAGTGAGTTCAAGTTCCTCGGCGGACACCGAAGGAACCTGTCTGTCGAAAAAGTTGGAGAAGACAGTATGCCTCCAGTGCGAGAGAAGAAAAAAGTGGATACGAGAGATAAGAGGAGAGAGATTACAAAGAATTGCAAAGAGCACGAATAGCGCTTCCCGTCTGGCCAGCTCATCAGCCGCGTCGTTCCCCGGGAGAAATGAGTGTCTGGGGACGCATTATAGCCTGATAGAACAGGAGGAGAGAGAAGACAATTCCCGCCAGATCTGCGAAAGAGATAGAGGTAAAAGGAAACACGGAGGAAAGGACAAAGCGAGAAGAGAAGAGAAATGGCAGACTTGTTGGTGCTGCCGGGACCAGCAAACAGCTTGCAAAATGGAGCAGGCTTCAGCGGAAAAGCTAAAACATACTAAACCTGCCGAAAAGGAAGAAATGCCACAGTGCCACAAAGACAGCAGTTGGCAAGGACGCCAGAGCCGCCTTTGCCAAAAGGAAAACAAAGCAATCTGTTCAGATCACCAGATCGTGAGGTGGGAGGGAGTTGAGGTAAGCGAGAGCTGCACCTTGGCGGGAGAGGAAGGTCGGATCAGGAGCATGGTGGACTCCATATTCACATGGTGAACTTCTTAAAAAAGTAATTTGAATATGCTTGCTGAAACAAGAGGTGATCATAATCTATCTACTCATCTCGCAAAAACCAATTATAAACTGCATGAGGAAGTAAAAAGAAGCCATCACCTATACCCAAAACACGACGTCTGCACTATACCTATCCGCCACATTAATCAGATACTTTAAACACGAGAGTAATTCTATTTCTGTAGCAGTTATTGAATCACCCCTATATCTTTCCACAAAATGTTTGATAGAATCATTACATAAAAAGCAGCTTACTTTATAATCAAGCATGTCAGCTCTCGCTCCAGCACCAACAAGTTTATCACAAATCTCGATGCGGCCGTACCATGCTGCTTTGTGTAATGCTGTCTGTTGTCTGTCACGACAGGTAATATTGACTATGCTTGAATCTGGAAACAAAATATTCTTATTGATTGTGGGAATCAAACGGAAATTGCACGTTGTTAACGCGGGGTATGACTAACCACGTGATCATGCATCATACAGCCAATAAAAAAGCAAGCTTTCCTGAATTACAGCACTTCAATATACCAGGCATGTCGACAGATGTGCTAATTCAGTAACAACATATACAATATTTTAGGAAATTGTTCTTACTTGGCACGTAAAGTGTTTAACAACAATGTCAAAGTAGTAAATTTACGCATTAAAAACGCTTTACACAACGATAAAACCACGACAAACTGTTTCACCCATCAGGTGGCAACAGAAATCTAAAATTTTTAACTTTAAATTACAATACTACGTAATCTGCTGATGCTGTAACTACAACTGTTATTGCAATTACAAATATGAATATCAAAGCCACTTGTTATGTACAATACAACTCAAAAACCGAACAAATTTTCCGTGTTTCACCGTAGTGGAATAGTGAAGCTGCTCGCCCCGCGTGTGGTAAGAGACGACTCTTGGGCACCCACCAACGGCAGTCCGCATCGTTGGAGGTGTAGCTACCAGTCAGTGTTTGCATTTATTACTGGTTCGCAATGGGTTGCTACTTTTCCCCAGCCTAATCTTAATTAGGTTTGTGATGTGAATCTGAATTACGGATCAGTTTCGTGCCTTCATTCCAAGGAAGAGGAGGCTCCACACAGCAATAATCCAACAAGCTTCTCTCGGGTAGGCTCTCTACAACACGCTGCAGTCTTTTTTTGGATGATGTGCGGTGTTGACTGTAGCCGCACTACAGCGGCTCAATCAAGTGCTGCAGATCAAAATTACGGTGGTAGACGAGTAAGACAACAGAGTGTCAGCTCTGGAATAAAAACGGGGGCGAGTTTAGTGAGAGTCAGAACAAAACACAAACGGTTATGTATGCTTATTGAAGTGTGACACTATTAGTGAAAGGTTTCAGTTAGACTCGGTAGGAGTGACGGCATTCGCTGTTAAGCTTGAATCTCTTCATTAGTGATGCAGCGCGGTTCGCTCAAAGAATGGCAAGTTTCTTTGAAGGCAAAAGTTTCAGGCCTTGCCCGAGTTGATGGGGTGCAATGTAAATAAAATATTCGAGCTAACAAGAGAGCAATAAACAATAGATCCGAGCTTAAAAACAGCACCGGCACAATGGCGTAGTGGTTAGAGTGTCCGCTTCGTAGTCGGTAGACCCGGGGTTCATTTACTAAGTCGCCATACCAAAAGACTTTAAAAAAAATGGTATTCACAGCTTCCCTGCTTGGCGCTCAGCATAAAAAATGATATTGTGGAGAACAAGCCGGCAAGCTTACTTGTTGTATCCTTGGGCAAGACACTTAACGAGACGCTTCCACCTTTATGTGGCAGACAGGTGGCCTACCCATACTTCACCGGGTTACAATTGTGAAGTTGCTAACCCAGCACGTCGTAAAAGGCGGCTATATGTACCCACCAGTGGCAGTCCGCCCAGTTAGTGGTGGGGCTACCAGTCACTAAAGACTGGTTCGAAATGGGCTTCCATCTTTCCCCTAGCCTAATTTCAATTATGTTGACGGAGTGAACCTGAATTGCCGTTCGTGCCGTACCTCCATCCCGAGGAAGAGGAGGGGTAACCACAACAACAACAACAACAACAGCTTAACAGCAAATGCCGTCAGGCCAACAAATTCTAAATGAAAACATAACTTCAACGTTTTACTAAAATATTTTAAAGTCACACTTCAATGAGCATACATAACCGTTTATGTTTCGTTCTAACTCTCACTAAACTCGCTCCCGTCTTTACCCCAGACCCGACACTCTGTTGTCCTACTCGTCTACCACCGTAATTTTGATCTGCAGCACTTGATTGAGCCACTGTAGCACGGCTACAGTCAACACCGCACATCATTCAAAAAAACTGCAGCGTATTGCAGTGAGCCTATTCGAGAGAAGCTTGTTGGATCATTGTTGTGTGGAGCCTCCTCTTCCTTGGAATGAAGGCACGAAACTGATCCGTAATTCAGATTCACATCACAAACCTAATTAAGATTAGGCTGGGGAAAAGTGGCAACCCATTGCGAACCAGTGATAAATGCAAATAGCTTACTGGTAGCTACACCACCAACAATGGGGACTGCCATTAGTGGGTACCCAGAGGTGTCTCTTACCACACGCGGGGCGAGCAGCTTCACTATTCCACTACGGTGAAACACGGAAAAATATTCATATTTGTAATTGCAATAACAGTTGTAGTTATAGCATCAGCAGTTTACGTAGTATTGTAATTTCAAGTTAAAAATTTTAGATTTTTGTTCGGTGAAACAGTCTGTGGTGGTCTTTTCCTTTTGATGCAATGATATGTTTTTCATCGATCATGCTCTGGCAAAACTGCACCATTACGCAACGACGTAAGCAAACTCTTTCACACTTTCCCCAACATTCTTTCCTTATTCTTCGCCTATTTATCCACACTATCAACAACACATCAGTGACTACATTCTGTAACACCGTTGTCTTCTTCGTTAGGAAATTACCGTGTTGAATAAGACAATCCACGATTTGATGATGAGCGAATCTAACAGCATGATGAAGCGCAGTGCAACCTTCATCATCAAGAGTCTTCACATCAGCGCCGTTCAATATCGCTTTCTTTGTTTTATCAACATCACCACGTTTTGATGAATCAACCAGTACTTTGTTCCTAATGAATAAACTATGTCAAGGTAGCTAGAAAGCAGATGTGCAGTGTTGTTTCATATCATTTTCTCAGAATCATAAAATGAGATCTTTATAACGTGATGCTGTACGTTTTAGTGGAATGTTGTCTATCACTACTCCCCGTTTTCTGCATCAAACTTCAGTCGGTCGCAAAACTCACAACATGAATAAAGTAAAACCAACTATACACCATTTCATCATGTTCTCGTCTTGAATTAGGCGCTTATTTTCTTCAACGCCATTGTTCTTCTCTTCCGTTTCTTTCTCTCCGTGATTCAGATCTAATTCCGCGTTTGTGCTAGCCTAAAAAAAATTATTAAATCTTCACTCAAACATCAATTGGCAATTGACAACATTACACCTTGATAAGGAGTTGAAGGCTGTCGAAGCTTGCTTGTGCCGTGAAATATGATGCATTGTTCTTAGACATAGCGACTACGACACTCAGCTCTATATTGCTATAATTCAGCGACCGCAAGGTTATCATTTATGGCGGAAGATTTAGGTAAAAGTAAGAAACCTGGTGCACTCGAAGATACAAACAGTTACGTTAGGAAAACAAACCTGATAACGAATGTAATTTTTCGTCAACTTTAGAACTAATTGAATGCAATAAACTACAAAAATATTAATCGTAATTCCTCCGTGGCTCACCGGTTTTAATTCCTCCGTGTATTACCGGTTTTAAAGAATAGTGAAGCTGTTTACCCAGCATGTGGCAAGAGGCAACTACTGGGTACCTACCAATTGCAGTTTGACCTTTAATGGTGGGGTTGCCAGCTTAATTGCTTGGTTGGACCACTCATGTCAGAAAACTGAGGTTGGGGGGTAAGCAAGGGCACGCGCCCTTCAGAAAAAGTTTGCTCCAACACATCCCCATGACGAGAAAAATAAACAAACGGTTCCCAGTCCCCAGCAGCACTAAAATGGGCAGGGAGTTAAATCTGAATGCCACGGGTTAAGATTTGGCACTTTAAATGTAGAAAGCCTTCGTGGAAGGAAAACAGAAGTGTATGAAGAACTAAAAAAAGAATTCTTGCGTGCTGCATGCAGGAAGTAAGATGGAAAGGCTGAGCTCGTTTTATGGGTACTTCGGGACGAAGGTATAAAACTGTGCTGATGAGAAAATGATGCAAGATCTGGAGGGGTTGGAATCTTGGTGAAAGAGGAAATATCTGGAAACATCGTAAAAGTTTGAAGAAAAAGCGACTGAGTGATGGGTATTTGAGTTTAGGTAGAGAACTTAGGTAGAGAAGTGATACGAATTATATGCGCGTATGGGCAACAAAGCCAAAGACCAGAAACAGAGAAAGTTCGTTTCTACGATGAAGTGGCGAGTGAGTGGGACTTGGGAAGTTTTATTAAAATTATCATTTCTTAGGGGATTTCAATGGGCATCTGGGGAAATGTGCTGAGGGTTTTGAAGGTATGCACTGAAGAAATAGTACGGGGAAAAGAAATACGGAAGGAGGATGGCTGAAGTTTTGGGATCAAAAAGAACTGTGGGTGGCAAACACATGATTAAACATGAAAGTGAAAAGGAAAGTAAGTTATAGTGCGGGTGGATGTGAAACAAAAATCGAGTTTGTGCTTGTGGGAAAAAAACAGAAAGTATGAAAGTCTTCTACAGGCATGTGATGAAGTGTGTGGAAAGAAGTCTGGGAGAGATCGAGGAGACATGTGTTGGTGAAATGAGGAGGTAAAGGATAGCATAGCAAGAAAGAAGACGGCATTCAAAGAGCTGTGCAAGTTTTTATTAGAAAAAAATAGGACCCAAGACAAACGTTTGGGAAATGAAACGAGAAAAGTTGTTGCTAGAACTGTGAGAAAGGAATCTGGATAGAAGATAAATAATTGATGTCACAATTCTAACAGTGGTTTCTGCTTCCTTAGAAGAATGTAAAAGGAAGGGAAGGATCGTGAAGGTGGAAGGTGCTTAAGAGAAAAAGACGGACGGTTGAGTTTTATTGAAGACATGGCAAAAATTTGGTAGGAACACATGGAAAGGGTCACGAATGAAGAGAACGAATGGGATCAGACGTTGGAAATTAATATAATAGAAGGACCAGTGGAAAGAATTACTCGCAAAGAAATTGTGGAAACAATGTAAAAGACGAAGTCAGGAAAGGCAACTGAACCATCTGAAGTAAGTGTGAAGATGATAGTTGCAAGTGGTGAAATTGGGGTTAAAGTGATGATGGAACTGTGTCAGCGTGTATTGCATCGTAGAGGAATGCCTGATGAGTGAAAAACTAGGGTGATTGTGCCCGTCTTTAAAAAAAGAGTCATGTGATGAGTTATGGATCACAGAGGAGTGAAACTGCTGAAACGTGTCATGAAAATTGTAGAGAGGGAGCAAGAGAGGTGAATACAAATAAAATGCAGTTTGGATTTATGCCAGGAACAGGAACAGTAGATGCAATGATCATTGTGAGAAGAATGCATGAGGAATTTCAAGAAAAAGACAAGAAGTTGTATATGCATTTTGTTGACATGGAAAAGGCATTTGGTAGAGTTACAAAAAAAGTGATGGGAGTGGGCCATGGGAATGAAGGGTTTATCAGAAGTAATGGTTCGAGCAGTTATTAGCTTGTATGATGGTGCAAAGACAATAGTGAGGGTGAGATCGGAGTAATCTGCACCAATCAACAGCCGCCTCAACGTGGTGGTGCGGTCCCCGACCCCGTTTGGGTCGAAATGGCTGTTGACCTTCCCGAGGGTCCCAGTTACCCCGGGCACTCCCCTTCATTTTTTCGCTATGCTGCCCCCCTGAACGACCGTAGAAGGGCAGTACACAGCATCTACAAAATCAGTCGCCTGTTCTCACTTTTTCTTTTCTCCTGCCCTACTCTTGCTCTTCTTCGTCTCCTCATTCTTCTCCTTCTCCTGATGAGCGGTAACGTTCATTCTAGCCCTGGCCCCATCTTTCCTTGCTCTGTGTGCGCTGGAAATGTGACCTGGCGGGGCAAGTCAGTGCAATGCTGTGCCTGCTCCAAATGGGTCCATCTAAGGTGCTCACAACTTTCCCTGTCCAAATTCAGAGCTCTAGGCAGCTGTCACTCTTGGAGCTGCCTCCCCTGTCGTAACACTGTGACTCTCTCATCGGACTCCTCTGACATGTATACCTCCACTGTACAATCTAGTCCCCCCTCTACTGATGCTGCACTCTCGCGTCACCCTCGTCTCCAAACTTCCTATCCTCCTTCTGCCCATTCTATATCTCTTTCCTCCGCCCATTCACCACCGTCCCTTGCTCCTGACCGTCCTTCTACGCCTCCTGCCTCCTCTCCTCCCCCTGACTCTCTCAGGGTTCTTCAATGGAATGCTGGAGGTCTTCGAGTCAGGAGCACTGAACTACTTCACTTTCTCTCGTCCCATCCAGTCGACCTTATCTGTATCCAGGAATCCAATCTTAACTCCTCTTCCTCTTTCCGGATTCCTGGATTTTCTGCTCTGCGTTCTGATCGTACTCGCTCCCGGTCCAGCATTCACTCTCCTGATGCTACGCACGCTAGCGGCGGCGTTGTCACTTTCGTCAGGCAGGGCCTATCCTTTTCTGAACTTTCCACCTCCTCTCTTTCTTCGCTCGATCCCTACTCTGATTATGTAGGGGTCAACATCTCTCTTAACAACTCCTCCTCGGTGTCATTTCTTAATGTGTACACCCCCCGTATTCGCTCTTCCCCAACAGATGGCAGAACCGATTCCTTCTCTCCCTCAATTCTTCCCTCCTCCAGAAATCTCTTTATTCTGGGGGACTTCAATTGCCATCACCCCCTCTGGGACTCAAGAGATACTTCCGACCCCCGCGGAGAGGAAGTATTTGACTGGGTCATCTCCTTTGACCTCCTCCCCCTCAATGACCCTGACACACCCACTCTTCTCCTTCGCTCCTCTGGCAGTCGCTCCTCTCCTGACATCTCCTTTGCTCCTTCTACTCTTGCCCTTTCTTGCTCCTGGGAGGTGCTTCAGGACCTGGGTTCTGATCATCTACCAATTCTTCTATCTATCCGTCCCTCTCTCTCCGGTCTTTCGCCCAAACGAGCGCCCTCCTTTCTTCAATTTTCAGAAAGCTTGCTGGGATGACTTTGCCCCCTACTTTGACTCTCACTGTCCTTCAGCAGAGGAATACTCGTCTCTTTCTCTTTCCTCTGCTGCTGCTCTCTTTACCTCTTTGCGACTAAATGCGGCCAAATCTTCCATTCCTTTCGGCCCCATCAAACGACCTCCTAAAGCCTGGTGGTCTGCTGAGGTGGAAGAAGCGATTAGTGAAAGACGCAAGGCTTTTGCTGCTGCTCACAGAAGTGATGAAGATCGACAGGCTTACATCTCCGCTTCTCGACGCGCCTCGTCAGTCATTGCCAAGGCCAAGGCTGAAGCATGCCAGACGACTTGCTCTTCTCTTTCACCTAGGTCTAACCCTAAATCTGTGCACTCTCTCCTTCGTTCTATCGCTGGCTCTCTTTCCTCGTCTCCCTCCGTTCCTAACTTTCCTAACTGTTCTTCTCCCAGGGAATCGGCTTCGGTCTATGCCGCTTACCTGAGGTCTCACTATTCCGTTTCTCAGCCAAAGGCCTTGCGTAGCCGAGCCAGAGGCTACCTCACTAAGCTCCGCCGAGCCACGTGCCCTGTGGAGTCTCACTCGTTATTTTGCTCTCCTATCTCTCCAGCGGAATTTCATGCGGCTGCCTCCAACCTCTCCTCATCCACTGCCACTGGCCCAGACAACGTTGCCTATCCCATGCTAAAGCACCTTCCTCACTCTGGCATGGATTTTCTTCTTCACATCTTCAATCTCTCCTGGTCTTCACATTCCTTTCCTTCCATCTGTAAGACATCTTCTATTATTCCCATACACAAGATGGGAAACCCTCTCGACTCTCCTGCTTGCTTTCCGGCCTATCTCTCTCACCTCCTGCGTATCAAAGCTGTTTGAACGCATCATTCTATCTCGTCTTCTCTTCTTTTTGAAATCTAATTCCATTCTCTCTCCCTGCCAGGCCGGTTTCTGCCCTGGTCGGTCTACACTCGATCAAATTCTGTACCTTTCTCAGTCCATTTCGGATGGGTTTAACAAACCCAGGCCGAGCTCTCGGACGATCCTGTCTACTATCGATTTCTCTAAAGCTTTTGACTCTGTCTGGCATCCCGCTCCTTTCCACAAACTTATTTCGGCTGGCCTCCCTCCTTGCTTTGCTCGTTGGACTCAATCTTTCCTTTCTGACAGGCGCGCTTGTGTGGTTTATCAAAATCACAAAAGCCGTTCCTTTCGAGTCCGTTGAGGTGTTCCGCAAGGATCCGTTCTTGGCCCTGTACTTTTCTCTCTCTTCATTAATGATCTTCCGGCCTCTCTGCCTTCTTCCGTCAGCTGCTTTCTTTACGCTGACGATCTGGTCATTTGGTCCTCCTCCTCCTCGGTCCCCACTGCGATGGAGGCAGGCCAAACAAGGAGCTCTGTTTCGATTGGAGTACTGGTCTGAGTACTGGTGTCTTCCTCTCAATCCGAGCAAATGGGAGGCCTCGTTCTTCTCAGTGGATCCCCACCAAGCTAACCTCCAGCCCAGCCTCCTCCTACTCGGCTCCCGCCTCCGTTTTAATCCCACTCTAACTTTTCTCGGGGTCACCTTCGACCACAGTCTTTCCTTTTCTAAGCATGTATCTTCGCTGAAGGCCAAGTTTTTTCCACGTCTCAAGGCCTAACGCTGTATCTCTGCTTCCTCATGGGGCCCCTCTAAGGAGTCCCTCTCTGTTCTGTACAAAGCTTTTCTTCGGCTACTTCTCACTTACGCTTCACCCGGATGGTTTCCTTTTCTAAGCGCTACCAATATCACCAAATTGGAACGCCTCCACCGAGCGGCCAGTCGCGCCATCACCGGCTGCCTCTCGTTCTCCCCTATCCCTCTACTACTCACCGAGGCCTCTTTACCTCCCCTACGAGTCACTCGGACTCACTTCACTCTTTTATCTTATGAGCGGGCTCTTCGTCTCCCAATCTCCTTTTCCATTTCAGGTTTGGCCAGACTAGGAATGAAAGCAAGACTCTGCAGATCGTCCTGGAGAGCCTTTGCGTCCACTCACCCGCTCATGCTTCCATTTGTTCTAGGGAGGCTCTTCTTGCTTGCCCTCCGTGTCCTCATTGAAATCTGCCCTCGCTCACGGTTGAGTCCACCCTTCCCACTCCATGCTCTCGCTCTGATCCCCCTCTCTCTCGCCAAGGTGCGGCTTTCGCTCGCCTTGACTCTCTCCCCCCTCATGATCTGATACTCTGGACAGACGGCTCTGTTCCTTTTCCTTTTGGCAAGGGCGGCTCCGGCGTTTCCTTTCCTTTTCGGCAGGCCCAGTATGCTCAAGTTTTTCCGCTGAAGCCTGCGCTATTCTGCACGCTTTTTGCTGGTCTCGGCAACACCATAAAGTCTGCCATTTCTCTTCTCTTCTCCTATTATCTGACTCTCGTTCTGTACTCGCCACCCTGTCCTCTCCTCCATCTTTCCTGTTATCCCAAACTCTGTGGCAGATCTGGCAGGAACTGTCTTCTCTTTCCTGTTCTATCAGGCTACAATGGGTCCCCGCACACTCGTTTCTCCCGGGGAACGACGCGGCTGACGAGCTTGCCAGACGGGGAGCGCTGCTTGCGCCTTCTGCAATCCCTTGTAGTCTCTCTCCTCTTATCTCTCGTATCCACTCTCGTCTTTTCTCGGACTGGAGGCGTACTGTCTCATCGAAGTATTTTGACACACAGGTTTCCTCGATTTCCACTGAGGAACTTGTGCTCCCTCGTCATGCTCGCTGTGTTCTCTCTCGTCTTCGCTGCATCGGACACAGCCTTCTTTTAGGTTCTTATCTCTCTAGGATTGGCAGAATCGAGAATCCTTCCTGCAGCGCCTGTGGACACTCGTCCCAGGACATTTCTCATTTCATTGTGCACTGTCCAGCTACGGACTCTTTGCGCCGCTCACTCTTTGGCGACTCTCTGTCTCTTTGCGACCTCTGGTCCAGACCCTGGGGAGTTGCCCGGCTTCTGGGGCTCCATGGTCTTCCGCCATGCCCCCACCCCTCGGAAGGGGTCGGGTAACCAACAACAACAACAACAGATCGAAGTAAGGTTGTGCTGTGCATGATAAGTTTCTTCGAGTTTAGAAAAACTCGAAGTAAAGAATGGTGTACACAAAGGATCTATGCTGTCGCCAATAATGTTTGCAATACTTTGAGGACGTTATTAAAGAAACAGCAATCAGGGCTGTAGTTAATGAATTACTGTATGTAGATGACCTTGCACTCGAGAGCAAACCATGGAAGACTTTAAAGGAAAGATTTTGGAATTGGAGGAATGCACTGGAAAGTAATCGTTAGAAGGTCAACATTATAAAAACAAAAGAGATGGTAAAAGGGTCGGAAGGAGAACTATTCAAAAGCAAGATAGATCATGAGAAGTTTGTGGAAGGAGAGTAATGGCCAATACAAGGCTGCGCACGAAATGTAGAAACTGAGTTCATGGCAGATGTGGAAAAATAAAGAGAGTTACCTCTAGATTGGCAACACGTTTTGTTTGCTCAAGATGCAGGCGAATAATAGAAGGAATAGCGGATTCGATCGAGAAGTTGTGGGATAAAGTGGAGATAGGACATTGATTTTTGTTATTTGGGAGACTGACTACATGCTAGGAGTAGTTGTGCGATAGCAAGGTTGAGTAAGATTCGGGAAATGTGGAGAGTTGTTTCTTGGAAATAGGTTTCCTCTGAAGATGAAAGGTAGAGTTTATCAATATCATCGATGCAAAATCAGCAATACTGTATGAGAGCGAGACATGTTTAAGAGTAAAACTGAAAAAGCAACTTTAAGGGGAACGAAGAGATCTCATTGTTAGAGCCACATGCTTATTTAAAGTTTCAGGCAGAAAAGACGACTAAGAACAGATGGATATGCCGGGGGTGAAGGAAACTGCAGATGGTTTGGTAACAGCACAGCGAATGGAGTTACATGGTATGGACATGTGCTGAAGAGAGATGACGACAGCGTTTTGAGAACTGCTATACATCTTGAAGTGAGTGGCAAGTGAAAGCGAGGACGAAAAAGACTTGGAAAAAGCAAGCGGAAGAAGAGACAGAGAATATTGGTTTAAAGAAAAAAGATGCCCCAAATCGAATAAAATGAAGATGGACTGCGTACAGTTGCGGCAGGAATGGGGTAAATCTTTTCTAAGGGACAATACCGGATAAAAATGGATCAGCTACTAACTACTACTACTGCAGTTGGAAATTAATGATGGCAAGTAAGAATTAATATTTGATAAGTGAATCGGCTTTAAAGTAGGTTGCAACGCAATGGGCTTTCAACATTATGGACGTTCAATTCAATATCGGCAGTTACATAATACGTCAAAAGCTGGTCGACACAATAAAATTGGCTTTTGGTAGATGACTGGATTGTTTTGTTTTGAAAGCTGCAAACCATCACTACTCACCACTTTTCGATCACCCACGAGTGCGCTTGAGGAGAAATGCAGTTCTGGAGCTCTGAACATAAAATTAAAACGTTACCGTGGTTAGGAGATGACGTTCAACCCTCAACTGAAGTATAAACTTTACAGCCATGATCAATCTATTTTCCGAGCACTAATAAGAAATATTAGCAATACAGTTGAGGAAAAGTGAATTTCCTTTTCTGAACTCAATATTAACATACTATACAAATATTTCAATCAATTGCAAAGCAAACCATTTAGTATGAAATTGTTAGTAGTAACTCGAATGTACTTACTCGAATGAATTAGACCGGCAATTAGATTTGAACGAATTATCTAATTTTATTCGTCTAAACAAAATAAAATCACTTGAATTAAAAATATGCTAAGCTATTATGGCGCAGTGCAAATGCTTGGGTTACAGAGCATAGGGTTTTGAACCTCATGTAAGAATCATTAGTGTACGTAAAAAAGGCATCCGAAGAAAAACGCTTACTTGCTTACAGGCGTGTTGTAAAAAGCGGTGGTTAGAGGTAGTCATACAACGCATCAGCATTTCAAAACTTCATACTTGAAAACTATTGGCAGCCGCCTTTGTGCGGATGGTAACCGTTCCAAAATCCGGAACAAACGAATGAAAACAAACGAACAAATTTTGCCATAGCTTGATGGTGTCACTGGGCAATCTGGAGAATTATTACTTAATTCACAACCAACGATCTAAAGTTCGAAACTCCACAAATCCACCATTGGTGTTTGTGAGAAAGTGGGGACGGAAATTTAAGTGCTGCTTCGTTCCAGCAAAAACTCTGGCTCGAAAGCGAGCGTGCGGCATGCACTGGATCAGCATCTCTAAGCCAGTGAAAACGAGGAAAAAGAAATCAACTTTTATACGAAGAAAATTATTGTTGCACGACTCATTGGTTTGAATAAAATAAAAACAGTTACTCTGCAAAAACTTTGGCTAGTGCTGCTTCATCGTTGGGTATAACAGGGCTGGAATGAGCCGCTCTCAGTGGAAATTCCTCATCTTCAACAATAGGTCGGCTAAGTGTTGAGCCAGCTACAACGCTCTAAAAAGATAAGGAAACTTGAAAAATGCAACCATCATGAAGGATACAACTTTCTTGCCAACCTTTTTCTTGGTCATGTGCTTGGCGTCATGCATCACTGCCCCTTCGACTTTTTCACTGACTTCACCGTCAAAGTCGCATCTCATGACGTCATCGTGGCTTGATACGGAGCTAAACTTAGCCTCGGGCTGCTCGAATACAATGTCGAGCTGAGAAGAGGTGGGATCGGCGGTCAGGGGCTCCTCTAGAGCCCCACTAAACTTCATATCCTCATTAAAAGGTTCCATCTGTTAATCAAACTTCTAGTTACACAATTTTAAATAACTCCATGCAATGCCAGCCACACATATTTCAGTGTACGCTCAACACATTACGTGGTAGTGCACTTTTCATGGTCAACATTCGACACAGTAAAAATGGTGTAGTTATGACTTGAGTAAAACGTTCTTGGTTTTAAAGCACAAAGTTTGGTGTTCAAATCTTTCGAAGCATCGTACACATTGGTTAGAAATCATCTGAAATTTGTTTTTTTAACGAAGATTGACCGAAACGCAAGAAGACAAGCAAAGAATCAGTTATGTTGGACCATACACGGAACACAAAAGAAAATCGATTTACATACCCCTCGCAATTTAGACAGCAATCGATAATTTGAAGCAGGACTGTAAAAATACAATGTCGTTAGTGATGCTTCAATAAATAAGACAAAACAATGCATGTACCTTTGCCAGATCCCTGAATCACTTTTAATTCGGTTTCGTAGTTTATCAGCTGAGTGGTATTTGTTGGTCATGTAAAGCTGAAACAAAATATTTTCTATTATAAAACAAAGTGGTGAAACCAGTTCAGCGTTGTACGGCCCGCCAACTTGCTGTCAAAATTCCCTGATTCATGCCTTATTTTGTACTAGGGAGTACACTTAAGTCTGGTTTACACTGAGGCCAAGTGCAGCTTAACTCTTTGTTTTATAATGGCCCAGACGCAAGCCGCGCGGCTCAGTAAAGACCAGGCTTTAAGGCAATTCAAATTTCCCTGCTCGGTAGCAGTGTTGATGTGAACAAATGGTGTTCTATGTTTAACTGCGAAGGCTCTTTTGAACACTAAGAATATAAATTAATTAATACAAGGAGCCATCGGTGAGAAACGTCAAGAAAAAACTGGGGGAAGAAGACACTTACCCACCACGTCATAAGCAATAACAACACTGTACGTTTTGGATGATAAAACAAAATGCAGATGTATTTCTTGCAAATACCACTATGTAGTGAGTCAGTGCATTCTCCAGAGAAAAACATTGCTGCTGTGCTCAACAACTCACACTTCAGTTCTCACCTTATCCGAGATTGCGACTGTTCCACTCAAATCGAGTATATAGACTTCTCTATCGGTCGATATTACATCGCCCACTGCCAATCTGTTTTCTTGGTTGTGATCGATCTTGTATAGTTTGTCAGCGCTACTCGCTAAAAGATGACAGCAAATGGCAATAAAAGCATTGCTTCGACCAATTAGTAACACGCCGTGCTTCACCAGATTAGCAGTGAAGCTGCTTCCTAGCATGTCGCAAAGTACGGATCAACGGCAGTCTGCCTCGGTGGTGATGATGGGGCTAACAATTTCTTATTCTTCGTGCGGGGAAGATTTTACAGGGGAGTCCACGAGATGACCGGATATATATCTGTCAGCCAAGGCGCCAAGCTCTGGTCAACAGCTGAGAGAACACGAGCTCCATTTGGATGGTGATAGGAGTGGCAGGATGCTATCACGTGCTCAGCTGTTTGCTCCTTTGCACCACACTCACAACCCGCTGTAGGAGCCATACTCCCATATAAAGCCCTTGTTATTTTCCTACCAATTTCCATTCACGACAACTACAACGTGACACCCTGTTTTCTCTAATCCGTCACGGAAGGCTGTTCGATCGAGTTCGAATATTCCCCTTTACAACAACTTTAATTCCAAGTAAGACAACACATTATTTTTTTTTATCGAGAGCAGCCTGAAATGGTCTACTTCTGCCGCAACTACCACAATGGTAACAAAAAATTGTAGAAATCCAAAAGCGAAAAAAGATTTAGGAACAAGCTTCAAGTATCAGCGGTTCATTTCTAAAGCAAAGCAAACTTACAATCAAGGAAGACCCATTTATTGGATACACTTTGTTCGGAATGCTCGCCATCCTGTGGAAACAAATGATTCATTTGTTTAACATCAATGTCGTTTTTTTCATTTATATGATCAAATGATCGATTTTCATTTGCAATCATTGAATGATTTTTTAGCAAATAATTAGCAGTTTAATATGTTACGGTTTTCCAGTATTTAACTAAACTGTTTTTCTTGAAAATTAGCAGATTTTCTTCAGTTTAGATCAAGTTTCCTCATTAACAGTAAATTGCACGTGTTTTAAATATTTTCCTGTCCCTATCTCAATTTCTTTCGTTATCGTTTTTGCGCAGTACTTCATACCGGCCCCAAAAATAACGTCAGTAAAAGTGGGAAGCGAGCTTAACAAAATTGGAAAACGCTGGTCGACAATTTACAGACCTTGTCTAGCAGAAGCTTTCTACCAAACATCCAAGAGCTTTTTTCTTTTCTGAATGCGTCGATAAACCAAAACTTTTATTGTTTAAACCTTATTTATGCAACGGCTTAACTAATCAAACGCAACAGAAATCGTCACTTACATTCATAGTGAGATTTAAACATGAACGAAGAACATCTAACGTGGATACACTCGATATCAAGGTCATCAATACGGGAGTAGCTGAAATATACGACAGTATTATGCTAACCAGCTTTTTCTTGGAGTTGCGGAAAAAAACAAACTTTTTCAGTTCGCTAAATACTACGATTTTCAGCTGCAACTGGTTGAATAAAGTAGTATATCTTTAAGAGAACTACAAATTGACAAGGAGTCTTAATTCAACTACCCAAAACGATCACAGATAATGTACAAACAAAAAACATAACACAATAAAAACTAGAATATACCATTATTGCACAACAGTTCTTTCTTTCCTTTAAAACTTTCAAAATTACTATTTTTTATCATATTCACATGAATTTTCATTTGTTCTTGAGAAGCTTGAGTTCTAAATAAAGTTGACATAAATTAACCATCAGCTGATCATGAATATATATTGTGGTAACCTTGAGCTAAGAGATGCAAGCAATGTTGGAACAATGCATTTCTGCGACGAAAAGCATTATACCGGCGCGATGGCCTAGTGGTTAGAGCGTCCGCTTCGTAGTCGGTAGACCTGGGGTTCATTCCTAAGTCGAGTCATACCAAAAGACTTTAAAAAATGGTATCCACAGCTTCCCTGCTTGGCGCTCAGCATAAAAAAGGGATGGTGTGGAGAACAAGCCGGCAAGCTTGCTTGTTGTGTCCTTGGGCAAGGCACTTAACGGGACGCCTCCATCTTTATGTGGCAGACAGGTGGCCTACCCGTACTTCACCGCGTTACAATCGTGAAGTTGCTAACCTAGCATGTCAGATGGCTCTTGGGTACCCACCAGTGGCAGTCCGCCTTGTTGGTGGTGGGGCTACCAGTCACTCAAGACTGGTTCGAAATGGTTTGCCATCTTTCCCCTAGCCTAATATCAATTAGGTTGACGGCATGAACCTGAATTGCCGTTCATGCTGTACCTCCATCCCGAGGAAGAAGAGGGGTAACCACAAACAAACAAACAAACGAAAAGCATTGTAACCAAGCGCAGAAATTGCTATAGCAATGTGTTTCGAGAAAAAACACAAGTCATAGTGGCAACAAACTCAGAGCCTCTGGCTCACACGGCAGCTGTCTTAACATGGTAGGCTGCACGAAAAGCCGATACAGCAACTTCAACATCTTAATCAACTATAATCAATTTATCTATCGATTAACATCTCCTTCAAGGTAAATCTTTCAAGGTCGTTTTATTTGAACAAAAAAATAAATAAATCAGGAAAGTTTGCAAAGCACAACTGGCAGTCATTACGTCAACAACTGCCTGCCAAAATGTACAGTAATTGCGTTCAGCGGGTGACTTGAGATCAGGTAACTTGTGTTTTTTACCCTTTATACAACCAGATAAATTCTATACAATTACAAGTGACATACTCAAGCCCAACCGAAGGGCGTCTTTTGATTTTGGAAAGCATGTTTGCTTGATTCAGAAATTCAACCTTGATCGTCGAAGGATTCAATCTGCAGAGTAATTGTAATTTCAAAACGTGGTAGCAACCAGAGCTGTGTCGATCTCTCGTTGTGTACGAGCGCAGAAAAATAATATCAAAATGGCATTGCGATAACACAACAGATCATATTTATAACGAGGGCATGAAATATAAAGCAGTAAGTGACGGCGGTTAGTGGGAGTAAATCATTACAAAAAAGATTGGCTTTTAAAAAAGTTGCCCTTAAGTGGGCAATTCCAGCCGTTAGATTGGTTACTACGTTATTATAGCTGGCTACATACTTGCATGGTTCTCCGTCGATTTGTACCGGGAAGGTTTTGTCCGTTTGTATAAACGCTGATCTGCACTGGCACAATCTCTCACCATGACCACCGACGAATAACATTCCCTGAGAAGTAGAGAGTTTACAGGGAAGAATATTGTTGAAGATTTGGCGAAATTGCATTCGCTTTTTGAGTAACTTAAGATTAAGCATGTGAAAAAGCTCGTTTGTGAAAATGTTTAAACGTGTATGACAACAAACATTTCGCACACTCATCTTTGATATTGATGAAAAACATAACAGTACACAAATAATATCAGAAATCATAATTAATAAGCCAACCTCAAATGAAACTGTTTAAATATATTTCATGCATTTGGTAATTTCAGTGATTAGTATCACCAACACTGCTAGCAGCATACAGTAGTATTTCAGTTGAACCAAATTTTGCTGCTGGTAAAAATAGGCTACATAGTTCTCCGGAACATTTCTGAAAAATGCCTATGGTTTTATCAAACAAGCTTTATTATATTGGCCTACATTGGTAAATTTTGCATCTGAAAGCCAATATTTTCAGCATGCTATTGCACAATTAATCACTTTTAAATCAGCCCTGAGTATTATTAATATCCATGTAATAATCCATATGTAACATTTTATTCAGTTTTTGAAAAGTTGTAGGCTACATGTATTATAGACCCAGCTGCATCATAGTTACTTTTACACTGAAAAACTAAAGTGGAATTTCTACAGCATTACTGCAACTGCAACCAACATAAAGTATGAAAGCATTAAGCTTCAGTCTGTTTAAAATGCAGATGGTTGCTTTTAACAGTTATACTTATAGGCACTTTACAGACCTTAAAGGCCATGCTGGTTTATTTACAGCAACAAACTGCACCAACAATTTAAACATTGAACTCACAGTTAGTCAACTTTCACAGCATCTAAACTCACAGAACTACAATATGTCACAAGCAGCAGGTAAAATCCTCAGACCACTGCTACTAGGTTCACAAGCTCCTGATAAATTGTTAAATGCTTCATTTTATGATACTAACTTAAATACCGGTGGTCATTTTTGTTAAACTGCTTTGAGTAGTCTTAGGCTACACCTACTGGCAGTCTAGATTACAAGAATAAATTTTTCCAGATCTAGGCTCAAGGTTCCAGGGATTTAGTTCATTGCCAGAACATCAACTGTGTGTAGTAGCAATTCCAACGGGGCCTAAGCTGTACCTAGAATATACTGACTAGGCTTAATGATATATGGTCAAATCTGTTTTGGGAAAGTAAACTTGCATAAGCAAAGCTACTATATTTAGGTTTATTTTTGTCAACTCTTTATTGCGAGGCAGTCCTCAGTGTAGTCAAATTCAAAAAGTAAGTCATTTTCACCTTGCCTACACAATTCTACTGGGCAGCTAAAACTACCGCATTTTATCAGGAAACTTGCATCAATCAAGTGAGTTCTAAAACAGGCGTGGGCTTGAAAATCGCTTTTTGAGCACAGGCCAAGCTCGTTGAAGCCAGCTAAAGCTGGTTCGCGACCGTAATTCATAAACAAACAAAAGCCAACTCAATCCACGCCTAGTGCAGATCAGCCTTGTTTTACTCACCAGCTGGTTGATACTGAATGCCAGCACCTCAATTAATTTGTCTTCATGACTTTGCACGTGAAATTCATTGCCGGGTGGATGACCCCATGGTGTGGTACCGGAGCTAAACCGAGGAATGTTGAGAAAAAGAATGCAGACCGGTTTGAGATTCCTTATCTTTGGAGTGATATCAACATCGTCGCACTGAAACATAGTTATTTGTCGTAAATATATGAATAAGGTTTATGAAGAAAATCAAGCTGCCCTAGTCAACTCGGAAGTGACAATTTATGTTAATTGTCAAGAAGAAGACATACCAAATTAAAAACTTCCTTGTTCATCAAAATAATAATGTTATAGCTGCTTAAAAGAGGGAAAAGAATGTCCCAAATTTCTTGCTTTTGGGACAAGAAATTGGACTCATAAACCAAAGCAAAAAGCAGATAAGGACAAAAACAATTTTTTTTAAATACTGCAGCAATAAATTTATCAATTTCAAAGAAATGTTCGCTCAAAAAAATCGTAAGCTTCTTCTTAAAGAAAATTCAAAGGAATCCGCCCTCCTCCTTTTCAAGCAGCATTCATAAATGAGTTACGACATGGAAAACGCCCATGATTGCGGAACACATCAGTGGAAAACAATTTTAGGTGCATTATACATTGCGCCAAGTATCATTTAAAAAAAGATTGTTTTCAATTTATATTCAATATAACGCTGGATTGAATATTAATTATACCTATAAATGCGACTAAAAATATAAGCGTGCATAAATTTATACGATAGCGCACGCGTTTAAAATATCACAAAAAAGGAATTAGCAATTACCTGAAATGGTAACTCGCAGAATAGCGCAGCAACAGTTGAAACACAGTATAACTAGCAAAATATTCTTGTACACCCGGAATGGCAGAAATCGTAAGGTAAGAAATATTCTTGTTTTTCCAATGTAAAATAATATGTGGAACAAGCAATATAAAAATACTCTTTTATTAACGTTTCCCTCGGCAGATACGCCAAGCTTCATCAGAAAAACAATGCTCAGAGTGGAATTCCTACCCCAATCGCGATCCGTAAAAATCAAGCAACTAACACTGCGATTTTTCTCCACTGACAAATTTTAAACCATAAAAAGTAGATAGAATAACATGGGCTAAATAGGAAAAAGGTTGGTCAGTATCGTGAATGAAATAAAACATGATAAATTTACAATTAATGACATGGCTGTAAGCAAATGATGATAAATTAATAAGCTTTTAGCGATGTAGACGAAAGTTTAAACCAGTGATTCTCAGCTATTTTTTTGTTGCGGCACACTTTTGACGATTTCAAAATTTGGTGACACACATAGAAAAAGATAAGTTTAAAAATTATTTACTTACCTTTAACACACTGCGTAAAATAGTTTATGATAATAATTTTAAATTATATATCTAAAATTTGGCGGCACACAACAGGGCCGCGGCACAGTGGTTGACAATCACTGGGTTAAACAATACCTTGATTGTAACAAATACAATAAAAAAATTTACCCGGCTATAGGTAGGCTTATCATACGTCCCAATTTTGAGGCCATATCCCGCTGCCCGCCCAGAAACCATTTTGTCCCGGAATTTTCCATTTTAAATTTGCTCTTGCTTTATTCATGCGTAATGCACAAATTCTTACGTCACAAAGGCATAAAGGTTTAACTTCATTGTTTCAGTTCAGGCTATCAGCATAGCTTTTGTAAATTATGGTTGCTTTCTTAGAATTGTTAACAGTGAAAGGCAGAGAGAGATGGAGAAACTTTTAGTGATTAAAGATTAAAAAGTTTTTATAAACAATTTGAAGCAACTGCCCGGTATTGGCGGCGGTTTAATCTAGCTATTTTAAACAAAAATTTGAGTTAATATCAGAGCAACTAAATCAATTTTTAGTTTTTAGCCTATATGATCCCCAAAAATGTAAGCTTATAGATGACCTAAAGCGAGAATTTTCATATTTGAAAGACACAGGAAACGGTAACTTGCTTTGCAATCGTTGTGGATAATTGTAGTTGCAATAGTTGTGTATAGTTGCAATACAGTATAGTTGTGTATAGTTGCAATAGTTGTGGATAATAATAAACTATTGAAATTTAAATCGATTCGCGGACAAACTGCTGAAATATTAAGCAACCTGCTTTCGATTCTTGACCAAACAAGGCTCATGGAAAAAATGATTGGATTTTGTGCGGACAATTGCAGCACCAACTTTGGAGGTGTTAAAAGAAGAGGACAATACAACGTCTTCTTTAAAGTTATGGATAACCTCAAACGGGATCTTGCAGGCGTCGGATGTACAGTTCACATCGTGCGCAACTCCCTTCAGAATGCTGTGAATACTTTGCCGATATGCGTGGAAAGCCTTGTAAAAATTTATAACTTCTTTCACGTTTACACCGTTGGAGTTTCAATAAGCCAAACATAAATTCATTATAATATTTTATCAAACATAATTAAATTAACATAACAAATACACCGAAGCTTTTTGTCCCCACTCGGGGACTTCACCAGGGCTAAATAAATAAATTTGTAAGTTCACAATTAAATTTAATATGATATTGTGGTACTGGACACTATTGATCAAACTTTCAAAAACTTGTCTAGTTTGTATTTTGTTTGCTTGAAACATCAGCACCAGTTGAAGGGATTTTTTCAATTATGAAAAATATGTGGTCTCATGACAGAGAACAAAGTCAAAGCTCTCATATGCAAAAGTAATACTGATTTGACATGTAGTGAATCTTAGAGAAGATAAAAGCAGACATTGTGTTTTTGAAAAAGGTGCTTGGCACAGAAAAATATCATTGATTTGTTGATAAACGTAATTTAGTTCTTTTTGTTGCATTTACCAGCAATACCGATGCTGATTGATGATTACCAAAAACCAAAATACCTAATCTTATCGCATGTGTGGTATACATTGGTTCAGCTCTACGGATTTGTAGCAGC
The DNA here is from genome assembly GCA_963675345.1 of Trididemnum clinides. Taxonomy (NCBI): domain Eukaryota; kingdom Metazoa; phylum Chordata; class Ascidiacea; order Aplousobranchia; family Didemnidae; genus Trididemnum; species Trididemnum clinides. The sequence continues at coordinate 3,483,739 of OY776299.1, forward strand.
AGTTTGCAATATGCGTCTCGATTTTTGCATTTCGAAAAAATAGCAAGCCTAGCTATTGGTTGATAAAAATAGGGTAGACATCACCATCCAACCCGTTTGTAACATTGCGATATAAATAAATAAACCATGCTTAAGCAGTAAGTCGTCGAAAGTAGTTGGTCTCGCCTTTCAAAATGTGGGAGCTATTCCAATCAATTGAATGATTTAACAACATAGAGCAGATTTCTCTGGTCTCTGATAACTCATTTGTGTTTAGCCAAACGAGATTTAAGATCTCGTTTGGTTCTCCCAATGTGCACATTGTCGCAGTTAGAATAAGGAACGAAATAAATTACACAAGTTTTTTCTTCATCAGCTTGTGAGTCCATAGGAAGCTAAAACTTGACCAATAGTACGAATAGGTTGTTGTTGTTGGTTACCCGACCCCTTCCGAGGGGTGGGGGCATGGCGGAAGACCATGGAGCCCCAGAACCCGGGCAACTCTCCAGGGTCTGGACCAGAGGTCGCAAAGAGACAGAGAGTCGCCAAAGAGTGAGCGGCGCAAAGAGTCCGTAGCTGGACAGTGAAGAATGAGATGAGAAATGTCCTGGGACGAGTGTCCACAGGCGCTGCAGGAAGGATTCTCGATTCTGCCAATCCTGGAGAGATAAGAACCTAACGCAAGGCTGTGTCCGATGCAGCGAAGACGAGAGAGAACACAGCGAGCATGACGAGGGAGCACAAGTTCCTCAGTGGAAATCGAGGAAACCTGTGTGTCAAAATACTTCGATGAGACAGTGCGCCTCTAGTCCGAGAAAAGACGAGAGTGGATACGAGGAGGAGAGGAACGGGTGGCGAGGACAGAACGAGAGTCAGATAGGAGGAGAAGAGAAATGGCAGACTTTATGGTGCTGCTGAGACCAGCACAAAGCGTGCAGAATGGCGCAGGCTTCAGCGGAAAACTTGAACAAACTGGGCATGCCGAAAAGGAAAGAGTGGCCTCAGTGCCACAGAGAGAGCAGTTGGCAAGAACACCAGAGCTGCCCCTGCCAAAAGGAAAAGCAACAGAGCCGTCTCTCCAGAGTACCAGATCATGAGGGGGGAGAGAGTCAAGGCGAGCGAGAGCCGCACCTTGGCGAGAGTGAGGGGGATCAGAGCGAGAGCATGGAGTGGGAAGGGTGGACTCCACGGTGAACGAAGGCAGATTTCAATGAGGACAGGGAGGGCAAGCAACAAGAGCCTCCCTAGAACAAATAGAAGGAAGCATGAGCGGGTGAGTGGACGCAAAGGCTCTCCAGGACGATCTGCAGAGTCTTGCTTTCATTCCTAGTCTGGCCAAACCTGAAATGGAAAAGGAGATTGGGAGACGAAGAGCCCGCTCATAAGATAAAAGAGTGAAGTGAGTCAGAGTGACTCGTAGGGGAGGTAAAGAAGCCTCGGTGAGTAGTAGAGGGATAGGGGAGAACGAGAGGCAGCCGGTGATGGCGCGACTGGCCGCTCGGTGGAGGCGTTTCAATTTGGTGATATTGGTAGCGCTTAGGAAAGGAAACCATCCGGGTGAAGCGTAAGTGAGAAGGAGCCGAAGAAAAGATTTGTACAGAACAGAGAGGGACTCCTTAGAGGGGCCCCATGAGGAAGCAGAGATACAGCGTTAGGCCTTGAGACGTGGAAAAAACTTGGCCTTCAGCGAAGATACATGCTTAGAAAAGGAAAGACTGTGGTCGAAGGTGACCCCAAGAAAAGTTGGAGTGGGATTGAAACGGAGGCGGGAGCCGAGTAGGAGGAGGCTGGGCTGGAGGTTAGCTTGGTGGGGATCCACTGAGAAGAAGGAAGGCCTCCCATTTGCTCGGATTGAGAGGAAGACACCAGTACTCAGACCAGTGCTCCAATCGAAACAGAGCTCCTTGTGTGGCCTCCACCGCAGTGGGGACCGAGGAGGAGGAGGACCAAATGGCCAGATCGTCAGCGTAAAGAAAGCAGCTGACGGAAGAAGGCAGAGAAGCCAGAAGATTATTAATGAAGAGAGAGAAAAGTACAGGGCCAAGAACGGATCCTTGCGGAACACCTCAACGGACTCGAAAGGTACGACTTTTGTGATTTTGATAAACCACAGAAGCGCGCCTGTCAGAAAGGAAAGATTGAGTCCAACGAGCAAAGCAAGGAGGGAGGCCAGCCGAAATAAGTTTGTGAAAAAGGGCGGGATACCAGACAGAGTCAAAAGCTTTAGAGAAATCGATAGTAGACAGGATCGTCCGAGAGCTCGGCCTGGGTTTGTTAAACCCATCCGAAATGGACTGAGAAAGGTACAGAATTTGATCGAGTGTAGACCGACCAGGGCAGAAACCGGCCTGGCGGGGAGAGAGAATGGAATTAGATTTCAAAAAGAAGAGAAGACGAGATAGAATGATGCGTTCAAACAGCTTTGATACGCAGGAGGTGAGAGAGATAGGCCGGAAAGCAAGCAGGAGAGTCGAGAGGATTTTCCATCTTGTGTATGGGAATAATAGAAGATGTCTTCCAGATGGAAGGAAAGAAATGTGAAGACCAGGAGAGATTGAAGATGTGAAGAAGAAAATCCATGCCAGAGCGAGGAAGGTGCTTTAACATGGGATAGGCAACGTTGTCTGGGCCAGTGGCAGTAGACGAGGAGAGGTTGGAGGCAGCCGCAAGAAATTCAGCGGGAGAGATAGGTAGAGCAAAATAACGAGTGAGACTCCACAGGGCACGTGGCTCGGCGGAGCTCAGTGAGGTAGCCTCTGGCTCGGCTACGCAAGGCCTTTGGCTGAGAAACGGAATAGTGAGCTCGCAGGTAAGCGGCATAGACCGAAGCCGATTCCCTGGGAGAAGAACAGTTAGGAAAGTTAGGAGAGGAGGAAGACGAGGAAGATGAGTTAGCGATAGAGCGGAGAAGAGAGTGCACAGATTTAGGGTTAGACCTAGGTGAAAGAGAAGAGCAAGTCGTCTGCCATGCCTCAGCCTTGGCCTTGGCAATGACTGACGAGGCGCGTCGAGAAGCGGAGATGTAAGCCTGTCGATTTTCATCACTTCTGTGAGCAGCAGCAAAAGCCTTGCGTCTTTCACTAACCGCACTTTTCACCTCAGCAGACCACCAGGCTTTAGGAGGTCGTTTGATGCGGCCGAAAGGAATGAAAAATTTGGCCGCATTTAGTGCCAGAGAGGTAAAGAGAGCAGCAGCAGAGGAAAGAGAAAGAGACGAGTATTCCGCTGCAGAGGCACAGTGAGAGTCAAAGTAGGAGGCAAAGCCATCCCAGCAAGCTTTCTGAAAATTGAAGGAAGGAGGATGCTCGTTTGGGCGAAAGACCGGAGAGAGAGGGACGGATAGAAGAATTGGTAGATGGTCAGAACCCAGGTCCTGAAGCACCTCCGAGGAGCAAGAAAGGGCAAGAGTAGAAGGAGCAAAGGAGATGTCAGGGTCATTGAGGAGGAGGAGGTCAAAGGAGATGACCCAGTCAAATACTTCCTCCCCACGGGGGTCGGAAGTATCTCTTGAGTCCCAGAGGGGGTGATGGCAATTGAAGTTCCCCAGAATAAAGAGATTTCTGGAGGAGGGAAGAATTGAGGGAGAGAAATCGGTTCTGCTGGGGAGGAGCGAATAGGGGGGTGTACACATTAAGAAATGACACCGAGGAGAAGTTGTTAAGAGAGATGTTGACCCCTACATAGTCAGAGTAGGGATCAAGCGAAGAAAGAGAGGAGGTGGAAAGTTCAGAAAAAGGTAGGCCCTGCCTGACGAAAGTGACAACGCTGCCGTTAGCGTGCGTGGCATCAGGAGAGAGAATGCCAGACTAGGAGTGGGTGCGATCAGAACGCAGAGCAGAGAATCCAGGAATCCAGAAAGAGGAAGAGGAGTTAAGATTGGATTCCTGGATGCAGATAAGGTCGACAGGGTGGGACGATAGAAAGTGAAGTAGTTCAGTGCTCCTGGCTCGAAGACCTCCAGCATTCCATTGAAGAACCCTGAGAGAGTCACAGGGAGGAGGCGTAGAAGGGAGGCTAGGAGCAAGAAACAATGGTGAGGGGGCAGAGAAAGAAGATATAGAATGGGCGGATGGGCGATAAGAGGTCTGGAGACAAGGGTGGGGCGAGAGTGCAGCATCGGTAGAGGGGGGGCAGATCGCACAATGAAGGTATACATGTCGGAGGAGTCCGAGGAGGGAGTCACAGTGTTATGGCAGGGGGGCAGCTTTAAGAGTGAGAGCTGCCGAGAGCTCTGAATTTGGAGGGAAAGTTGTGAGCACCTTAGATGGACCCATTTGGAGCAGGTGCAGCATTGCACTGACTTGTTCCGCCAGGTCACATTTCCAGCGCACACAGAGCAAGGAAAGATGGGGCCAGGGTTGGGATGGATGTAACCGCTCATCAGGAGAAGGAGAAGAATGAGGAGACGAAGAAGGGCAAGAGAAGGGCAGGAGAAAAGAAAAAGTGAAAACAGGAGACCGATTTTGAAGAAGCTGTGTGCTGCTCTTCTGCAGTCGTTCAGGGGGCAGCATAGCAAAAAAATGAAGGAGAGTGCCCGGGGTAACTGGGACCCTGGGGAAGGCCAACAGCCATTTCGACCCAACCCAAACGAGGTCAGGGACCGCACCACCACGTTGAGGCGGCTGTTGATTGGTCGCATAGTTAATCTGACTCCTGATTCGTTTATAACTCGTCCAATTTTTTCTGATACACCTGAAACGAAAAGTATACAATTGCTCATTCTACTTCTATACCTTTCGTTTCAGGCATATTAGAAAAGATTAGACGAGTTTAATTTATTCCGTCCCTTATTCTAACTGCGAATATGTGCACATTGGGAGAACCAAACGAGATCTTAAATCTCAATTAAATCTCACAAATGAGATAACAGATATCAAAAGACCAGAGAAATCTGCCCTATGCGAACATGTTGTGCAGTTAGATCACTTAATTGATTGGAATAGCTCCCACATTTTGAAATGTGAGACCAACTACTTTCGACGACTTACTGCTTAAGCATGGTGTACTAATTCATACCGCAATGTTACAAACGGGTTGGATAGTGATGGTCTGCTCCATTTTATCAACTTCCAGCGGTTTAAATATTTTTCTTGTTTTCGTTACAACCAAGGTATCGTTTACCTTTCCTGCATATCGCTAAAAGCTTATTAATTTATCATCATTTGCTTACAGCCGTGCCATTAATTGTAAATTTATCATGTTTAGTTCAGCCACGATACTGACCAACCTTTTTCTTATATACCACACATTAATCTACCTTTAATGCTTTAAAATTTGTCAGTTGAGAAAAATTACAGTGTTAGTTGCTTGATTTTTACGGATCGCGATTGGGGTAGGAATACCACTCTTAGCACTGTTTTTTTGATGAAGCTTGGCGTACCTGCCGAGCGAAACGTTAATAAAAGGACATTTTTATACTGCTTGTTCCACATATTATTTCACATCAGAACAACAACATTGCTTGCAGCAACAGTTGGTTCAAAATGTGGCACAGCAGTAAAACAACCATCAATATTTAAGCGTTGCTAGGTCTGAAGATAGACAAGAGCATGCTAAATTGAGTACAGATATATCCAGAGTGGACTCAGGTCATTTTGTCAACACAATAGACTGTTCTACACTGATGCTACCTGCCACCAACCACATGTTCTTGCATGAAAGTTTACTTAATAGGTCACAGTAATTCGTGTGATGAGAATTCCCCAAATAATGAAGGTGGAACGTCAAATGGAATATTTATTTCATACCCCAGACGTGACCTACGCATGATTATGCTAGAGAAGCAGCTGCTTTTTGAAATCCAATCCTAAATGGAGGCTGGTGGCCGCACAACCGACAAAGTTACTGCCGTTAGTGAATATAGTTAATGCTAACAATTAAACACGACTGCAAAGAGAAGCTTTACGATTTTAGCTCGGTGACGATAAGATAAAGAGTACACGAAACCATATAGCTAAGGAAATGGCCCAACTCGATGCTAGGCAAACTCAATGCCGTCAACTCGATGCCGACACCACTAGTAAACAACAATTTGAAAGTTTAACTACATATTTTGGCATCAAGTTGGCCTGGCATCGAAGCGTACCCGACCCATAGCTAAAGAAATGAAAAATAATTCTCACCACAACTGTAATGTGCTTGGAGAGGTTCTTTGATTGCCTTGATACGTACTCGGAGACGCCAGCGCGTGCATAGAAGAACTTGTTACCAAACCGGCTGTTAAACTTACTAGGGTGGGCTTCTAAAAAAACACAACTACAGCGATAACCAAGATCATCAATAGAATTTTAAGAGTGCTGTACTCGGTTTGTTATAGCATGCAGCTCAATCATTTCTCTCACTCTGGCTATACTATTTTTTCGTCTAAGTAATGTTGTTGCTCGCCTTGACTCGCCTCCAAATCACAATCTTGTGATTTCGACAGACGATTCTGTCCCTTATCCTTTGGAAAAAAGGAAGCTCCCGCGTCCTAACCAATTGCTCACATAGCGACACTAAAAGCAACCAATTTTTTCAGCAGGCTCGGTTTGCTGAAGTTTCTCTGCTAAAGCCTGTGCCATTCTAGGGCCGCGCCAACAAGTCGGCCACTCCTCTGCTCTCCTTCTCTCCGACTCTCGCTGGGGCACTGCTGCGTTTTCCTCCTCCCCGTATTTTTCTCACAAGCAATCTCTGGTGAATTAGGCAGGAACTCTCCACCCTCTTCTCTTGCTCTATTACCCGGCTGAAATGGGTATCCGGTGACCCTTTTTTTTGGGGGTAATGACGCAGGCAATTACTACCCAGACGGAGTGCGCTGCTTGAGCCAACACTTTTTTCGTAGCATTTCTTGTCTTGTGTTTACTCATCTGTTTTCTCAAACTGCAAGCGTACTCTCTCCTAAATTTTTCAATACACAAGTCTCCACTACAGAAGTTCGTGACAACCTCGTGACGTTTACATTGTCATCTCTCCACGTTGCAACGGATGCCAGGTTTTTATGAATACACATCTCTCCAAAAATAAGTACCTTTCGTGTACCGCTTGGAGTCGCTCTACTCAAAACAACTCTCATTTCACTTTGTTCTGTTCTTCGATGAACTTTCCAATAATATCACACACTCTTTGATAATTAACGAGCAGTAGTCCAGGCTATAAAAGAGTTGCCTAGCTTCTATAGTTTCATGTTGTTCCATTATGCCAATATCCAAAAAAAGGGTCGAGCAACAACAACACATTACACAATTACAATAAAATCACATCTCGATATTTTCGTTCCAAGGACTTCATAAATCTTGTCTGTCCCTTCATAAATCTTGTCGGACTTTTATAAGTTTTCAGACATTTAGTCATTTTAAAAAAATTCCAAGTCACGCTGTTGCACTAACCCCTTGATTCATGAAAATTAAAGCAGACTTGTGCATCGGAACCGATGCTGAAGTAATTGTTCATCACCTCCAATGGTAGCTTGTCCGCACCATCATTGTTCGAATCGATAAGAGCCTAAAGCAATATCAAAAACTAGTCAATATATACTCAAAAATTGCTACATGACCATAAATACTATCCAGTGTTGCTAATCTTTTTATTGACACACATCGCCCAGCATCACAGCAACTACACGTCACTTTACGAAATTGTCCCAGTACGACGTTAAATGCTGCTTATGCTGTTCTTTTGCTACCCACAATCTGTTTTGCACCAGACCTTGATTGACAAGGAAGCATTACAACCCAAATGTCATTTCAGACAATGATGATGCTTTCAGTAGAGAAGATAATTTCAATACACATTATTAACGTAGAATCTTAAGGTTTTAGTGAAAACAAAAATGACAGCGAAATAACAACTGTCAGTATTATGAAATAAATATTTCATTAAAAAAACATAAATTTTGTGGGTCTCGAAACAATTTTACACGTAGCAGACGGTGGCAACAGTTTTAAAGAAAAGTCATCTGTTATTAAATAAACTAACGTGCCATATAACGTAAGCAGACTTCAATCAAACAATCTATGAAAAATTGTGCTCCACTTGTCTTCAAAAAAGTTTGATTTAATTTGGTACTTGGATCCTAAATTCATAAGATCTTTGGCAAAAAATGTCCTGAAAACACACTGCTGTAACATTGACCAGCCAAATATTTGAAAGAAAATTAAATATGCAAGCACCCACCTCTTCTTCATCATAGTTCTTCACATTCTCATTTTTCTCCACACTCAACTTCCAACGATCCAACCTGACCAACTGAGCTTCCTCCACTCCCTGGATGATTTTCTTTACAGGTTCATCGGTATAACCCTGCAAAAAAGATCAAATCAACAACTAATAATTACATTCAGAATCATGTTGTTCATTCAGCATGTAATAAAATGAAGCTATTTTCCACTGGCTATTTCCGAGTACCACCCTGTTTTGTCGGTGGAGGTCCACCAACATTCATGACGAACCAAACTGCTCTTTCCCTCTATAGTAATTAACAATGGTCCACCAACTATAGTTTGCGGTGAACCAGGTCTCACCTTCAAGTAAATGATATTATTTATTAGTCAGTGAGCTGATATATGTATGACACGTGAAAAATTGCACAGCAACAATAAAAAAAAAAGGAGAAGTAACTCAACATCGCATATAAGTCGAAATACTGTTATCACATTTCGAAACAAAGAAAGTTTTAACAAAATCGATGTCACTTGTAATTTTAACATTTCGTTTTATCCCAAAAGTGAAAATTGGAACAACAAAACGTTTTATACCTATTTATCAATCGCCCAAAGGATATTTGTAAACTCAACGCAAACTTACAGGTCCAAAATTTAAAGTCCTCGACAGATCATTGCCGGTACCAAGTGGTAAGATAGCCACCGGTGGAGGTCTGGACAGGTTCAGTTTGTCCAAAACTGATAAAATCCATCCCACAGTCCCATCTCCACCACAAGCAAGTATCCGCAAATTCGGAACTTTCCGATAAAGATCAAGACTGTAAGAAATGAACGAATTTTTAAGAAACTGTTTTCTGCATTTTCGTTTGTGTCTTTTTATCAAATGGCTGAAACAATTTAAGAGAGTTAAGTTGACACAGAACTGAAGCAATATGTCAGCTATTATGACATAGCCAGGGTAGTTAAAATGATTTAAACTGTCATGACGCAAAGCAATGAGGGGAGTTAGCAGACAACGCAAGCCAATATCATCAGCGACTATCATCATCTATCATCGTCATTTCGACCCAACCAAACAATTTGTTTGCTTAAATTCGCCTCTTATTTCGTAACCTATCATGTGCTAGGTTAATGGTATTTGCTTTCCCTCGCGCTTATACTTCATATTTCTTTTCCCTCTACGTTGATGAGTTGGCATGGATTTACCAGGCACGATAGTGGAGGCGGCGCTTACTGTGAGGTCAGGCAGCCTGACCTTTCGTTGGCGTAGATTCACCAGACATGTCTGTTAAAGGTACGCCGCGCTCCCAGCTAGGGAATAGGTTACGTCATAGTCATACACTAGAAATCTCAGCAAAAATGGATTATTTTGGTGTGACGAGACAGGCCCTGTTGATGAGTCCAAAAAGACGAAACACGTCCAGGGATGGTCTCGTCAAATTGGTTGAGGCTGTATCTTTGCTTAAATTTGCCTGCTATTTCGTAACCTATTATGTGCTAGGTTTATATTTGCTTTCCCTCGCGCTTATACTTGATACTGTTTTCTATTAACTTCTACCTAAACCTTTCTTCAAACAATTTTTTTGACTACTTTCTTCTAATTTTTGTCTACGTCTGGTGTCCCCAGCTGATGTTGGAATTCATAGCACATTGCTTTCATCTCTCTCAAATATTTTCTATTATCTTTACCGACCATCACAAAATCAATCTCGGACCTATTGCCACCCACTTTCCTCTTCTTATTGTTTTGAAACCATGTGTTGCCGCCCACAACTTCTTTCCATCGCAAAACTCAACATTTCTTCCACCACTTCTGTTATCTCCATGCATGTCTTCACACCGTCAATTCGCCTCCCAGCACGTCCCTTCAATTCCTCCCACATCAGACAAAGAATAGGAGTTAGTGAAAGACTGCCCCTCCACTGACACTCCTATACCCAACGGCAGGCAACCGCTGCATTTTAGTAACGCTAACCTGGCTTTGTACCCATGTTAACCGTTTCCGTTAATTACTACATCAATGGGACATGTTAACACTCACCTAAATGCCAATGCAACATCAGTGAATATTAAATACCCCCCACATTAATGATGGAAAATGCAAATTGTTGAAGCCACCCGGTCGACGACCTGACCAAGCAAATTCACCACCAGCATTACGACAATGGCCAAAACAAACAACTTTGGAAGCCTGATAAAAGTCATACGCTCCACGACGACAGTCCCCCAAACCAAAAATCACTTTGCTCTGTTTCGCATAAAATAAGCACACAAAAACATAATCAAATGCAATTTAATACACAATTAGTAAAAAAAAAAACAACAGCAGCATATAACCTCAGCTTATGTTTCTTTGTGAAAAATATTTCTTGTATTTACGTTTACAATCATTTTTGCATCTTTTTACATTAAACAAAAACCAGGCCAGTAGCCCTCAACGTTTTTGTACGTTCCTCCCTTGGAAACCTCGGATGAAGTCATTTTCCTACCGTTAATCACAAAAAGGCCCATTTGTTTGGAGATCGTTCACATATTTTAATACAACAACAGCTGTTCATTAAAACACAGGAGTCTTGTAAATCATAAAACAAAAACTTAGAGTCCTTATAATTGTCCTTCCAGGATCAATAATTCCTCCCTTAGTGAGATAAATGACACCCGGATGAAAACTACTAACGACGTAAAATATAGAAACTTAATGTACACATAAAAGCAATCCGAAACTGGGTGGTTTCGCCTTTAACGGGGCCATCAAACCAATAAATACATACACTAAATGCAAACACAAAGCCACATATGCACTATCAAAACCGTAGAGTCGTCGCACTTTCCTATCAACCATTACAAAAGAAAATACAACATGCTTTACTGTTATTTGAGATTTGGAAAAACCTAATGCTATTATTCTTGCCTACTACAGATCTACACTATTAAGCGTTATTCTGCCAATGTGTTGCAACTATTTTGAAACTACAAGGCATACAAGCATGAAATTAGACACGATTCATCTTAACTTCGAGATGAGTGTCATAATGGGGATAAAGACGTCACAATTGAAAATGATAATTTAAAATTTGCACTTTTTGATGCAGGAAAACGATTTTTTGCTTAAACGAAAGCCTGCACACGACTTACCAACTTCAAGAAATTTCACCCTTTGACGTTAAAACTAGTGATTAATTGTAAAAGTTGTTTTCTTCAGAGTAGAAATATGATAGCCCCTAAACTAGTGAACATTTTATTTCAAAACGTTTCGCTTTATACTGAAAGCACCATCAGAAGGTAACATTTTAATTACAGCTGATGGTGCTTTCAGTATAAAGCGAAACGTTTTGAAATAAAATGTCCACTAGTTTAGTGGCTATCATATTTCTACTCAGATTATTTAAAAAAAGCTCATTTTCGTGCTCCTTGTTTTCTTCATTTTCTCAAAAAATCCGATCATAAAAACGCGATGGAGAGCTTTTTCAGGAGTTACTAACAAATGCTTTTAATAAAAGCAAATCTTTTACCGTTCAAGTTCTATCGACAATCCAACAAGCGATCACCATTTAAAGGTTTTTTTAACAAGCTTGGAACGCTCCACAAAAACACTTTTTTGGCAAAACGTTATGTGAAGTCATAATGTTGTCTGGTACCAACCACTTCATTAAAAACACCAACAAGCTGCAGCTGTTATTATTATCCAGAGTCGTTTTAAAAACAAATGTAAATAGTTAAGCCAGTGGCTGATATGCCAACTGTTAAAGTAAAATGAGGTATTGCAGCACTAACATAGAAATTAAAATTTGTTTTTTAAATAATGCAATAGCAAGAACAAAAACTCTAATAACTGAACTACCGGTAGAATTCACGTTAGAATTTTTTGTAGTACAGTCATGACGTGGGCCCATGTATTCTGAACCCCTAAGACAATTTTCATTCCATGTTGCAAACTGGAACAAAATGCTGAGTTTTAACGTTGAATTTTGTAGTATTTACGAGAAACTATTTTCTTTTTTCGCACAAAAAGTTGGTCAATAGTTTATCCACTGAAGCAATAAACTTACTTATCGTGATATCGCACTCAACAATACATCCTATCCTCTGGGCTCTGTATTAATTTGCCCTTCCTGGGCTGCGTCCCAGCAGGGAGCAGGAGAGATACCAGCAATCATGGGCTTTAAGTTTCATAACTAGGTTTACAATTACGATCGGGTTGTAAGTAGTAGGCCTATTACTTCATAGCTTAATTCCAGTAAATACATCAATCACTTCAGCGTCCCTTTCACAACTTTAAATTTATGCTTCTATGCTCTTAGTCAAATAAACTTTTTACAAATAATTTGTAAAACTATTTGCTGTTTGTTAGTAAGGACAGTCATAATCTATAAGTGGGAAGATTGATATTATGGTTACAGTCTATATAATCCAAAGTTTGAGGGGAACTCAATAGAAACAATACGTCAGTAAATCTAAACCACAGTGAGAAGTCATAGTCACCAAATATACAACGGCATCTATGGAGGAAAATTTTTTCTTGAAAATGGGTTAAAAAACCAATCGGGCTTTGATGCATTATTACAAATCGCAAGACTTTTCAATCAAAATGCAATGAAATTTCGATTTAATATACATGTGCATTACTTCTTGTTTTATAAAGATCAGAAACCCTCAGAGAATTGTAGAAAAACCTGTACAACGAGACTCAATAACATATAAAACAGTCTGTAAAGGTTACCAAAACTTGTGTTTGAGGAAATAGTATAAAACTAGATTCATCTAATAAGAACACAACTCACATAAAACGCAACTTCAATCAGACAATAAGTAAAAACAGCACATAAAAATCAAAAAACATGCAATCGGCGACTCGCCACTTTCACCATTAATTCTTATTCAGTAAATGTATGTGTTCTTCCGATTGATAAGCTCTTTCAGAGCAAAACAGATTTGACACTTCACATAATATTTTCTGTGCCGATTCAATAAATTGTGAAAGGTAAACGCCTCTGACCTCTGATGACTAAAAGCGGTGTGACGAGCCGAAAACAATCAGATTATGAATAAAAATGCTCAATATATAGAAGCTGTTTTGCATCCTACGCTCTGATGGATGAAGTTGTTAATTACAAAATTTACAAGCTATTGGTTGTTAATGCAGTACTTTCTTCTGTAGACAGTTACCTATCTGTCAGGACATACTGGCAGGTTTCAATGATCGATCGTTTATTGTTTAACGGCGAACGGAAGTGAAAACTCAGTAAAAGCTTCCGCATTTATTTTTTATTGTATAATGCTCAAATAAAGGAATTCAGCAGTTGATGAAACTGTATGAACTAGTAGAAGACTTCATCGTCCTATCGAACCAGCCCCTCGTTCTAAGGCAGCATTTATGCATGTTGTCTGCAGCAGTGGCTTCCAACCTATTCACACAAGTGGACCAGTAAAAATCACCAGAAACTCTTGCGAACCAGCAACATAAAATGGCACTGCAATGAATGCAACAGATTGTCACAATCATTGTGTAAACCAAAGTGGGTGCACACTCAACCTAAGATATCGTTTCGGCACATATCTATCTGAAATTACAAACAACAAAATGCCGATGAATGCACATACAAAATTGAAAGTCATTCACAAAGTCAGTGGAAAATCTGCTTCATTACCAATATGCAAGACAAACCTGGTCGTAACGAAGTTTTAGATAGACGAAGTTTTGAGTCAGCATCCAAACCATTTCTCAGTTTCGTTTTGATTACAGCTAGCGCAAAAAACTCTTTTCGCGTAAGTACGTGGTTGAAAATATTATCAACAGTTCGCTTGCTTTGTGAGTGAGAGGCGGATATTCGTTTTCCAGTGATATCCAGAATTAAGACAGCGATTTTCTTTGATACCTGGATAGCAAAGTAGCATTGCAAAATAGTTCGATCAGACATTGCTTTTCTCCGGGATCAAGTTCGGATGCTTGCATCTCAAATAAAAGGATTGTTGATCCAAACGTTTTCGTTTCGAGGATCCTAATGATCAGGAAAATAATGGTCAAAATTGTTAGCTAAATCCTTAAAGTATTGACTCATAATGTGCAAGAACTCCTTCGGATCAACATCAGCACGCGTCAAAAAATCGTCTACTGTCAAAAACATCTCAGTGTTTTCCTTCCGCACATTATTCCAAACTGCCAGCTTCTTTTTGAATGCGTCTGTCTTGTTTTTCAGTGCAAAAAGATAATTGTGCAAAACCCCTGCACAGATATATTAAATTTGTTCAAACGGCAAAATATATCCGCCCAATACACATGCTTGCTTATCCACACCTGGTCTATAAGAAGTTCTACTAATGAAAATTCTTTTCTCTTAAAAAATGTCTTGTTTCTTCTTTAAACTCAACAAGATGCAAAAGAACTTGCCCTCTTCACAGCTATCTTACTTTGGTATGGAGAAGAAATTGCTTAATCGGCGAATCCACACAGCATTTTTGAATAAAGTGAAATTCAAGGTGGACCACAAGTTTCATTAACACTTTTCACCGCGTTGTTCAACATATTTTTCATAACAGTTGTAAGTTTCTTTGCAGCTAAATACTTCTGATGGATAATGCAACGGATGGTAAGTTAATGTAACGTAGAAGTTCTTTCTTGAAATTCTCTTTTCCGCGTAACGGACGAAACAAAGAATAGCACAATCACTCAAATCAGTAGACTGGTCGATTTGAATTGCAAAATATCTCGACTTCTTCAAATCTTTTACAACTCGCTTCTCGACATCTATTGTCTTATCTTCAATCCTTCGTTGAACTGTATTGCTAAAAAGTGTTATGCGGTCAAGTTTTTGAGCTTTTTCAGAACCCAAAACTTTCTTTGGCTGTAGTTATGATGTATGGTATGACTAACTCTTCCCAAATCGTGAACAGTTTTTTATTTTAGGTATTCCAAGAAATTAGGAAAGATGCGTGAGGAAATTTTTTAGTAGTAATCATTGTTTTCATTTTCATTTTTTTGACTAATTGTCTTTCTGTGCTTTGAAGGAAAGTGATGAGCAAGTTTGAAAGGTTTCATTGCATCATTAGAGAAAATTATGAAGCACTCTATACCCAAAGGTCGTGGCCATTGTTCATCACGTGGAGCTACCGCAGAGCCAAGTTTCAAGTATTTTTCATCATCTTGTTCCACGAATTCTTCTTTTGGTGTTTTTTCGGTTCTCCTGGTAATGCCTACATATCTGCACATACTCTTTATGCAATTTATTGTAAACTAGAAATGCTGGTACTTGCTTCATATTCACTTTGGAAGTTGTCCCTTTCTTAAAGCTTAATTTTCTCCTTGTTAAAAAATTCCAAAATTTCCAGATAGTTTGTTGATTGCATTAAAATCTTTCGCAATATATCAAATAAGACAGACCATTGCAGCATCTCGAAAATGTATAGCGTTTTCTATGGACTTTTATGCACGAGTGACCTTAAAAAGTTGAATGATTTCGTATTAATTTCAAAACTTCTTTATAGGTAGCAGTAAAGCTATGTCAACACAACCACAAAGAGCGTAAACCATTCTTGGTAAATAATTTTGCCTAAGTTTATTTGTAGCACCTAGTTTTTATTTTTGCTGAGTGGACACACAATGCTAATTTTGTTAACGACACCAAGGTTGTTTAATATTTTTTTGCGCATCGGCAAAGAAAGCTGGGCGGACTGGCGGTTGGGGATCACTGGCATAATTCACGATAGTTATTTCGCCGACACCTCGGTTCCTTGCTAAATTTCACAATGGTTGTGCAATGTACTGTTCTTGTCAAATCGATAAAATCTAATAGGCTCTGATGCACAGAACAGAAACTAGGACAATAAAAATTCAAACTCAATTAAAATAGCAGTTGATTTAATAATAAACCATTCCAAGAACTGCTTCAATGGTTTCACTTCTATGATCTGAATTAAAACTGGAAGTCAACTGCTATTTAAAAACTCATTTTAAACATCAACGTAAGATCAAACTCCTATTTTTGTTTCATCTTTTTCTTAAAGCAACACTTTGCTCAAATGTTTGAGCCTACAACTGCAGCAACCATGACATCGAACTTCCAGGTGCCCAGAATATTATATGTCGGTTCAACTCATTCCTGCTTGTTGGCGGTACAAATGCACCGTCAAGATGGTCCACTTTCACTACTATAAGACATGGCTTCTAGCCCTGGTGACAACAAATTGGGTCTAAATACAAGATATAGGCCTAATACGAACTGTTTCAAGATAATACCACAAGAGGAGAATATTGACCAACAAACTTTTGAGAACTGCTTCTCAAAAATTAGATTTGAAACGCAACTATGACCAAAACAAAAAATACACGAAATTTACGTCTACAAACCAGTCATACTTAGATAGTTATGCCTCTGCTGCTTTTACTTCGCAACATGCAATTGCATACAGTGAATATTGTACTTACGCCTCTAATGGACTGTCTTTTGAAAGATCAAAAATCTGACGAGGATTGAGAATCCAACGGAAAGATTGTAGCAATTTTGTTCCCTGTTCACAGGTGTTTGATTACAGCAAGCAATGCAATGTGCTTCATTCTAACTATCCATTGTTAATGCGATGTTAACCGCCTACTAATGTATCAAACTTTACTATAGCTTTAAATTAAACTGTTTTGTCGTGAAAAACGCTCCTACTACTGATAAGAGCGTTACAAAAAGTTGTTCACAAAACAACTTTTTTTTTCAAAAATATGCTAAAGTTCTGTATCACCAACAAATGACTTATCAAACTTTTGATTGGCAAGCAAGCTTTCAAGGTACACGTGACTTAATTGCAAACACTGCTAATGCTTAAGAGAAGTTTTGAATCCATAACTAGGTTTGCCAAAGTTCAAAGTACTTCGAGCTCACCGCATTAACAATACAATTGTCAGTACACTCGATTTTTTTGTAATTAGGTTAATGTAAATAGAAGCTATATCGAAACTTCGTTTTCATAAAAAACAACCCTGTGAAGTGATGACTGGGATACCAACGGAAATGAAATCAAAAACTCGCACAACGCATGTAGCTGTTGCTTCACACAGATAGCATGAAATATACATTCGTATTTCATAATTTTTGAGAACACCAAACTAACAAGTTCATTTAACCATAATCACAAAAAAAAAACGCAAAAAATCTTCTACACCATAAACCAGAGTTTTGTCTCTAAGTGCGTACGTAAGGAGCGTTTTAACTCCTCCGAAATTACTGCGTCTACTAACATGAAACTTGGTACAATTGATCACTGTCCGGAAGTGCGCGATATAAGTGGTCGGTGAACTTATAACCGAAGATAATTTTTTAAAATCTGGTTTTCTTGACGAAGGAAAACGGTGTTTTGCTTAAACGAAAGGAAGCAGCCAACTAACCAACTTGCAAAAATTTTATCCCTTAACGTCGTCAGATGGCGTCCCAATTGACACTTGATTGGATTTTGCTTTTGTTTTATTTTTTCAAAAACTACTCACCGCAAAAAAGAGATTAAAAGCTCTGCCACGAAATATAAACAAGATATTGTCCGCAAAAAATTTCAATAGTAATTTGAACTAAATTGACGATACAACGACAGATTCTTTCTTTAACTTTTCAAGCGTGCTCTTTTTCTTGAACACTTCAAAAAATCTGCTTCGTGGTATTACTGTCTGGTGCCGTTAAAGTGAAAAACAACCGCAGGCAGCAGCTGCGCCCAAAGCTGCTATCTACTGCCAATTATAATACTAACCACAAATATGCTGCCGGTTATAGGATACATTACAGCAGGGGTGTCAAACTCATTCAGTGCTGTGGGCCACATTTACATACCTGGATTTCATACGGCCTTGACTCTGTTGAAGTAAAATTTAAGCAAAGCAAGACTAGATATCAGTGTCCCCTAATTTTTTGTCTGCCGGCACAGAAAACCAATTGATCAAATTTCGCGACGGCGTTATTTGGAGACCACCACTTCTCCGGGAAACGATCTCTGGAAATCGTGCTAATCTCAAAAAAAAATCATTACCTATCTCGCCGTAACCTGTAATGCCACCCACGACTTATAGCAGTCGTCGACCATCACTTTGTCGCAACATTTCAACTTTAAAGATTTTTTTTCTTATGGAGAACAATTTTTTGAAGACCAAATTCCGAGGCCAGGCATTCGCACTGCGCCACAAAATATTACGTCGCGGGCCACCAGTTTGACACCCCAGCATTACAGTATTAACATATCGGCGGGCCAAAAAACTTGATTTTTATTAAAGCAATGGCAAGTAAAAATAAGTTTGCATAGTTCTGGCATATCCCTGACTAATCTTGACATTTAAAACATAATAAAGTGCAGCAAAGTTGAACTAACTGGCGATTTTGAGTGTAAAATCAAGCAGAAATCACAATAAATTATCCACATCTTTAGCACACAAGCTTGGTTGATGGATTACACCAAACGTGTGCAACCTGCGGCCCACAGAAAGGATCACAAATGTGGCCGGGGACATGAAATTTGGTAGCTTTGGATGGTGAACCTATAAAATGCATCTTTAAAAACCAGATCTTCAAAAAAAAAAATAGAAAAAAAGATTCTCAGAGTTTGTAAAAAATTTGGCATAAATATTGCTTTGAAGAAAACTGATCTCTGAAAAAAAGGTCTTCATCACTTATTTGGATGAACTTTGCCACTAGCCACCTCTTCGAAGCTTATCTGTGCATAGAAACAATTCGGATTACGAACTTGACTGGATCGCGAAACTTTCTTGAAGTTTAAAATTGGTTTGCCAGCTAAAAAGGTTGCACACCCCTGGACTATACCCTTAAACCATAACCTAACTGGCATTGAGTAAGGTTGCTCATTCCTTCTGGCTGCATTCATGGCAGAACCAAAAACATACGAACAGCCGGAGGCTTTCGATCATACAAATAGGCCTATCATTACAAAAAGGTCGTAAGTACTGTACCTGACATTTAATGACTTGTTTGTATAAATAGATATCAATCACTATGGCGCCCCCATATCTTTGAAGTTATGTTTTCAAACGCTCTGTAAATTAAGGGATAACAATTTGTCCAGTTTTTGGAGGTTTTAATTGTGAGCAAGCCCAAACCTAAATTAGACCTACGCTGGAAACAGGGTAAACATAACGTTTGTTGGGACTTCAAAAACTTGAGGAAAATAACGCCGCTTTACGCAACTACCCACACTGTTTTTATCAAACGATTCCCTTTCAAAAAACAGTACTTTCGATTTTAAAACGTGAATTGGCAGTCGAAAAACATTAACATTCATTGCTGTTTTCACAACTAACCATTTGAAGTTAATCCAGTCGACTAAATCAATATTTTTAACCTCGACATCACTGATGGAGGGGCCACCGCCAGCTAGTACAAGAAAGCAATTAAAAGCTTCTAATATTTATGACGCTTTTTAGTATGACAAATGCCGCCAAACCTTTTTGTGCGACGTAGTAGTCATACTGTGTGTGCCTTGCTTTCTTCCTTAAACGTATCTCAAAAAACAATATTATTGACAAGCGACAACAAATTTCACCAGAGTCTTACTAACTAATTTTACAAACCACGCATGAAAACAAACGAGTTAATTTTTAGAAAGTTTTATCTCAAACTCGAGAAAATTGCGAAACGTCGTTATCTGGGACCCTCGATGACAAATGCGGTTACGTAGCTGGCTAAATATTTTTTCGCTTTCCTTAAGTTAAATTAACCATTGACCGAATGCGTGAAAAAATTTTATCTTTGGGAAAAGCATTCGACACTTGACCGAAGTAAAGGAAACAGAGAAATTCAAGGACGTGGATATGCGCGAGTTAGGTAAACGCAGCTTTTTAGTCTAGTAAAAATTGAAAAGTTGATATTTGTGACTGCGCATAAAACTACAGGGTCTCACTTAGAGGCGCTTACAGCAAAAGAAAGTAAAGTCCATTCTTCATTTAAACCACATGGTTTTACTGCATTTGCGAGGGGGTGGCTCTTTACGGATAAAACTTTGGGATACTTTGCCTGGCGCCACTGACTACAGGCGGATGTAAAAAACTACAATAGCCGCACATGCACAATTAAGCTTTAAAGGAAGGTTTGTTTGCGCAGCGCACAACTTTCTGTGAGTTTTTTGACAATTTGGTGATTTTTCTTTACACTGGAAAACGTGATTAGATGATACACCCTAATGTTGAATCAAAAGCAGTTTTGAAATTGTTTATCGTGTACGGTAATTTTCAACCGATGGCCTAAAGTTATAGACAAATTTTATTGTATAGCAAATTGTCTTTCCTACACTTAGCATGAGACCTAATAACAATGCGTCTTTTATTACCCGTATTAGAGGGATGGTCCCGCCTATTTTGCCATACTAACGTTGTTTGGATCGTGACTCTTCGTAAAAACTAAAAAAGGCTGCATTTTAATGTAAACGTTTTCAAAGAGATCGAAACTAGAATCCACACCATTTTGTTTCCTTTTCGAGGCATATTTCAATCATGACTGGTAAGCTATCACAGCACATAGCTGTCAGCTATATTTTATTTAAAAAACAATATTCTGGGAGGTATTTAAAACTAAAATTGATGAGAAGTATTTTTTTACTTTTGGTTTTCATAACTGGCAAAGGTGAGAAGATTTATGTATTTGCAATTAACAAAAACTGAACTACTCTCTCAAAAAATGGTGTCTTTTATGCTAACCTGAAGCCAAGAGCAAAGTGAGCTTTTTTTATCTTATCAAGCGCGATTGAAATTGGCGTTGAAGCGTACGGCAAACATGAACATTTTAACCCCTTCCAGTTTTGAACTTCCCTCGGAAAATGATATCTTGTGTTAAACTGAAGCTTGAGAGCTCTTTTGTATTATTGCTCTTCAGCTACGATTGAAATTGGCCGGAAAAGTAAAGAAAAAAAATCTTTTTAATTTGTTTTTTGTTAATGACTCGAGAGACAATTTGTTATACAAAAGATGTTTAGGTCGCCGTTACTCGCTGTTGCGTCACAGCCACGGAATGTTAACTTGAGACGTTGCACTGCCCTAAAAAAGCGTCAGTCAACCCTGGATTCCAATCATTCTCCCATGCAATAAACAGTCGGTTAAAAATTTTGCTAGCAAAATTGTAAAAATTTTAACTGAAAAAAATTATCAAATACCGCCGGACCTTTTTACTTAACATTGAATTTTAACTGCGAATCCGCCGAACATGTTTTCGCAAATTCGCACTTTTTTGCGTTTGTAAGGAACACTGGTGCCAATATTAAAGAGAAAAGAAGTCGTAAGAAATTGTATTGCACACAGGAGAGTAAAGCTGTTAGAGCATGATATGAAGATCGTTATAAGAGTGCTGGAAAAAAAATTTGAGAATTAATGAATGTTGATGCAATGCATGGTTCTATGCCAGGCAGGAGAATAACAGACGCGTTGTTTGTTGTAAGAATGCAAAAGGAATGTAGAGGTAAAAAAAAATTGAGTTTGTGTTTTGTGAATATTGAAAAGGCGTTTGGTGAAGTTCCAAGAAAAGTGTTGGCATAAGAGATGAGGAAAAAAGGTTCACTAGAAGTAACTGTAAGAGCACTGATGAGCCTCTATAACCGTGCCAAGACAAAAATTAGAGTGGGATCAGGGTTATCTGAAGAATTTTGGGTGCAAGTTGGTTTGCACCAAGGGTCTGAGTTGTCGCCGCTGCTTTTTGCAATTCCAGTGAATGAAATATTAGAGTATGCAAAAGAAAACTTGATAAATGAAATTGTTTTTGCAGATGACTTGATTACAATGAGTGAAGGTATGGAGGATGTGCGAGAAAAGTTTTCGAAATGAAAAAAGACGTTTGAGAGCGAGGCGCTGAAGGATAACCTCAAGAAGACCAATATGATAGTGAGTGGTTTGAAAGGAGAAATGCTCCCGAAAACAGTTGATTCATGCATCAAGTGCGACAAGAGGGTAATGGCAAATTCAGTGTTGTGCTCAAAATGTGGTACATGGGAGCATGGTAAATGACCGAAAACGAAGAGTGACTTTAACTATAGTAAAAGATTTTGTTTGTAAGCAACGTGTTGAGACAATAAAAGGAATAATGGAACCAAAAAAAGAAATATGATTCTATGACCAAATCGAGTTTGTAACGAATGTGTGTTTCTTGGAGGAAAGGTAGAATGCTACCGGTAGAGGTGACAAGAAGAATTACATGGATTATATTTGGTTGGGAGTTGCTTCAGAGAAGAAAGCTTACGTTGAAAAAAAACACTCATTTTTATCACCGCAGCTAAATTAAATACCACTTATTTTTCAAAGGTCTAAAATTTGTAAATTATGGGGGAAGGAATTTGCAAAAGTGGTGTAAGGTCAGTGATGCTGCTCGGGAGCGAGACACAGTGTCAAAGGGAGCATGAGTTGGCTGAAAAAGTAATGATAAGAGCAATGTGTGGAATTAAATCGGTTGAGAACGGGAGTGGCCGAGAACTGATGAATTTGCTGGGTTTGGAAGATACTTTGAGCGGACTGCCCAGGGCGAGGGAAATACTATCGTATGGGCATGTTTTGAGAAGGATGATCACAATGTGTAGAGAAGAGGATTAGATTTTGAAGAGATGGAACATAGAGGACGTGGGCGACCAAAGATCACGTGGAGAAGTTGAAGATAGAGATGACGTGGCTAGTAGAAAAAATATTTAAATTGGATTGAACAAGAAAGATGAGGCCGCCAGAACGAAGTGGCACAATGGTATATATGAACTTTCTAGAAACAAGAACTAGAATCTAGTCACCTTGAATCTAGTCACCTCCGTTAACGGAGACAAAACCGTAATTACGTAATTAGATTTCTCTCTAACTCTACCGCAAACAATCAACTGCTTTTTTGCAAAAGCGTTGTTAATACACTGTAGTAAATACTGACTCATTGCTTAAAAATCAATTTGTACGATTCCAAAAAAAAATTACGCAAAATAAGAAACGCAGTCAATTGTCAAAAGAATGAAAACAGGAAAATTGAGTTACAACCTTAAAAGAGCGTGATTTTAGAATTGAAAATGAGAGATGTAAAACAAAATTTTGCAAGTACAATGACAGTTACTTAGATTTTGGGTCATATTTATCTGGTAAAACGGCAAGCCAAAACCTCACAATGTTCACTGGCGCGTCGCAAGTCGAGCGAGCTTTTTTCAAATACGACGCATCGAAATTAGTTTGAGAAATACTGATATCGATAGAAGAAATGTCAATCAAACCTTGTTTGATGCAAATAAGAATGAGTAAATGCATGCCAACACTAAAGTGAGTTCCCAGCAACTACAAACGTACGCTGGAATATCCATTTAAAAGTTCTGAGAATTCACTCGCAACAGTTTAGGTTCAGCAAATCACATCGGCCAGCGTATTCTTAAACGAGCTGAGATGGCTTTCATGACTTACCTGCCTTCCTCCACTTTTCGGGTTAATGAACACCAACAACGGATTGAGGAAAGCGACTTGTTGAGCGAGAGGCCGCACTGCGAAGACCTTGGAGCGGTATTCCTTGCTCGCCGACTTCTTCCTAATGGTTCCTGACGATGTTTTTCGCTTTTTTGATCGATTGCGAAAAGACTTCTGCTGAGACGTCTATAACATTGCATACCATTAATACTTGATTAAAATTTAATTTACAAAAGACATAATAGAAAATTTGGCTGCTATAAGCCCTATAAAGCATTGACCTTAAACGTTATACGTTGTAACGTGGAGAATGTCTATTACCAACCGCCTAGTTTTACATTATACGGTAACTAATTCCAGATATCCTTCCTCACGAACACCAATGATGCTTTTCAGCCCAAAACATTTCCACTGATTAGCACAAAGCCAAAAAACATGCCACAAGCATAAAAGATAATTTTGTGTTTGTAGAGGTTGGTGGTAGCTGTCTGTTAGGTCCACTACACTCAAAAAAAAACTTCTACAAATAATCAGCTTTCTTACCTTTACGATCCATGTTGGCGGGACTATTGACTTGCTGAAGGCGCCCATACTACAACGTGTTCGAAGTTTTTGAAGATCGAAGCAGCAGCCCTTGTTGTGGTAAGCTTCTTTACACCATGAGCAACTGATTGCTATTATCTGAAACAAACAAGGAAGTATAGTCAATGGCCATGAACACTACTAGCGGGACTGCCATAAACTTAATCACAGCTCAAACTAAATCCCACAAGTATTAACGAACAGATTACTCTTTAAATAAGGTGCTCATTTAATGATACTCTCTAATGTAAAAATTGCGAGTGGCCACCTCCAGAGATTCTCTACTCGGGTAATCGAAAACATCACCGAGTAATTTGTTTTGATGATTAAAAATTGGTGGAGAGTAGTGTGCGGAATATTCAGGCAAGATTTTGTAGGTAACAAATCCAAGCAATAGCAACAACATTGCAGCACAAGTTAATCTCTTCGACGACAAAATTACAAAGAAAAAGTAATTACATTTAAACATTTTATTCGTCACTAGATCTTGGAGGACTTTTTGTCAGCAAACACTTTTTAACCAGCTGAATGATCGATGGTGTTGAAAAACGATAATTACTAGAATGCAGTAAACAAAACGCTACAGAGATAAAAAAGAAAAAGCACGGTGGTGTCAACTAAATCCCTGCTCGTGCTTTGCTAGTTAGAAGGGTAAAGCTTCTTACCCAGGATGTATACGATTACTAGACCGCCTTGCTTGTGGTGGGACCGTCGGTCTACACCTACGACTAGTTTGAAATGGCTGCCACTTGTCTCCTAATTGCTGCTTAATTGCAGCAATTGCTGCCGCATCCACCTTATAGCCCAGATCTAGCCCCATCTGATTATTTTCCTATTCCCAAAACTCAAAGAACATCTGAAAGGAGTCCGTTTCAATAGCACTGATGAAGCAAAACATGCAGCAAAAACATGGCTTAGAAATCAGTCTGCAGAATTTTTTAAAAATGGTATAAATGGATGGAAACATCGCCTGGGGAAGTGCATCGACCGTGACGGAGATTATATTGAAAAATAAATTCATTGTAAATAGAAATCAATAAAAAATTGAAAAATTCCGCGTATTTTTTGAATGCCCCTCGTATATACGAATTGGATAAATCAAGACACTTGAGACTGCAAGAAATTAGTGTTTTATGGCCACCAAAGTTTGGTCCAGGCATGGCAATTGGGGCGATCGCAGCAAAAGTTTACTGACTGCTGCTCCGTAGCTTGATCAGCAACTTCCTGCTTGCTTGATAGAGATTGTAGAGCAAGGCCTGGTTTTTTGTTTTGCGATAACTACAATGAAAAGTAAATCCCACTTTAATTGAAAAATATATTTAATTGTATTTCATACTTTAGTTGATTCTCGAAATCCAAATCCAAAGCCAAACGACTGCAAAAATAAACAAACCAAATTTACGTAAACATATCACTTGTAGGAAGTTTAATGCACATAAAAATTTCAATCGCTTTTACGTAAACAACATGAAAATATAGCAAAACTATTTCTATAAAATCGCTTGACAGCCTTATGACATGAAGCTTCTGCAATAGCTAAAGGGTTTAAAATTGAGTTATGTTCTCAATTTTTGTTCAATTTTAGCGTTATGATTGCGCAGTTTTGTACCACTATCATTTCAATTCATTTTTTGTTAACGAGGTGCATATTTACGTTGTTCTGGCGCCAACAGTGGCTACGTGCTCTAGCCATTGAGGCTCATTGCATTTTTTCAAATCATAACAGAACCTACTCAATTTCATATTTCACCCTCCACATTACCCCTTTTGCTGAGCGCCAGGCAGGGGAACACTACTTTTAAAGGATTTGACATCGGTCCACAAGGCAATTGAGCCTAGATCTGCCGACTGCAAAGCGGACGCTCTACTAATCCTTACACCAATACGTCGGTTTGCGAATATCTATTATACACCATCTGTTTTCGTGCCAATCTTTTTGATTGGCAGACACACACTAAAATTTTATGCTATAACACATACAAAAGACGCTTTCGGGATCTGAGTCTTTTGAAACCGCAACACTTACACTGCGACATATATATAGACCGAAATATATTGTGATGAAAATGATGCTAAATATCAAGATAGAAATCAAATCATTATATTAAATGCAATCATTGTATAACAAAAGCCACAAAAGCAACAGGTACAAACCGTATAGAAAATTAACGGTTTCATCAAAATCAATAAAATCATTTACTTTTCATATTTATAAGGTCTGCACATATTGTGACGAACAAATTATTGATTTTGAAAAAGATAATAATAACGACTACTGTAATTGAGAAGCAAAAGCTATGAAAAAGAACGTCAGAAAATCCAGCACACCATTAAATGCATTACCTCAAGGGCAATGCAAAAAAGTGTCCACAGCTTTAAAATTCTAGGAAAAAAAAGATTGTTGAAGTATTAAGCACTTTTATCCGTTGTGGAGGTGACAATAGCATATCTTTATCCTG
Organism: Trididemnum clinides; assembly: GCA_963675345.1. Classification (NCBI taxonomy): domain Eukaryota; kingdom Metazoa; phylum Chordata; class Ascidiacea; order Aplousobranchia; family Didemnidae; genus Trididemnum; species Trididemnum clinides. The sequence goes on from OY776299.1 coordinate 3,510,276, forward strand.
TGGCAACAGAAAATTGCTTATTCATACACACAACTTGTTTATGAACCAAATAAGGGTAGATGAAATGTAGAAGGTACGGAGATACTGGTGCTATTAGCACAAGAAATTTCTACCGCAAACAAGAAAACCAAATAGGGAACTTGGAATGAGCATCCCCACACAAGTACACAACAACGAAACTGACTGCCTTGTCATTGCTAGTGGTCCAGAAGTTAAACGTTACTTTCATTAAGTGTCGACCCAAAATCAACTTTAGCATTTGATCCTAGATTACGCTAGTTTATTCACTCCGAATCATACACTGCAATGGCAAAAATAATCATTGTTAGCTGTCTTGCCAAAAACCACAGTTTTGTATATAGGTAAAGACTTTTATACATGGCGCTTAATCACAACAAGGAATTATTTTATGGTATTTAATTTTTAGTTTATGGCTTATGTCCTGAAAAAAGCAACTGACGTTTACAATTAAATACCAGGAAATCAAGTAGATGATGGCAGTAGGAAAGGATACAGACATGAACGTGAAAGGTAAAGAGCTACAGCGGGTGGATCGTTTCACATATTTAGGTCCTATCTCAACAGCAAACAGATACCGCACATTATTAGAAACCGAATACGGATCAACATGGCCAAAATCGGGCTCTAAATAGAGTCAATATCTGGAAGTGCATAAAGCCAGAAAGAAAGTGAAGTTACAAATAGCGGGCGTTCGGAGCCTAGGCAAGCAAAATGCGCACAAGCAAGAGCAATGAAAGTTGTCCACTTCAGATCAATATTAATTAGTAAGGCACGTTTTTTCAATAGTTAATTTCTTGGTAGTAAGCTTGAGCGGCGTGGTTTTTGCAAGAGTTCTGGACACAACGAGTTAATGCCATATTCTTAATTTGATTGGTCAATAAAAAGTCAATTTTTTACAGTTACGTCAATATCTTCGTAGGGTAATAAAGTCAATTTTTTATAGTTAACACTGGTAGTCAAAATGTTTCTTTGTATTGGTGAGAAAAACTGATGGCTGTTAAGAGTGTGATAAAACTTATTTGACTTTTTTTGAACTTGCAATGTTCGCCAATTTTTTGTGCGGTAGTACAAATCACTTCTTCTTGTTTCAATTAAACAATTGCGGTGCAATAATCAACATCATACAAAATTATGTATGACTGTGTGGCAATCGAATTGTTGCGACAATTAGAGCAAGCGCAAAACTGCACATTAGTTGGGTGAAAACGTTTGCAGCATAGCAAAGAAACATCTAAGATGCAAGTTTAGACTATCTTATCATTATATAGGGTGAATCAGATAAATAAATAAATAGTGTTATTTATGCAGGTGCAGCTAGTGTACAAGCTCACTAACAGATGGTATTTTACTATTCTACAATGGAATCAACTATTAAAAGAGTGACGTGACATTTATTTCGATTTTGCTTTAGTTTGTGATTTACGTTTTTAAATGATGCCAAAAATTGAAGCTACCAAAACATCTAAAATTCAATCCGTACGTTAAGACTTCCCTGAAGAGTTTATAAAAAGTACCAACAACGAATTATATTGTAATTCGTGCAGGTGTACGGCTTCTTGCAACAAACGCTTTCTTGTTGGAAGTCATCGAAATACCTCAAACACCAAAAAGCGCTAGGCAGCAGATCTCAACTACTAAATCCCACACAATCTGCAAACGTTTTTGAGGACCAGTAACACCGATTGTGTGAAAAAGGTAATAAAGACATTTTTGACTGCTGCTATTCCTTTGTACAAGCTAAACAACAAGCATATCAAAGACTTATTTCACGACATTGGTCACAGTTTGCCATTTGAAACTACTTATAGAAAATAGTGCTGCAATTAAGCGTAGATGAGTGACAGCGGATAAGAAATGCTGTATATGGCAAACAAATTTTTCTAGTTGTTGATGAGAGCATTCCATTTGGCATAAAATATTTAAATATTCTAGCTGGAAGCCCAGAAACATCCGACGTCAGTTAGTCGTACGACTGTCAACCTCTACCATGTGCGCCAAATAGCAACAGCATTGCACAAGCAGTTGACGATGCTGTTAGATTTCTTGGAATTAAGAGAAACTATTTCTGTGGTTTATTGTATGATGCTGCAAAATATTTGGCGGCTGCAGATGCAATACTAAAATCTCTGTATCCTAAGCCGTTTTAAGTGACATGTGTAGCACATTTATTGCACAACTGTACTATGAAAGTCAAATCTCAAATCAGATGTTGATCAGCTAATTGCAAAACTCAAATTAATAACAGCTAAATACGAAATCAGACAAGCTAATTCGCTACCATTGGTTGCACGCCTCAGCTTGTTGTTGCACAATGGGGAGGCTGATTAACTGCTACCTTATATTATGCAAAGAATTTGCCTGAAGTAAAAGCAATTGTGGAACGTTTTGAAGGGTCTGGTGTTTTAATAACTCAAGCAAAAGATAGCTTACAAACAACTGGTTTAGCTACTCAACTTCTCAAAATCATAGATCAATATAAATGTTTAGTTAAACTAATAGAAACGACGGAAAGTGCCAAGTACATCACCTAAGAAGGGGTGCAAGCAATGCAAGAACTTGACTTTGGAGAAGACGATTGCAACATCAACTGTTACGTTCAAAAACGAATGCGAAGCAATGACATTTCAAAAATAATAAACACGAAAAGACCAGTAATTTCACCGACTGTTCACAGTTAGCTCGAACATTCTCAGCCCACAACTGCTTCTAAAGAAAGAAGTTTTTCATGCTGCGAAAGAACTGTGGACCAAGGATAGAAACTTTAAGGTGAAAAATGTAAAGCAGTACATGATTTTACGTTTCAATTCTTGCACCTGGTGATTGAAGACTTGACTGCTTACGTAAGGCATGCGTATTGCAAGTTATGCTGGAGATTTGTGTGTTTTCGTTAAATTAATGTTCGTTTTAATATAAAAACTCAAGAAACATTAATTTATTCAGTCAAAACTTTTTTAGTTAAATAAAGTGAATTTTTTAAAAAGTTTTAAGTCAAGTTTTTTAGTTTTTAGATCAATAAAAACTTGCCCTATTAATTAGTGAAGATGTGGGTACACAAGCCAGCACGAACGCCAATCTGTAGCAAGTACTTGAAACTGGGCAAAAGTTGTAGCGAATCATTAAACGAAAGAAACTAAGCTTTTTGTTCACCAAAGTGGGCCTCCAGAGAGTAAATCTTGAGGAAAAAAGTCCAGAAACTTGGATAAACTGTTATGAGAAGTGAACGGAAAAGCACACCACCTTTTCCTCAGCTGCTGGCCTTGTGGCAATCTAAGCAACTTCAACTACAAACCACAAACAGAAAGCCACCAACAACACTTCGACGTTTATGTGGAACGCCATTTACGTTCAGTAGATATCATGATAGTTCTAAGTGACTAGTCGCCACACCGAGTGCACTCAATTTAACCGGGACTACAGTCAAATGCCTGCCGCTGCGCTACAATGATGACCGCGCTACAATTTGTATCAATCTCGTTAGAAATTAAAGGGAGTGAATAATTTCGCTGTTGTGGCACCAAGACAATTTATGATTACGCCGCAACTTCTCCACTACATGACAGGTGCGAACCCGACGTATATCAAAGGGGGCAGATTTCAGTTTTGCTTCCTTTGCCTTATAAACTTTCGGGTTAAAGCTCAAATTAACTACTTGCTCAGGAGAAATAACAGTTATTGTGTAGCTAAGTTATAAGAAAATCTCTTTTTAATTCATTACCGGCTTAAACTTCTTTATTTCCGCAGAGGTAGCTGTTTAGTCTTATTGCAACCGAAATGCATTCAGCGAACACGTAAGAATTTTTTATTGTTCTCCTATGACAGGAGTGGGCAAACTACGACCCGCGATCCACATGCGGCCTGCTAGAGCATTTTGTGCGACCCGCCAACACTTGTAGAAACTTTCTTTTATCTAATTTAATATGACAAGGGTGGCCACACTTGTTTTACTAAAGAGCCAAAAACAATAAAAGCCATCACTGAAACAGCCGCTACGCAATTCTTAGTTTGAATTGACGCATCTTCTATCCAAATATAGGATGATGACCTTTCTTTTTTCGGAGACCCTCATTTTTAAAACCCTGTAATATCGCATTTCAAGAAGCTATTGCATTGTATACAGCTGTTGCAAAATTTAAGCACTGGCCCTCGGCCAACTCTTGAATGCTCAATGCGGCCCTCCCGCTAAAAACTTTGCCCACCCCTGTCTTATGACGTTACATCATTATGGTTGCGTGTTAGATGCAATGATTAAGTTTTTGCATTCACACGTAGTGTTATTCTTCTATTTTGCTAGTTTTATTGCCTCCTTTACCTCTTCTGAAGAGCTGGTACTGTTGGCTACGCAAATAGAGCAGAAAAATTTGTTAAAAACGTTATTCCAGAGGCCAACCTAAAAACAGCGAAGAAAACAGCCATGCAGTCAAGATACATAAGACCTCAAATCTTGGCTTGGTCCACAAAGATTAGTGATAAATGCAGATGCAAAACCCCAGTTCTATTTTCAGAAAAGAGAATGGCTTGCTTTGACACATGAGAAAGCCGAAGATGTTCTGACAGAAAGTGGTTGGCCTGGCTACCGACACGTAGGTCAATTTTTGTTGCAGTTCTATTCAAAAGAAACACCCTATATGCAAGTGTTAAATCTTAATACCCTGGCTTGGCATTGTAACTAAACGTCAAGTTTTTTGAGTTTCTTACAACAATATCACAAGTTTTAAACTTGTGTCAGTCGCTGGTCAAGACAGCCAAGCCTATAGGAAATGTCAATGCAATCAATTCCAATGAAAAAGACGAGCATTGATATTTAGTTGAATATCCGCATATCAAATTTAGTGCTTTTGTTTGATGTGAGAAAGTTAAAACACGAAGGAATTTTTGTTTAAAATCTTCAAAGTTCTAGAACACCAAATCGGCTACTGAGCCAAGTGAGTTGAAGCACCGATCTGTATGTATAATGATTGAATGGTAATGCGCGCAAACTTCAAGTCAACCGTGTGGTAGTGCTTCTTTGCAAAAAATCGCTTAGCGATAATTTCCTCTGCTTGGCAGATATGTATTGAATTTAGTACGTGCAATTCAAGCAGATCTGGACGATCATCCCATATTTAGCGCCCTGTCGCTGTTCTGCGAGTCTGCAGAATAATAATACTACAATAGGCTGCATGATGATAACAGAACTTTTCCAAATTTCAGTACACTGCTAGTGTTTTAACCTCTCTGCAGCATCGCGTCAGCCCTGTTTATAAAATTAACGGAGGCGGTAGAAGCGCATTTTAATTTCGGTCAACCTTGGTATTTCAAAACACACAATAATAATTACAAAAAAATAAGATACTAAATAATTTTCAGGCAAGGCAAAAGCTACGAGTATGAGTATAGACATCTTTTGAAAGATTTCAGAAAATGCTAAAACGGGGTAGAATTCTAGGTAAATCCGTGACATAATTAGTAGACAATGAATGACTGCCGTAATGTGGTGGTGGTACTAACTTCTAATTTTGCAATAAAAGGCTCTTATTTCAATAGTCTACTTAGCATCGACGTTATTCGTGGGAAAAACAAGAACTTAAAGAGCTTGCTGGGCAAGTAAAAAGCCTGAGGTCGAAAACGAGTAGAAATAGTAACAAACACATTAAACCAGCACATCTACGCTCCGAAAATCCGGGAGAAATAAACATAAAATTAAGCTTGTAATTTTTAGAAATTAAAATTTTGTAATAACAAATCGAAAAACAATATTAGATACGTATGGTTTATATTTCCGGCAGCAACCCAACCGAACCTAAAATTCTTGAAATGTTAAAGCAATTTGTGAAATCTTTTTTCCGAATTCGGGGTTTTAGCTGATTTTAACGATGCATCAGGAATCTTAAATTCAAAATAGTTGTTTGGATCGACTTCGACAAATGGAAGCGTTTTAAACGCCTTAAAGAAATTAAAAGGTTTTAAATAATTTATACTAAAGCTGGAATGAATACAGATTACATTGAAGGTAACCATCAAGTTGTTTAAAGCTTATTCTGCATGGATAGAAAATTAACAAACTGTGCCACAGTAGCACAAATGTTCTCAAGATTCCCAACTTTCCAGGGACGGCATCCAGTATGTTTTGTATCGCTCTTTACTTACTAAATCTACGTTAGACGCATGTACGGACAGTGACAGAAATACATCACAGCAACAATATACAGCACAAGAAAAATGAAGTAAACCAACACTGTAATAGCAATTGAAATCACACAAAACTACCAGGGATGGTTAAGATAAATTTAATTTACCTTTCCACATCCTTTACATTTTCCATCTTGCTTTCTTCTATGAACCCAGTGGTGGTAAGTGAATGGCATCTGTTAAGTATACCTTTCATAACAAGCATTCATTTCATCAACGCCATAAAACACCATTCTGTGTGTCCGTTTTAACTCCTCCGACAGTGTCAATCACCACTCCGGAGTGCCGGTCATACGAATCGGTGACGTCACAATGACGTACAAATTAGATAAGACGTTTGCATTCTCATCTCTAACCGAAAAGAGCAATTCTTAGCTCAAACAACATCACAAGGACCATTCTTTTGAAAAATTTGTTTTGCTATCCCAAAAATCACTGATTACAGAAACGTAGTACACACGTTCACCAAAAACACTAAAAGGCTGTCAGTGATGCCAAAAACTGTATAAACGATTTAGTCTTTTTTAGCGTCGCAATAAGCAATTCGTTGTTTTGAGCACATTTTGATTGCTTTTTTAATAGCGCTTCAAAAACAGCTGTTTCTTCTTTACATTGCCTGGTACTGTTTTAGCGAAAACGGCAATTACTGCAATAGTTTAAGTTGTGTAATGTGTTGAATGGTGACAGATGGAAGTTTTTAGTTGAGCTGGTAAAGCGAGTTGAAGAAAAAAAAAGCCGGTTGAATTAAATCAATATCACACAGTTCGAACAAAAAAGAAAAAACGAGAGTTTTGTTAAAAAAGGCATGCTTCCAATGCTTAAATGACGATCAAAAAAATTGTTTTGAGTGAATTCAGCTGTTGTTCTATGGGAAGCACCTGGTTACTATCTCCCGAAAAAAATTTCAATCACTTTTCTATGATTAGTAGTTTTTAAAAAATAAAACAAAATGTGCAGTCAAGCGTAGGTTGTGACGTCATCTTTACTTCTAAATAAGTGAAAGTTTTCTCACTTGCTAAGTTGGGGACTGGCTTTCGTTTAAGAGAAAAACCGTTTTTCTCCGTCAAGATATGCATGTTTTGAAAAAGTTGATTTTTGCTATGACATAATCATAACGTCACGAACCCCTTATAACATTCACCCCAAGGCATTGATCAATCGCGCCAAGTTTCACGATTGCACATCCAGAAGTTTCGGAGGTGTTAAAGCGAACGAACGAACCAACATACATGCATTACTCTGCATCTATACTAGTATAGATGTCGCATCAAGAAAAGCGCTTATCTTTCTGGCGGGCTTGAAAAATGAAAAGCTTTCAAAAAGGACAAAGCAAGGCTTTTGTGCTTTTCATCTAATCGATACTTAGCGTGAACGATATTCACGTTTTCATCGCAAAGGAATGCTACACGTATGTAATTTAGTTTTATTGAGCAATAAACCATATGCTAATGTTATGAATTTTATACCTCTTTAGATGACCTCGAAGAACTTTCCCGGAATGTCTGTTTACAAGGAATAACCTAAAGATAATAGACGATTACAAAATCAATGTAGCGCTATTATAACAGCTAATAAAAAAAGCAGTTTCTAAATTTGTTGATATTGGTTACCCTGATGATGAGACGAATCTCTTGAACTGACCATCTGCTTTTGCATCGGATCGTGCGGCATGCGAGCCTATATATTCTGTATGTTTTCTTCACCATTACTGATGGCGCTTATGTTTCCATAACGAATCCACTATGGCACTGCGCCATGCCAGCGCCGTAGGGACCAAACTTAGCGCCACCATACCAGAACACAAGGTTTCTATCTTAGGCTGGACATGACTGAAAATTTTAAAAATGGAAGAGTAGTAATAGCAGACGTTTATGATTACTCAAATCCACCTTTCAATCAATACCCATCTAGCATAGGTGGCCGCGATCAGGTTTTCAGGAGTCAGATCCGGCAGGATTCCAGAAAAAATCGAATTAAGGAGTGGATTAGGTGTTCATTTTTCTCTAGATTCACAGGATCAGGTCTGGGTCAGAAGTAAAAAATTTTTGCTTGACAGTTAAGCTCGAAAAAAATGACAGAAAGTAAGAGGATACGAAATTGATTGTGATGAGGAGGAGGGGAATAGTAATGAATTTCGTAGTTAAGTACCAATAGTCATCATTGTATTGTTCGCATAGATTTTTTCTTATGCCTACCGAATACCAAATCTTAAATAGATTCTGAACTAGTAAACCTATTTTTCTAGCAATGAACTGGATTTCTGGAGCATTGTTCGAAATTACCTTGCAATGGCTATCACTGCTAGCCAACGTGATATTTTTCTATTCATAACAAATAATGACACTTTTCTAAGTATTAAGTACTAGGGATCCGGAGTGGACTTCCTTTCTGATCTGTTGACCAGCTTCTGGTTAGCCAGTCAGATGTTGTAACGTACCAGTATTATCTATTAATATTACCCCAGTTTTGAGGGTGTTAACTCACAACAAATACCCAAGCGGAGACGCTAAGTTACCCGTTTTGGATTTGTGAAATGAACGAACAATTATAAAACAATAATTGTAAATTAGCCTAGTTATGACTCTACTTTATTTTTAACACAATTAAAAATTGCAAAATTTTAAACAAATCAAATTGGTTAATGAGCGCTAAAATACTGGTCAACCATGTATAATCTGATTGTAGGATTGTAGGACATTACCATTACATGGTCTTAGTCAGGTATTTTGAGTACCGGTATATAAAGAATTAGCTTACCCGATTTTCACCCAACATTTCGGTTTAATTCAGTATGACATTTTTAGATTAAAATTTACATTTACCGCATTAAGGCTGGCTCCATTAGGCGTAGATTGCAGCCGTAGATGTAGATTTTTCGAGCTACGTCTGCAATCTACGCCTAATGGAACTAGCCTTTAGAATGCTTTTCTTTGAGTATTCATAACATGATATCAAGCACATTATTACCACAAGAAAAAGGAAAAAATACAGATATAAGTGAGTGCGCTAACAAGTGGGGAAGCAACAAAAAACTAAAAAGTTTGTTAGAGCAACTTCTTTCTAACAATAGTATAGTCAACTGGATACAGGGTAAGCGGTTTATCAATGTTAATTACATTGCTATGAACAAATATTCCCTAAAGTCAACATCTTCGCAGGGTGTAAAAGAGTTAATAATGAACATTTTGCAAAAAAATTGCACTTTCCAATAATAATTACTTTTTTATTTACTGGCTTGCAATTTGTGAATGTCTGAACATGATGCCTATGTTAGGGTTGTCACTCTTCCAATACATAAATGTATGCAAGGGTGCAACTGGGAACGTTCTGCATGTTAATAACAACCTTGAGTCTCTGCTGCACTTTAGAATGAGACTACGAATCCATAACAGCTCAGCCCATTTCATTTTTGCTAATTGCGCCATCGAATGTAACCTATGGTTTTGTGTATGCATTGTTTTACCCATTGTAGTCTTTCACATCCAGCTGTTTTACCTCTGTTATTTTGAAATACCGTGGATACACGAAGTTTTGTTAAGCATGAAAATGAGCGTCATTATTACGAATGTCGATTCAAACTGTATATGAACAGTGAGAAATATTTGAAGTGAATTTTTCAAAGTCGAACAGGAATTAGGATTCAGTTTTGTTGTGCATAACTGGATCATAAGTGCTGAATCAGGATTCAGGATTGGTCACGGATCATGATTGAATTAAGACTCTAAAATTGATGATTCCGGCCATCTCTGCTGTCCAGAGTAGTAGGAAGCTGATTGAAACAAAGTTTTGTGACAAACTTTTAAAGTTGACCACAACTATCAGTTAAAGACTTTTTCTGGATGTGAACTCTTTGAAAGGGAATTTCTTTAATTTTAAGCAATATTTTTGTTCACAGCGATGTTTTTTTACTGTTTTTTAAAGATTAAGTTTAAAACATTAATTTTATTTTTAAAATTGATGTGAAATTTTTCAAGTTCTAAACACAATGCGGTCCACAACTACAAGCTACGTACGGCCGACACAAAGTATTAATGGACCCACAACTGGGCCGCGGTCCTCAGTTTGCCGACCACCGGTATTGAGGGCGCTCCTTCTGTACCATACCTGAAGGTGGTTTCACAGCGTATCAGTTAGGTTTAATGATTAAACAAAAACTGTGCCATAAGAACCAACCTGTAAAAGATGTACCATACAATTTTCATGCACAACGACATGGCAAGCATCACATTTTTTACGCGCTCCTGATTTCTAAAAAAATAATCAAATTTTGAAAAGTTTCACAATGCAGCTTCACGTTGCACAAATTCATGTAATTGCTATCGCAAAACTCTTTTTTTGTTGTTTTACTCTTGATGTCATGAAGACGGAAAAACAGCAAATTAAATACGTCAAAAACAGTGGCTATCATACAAAACTAATGACAAACTACACGTCAGGAGTTGCTATCGGTCATAGTCAAAGGCAACAACAAAAAGCGATAAACCTTTTACGTCATAACAATTAGTGAACTACATTGTTACCAAATGCTGGGCTCATATTTTCGCAAGAGTTGTTGGGTGTTGAATGCGAGTTTGATCACGCTTAATATCAGTTTGCACCCATTCTGTCCTACAATTTGACGTGCCAATATATTATTATACATAGAACAGCAGAGAGAGATCGATCTATGTTTTGCACGTACTTCAACCCTCTTTCTAATGTATTAATATATTTACCCGATGACAGCAAGCGACAGCCTGACAATACCACTACTACGGCTGCTAAATATGCATTTGGTGGTAGCGTCATCGGAAGATGTGTACGGGATGCCCAGCGTCTCACTTTCATAAACAATTTAAAAAATTTATGTAAAAATCCCAAAACACTGTGAGGCTTTCATGGTCGTAGCGCGAGAGAGAACAACTCACATTACATTGAGGGCTGAATCAGCTATAATGCCAAAAGAAAAAGAGATTTACCAAAGTATATTGGCAGCACAAATAGCTTTCAAAACATTCTTCAATCAACGCTTGTCAAAACAGCTTTTCCAAAGCCAATGAAATGCTATTTTATTGTTAACGTGTAAACAATTAGAAAGAAGCATCACTCACACAGCAGTTTTTTTCACCCACGTAACAGCACTCTCCTGACGCGCTAGCAGCCGCCCAAATGTGGTGGTTTGACGTTGCGCTTTCCTGCAATCATGGTTGTTAGGCACAGAAAGAAGTAAAAACATGAGAAACAGTTGTACAACGAAAGTGCTCAGGGCTTCAAAATCTTTTAATCGCCATCCTTAAGTCCAAAAATCAAAGAAGCATTAAAAAGTTCGCTAACTAATCAAGACATGATGTGGCGATAGGTGACCAGTGGTAGGAGACATACAACATATATAACGCTCAATTTCTTAAAAACAAAAAAATAGTGTAAATCAGTTAATGTTCAGAGAAAATCTACTCCCGCAACGACATTGCGGAATAAACTGCTTTGCACTACCGACGAAAACAGTAGCAAAGACTTTCTGAGGTTCGGTCCACAAATGATGTCAACACTAATGGTATGTTTCCGTGTTTAGTGCCGTAAAATATTTTAACAAATCTTTTTCTTTAACGAGCGACGATTTTCCTGCGATGACCTAACATACGCTTTCGGAGCTCAGCCCCTTAGAATTTGGAGAATAAAAAAGTAAACGATGTAAAACCGATTACTTACTGTCCAGTCAACATCGGTGAGGCAAGGAGCAGGTTTTGATTGTGAAGTTTGTAGCGATCCACCGTTGGCAACCGTAACAATCTCATTCATGTTATATCCGGCTTTCTGAATCGCTTTCCTAAAAGCAACATACCGCACAACTAAATCCAACTTGACAGTGGCTAGTTCAGAGAATAACAGTAGAGTCCATGACAAGTAACAATAAGTTTGCAACTTGTAATTTGCGAAATGGTGAAAGGTGAATGTATCAAGACATGAGTATTCTGGGAGAGAACTAAGTTAGCAATAAATCGTTTGACCGGTAAATGGCTACATTATGTGTTACATTGTTATCGCGTAAGTGAAGTGTGAAGTAAAAGGAACACGAAAAAATAATACGTATTTGTCACTGACGCCATATCAATGTAATTTTTTAGATTAAGTCGTTAGCAACTGGTTGAAACGAAATTGCGCGCATGAAATGACTAACAGTTTTTCTTTTAGTTTAATATAATCGGTCTACGCAAATTAACTTTTCTTCATAAAGGCCGCAACACTTAAAACAATCGTGAAAGTGTAGAATGATTGTTTTTTCCCCCACATTAACATCACGTAGTATATCATAACATTTGGGCTGTAAAAAATGCGAATTAGTTAGTTCTGTATCAACTTTTTGTAAATAGCGCCTCTTGGGGAGTGCAACATATCATACAACAACAGGGTATGTTATTTACAATACTGTTTACACCAATTGGGATCGGTACACCATTTCGAACCAGTTGTAAACGCAGACCATCAGCCACATCACCAACAAGGTGGATGCCTCACACACCTTACTGGGAGAACAGCTTCATAAATCCAACCTTGCAACTCAAGACATGCCAATGTTACTAAATTATTCAAATACCCAAAAAACATGTGATGTTGCTTATTTCTAATTATTTTCACACACACACACACAAAGTACAGTAAAACAACAAGCTGTCGACCAAAATTCCCCCTATCAAACTGAGGAACGAGAGTTAGTTCAAATCTCCAGCGAGCATCATCAATTCGCCAGCCATCGTAAACTTGAGGTTAGCTCGCCAAAGTGATGTTCAAGCAAGGAGTAAGTAGCAGACTGATCGTGCAACACATCAGCGACGTTTAGCTTCCAGTTACACTGAATGACGTAACACTACAACGCTATTTTGGTTTGAAGTAAACCAATACCCTTCACGTTTTATTATTTCGATTAAATACTCTGAACAGTTTAGGTTGTAGACGTACAAAAAATAAGTTAACGGTGAAATATGCAATGAAATGCTCATACACTAAGCTCTTTTCTATCCGCATTCGATTCGCTAATCGCCGTTTGTCGATTGCCGTAGGACTGGTGTTTTCCGATTCCGATTGAAGCTTCCGCTTTTGTTGCAAATTTTTGGTCGCCGCATAGCAGCGGTCACTATCGTTTGGAATGGAGCTGGTTGAAACGCAGTGTCGTTTGCCTTCAGCTGCTTTGTTGGGTTGAGATTGGAGACTTTTATAAGTAGAAACAAAAGTTACTGCGCTACGGCGTCGTTCCAACCGCTGCGCTATCGAATTGGAGAGAGTCGGGTTGCTTCGAGTTCGTTTATAAATCACTGGAATGTCTTCGCCATCAAAAGATTTCTTCATAACAATAGAAGATCTCCTCTCTCTCTGATTGACTTGATGGTTGATATATGTAGTAAGCATGTCAGTGGTGTCCCTGCGACGTATGGCGTTTTGTCGGCCATTTCCAGCGTACATACTAACAGTTATGAGGCTACAACTTCTAAAATAAAGCGATGCTGAAAAATAAAAGGATAGTATAACGTTCATTAAAGGCCACTGAGGCAACTTTGTCTATTTTCTAGCTCGGATATCTTCAATTACAACTCTTAACTCAACTGGTTCAACGTGAGGTCACCATGCTCACTTTCGCATGTCTCAACATTAACAGCCTTTCACAGAAAATCTATCGAGAAAATGCAACTAAAACGGAATCGCTTATGAACACTTCCTTTATGAGCGCATGCGCTCAATTACTTTTTCTTTGTTCTATTTTGTTGAAAATACATGATCAGATACGGTACTTTTTGGTGAAAAGCAAGCTACAAGACCAGAAAAATTAAAAGCCTCAACAAACTAAGATTTTTCAAAGTTATATAAAGGTCAAACTAGAGAACAATTCAAAGTATACGCTTTTTAACTTTTTAAGGTTTTAAAAAGCGTTAAATAAAAAAGCTTTTAAAAAGTTTTAACAAGCTTTTAAACTTTTGAACACAATTTTTAAACTGTAGTTTAAAATAGCATACATCATCAGAAATTACAATCAAAAATGCTCCAACCAGTCCAAGTTGCCACTTACATGCTCTCAATACGATGGGTGTGGTTATATTCGACTTTACCTAACGAGCAAGCCACAGTTAGCGTAAATTACGCCAGCACATGCTTGAATTGAGCGAAAGCAGAAATAATCAGAGAAACTGCACTTAAAAGGTTGATACTTCTCTGTATTCATTATATCTATTGCATGACGTATAAAATGTTATATATAAACAATCGATTTTTGCTAATACAAAATCAAATTTGGCTTAACAATAATCAAGTTGCGTACGGACTACCACAGCTCGATGCCGCATGGATTGCTTAAGTTGTGTTAAATAGGACACTTTAACCACGTCATAATATGCAAGCAATCAATACGGTTGTTCTTACACTTAACTTTCGCCGCAAAAACATATCAAAAAGAAATACGTATACTTAACTAAACACATTGACTTCATGTTGTTATTGTAGTCCAGCATTAATGGCGTAGGAACCTATTTTGACACGGGGAGACTGAAAACGATAAAGTCATAAATAGAAAATTTAATATTCAAACTGAAAGTTATGCTTGTGATGTAATAAGGACAATACAATCGAGCAATGGTATCAAAAACCAACTTTGAATGATTCGTTGATGCAGATTGCAGACTACATAATGCATTAAAGCTGTTCTAACTTTTATTGGCGATTTATAGAAAACTAAGATAGTGTGACTGGGTGGAAAAGTGGGGCTATCAGAGGGCTCAAAAAGGGAGCGCTGAAAAAACGAAGGAGGGCTTCAGCCCCACCCTCTAGATCCGTACTTTCGACGCCTATGGCCAGCACAAAGGTGCTTCGAGAGTGACTGCTTTTCCTTATTAAATCACAGTAGATTTGAAAAATGGTCATTACTGGGGCCACACTAAAGTCAATAAAGTCAAAAACTTTTCAGGGCTACGTGACATCACCAAACTCAAACTCACACCAACGTTGGTTTCGGTTGCTCAAAACTCTTCAATAGCGAAGTTGTATATGTCAAAATAACGTCAAAAGTTTGAATAAAGGCAAAATTAACTTCCAAAAACCTAATTTCTGGTTTATTTATGTGATTTTTTGAGAAGCTATAAATAATTTAAACATTTTGTTTCCATACAGTTTTTAGTAATCCATTATCGTCACAATATAAACGCATGATTAAGCTGGACATTCGTCACTTTATGCGTGTGTGTTAGAGAAGTATTCATTTCAGAATCTTGATTGTTGATGCATGAATGCACAATTGTTACGCAATTAATATAGTCCTAAAAAATATTATATCTCACTACACGTAGTCTTTTTGAACCGTAACTTGCGATATTTAGCTGTATTAAAAGATGCCTAAACAACCAAAATCACCTACAGGGAAAGTGAAGGTAAATTTGCAGCCAATATTCGGATGAGATTTTGGCAACTCCAGCAGGCGATTTACATTGCAACATTTGCGACGTATTAGTCATAGGAGACTAAAAAAAATTTTGTGGAAAATCACAGAAAAAGTAAGCATCACCAAGCTGGATTGAGAGGAAAAGCAGATCCCGAGGTAAGCAAACCTTTTACAACCAGATCAACTAAATTTCAAGGAAAAATTAGTATCATATTCCACTTCATAAATTAAACCATCCAGCTTTAAAATCTCTTGTTTGCTACGATGGAAAAGTTTTATCTTCTGAGACTGCAGCTCGGGCTAGCGTTGCTCAATTAGCATCTCAAAAAAAAATGCAATTTGGGATCTACTTCACGAATAAAAGAATTTTTTGATTGTGGATAAAGTGGAGGTAGCTAAGCAAAAGTACATTAATGTGCTGGTGGGCAGCTTGGAGACTCCAACTGGCACATACACTTGTAGTGTTGGTACTTTGGTTGGTACACTACATACACTTGGCACTTTCCAATTGGTACTAGAGTATCTTCCATTTGAAAGCTGTAACAGTGTAAATAGCGGCTTTGTTCTGCACACTTGTGGATGACATATGGCGACAATTTGGCACAAACGAGAAAATTTTGCATTGCTTTCAACGGATGCTGCTCCTTCTATGTCTCTTGCTGATAAAACACTACACGAATGGTGAAATAAACATGATAGCGTTAAGAGTAGCATTTTTAAAGCCTATTTCTACTTTTCAAATTTACTTTTGTAAATAGCTTAACTGTATTTCTAGTGTAAGAATCTAACCAAACGCACCAATCTGAATCCAAAATAACGAAGTTTTTTTAAGCTAGTACTTAAGGTAGTTCAGCAATAAGTCTGCTGACTCACGTAATTATAGCAATCGTTGTATAAAGAGTTGTCTATAATTGTACCAATATGCCTTTTCCAAACACCAAAAAATCCAAAAGAAACAAATATTAGACCAATAAATAACAATACTTTTCTCACCAGATATTTTTATTCAGTCATTATTAAAAATGACTAGCGATTATCCTGAAAAAAAGGTCAAAGAAGCAATTGGAAACTGGCGTCCACTAAATGTTCTGTACTATTTTCTTTATCTTTTGAAATGTTGCTGAAATCATTAGATCTCACTCTTTCACTATTTTGACACTTTCAACTTGCACATTTTCTTTTTAAATAAATGCTTTCTATTGAACGACTTTCAAAGAAAAAGAACAATAAAACACTAGTTAGAAGTTACTACAAAGTATTTGATTCCGTGTACCTACCATTTAATTCTTTAGAATCACAATCAGACTTGCATCGCAGATTAAAAATAAATGATAGGTCCACTGCACTACAAAATACTTGGAGAAACGCTGTAGAATTTGACACGTGTTTATTACATTGCGCACTAGTACAGACTATATAGCGGTACTTCTTTAATTGGTAGTAGTGGTACTGATAATTGAAAGTGCTTTAAATTAAGTTTTTTAAGCCTTATGCATTTTGGTTCATTTGCTTTTAAAACGTTCTAATAAAGAAGTCATAATTTGGGTTTTACTATCACTTTCTTGTATACAATTAAAATAATTTATTTGATTTTTTCTCAAAATACAACTAACTGTACAAGTGTAACTTTGCAAACAATTCGATTGCTATCACAGTCAAATTTCAAATTTACTGGTACTTTATACCAGACTTACTGCTAGTAAAGTCTTAACGCACATGCAAAAGTAACATCATACTAACAAGATGAAAAGCAATAAAAAGCACCGATGTTTTTCTTGAACTTGGCTTGCACATATCTTTACCAATGCAAAATATAAACTGCATAAATAGCATTGTTCTCAAAATACAACTAACTGTACAAGTGAACTTTGCAAACAATTCAGTTACTACCAGCAGTATAAAGTTTGGCACTTGGAAACAGAATTATCGCTTGTAAAGGAGGTCTTAATTCATAAGCGCTGGTAACATTATTCTAGCAGTAATAGATAGTATCTGTAAACATTGATGATTTTCTGGAACTTAGCTTTGCACAAAACTTGTGCTTTCTGAATCATGCTCAAGAGATAAGTTGTCATCACAAGAAAAAGTTGAAATTTTTTGACTTGCTGTTGCAAAACTTTGCTCAACTCTGTCGACTGCATGACCTTCCTCTGTTTCATAATCTTTGTCTTCAGATTCATTTTAAACATTTTTAACCATCTTAGAATTAGCAGAAACAGAAAAAATCTCTGAATTTGTTGCAAAATCTTCCTCTTTGTCTCCAGCATCACCATTCATAACTTTATGCAGGTCATCATCTTGATCTTTCAATCGAACTACAGTCTCATCCAATCTTTCTTGCATTTCAGTGGCTGTGGTAAGTTCAAACAAATTTTTATATGCTGGCACACTTTCTTTACATTTATCTACTTCACATGAGATACTACCAGTTACTGCTAAACTTGCAGAAGTTAAGTAGGTTGAATTATCTCCTGCTATAGAAGCACTAGATGAAGTAATTATAGCAGTAGCAAAACAGTTTTTTCTGAAGGCGATCAACTGAATCTTCTTCGACTAAAATAAATTTAACTGATAAATTGTTGTTTTGCTTTCTTGCAAGATGATCTGGTTTGTACTATGAATATATGACTTTATTGCAGGCAGCACATGTAATTTTCTTTCTATACAGTCTTCTGCGATGCATTCAAAAAGCAGTGAATCAAGATGAGGTGCCTAAACTCTCTACCCATAAAATGCAAAATATCACAATCTTCAGTATCTTTTAACTTCAAAGACCAAAAAGAAAAAAATGTATTTAGTAAGATAAATAAAAAGTCAAACTTCTTTATTTTTGTTTAGACAAAAAAAATGACAAAGATAATGTGAAAATAGCTAGCTATTCTTGTCTAGCAGACTGGCAGTTACATTGGCTTAAAATTACTGGTAATAAAACAACAAATACACTACTGATCAATGCAACCAGATACTGTTCTCAAGTTCAATAGTTGAGCATATACTGCTCTGGCTACTTTTTCTTTCAAAAGAAAATTCTCGATAGCTTAAGCTAATAACCTACTGGTACTAATTGCCATTTAAATTAAGCTAAAAGTTGAATTGCCCGAAACTATCTAAATTGCCCGAATAGTTATAAAATCAAAAATATCTCTTTTAAATCAATTAGTTTAGCCTGCTAGGAACCTGCAGTATAGCAATGGTAATTGCCTAAAATATAAAAAATGCTTGAATTGTTACAAAAACACCAAAAATGTCTATTATGAATCCGTGTAGCAGATAGCAGTTTAGCCTGCCAGTACCAGCAGTAAAGTAATCATAATTGCTCTTGTATGATGCCCAAAAATCACAAATTTAAGCTATAAAAGAGTAACTTACTAGATGACGGGTGCAGGAAGCAACAAAGAAAAAGGGAATTCAATTCATAGGTACGACACCCAAAAACATTACCTATGATTTGCTCAAAAACATATAAAATCACAAATTTTAGGTTATAGTATGGTGCACTACAGGGGCCTAAAGTGGCAGCACAATTGTTGAAATTGTACTTAGTAATGATTGAAAGTAAAAGAATTACAAAATATAAAAACACTCACTCAAACTGCCAGAAAAATCAAAAATTGCCCAAAATTTTGTCGCGAAATCAATGCTTTTGGACAAGCGTTAGTGCCCCCCCAGAACCCACTTTCTACGCCTGTGATCACAGAAGCATAAGAATTATTGAAAAATATGCAGTTCCGCGATGACCCCTGCTTAATTCAAGCTTACATTAAAAAACAATTATCCAACTCTGATTTAGAATCAATAATACACGGCATTAACTTGAAAATCGCCCCAACCACCTACGTATTATTGCAAAAAGCCCCGCTGACCTCCGTTGTCGTTGAGTCATCATTCTCTACGCTACAAAAAATACTGAGAAAAGATAGAAATCTTGAACCAGAAAACGTCAAACAACACTTGATGTACCATAATACATAATTCTGGTAATTTTACGGCGTGATGTTTGGTTGAGTACATGATAGACTGACAGTGAAATATATCGTAGTGACATAGCAGTTTTTGTGCGCATCAACTGCTACGCAGAAGCGCCTTTTTAGCAGGGTCAGTTGTCTAGCATCACTACAAGACAAATTGAGATTTTATATAACTGCTAACGACGAAATGCGAAGTATAGCTTCTCTAAATTTAAATATATACACCGTATTTATTCTATTGTAAGACGATTCGCTTATAAGACGGGTCCCATCTTCACCTCATATCTGCACAGTTCTGAGTGACTATTTTCTATCTATGTAGACCTCGCCTATAAGACGGGCCCTCCAATTTGAGCCCGAAATCTCGAGGAAAAATTCCCGTCTTATAAGCGAGCAAATAGGTAACCTTTTTTGCCATGTTTTAATCAAAATCTGTACATCAAAACTTCAATAATAAGCCAAAATCGTTAAGTCAAAAAAATGTTTTTCTTCGGTCAAAAGAGCAATAATCATTCTTAGGTCAAAATAACAATAATGGTCCTAATCATTACTGATCTATCTCGTAGTTGTTAATCAAGGATTAATTGTCAACAATAATCTATAGCTCAAGGGCTGCATGTGGCCCGCAAAAACTTTTGTTGCAGCCCGTCAGATGATTTTATAAATGTTAGTTTAAACAAAACCATGTTTTGACCTATTGTCAGGATTAATATTTAATGCTTACTTCTAAGATCGATGGGCATTTTCAAGAATACCACCTTAGATTACGAACATGCACTTATTGCTAAGAAAGTTACTATTGAATAACGTGCCTAGTTTGTCTTGAAAATTGTTTTTGTCTTAAAATTTTATTCAAAATGTGGACCTTCAAATAACGTTCTTTACTTTAAATTTACGGCAAAAAGCATTGTTTTTCACAACGCGCTTATTTGTAGATCTAGGCAGATAGTAGTCGTGAGTTTAAGCAAAATGTCGGATGTGGCCCGCGGAAAAAATATTTGGTTCAGGCCTGTGTTGAAGGGTTGTAGTAAATCAAAAATGTCAGATACCGTCAAGTAATATATACCAGAGGTCACAAAAGCTTTTAACAGAAATATGTTTACATCCAATCAAAGGTACCCCTATGAAGTATTTCTAACCTCTGAAAGATTCTACAAGGCAACGTTTGTACGACTGATAGAGCGAGTTGCTGCAGTGCAGTAAAAGTGTTTTGAACTTCAAAGCAAATAATTGAGGTTCAAACTACCGATGGACGTAACAGATATTCATCTGTAAACGTTTCGCAAAAAGTTAATCAATAAACCTAGGCTAATGCAGATACAAAAATAGGCGGTTAGTGGTAGACATACCGCATCAACAATATTACCATACGCTGCAATCAAAAAAATGTCGTTATCAAACTTTTTGTTTTGATAAAAGGAACACTTCAGTGCGACGACACCAAGTTTTTCTTAATCGATAATCACTCAAGGTATTGATTGTTCATAAGAGCAATTAAACACTCTGCAAACGGGTACTTTTACCAAACACCATCATCCTACAGCATCATCACCCTACTATGAAACTGGTCTGCTTGCAACCCTTTTTGCAAACAGGGCAGTTCCAAGTACCGGTAGCCGAAAATTCTGAGAGCCAGTCTCAGTTCGTAATCCAAGCTGTTTATATACCTAAATAAGGTTTGAAGCACTAGCTAATTGCATTTTTCACCCAAAGCAAGAGAGAAGATATTTTTTCCGAGTGGAGATCAAAACTTTCAACGCAAGTCTTTTCGCTAAATTTTAGATTGAAAGACCTTTTTTAGAGATCCTTTTTCCAAAATCGAATTGTTAGATTTGGCATCCACTCTGTGTTACAAAATTCTTCCGCGGGGCCACACAATTTTATGTCGCGGGCCGCAGGCTGCACAAACACCAGCTAGAGCACCAGCAACTACGGTCAAACGCAATGTGGAACTGTGACTATCGGCAAATGCACTTTCTTGCGTGAGAGCGCACAAGTTTAAAGCGAAGTTATGAGACCAAAATCGTCATGTTAAAAAATCTCTTGCATGCAACCTCATCATACATGCTTCAACAAGTTGGACTTTCATTCCACAATTTGCAACGAACAAATTAGTGCATTTGTTACTTATGAACTTAATTACATACAGAAAAACGTTTTATATCTTAAGAGACTTTGGCATTTATTTTTTGTTTTCTTGTTAGTTGCCCATGCACCAAGCATGGCATGTATATAATATCAGTTACACCACAATTTCAGAATTTAATCGAAGCTGCGTAAAACAAGCAGTTCTAAACAAAACTTTCTGGCACGATAGTGTAAAGCAACCTCCGGCCCAGGATATAAATATGCATTAAAGCGCACGTTTTTATTCCCACAACCGGTACGAGCATTTCAATTCTTACCATGACAATCAAAGCTACTCCCAACTATTTTGATGAAAATTTGGTTCTTCTGGTAATGATAACGCTCATTGAAGTTAATACAAGTTTTTACCAAGCACACAAAAAACTTTTCAATATTTGTCAACGTTTCGAACAGCTATTCTTCGTCAGGACTAATGATGAAAAACAGCTGTATAGCTGTTGGAAACGTTGACAAATATTGAAGTTTTTTGCATGGTTGATAAAAACTTGTACCAACTAGAATAAACGTTATCATTATCAGAAGAGCTAAATCAAATAATACATCAAAAATACCTGGAAGCCAGAATAACAGAAAATTTGATTGTTACAGCAATCATTATACCACTCAGTAACGGCAATACAAACTATTAAATTATCAAAATGTATGATAAAACGAACTACGGGAGTTATCGACATGTAACACCAACAAAACAAAAGAAACCATTCCAAACCATATTTGATAGAATACATCACAAATAGGCAACAGTTGCTAACAGCATAAACGACAGCTTAACAGAAAGCCGCTATATCAAAGCGCAGTAAACTTCTCATAAATTCTCAAGCCACCTTTTTTACATAAACCAAATTGGAAATATTTACCAAAAAGCTCATATTTAAACAAACAACAGTTTGTGTGAATAAGCTATCCAACCTGATATCAATCGACCGCCACATACAGATTGCACATGCAAGATATCTTTCTACTTTTTTCCACATAATCTGCTTCGCCGTTTAATTTCACTGGTAGGACATTTATGAAAGAAGCAAAATTAAATCCTTTGTGGAAGAGAGATATGTAGCAAACAAAACTATACTAGCATCAGTCATTCAAATAGATCAAGTGAGAAGATGAATACTACAAGGTACCCTTAACACATGTGCTCTATTTATGAAACAGTTTGCTTTCACAACGACTTATCTTTCCTGATTCTAGTAAAGACCAAATGCTTGACCTTCTTCATTGCCTCAAATAGCTCAGAAACAATTCGCTAAAACAAACTATTTGGGCTTACGAAATCGACACCGTGTAAATGTCAGAGCAGATTTGCTTGTGCGCATCAACATTTTTTCCACGCAACGTCATCGGCAAAATTGCTCGCATGCTATTGTTTAGTAAATCCAAAAACAAATTTGCTCTCTCCGCCAATAACTTACTGACAAGTACACAGAGGAAAGTTGCGGTAAAGACCTGCTCTCAGAACTTGTATATTTCACTTTCATACAACTGTTTTAAGAGTCGGGGCAATCAAGTTTAATATTTAAACGTCTTTGGTGTTTGGCGAAAAAGGCATCTCGGCTGATACATCGACTCGCCAAGAAATTTTTTATCTGTAGCAGAGCAAATAACAACATCAGTTTTTGCTATTTTGCTTCACTCTACCACGATTTACCACAAAATACATCATCAATACATCATTTTTATTAAAAAAAAATTCAAAAACTGTTTTCAGTGTAAACACTCAACGTTTC
This sequence comes from Trididemnum clinides, assembly GCA_963675345.1. Classification (NCBI taxonomy): domain Eukaryota; kingdom Metazoa; phylum Chordata; class Ascidiacea; order Aplousobranchia; family Didemnidae; genus Trididemnum; species Trididemnum clinides. The sequence continues at coordinate 3,533,708 of OY776299.1, forward strand.
ACAGCACACTTTTTTTAGCGACAAGCAATACGATCCATAACAAACATTTGCTCAACAATGAAGTAACGAAGCAACTCATTCTTTAAAACAAAGACTTAGAATCTTGAGAATTTAATGACATCGGGATTTCTACGTTGTATGCTCATGCAAAAGACACTTATGCAGTTTTTTTTTCGCCAGGTGGCAGTAATTGTGATAGAATGCACTGCACCAGCAACAGCGTCAACCTCGAAGCGGGCCTAAGCATAGATCATTCTATGTCAAACCAAAACAATTGTTCTGTGCTGAGAAAATTAACTCCGCTACTCCACTGCTCAAAGTTTACTTGAGATACTAATTTTCGTGAAACAAATCTGTAGCGCAGCAATGTGTAAACACAATGGTTAAACAAACTAACCAGTTTATGCTCATCAATAATTCATAAACAATTCAATTAAAGATGCTCTTTAAAAAAGAAAGTACAAAAACTTTCAACAATCTGTTGGTAGGGCAAAAGTTTTTAAACCAGCCAAAATGCTGTCGTTTTTCACTAACATACCTTACATCAAAATGCTTGTTGATTAGGTTAATGATCAGCTATGCCTCATTTTAAAAATTATCAAATGGGGTTGAGAGAGAGATAGAATGTCTTAAATCGGATTTGGACTCCGTGAATAGAGGTGGCCAGGTTTACCTCATGATCATCAAAAGTTTATCGTTGATAAAAATTTTATCCAGAAATTCATAGCCATGGGCATTTAAAGTATCTGGCCATCGCACAACACGACACAAATATAAAAAAAATACTTCCCATCCACAGCACAGCAATATATTACTCAAAGACATGTACGTAGCAGTACACTACTCAAGACCTGCAAGTTTGTTCACAATTTACAACATACAATTTTTTCAAAGCCAGCAAAAAAACTAACTCCAAGCTGTTCTAACTGCACAGCCATTACATGAATTCACAAAAAGAAAAAATAGCAGCATTTAATCGCAAACCATTTTCTAAAGATATTAAAAAAAAACATAAATAAAAGGAGAGTGAGGCTTCAACACTTCTGAAAGGCTGCAAAAATTCTTTCGCATTTAAAAATTGTCTATTCTGTCATCTATAAAACTGTCCCTTTGTTTGTTTAAAACCATTTTCCACAACAATTTCTTCATGCAATATTGTTTCAACATGTATGATATAAAAAATCTGTATAGTTCACAACCAAGAATTGACATTCTACCTTGCGAAATTCTCATCTTTATCTCACTTATGTAAACAATGCGCGACATAACGACGTATGCACACCGATCAAATTGCTGCTTACTACTAACACGCTTCAAGCAAATAGATCACCTAAAGTAAATCCAAAGCAAACGTCAAGCAATCCAAGAATAACTTCACACTACCATCTAGCGGAGCATTAAATATATCAAATAAATCGCAAGATGACAGCAACTAGCAAGAGTACAACCATTACTAAACATGGAAAATGACTGAAAATAGTGCAGTATTGATTTCCACAGGCAGCATTACCACTTTCACATTTATTGATTTTACATAAACATACAGATCACAAAACAAAAGCATGCTAATTTGTTCTGTTTCTAAAATTCAATATCAACTAACATTGCTTGTAGTGTAATTTGAATTTACGAACGTATTTTTAGAATTCTGTTTGAAAAAGAAATACCTGGAAAGCTATAACGACAGAACAGGCTGTAGTATTATTGCTTACAACTAATGTTAATTTGCTCTAACTGCAGCTATTGAGCACTGCAACGTATTTTACCGGGTATGCACTAATTCTGTAATTAAATACATATGTGTGTGTGTGTGTATTTACTGCACCTACGTCGTTATTGAGCACTCATCAAGCAATGACTGCCGATGATACACTTGTGACTGTTATAACGCGTACAAATACAAGCCAGACGGTTGGGCACGATAAACGCGCCAGCAACGTGAGACTTGCTTTACCAGATTGATATCAGTGGTTTTCAACGATTTCGCTGAAGGGGAACCTCAAGAAAACATTCCAGTGGCTCGAGGAACTCCTGCGAAATATAATTCAATTGTCCTAGGCAAAAAACAGCATTTAATTTAAGTAATAAAATGAAATGAAAATTTGTGTAACTTCTGGCGGAATCCTGATTGAAAACCACTGAGATATATACATATATGCGATCTGCAATAGTGGGTAAATGCCCCCACACGAAGAAATTTACAATAAAAAGTATCACATTGAAGGGTTTGATCTAGATTTCTGTGTTTCGTTCTATTACTTTTGCCGTTTTTTCGTTTACCTTATTTTCGCAACTTATTGCCCTTACGCAAAAATAAAGGATATACTTGTTCCCATTACTACGTCACTATGACTTTCATACCAACCTTAATAGTTCTTAGTAACCAATATGAGATTGCTATTCGCAGGAGAACCATTAGAAAAAATTATTTTTTTTAGTATTAATAAACGGTGTTTATTAGCAAAAATACTACAGCCTGTTTCGCCCTTAAGGCTCTTTCTTACATAAGAAATACCTTAAGAGCCTTAACGGCAAACAGGCTGTAGTATTTTTGCTAATAAATATATATATATCAATTTTCTCCGACCAATGCTATTGAGCATTCTTAAATATTCTACTGAGCTTACTTTGTTTATTGATTTATGTATGTAGGTATGACTATACAGTATATGTAGGCAACCATCAAATATTCCAAGTAGGCTATGTCTCGTCTTGACATCACATTTCTGTATTCATAGGTGTAAAATTTGAAAGAAATTAATATTACAAAATCTAACATCATTTTAGAATGAATCGAAGAATCAAATAGCTAGTGACAATTTGAGATTTCGCATAATTTCGTTTATAAACCATTTCGCTAAGTAAAAGAAACGAAATAATTGTTAGCATAATGTTGGTTATAGGATTCGATATCGATAGATGTTTAATGCAAGACATTCAATTGCTCCCAATTTTACCCTCTATTGGATGCGCTTTTGTCAGCACAGACTTGATTACACACATGGCATATCAAACTGCAAAGCTTGAACTTATTAAGAGTAATGCTTCGGCAACGCTGCTTAGTAAGAGGCGCAGTTCGGAAATTCAGGCCCAATTTAGCATTATCACACTTTGGTTTATTAATAAACCATTTTCAATCTTTTTGATTAGGGAGCCAATTATATCTGCTTCTATTTCGATAAAGTGAAAAATGAAGAATGAACACTACCACTGTACGAGCTTGCAATATTTTCAGCAAAAAAATTCTTGCTGTAAGTAGTAACACTTCTAGAATGCAACTATACTACTATAATATCAAACAATTACAAATACCTGTATGACACTCGATGAGCTGATGAACGTCTTCTGACATGATCAGCAGGAAGAACGTATTCAGCGGGATAGCGCACATCATCTAGGTCCAATGAATGGCCTGCAAATGGTATCAGAAAATAAAAAATAGCAACAAATAGTGGCTTCACGCCGGCAGAATCCGATTTCAATTTCAGGATATTATGAAGATTCATTTAAACATTTCACAATACTTTTAAAGTAGTTAACATTATTAGAGAAAGCTACAGAAATAGATCTCAAATTAATGTTTCCACTACTTAATTATGTTTGGCTGCATCACTAATACGTTGCACGTGTCACCTAGTTGTAGCAGAAAATTAAATTGATACAAAAATTAGCAGATAATTTAGTTCTTAAAAATATATGAGAGCTAAAAATACAATAACGTGTAAGTTGTTGAATCAGGTTGAAGTAACCCCATGTCGTAATTGAGGTATATGCAGGGGCACCAGAATAGGGGGCTAATCGCCCGGGTCTTGTGATAACCTTAAGCATGGGACACAGGGGGGGACAGGAACGTGTGGTCAGAGGAGGCAGGCGAGACACTGTCTCTCCTGCCGAAATCTGGCGTAGCCACTGATGTGATCAATGGCTGAATAAATATTAGTTGCAAAAAATTAATAAAAATAAAATGATATTTTTTGTAACGTTTAACAGTTGTATCCCTTCCTGAAACTATTTTCTGGTGCCGAATGTATCCTTGTTGTTTATTGTTTGTACAACCGCACTATAAGCCTTCATTTGTTTTTATTTCTACGAAGGCATTTGCATCTGGCAATTTACAAAACGTTAAAATCGTTCCAACACGCGATGCAGTTTCAAGCTGTGTCTCACTTTCAATAGCCAAAGATTCATGCACTGTAAAAGGTGTCCTTTTCTCTTTGACAAATGTCGCCCTTGTCAAAAGTTGAAACAATACCTTTGATTTGAGGCATCCCGCAAATGTTTGTTGGATCTGGGTCTACAATTGTTTAATCTCGACCACAATCAAATCCCGTAATGTTTTGTGAAATCAGAAAGGCAATTGTGAAATCATAAAATATCAATACACCATAGAACACGTAAAGTCGTTAAGTATCACAAACGAAGATATTATTTTAGGTTGCACTGACAGTGCAGCTGATAGTGGTTGACACCATACCTTCCACCGTTGATTACAAACCCGAAAGAGCACGCATCCTCATGCAAATACGTTGTTTTCTTTTTGTTCGTTTTTGTATTGTTGTAACTTGCGAACAATTGTTACTAATTGCTTTATCTTTTATTCGTCTGGCATTTAGCCCTAACGGGTGCTTGATGGCGCGAACGGTTTTAGTTGGTGTTACGTTTAACCTTTCACTGGTTTGCATGTGGAAGGCGTTCACTGATAGTTTGCAGTAAAATGCGTTTGCGTAGTTCGATGGCTGCTTTTGGCTGCACTACATGAACGTCGCAGACTTGTAGTTGTTGAGTATTTTCGAAACGAGCTTTGGTGCTTTTGTCGAATGGTGAGTGGCGTGTACGATTTGTGGGTTTTGATTTCAAAGCTTGCACACATTTCTGCGTTTTTGTTTTTATTAAAAATGTGATGCCTATTAGTAAAGCTGGTAGTGAAGCAGTAGCTTTGGCTATGGTGACAAATGGTGATTGTGAAGTAGGCTTGTGTGAAGTAGGCTACTATGGCTAGCAGGGGCGCCGACTACGGGCATGCGGTCATGCCACGCATGCCCGCACATTTGACTACACTCAACACATGGAGGTCAGATACAAGCTAGAGTCAGTTGAAAAACAACATAAGCAGGCAAGAGTGTATATCAATGGTCCCCAAACTTTGATCAAACGATCTCCGGAAGTTATGGGATGTAGCCCGAAATGCTGATCTCCAAAAAAAAAGGTCATCGCCTCTCTCACCGCAACCCGTCATGCCTGCCGCAACTTCTGGAGATTGTCAGCCATTACTTTACAAACATTTTCACGTAAATTTCGCAGACCAACTTCGGAGACCAGGCGCTCGCACTGTGGCACGAAATCCTTACACGGGCCGTATGTTTGACACCCCTGTCATAGACAATCAAACGGTAATGTTTTAATTTTGACGTCATAAAATTTGCGCATGCCCGGTAAAATCACAAACTCGGCGCCTATGATGGCTAGAGTGACAAATGGTGATTGCAGGATCTAATTAAGGGCCTTCACAAGACGCAGCTTATTTATAGTACAAGACACAGGATTAGAGCTCTGGGTTTATTACGGTTGATCTTCTTCTGGCTTTATTCCCAATCAAGAAGGGTCGTTGATGCGAATTCTTCTTCTCCAGAGCGCTCAATCTTGGTACGTCATCCTCCTTCAATCCCACAATTTGCATATCCTCCTGTAGGCAGTCCTCTCATTTTTTGGCCTTTCTTCCTTCCTCTTCTCTACGTGTAGTTGTTGAATCATCTTGCAAAACCTTCCTCTAAACCTCCAGTCTCTCGTTAGCCTCCTGTCTTGTTTTATTGCACAATATAACGTCACCTGCAAACATCATTTCCCAGGGCGCCTTTCTTATAACATTCTCTGTTTATTATGGCTGATAACGGCCGGAAAATTTATCACTACGTCCAATACCAGATTACCAAAATAAAACCTTCCTGAAAAACCGATCCTGCGCTAACTAAAATGCTACCATCAAACGATATGAACTGCTATGAAGTTCCTAAAATTCGCATTTGTTAAGAGTGTCTTTCAACATAAAAGTGCCCTTTTTCAAAAATTTGACCCTTGTCAGCCAAAAAAATTTCCAAAGCCCCTGGATATATATGTCTACGCTAACCATTTGCTTTTTGCGACATACTAGCCAGCAAGTCTTTAAATGTCAGGTCCTTTTTATGACGAATATCAACTCGTCTGGGGTAGGTTTCAAATCCAGATACTACGAAGATCGAAATTACGGTATATCTTTGCTATAGTGGCTGCTATTTGAAGAACAACAACAAAAGAAAAGCGATGGTTGAATCAATTTTCCGCACAAGTGCGTCATCATAATAATATTCATGTGCGCTTGAGCAGTTTACCAACCGATAGCCAAATCAGAACTGTTTACAATATGTCGTCTAAGCAATGCTATCTAGTAAGTTATTTCCTTGTCCTGAAGCGTAATTTCACAGCGTGGAAATATATCATCTAATAGCAACGCACATACATTAGGAAGCAATGGAAGGTCGTCATAGGCTAAGACGGAAAAGACTTCAAAAAGTTAGGAATCAACTAATCTATAATCAATTGAGCTGTCTTGCTGCAAGATGCAAAGAAAATGCGGCATAAGATTGCATTTCAAAGCATAATTCCGAGAGAAAACAAGAAAACTTTAAAAACATGTGTTGTCATTTTGATGAGCAGTTTTAGGAACTAAAACCTTAAAATATCTTCACAAAACTTAATAAAACACAGGAGTTGCTGGTGGCTAATTAGCAATTTTCAAGACGATCTCCTGTTAAGAGGGATCTGCGTCCAGCATCAAGGTAAAATAGAAAAATTTGCTCAAAAATAATCACCAACGGTCGAAACCGGTCGCGGGTAATTGACATGATGTAATAGATTGCTGTATGGTACCGTATGATGCTGGTGATCATTTTTGAGCAAATTTTTCTAAACTCAATAATTCCTATGTGCTACTGCGTCATGGCGAAGTAATAATTTGTTCTGGCTTCGGAACGAAAGGTCTGGAGTTCGAGATTCTATAAAAGTACCATTGGTATTCGCCAGGAAAGACATCCGGAATTTAAAGTGCTAGGTTGTTTCAGCAAAAACTTTAGTTCCAAAGCGGGTGTGTAATGCTACACATAGACTGAATCAGAAGTCTGAGCCAGCGAAAGGCGGGAAAGAGGACGTAAAATCGACAACATGCTACTGCGCTATCATGCAACAATGAAAATGCAATGAGGTTATATATCAGCACTTTTTTGGCTATCATGCAAAGATATGATAAAGCTCGCCTTTCCATGAAGAAGATAAACAATTTTTTGGATTCAGTGTTCCCTTTTTGCGCGTGTTTTAAAGTGGCTGATGAGGCCCACACGCGCAGAGAAGCCACATTCACAAGGGGAGTACCAGTGGTGGGGTTTGAACGTCGGTCTTCGGATGCTCGCGCTTTTGTACCACTAAATTACAAACAAAAAACTTTTCCATCGTTTCTCTTAAAGTCAATAGTAATTTATCAACATTTCTGTTACAATGCAATGTTTTAAACAGTATAATCAGGACAAATATAGAATTGTCCACTTTGTATGTGGCAATTATTTGTTACTAACGCAAGTACTGGCGATGCGGTGGTAGAGCCACTAGTTTTGTAAGTTGCTCGAAACGAATCGTCCCCATTCCTCAATTTAATTGGCATGCGCACACTGCGCTTGACGGGGCTACAATGTTTACTATGAACTGGATGCTGCATTTTACACCGGGAATCTATTCAAAGTAAATTCTGACCTGCAGAAATTTTTTTACAACGTAGTACTGCCCGCATAATATTCAGATACGTAAACGTGGCCCACGCCACCGAATGAGTTTGACACCCCTGCTGCAGACCCGGTGTGAAAGGGTAGAAGCTTTTTTGGGAGTTATTAACATGGTGCTTCCGATAAAAGTAATTATTTAACAATTTAAGCTTTTACGACGATGCAACAAGCGATTAAGCATTCGAGCGTTTTTTAAGCATGTTTTTTTTCTTTATTTTCTTGAACGCTTCAAAAACGTTGAAGAAAAAATGATGTCGTGATGCTGAATGATACCACTTCAGTAAAATCGGCAGCTGCTGTATTTACTACTATAGTTGCCAATCTTGGTAATTTATCCCAAGATTCTGGAAATGCTTAAGGCCACTTGAAATTTCTTTTTTCGCAAAGTGTGTTGGAAAAAATCTTGGGATTTTTGCAAGTGATCTTGGGAATTTTGGTAAAATCTTAGGATTTTTTTGTTCAAGATATTTGGTGAAACCACTTGATTTTGGTTTGGAAACCAGAAATTTTAGAATACTTGAAAAAAAGTGGGTGACGACCTTTTTCTAGAGATCTAACTACAAAAGTTGGGATTTTGCACTGGAAGAAAAGTAAATACTTCTTTTATGTTATGAGAGATTAACATCTCAATGAGGAATATCATCCAAATTTTTGAGAAATTAATTGCGTGGCATATGACGTGCCTAAACATACCAGAATCTTGGAATTTTTGCACAAATATTGCCATTTTAGGAATTTCTAGATCCTTTTTTTGGATTTTTGCTCCGTCACGTCGGCAACTATGTATATTGTTACTTTTAAACCACTGTTATTTTAAAAGCGAACGTAAATAGTAAAGACTATTAATGATATACTGTCTGTTGTAATACAATGATGTAGGCTTATTACTATTCTGGCTCACCGGCTTTAATCTGCTTTTTAAATATTGCAATGGCGAGTACGAAAATTTTAATAACTAAACTGTAGGTGAAATCCAAATTACAGAATTGTGCATTTGTAAAGTCCCGCGTCTGACTACAATTAACCCCAAAGCCGAAGACATACCGATCGCACGCACCAAGTGAAAAAATGCCGAGGTTTAATGAGACGTCTTGCTTAATTCAGAAAAAATATTCTCCTTTTTAACACAAAAATCTGGATGGTGGATTAGGGTATCGACTTAACCCGTAATCCTAACCCAAAGTACAATAGAAAAATTTGCTCAAAAATGATCACCAGCATCATACGGTACCATACAGCAATCCATTACATCATGTCAATAACCCGCGACCGGTTTCGACCTTATTGGGTCTCATCAGGCGGGTGTAAAAAACACTCAATAATAAATATGCTAAAAAAAACAAATTTGCCATTGGGTGCAAAAAAAAGAAAAATGCAATGCAAAACAATATGATACAGCAATACCTATATCATGGGGGTCACATTCAAGGACACACACACATGACATGGACAACAAGTCACATCGGTAAGCCCGAATAGGGGTGCAGGATCATTGTCAAGGCTTATCAATAATACATGAGTTGCTAGTTGCTAGCCAGCAATTTTCAAGGTGATCTCCTATCAAGAGGGATCTGCCTCCAGCATCAAAGTACAATAGAAAAATTTGCTCAAAAATGATCACCAGCATCATACGGTACCATACAGCAATCCATTACAACATATATTATTGATAAGCCTTGACAATGATCCTGCACCCCTATTAGGGCTTACCGATGTGACTTGTTGTCCATGTCATGTGTGTGTGTCCTTGAATGTGACCCCCATGATATAGGTATTGCTGTATCATATTGTTTTGCATTGCATTTTTTTTTTTTGCACCCAATGGCAAATTTGTTTTTTTTAGCATATTTATTATTGAGTGTTTTTTACACCCGCCTGATGAGACCCAATAAGGTCGAAACCGGTCGCGGGTTATTGACATGATGTAATGGATTGCTGTATGGTACCGTATGATGCTGGTGATCATTTTTGAGCAAATTTTTCTATTGTACTTTGATGCTGGAGGCAGATCCCTCTTGATAGGAGATCACCTTGAAAATTGCTGGCTAGCAACTAGCAACTCATGTATCCTAACCCAAAGACTAGATTAGACGCTGGACGCCGGGTCACTTCGCTCTCTCTCGTGGCTGCGTCTGCGCCGAGAGCAAGGTTTTATGCATTTATTTTCACAAACTGTGCTCATCCTAAATGTTGGTGTTGGGGGGGGGATATATGAAATCCAAAATCTAAGAGGAAATGAATGCACAACTTTTCGTTAGGGGCCATTCAAATATCATATGACGCTTCCAGAGTGGGAAGGGGAAGCAACACCATCATACTGGTGTAAGGTAGGGGGATGGGGATAGGAGATATCGTTATATGACAAATTTGCTCTTACTATATATAACAAAATTAATATTTTCAATCGTTTCATTAAACGGGTTTTTGTGATGAATCCGCATAATGATTTTCTGGACTGCTTTATTTCACGCATCAAATGAGGGGAGCAAAAGGTTTAAAAAACAACAAAACGCATTACATGGGGTGAAGCGGATGAAAAAGCATCATAAAATTTGTGAAGAGCCCTTACTGTTTGCAGAAATGATATTTCAGGCGAGGCCGGGAGAGCTGGCTAGTAACAACTAAAAATTCACCTCAACCCGCAATAAAATAAAAAATGCTACAACTAGTTCAGCATTCAATACTGATTTTAGAAAGAACAAACCGAGAGAAGTATGAGCTCTCGGTAAAAGAAATTTCATGCGAAAAGGTATATGCAGGGTGTTTGAGCGCAATCTCTTTTTGGTACTTAAAAGCAAATAAATATTGCTCCATGTTTCAAATTCTATTTGAACAAATCAAAATGCTTATACACTTCATTTCAAACCAACCATAAAAATCAAAAATCAATACCCCTCATTATTGGAAAATATGTACGTTTCAATTCTGATTAAAAATCAGGAAGCGCGCTCCACAGCCATGATAACGAGAACTGAAAGCGGAGATTGCCCCAGCATCACTTGCAATTTATTACTTACAGTGAGGTTTTCATCATGCCGCCTACATATTTCCAGAAGCTTTTATATTTGTTTGCAAGTAATTTATCAACACAATTGATCGTTCAATACAATTAATAAAATATTCAGTTCTCCAACAAATGGCCATGTCCTTTAAAAGCAACAGTGTTCAGAGCTGCTTCCCAGCTGTCTGCATTGACGTCACAGCGCATTTTTATCACAAGAAACAACTGTTTGCAAGCCACAACCATCCATATCCGACAACGGCATTGAATTTATGATCGACTGTAACACATTCATGTCGTATTGCTAGCAGTGTTACCGACAAGTTAACTTAGCAATTCAATAGTGTTACAAATCAACCGTGGTTTATTAGACAGGATGTCACTTTACATTGAATGACAGCATGCGGTCTATTGAATAATTTAATATCTACAACTTGATATTGCAAGATGATAAGATTTAACACGAAAAAATATAACCAATGCGTATGAGCAGCAAAAGGATTGTTTACAGACAAACTTAACACTGCATGAATGTTAATATCTATAAAATAGTACGCCTATCTAAAACTAAACATAAAAATGACTGGCAAATTTAAAAACGCTTCCACCATTGCTCAACCACTTTTTTAGTTTCCATTATTTTGTTAAAATATGTTTAAGAAAACAAAATAAATAAAAAACAGTTTAGCGTGCACTCGCAGGTTGTGCAAGAGCACATGCATCGCCACCATACTGACAACTCGCCGTTCACTGCACTCAGCACGGCATTCTGCTTCATGAGAATTCTGTCAAAGCACTGAAAAAAATTGCAAGAAAGCGCTCGACGAACTGAAGGTTTTCGCTAATTCGTAACTACGGTACTGGTCACAACATTGGCGATTTCCAAACCAACTGGATCACGGCCAACAGATCAAAAATCCTACTGCTGCCAAAAGTTGGTCTCGGCAGACAAGAGACAGCAGCCAGGAAGGTTTGATGCACAATACTGTGGGAACCAACAATTTATATAGACAACAAAAAACCGGCTACTATAAAATAAAGTTCATAACTCTTCTTGCGTTGGATAGACACGTGGCACAAAACGAAAAATGAGACACAAAATAAACGGAAATGTTAATTCAATCAAGTAATATCACAGAAAAGTTCGTGGCATTCAAGTAAAGCGGAAGCGGTAGTTCACTTAGAAATCAGTCATGACTCATAACTCTAAAATAGTCCAACTCTTACTCGGCCGGCCTTGGCAAAAGTTTTACGAGTCGATATCACTTTTAAAAAATCATGTCTCAAAAACTACATGGCGGGGTTTGTGAAATCGGTGCCGCATAAAAGATACAACGTATAAGTTTTCTAATGTTGTAGTCATGTCAAACAATCGCTACGTTAAATCAATGATTCTACATTTCTTGTAAAACGGAGTTCGTACCGCTTCCCGATAGACAGCATCTGCGCACTATTCTAAGTGACAGATAGCTTTTAAGGGCAGGAAATGGTGATTGCAAGCTCCTGCTAGTGCTTCCAAGATCACCAGTCCTCACTCACTGCGATTTTTTCCTCTAGGAAATGTAAAAGTCTATGTACATACCTCCACTCCCAACATTGGTAAATGACCTCAAGACTTTGAAACTGAAATTTTCAACCATAATCACGATATGCCTGTGCGCGTTTGAAACAAACGGAATACTGTTTAGATGTGTGCCGTGTAACTAAGGGCTCGCATACAATACAAAAATAAATGAAAATTCACTTCTTCGACTTTTTGTGTTCAAATTTTTACAGTAAACAGTAAAAACTTAAGATCATTAGCTCAAAAAAAACATGTGTTTTTATATCTTGAACAATTATTGAGATATAACTGAGGTGCAAAAAAGCGACATACATAAAGAAACAAATCTGCATAAACCAATAGTCCCAATCTTGAGACATGCTCAGTTGGCTGTTTGATTATTCGAACGTGGTCAATGAATCTCATAATACAGATGCAACACAACGCAAGCACCAAATTGAAAATCTATCGAATTTCTGTGGCGTAATAAATTTTCTGTGCATAGTGAGCTCAAAATTTGAATCACTTGCTAATAAGCCTGAGGCAAATAAAAGCAGGTGATTCGCAGAGCTATACTAACAATGAATAACACTGGAAAAATGCTATTGACGAATATTTAGTAGTACAAAGCATCAGTACCTCCTGGTTTAACAGATGGTGATTTTTCAACAAATGTGGCCGCTGCCGTATCACTTTTACGACGAACATCTCTTCTGCTGCCTGTATTCGTTCCGTAATGTTTTGCTAAAATACGAAATAACTTGTTACTATTCGACGTACTTGTTTTTTTATCCGCCCATGTGAAATCCAGCGTTGTATAAACAGCAATAGCATGGCCACTAGTCCTAACACTTTGCAAACGTAGTGGACTCCTGGCTGCAACATGGCTCGTCCTTCCCCAACCTTTGGACCAGATAATAAAGTAGAAAATATTATTTTTACGCTTTGGTATGACCCATCGGAATATTAAACGAAAACTTACGGACCTACTCCGCACCACACTACCGCAGACCACGAAGATAAATAACATGAAACGTCAAAAACAAACGAAAAATATACAGAAGAAATACATGTTCCAATCAGCACATGATCAATTTTCATTCTTCTGAAAATGCACACTTTATCAAGGATTGAAAGAATTAACATTTTTTAGCTAGCATTGTTGTAATTTAGCGACAGGTAACCTTAAATGCTTTCGCAGGAGTCTTGGCTCAGTTGACTACAAATTGGCCTAATATTGATTAATCGATTTGCATATATTTCCTTCTGCTTCAACCAAGGTCGATAACATATTTTTTATACACTGCTAAAAAATTCTAATGGTTTCCTTGCAGACTAAGAATGATATTCATGCTAAAAAATTTAAAAACAAATTTTTTTGTAGGCCAACTGTAGGTCACCAACTGCATTGATGAGATCAGATAGATCGAAACAAGCGCTGTTTGCAGCTACGCTCAAAGTGAATCGCTGGTTTCTTATATCAAATTTGTAAGTTATTACTACGCAAGCAATATTTGCGTGGCGGAGAAACAACTAAAAAATGACAGGCGCCTTACTGCAAAGTAAACCCTTGTACTGCTAGATGAAATTTTATGGCGTAAATTGGATAGAACGGTGCCCTTGTAAAAAAACTACAAATCCATTTCTTCATGCATGATGTGTTGCTTCTATTCAATTGAGACTTAGTAGGTTTCTGTTTATTTTTGGTATCACTCAAGCAAATCAAAAAACACTCCACACTTACGAAAATACAATAATGCTAAAGTGCTAATACAACTAAGTACATCTTAGCAATTTCTGGTGAAAATACAGTAGATTCCGCTTAATCGGGCCACATCGGGATGAGCACCATTTGGCCCGATTAAGCGGCTGACCCGATTATCCGAAGTCTTGCAGTATCTGTGCCAGGGTTGTCCTTGGTACACCAGTTATCTCAGCTAGCTGGCGATGACTAATGTTTGGAGGTTGCTCTCTAATTTTTCTTAGAACAACAACCCTTTCAGCAATTGTTAATTCTTTTTGTGGCATCTCTGCTTGGGACTTCACAAAATTTGCAACAAAACACAACAATTACCATGTCCAAGGGCATGAAATGACAAAATAATTTGCGCCTGTATTTTTCAATTGTTACATAATATAGTTGGCTTTGTGATATTGAGTTCTATTACATTACAAAGGCGGTTTTACAATTAAACCAGTGTATGTCTGACTACAGTTGTGGCCCGATTAAGCGGAATAGTGGCCCGATTATGCGGATTTAACGTAGTGCATTATCTTTGATTGGATTTTGTTCTTAACAATTTGGCCCAATTAAATGGCTGACCCAATTAACCGGCGGCCCAATTAAGCGGAATCTACTGTAATGTATAAGAGCTGGTTAACGACTTTGATGAACGCTTTGCTTTTATTCTACAATCATCTCTTCAGCTAAATCAAGAGGTATCTACCAAGGCTAAACAACAAAAAATCAAACGTGTTTAGAATAAACACTCTTAAAATGTTGACAGTGAACAATCAGCAATGTTGTCGTATGAATTGGAGTGCCCTTTATGAAGACAATAATCGTGAGTTCGAACTTAACGATGACTTTGTCATTGCGCACTTAAGAATGGTTCTTCACGACAATTTCTCTTGCTGGGTTGCAGCAATGGTGCTAAGAATGCACTGTACCAGCAGTACCACAACTGCAAAGTGCGCTCGAACGCAACGTTGTTCAGCAAAATCAACCAACTGTTTTCTAGTAGGCACACCCGACGACAAAAATTAAAAACGACCACTAAATCTATTTTTATACTTCAACAAGCATTTTCCACTTTGGCAGTGTGCAGAAAAAGATTAAGCAACTGTTTATCAAAAAGAAATATTAAGATTTGAAAAAGAGTAAAAGAACTAGTAACCACAGACGCACTTGAGTAGTGCAAAACTTCAAAGGATGGTGTTCTAAAGGCATGTGATGGAGTGTGTGGAAAGAAGGAGTCTAAAAGATATCGGGGAAACATGTGGTGGTGAAATGAGGAGGTAAAGGGTACCATAGCAAGAAAGAAGGTGGCATTTAAAGAGCTGTGCAGAATACCATCAGAAGAAAATAGGATTCAATACAAACGCTCAAGAAATCAAACCAGAAAAATTGTTTCTAGAGCTATGAAAATGGAAGCTAAACAGAAGTTGAATGATTTATATCAGAATTTTAACAGTGTTTTCTGCTTCCTTAGAAGAATAAAAAAGGAAGGGAAAGATCTGGAAGGAGGAAAGTGCTTAAGAGAAAGAGACCGAAGGTTGAGTTTTATTGAAAAAGACAGGGCAAAAATTTGGTAGGAACATATGGAAAAGATCATGAATGAATAGAACGAATGAAATCAGATGGTGGAAACTGATGTAGTAAAAGGACCAGTGGAAAAAGTGGCTCGCAATGAAATCATAGAAGCAATGCAAAAGATGGAATCAAAAAAGGCAACTGAACCATTTAAAGTAAGTGTGGAGATGATAGTTGCAAGTGGTGAAATTGGGGTTAAAGTGATGATGGAGCCGTGTCAGCGTGTATTGGATCGTAGAGGAATGCCTAATGAGTGGAAAACTGGAGTGATTGTGCCTATCTTTAAAGAAAAGGGGGATGTAATGAGATGTGGATCATAGAGGAGCGAAACTGCTAAAACATGCCATGAAAATTGTTGAAAGGGTACTGGAGAGGCGAATACGAACACTAATCAATTTGAATAAAATGCAGTATGAATTTACATCAGGAAAAGGAACAGTGGATGCGATATTTATTGTGAGAAGAATGCAGGAGGAATATCAAAACAAGGACAAGAAGTTGTATATGTGTTTTATTGACATGGAAAAAGCTTTTGATAGAGTGCCAAGAAAAGTGATGGAGTGGGCCATGAGAAAAAAAAGGTTATCAGAGGTAATAGTTCGAGCAGTTATGAGCTTGTATGATGGTGCAAAGACAAGAGTGAGAGTGGGATCTGCATATTCAGAGGAATTCGAAGTAAAAGTTGGTGTACATCAAGGATCTGTGCTGTCGCCACTATTGTTTGCAATAGTCGTGGACGTTATTACAGAAAATGCAAGAACGGGTGTGGTTAATGAATTACTGTAAGCAGATGACCTTGTTATCATGAGCGAAACCATGGAAGACTTGGAGGAAAGGTTTTGGAATTGCAAGAATGTACTGGAAAGTAAAGGTTTGAAGGTCAACACCAGAAAAACAAAAGTAATGGTAAGCGGGTCAGAAGGAGACTTATTCAAAAGCAAGATAGATTCATGTGGAGTTTGTGGGAGGAGAGCCATGGCCAATTCAATATTGTGCACAAAATGTGCAAACTGGGTTCATGGCAGATGTGCAAAAATAAAGAGAGCTACCGCTAAGCTGACAATGCATTTTGTTTGCTCGAGAGGTAGAGGAATAATGGAAGGAACGGCGGATTCGATTGAGAAGTTGTGCGATGAAGTGGAGACAGTAAATGGATTTTGTTATTTGGGAGACAAGACTAAATGCTAGTGGTGGTCGTGAAGTGGCAGTCACAGCAAGAGTAAGAATCGGTTGGGTAAGATTCAGGGAATGTTAAGAGTTATTGCTTGGAAATAGTTTTTTTTTAAGAAAGAAAAGTAAAGTTTATCGTTGTTGCGCAAGATCAGCAATACTGTATGAAAGGGAGGCATGGTGTTTAAAAGAAAATGAAAAAGCAATTTTAAGGAGAACGGAGAGAGCTATGGTGAGAGCCATGTGCAGTCAAAAAGTTGCAGACAGGAAGACGACTGAAGAACAGATGGACATGCTGGGGTTAAAGGAAACTATAGATCGGATAGCAACAGCGCATAGAGTTAGATGATATGGACATGTGCTGAAGAGGGATGATGATAGTTTTTTGAAGGTTGCTCTGGATCTTGAAGTGAGTGGCAAAAGAAAGCGAGGATCACCGAAGAAGACCTGGAAGAAGCAAGTGGAAGAGGAGACAGAGAAGATTCGTTTGAAGAAGAAGAATCGCCTGAATAGAGCAGTGGAGAGACGGAGTGCGAGTTATGGCAGAAGGAATGGGGTAAATCCGGGCATCTCTACTAAGGCGACAATATCGAACAAAAACTGAATAACTACCAGTACTACTGTACTACTACAAATTGTAATGTGTAGCCTACTCCAAGCAAAACACTTGATGATAACCCCACAAGAAAAGGAGGAAATAAAGATAGTCCTGTTTTATCTTTGACAACAAAATATCACTGTAGAGCTACACATGATATGAATGTTGAAGCAATTTCCTTTACAATTGGATGAGGCCGGCGCAGCCTCCTGACCTTAACCTCAGCATTATTAATGGGAGTCCCTGCTATTGCTATAACTACGAGTGTTTCATTTCGGAATGGTCTGCTTTTTGCATGGAGGCGTTTATGTCAGGGCCAAGCAACATGCGCGCAGTCAGAGGTGTTAGTTCATAGTAATTTGCCTACAGTAACGAAAAAGTCGTATGTAGCAGTCCTAACATGTAATGGCTTAATCCTAAAAATACATATCAATTACCTTGACGCCCACTTAAACTTTGATATACTTTCAAGCACTTGCTGTATTAAACGGACAAAAGTTTGTAATTAAGGACCTCTATGGTCAAAACAGAGCAAATAAGATGTTGCCAGCAGGCGATAAAACTTGGAAAATACGTAGTGGCAATGCACACCCGCCATAATGTTGTTTTTAATCGATTGCGTTTCAAGATACTACCAGTCTTGATCAATACATCATGATCATCACTACGTGTACAGAAACTATGGCCTATATTTTCTACTACTTTTCGTTGTTCTCACAAATGTTTGTACGGAGAAGCCGGCGCAGCTGCATTGACCGATACATTGTAAATCAGCAAGGGTAATGGTATGACCTGCCGGGAGAAAAGCGCACCATATAGGAGAAACATTTTTTTCTATTTTGGTTGATAATACCTTTATAGAGCTACCGAGATCAAACCTACAACATTGGGGGAAAAGCAAGGACTCTTTTAACTTTGGGCACACCAAGCAGGGAGATAAGAACACGCAACATAATGCATAGCTAGTGAGAACTTGAGAGAGTTTGAGGACAATCAAAAAAAAACAACGTCACGGCGTGAAATCGCAACACCGAAAGACATTTTTGCTATTTGGCTTGAAAATAGCGTAACATGGGAAATGTATTCCCTACTTTCAAGTTAAGGGAAACGCAAGGTCTCCTTGGGTTCACGTAAGCAACGAACAGAGCACATAGATCTAAGACATAGCTAAGACCTTGAAATAAAAAATTCTATTCGAAAAAGTGGCGCACCAAGTCATGAAAATCTTGTGTATAAAAAATAATAACATTTTCGTTATTGTAATCTATATTATAAAGCAATATAAAAAAATTCCGAGTTTTAGAAAAAATCACAATAAAACCATAAACCTAACGATTTGTAAAATTAAATTTAGGAAGAATGCTTTGTTTGAAAATAGCTTGGCATAATGGGCTTCTACCTAAATATGGTGAATGATTTTGGAGAAGCCATAGCCGCTTTTGTCGCTATGCCAAAAACAAGGCAATAGCACAGCCAAAACAACTTAATATCACAAATACATCGGAGAGGAGCGGCACAAAATCGCAAAATAGGCTTAACATTACCCAGTGTATTTCTGTAATTGTGAAAACAACCAGCTTTGACTGTGTTCCAATCCCTCCCCTCTCACACTTTTGAAAAGTACTATTGGTAGTTTGTGGCAAGATTCTTTCTTTGTCAGCATAACCAATCTTGATTGAAAGATACAGATGATTACCATTACGTGTAAAACAATTGTGAATGTGAATAAAAAACGCAGTTTTTTTCGTTTCAGCTCACACAAGCGCACGATGGGTGAAGCCGGCTGAACTGAAACATCCAACTCCGACGTTACTGATGCGGGCGACGTAAGTAAAAAAGTTTAAGGAGAGTAAAAAAGTTTAAGTTTAAGCACGCCTACGATGAAAACAGAGCAATAAGACGTTGCCAGGGACTCGATAAACAAGGCAAACATGTAGTGGCTATGTGCAACCCCCCATAATGTCTTTTTCAATCGATCGCGTATTTAAAAGCAGTACTTTTGTTTCAGAATGAGATTTGGTTACGTGGAAAAAAACTTTTTATTACTGTTTTCACAACTATCCATTGGGTGAAACAGACGCAGCCGGCTGAATCGATGTCGTAAACCTTGAAATTACTGATGAGGGCCTTACGGGTGACACCGGCAAGTAAAAACATAAAGCAAATGTCTTAAGGTCAAAGCAAATCAAAACACCAATTGTGTTGATTGAGATGTTATAAATGTGAAATTGGCAAATTTGCTTGTAAAAGAAGTTAGTTGTAACTGCACGACATTTCACTCCAAAGCCGTCAATGCTGTCGAAGACTGAAGGATATTGACAATCAATGGCTTCAGTAACAAAAAAAAGCGAAGCTTCTCGACCCTCATATAGTAAAGAGTTAATTTCGTCTCTGCTTTATTAAAGCATTAGTGTTTGTCCCTAAAGATGACGTTATTTGTTTGTCATTACATAAACTGGTGTCAACAACAACAACGTTCATAAAAAAAAACCGACAAAATCATCTTCGCAACAACATCACAATCAACTCGCGAGCAACGGGTGGTTTACAAGAAAATTCATAAAAAATGCGATATTAATAACCACGCAAGTCCCTAAGCACATCAGCGCATTCGTGAATAATTAAAAAGATGTTTGATTGAAAATAGCTGCCATGAAACCTACTTGGAAGTTTGAAATCTCTTAAATCTATAAGAGCGGACTACTTCAAAACATCCAAACAATTGCTCAACATGCCATAAATTCGCTCAAACATTCATTTTCCTATTCCAGTTTTCTTGTTAAGGTCGCGGAGGCGGCACCCCTTGAGCTCCTTATAAACCTCTAGATCTCCAGCGATATCTGCTCACTCAACTGACTCGCCTCCAAGTGTTAACCAAACCAAGACGCTTATGTCAGAGCTTAATCGAGTACATGAAATCTTAGTTTATTTTTTTGCGCACGCTGCTAACCGAACTGGTTTAATTTCTTTGAGCAATAAACATCAACAATTTTAAATATTATCCGTCAGAATCTCAGATAAAACAAAAGCAAAAGGTTTCCGTCTCAACGCCGGATAGTTATACATAGCTCAATCTATTATGATGGTGCAACAACAAATTGCTCAGCCTTAGTAAGATAATGTAACTATACTGTAACTTCGGTTTCATTTTGTAGTAAACTGCATTAAAAAAATTGTAACTACAAGAACCTATCACAATTTTATCAAATCAAAGCAGAGGTATATTCTAAACAAAGTTTCGGAGCATTTTCTATTTTACCATCCAGTTGGGGAGCCAACTACATCCTGGAAAAATTTTTTAAACCAAACTACGCAAAAATCTTGTTGGTGGTACAGAATTTGAATATAGCTTTGAAAAAAGTTGTTTGAGCCATAAGCTTTTCGTGACGCTCTCATCAATGGTGGTATCGCGTAAAAAGGGAAGATTTAGAGTGAACAGGTGTTTTATGTGATTAATTTGTACGTTAGGCAATCAAGACAAGCCATTGATAGCGCTAGTATTGTAAAGCGTGCCAAAGAAAGATTTCGCAATAGCGAAATGCTAAAGAAAGTGCAGCAAGAGGCCAAATAAGAACGCAGCGATTATCGAAAAAGTTTGAGAGCGTAAACAAACTCCTTTTGTCTGCATAACACCGGGCGCCGAGTCTTGATATAAGCAGCCTCTAAGAGATTAAGATGAAAAGAGCTGCGTGCTGCGGCGAGGATTGAAAACCGCTTGTTGTCATAGTTTAATGCACATTGATCATTTTCTAAAAGATGCTGACCAATAACAGAGTCAAAATCCGGTTTGGTGTCGTTTCGTTTGCACAATCTGTATGGTTGAGATCGGCAGGACGGGTCAGTTGTTGTCTCAACCGTTTCGGAACATGTTGCTTGATGCGATCCTGTAGTCGTTGAGATCTTTGCCCTACGTACCGACTATCACAGCGGCACTTATATTCATATATGACAAAGCTTTTGTGAGTGGTAGGTAGAACATCCTTGCGGGTCACAGGCAGCATGCGCTTTGACGTAAAGACCAAGTGGGTGCTGACGGAACCGTAGCAGCTTTCCACGGCAGTTTTGACTTCTTTTTCCAAGTTTGTGGAGGGCTTATCTATCCAAGGGACCCTCAAGTGCACAGGTCACTTTTCTGGGCCGAATCGCTTAAAGGTGGAGAGCTGAGCGATTTCGTTGGCGATCTGAGCGTTGATGACATTTTCGGGATTGCCATTGTCCAGTAATATTTTCTTGATCCGTTCTATTTCACCATTGAGTCTACGCTTGGTGCAATTCATTAGGGCTCGATGCACTAATGTAGATATTAGACTTATTTTACGTTTGAGTGGACTAAAGAACTCCCAACGCAAATACTGGCCGTTGAAAACGTGTTTCCGGTATACACTGGTTTCAAAGGCAATATCTGTTTTTTCGACATATACATCAAGAAAAGATAGACATTTTCCTTTCTTTTTTTCAAAGGTGAACTTGAGGGATCGATGAAGCCAGTTGAGATTAGTCAGGAATTCATCTGCTTTAGCTTCGTGATCGAAAATGGCAAACGTGTCGTCAACATATCTGAAGTATGTTGGAGGCTTCTGCGTTTGAGAAAATAACTTTTCTTCATAATATCCAACAAAGATGTTTGCCAAAGCCGGGCCAAGTGGTGATCCCATAGCTACTCCGTCTATTTGCTTGTACATAGTGTTATTGAAGCTGAGCTCAACTGATGATGTAGCGCTCTTTATCAATTCAACAAACACGTCTTTAGGAATGACTGGTTGGGAATCAAACTGATCATAGAGGGCTTCTGAACAGATTTTGATGGTTTTATCAAAGGGAACGTTGGTGAACAAGCTGGACACATCAAAAGAACACATGAAGACATTCGGGTCGATGTCAAGATTTTGCATGGTCTTAGCAAACGTAAACGAATCTGATATGCAGTGTGACGAAAACCGCTCCAACACAGGTTGTAACAGGCCAGCCATCCACTTGCCAAGTTCATGATGGGACGAACCTGTCATAGACAGTATTGGGCGAAGTGGATTGCCTTCTTTGTGTGTTTTCGGCAACCATACATTCGAGGTCTTTTCGATCCAGTTGGTCGTATTGCGTCATATATCCACTTCGGCACAAGATCGGCTTTGACTAAGTCAAGCAACCGCTTCTGAAGGCGCAATTCAACGCTGCCTGTGTTGTCATTGCTGGAGACGGGATCAAGTCTTTTAAATTTCGATTGATCAACAAGTATCTTGTTCATTTTATCGACGTAGTCGCTTTTGTTTAAAAGGACAACGCCGGAGCCTTTGTCAGGTTTAGTGATAATGATATCACCATTCTTTCGTAAGCTATTGATTGGACGGAAGCACTCTTTGTGCATTGTGAAGTCACGTGAATCTATTGTGCTGTCACAGTACAAATGTGCAAGGTCAGTGAGTCGGGCTTTCAAAGCAGTGCGTTGTTCAACAGAACTGGTACTGTGATGTAAAAGCTGTGCCCACAGTGACTCAAAGTTGGCTAAGATTTATTCTTTGCACAAATACTTGGGTGGCAACCTCAGTCAAACAAGACATAATTTGAAAGATTCAAAATATGCCTTGTAGTATCACTGAGAGCATTGCCGAAACGGTCACGTCTGAGTGAAACAAGCAATCGCTCGTTTTTGATTCCATTCTTTCATCAAGTAGTGCCAGGTATCTGCAGAATCTGATTGCGTTGAAGAATGTTAGAAATTCGCGGGCCGCCCGCCAAAGTGATTGGCATACTGTTCGTAATTTTCTTGATCGCTCTGTTAGCTCTTCAACATCATCTGTTAGAAAAGCGAGTTCCATCTCCGGGCTGTGCCTGGCTCGTGATCGATAAATACGAGCCACGATGTACGTAGGGGTAACTCTTTTAGATATACAAGCTTTGAGAAAGGCTGCAGAGAACTTAAAGAGTTCTGATTTTATTTCACTCTCAATCTTTTTCGATAATCGCGGCGTTCCTATTTGGCCTCTTGCTGCACTTTCTTTAGCATTTCGCTATTGCGAAATCTTTCTTGGCGCGCTTTACAATACTAGTGCCATCATTGGCTTGTCTTGATTGCCTAACGTACAAATTAATCACATAAAACACCTGTTCACTCTAGATCTTCCCTTTTTACGCGATACTGCCACTGAAGAGAGCGTCACGAAAAGCTTATGGCGTATTAAAACCAAACTGGATGAGTTTTTTAAAACTAAAATTTATCGTGAAAGAAATGTGTTGCCTTGACTGCAGGATGGAGCAGTAGCTACAACAAAAAATGTAAAAGTACAAGGTTGCTGATCAAACAGAGGTCCCAAAATTGCAAAAGGTCTACACTGCATTTTTATGTTGGGATGCATTAGCTACTGAGAAATTGAAAGCAAGTTCATCTGAGGAGGTCAGTGAGCACGAAGTATTCCTCAATGATGTAGTTAAGATGGTCAATTTTATGCGTACAAGCTCTACGAAAGACTGATCGGTAGAATCTGCTACATCAGTGAAGTTCGTTGGCTATCACGAAGCACAATTCTTCAAAGAGCATTGTAACTTAAAAATGAATTTTGTTCATTTTTTAAATTTCAAAGTGACCAAAAAGCAGTGCTTTTAGGGACGAATAAGTTCGATTATCAAAATTGTGTCACGTAGCATCGGTCTTTAACCAATTGAACCAACTACATTTGTCACTACAAGTTTTAGTAAAAATCTATTCCTTGAAAAAAAAGATAAAATACGTCGCGAAAAAATGTTTTCAAA
Organism: Trididemnum clinides; assembly: GCA_963675345.1. Lineage (NCBI taxonomy): Eukaryota > Metazoa > Chordata > Ascidiacea > Aplousobranchia > Didemnidae > Trididemnum > Trididemnum clinides. Next base: position 3,557,882 of record OY776299.1, read on the forward strand.
AGCAACTCTTTCAATTTTGAGCTTTCGCATAACTAAATGAAAGAAAATTGTTGCTTAACACGACCACCAAGCACATATATAAGAAACAATTGTTAGGCTAAGTTGAACTGAAAACTACAAACAAAATGCGCTAAGAAATGTTGACCTCTTGATGAAGGTGGCATTAAAAAGATTTATCAGCGCTTTGAAACACTAATTGCGAAAGCTCAGAAGCATCGCATCACAAATGACCAGCTTTAGGTAACAAATAATTAACCTTTTCTTGTGGTTTTGTCGGTTTGTTTGAAATAAGATGTAGATAGTGAGTTCGATTCTCTCTAATCATAAATTTTCAGATTCAATGGTGCTGCTAATTATAAATCGAATGGCCAGGGGCAGATGCTGAAATCTTTTTGGGGGAGACGAAAGTGTGCTGAAGGCACGATTATCATAGGGGTTTCCAGAAGCACGCTCCCCTCTAGAAAATTTTGCAAAATTGCACTCAAATATTCGCGATTTTAGTGCTTCCTGAACCACCTTTAAAGCAATTGTTGTTCGAAATTTGTTACCTTTGTCACTGCTCCACACCTAAGAAACTAATAACTTCTTCCGTTTTTACCCGAGCAACGGATATGCTGCAGCAATGCAAAAGGTTTTTCATAGAGTTCATCAATTAAACTTTATAATTTAGTAAGATCCGACTTTTAATTCATATAGTTTCAACCTGTATTATACATTACCTTGTCTAGTTTCAACCTGAATTATTACACATATAACTAAGTACACTAACAATCATTCATGCAAAGTTGAGTAAAGTGTAATAACCAGAAACGTGCAACGTGATATCTGAAAATGAAAAAATGTGGAAGAAGTTTTGCAACACCTGCCATGAAACAGTAACACAAAACTGAAGCAAAGCTGCTGACAGCCATCATAAAAACAAAACCATTTATTTTAAATTAAGGCGACGATTGCTTTTTGGAAATGGTCGACTTGGTCACCGTTGGCCTTGGGCATTTAAACTAATTCTATCACTGTAGGTCAGGTTATTTGTTTGTCACCGTTACAAGCCTAATGACTGAAAATAATATTGAACGTTGTCCTGAGGAAGGCGCACGCATAGGAGCCCCTTCCTACGTCACTGCGAATAGCTCCATTCGTTGTTTTTTTTAGTTAGACATCTGTGACGTTGAATGTGGAATAGGCTGTGTCTGATTAAGGCGTTTTGCTTGAATATATTTATCTACGCAGTTAGGATTTTTTTATTACTATCGACATCACAATGGCTTTGCATTTGAATGATTAGAATGTAGCACTCCATGGTGGGCTGGGTAAACAAAATTGAAACAGTTTGAGAAGCACTGCCTCACGCAATTCATCCACCTAGTTCCTGGGCGGCCAAGCGGCAATTTTCCAGTTGGTGAGGCAACAAATATTTGATGAGTGAGTCTTTCTGGGGTCATTCTACTCACATGGCGATACCAAGGCACTAAAGACCTCTCACAAGAAGCAACTTAATGGATAAATTTTTTTCGAATTTTCGTTACTACAAATTACATCCGTTCATGATACACCTTCGTAAAATCATAAACAATAAAAACGTAAACTTCGGCAAGCATCATATTTCTTCTGAATTCTGATTTAACCAAAAATAAACATTTCTCCTGTATCCTAACAGCAATTTTATCGAGCCAAAATGATGAAATTAGCTAACAAGCAACTGTATATCTGAAAAATTTACAATATGAAAATATAGCGTTGTTTAAAATATCACTACCATGCCAACACTAAAACCTAAACCACAAGATGTGATGGAAATAACAAATAAAGACTTACACAATGTTTAATTCCTTCAATGTCTTAGCACTTATTTATCAGATATTACAGTGTTTTTACGTTAGTTTTAAACATTTTGTCGTGACGAAGCGCCAGTGAGCTTCCTTCTTTGGTTTTCAATTTCATTACAGAAAAAAATCCTTTCGCTTCTGACGTTAGGATGCATCAAGACTTGAAAATAAAGTAAGCATGATTCAATGACCAAAATAAAATTTTAACATAACATCAACTTGCAAACGCAGTGAAGCGGAATAAAATATTATCAATCCAACTGTTTTGAAAACGAGAACTCGTAATGAATAGTGAAGTTAGATAGCTTGCTTTAAACATGATCAATCAGAATGAGCCAAAAAATCGTATTGTTTATGTCTCTCCTTCTGGCTTACTAAAACTGTTTACGGCAAATTGGCGACTCCGAACCACATTGCGAGTTAATAATTGAATTACAGACATTTGTGACATCGAAACAAAGTAAAAAAACGAAAAAAAAACCATCATTGTTTATGTTATCCCTCCCGAGTAATATGACGTTAGTCACTGCTGATGTAGTGATTGTGTACCATTTGCTGTTGCTGTCCAGTATGCGAATGCACTCTGTAAAGCAAATAGTTATCCAATGTTGTTCGCTGAAAGTTGTGAACTCCAGCTACGAAGCCCAGAGCACAACAGAATCAAGTAATTATGATTTCATCATCATGAAACTTTTGGGACTGCAGAATTGGTTGCAGTTTTTGACGATTTAGAAATGACATCGTGTTCGCAACTTATTCGCTTACGGCAAGGGATCTCTTTAGGAATCTACAGGGCGGCCCAAAAGTCACGCTCCACAAGCATTTTAGTTTATTATGCAATTACTTTGTTTTGTGTTTCAGATTATTTAATAATTAATATTTGTAGATAAAAAATGTTGACAACTGAAGAACGCGTCGACATTACTATTCTTTGTGGTAGAGAAGAATGTACTCAAAAAGATGCGGCTCCTGAATTAAATCACAAGCATCCTTATCGACAGGCATTCCCAATAACGCATAGCATAATTGGCCCACTCTTTAATAAAGTTAAAAATAAGTGCAGCTGATGCTCGTAAATCTGGACGTCCAAGAACATTTGTGGAGGGCAATGATGTCAATCTGGCATGGCCAGTAGCAAGCCCAAGAAAATTAACACGACGAAGGCCCCTGGAATTGGGCATTTCTTGGACCACAATCCAGCGCTTATTGAAAATGCACAGGTTCCATCCATATAAGTTGAAGGTATTGCACCACATTGCTGAGGATGATCCGCATCATCATTTCGAAATGTGTTGTTAGTTTTTGAGCAAACAAGCCAAAGACACTGAGTTCTTATCAACAGTTATGTTCGCCGAAGAAGCTAATTTTTACGTAAATAGTGAAGTATATCGACAAAATGTACGCAACTGGTCCAACAGTAATCCATATTGGTACATTGGCATCAAGGTGTTCTTTGTGAAAAGACCGCATCATTAGTCCTTACATTTTTGAGGATACTGTTATCAGCGAAAATTATCTCGCAAGGTTGGGAAACTTTTTAATTCCTGAACTGGATTTAATTGGTTCTCGTCTCCAATGGTTTATGCAGGATGGTGCAACCCCCTCCCCATTACAGCATCTAGGTACGTCGTTGGCTTGACGAAAACTTTCCCAATGGGATCGGTGCTAGAGAATCTGTGGAAAGGGCACCGCGATCCCCGGATTTAAATCCTTTGAATCTTGCTGTTAAGGGATTCTTTAAATCTAACGCTAATTCAGTTAAGATCAGGGACTAAAACCATCTGCGCCGAAGAACTGAAAATGAGTGTTTTGCTATTACAGCGACTGGGTTTTTTACTTTTTTCGTAACTCAAGTGATCGCTTACTATTGCGATTTGATGTAAAAGGAAATCACATCAAAAACATTTTGTAAGTACATTGCAGAATAAATTGTCATTATAATGTAATGCCGATGGAGCATGACTTTTGGGCCACCCAGTGTATTACGTTCGCTGCCGAACAATATAACCGCATCACAATCTCAATTCAGCAAAACCTACTTTATTCTTTGCAAAGCATCACGACATCGATCGAAATTGCTGAAGCACGTCACAAGATGACAAAGACTAAAGCAGAACATGATAGAAATGAAAAACGACAGTCAAGTAGCCCAACTCTCAAATTAGATCGATTTTTATTCACATGAAATTGTTTGAAAATACAAAAAAAAACCTGACAGCTCAATAAAAAGGTTGATTGAAATGAGAAATTTCCATACAATATTTTAAAATTGATTGAGACATAGTGATTGGGTTCTGAGTTTTAAAGTAGTCAGTTTAGTAGCTGTTATAAAAACCTATCATTTTACTGTTGTTTGTAAAAAAAGACGAATAAAAAAAGCTGACGGCTAACTTGTGGCTCATTAACAAGGCCTAAACCTTTACAATACACAAAAATTTCTATTACCTTTTTTTGAGTTTGTGATTTTATTTAAAAACTAGCCAGCTCTACCTGCCCCGTCAGCAAGGCCCCTCCCATTAATACTGTTGGAGCTAAGAATATCGGTTTAGCCAGCTACGGCGGCTGCAAAGAATGGATAGTAGTGAGAACAGTAATGAAAAGTTAACGTTTTTTGACATTCCCAATTCTCGTAACAGAGTCAAAAGTGCCGTTTTTTGAAAAGCAATATGTTAAAAAACATTGTGGGAAATTGCGTATATTATCGCTATATTTTTCCAACGTTTCTGGAGTCCTCAACAAAGCCTAATTTATCCATTTCCAGCATATGCGTACGTAGGGACTGAATTTGCTGAAAAATAAAGTTACCAATCATCTAACAAATTTTTTGACCTTTCATTGCATGAACTGTGTGGAAACATATCCTCAACGCTGAGGGAGGCGCCACAGTGATTGATGTGAATGACAGAAATAAGGTACTAAACATTAGGTCCGCTGCTTACTACTTTTCGTAACTGCAGGCCTAATTGCTGATCGTGTAGCCTCGGGCTGCAAGTATGTTGCGTGATCCTAGTATAAACGATTAATGTTGCGTGGTCTTGGTACAAACGGGAAATGTTACGTGTTCCTGGTATAAACGGTTAATGTTGGGTGGTCCTGGTATAAAAGCTTATCATGCGTGGTCTTGCTAGGAAAAGAGCACACCAACCCTAAACCGAGTACGTAATTGTTACAATACCAGCCCTCACCAATAACGCCGAGACTAAGGATATCGGTTCAGCCGACTGCATCAGCTTCACCTAATGGGTAGTTGCGAGAAAAGTAATAAAAAGTTAAGGTTTTCTTGACAGCCTAATATGACAAAAGCTGCACACCAAGCACGGGTGACTAGGCCTTTTCTGGGACAAATATTGCCTCCAAGGGCAACATAAAAGATAAATAATTTTAGTAATTTCTCGATTTAACTGTTTCACTATTTTCAATGTTGAAGAGTTCACGTATGAATTGAAAATGACCTGACAGCAGGTTGAAAGAATTTCACCATTTTGATTTTGATCTGATTATATGCTATCCTGGCCCACCCTCCTGTTTAGCAACTCATTAGCTGGGTTAAAATTAGCTCAACGAGACATTGGTAAGTCAGAAAAAACGACACTACTTAAAATGAAATTAACTTATCACCAAGCCTAAGCCAGCATCACAGAGCATAAGTAACTGCACAGTTTCTACTAACTTTCTGTTAAATGTATATTTTTTGTGTGATCTTTTTGTGTTTAGACTACGAAACCCCCAAAAAATCTAAGCAAGTCAACAAGCAACAGCCATCCAGCAAAAGTTCCCACCACACTTTCCAAGACCGCAATTCATAGAACTTGTGTACCAGCTAATTTAGTTTTAGCTTAGTAAAACTACTCGCTGCAAAGGATTGAAACAATCACGTCTACAATAAACTCTACCTCATCAAAGACGTTATTTACAGAAAACGGTTAAGAGCGGAGAATACATTTGAGGTCTGTAAATCAGCATTCGTGTCACAACAAATAACAACTAAATTGTGACACGAATCTTATGGTCAAAAACGATCGAGCTCAGTTATACAGCATAAATAGACTTCTAGTTTGATTTTAAAGTGTTCAACTAGTGACCAATGTTGCCAACAACAAAATTACTTCAAAACGTTGACACAGCTGTTTTGCCAAAAGACTACATGACATCATCAGTGGCAGTATAGTTTGTCGTTGAAAGAGCTGGAATCAACAGTGTAACTCATTTCTCACAATAAAAAGCTATTCTAACTCTTAATCTTTACATTTAATCGATGCTTGAGAGCTATTGATGAGAGATCACAAAAATTGTACAGTAAAGTTTGTTTTAAAGCATATTTACAACTATATCAAAATCTTCTATGCTTAAAAAATTGATTACTTATTGCTACTACTATCCAATCGGTTACGTATCAAAAATTCCAACTCACATGAATTTTTTCCAATTCTTGAAGCTGGTTTAGAAGTGGTTTCATTGCTAGCACCTGAAATATATATAAAACAAAATAGAAAAAATTAAAAAAATACTTTCATCAAAAAGAAAATAGACCGACAGCATGCTTCACATTGCTCTTGAAAACAAAATTTAAAGTCATAGCAAATTTCTGAAAGGGAGAAACTCTTCATCCAACTTTTCAAAATTTAAATTTAATTTAATTTCACCTTGACAAATAGTTTTGATTTTTGTCCTGATCTTTTAAAAAGCACTTCCGAAAACATTCAGCACCTAGTTATTGACAATGCTAGCAGCGTTTAGTGAAACGTTCTAATTAAAACATGTACAGCAATATACTGGCTCTGTTTTTTGCTGAGAATCGTCAAAAGATCCCAACCGTTTGCTCCTAAAACAGAAGTAATCATGCACAGTGTTCCCTCTGACATTTTAGTAAGTGCGTAACTGTCGGTGCGAGTGCAAAATCGCTAACAAATGTACGAAAACCGCCGGACAAGTTTTGGCGAACATTGCTGAACAAACGGTTACACCAGCATTAGTATCATATTTTGAAGGGGTAAAAATGATAAATGCGGCAGCCTACTGCTATTTAGTCAGTGTATATGCTAAGCTAACTTTGCATACCTTACAGTTTGCCGATAACGGCACCCTTCATTTTTTCTTCAGACGTATTTTGTTCGATTATGACACTCTTTATCTAGTTCAGTGCTTTTAAACCGCTTTTGGCATTTAGCCCATTTTCGAAATGCAGAGAGGCATGTGGCCCGGTTATATATTTTTCTCATTTTGATGAGCGATCTCAAAAAAGTTATCAAAGTAAATTTCAGGGGTGTTGTCCAACTAAAAAAAAAGAAAATCAAGAAAAACTTTTCCGATTTCACTCGATGTAAAGGCAAAATAAAGTACTGGCCCAGTGAAGACCATAGTCCACCGATTGAAAATCACTGACGTAGGCCACCATCTCTATGACAAAGGGTCTTTATTTTTAATCCGATCAGGATGCCAGCTTGCGAGCTGTATCTTGCATATTAAGCTATATCTTTTGCAGCAGGAACTTTGACTTAATTGCGCATCAAAGATCTTCGAAGATGAAGATCTTCTAAAAATAGGCCCAAACACCAATTGTATGGGCGTAAGCGCCGAGTTTTCAAAATTTTCGAGGGGAAGAAGCAAAAGTAAGGCGATGCGCTTCGGTGAAACAATAATTAGGGTGATTATGTGAGTCTTAAAAAGTTCAAAAACAAGCAGCCTATTGGTGACTAAAAGGCGGCGGCGAAACACCTTGACATTTCTGCTAAATAAGTTAATTTAAATTAAATTTGGTCACTCAAACTGTGCCACCCTTGCAAGAGTAATCTGTAATCATTTCAGAATGTCAGGTTTACAGTGCACGTAAATAAAATCAATCCCTTTCCGACGCCCCGCATGATCATGAGAAATATTACTTTTATGAAATAATGGGACGTTAGGTAGGTTACCACGACTATGTCACAAGAACAAAAATTACTGGCGAACTTCAATTGTTGCTTAATTATGGTAAGTAATTTAACTAGTTAAATTTCTCTATCGTAATCAATTTAACAACAGGGTTTTGCAGTTGCAAGTAAACTTTTGATCTAAAGTTGGAAAGTATTTGATGGCCAAAGCTGCGCAACTTGAAAGAAGACAATTAAATTTTTTTGTACGATGCAGTAGTCATCGTATCGTATTGCTTTCTTCGTAAAACGTATCTCAGAAAGCAATGATATTAACAAATAATAACAACTTTTACTTGAGTCTTGTCAACTAATTTCACAATCTACGCAGGAAGAGTCAATTTTTATGAAGTTTTGTCTCAAATGCGAAAAAAACAGTGTAACGCTATTATCTGACCAGTTGTTATTAGGAAAGTGATGGTAAGTTTGAGACACTTCTGAAGCCTGTTTACAGAACCCTTGATGATAGTAGCAATAGCACAGCTAGCTATTTTTTTGCTCTTATAAGTTTTCATTCACCGTGTACAGAATGCGTGAAAAGAGGTCGCAAATATTTGATACGTGATATTTTATTTTTGTAAAAAGCATTCGAAACTTGACCGAAGTAAAGGAAACGAGAAATTCATGGACGCGAATACGTCAGAGTTTGGTAAACGCAGCTTTTAAGTCTAGTAGAAAAAATTGAAATGCTAATATTTGTAACTACACGTAAAACTACAGGATTTCACTAAGAGGCGCTAACTGCAAAAATATTGAGGTATATTCTTCATGTATACCCACATAATTTTACTGCTTTTTTGAGGGGGCTACCCTCCCTGGAAAAAAATTTTGGTGATTCCGCCTACTTTACTCAGCGCCACTGTATACAGGTAAAAGACTACAATGTAGTCGCGCGCACAATTAATCTTCACAAAAAGTTTTCTTTAGACAATGCACAACCTTCTGTTAGTTTCTACTATTTAATACTTTTTCTTTTTATTGGTAAACCAGATTAGATAATACACTTCAATGTTGAATCAAAAGACAATTTTGAAATGGTACATAGTGAACGGCAATTTTTTTGAATGCCATAAAGGCATACGAAAATTTTACTGTATTACAAATTACTTTTCCAGAAATTAAAAAACGGCTCGATTTCAACATAAAACGTTTTTATAGAAATTGAAACTGCACTTTACATTTTCTTCTCGTTTCAAGGCTTATTTCAATAAAGACTGGTAAGCTATCACAGCACATAGCTGTCATCTACATTTTATTTTAAAAAATCTGGAAGTGATTTAAAACTAAAATTGGTTAGAAGTCAAATTACTAATACTTCTTCTTACTTTTAGTTTTCATAAATAGCAAGTGAGAGAAAGTTATTTATTTCTAGTTTACAAAAACTGAACGATTCCTTCAAAAAATGGCGTTTTTGTGCTAAGCTGAAACCGAGAGCTATGTGCTTTTTTATTTTAGCAAGCATGAATTAAATTAGCGTTGAAACGTAAAGAGAACACAAATAAGTTAAGTAATTTCAACTTGGCTTAAATGTCCCTCGAAAACAAATGTCTAGTGTGAAAGTGAATTTTGAGAGCTATTCGCTATTACTGCTCTTTAGCTACGATAGAAATTGGCAGGGTTACTTTATGTTGTTTTGAAGTTGATATGTAATAAAAAATAAGCGTGATAACGGCGTGCGCAATATTTTAAGTCGCTGTCACAGCCGCGCGATGTTTATGCGAGACGTTGCACTGCTCAAAAAAAAGCGTCGGTCCAACCTTTGATTCCTATGCACTGTCTCCCATGCATTAAACAGTTGATCAAAGATTTTGCTAGCCAAATTGCAAAAATTTTAACAAATCGAAAAAGTTACCGAAAACCGCCGGACTTTTTTTACGCACTGTTGAATTTTAACTGCGAATCCGCCGGACATAATTTCGCAAATTCGCACTTTTTTCGCGTTAAAAGGGAACATTGCTCATGCATTGGTAACTCGGATGATGATCTGAGCACAAATTGCCTCATTGTGTAGGTCTAGGGTATTTTTATAACTAAAAAACTAAAAGAGGTAAAAACTTGCATGAAGCACTACGAACCCGAAAACAATTACGAAAAACTACAGCTTTACCTATTCTGCTCAGTCAAATTCATTTTATTGAAACGATGAGAGCATATTCGCTAAAGACAAGGGAAATGAAGAATCCAGGAGACTGCAAAGTAACCCCAACTCAAGTCATCAGTCATTCATACATATCATTGATGTAAGTAAGTGCAAGCCATAGTTTGCACCAAAACTATTACCTTTAATAAGCACTAACATCAAGTTAAACAATTCTGATTTTGATCTAGATAATGAACAAGAGCTAACATCGAAAAATGCAAGCACAGTATTGCAGCATTTGTCCTATCACATACTCAACATTTTTCGCCAAACAGAAGGCTAGGTCAAACAAAATATTGACCTAGTAAACAAGAAATAGGAATTGTTTGGTTCAATGATGTTGTTTCTTTGGAAAAAGCATAGACTCATAATTTCCTTTTCTTAATTAAGTGACAAGAAGCTCTAGTGTGAAATTGCAATCACTTATTCCACCACGACAATGCCAAATAAACTCTGGCCTGTGTACCACATTTTCCTTCTAACTTTAGGAATACATCAACGCCTATACCACTTACCACCTTTTCTGCATTCTAAATCCAAACTTCTTTGATGACGGTAAAGTCGCTGCTTTCCATTATTATTGCTAAAGCTAGAAAATATGTTTGACAGATAAGGTTTTGAGTTGACATTGTGTTGCTCCAATATATCTTCTTTGGCTACTTTGTTACTTTCTTCTGATGCTCGTTTCGACAAAGCTTTTTTTCTACTTATCATGATTTAGTATCAATGGTTTTTAGTACCTGTACAAACATATATTAAATAGTTTTAGATCATACCGAGTTTTCAATCATGAAAGTACATTAAAAGCATTTACATAAAGAGTTATTAACCACAGAATTTCTGACAAGCTTAGGCTTAAAAATGACTCTTTAATCATCTAATCAGCAACCATCGCTACAAGTCCAGTGTGATTTAAATCAGCATTTCTTGGCCACCAGTAAACAAAAAAGGTAACCTGTATCAATATGCAATCATGCATGTCCAAATACCCTGAATGAAAATTAAACAGAAAATTAAAATTATGTTAAGTGTTAGAACTGTGTCATGTACATGAGTGGAAAAACCCAAACCATACTAAGCCATAATGAATTTTTTAACCCTAGAACTCAACTTGGTCCAAACTCCGTTTTTAACGGAGTCCCATCCTCCCTTAAAAGCAAAATCTCATCCAAACCTGCTCTGCCTAAATTTCAAAACATCATCCCGCCTGGTACAAACTGTTTTATGACCGAGACAATCTAGCCCTGACTCTACAGAAGACTGGCAAAATTTTGGTCATTTCACTTTACAATAGATTTTGCTCATACCAATAGCTCGACTGGATTACAAAAAAATGGCGCAGATCTGCCCAGTCAACGCAAAGCTGCATCTGGGCTTGATCTTTCAACTTGGCTTAATAACACTTTGATGTGTGACCAAAATAAGTTTAGAAAAGGAAGGACCATTTGCGCATGGAATGGTCCTTTCTTTTCTGAGCTTACACTAAAAGATCACTCCAAAAACGCATCACCAAATTTCTAGTGCAAACTTTTTGTTGAAATAAATGTTTTGAGTCAATACTTAAGAATTTAAATATCCATGACAGCAAAATAATTGTTTAACGTGCAGAATAGAAAAGTGTTTACTACAGGTAGTATCATGATTTGTTTTTCAGTAGTTTCACTTTTATGTGATTACAAAATTACTTTGTTCTTGTTGAAGCATCATAATACACTAAAATAAGTAAGCCAACAAATTATTTTATTATTGAAAAAAGATGGAAAAGATATTGAAGGAGGTAGATGCATGAGAGGAAAAGACAGAAGGTTAGGTTTCAGTGACAAAGACAGAAAAAAATCGCATGAATAAAGAGAATGATTGGGACCACGTGACAGAAGCTAATATGGTAGAAGGACCTATTAAAAATGCTACCAGAGAAGAAATGGCGATAGCAATAAAAGTGATGAAACCAGGAAAGGCAGCTGGATCCTCTGAAGTATATGCAGAGATGATATCTGCTAGTGGAGAACTAGGGGTTAGCGTGATGGTGGAACTTTGCCAATGCTTGTTAGATGGAAAAGGAATGCAAGATGAATGGCAAACAAGTGTGCTGGTACCAATTTTCAAGGGAAAGGGAGATGTAAGAAGCTGCAACACTTACAGAGGAGTAAAGCTGTTAGAGCACGCCTTGAAAATCATTGAGAGAGTGCTAGAGAGAAGAATTTGAGAATTAGTAAATATTGATTCAATGCAGTTTAGTTTTATGCCTGAAAGAGAAACAACAAATGCATTGTTTGTAGTGCAAATGCAAGAGGAATATGGGGATAAGAAGAAAAAGTTGTACGTGTGTTTTGTGGATATTGAGAAGGCATTTGATAGAGTTTCAAGAAAGGAGATGAAGTGGGCGATGAAAAAGGTTTACCAGGAGTTATCGTAAGAGTGGTGATGAGTCTCTATCACGAGGCAAAAACGAAAGTTCAAGTGGGATCTGAGTTATCTCAGGAATTCTTGGTACCAGTTGGTGTACATCAAGGATATGTGTTGTCACCACTGCTTTTTGCAATTGCAGTGGATGTAATCTCGGAGAATGCAAGAGAAGGATTGATGAATGAAATTTTGTATGCAGATGACTTCGTTTTAATGAGTGAAAATATAGAGAATTTGAAAGAAAAGTTTTTGAATAGAAAGAGGCGTTTGAAAGCAAGGGGCTGAAGATGAACCTCAAGAAAACCAAAGTAATGGTGAGCGGTTAAAGGTGAGGTACGCAAGAGTAAAGTTGATCATGTGCCATGTGCAGCAAGAGGGTGAAGGCAAATTTGGTGATGTGTACAAAGTGTGGTAAATAGGTACATGGTGGATGCGCAAAAATGAAGAAGGTGACTTTAAGTCTGGCAAAAGTTTGTGAACTACGTGTTGATACAAAGGAAGGAATTGTGGAACTAGTTGAAAAAATATCATTTTTTGACCAGATTGACTTTGGGAAGAGCTTTTGTTATTTGGGGGACAGGTTGAACACCAGTGGTGAAAGTGAAGCAGTGGTAACAGCAAGAACGAGTATTGTCTGGATAAAATTTAGAGAATGTGGGAGTTACTTTATGGGAGAAAGTTTTTGTTAAAATTGAAAGGATTTATCAGAGTAGCATAAGATCAGCAATGCTGTATGGGAGTGAGACGTGATGTCTAAAGAAGAATGAGATGGCAATTTTGAGAAGAACTGAAAAAGCCATGATGAGAGCAATGTGTGTAATTAAGATCATTATAAAAAGGAGCCAAGAACTTATGATGCTTTGGATGGACCAGCCAGGGCGAGTGGAGTGCAATGGTATGGGCATGTTTTGAGAACGAAAATGGTGATGATTTGAGAAGAGCATTGAATTTTGAAGTGGCAGGAAGAAGAGGATGTGGGGCTGTGGGCAACTGTAAATGACGTGGAAGAGACAAGTGGAGAAGCATACCAATTAGGTTGGACTGAAAAGGGAGGATTTCATTGACAGAGTAAAGTGGCGGGATGGTGTTTACGAACTATTGAGGGGCATGAGGTGAATCTGGCCACCTGTGTTAACACAGACAAAACCGGATTTAAAAACTGGATCTCTCTCTCTCTCTCAGTTCATAAGCGCCTTTATAAATTAAAACTAATATCAATCTGCACAAGTAAATAGGTAAAGAACTACTGATGTAAACAATATATTGTCCCATTTAGTAGTAACTGAAAGCTTTACTGAATAAATAACTAGTGTTACTGTAAAATTAGTCTACAAGACACCAAACAATGAATCACTCCTGACGTGGTGCTGGGTAAACAGAATTGATATATATTTTGTATATGTAACCTTTACTGATGCTAGTAATCAGGCACCCAACATAAATTCATCTACAATTAAGTAGTCACGCATGAATAATAAGGAAGCACCAGACTGGTTTTGCCATTATTGGGGCTCTTCAGTGGCACATATCTAAACAGCAGGGAACCGAATTATAAATTCATCCAGAAAGAGAAAAGTTTTACCAGCTCTGCCAGAATACCATTCTATCCACATTTTAACAAGTATACCAGTCAACTGATTTTGCTCAGTTTAGTTATTTGTTACGTGCTACATATGATAAACTTCCCAAAACTTTTTGTATGCTTTACATATCATTTTTTCCAAGCAGTTAAGTAAAATTAGCATATCCTTAAAATACCAAATCAACTTCAGCCCCAAGCCCTGCAGACTTGAAAGATGAAAATATATGAAGCAGCTAAGCAATACCTAAACATATCTAGTTTTAAATGGATGTCAGTTTAACCGTTTAACCCCGCCAACTGTTAAATCAATGCTTCCACTTGTATTGATTCATCTATAATCAAAAATTTGAAGTCACTGCATTCGTTGTAAGAATGTTTAAAAATGCCTGATCACTAGTGAACTGTGCAAGTTTGCTCTGCATTATCCCTACACAGCTTAACAATAAAAAAGCTGTTGAAAGGTTATGCTGGTATATGTCTTTTTAACTCATTAAAAAAAGTAAATTTTGCAAGTTTTACGTAGTTGCAGTCAAACATTACATGACAAGCCAGTTTGATGCCAACTCAAAGTTTACATTTTGAATTAGAAAGTCAACACAGCCTGTTAATAAACCTCACTATAGGCTACTTAAGTAATTTCCTCATTTGTAACACAGCCTTTACTTTTTAGGCAATGGCTATTTTGTTGTCAATGACATTTTACCTTTAGAGGCTATTTTGGCATGAGTTATTTGTGATTGGTTAATCTTAACCAAACATGTGACTTTTGGTCATTTCTGATTGGTCAACTTTAATAAGGCAGTGGCTATTTTGCCATTGATGGCAATTTACCCTCAGAGACTATTTTGCCATGAGTTATTTGTGATTGGTCAATCTTGATGACGTACTAAACATGTGACTTTTGGTCATTTCTGATTGGTCAATTTTAAAAACCAATTAAAAAAATTTTGCACCCCCAGGTCTCTATCCCCCATGTACACTCCCTTCCAGTGTACACTGCCCTGTACATTTACATACCGGGCCTGCCCCTTTGGTGTACACTGCCTTTCTTTTAATGCCCTGCCAGCTGAGATTCGAACTCGCAACCTAGGTATCTCAAGACCAGCGCACTATCCACTACACCAGAGTGTCATTGATGTAATTGTAGCAAATATGGCTATATAAACACATGTGAATGATTACAGCAAAATAGATTCCAAGGGCAAATTGCTGGTGACAGCAAAATAGCCACTGCCTTTTAATAACCAATTAAAAAAATTTTGTACCCACAGTGTCCACTCTTTTTTAGTGTACACTATCCCAAACATTCACATACCGAACCTACTCCTCCAGTGCACACAGCCTTTCTTTTAGTGCTCTACCAGCTGAGTTTAAACCCACAACCACAGCATTTCAAGACCAGCACACTATCTACTACACCACAGCATCACTGGCAGAATTGCGATTATGGAAAAATAGTCTCCAAGGGTAAAATGCCATTGACAGCAAAATAGCCACTTCCTAATTTTTAATCTAGTATCGGTAATCTGGGCAGAAATCAGTTCTAGTTTAAATCACAAGAACAGTGTGAAAATAAACTTTACTACCACACATATTTTAGGCCTAGTATCCAGGTGCGTGCAGGTTAAAATAGAACAATACACTCTTAAGTGTTCCACTTGCAGTGTTTAAACTGTTTAAATGACAAAGTCTGACACATACCTCACTGCTCCATTGGACCACACTGTTGACATGCCCACTTGAGGTATCACAATCCAGTTTAATTACAACACTTTAGTGAGGGTATCGAGTCGCCTGAAGTCAAGACTGAAATTGAGTGAAGTCACTTTGCACAAATGACTCGAGTCAAGTTGAATCTTAACATTCAGCGACTCTACTGAAGTTACTAATTCAAGTCTCCCAACACTGCAACTTTTTTTGTGATAAGAAAAATATTATGTATTTTTTCTTATGCATGAGTTTAATACTAGAGTTTCTAGATACTTTTGAGCAACTGATTAGGCTATCTACGACCAATTTGAGTATAGTAGGTACACAAAACTTACGGTACCATACCAGTATCATCTCATGTTGTTAGCTGTGGTAACACAAATCTGTATGCTGTTATCACACAACTGTTCTGCGTCCTACGACTAGCTTTGGACAGGTTTAAGTGTCGCTGATCTGACCCAACATACCTGACTCGAAACTAACTCCCCTATGTCAACAAGATTACTGCTTGACCGGTACCAAACTTGTTGTACTTTGTAACTAAGCAATCACCACAATGGAACGGGAGCAGCAATGACCAATTGACGAAAGTTCTAACGGAAATCAGGCAAAAAAGAAAAGGACTAGTACACGAGTATCAAATTTAAAGCCAATAATCAAGTTTATACATATACGGTATATAATATTCATTCAACTTCTTAAATTGTTTTCTCTCTTAAAAGGGTGGCAGGGTTGGCAGTTCTAGAAGAGTCTTGTAAATCTCCTGATCTCCTGCAACATTTTCAAATTGAGTTGCCTCGATCTCAAGCCTAACCCAAGCCAAATTGTTCACGTAATTTATCTACCCATTTCTTAGGCTCTTGATCATTATTTATGATTCATGACAATAGGTGAGGATAGGAACAAAATTAATTTAAATATTCAAAGCTTACCTAATGCGAATAAAATCTATTTAAAAATCGTAAGCTCACCCAGTTTTCCATTTAATTTACCAGTTCATGGTATTAGCTGTAAAATAACGAAATCTCAACCAAAGTTCCGTTCAGGTTCGCATACTTTGGTACAATAACCGAAAGCAAACAATAATCGCCTATTCAGATGACATGTCTTTTTAATAGATATTTATGCATTGGTACTGGTACACACAATTCGAAAAGCTTTTGTATTGTAACACATAACCATAAAAGTGTGGTACCGGTAAGTCTTTGGCGCAACATATACCTACTAGAAAAAGTTAACAGTATTTTTTCTTCGATTTCAAGTTAACTGCATACTCTAGAAGTGATGTTAACCTTTCATTTTGTTCTCTTCTTATAAATAAAGACTTTGGCATTGATTAATATATCATAGTATATTAACTGGCACTTGTTTCCAGATGTTATACGGTTACTCAAAGTTGGCCTAAGCAACTTAAGGACGCATTTACGTTGATGATATGCAAGACCAAGAATTCGATATTCGAATCGGTAAAGCACATGCAATAATTTGAGAACTTCAACATTCACTTGTGATGAAACAAGAGCTATCTTGACGTGCTAATGAAGTTGTTTTCCTTAACGTCATTTCAAGTCAACGTAGGCTGCGTTTGCAAATGCAGGTTTTCGCAACCATGTGAAGAACTTCTTACCGACATTCAGAGCAAAATATGAGAAGAGATTTCCCGGCTTGATACTGAAGGCAAAGACAGCGACACTCTTTTTGCACTCAGTGCTCAGTGTCAAGCAGTGAAACCTTTGTAGTGCTTTCTGTTGTACTTGACCTCAACTAAGGTCTCACCGTAAGAACATTATATCTTATTAATACTATGTACAATTTATTTTCAAGCTTTCCATTCCACTCACAAACATAATACTGAGCAAAAAGTTTCACATGCGAGAAAAAATTCATCATTACATTATTTATCATTATTCAGTCCCAGGGGATGTGACTCACGTTACTAGACAAACATTTGGTTCTAACTGCGAATACAAAATTTCCACAAAATAATGTCATACTTAGCCTATGCAGTACGATGTTGTTCATTGATTCAATACACTACATCCCTTCCTTTCATAACTTTAAGCGTAACAGCATATGACGAAAAATATGAAATTGAAGTAAAATAACTCCACAGCAAAAAATAAAGTTTACCTCATGAAATAATCTGTAAAACGAACAGGTGGATGGTTGTTACGTTCAGGCCGTTGTTCCCCCGAGTTAATTGCGTCCGATGTTGAATTGTTACTCGACTCACACTGAGTTTCATTGTCGCCGTAATACTCTTTCACAAACGAAGAATTTCGTGTCGTTATATTTCCTCCTTCGTCTTCCTCTGCCACCTTCCTTCCATTTTTTTCAACAACTGCTCAAGCAATAGAATCAAAATTAATGGTCAGCTTCATCGTTTTATCGGCTTTTAGCAACACAGTACCCCTAACTTGAATGTTTGGTTCCCTTGCATTTTAATCATTGTCTGCTTTCACTTTTCCTCGTAATTTCTTTTGCCAGACATTGTGCTGGACTTCTTCACACAGGAACCCCTGATCGGGTAGAAGCTCTGATAGCTTGGCTTTCATTTCGCGACCGGACATTGGAAAAGATGGTGACGCACCGGTGGTTGATCGAGAAGTAGAACGATAAGCAGTTAAAAACTTGTAGGTCTCTCTTCTCCAGTCCTTTTTCTCCAAATAGGCAACTCGTATGGCTTTCATCAAAGGGCGATTTTGGCGTTCAATCTCGCCGTTGCTTTGCGGCCGAAGAGGAATTCAAATGTAGTGTTTGATGCAATGTTCTTTCAAGTATTGCTCAAATTCATTGGAGATAAATTGTGGCCCATTATCAGTACATAGCTTAAGGGGTAATCCAAAGCGCGAAAATATAGGTATTAATGCTGAAATTACTTTTTCCGTAGTCACATATTTTAATTCAGCAACCTTCTAATAACCACTGAGAAAATCAGCGATTACAAAAATGTATTCCCCACTGGGTAAATGTCCTGTAGCGGTTAATTGTTACGTCACCGTTACGTGTATATAAAGTGCCTGCACTGCCCTTTCCTCGGCATTCAGTATTCGGTCATTCAATCAGTTGTTTGATATTATTCGATGTTTATCGATCAAGCTTGAATAAACCAGTCAAATTTTCCTGCAAGCATAGTGGTCGGCGATAGGTGAAAGTCTAGTCTCGTGTAGGCGAGGTGTGTTTCAATAGACAACCAACCCTACCTTACCATCAGCCACCAAGCCGCTACAGTCCCAAGATATTACATGTACAATCTTGCCATGGTCCATTGGGTGGAACCACTCTATGCATAGGCTCTGGCTTATTATGCTCTCCAGTGACCTGACAGCCATGACACTTTCCACAAAGTCTCTCGGCATCAGTATCCATTTTCGGCCACCAGGCTTTTAGAACGTAGTCTGTTTTTTGTTTTAGCAATGTCTTGATGGCCCTCGTGAGCAAGCTGTAACACCGGTTCAGGCAAACTTTTTGGAATGATCAAACGTGTGCCCTACAATAGTAATTAACCATTGTCACGAATAAGTAAATTTTTGTTAAAGAATAGTTTTACGTATGTATAGAGTTGTAATCTATTTGTTTTGCCCGGATTATTCATTAGTGAATCTGAATTGTTTGTAGTCCTATCTTGCTAAACTGTTTTCGAAAACAAAAGACCTTTTTTCTTTTGAGTTTGTAAATAGATTTGTAACTCACACGCTTTTCTGATGTCACAATAGTTGTCTACATGACTTTCCAATGTATTCTAGTGATTCTTGTTTTTTCTCAAAGATTTTTCTTTTTTTTGTTATTACCGATTACGTTATTTATTAACGGTGTTTTTCCTGTGTCACGTGATGTTCTAGCGATTTCTAGATTATTTTGAAGCCATATATAACGCGACAAGATTTTTTTATTCATTCAGAGAGAGATTCATTGAGTAGTAGATCAGAGTGGAGTAGAGATTAGAGTGTTGTAAAAGGCGTTGTTGTGTGGTAATTGTTGTGACAGGAGTCAAGCGATCATTTTGGTGGTTTTAGTTTTAGTTAGTCTGATATTTATATAGTGAAGTGCTTTAGTTTCAGTATTTGACAAGCCGAGGAATTCGAAGTTTCAAAGTGGTCTGTAAATATATTTGTTCTGTTCGTAATCGAGAAGTGCGTGGGTTAAAGTATCTCAGTGGAAGCCAATCTTTTCCTAGCTATTCAGTTGCAACCAGACTTAATTATTCAAGCGATACTATACGTCGCCTCAATTTTAAGAAGTAAATTAACTATTTCGCTCCGGCATGTATTGCGAAAAAAATGTCCACAAGGTGGCAGAGCAAAAAACTGTCATAATTTGTCATAATCAATCATAATTAATCATCATAAAATACCCCAAGTTTGTTTGTAAATCATTACTCATATGTTTACTTCTACATCAAGTGTAATATATGGTTCAAATCTCTATTTCGTAAACATTTTTTTTATTTGAATATGCAAATTAGCCCCCCAATAGGCGCTGAATTGTCTTCGAAGTTAAAATACCCTTACCTCAAAGATCACTACAGATTTTATTTTCAACCAATTTTTTTAGAAATGGTCGCTAGATGATACTAAGAAAATAAACTTTCAAGGTAAATTAGTCAAAACTTACCTAAAAAACTAGGTTTTCTACAATTTGCAACTTTCTAAGACCCATGGGCTTTTTGTTAACCGGTACCAAGATTTGTTAGTTAAAAGTAGTATCTAAAATATGATCAGTCATTATCTGCTAGAGGTTAGCCTAAACCATGTAATATTAAGTATTTTTGAACAGGGAATTTCTTCAAGATTCCAAAAATATCAAGTTTAAATAGAATATGTTGTCACTAACAATGAAACAGCAACTTATTTACACCCCTCCCATTTGTTGAGAAACAAGGGGAATACAGCAAACTTGAATTTTGAGAAGCCAAACTTCTGCTAGCTTTTAAACGTGTATTTTAGCTTTTGTATTCTTGGAAACTTGATACAAAATGAAGACTTTAGTGGTGAAATGTTTGCAATTTATTTTATCTTTTATAGGGTGTAGTTTTTCTAAAAATTATAATTTGATGAAGGTAAGTCTAAAATTTTGCGGGGTTTTGAACTGACAAAATGTACAGTACCCATTTTTTATCAGTAAATATCATATACCGCTTAGCCTAAACTATTTAAAGTTATATATTGCTGAAAAGAAAATTTCTTAAGCTTTGAAATGAGATCGGTATTTAGCAACATATCATATTTATTAAAAACTAAATCTACTTTGTTCTACTTACTATGCAAATTTGTTTGGGGGGATTTTGAGACCCCTAAAAAATTTGAAATTTGTAATAAGTAAATTTTATCATCATTTCTTGAAATTTTGACAAATGATACCACAAAAGAATAGTTTTCAGAATGTGTTAATGATAAAGGCTTTGGCTTTGTGGTAAACATGTAATCTCAATTTGATCTCAAGGTAGTTGGCTCTTGCTGAGAATTTGACAATTTTGTTCGTCTGCAACTGGGCTCTTGGTCGTTTTAACTGTTTTTGGGTGTAAAAATTCAAGAGTTAGGGCACAAATTTTACATTTTCCGATGCGTGACGAATTAAGCGTGATTTTTTGAAAATTTTATGAAAATCAGTTGATCAATAAAGTCACAAATCCATTTTTTAGTAAACTAATTTTGTAACTCATTTTGAAAAAAATTGAGGAGAACACTGAAAACACGAGATCATTAATTGATGATGGCGGAAGCGAAAGAGTTAAGATTGAAATAAAACGAAAATTCTATTGAAACGCGATAACCATTAGGCTACAACACAATTCATTTTTAACATGCAAATAGCTGGACAGTTTACAACAAGCCCAATCACCAGTTCCAGTACAGCGTCGAATTTCATCAAAATCAGGGTCTACTGCGGATACTTTCTCGATTTCGCGAGTTGTCAATGCAACAGGTGTAGAATAAATAGCAATTTCACGGACAAAATCATAAGTTTCTTGTTTTGTTGTATTAGTGTGTTCATTTTTGTTCAATCTCGATAAAGCATCAGCAATGTTCGAACTTCCTGGTTTATGGTTGGAAGGTTCACACCGACATAAACCACAAACATTATCTTAAAAACAATTTAGTGTGTATTGCAAACAATGCACCCAATTTGGGTGCATTGCAATACACATTTTTGTTCAATCTCGATAAAGCATCAGCAATGTTCGAACTTCCTGGTTTATGGTTGGAAGGTTCACACCGACATAAACCACAAACATTATCTTAAAAACAATTTAGTGTGTATTGCAAACAATGCACCCAATTTGGGTGCATTGCAATACACATTTTTGTTCAATCTCGATAAAGCATCAGCAATGTTCGAACTTCCTGGTTTATGGTTGGAAGGTTCACACCGACATAAACCACAAACATTATCCTGAAAACAATTTAGTGTGTATTGCAAACAATGCACCCAATTTGGGTGCATTGCAATACACATTTTTGTTCAATCTCGATAAAGCATCAGCAATGTTCGAACTTCCTGGTTTATGGTTGGAAGGTTCACACCGACATAAACCACAAACATTATCTTAAAAACAATTTAGTGTGTATTGCAAACAATGCACCCAATTTGGGTGCATTGCAATACACATTTTTGTTCAATCTCGATAAAGCATCAGCAATGTTCGAACTTCCTGGTTTATGGTTGGAAGGTTCACACCGACATAAACCACAAACATTATCCTGAAAACAATTTAGTGTGTATTGCAAACAATGCACCCAATTTGGGTGCATTGTTTGCAATACACACTAAATTGTTTTCAAGATAATGTTTGTGGTTTATGTCGGTGTGAACCTTCCAACCATTCACTAACCTTGCATACGTTATCTAATTCCTGGTTTATGTACAACATCAAAATCATAAAACTGTAGACGCAAAACCCATTGCTCAATGCGTGCCGACGGTTTTGACGTTTTAAAATAAATGTATTATTAATGTTTATGATCAGTTTCAAACTGAAACTTTTTACCAAACACATACAGTGAACAACGTTCACAAGCCCAAACTAACCCCAGGGCTTCCTTTTCAGTTTAGCTGCAACGACACTCAACGTCTGACAAACTTCTAAATGCATAGGAGATTACTCTCGAAAGGCCGTCTAGCAGTTGCGTTAACACTGCTCCCAAACCAACAGGAGACGCGTCTGCAATAATACGCGTTTTGCAGTCATTTCTGAAATGTCTCCTCGAGAAATAATTTACTTCAATCTCTCGAATGCCGATTGTTGCTCGTTATCCCAAACAAATTTAAAATGTTTTCTACTTAGATCCATTATGACTTTCCCATTGTTGCCAAATTTGTAATAAACTTTACCGAATACTGGACCAGGCCCATAAATGATCTTGCTTCTTTTTCATTTTGAGGTGGTCTGGCGTTTCGAATTGCCTGCACCTTTTCATCGCTTGCCTCTATTGCTTAAATAGTATCCAAAAAAGGTCAATTTGGACAAATGAAACTGGCACTTGTCTCGATTGAGTGTTAAACCAGACTTCTATAGCTTATTTAAAACAGTGTGTTGACAAATGTTATGTTTAGATGCGTTTGTGCTGAACATAATAATGCCATCCGCACTATTTGCAATACCATCACAAGATTTTAACACATCACTGATCACTTTTTGGTATTTTTCTGGTGCCGAACATCAAGCGTTTATATCTGCACAAACCACGATGAGCATCAAACGTCATAATGTTTCGATTTTCTCTATCAAGGGTGATTTAATGAAAGCCCCATTTAAGGTCCACTTTACAAAATACAGTACTCTCGTTTAATCGATGCTGTAATTTTTCAACTGAAGGTATTGGGTGCCTCTCTAACTATGGCTTCATTTGCTCGTCGCATGTCAACACAAACTCTAATATCGCCATCGGGCTTTGGTATAATGACTAATGGCGATAATGCAGGATGTCGGCCCTTCAGGTACTTCTTCAATGATATCAGCGGCGAGAAGTCCGTCAAACTTCTTGTCTACTTTTTCCCGCAGTTGAAAAGGTACCCTGCGCACTGATTGCGCAATTGGCTGTACGGACGTGTTTACATGCAATTTTAATTCATAGTCTTTAAGTGTACCTATTCCCTCGAATAAATTTGGGTAACTATCAAAAATGTCCGAATCGACAGAGTTCACGACAAACGGCTAAATGTGCAACAAACCCAAATCTCTAGCTGTGTCTCTGCACAACAAATGGCGCAATCAATTGCTGGTCACATAATAATTATGACCCAGAAAACGGTCTCATCAAGAGTTACTGCAGACGTTTTCATTTCTCTTATTCATTCAGAATGTGAAAGGTGCAAAATGAGTTTGAGAGAGTTGTTGTTAGTTGCAAAGTTCTGATTTGAGTGAAAGTTCTAAGGGGCCACCATAACGGCCAGTAGACTGCTTGGCTCTCAAATTAAAATAGAAGTAATTTAATGGTTTGCCTCAGATCTTAGGAGAAGCTCATACCACAACCCATTTCAATGTTATGGCCAGAGTGATGGCTTATAATATTAAATAAATATAATATTTTATGGCTATGAGTGATTTGGGACTATTTGCTTCACAGACCTGAATTTATTTTCCCTGACGATACTTGAAAAATGGTATTCACAGTTTCCCTGCTTAGCGCTCATCATGACAAAGGTAGTGTGGGGAAGAAGCGCGCAACTTCGATAGGTATTGTTTGGCAAAGGTATTTAACGTTGTATCTGATGCCTCCATATTTACAGTAGCAGACAGATGGTGGGCCAAGCAGTCTACCTATTGTGTTGCCCAGTCAAACATAAGGACAAGCAAACAGCACTCAACGATCTATTAAGATGTGCCAGACGTATAATATGTATAAAATGTATTAAGATGTATAAAAAACAAAGCATCTAGATTATACAAAGAGATTAAAACAACTTTTTTGCGCTTTAATCAGATGACATTTAGCGTTTCTTTACCAAATATTTTATAACGCAAAATTTTACACGCAAATATTATAAGCAAATTACCGTTTGCGCACTGCAAAAAACTATTATTGGCAAGAATCTATACTATAAAACGCAATTCTGTCTGTCTATCAATTGTAATTCCTCTAAAACTGCTAGGGGTACAAGCATCAAACTTGGCACGATTGATCACCACCCTTTGGTAAGTGTCATAAGAGTGTTCGTGGCGCCATCGTGACGTCAAATCAAAAATATTCTTTTTTAAATTTGCATTACTTGATAGGGGCTAACCGCTTTTTGCTCAAACAAAAGCCAGCTTCCGACTTACTACATTACAAAACTTTCATTTGTTTGGGGTAATACAGGACGTCACAATCAATGATTCATTGCACAACTCGTCTTTTGTATCTTTCTCAAAAAGTAATGATTGCAGAAACGCTATTAAAGGTTCTTTCAAGAGATATTAATAAGGTGCTTTTGATAAAAACAGTTTTACAACAACTAAAGCCTATTTGTCAATGCTATGAGCAATTCTTTATTTAACCACTTTAAACCTTCAAAGCCAGGGGTTCTCAACCTTTATTTTCTTATTTACCCCTTGGCAAATTTCAAAAGTAAAATTTACCCCCAAATATTTTATATATTTTCACTTCTACAAATACCTCTTGTAATAGGTAAAAGTGTGAATTTTTTGCTGACAAAATTTACCCCCAAAGAAGGTCAGATTTACCCCCGGTTAAGAAACCATGTTCTAAGCATTTTTCTTCTCATTTTTCCTTGCACGCTTAAAACTGGCTCTACGATGTCATAATATGAAGATGTTTCAAAAACTGCACCCTTTTTGCAAAATCAGTTTAATAAAAAATCGATTTGTGCCTTTCATTTTTCAACTGATTTTCAAAGCTTTTTCAGCAAATTAAAGGTTATTTCAAGGCAATTCCGACAGTGTAGTATATGTACTATTAACATTGGTTTTTGACTAAAAAAACTGAACTTTAAGACCTGTGGTGTACCTTTTTACCCCTTCCAAAAAGTGGCAAGCCCAGTAAAAGCAGGTGACTTTTATACAAAAACGTTACAATAAAGTACTAACAATTACTGTTCTTTGAAAGCTTAAGAAATTAGCTTTCCAGCAATATGTGACTGCAATTACTTAAGACTAAGGATTAGTTTATAATGGCTGATCAAAACTTGGTTGCCGTACATGATGTTTCATTTTTACGTGAGCAATTATCCTGCTATGTCTAACAAACTTGCAATTGTTAGACAAAGTTAGTTCTTTGGTACATTTTGACTACTTTTTCTTCACGAGCATGGTTCTTTTGCATTGTCTGTCGACGTTTTCAAAAAGATTCATCAAAATCTGAGTTTTTAAATGTTTATGAAATGTAATTTACCACTTAGAAACATACAAAATGTTAGTGCCTGCACTTCACAAATTGTAATTTCTAGAAAAACTAAGTACTTTGATACATTTTGTCTATTTTTTTCGATAGCACGGATCTTTGGCATTATCCATCAAAATATTCAAAAAGATTTATCGAAAAATGAAGTCTACAAATTTTAATACGTAACCAACCCCAAGCGAAACACTTGGTGATCACCAAAGGAATGGACGAGGGGGTAAAGATGGTCTTTTCTTATCGTTTGCAACAAAAAGTAAGTGTCGAGCTACATACGATGTAAATGTTGAAGCAATTTCCTTTGCAATTAGGCAAGGCAGTCGCAGCCAGCTTATTTGATATTCTTAATCTCGACCTTATTAATGGGGCCCCTGCTACTGCTATAAATGAACTGTAAGTGCTTTATTTTGGGTTAGTTTGCTTTTTACATGGCAGCGTTTATGACAGGGCCAAGGAAGATGCCGCAGTCAGAGACGTTAATCCATGCTAATTCGCCTATAGGAACAAAAAAGTGGTAAGTAGCGATCCCAATATTTAATTGCTTAAAATGGACTGTTAGGTCATAATCTTAAAAGATATCGCAATGCTTGCCACTATACGATAGTAAAAACAGCAGCAGGCAGCAAAATTATTCACTATCATTTTGATAGCGAGCATAAATGGTAAAGCCCATTATCGATATTTGTAATTGCAAGGATACCGGTGCAAAACACTAGTCTTCATTTAACAGTAGGAAGGTCTGGGTTACGGCCAAAGTTAAATGTAATAAAATCCCAAATTTAAGAAAAACTCAAAATTAAACAATAATAGCATCAATTTGCAACGCTGGATTAGAAGAAATGTTTTTGTTTGAAAAGAGCTTAATAGGCGTCTATTGCTTTAGCTGATATCACTAAGGGGAAAAGCATGGATGCTATGGCCGAATTAAATCAAACGGCGTAGCCGAAAAAACTTAATGTTACAAACATAAATGTGAAAGCGGGCCCACCAAATCGTCAAATAGGCTTACTACTACGTAGCTCATTTCTTTAATTGTCAAAATGATTATCATTTGGGCGCCGCCATCATTTATGATTGTTTCACCTTTTCTCGTTTTTTCTTTTTTACGAAATCGCCCCCTTTTAAAAATGTGGGTCCGCATCGTTCCTCCCCCATAAAGAAACGATGACTTTTCTTTGAAAGTTTTTATCTCGAAGTATATGCAGAAAATTTTTTCACAAAATACGATACACCTAAGGAAACGCAAAGGCAATGACCCTTGCGGCTGGCGTTGCTCTGCAAGACTAGCAAAAGTTGAGTTGAAGCTAGTCAGCTTATGTCCAATTGAGTTCCCCCTCGTCATATTTATGTCGAGTCTGTTGCGATATTTATTTCGCATGTACAGCACATCGCTAAAGCCTTGTTTAGCAATATATGTGGTTGGAAAGGTCAATATATAAAACTTTTCTTTCTCCCACAGTTCAGGAAATCGGTTGTTACACTTGATCAAGAAACCTGCACATTCATGTGCCCTAAAAATTGCTCACACTTCTTCGTCACTTTTCAGGTCTATCAGCATTTCCTGCATGGTGGAATCCCGTTCATTGATGTTACTGGCGAATGGTTCCACCAACCATGGAAAAACGTCCAGGTCAAGCAGATCTTTAAAGCAAACATTCGTTTCTCTGCACCAATCAACAGTCGCCTCAACGTGGTGGTGCAGCCCCAGACCTCTTTTGGGTTGGTTCAAAACGGCTGTTGGACTTCCCGAGGGTCCCAGTTACCTCGGGCACTCCCCTTCATTTTTTCGCTATGCTGCCCTCTGAACGACCGCACAAGGACAGCACACAGCTTCCTTAAAATCGGTCGCCAGTTTTCTCTTTCTCTTTTCTCCTGCCCTACTCTTGCCCGCCTTCGTCTTTTCATTCTTCTTCTTCTCTTGATGAACGGTAACGTTCATCCCAACCCTGGCTCCATCTTTCCCTGCTCTGTATGCGCATGAAATGTGACCTGGCAGGGCAAGTCAGTGCAATGCTGCACCTGCTCCAAATGGGTCCATCTTAGGTGCTCACAACTTTCCCTGTCCAAATTCAGAACTATTGACAGCTCTCACTCTTGGAGCTGCCGCCCCCCCCTTGTTCTGTCCCCACTCGTAACACTGTGACTCTCTCCTCGGACTTCTCCGACACGTATATCTCCAGTGTACAATCTAGCTCTTTGTCTGCTAATGCTGCACTCCCGTCCCCTCGTCTTCAAACCTCTTATCCCCCGTCGGCCCATTCTGTATCTTCTCCCTCCACCCCCTCACCACCGTCCCTTGATCATGGTTGTCCTTCTACGCCTCCTGCCTCCTCTCCCCTCTGACTCTCTCAGGGTTCTCCAATGGAATGCTGGAGGTCTTCGAGCTAGAAGCACTGAACTACTTCACTTTTTTTCGTCCCACCCTGTTTTCCTTATCTGTATCCAGGAATCCAGCCTTAACTCATCTTCCTCTTTCCAGATTCCTAGATTTTCTGGTCTGCGTTCTGATCGCACCCACTCCCGGTCTGGCATTCGCTCTCTTGATGCTCGCACGCTAGCGGCGGTGTCATCATTTTCGTCAGGCAGGGCCTACTTTTCTCTGAACTCTCTACCTCCTCTCTTTCTTCCCTTGATCCCTACATTGGTTATGTAGGGGTCAACATCTCTCTTAACAACTCGTTCTCGCTGTCATTTCTTAATGTGTACGCCCCTCCTATTCGCTCCTCTTCGACGGATGGCAGAACCGACTCCTTTTCTCCCTCCATTCTTTTCTCCTCTAGAAATCTCTTCATTTTGGGGAACTTCAATTGCCATCACCCCCTCTGGGACTCAAGAGATACTTCCGACCCCCGCGGAAAGGAAGTATTCAACTTGGTCATCTCCTCTGACTTCCTCCCCTTCAATGACCCTGAGTCACCCACCCTTTTTCATTGCTCCTCTTCTTTTCTCCCTCTTTTAATGCTCTTTCTTGATCCTGAGAGGTGCTTCAGGACCTGGGTTCTGTCCATCTACCAATTTTTCTATCCGTCCCTCTCTCTCCTGTCTTTCGCCCCAACGAACGTCCATCGTTCTTCAACTTTCAGAAAGCTCGCTGGGATGGCTTTGCCTCCTACTTTGACTCCCACTGTCCTTCTGCAGAGGAATACTCGTCTCTTTCTCTTTCCTCTGCTGCTGCTCTTTTCACCTCTCTGGCACTGAATGCAGCCAAATCTTTCATTCCTTTCGGCTGCATCAAACGCCCTCCTAAAGCCTGGTGGTCTGCTGAGGTGGAAGGTGCGGTTAGTGAAAAACGCAAGGCTTTTGCTGCCGCTCACAGAAGTGATGAAGATCGCCAGGCTTACATCTCCACTTCTCGACGCGCCTCGTCAGTCATCGCCAAGGCCAAGGCGGAGGCATGGCAGACGACTTGCTCTTCTCTTTCACCCAAATCAAATCCGAAAACTATATACTCTCTTCTCCGCTCTATCGCTGGCTCTCTTTCCTCGTCTCCCTCCTCTTCTAATTTCCCCAACTGCTCTTCTCCCAGGGAATCGCCTACACCGCTTACCTGAGATCTCACTATTCCGTTTCTCAGTCAAAAATCCTGTGTAACAGAGCGAGAGACTACCTTTCTGAGCTCCGCTGTGCCACGTTCCTGGAGGAGTCTCACTGGTCCTTCTGCTCTCTTTTTTCTCTCAATGAATTTTTGCGGCTACCTCCAATCTTTCCTCATCCACTACTACTGGCTCAGATAAAGTTGCCTATCCCATGTTAAAGCACCTTCCTCGCTCTGGCATGGATTTACTTCTTCACATTTTCAATCTTTCCTGATCTTTGCATTCCTTTCCTTTCATCTGGAAGACATCTTCCATTATTCCCATACACAAGATGGAAAATCCTCTCGACTCTCCTGCTTGCTTCCGGCCTATCTCTCTCACCTCCTGCGTATCAAAGCTGTTTGAACGCATCATTCTATCTCGTCTTCTCTTCTTTTTGGAATCTAATTCCATTCTCTCTCCCTGCCAGGCCAGTTTCCGCCCTGAACGGTCTACACTTGATCAAATTCTGTACCTTTCTCAGTCCATTTCGGATGGATATAACAAACCTAGGCCGGGCTCTCGGACGATCCTGTCTACTATCGATTTCTCTAAAGCTTTCGACTCTGTCTGGCATCCCGCCTTTTTCCACAAACTGATTTCGGCTGGCCTCCCTCCTTGCTTTGCTCGTCGGACTCAATCTTTTCTTTCTGATAGTTGCGCTTGTGTGGTTTATCAAAATCACAAAATCGTTCCTTTCGAGTCCGTCGAAGTGTTCCGCAAGGATCCGTTCTTGGCCCTGTACTTTTCTCTCTCTTTATTAATGATCTTCCTGCTTCTCTGCCTTCTTCCGTCAGCTGCTCTCTTTGCGCTGACGATCTGGCCATTTGGTCCTTCTCCCGCTCGATCCCTACTGCGGTGGAGGCCACACAAGGAGCTCTGTTTTGATTGGAGCGCTGGTCTGAGTACTGGTATCTTCCTATCAATCCGAGCAAATGTGAGGCCTCGTTCTTCTCAGTGGATCCCCACCAAGCCAACCTCCAGCCCAAACCTCCTCGTACTCGACTCCCGCCTCCGTTTCAATCCCACTCCAACCTTTCTTGGGGTCACCTTCGACCGCACTCTTTCCTTTTCTAAGCATGTATCTTCGCTGAAGGCCAAGTGTTTTCCACGTCTCAAGGCCTTACGCTGTATCTCTGCTTCCTCATGGGCCCCTCTAAGGAGTCCCTCTCTGCTCTGTATAAAGCTTTTCTTCGGCCCCTTCTCACTTACGCTTCACCCGGATGGTTTCCTTTCCTAAGCGCTACCAATATCACCAAATTGAAACGCCTCCATCGAGCGGCTAGTTGCGCCATCACTGGCTGCCTCTCGTTCTCCCTCATCCCACTTCTTCTCTCCGAGGCTTCTTTTCCTCCCCTTCGAGTCACCCTGACTCATTTTACTATTTCATCTTATGAGCAGGCTCTTCGTCTCCCAATCTCCTTTCCCATTTCAGGTTTTGCCAGACTAGGAGTGAAACCAAGACACTGCAGATCGTCCTGGAGAGCCTTTGCGTCCACTCACCCGCTCATGCTTCCTTCTACCTCTCCTAGGGAGGCTTTTCTTGCTTGCCCTCCCCTTCCTTTGTTGTTCCTCTACCCTCCTTCACGGTGGAGTCCACTTTTTCTTCTTCATGCTCCCGTTCTGATCTTCCTCTCTCTCGCCAAGGTGCGGCTCTCGCCCACCTTGACTCTCTCCCCTCTCATGATCTGGTACTCTGGACTGACGGCTCTGTTCCTTTTCCTTTCGGCAGGGGCGGCTCTGGCATACTTGCCAACTGCTTTCTCTGTGGCACCGAAGCCACTTTTTCCTTTTCAGCAGGCCCAGTATGTTCAAGTTTTTCCGTTGAAACCTGGGTCATTCTGCACGCTCTTTGCTGGTCTCGGCAGCACCAACAAATCTGCCATTTCTCTTCTCTTCCTATCTAACTCACGTTCTTTCCTCACCACTCTGTTTTCTCCTCCGTCTTTCCTTTTACCTAAAACTCTGTGGCAGATCTGGCAGGAACTGTCTTTTCTCTCCTGTTCTATCAGGCTACAATGGGTCCCCGGACACCCATTTCTACCGGGAAACGACGCTGCTAATGAGCTGGCCAGACGGAGAGCGCTACTTGCGCCCTCTGCAATCCCTTGTAGTCTCTCTCCTCTTATCTCTCGTATCCACTCTTGTCCTATCTCGGGAGGCGTACTGTCTCATCGAAATTCTTTGACACGCAGGTTTCCTCGATTTCCAATGAGAAACTTGTGCTCCTTCGTCTACGCTGCAACGGACACAGTTTACTGTTAAGTACTTATCTTTCTAGGATTGGCAGAATCAAGAATCCTTCCTGCAGTGCCTGTGGACACTCGTCCCAGGACACCTCTCATCTCATTCTGCACTGTCCAGCCACTGACTCTTTGGCATTTTTCTGACTCTCTACGACCTCTGGTCCAGACCCTGGGGAGTTTGCCGGCTTCTGAAGCTCCATGGTCTTCCGCCATGCTCCCATCCCTCAGAAGGGGTCGGGTAAACAACAACAACAACGTTCATTTCTTCCATCACAGCTTTCAGGTGTTCAATGTAAATAAGTAAATGATTGTCAGTGACATTATGTGACATTTTGACACCCAAGAGAAGTGATAAAAATTTATTCTGCTTAAAGTTTGCTGATAGAGCTCCAGCTTGTTGATTAAGCCACATATTATAATTTCGCTCTGAACCAAAGTAATATTTTTACCTTGGAGCTTATTTGTTGCTGTATCAATTTTAAAAAAATCTGCTAGATAACTGGTACCTTGATGGCAGGCAATTACATCTTTGGCAAGATCAGAATCTCCACCAAGAAACCACACTACATTGTTTTAAAGTTCCCAATATCTTGCCTTCGCCTTTTGATAACCAACGAACTTCGGTATAGAAACGGAGTCGCTCGAATTTTTCATCGTTTGCCTGGCACAGCTTTCGAAGTAATCGGCCGTTTTTGGCGTTGGCTTTTATGGTGTTAATTGCTTTGACAGCAACACCCAAAGATTTTTAAACTGGATTAAGACGCTTTGCTACCAAATGCTAATGGTGAAGCACGCAGTGCACAGTATACAGATCGTTTTTTTTTCTTTTACTGAAGAAGAAAATCCACGATACCTGCCTACCATGGTTGGAGCGCCATCAGTAGCGCATGCTGTCATGTTTGTAAAGGAAATGGAGTTGTTTTGCAAGTAGTCAGACAAAACCTGAAATAGTTTTTGATCTTTAGTGTCCATTTCCATGAGCTATGTATCGGATGTAAGCCATTAATAGAGGGTTATTGTCTGATGCGGTCAGTCCCGTAGCACTCCAACTTCGGGCCCCCCCCCAAAGTAAGCGCAAAAGCCCCTGCGCACAGGTCATATCACTTTAGAGGTGTAAAATTGAAAAGCTGCATTAAGAAAATACACCACAATTTGTACATAAGTAAACAGGCTAATATCAGAATAAAGCATGCCGATACCGAAGGTGCAAGTCATAAAAAATTCGGCACCGATGCCAGAGTTCAGTAGGACATTTATGCAGACACTGCGAAACGAAAGCAATGACACTGAAAAACATGAAAAAGCTATAAAAACACAGTATCATTTAAATAGTCTGGAGCGAACCTTTTTGTTCGCAAATGCTGTTATGACATTGTCATAATCAAGAGATCGGGCGCAGTCATTTTCGATTGACAACATGGCTAATGAAGATAGTCTACTGTCTGTCATAGACGTTCTATTAAAAGTTTTGATCAGTTTCAATTTGCTGAAGCTTCTTTCAGCGCTGACAACAGTCACGGGGCAAGTTAGTAAGATTCGAAGTGCGATGTACACATTCGGATACAATTCAAATAAATGAGTCTTTAGAAGATAGTTCAGAAAGTCTTGAGCCGTTTTGAGATTGCGTTTTTTTTGTAAAATTAAAACAAACCGCTGTAGCTCAGCGCTCATTTCATCAGAATCAATGTCACCGAACTTTTTTGGAACTCTTTACAGCAAGTAAGAAGAGCATTTTCTTGTTGCACAAGCAAAAGTTTGTCTCGTGTGTACAAAAACGAAAAGGCGGAAGAAACCTCACGTAACAAATTAAAGCGATCCTTTATTGACATAATAGCCTGGTCTACTAATGGATAGAAAAAGTTGCTTTTAAATTTCAGTTCAGGAGTAGCTCGTTGTTCCTCTTCACCTTGGTAATCAAACAATCTTCTTTTCTTTCCACTTCTTGACGGAGGAAAAGAAGGATCAATATCCAATTCCTGTGCTATTTCAACAGCAGATGTTGCGGCACTGTCATAACCCGTTGTGCGATAGTTTTGCAAAAACTTTTCAGTTGCCTGGATTTCCGTTTCCATTGTATGAAGAGAGACTCCATACGATTGAAGAATCTTGCTTGCTTTATTGACTTGGAATAGGATATCATACCAAATAAACACTGACAAAGAAAACTCCATTTTGATAAATGAGCTATCAACGATTTTGTTTCTGAGGCAGCTCTTCCATCTTTTCTTTCTATGGAAATGGCTTCCAAGTCTTTCAGTGCCAGCAACACCTCTTTTAAATTGTATCGAAGAGGTTTGATGCATTTAATTCTGCTTTCCCAACGAGTATCAGATTGTGACTTTATGGACAGCTCCACATGTTTCTTCAAAATTTCCTAACGCTGAGCAGAGGAAGAAAACAGCACATACAACCTTGTAAGTACTCCAAAAAATGTCAATGCTTCCGTCGATGAATTAGCACTGTCAACAACAACTAAGTTAAGGGTATGGTTTGCACAGGGCACGTAAACAGCTTTGGGATTGATGTCTAGCATTCTTGCTTGGACCCCACAATGTTTTCCTTTCATGTTAGCACCATTATCATATGACTGACCTCGACAATCAGACAATTCGAGTTGCAGTTCGGTCGCTTTTTCTAAGAAAGCGTCCAACAAGCCTTTCCCAGTACTGTCACTTATTCTCAAGTAGCCAAAAAATGTTTCTTTAACAACAGCAGTTTCTTCATTACATGGTACATAACGGAGAATGACAGACATTTGTTCATGACGTCACATATCTGGAGTGCAGTCCAAAATTATAGAAAAATATTTTGCCAATTTCAATTGCTGTAAATTTTCTTTTTCAACTTCTGTCGCTAGCAATTCAATTACATGTAGTTCATTTTGTATGGTAGGACTCAAATAGTGATCTTTAGTGTTTTTATTCTTGATTCTGTCTTGAGGCTCTTTTAGGATCGGATCTCTTCTTGCCAAAAGCTCAAATATACCCAGAAAATTTCCATTGTGAGGAGATCCTAAGACTTCTTCAGATCCTCTAAAAGCAAGATTCCTTTCCGATAGAAACAAGGCAATGTCGATAAGTCTCTCTAAAACATTTCTCCAAAAACGTCTTTCATTGAAAAAAATATTCATCTCGCGTTTGTCGATAGTGGATGAATTTCTTATCCCTTCAGCTAGCAACATCCATTGACTGCAGCATTCTTGGTGGGAAATGCCGTTTTCATGGTCTTTCAGTTTTTTCGAAAAACCCTCCCATGTATTTATACCACTACAAAAGGGGCTTAGTGTTTTTCCAAATAGCTTAGAACAAAAGCAAAAAACTTGATCTGATTCCCCAGAATAAACTAGCCACGACCGTGAAACACTTTCACCATTAGGTAACACACGTTTATAATGGTTGGAGGAAAAACGTCGCCTTGGAGTTGTGTTATTATATGGAAAATTCATTATTAGTTGATGTGGTCCACGCTTTACTATATCACATCGTTGAGCATCAGAAATACTTTCAGGCCATTTACATGGGTCATCAGGGATAGGGGAAAATTGAGATTCAGTTATTTTTGATATTGAAGGTTGCGTATTGGCAGGTAAATCACAACTTACATTTTCTGGAAATTCACAATCACTTTGATGCTGATCGTCATAGTCTTCTTTTTCTTGTACACTATAGTTTTCTTCATCCCTCTCGGTACTAGTGCCAGGTCTACTCTGCTCAGTAATCTTGAAAAAATCTGTCATCTTGGGTAATTTCGCTACAGCATCTCGAGCAGTGGCTGCTTCTTTTCTCTTTTGAGCACCACTTTTTGAACGTTTCATTCTATACAATGTCAATAAAATACTTTATCTGCACTCTGCAGTGTATATATATTGTCCCGGTATTTATAGCCAAACAGAATTCCAGACCATTCTATGATTGTTGCGTAACAACGGCATTGTTACGTCAATCGAATATTCAAGATTCTACCAGAAAATCAATCGAAATATTCTAGATTCTGCGAGATAAAATGACGTTGCATTCACTTATGATGTCACAAGCCAATTTCTTCCTACAGTTTAAATCGGTTGTAAACAAGTCTGCTGAACTGAAAATAGTCACGTAGCCAAAAAGCAATTTCAGACTAACTTGGGCCCCCAACGTTGGCCTGGGCCCCCCCAATTGGGGGGTTTGGGGGGCGGCTGCTACGTCTCTGGATGTGGTGGCTTCATCCAATTGTAAGCTGAAAGAAGTGTTTCGTAAGATTTCACAAAGTTGATCTTCAATATTCGTACCATTTTGTCAATTCATCTTTTTATTGTGGTATTACGCAGCGGAACAGTTTGTAGTACAGGTGGGGGATCTCTTTCCATTACAGTGGAAATAGTTTTTTTCATTGCAGATACTACCAAACCTTCTCTAACACTGAACGATAAACCCTTTTTCGCGATCAAGAAAGAAACCTTGTACGAGGCTATTAATCCTCTGACATTTAGGCAAGTGTTTTGAGCAAAGACCTTGCTTATAGAACTTTGAGTTTGACGCTCTCCTAATGCTTGAAAAAACGCAATAGGTTTGTCTGCTTTATCAGGATGAAGCCTGGTTAGGTGGTCTTTCAACCTTGACTGCTTTATTGCCTCATTTGTAAGAATTTTCTATCACGATAGACACATTGGAAGCTGAATATCGGATGGGCATGGAACAAGGCCAAACTTGATGCAATCCACAAGATAAGCACGGCACTTTCTTTTGGAATTAGAAGCTATTACTTTGTAACTTAAAATTACTGCGGTATATGAAATTTAGAAAAGAAACTAAGTAGCCGGCATCAGATATAACAATACAATGACAATCCTAAATTTCCAGAAACTATGACTATTTTCTTGTACTGTTTCAGATTCTGTCCTTTCCTGTACTGTACAAACAGCCTGCATTCTGCAGTTAAACTCATCAAACAATTTTTCAATCAACTACAAACTATCATTTCATTCTTTATTCGGTCATAATGCTTTTTTTGCTTGAATCGTTTTCATTTCGTTAGTATCAATTTATTGAGTTATGAAGGTAATCTACGCGCTTTATATGCATATTCACACGAATGACGTGGTTATTTCACAGAGTAATGATATTGCAAATAATAAAAGTCCCTTCCAAAATTTGACAAGACCATCGCTGGACGCGTTTTTGCATTTCGAATAAGAGGAGGGGAAACAAGAAAAGCTTTTTGCTTTTGCATTTCGTTAGTTTTTGCGTTGGTGCTTAGGGCGTGTGCACAACTACTTTCTTTTTGCTTCCTGCGATACTGTGGTGTGAAAACTTCAACAAAATAAACAAGCAACGATGCCCTGCTCTGCTCTAGATATCTCCTTTTATCTGGAGCAGGCTTTTAACACTTGCATCATTGCATGTGTGTGCACAAGCAGGCGGAGAATGCCAAAACTGTTGGAAGAGAGCGAAGATCGACAAGAAAAAGAATCACGAAGTCAGCAAAAACTTTTTTAACATATCCGTTGTTCTACTTAAATTTGAATTTATATAACTATTTAGAAATCAATTTATAGCAACATTCGTGAATGTGAAATCGCCCCCCATTTTAAAAGTTGTTAAAATCGCCCATGTGGTGGTCAAAATTGCCTCCCGGAAGGCGATATCGCCCCCGTTGAAGAACCATGCTTTAAAGCAATGATGTTTTTCTTTTGCTGATATGTTTTTCTTTTCTTTTACTTTTTCTGATTTGCTGATATTTTCGCATGTTAAGGTATTTATGTCTATACTTTACACTACAGCAGGGGTCGGCAACCCCTGGCACGCGTGCCACAGGTGGCACGCGAGAGGATTTTTTATGGCACGCCAAGTGACTTGACGTGCATGCGAAATCTACCCAATAAGCGTGCGCGGCGCACTCCCAAGCTCAAACTGTCTACACTGCACGAAATCAACAGTCCTAAAATTTGTCAAGCATGCAATTCACTTGACAATTTCTATGTTGGCAATGTCTGTTGTGGTTCTGCCAATGACACTCACAACTGGCTTGCTGTGAAAGCGAAAAAATTGGCTCAAGACAATCCAGTTCATGCGATTTCCCATTAGCACAAACAAATTAGAGTAAACAAAAATGCGATACGCCCCAAGAATGAAAAATTGTGGTGTAGACAGACCTAATACTAAAACAGTTACGAAAACACTGTGTTTCTTTGTCGCACACTCTACTACAACTCTCAGAAAGTTTTGCTTGAAGAGATGGAAAGTACATACCATGATGTGCTGCTGCACTGCAGTGTCAGATGGTTAAGTTGCGGTAAGATTTTCTTGAGGTTCGTCGAATGTCTAATCGAGATAAGGGTCTTTTTCAGGGGACAAGGAAAGGCTGACCCCGAACTGGAGGATGAAAAGTGGCTTGTAAAACTGATGTTTCTTGCGTACATCACCACGCACCTTAACGAAGTTAATCTTCATCTGCAGGGTACAGGAAAAACAGTGATGTGTCTTTTTGAGGTATGCAAAGGATTTGCATCTAAACTGGATGTCTACACACGGGACATCCGAATCGCCGCTTTTCGCTACTTTGAACACCTGAAGGCTTTCTCAGTGGATTACCAAGTTAATTCGGTTAAAATTGATATGTACATTAGGAGTTCAACGTCTCAATTTTGCACCAGATTTCAAGATTTTCAACATTTTGGTTCATTGTTTTCTTTTCTCATCAAGCTCGAGAGCAGCGAAGACTTGAACTTATGTGCATTTGAATGGATGGATATTGAAGACTTCCAGTTGCAGCTGATCGATTTCAAGGCCTCTTTATTGTGGACATCGAAATTTGTTGATTTGCGGAAATCGCTGGAAACGATTGAAAACAAGCAAAAAAACATTTTACCACGTTGGAAATCTTTGCAGGAGAAATTTAGCTGTCTGAAGAAGATGGCAATAGCTTTGCTGTCTACATTTCAAGCCATTTATTTGTGTGAACAAATATTTTCCCAAATGAAGTTTATTCTCAGTGCCCATCGCAGCCGACTTACGGAAGATCAATGAAAATTGTGTGTTCAACTGAGTGTATCTAAATTTAGTCCAATATTACTGAGCCGAGCAAGGAAAAGCAAGGACAAGGAGTCTGTCTGTAGTTTCATTAAAAAGAGTCTTTTGACTGTATTCGACCTTATCCAATAAAATTAATAAACAAATTTGTTTCTTGTCCGTTTGCTATTCACATTGTTGACTGTGCAAACCAAACACATAAAAATGCTTGGCACGCGAAGCTGCTTACATCTTGATATTATTCGTAAACTGGCACATTGCGTTCAAAAGGTTGCCGACCCCTGCACTACAGCATTGTAATAAAATCCCAAGCTTAAAAAAAATCAAAATAAAACCATAACCCTAACGATTTGTAAAACTGAATTTACAGAAAAAGTAAGTTTGAAAATAACTCGGCCTGATGGGCTTCCACTCAAATATGGTGAATAATTTTGCCTAAGCCATAGCCGCTTTTGTCGTTATGCAAACCAAGACAAATAGCGTTTAATGCATTAAACTATAATAACAAGTAGTTTTCAATCCTCGCCGCAGCACGCAGCTCTTTCCATCTTAATCTCTGAGAGGCTGCTTATATCAAAACCCAGCGCCCGGTGTTATGCAGACAGAAAGAGTTTGTTTACACTCTAAAATTTTTTCAATAATCGTGGTGCTCTTATTTGGTCTCTTGCTGCACTTTCTTTGGCATTTCGCTATTGCGAAATCTTTCTTGGCGCGCTTTACAATACTAGTGCTATCATTGGCTTGTCTTGATTGCCTAACGTACAAATTAATCACATAAAATACTTACTCACTGTAGATCTTCCCTTTTGACGAGATACCGCCACTAATGAGAGCGTCACGAAAAGCTTATGGCTTAAACAAAGCTACATTATGATAATGCTAACTAAACAGACAGCATATTAACAAAAGAAAAACATCCCTGCTTTATAGTATATACGAAGACGTCGCCCGCAGTTTCCTTATCAGTAACGTCGGAAGTGAGAATGTCGGTTCAGCCAACCAAGCCTGCTTCGCCAATCCAGATTGAATGAACAGTAACGAAAATGTTATGTTTTTCTGCACATATGATTTTCACGACTTGGTGCGCTTCTTTCGTGACAGAGTTTCTAATTTCAAGGATCTGGCAATACCTTAGGTCTATGTGTTCTTTTCATTGCTGACACGAACCCAAGGGAGCCTTGCGTTCTCTTAGTTTGAAAATAGGAATCACATTTCTGATATTAAGCTATTCTAAAGCAAAATAGCAAAAATGTCTTCCGCGTGGTGCGATTTCACACAGTGACGCTGTTTTATTTTGATTGTCCCTCAAACTTTCTCAAGTTCTCACTGGCTACGCATTATGTAGCATGTTGTTTTCTCCCTGCTTGGTGTGCCCTAGAAAGTTGAAAGAGTTTTTGCTTTTGCGATTCGACACAATGACGTTTTTTTTTGAGTTTCACTCAAACTTTCTCAATGTTCCTGCTGGCTACGCATTACCATTCATGTTAGTTTTTCCTTGTTTAGGTATGCTCAAAGAAGTTAAATGAGTCCTTGCTTTTCGCAAAATTTTTGGGCTTGGCTCCGGTAGCTCTATAAAGCTAATACCAAATAAAATAGAAAAAATGTTTCTAGTAAG
The DNA here is from genome assembly GCA_963675345.1 of Trididemnum clinides. Taxonomy (NCBI): domain Eukaryota; kingdom Metazoa; phylum Chordata; class Ascidiacea; order Aplousobranchia; family Didemnidae; genus Trididemnum; species Trididemnum clinides. The sequence continues at coordinate 3,598,235 of OY776299.1, forward strand.
TTTGGTGCGATTTAACCCCGGCAGGGCATACCATGATCTGTGCCGATTTAAAACATATCAGTTATGCAGCTGCGCCAGCTTCACTGTACAAACATTTGTGACAGCAACAACGAAATGCTTTAGTAAATACAAGCCATAGTTCCTGTACATGTAATGGTGATCTTTTTGATCTATTAGTCAAGACTGGAAGTATTCAGAAAGAAAGAATGATGCTACAAACTAACATTTGTAATTTTTTAAAGTGTAAGGTGGGGAGGAGGTGAAACAATCATAAATGATGGCGGCGCCCAAATGATAATCATTTTGACAATTAAAGAAATGAGTTATGTAGTGGTAAGCCTATTTGACGATTTGGTGGGCCCGCTTTCACATTTATATTTGTCTAACTATGGTGATGCCTCACCTGCATTCTCAATTTCCCGTAATCCACACCAGCATCTCACATGCCAGCTATTCATGATCTTTCCCACAAAACTAAATCTGTACTAGCCTATTGCAGGCTAGTCCATCCAACAGTGTTTCCGGCATAAAATGCAAATATGCCCCTCTGGGCAATTTCAGATCATGCCATCGATCCATTGCTGCATTACTGCATAGACCTCATACAAGGGCAATGGTTTTGACCTATATCACATAGGCGCTTCACATGTTTCAACCGCATTGCGCTAGAATCAACATGCAGGGATAGCATTTGAGTATAATGTCAGCCTATTACACAGTCAGTATAACACAAAATAACAACACGGGACAACGTTGTTTCGGGTTACTGACCCTCATCAGCCGTATGCTTATTTTCTGCAATACCCTGTACAAAACACTCCTACCATCCTTCTTTGGTTCAACCAAGGACCAAAGAGCATATTTGTAATTCATGCAATTTAATAGAATGCCAAAACTTCAAATGTCTAACTATGGTGATGCCTCAGCTGCATTCTCAATTTCCCTTAATCCACACCAGCATCTCACATGCCAGCTATTCATGATCTTTCCCACAAAACTGAATCTGTACTAGCCTATTGCAGGCTAGTCCATCCAACAGTGTTTCCGGCATAAATAAGCATACGGCTGATGAGGGTCAGTAACCCGAAACAACGTTGTCCCGTGTTGTTATTTTGTGTTATACTGACTGTGTAATAGGCTGACATTATACTCAAATGCTATCCCTGCATGTTGATTCTAGCGCAATGCGGTTGAAACATGTGAAGCGCCTATGTGATATAGGTCAAAACCATTGCCCTTGTATGAGGTCTATGCAGTAATGCAGCAATGGATCGATGGCATGATCTGAAATTGCCCAGAGGGGCATATTTGCATTTTATGCCGGAAACACTGTTGGATGGACTAGCCTGCAATAGGCTAGTACAGATTTAGTTTTGTGGGAAAGATCATGAATAGCTGGCATGTGAGATGCTGGTGTGGATTACGGGAAATTGAGAATGCAGGTGAGGCATCACCATAGTTAGACATTTGAAGTTTTGGCATTCTATTAAATTGCATGAATTACATTTATATTTGTTGCATTAAGTTTTTTCGGCTACGCTGTTTGATTTAATTCGGCCATAACATGAAAAGGGGCCGATGCTTTTCCCCTAAGTCTTATTAGCTAACGCAATAGACGCCTATTAAGCTCTTTTCAAACAAAAACGTTCCATCTTAACCCAGTGTTGCAAATTGATACTATTATTGTTTAATTTTGAGTTTTTCTTAAATTTGGGATTTTATTACACTTAATTTTGGCCGTAACCCAGACCTTCCTACTGTTAAATGAAGATTAGTGTTTTGCACCGGTATCCTTGCAATTACAAATATCGATAATGGGCTTTACCATTTATGTTCGCTATCAAAATGATAGTGAATGATTTTGCTGCCTGCTGCTGTTTCCACGATGTAGTGAAAATCATTGCTATATCATTTGTCATTATGACCTAACAGTGCGTTTTGAAAGGATTTTAGACAGAAGGAAAAATCATGCTTAAAATACACTTGGATAAATAATCGCTGGTAGCACCTTCAAACAGCGTAAGATATTACATTTAGCAAAAACGAACGTTTCTTGAAACGCAATCGATTGAAAACAACATTGTGGGCGAGTGTGCATAGCCACTACGTATTTCCCAAGTTGATCGCGTGCTGGGAACATCTTATTGCTCTGTTTTCACCATAGGCGTTGTTAGACTAAAAACAGACTTTTTCAGTTATATTTCGGAAGTGCTTGAAAGCATATGAAAGTTGTGGGAGGCCCCAAGACAATTGATATGTATTTTCAGGATTAAGCCATTAAATACTAGGACCGCTACATACGACTTTTTCGTTACTGTAGGCAAATTACTATGAACTAACGCCTCTGACTGCGCGCATGTTGCTTGGCCCTGACATAAACGCCGCCATGCAAAGAGCAAACCATTCCGAAATGAAGCACTCGTAGTTTAGTTATAGCAATAGCTAAGGCCCTTATTAATAATGCCGAGGTAAGAATAATAAATCAGGAAGCTGCGCCGGCCTCATCCAATTGTAAAGGAAATTGCTTCAACATTTATATGATACTAGCCGGAGTCGCCCAGCAGGGGCCATCCAATAGTAATGTCGGGGTTTAGTATTTTGGTTCGCCCGGGTGCGCCGGCTTCACCCATCGGGCTCTTGTGTGAGCAGTAGTGAAAAGTTAATAAATTTTATCCACTTTCACAATTCTTGTACACGAAATTGTGATCATCATATTATTTTAATGATGACTGGCAATGCACACAAAGACACTAATTCTTGTTAATACTTGTAAGGAGAAGGGATTGTACAAAATCAAATCTGATTGTAGCGGCAAAATAATGGTTGCTTTCACAATTAAAGAAAAATCTTTTTAAATGGCAAGCCTATTGTGCGATGTGGGGCTTCCCTTTTCCTATTTATGTTTGTGGTATTAAGTTCCTAATTTGGCTGCACTAATGGCCTTGTTTCCGGCATAGCGACAAAAGCGGCTATTGCTCTCTCTACATTCAGTTTTATAAATTGTTATGGTTATGGATTTATGTTGCAAATTGATGCTAGTATTGTTTAATTTTAAGTTTTTCTTAAATTTATGATTTTATTACATTTAACTTTGGCCTTAATGCAGACCTACCTACTGTTAAATGAAGAATGGTGTTTTGTATCGATAAGCCTGTAGCACTGCGCACTACCTTATTGTTCCACTTAATTAGTTTTTATGCACCATTAATTTCCACGTATCACTTCACATTACAACTCTTGATTTGAATTTAATGCCGACGTGTCAGTTAAAGAAGGACACGTTGGCGTACAGGCGTGGCTCGGCGTGGGAGCCAACTTAAGTTTGTGATATCAAATTTGTGTTTATATTTAAATACTAATCTTTTGTTTTGTATTCTATTTGAATAAGATTTACTTAAATAAAATGTGTTTAAATTTTTACTAAAGTAGATATTTGAGTGAGCAACGAATAGGACTTCCACATCTCGTATATTCAAAAGAACACCCTATCTGCAAGAACAGAGAGAGAGAGAGCGCTGCCGTTGCGCCACAAGTCTATCTTTGCAATAACAAATATCAGTAATGGGCTTTACCATTTATGCTCGCTATCAAAATGATAGTGGATAATTTTGCTGCCTGCTGCTGTTCGCACTGTATTAGTGTTTTGCACCGATATCCTTAGTGTTTAGTGTTTTGCACTAAACTAAACTAAAATGAAGATTAGTGTTTTGCACCGATATCCTTGCAATTACAAATATCAGTAATGGGCTTTACCATTTATGCTCGCTATCAAAATGATAGTGGATAATTTTGCTGCCTGCTGCTGTTTTTACTATATAGTGGCAAGCATTGCTATATCATTTAAGATTATGACCTAACAGTCCATTTTAAGCAATTAAATATTGGGATCGCTACTTACCACTTTTTTGTTCCTATAGGCGAATTAGCATGGATTAACGTCTCTGACTGCGGCATCTTCCTTGGCCCTGTCATAAACGCTGCCATGTAAAAAGCAAACTAACCCAAAATAAAGCACTTACAGTTCATTTATAGCAGTAGCAGGGGCCCCATTAATAAGGTCGAGATTAAGAATATCAAATAAGCTGGCTGCGACAGCCTTGCCTAATTGCAAAGGAAATTGCTTCAACATTTACATCGTATGTAGCTCGACACTTACTTTTTGTTGCAAACGATAAGAAAAGACCATCTTTACCCCCTCGTCCATTCCTTTGGTGATCACCAAGTGTTTCGCTTGGGGTTGGTTACATATTAAAATTTGTAGACTTCATTTTTTGATAAATCTTTTTGAATATTTTGATGGATAATGCCAAAGATCCGTGCTATCGAAAAAAATAGACAAAATGTATCAAAGTACTTAGTTTTTCTAGAAATTACAATTTGTGAAGTGCAGGCACTAACATTTTGTATGTTTCTAAGTGGTAAATTACATTTCATAAACATTTAAAAACTTCAGATTTTGATGAATCTTTTTGAAAACGTCGACAGATAATGCAAAAGAACCATGCTCGTGAAGAAAAAGTAGTCAAAATGTACCAAAGAACTAACTTTGTCTAACAATTGCAAGTTTGTTAGACATAGTAGGATAATTGCTCACGTAAAAATGAAACATCATGTACGGCAACCAAGTTTTGATCAGCCATTATAAACTAATCCTTAGTCTTAAGTAATTGGAGTCACATATTGCTGGAAAGCCAATTTCCTAAGCTTTTAAAGAACAGTAATTGTTAGTACTTTATTGTAACGTCTTTGTATAAAAGTCACCTGCTTTTACTGGGCTTGCCACTTTTTGGAAGGGGTAAAAAGGTACATTACAGGTCTTAAAGTTCAGTTTTTTTAGTCAAAAACCAATATCAATAGTAGCCTACATATACTACACTGTCGGAATTGCCTTGAAATAACCTTTAATTTGCTGAAAAAGCTTTGAAAATCAGTTGAAAAATGAAAGTCACAAATCGATTTTTTATTAAACTGATTTTGCAAAAAGGGTGCAGTTTTTGAAAACATCTTCATATTATGACTGCGATAGCGCACATTTGTTGATCGTACGAGACATATTATGACATCGTAAAGCCAGTTTTAAGCGTGCAAGGAAAAATGAGAAGAAAAATGCTTAGAGGGCTTAAAGTGCTTAAATAAAGAACTGCTCGTAGCTTAGTCAAATAGGCTTTAATTTTTGTAAAACTGTTTTTATCGAAAGCACCTTGTCAGTATCTTCTAAAGCAGTGTATAATCGCGTTTCTACGATCATTACTTTTTGAGAAAGCACAAAAAACCGATTAGGCAATGAATCATTGATTGTGACGTCCTTTTAGACTTCAAACAAATGAGAGTTTTTGAAATATGGTAAGTCGAAAGCTGGCTTTCGTTTTAGCGAAAAGCGGTTGTCCTCTGTCAAGTAATGCAATTTAAAAAAAACTGATTATGACGTCATCACGACATCACAAATCCCCTTATGACACTCACCAGGGGATAGCGATCAATTGTGCCAAGCTTGATGTTTGTACACGCCCAGCAGTTTTGAAGGAGTTGAGACAGACACGCAGGTAGAATTGCGCTTTGTATAATAGACTAGCCGGCGTCGCCCCGCAGGGCTACCAGTCAATTAATTACTGTTAGTAACATCGGTTCTGCCAGCTTCGCCGGCTTCAACCAAATTGTTTTTAAGAACATAAGCGATAAATTGATGCTAATGGGTTATCGCTAGGGCAACCAATTTTTGACCTAAAAATCTTAAAATTTTGACTTAAAATTTTACAAATTTTGACCTTATTTTGACCAATAAGTTCATGCGCTTGCAACTGTGCAAAATGCAAAAATTTTATTAGAAATCAAACTGTTAGCATGAAAGTCTACTTGTTTCCAATCAAATAACACAAAAACGAAAAAACATGAAAGACTCAAGCAAACTACAGGTAAGAAACAGGTAACGAAAGTTGCTCGAAAAAGAACAAGAGATGAGTATGCAGTATCTTTCAGTATTCTGAAGTCACTGACAGGATTATGCGGTGTTGTACTTCAGCATCAAGTAGTGACTCACGTTATCGTCTTTAAAGTTTCTGTTTCTCGACAGAAGTTTTCCTAAAATAGAAAAGCTTCTCTCTACTGAAGCAGAGGTTGCTTGGGAGTTGCTTAGCAGGCTGTACAAATGAGGCGAAATATCACCTCGTCCCATTTTCACAATGCAGTTGATGTCATTCCTTGACATTCTTTCTTGAATATATCTTCCAATTTGGCAGCCATCAACACCAAAGTCAAGGGATGTCATTTTTTGATAAGCTTCTCGAATAGTGCAACGGCTGTCTTCCATCTTTTGAATTGCGTCAACTAGTGCACTGTACTGCTCCTCTATTTCTACAAGTTGAGTAGCTAAGTTGGGAGCTTTTACAGCTTCTTGAGCACGCCGCACGAGGACACCGTCATCATGGAAGCCTTGCAGAATATTTCTAACTTCTGGAAGATTTCTTGAGTATTAGAAAGCAGCTATCAACCAACTGCCCCACCTAGTTACAACTGGCTGTGGAGGTTGGCCGATGGAATTAAAAAAAGCTCTTCTTGATCTCTTCTTAATGGTCACTGCTTTTACCCTGGCAACCAACTCATCAACAGCAGGGTAGTTATCTCTCACTTTCATAGCACAATTATGCAGAAGATGAGCCATGCATGTTACCTGGAAGAGCCTGGGATATACCGGTACGGTAGTTTTTTTAACAGGACTCCAGCAGCAGTCATGTATCTCGCTGCGTCCGTTAACAACAAGCAAAAGTTTTCTCGTGCAACACCAAGAGAGTGAACTGCATCGTCAATTTCTCGAGTTACGATGTTACTGTCCACAGACTGCGAAAGAGTCTTACAGTTGAATAGCAACGTTTTTTCAGGAGCTGTCAACTTACCAACTAAGATATTCAAAAACTGTTTGCCATTTATGTCACTCTCATCTACAACCATAAACATTTCTTGGTCTTTCAAATAATCTTTCAATCGTAATGCTTCTTCTTTAACTAACTTCTCAACTTTCGAACGACATTTTCCCTCGGAAGGTAACGGATTACCAAGCTCTTTAAACAAAGATGACAGGTGGCTATTTCTCAACTTGTGCAATGGTATGTCAGCACAAAAGAACGCCTTAGTAACTTTTTCTGCAAAATCCGGTATAGGAGTTTTAAGAAATATTTGCGTACTTGCCTTTTCATGTAAGAAGCCTCTTTGGTGTTTTGCACTGCCACGATGTGAATCCACCATAAACTTTTTGTCGCATTTCACAATGCAGTCACAGACTTTGCAAAAGAGTTCACCTTTAGGTGTTGAGGTAAACTCAGAATCGTATTCATGCAGTATATTACGAACTTTGGAAGAATATGATTGCTTAACCTTAGGCATGATAGCTAGAAGCAAACGAAAACACCAGTAAGCTAAAATTGAACACTGTATGCAAAATGACTTGAGCATTTAACTAACCTAGAAGAGAGACCACATTACCTGCCTTCCACGCCAAGTCTACTTAATATTCAATCGCCCATTAGTGGGCAATAAAAAACTATTACGTCACAATTTGCACAATAGACCCACTGAAAGCTGAGACATGTGAACGCAATGGTGGTAAATCAACTAATTCAACGGCAAAATCTAGCCTAGCACAACTTACCTAATTTATTCGTGAGTCGTGGCACTGAAATAATTAATGTCGAGAAGAAAATGTGCTAAATTTTTTTTTGACCTAACGCTGAATTTTGACTTTTTCTTGACTTAATAACTTTGAAACCTCTCATCGCATCGATCGGAAATTTAGTTTGTGGACGTTTCATCACTTCTAAACAAGGCAGAAAAAATTTGACTTTATTGACTTTTGGTTGCCCTAGTTATCGCTAATCTCGATAGTACTAAGATTGCTTTCAATTAAGAAAGATCTTACTAACTTTCTGTGATTTCACAAAGTCGTCCGTTCTTTCAAATATGTGTAGGAGAAAAAACACAAAGATGGAAATTAGCGCCACAATGACTTTTGCTTCGCGATAACACAAATCAGTTACTTGGTGGTATGCATTTTTTACGACCTAGTAAAACCCCCCTTGCATAAATGATGTTCTTAGTGCGGATCTTTCCGTCGCTTTTTATGCGGCCCTCTTCCGAGAAACTTACAAGTGTTAGATATTAGGACCACTACTTGCTACTTTTTTGTAATTGTGTGCCTATTTGTACAACCTGGAGCAGTGTTTCTCAACCTTTTTTGTGTCGTTGCTCACTTCAAAAACGCAAAAATTTTTGCGGCCCACTTAAAAAAGATTATAAGGCAATAATTAAAATGTCGCTAAAAGAAGCCTAAGAAACACGTAGGATAACAAATTTGTAAGGCTAGATTCTAGCCGCTAAAAGAACTTACGATTCCTCTGTTGGCTAAAACGAAATAGTGAAGTTGATCTCCAAAAAAATAAAGGTCATCACCTTTCAAGGTAACAGGAGGGTGTCACAGTCAGCTAATTGCTATCACAAGATTCCGTTACTGACTGTTCATATGGCCCAGTATTTCTCAAATTTTTTAGGCACGTGACCCATTTCCAAAATACACAGAGGTTTGTGGCCCACCCGACTTACGTGCTGTGGCCCACCGGTTGAGAACCAGTGACCTAGAGCCTCTGGTTAGGCGCATGTTACTTGGTCCTGGCATAAATACAACTAGGGAAAGAACAAACTAATTTAAAGAGATGCAATTGCAGTTGCTACAATTTCATCAGTAATATCGTCGTTAAGAACATTGGTAATTGTGAGAACAATAATGAAAAGTTCATGTGTGTTTGACATAGATAATTCTCGTTCCAAAATGCAAAATACCGTTTTTTAAAGGAAATCCATTAAGCCTAAGAAAACATTATAAGGGGATGCGCATGGCCGCTTTATTTCTTCCCGCGTTTTTGGAGTTCCTGGCCAAATCTTGCTCGCCTTCTTTGTTACTTAGAAAGTGTACTTGCTCACTTGATACAGCCAACGATTTAAAAAGGTTGATTGATTCATTTTATAAAGTGCAAGGAAGCATAACTTAAATGTTCTGGAGTAGAGGGACGATTTAGATGAACGCTTTTGAAAACTTTGATAAATAATGCCAACGAACCATGCTTTTGAGGAAGAATAGTGAAATGTACTAAAGGAATGCACTTACTTTTTTGTAGAATTTCAATTTTGTTAGGCCAAGACACCAACATTTTGAGTGTTTTTGACCTGCAGGCTAGTTTGAAGTTTTTAGACACCATGTCGAGATAATCTATTTGAAAATTAAGGTAAATAACGGCAAAGAAGCATGCTTTCGATAAAAAATAGTCAAAATGCACCAAAAAACAAACTTTATATAAAAATTGCTAGTTACTTAGGTATAGTAGGATGATTGTTTAACTAAAAACAAAAAATCATATATGACATCCAATTTTCGATTAGCTGTTATAACTAATCCTTAGGCCTAAGCAATTGGAGTTACATATTGCCAGAAAGCAAATTTCTTCAGCTTTCAAATGACACTAATTGCTAGTACCTTGTGATCTCTTTGTATTACAACTATCTGTTTTTACTCAGGCTATCACTTTTTAAAAATGGGTAAAAAGTTACTCCACAGGTGCTAAAGTTCAGTATTTTTAGTGTAAAACTAGTAATAAATGTATAAATTATAAATTATTAAAATTGCCTTGAAATAATCTTTAATTTGTTGAATAGAGTTTAAAAATCGGTTGAGAAATGAAATCACATATCAGGTTCTAATTAAAGTGATTTTGTAAAAATGTTGCAATTTTCAAAAAAAATTATCATATCGTAGTCTGTGTTAGCGAAAGATCGTGTTGATCGTACCAGACGTATTTTAACATCATAAAGTGAGTTTGAAGCGTGCAGGAAAAAGCGAAGAAGCGTGCTTGGAAGGCTTAAAATGCCTACCAAAAAGAATCTGGAGTAGCACTGTTAATAGAGCCTAAATTGTTGTAAAGTGTTTTTTATCAAAAGCACGTTGCTTATATCTCGAAGAAGAATCGTTTGATTGCGTTTCGACGATGAGCAATTCTTGAGTAAATTAAGAACACACATTTTACAATTAATTGTTAATTGTGACGTCATGTGAGATGTTAAAGAACAAAAATTTGTTGAAGTTGGTAATTTGGGTACTGGTTTTCGTTTACGCCAAAAACCGCGTTTGTCGGTTTAAAAATGCGAATTTAAAAAGAATCGTCTTTAATTTTGACGTCATCACGACTTCACGAATCCCGTTATGATACTTGCCTCGGGATGATGATGAATCATGCCACGTTTTATGTTTGTACACCAAGCAGTTTTGTAGAAGTTAAGGCAGACATACAGACAGAATTGCGCTTTATACATTAGATTTTATAAGTTACAAAAAGTATAGCTTCATTATTTGATAATTAAAGATTTAGCAAAAATTAATGCAATGTAAGTATGAAGAGAACTCGAAAAATAGTATCTTTGTCGAAAAATCTTTTAATGCTCGAATGAGGTCTTTGACATCTCAAGGCCCAGTAGCTCTTGTCATCCCATTCCTCTGGCTACGGTTGTGCACAATATCTTGAAAATTTACAAAATAAACAAACCAAGCAACTAAAAAAGAATCAGTAACTTATGATTTTATTACAAAAACCAGCAACCCAAAAAAAATTTCAGGTGACCCTGCTTAGTTTTGAAACCGAAACGACGGGAACCCCTGCGTTAAAGTATTGACAGAAATACCTTTAATACAGTATAAATTACGAATCTCCTTGCTGCTGACGTGCAACTAAACGTAGAAATGAGAAGTAGTCCACCCAATTTGTTGGTTTTTCGTCAGTGTAATTCAATCCAAAGATTATCAGATTCAACACAAAACATACCGCATCTTATATTAAAGCGTTTGACTTTAAAGAAAACAAATCACCGTAACTTGTGAAGATATCTAAATTACGTAATAAGTTCGCTGGAATGTAAAAATAATTTTTGATAGCTCAAAACTGTTCTCGCAAGTCAGACTATAGATCACGAATTTAGCTACATTTACTCGGTTCGAATGATTACCGGCTACTAGCAAAGAGGCAGTTAAATATTGTAATCCACTTTGTAAGGTTTTTACAAATTTCCGCATGTTTTTGCACCTGCGTTACGCTTCTGCAAGTAAGTTATTCTTTCATCCCAACTCGTCACATATTTGTTGAGGTTGCTGAACATATTGGTCAGTGGTTAGTTTACACTCTAGTTACAGTTTCATAAGGAGAAACGATCATCAAAAAAAGTGCAAACAGTTTGTTAAAGCAGAAATAAAAGATATGCTGATAGTGACACTGTTTCGACCTATCAGGTCTCTTCAGTGCAGTTGGTCACCGACAAAAAGCTAGAGGCTTTTAATAAAGCATAGCTTAGACCATCACACCTGTGGGACCTATACTAGGTCCACTGTAGTGGGTGGTTCGTCAGTATTGTTTTGTCACAAATAAGTAAATTTGCGTTAATAGATTAGTCTTCATATATGTATAGTTATTGTGATCTGTTGTTTTATTTTGCAGTGATCGTTTTATTGGTAAATCTGAATTGTCTGAAGCCCCAAACTTAATAAACTGTTTTCGAAAAAAAGACCTTTTTTTTCTTTCGCATTTATTAATAGATTTGTAACTCACACGCCTTTTCTGACGTCACAATGGTTGACTACGTCACGAAGTTCCAGTGTATTCTGGTGATTCATGTTTTTTCTCGAAGATTTTTCTTTTTTTTTATTATTACCGATTATGTAATTTATTAACGGTGTTTTTCCTGTGTCAGGTGATGTTCTAGCGATTTCTAGATTATTTTCCAGCCGAATATGTATAGCGGCGAGATTTTTTTATTCATTCAAAGTGTAGTTCAGTAGAGATAGTAGAGTGTAGTAAAAAGGCGTTATTCTGTGGTGATTGTTGTGACAGGAGTCAAGCGATTATTTTAGTGGTTTTAGTTGTAGTTAGTCTGATATTTATATAGTGAAGTGCTTTAGTTTCAGTATTTGACAAGCGAAGGAATTCAAAGTTATAAGGTGGTTTGTGAATATATTTGTTCTGTTCTTGATCAAGAAGTGCTTGGGTTAAAGTATCTTAGTGGAAGCCAATCTTTTCCTAGCTATTAAGTTGCAACCAGACTTAATTATTCGAGCAATACCACAAGTCGCCTCAATTTTAATAAGTAAATTAAAGTTGAAATAGAATCAAAAAATTTCTATTGAAACGTGACATATTCTAGCAGTCGTTAGACTTAGGGCACCTGCGACAACCGCCACTCATTGATGAGTGATACGACTTCGCAGAGTACTAATAGACCATCAACTACAGTGGATCTATAAAGGTTCCACAAGTGTGGCAGTCTAAGCTAAGCTTTATTAAAAGTCTCTAGCTTCTTGTGATCACCAACTGCACTGAAGAGACCTGATAGGTCGAAACAGAGTCACTGTCTGTGGTTTGCTAAGTGCATTGCTGGCGTCTTGCATTACTTGAAAACATGTGTTGTTTGATATTTTTGGAGTTTCAGTATACTTACAATTCTTCCAATTGTTTTTTTTGACATAATCTAATTCATTTTAAATAGAAACCGAATGGTTGAATGTGGTTTCACAGTTATAACTAGGGGTCCTGAAAACAAAACAAGGGGTTTGCGCAAGCCTCTAAAATAGCTAGGTTAGATTAGTCGTGGTTTTGGAAAGTCCAGGACTCACAGGCCTGACTCTTTTAAAGGTCCATGATTTTTTGTTGGTTACTGTGAAATTGTGAAACTTTTTACTAAACTTGAGCAGCATCAATCGCCATGATATCAACAATGATTTAAAATCTGCAAGAAAAATGAACTGTCAGGTCTCATCACTGCATGTGGTGGCCAACAACCATGCAAAGCTGATTTACTGGCGATTCAATCACAGAGGTCGTACAGACACCACGTCTACCATTACTGCCAGAACAATTGGCTCTACACAGCCCAGTGGTTACAGTCTTGTAAATTTGCGCAGCGGTATTTCATTTATCTTCTTTTTTTCTCAAGGAAGCTCTTTTTGCTTGCCTTCCATCTTTTCCTTGGACCCCACTTTGCTTTATCGTGAACTTCACTCTTTCTACTTCATACTCCCACTCTGATCCTCTTCTTTCTCGTCAAGGTGCGGCTTTCGATCACATTGAGTCTCTCCCATCTCACAATCTTGTGATTTGGACCAATGGCTCTGCTCCTTTTCTTTTTGGCAAAGACGGCTGCGACATCCTTATCAACTGCTCATTCTGTGGCGCTGAGACTACCCATTCCTATTCGGCAGAATTAATGTGTTTAAGTTTTTTGCTAAAACCTGCGCCATTCTGCAAGGTCTTCGCTAGTCCCGGCAGCACCATCAAGTCTGCCACTTCTTTTCTTTTTTCAAACTCTCGCTCTGTCCTCTCCTCCTTTTTTCCTTCTTTCTTACACTCTCAGGCAAATATGGCAGAACCTATCAATTTTCTTTTCTTTATTTTCTCGCAGGCCACAAAGAGCTGCCGTCACATTTCTTTCGATTAATAACACGGTCAATGAGCTGCAGTGCTTCAGGCTTTTGCAATCCCATAGAGGCATAGTGCCTTGTTTTTCTGAACTTCTCGCGTTGACTAATTTCTTCTTTTGGACAGGAGGTGTGTTGTCTCAAGTTTTTGACTCTCTGATCCCCTTACCACCCACTTAAAAGGATGCGCTTCGTTGTCATGCTTGCTGTATTCTCTCCCGTCTTTGCTGCAACGGACACAACCTTTTGTTGAATTCTTATCGTACCTTTCTAGAATTGTATCTTCTTCATGCAGCGTCTTTGGTCATCCGTTCCAGGTTACTTTTTAACTCATTTTGTTCTATCCGGCCACGAATTGGCACCGCTCGCTCATTGGCGACTCCTTTTTTCTTTGCAATTTCTGGTCCAGGCTTATGAGACTTTCTGGTCTTCCGTCACGCCCACATCTTTGGGAAGTGGTTGGGTAACAACCTCTTTTTGAGAGAGCTTTCTTCCGTAGCAAGAGCGTAGTCGAAGAACACTTAAAGTGAGAAAATTTTTTGAAATAGCAAACTTTATCAAAATTGTGATAAATCAGATATATTTTTTTGAGGGGAGGGGTGATAAGCCTGGCATTCTTTTTTAGGTGAAGTGGTTTTGACTGCAGACATGTTTAATCAAGATTTTTGTTTGAGAGGCCAAAAAAATTAAAAGAATAACTTTTGTGGCAAAGTTGCTTAGTTTTTGTAATGTCTGTCACCTGTTTCTAGGGCGAAGTGTTACTATTTATGGAAGCACTACTCCATTTAGTCTTCTCTCTTAGAAGTCGTTACGTGCCACAAGCAAAACGGATTTTCCAGCAGTATATATCCTGGTGGTTAGCACAATGTGGCAGAACGCTTTGTAGTACCCCAACAACGCCCAAAAGCAGAAACAGAAGAGGTTAGGAAATTGAGTAACTTTAGTTTGTACAAATTTCTTGAGTAATTCTATATTTGATGATAACAAAGTAAGGAAAAGTTTAATAAAATCTAAACCTTGAAAAGAAAACATCCTTGCGCGCTGTCGCGTCAATGACGTAAAATATCTGCTCTTTTTTAGCATTGGTTTTGTAACGAAATCGGGTCCAATGGGGGACCAAGACGCTATTCACCTTCCTCTTTCTTGGACTATAGTCTATTGATTTAAAACAGTCTCACAAAAGCATTTAAAAAATATGCAAGTAGACCGTTCTCAGCAGTCACAACACTCGACAAAATTTTCATTAAAAAAAAATATTTGAGGAAAATTTTGCCCTGTTTACTGATGAGCTATGAACAACAAACTAGTTAATGCTATGTGACTTCAATAAAAGTGCTTGATTGCAACCAAAGTTTTGAAGGAATATTATTTTTCAATTTTTTTTGTAACACTGTTTTGAATGGATTTTAAGCCAATATTTTAAAAGCTGAAGATATCATATTTACCATATATATTTTGCGTTTTTTGAATTTTCGTGATTAAAAACAATTCAATTAAATAAAATTTCTCAGTGACAAAAACGTTGATGATAAAGCAATATACCGATGGGGCATCGTCAGTCGCGGAAAACAGCTCCGGTCAAAAAATTCTAATAGAAAGTTACATTGTGGGATGGGTACATCACGATTGTTTGTGTATGTCAAGTTCTTATGTACAACGCAAATTGACATTATTTCAGGGAGATCCATATACTGGAGGAAGATCTAATTTTTCAATAGAACTTGCTTCACTACCACTGCCAGTTCGTTTACAGCAAGCGATTAATTCTTCATTCCTAGAGTTCCTTTCCTCTTTCTGGTCCTTCTTGAACAGATTTTGTTTCCGGTATCGGTAGTAGATGTTGGGATCATTGGGGCCCCAATCAGGATCACATTTTAGCAAAGCCGAAACTCTCTAAAAATGAAAATAAATTGGTAATAGAATGTAAACTTTACACGTTGGCGATAAAGCCTACCTACATTAGCAATCAATTAGCAATAGCATTCGCTTTTTTGAGGTAACATGTCGTGGCAAAAAAAGGATTTTAGTTCTCTTTCCTTACAAGTATCAAAGTATTTGTAATTACCCTTAAACAACATCAAGTAAAAAATTCTTGCACTTTTAGAAGATATTTGCATCCCCAATAAACTAATTGAAAAAAATGCTTTCATGTCAAATTTGTAATCACTGAATGTAAGAACTTTTTCAAGAGCACTACAGTGCAGAGTGAAGAAACAAAGAATGTTTCACGCTACGCCTGCAATCTACGCCTAATGGAAACCAGCTTTTACTCTCATAAAAGCTACCAATTTACGAGAAGATCGGAAGGTTTGTAAACGTATGATTGCTGTCGTACAAAATGTAAATCTTATCACGACTGTACTCGTAAACTCAAATGAATTCAGTTTTTAGAGAACTTCCTCTTCCATTATTGCCACTACGTCGAAGAAAATTTCTAGAAGTGGCTTTGATTAATTACTAAGTCCAGTCGTGGTAAAGCTATTTTTCACTAGAAATGTAAAAATTGAATGCTAAATAAAAAATCCAGTACAACAAAGCGGTCCCTCTCTGATGCTGCTGCTTGTTGTTATGTTTATCCCCTCTTCTTTAAGATTAAGGTGCAACATGAACCGGCTATGTTTAATTAAAGATTAAGTAAGAGAAAACTGGTAGTGTATTTCGAACCAGTTATCAATACAAATCACAAACTGGTCGCTCACCACCAACAAAGAAAATGGCCATCGGTAGGTAACTGAAAATCGCCTACTAGGCTACAAACAGCTCAATCGTTGTTTTTCTTTATGCAGCCATGGCGACTGATTTACCACTCGCTGAAGCAAGTTTAAGTTACCTGCAAGAAAGTTCCTTTTGCTCTAGGATGTGTTAATATCTGATAAATGGCAACAATTGGAATGGATAGAATGGAAAAGATAGCTGATAACCAACCCAGTGCTTCAGCCCAGGACGGATAAACCCTGCCACCGTACTTCACAGCTGAATAGAACACAAAGTGACCAACAACCAACAGCTGAAAAACAACAGACAGTAAAGAAGAAAAAGATATTGCACAGTTTTATTCTTTAAATAAGAGTCGAGAAAATTTTAACCTATGCTTAAATCTCCAATCTTGGAATGAAATCAAATGTTTTATACGTGATCAAGATTGATCAAATATACGTAAATGAGGTTCATGAACAACTTTTACGTTTATGCATTAACTATAGTGAATTATAACAATCTATTTGTACTAACCATAATACAACAAGGAGTTACAATCGACCAAACAAATTGCCACCACTGCCACAAAAACGGGCGATGACCAATCATGCATTGAATATCATAAATAAATCGTCCAACACCTGTGTAAAAGAAAATCTTGTAAATAGTGTGTCACATTTATTTTTTCTACATGCAGTTGCAATTACAGTTTTGCAACTCAGGTTAAAACAAGCCGAGGCATTGCAAAGTTAGAGCGCCGGCTTGGCAGTCAGTAGCCAACGATTCAATTCCCTTGTCGAGTCATGCCACAGACTTTAAAAATAGTCATCACAGCCTACGGTTTACTTAACGCTCAGCACAAAAGAGAAAACCTAGGAAAAATTTGGCAAGTTCGCGTACTGTGTTCCTGGAAAAGGCACTCAACAGGATAGGCCTATCTTCATCTTTATGAGGCACACAGAAGGTGGGACCGACTTTTCTATCCGAGGCGGTGGTTCAGTCTGATTAAAAACTCGCGAACAGAGCGGTAGCTCACACTCATCACTGAATAAAGAATAGAAAAAGTGTTTGTTCGGGGGAGGAAGAACTAAAATCAAACTTCAATTTTGGAAGAGTTGCTTGCAATAGACTAAACCCAAACTCATGCACAACAAAAGTATCCTGTGTTTTAATTATAAAATAACAACAAATAACATATTCCTGGCTTTAGACAAGCAAGCTCTCAATAAATTAACGTAAGTTGGTGCTACGATTTGCAGCTGATGCGGGTGAAAAGGTAACAGAATAATAGTCAACAGTACGTGTATGAATGGTGATAAAAGTTAGATTGATAGACAACGAACCGTAATTCCAAGATATACAAGTAATCTCCAACGCAGCAGCGATCATAAGAGGCAAGCCAGACGAGTACCAGTCGATAAGCGTCACCCAATACATACCACTCTATAAAATCATGCAAAAGAAGATATAAAACAACGAAAATCACGAAACTGTAATTTTGGATACGTAATGGCAAAATAGGATGGTTAAAAACAAAAAATCTTAAAAAAGGAGGGATTTTATATATAAACTTAAATAAGTGATCGAAAGTGTTTAACCGGCGCGATGGCGTAGTGGTTAGAGCGTCCGCTTCGTAATCGGTAGACCTCGGATTCATTCCCTAAGTCACGTATACCAAAAGACTTTAAAAATGGTATTCACAGCTTCCCTGCTTGGCGCTCAGCATAAAAAAGGAATAGTGTGGAGAACAAACCGGCAAGCTTGCTTGTTGTGTCCTTGGGCAAGGCACTTAACGGGACGTCTTCACCTTTATGTGGCAGACAGATGGCCCCACCCATATTTCACCGGGTTACAATTGTGAAGTTGCTAACCCAGCATGTTGTAAAAAGAGACTCTTGGGTACCCACCGGTGGCAGTCCGCCTAGTTGGTGGTGGGGCTACCAGTCACTCATGACTGGTTCGAAATGGGCTGCCATCTTCCCTTGGCCTAATTTCAATTAGGTTGACGGCATGAACCTGAATTGCCGTTCGTGCCGTACTTCCATACCGAGGAAGAGGAGGAGTAATCAGAACAACAACAACAACAGCAACAGTGGGTTAAAGCAGCTTTTCCCACCAAGTGTGCTGCCAGGGGTTTCTAAATGTCACAGCTTTTAAGTATTTAAGTAGTGCAATTGACAAGGGATTCAGAATGTATCCCAGGGTTATTTTAGCGGCCTTTGGGTCTACTTTTGGCTTCAAATTTAATAGCAAGTATCAATCTCCAAAAAATAAAATAGTCCTCACCTTGAAAAATGGCAAAAAACCTTTTTGAAAGACAATTTTCAAGAAAAGTTTGCAGAGGAAAGTTTTTTACATTATCTTTTTGACGCAAATTTTGATAGCGGTCCTCCCAAAATAACAAATGTTTTGATCGGAGATAGGAGGTAAAATTTGTTTTTATCTCTTACTTCACTTTTTATTGTCGTTTTGATGTAACATTTCATAGTGATCCCCCAAAACAACGTTAATACTAGTGGGCCGCGAGCTAAAAAATACTGGAAAGGACTGGGGTAAGAGCTTCATTTTAAAACAGTATTGATTTAATGGTCGTACTTTCAATTAAAATCACGGTACTGCCGCTTTGTGCAGTGGCGTAGGCAAAAATTTGTCGCGGGAAAAAGATTTGCTTCTCTTATTATGAGTGCTGAAGGTACGATTAATCAAAGGAAGACCTAAGGCACGGCACCTGGAAAATTTTTGATAACAACACTAAAAATATAAGCATTTTGATGGTTTCTAAGACAAGTTTTAGGATAATGTTTTCATGAATTTATCGCCTAACCGTAAACATAACTACCAGAAAGGCACGAGCGAGTATTTAAGATTCAATGAAATCAAGGCAGAAAAATTAGCCAAAATTATCATAGGCTACTCATTTAAATGGTGAGAATCACGCGGTGAAACAATCAAAGCGAAGAAAAATAAAAACAACCAGCATTGCTATACAAATGTGAATAATTTTCTTGACAAGCTTTTAGTCAAACGCCTGTTCCCTTGGCTTAATGAGCGAGAACAAAATGGAAACTGAATTGGTGCAGATTAGGTCATGCAAAATCGCCATCAAAAGGAAACATATTATGGCGGCAAGGATTAACAGATCAAACACTGCCAAATGAAGAAAATACTACAGTGGGCCATATGAGATATTAACTAAACATCTCTAACTGTAACAGTGGCAAAAACAGGTTGTGTCTAGTGCAATGTATAGCTTCTTCAAATAAGATATTGTGACAAAAGAAAATGTTAAAAAGTGACAATATCGCTATTTATCAAGTTAAAAATAGAGTACCATCATCTTTCAAGAGAAGGGGTTGACGCCCATCCCCGGGGCCTACGACACTGGTGTATCTTTGAGTAGAGTATTCTTTGTGTTTGGTTGCAGCACTGGTAATTTTGTTGTCCTAGTGACAACTTAAAGACAGGCCTGGAAACAACTACGTGCTAGCGTGACCGACGAAAGACTTTCCCGTATACGAAAGACAAAAATATATAATTGAACTCAAAACCATCCCCGTAAACAGGTATGAAAAATTAAACTTAAGTTAATAAAACTGATTTATGATGACGTAGTCCAGGGATGTGCAACCTTTTCTTGCAGGCGGGGCAATTTCAAACTTCCTGAAAATTTGGCGGGCCAGTCAGAGTTTGTGATTCATAGTGTCTGCCCACAAATTAGTTTCAAAGCAATGGCTGGTGACGGTGTTTCTCCTAAAAGATGGTATTTTTTGGAGATTATTACTGCTGTAGCAACTTTTACGCAAATTTTCTGAAATCTACGTTGGAGGACCTTTTTATTGTGCTAAAGATCAACTTTTCCTACACGTGACCAATTAGTTTGCCATCCAAAGCAACAAAGTTTTACGTCGAGGACCGCAGGCTGCACACTTCTGACGTAAACAATTTTTGAGAGCTTGGTTTTATAGTCTTGAACTACTGACAATTTCGTTGTAATCTGAAAGCTGCTAATCAAAGATCGATAACCAACCCTGATAGAAGTAAATAAAGCAACACGATAAAGCTGCACACAAATAAGTTTAAAAAAAATCGACAATCCAAATGAAAAGTAATAGAATCGATAACATATCAATTTAGTTCAATAATTACAGCCATTGGTAACAGAAAGCCAAAATGCACCGGAACGCCATTCTGGTACAAGAATTTTTGTTGGTATAATAGGTACTGGTTGCTTTTGTAAAGAATGAGTTACTTTTCATTTGGAAAAAGTAACAAGCTATTGTACAAGAGCACATTCCTTTGTATTTTACTGTTTCACTCTCTACAATAGCTTCAGGTTTGTTATCGTTGAAGTGCTAGATATTAAAGCAACTAGTGGCGTCATCACCGGGGCAATTTATGCAGCCAGTTACCCAAAAAAAGCGGTAAGTTAGTAAACGGGCCCATAATTTGCATACGACCCGAAAAAAATGGAAAATGTGTTTATCATTTGCCGGGCCCTTTTATCTTGTGGAGTAAAATCAATGTGTTGACTTCTTTTTTAGCCGAAATGCAACATTTCTATGACGGTTCAAAAAATGAAACTAAAAAAGGCAGAAAAAGCCAGATTTCAAGGATCACTTTCCACGTTTTAAATACCGCTTTCAATTTTGTAATGCAATAATGGCGGATGTTTTTAGCAAGTTAAAAAACCTATCAGTCAACAATCTATTAGCAAGTAATGCCAATTGCAAGCGAGGGCTGGCCACTGTGAACAATATTCTGTAGCATTGACAGGAGGGTGCAGAAGGTGCCTACGGACCAAGCCCGGGAATTTGCTGATGTTTACCTTTATGAAAGCAGAGGGTACAAAATTCTGTTTCATACACTTTGGCTATGTTCGCGCATAGCGGTTTTCGCAACCAGGCATATAGTTCTTACTGATATTTAGGGGGAAATGGCTGTGAAAACCACTATTTGCAAACGCAGCATTAATCTCCGAAAAAAAAATGAAATACAGAGGTTGCTAGTTGCTAGGTAGCAATTTTCAAAGCGATCTCCTATCAAGAGGGATCTGCCTCCAGCATCATACTAAGGTAAAATAGAAAATTTGCTCAAAAATGATCACCAACATCATACTATACCATACAGTAATCTATTACATCATGTCAATAACCCCCGACCAGTTTCGACCTTATTTGGTCTCATCAGGTTGGTGTAAAACAATCTCAATAAAAAACATGCTGCAAAAGGACAAATTTGCCATTGGGTGCAAAAAAAAGATTTGATACAAAACAATCAATTTATATTGAATCTTTTTTTTTGCACCCAATGGCAAATTGGTTGTTATTCAGCATTTTTATTATTGAGCGTTTTTTACACCGGCCTGATGAGACTCAGAAAGGTCGAAACCGGTCGTGAGTTATTGACAAGATGTAATAGAATACTGTATGATACCGTTTGCGAATTTATTGAAGTTAGTGATCAATTTTGAGCAAATTTTTTGTTTTATCAAAAAAAATGAACAAATGCTTACAAGATGAGAAAGAAAAAAGCACCAATTTGAACAGATTTGCAAAAATATTTAAAAAGTAGGTCATAAAAGGCAACACAATTGCTTTCGAACAGTTAATCTCCATACAAAAGATCTTCCACTTGAGCTATGAAAACCGAGGTCGAGAATTCGGTCAACGGGTCGAGATTCCTGATTGGTTGATTAGAACGTTAATAAAACTGGTTGAAAACCCTTTTTTACAATCGAAAATTCGCTTCAAAACCTCACTAATTGTTTTTGGACAGAAAGCACAATTTTTTACAGTGATAAACATTGGCTGCAAAAATAGTTTTGCTTGGATAGAATATTGTTTGTCATCGAGAACATTTTATTAAGCAAAGTAGAATTTGAGCGATGTGCAAGACTTGCGTCATAAAGTATTCTGTTGATCAATCGATGCTGATCGTCAAGGTTTCCGTTTTAATACAGCAATTCTTTATAACAGAATTGGTAGAAGCTTACTGTGATAATTACAGAAGTTTAGGAGTGGTTGGCAAACGCTGCAGTGATAAACCGTCTAATTAGATTTTTGAAAGTTTATCTTTAAATCAACAAAAGGGCACAAAAAGCTTACATTGACAGCCGCCATACTTTAGTTTCGGGTTCTGATCAGCCTCTCTCAATGCCCATGAAAATACCAAAACTGATAAATAAAATAAGATAACTCCAAAAAGCGCCGCCAATCTGATTCACACCAGATTTGTGGAGCAGGGATCCCAGTAAGATTTTTTGAATTTCCCAAGAATTGGCCATGAAAAATCCCAAGAAAGCAGAAAAATTCCCAAGCTAATTAAAGTAAAATTTACCAAATTTTTGTTTATACA
The DNA here is from genome assembly GCA_963675345.1 of Trididemnum clinides. Classification (NCBI taxonomy): domain Eukaryota; kingdom Metazoa; phylum Chordata; class Ascidiacea; order Aplousobranchia; family Didemnidae; genus Trididemnum; species Trididemnum clinides. Next base: position 3,620,781 of record OY776299.1, read on the forward strand.
TAAAGGATAAATAACCAAATTATTATTAAATAAAATAACCAAATTATGGCATACACATTGCCGCGCCAAGCAACTAGCAAGACCAGTGTTGCCGATTTTGCGCAAAAATCGCAATATCGGTTGACAAGTTTATGATAGTCCTACTATAAATTTCTTTCCAAATTACCGTCATAAACTTGTTAGTCGATCTAGCGGGTTTTTGATACTTAAATTAACAGTAAAAGTTGTTACTTATACATGATTTTACTTAAAATCCCAAGATTTTGAACTTTTTGGGAGCTACTTCCCAAGTTCCAAAGGCTAAAGCCGAAATTCCAAGATTTTGGGAAAAATCCCAAGCACTGGGATTCTTGCTATAGAGCATTTATGTGAAAAATCTGATCCAGACCATACCTTAAGACGTGACTGGAAAAAACAAAAACTAGCTAACTCAACTAGCGGCATGGCTTGCCCTAATTAAAAAGAGGGCAATTACTTAAAATTTTTGTGTAAAGTGTTTTAATGACATGTTTTGTGTTAATTCTTGTTTAATTTTGTCATGAATAAGCAAATTTGCTTCGTAGAAACAGTTTATATAAATATAGTTTTTGTAATTTTTTGCGTTTATTCTGCCGTGATTACTTAATTTGTGAATCTAAAAATTTGTCAAGAATCGAAATTTGGTTTTATATTTCGGTTGTTTTTCTATTTTGTGAATATGTCTCGAAGTATTTTGCAAATGTATCTGTTCTGTTCTTGATCGAGAAGTGCGTGGTTCAAGTATCGTGGCTAAGTATTTAGTAGAAGCCAATCTTCGCCTAGCTGTTAAGTTGCAGTCAGAACTAATTATTCGAGCGATACTATAAGTTACCTGAATTTTAAGAAAAAATCGAAGTTGAGATAGAACCAAAATTCTATTTAGGTGACAAATTTCGAGATACGTTATGGATGTAGGCTACGCTCGTTATGGCTTGAGACTTAATTTGGTGAACCCGGATTTGTTCTGGGGATAGCATAGGTTGGGCTCTAGTTCCGGTAAGAAAGTTAATCTACTTTCACCGCTAATTACAAACACTTACTCCTGTGACCATAGGTAAGGCAGCGAGGAATTGAATGACACAAATTCCAGCAAGAAATTTGACTCTATTATTCCTGAACCACCGCACTTCGTCCATCAGACCATTCACAATGGCCTCGATCATGCCGAACTTAAAAAACACGACTAGTCAAGATGATAATTCATTGGTATGAGGCAAGAAACTAATGATGGAAATGAATTGTTCCAAATAGTAGGTTTATTTTAAGTAACCAAGTTGTTGGAATGATTTGGTGTGCGGTGAAAAAGAATGAAAATCTCAACTCATTCTCATCATTACATTAAACATAAATACAAGAAGTCACAAAATAACATGAAGCGTTGCACGTCTTGCCGGGTAAGCTCAGTTTGCTAGCGCACCGAGGTTTTTGAAAGGAGAAAGCCATGAAGGCAAATAAATTTGATATTTTGTAAATGCAATTTTAATTTGATTCTTCGGTTTGTTGTCAGAGTTATAGAAGGGGTATATGGCTCGAGACCCCCTCCTAAATACACCAGGGCTTCTGCTAATGCTTTGCTAAATTGGTGTCAAAAGATACACAATTTGTTATATCCTTTAAATTTGGCAAGTGTATAAATATTTTCACAGGAAAAAAGTAGCTTACACCTAAGTTCGCAAAATAGCAAACCAATGTACAGACGAACACTTAAAGTGATTGTATAGCAGGTACTGTACAGTTAAACGAATGTTACAGGCCGCAGAAACTAGTTTCAAACTTGCAGGCCTGTGCTGTTGCCAGAGGAAAGCATTACTTTGATTAATACAGATCTTGTTTCTTCAATCTTTGCTAAACATTATTTTTTTGTTTCCGCATAAAAGTATTGCTTAGACAGACTAACATCTGAAAAAATATGGCAAATATCGGAAACGAAACTTTCTTACAAAACTATTAGCAGAGGCATTTTCATATCGATAACGCACTTTACCACTTTGTTGCAAAAAATACAGCCAAATAACCTGTCATTGCCCGACATATATGCAGACGTTTCGGCTCTCAACTGGTACCAGTTTTACTGCTAAATTAACACGACAAAAAGATTGCTTACACACTACCCTATAACAACGCAAAAATATAAATATTGTGACAAGTCCTTTGACAGTAACAAAGTTGCTAGTCATTTTGAATATAAAGTCCAAATTGAAACAGCCAGTGTTATTGATTATTGGTAAGAGTTGAAAAAAATATTTGATTTTTATGAAAAAAGTGGGAGGTGCCGTTTGATTTAGTTTGATTTTTTTGTGTTCATTACCAGCAGGGTATTTAGGAGGAGCAGTATGCCATGGCTCCTCTGTAAGCCACGAAAGTAACCCAAAACATGAGACAAAATATCTCTGACAAGTTCGTCTCCAAAAGCAATCATTATTCGTCAACCAAACTGTAAATTCAATGCTGAGCTCCTTTGCACGAATCCTCCTCACCCCACTGTTCTCCACCTTCACGAAGTAAGCGACTTAAGTGTGTCAAACGTCGGAATATTTTTTAAAGAATTTTATTAGTCGAGCTGAATGCAATCACTGAATACAATAATGCTGGTGTAGACCTCTATCTGTAGTCAATTTCAAGTAACCTATATCATATACTCAAATTTTGATTTTGCATCGGGTTTTTTCAATGAGCAACAGCAATTAATTAAATAATGTTTATGCATTATTCTTGATTTCCCATAACAATTAGTCAAATATAACTTGAAATGAGTGACTGAGGTAAATAAATAAAATCATTACACTTTACACTTTTGCGTATGATATTATTCAAATTAACACTTGATTTATTGCACGTAATCAAATAGATTTGAGCTGTTGCATTTTTTATTCGGGTTTCACTTTCATCGCTGTCCATGCAGTTCAAAATAAAATTCTTAGCCGTTTTTAACTCATTACACTTACTTTTACAATTTGCAAGCTCTTTTTACTATGCTATTGCTTTCAGCAAAACACATCAGCAAACCTCGCCCAACATACTTCTTGGAATAATGAAACAAAAATCGTTTGTATAACCCAAATGATTTACTCGGCACTGTTTTTGGTGATTACAAATGCTCTTACAAACCAGTTTAGCCATGTCATTTTTTGTAATGAATGAATTGGTTTGGTGATATCAGTTTTCCTAGTCTTGTATACTGATTTAGCGTAAATCAATTATCAAAATTCACAAAACCAAAGAAGAATTTGAGAAAATCGCCCAAACTTGCGCTAATATGCTTTCACAATATTATAATGATGATGTCACTTATTGCAATATAATTTAGTGAAATCGGTCTTTACTCTGTTTTTGATCTAAAATGATTAAACTAATTATGTTAACTTCACAGCAATTTTAATTTCAAATCTATTTACTATTCAGTAGATTTCGCTAATGTTTTTCTATTAATCCTTTTGAAAACACCCTGTAAGGTTAAAAAAATGTTAATACTTTCGAAAAAATAAAATTTGTCTGCGCAGCGTGTAAAATAAAAATTAGTGTTTACACACTTCAACATTACTTTACTATTACGCCACCTGTTAAAACGTTTGTCAGCATCTCCCTTGGGGCCTTAGTGTCACCAAACATACAGTATTTAGAAGAGGATCCTCAGGCAACATGTCAGATTGCTTGCAACAGCAGAAGATAGCACTTCCGCTGAATCAGCCAGGCAAGACGAGCATCAAAGTCTTGGAAGAAAACTTATATCACAATGTGCTGAGGTTGAACTCCAGTAACAGAAGAAGCCATGTTGATCACGAAGTTAATAAACCAGTTTGGCAATGCGTTTGTAATAAAATACAATTTTGGCTGTTATGCAATAAATATGTCAAGTTCAATAACATGAAAAATGATATAAACAATGCCATATTAAAAAAACATTTACAGCCATTCCGCTGTAAATATTAAGGTATAGTTTGTAAAATCATTTTTTTACGCATGTAAAAAAAAGTCTTTAAAACTTTTTTTTTAAGACCTTTTTAAGACCTTAAGTCTTTAAAACTTTTTTTTTAAACCAAGAAGTGGTCTAAATATTTGCAAGCATCATATTTGACACAAAATGTAACTATCGAGTCAACTTAATCTACATGCATATTACATTTCATAGCAATGGATTCTTTTTCACGTAAGGATCAAAAAAATGAAAAAATATTTGGTATTTCAAGGTTTTTTTACCCATTTAAGCCAAGCGAAACTAGCAACTACGAAACAAAGCCGATTGAATTTATTTGTAAAAAGAAGCAGGAGTGTAGAAATCCTTCACAATCAAACCAGCAGCAAGGTGGGCGATGGCAGTTGTATCATTCAACGAAGTCAATAAATATGCACAAACATAATAACGGCATAGCAACACTTTCCTTCACCCGTGCTTCAACCAGGTTAGAATAGTTGAAGCCGTTCATCCAGCGGTTCAAAAAAGGTGACTTATGGGTAACCATGTGAGTGAAAATAGTCTAGGGGTAACACAGTGGCCTGGTGATTGCAAAGTCATGCTTTTCTTGCCTAACAAAAGTGCTCAAAATCGGCATGTTTTGTGTTTGATGTCGACTGATGGGTGGGGACTCTGAACGTGTTGTTTAGGCCATAACGTGAACGCTTGAGATTCGTATTTTTTAGATGTGATATGAGCTAATGGTGTAGGACTCTGAATTGGTAGGTTTTGTCCATTACAGGAAAACTCGAGATTTACGTGTTGGTAATGTCGACTGCTGACTTGGAACCAAGGATTCACAGGTTTAGTCTCTGACGGTATCACTTGGGATTCCCTTGTTTTTTATCTGATGCCAACTGATGGTGTAGGACTCGAAATTCACGAGTTTGGTCCCAGGAGGAACACTCGGAAAAAGTGGGTTTTGTATCTGATGATGCTTAGGGTGTAGAACTGGAAATTGGCCAGTTTAGTCCTTGACGGGAACACCTGGGATTAGTGGGTTTTGTATCTGATGTTCCTGACGTTTCCCTCTGAAGAGAGGGTAGGTGGTAGGAAGGGCATCCGACCGTAAAACAAATGCCATGTCATAAAAATGCAGATTATCTGCTGTGGCGACCCCTAATCGGGAATACGCCGAAAGAAAAAGAAGAAGAATTATCTGACGTTTACTGACGGTGTGGGACTCTACATGTGTGAATTTTGTCCATAATGAGAGCACTTGGAATTCGTGGACTTTGTATCTGATATTAACTGATGGTGCAGAGCGCAATATTTGCGAGTTTAGTCCCTGATGATGGTGCTCTGGCTTTGATTCATTGGTCTGTCAGTTTTATACTGGACTGTATTCTCACGTCACTATTTGTGGTTTTTTGTGCTTATGTTCCGATCAAGTTGTAACCGATCTGCCAAAGCTTAAGAAATGTACCGGCTTTTAGCAAATCGCACATTGTTCACTCGCCACCGGCGCAAGTATAAATAAGCACTATCTTTTAAAGTTGCGGAAAGATAGCGTTTATTTATATATAGCAGTGCCGGAAGAACAAAGTAACTTTTTAATGAAAGGGGTGACTATTTGATGCTTGAAACTATGAAACTAACTATCCAGGTGAATATTAGTTGCGAAATTTGCATACGATATTGATATGATATTGAGAGTTTGATGAACAATTTAGATATGTAATTGAGATGCATACAAACGTTTGCTGTAAGCAAGCTACATAGCGAGAAAGCTTACAACTAAAAGTTTCAATAAGTATTTATGACTTCGTGAATATGAGGTAATTCGTTACAAATTCTTTAGTTCTGCCAGCATGAAAAAATAATAGAGTAGTTTTTTACATATCATTACAGGTGTTTTCGAAATGGCATTATTAACTACTATTGATTTTCGTGAGTTAGAGTTCAACCGATACACATGAGCTTGACATAAGTTTGCTTCGGCAAGATACTGCAATAAAGCAATGCAAAAGTCAAAGTTAAAACAGTAGCTTGATCATCCAGGCCAAAGAAAATTAAAACTGCAGTTGGTAAAGTTTGTTTCTGAATTTATATGAATAAAAAGCGTATTTTAAATAATCTCAGCGAGGTTAATCAAGCAGAAATACAAACATGAACACATGAAGCCACAACAATAAAACACCATTCAATATATTCTAGTTTTGAAGTTTACCGGCCACTAGGGGGCAGGGGCGTGTGAGTCTGGGAGAATGTCTCGCTTAACTCATCGATGAAGCCCTGACCTGCCCCTGACGTACATAATGAAGAAACGAAAGTCACTGGTTAGAAAATGTCGCCATTACAATCTCATAACAATCAAAAAAGTAAAATAGATAGAGTTTGCAACATACATTTGCAATCATTCAAACATTCACTCTTTTGTACTAAACTACGACCTAAGTAATCTCACCAAAACACAAATTTACAGCGTAAGGGAAAGACTGAGTTAAGACTATTGATCATATAGATTAAATTGGTCTCCCAAATGTCTTCTAATGGTATAAAAACTCCCATCATGCTAAAGATTTCCTTTATCGATCGCAATTACGGCTGCCTGCCACAAGAAAAGGATTTGTGTAAACATTAAACAGGACTTTCATAACGCATAGGTCTTTCAGGCTTAGTGCGTTATTACACCAGTGCTTATTGTAATTTGCTTGAGTAATGAAACCACACTACACGTCATGGACAAATAGGCACTTGACCAACCATCAACCCGCCTATTACCCAACATCATCAAGCAAAGTCATGACAAAACTTTTTAAAAATGGTAGAAATCTATCGTTGTTTTGCACTAATTTTTTTTCCAGGCACGATCATACCAGACTTTTATATATATATACATACATAATAGGGATTGTGCACTGCATCGCCGGCCAATTCTACCAAAGCACCGCGTCGGGGAATCTTGCTGCTGTACGCAACTAACCAAGAGTGGCCAAATCCCTTACAACTTCCCCTAGATTGAACCCAAATAACCGGTAAAAACGAGGAATAGGGGGGCGAGGCATCCGACCCTCATTTTCCAGAGGGGCAAAGACATTGGTTTTGCCCCGCTTCCAAAATTTTAAACACCATGCGACCGACTACCCGCTTTATGACAGGCCCGGGCTGTGTAGATTCTGACAACATTTTTTGTTTTAACTAGGCCGCAGTTTGTACTTTTAACACTCTTAACGTTGGCCTATGCGCTGTTATGGTTCGTGACACCACACCGCTTTACCCCGATACCGTAGCTATTGATTTTCTTGTCATGCTTTGCGTCCACCTGCAATGCAGGAACAACGTTAATTTCTAATTTTATGCGCACAACGTCCTTTCCAGGGGCGCCGCGTTGGATGGGACAAGTCTTTGTTGATGAGGCCAAAAAGCCAAAACCTGGGTCCAGAGATGGTCCCGCCGATTTCGCTATACTAACGTTGTTTGGATCGCGACCTTTTGTAAAACTAATTTTTGTCCGGAGGTGTGTGTGTTGCATCGTATCTGGTCCCTGTGGGATTCGAACCCTCGTCTTTCGAGCTGTTTCCCTCGCACGCCGAAGCTCACTGACATGTAACCACGTGTTGCCAACTATGCCTTAAAGCACCACATTTAGTTTATAACCTTTGGAAGATCTTTCTATGCCAAACCACGTGTTGAGTGATCAACTATATGTAAGGATATCAGTCTTAGTCCATACTTGAACGGTTAGCAGTAACGTCAAAACGAAACTGGTTCAAAAGTAAACGATACGTAAGTCTTATGCTTTGTGTTAGATTGTTTGGGTTTGTTTTGTATACAGTCCCATGTAGGATACTGGGCAGGTCGGGGACCACGTAAAGTGTCTTGCACTCGACATGAGACCTGGTGATAACTATGCGTTTCAATTTCCCGTACTTTAGGGATGGTCCTGCCTATTTTTCCATACTAACGTTGTTCGGATCGTGACTCCTTGTAAAAACTAAATACATATAGGAAATGTTTGTCTTATTTTTTTACGTTTTTTGTTGTATTTAAGGTGAATTTTGTCCGATGTATATATCAAAAATTCCCAATATATTTTGCTACTGTTTTTGTACAAGATATAAATATATATATAATTTCCGACATACAATATATATGTATATCAGAAATATATTTTGCACCTGAATTTATTGACTGGCTTATGATTACTACGCAAAAGAAACAGTTGCAGAAAATAGGTAATTTTTTTCCAAATGGCGTACCGTAGGTTGCAATCACAGATAAATCTTTAAAACAGTTTCATACACGCACACACGCATGCACACACACTCACACACACACACACACACACACACACACACACACACACACACACACACACGCTCGCTCGCACACACAATAAGAATAAGCTATTGACATCAACTAAATGAATGAAATACACTTGATAACACAATGGATTAAACACTACAGTGCCACAGAGTTGCGTAAAATTTAACAAGTGCAATTGCGCAAAAAGCACGATGAAGTTCGAAAAAGTATGTTGGTTATGAACCTGAAACTGTGATTTTAATTAAAGAGAAAAAGTTGCATGACACTATCAATCATGCTACATCATCCCGTACGGAAAAATACGTGCAATGTTTGTTCAAACAATAATAAATAAATCAAATGCAAAATACAGCAACATAAATGAATTTAGCCTAATTTTTTTGTTGACCTAGCGTTTTCTGCTGAATTATTGATAGGGTGTCAGAAAAATATTTGCAATAAGCAAAAAATATAAAAAAATAAAATATAAATATCTATATAACAAAAATTTATTTTGTAAACATGTTTGTGATATCTGTTAAAAGCTAAACGTTTTGTGACAAAACCATAGGTTAATAAAAATAATGCTAAATTCGATTACGTAGTTGCGTTTTTTAGTTGAGAAGAACTGCTTCTTCACAGAAGATAAAAATCGTTGTGATTGAGAATTGTAAAGTTGCTAACATCGAGTCGATTTTCACTAATTACTAATTACATTAATATTTACCATAACTTAAATAGTTTTGTATTAAAAAGGAAAAAAACTTATCAATTTGTAAATCAAATTCGTATTAACAAACCTAGAACTTTTCAAACACAACAATTTGCAAAGTCCCACAGGCGCGTATTTTTTATGAAAGAGCGAGCGATGCACCATGAAAGATATCAAAATTTTTGCGATTTCATCAACCAACAAAATTTTTATCGATTGTTTTAACTAGAGGTAAATGTACAGTTATACACAGGATACGTTTTTGTGCACTTTTTACCAATTTTTGTAATTTTTCTTTTTGCATTTTGGTGATAAAATTTTTATTTGCTTGTTTACATAACGTGCATAGCATATGCTGTTCACTAAGTGCATAACCACAGCCAATGGTGGCATTCATAAGTTGTAAGAACAAATTCTATGAGAAAAAAGTTAATCAATTGTTCCCACAATGCAAGACGAAAACCTTCCATTTAGTATTCTAAATATTCCAAGTAAAAATTTGTGCCCAAATCACGATGAAGACTTTTTATAAAGGAACAAAATTTTCAAAGTGGGAATTCATGCTGAAATATTTTTACCAACCGGTTTCATGAGCTTAGAAAATTCTAAGAACCAGTTCGTGCGAAGCGACTGAATGCCACCACTGCCCAAAGCGTATATCTTTTTGCGGATAAAAACGTACAAAAGGCTTTTGCTTCTTACCGTACTAGGCGGACAAAACCGAATGTTCCGGAAACAACCTATTCCGTGTCACATCATATAAATAAAGCAGATGAAAATTTGTTTATATGATGTGACACGGAATAGGCTGTATCTGGACAAAAGCAGATGAAAATTTTCGTTCAAAAAATGCAAAAGAGAAAAACTTACAAAACCCTCTCAGTGTGTACATTCATTTTAACGAACACAAAGATATCACTTTTTAATTCGCAAGGAAAAAGCTTTTTTAAAATTCATATAGGGTTAAAGTTTATTACTTAGTTCCTCGATCATTAAAAACATTTGTAAGCACTGTAGAGTTTAATCAACAAAAATGCAGCTTGAAGTTTGACAGCATTGGAGTTTTTTTTTTTGGTACATATGAAGCCACTTGTTGGCAAGCACAATTGCTTTAGCATCTTTTGAGCAGATTTTGAATACACTTTAAATTGATTTTCAATTTGGCATCATTATTTGAAAAACCGTAGTACAAGTAAATTATGTAATTGTAAATAGCAAAAAATCTAGCGTTTGATGCTAAATGCAATTGTGCTCCAAGTAGATTGACTATGCTTGTACCAAAAATTTAGGGCAAAAGCACGCGAAACTTGTTGATATTATCAATGCAAAGATATCTTATAAAGCTTTTCTAACTTCACTTTTAGTGGTATTTTTGGTGTATATTTTTTGTTTTTTTAAAATTTATGTCAATTTATCTTTTGATTAATTTCAGGCAGATAGCGTTTCAGCAAAACATTCCATTATTTTTATGAGCAACAGGATAAAACAAAAGTACATCTATCAGATGAACAAAATAAAAATAAAAGCTATTAACCAATTGCTTAAAGCCAAAATCATAATTTTTTCATTTCATTAAGAATTTTCTGACGCAGTAGCTCATGATGAGCGTTTATTGAAAACCATTTAGAGCAAAGAAGTACGTTTGTTTTAAAACAAGGTTTTAAGTTCGCTATTTACATGTACACAATCATTTGCAAAAGAATTGGACCACCTCTACGAATCGGCAACCTGGCAAGTTGTAGAGTAATCCAAATGGATGCTTATTTTAAGGATTTTTGTTGATTTTCAACCCTACAAAAATGGAAAAAATTTGGCATTGTACGAGAGTCTCTCGAATTTGGCAGTTTCGTTTATTACGAGATTCCAGAACTAAACCAACTTTCATCCCTTGGTTCCGGGAAATTCGCGATAAGTTTAGACCAAGTATAAACTTTTCACCGCATTTATCAAATGTTGCAGACTCGCAATAGTGCTTTTGGTATCAATTATCTAATCCATTAAATCAATACAAAATAAATCCAATAGATTGAATTGATTTCACTTAATTGATAGTTGACAATCAGCTAGAATCAATTCGTTTTCCGACAATTAATTTTGCGTCCGCAATTGCAGCAATTCTGCTAATTTCTGTAGCTGGAACTAGTTCAGTACGTACTTTGGTTTGAAGTTTTGAAACATTCTTGTCGCTTACAACCCATATAGACCACGTTAAACCATTTATTTTAAAATGATCAAACAACTTTTTGACAACAATGTACATTTGTAATTATAATTTAGAAGCCTATTTCTAGATTAAAACAATCTAGTCTGGCAACGCTGGAAAGTCGAGTTACAGATTAAAAAGTACAGAGTACAATGTGATGTAATTATGTGCTAGAGCTCATACATATCATTTTCATATAAAAACCGGAATCAAGCAGGACAAAAATCACGGGATATAAAGTTTATTGAAATTGTTCGGGTTCAAGAAAAAATCCCTATACCGTACGTGTGTAAAACGTGTTCCAATTGTTGCCATCCACAAAACAGAGTTGTCTCAGAGCCAAATGTCGAAACAATCTGGCATAATGAAGTCATTATTACAAAAATTGATTAAAAACATTGGAGGGGAATATGTTCATGCAATTCGAGAAAAAGTGGGAGGCCTCAAAAAATAACAACACAAGATAATAACACCATGAAGGAAATAGTAGTTAATGAGAAATGGCGCTGATACTAACATTGATACATTTTCTGAGTAAACTCGCACAAATTCCGCAGGAACTGGTTGGAGACTGCACCACTAATCTATTCATGATGCTGTTATCTAGTGCTGTTATTTTACAAGGCCTTCCACTTTTTCTCAATTGGCATCAGCATCTCTTCTTTCGATTTTTTCCATCGATTTTTGTACTGATGACTTCACGACACCAAATTGTTTCAATATTTGGCTCTGAGACAACCAGTTTTGTGGAGTAAAACAATCGAAACACCTTCGACATTCGTTAGGTATCAAATTTTCTCCATTTGTATGCGGATGAAAATCGACAAAAGTAATTAATAATCGGTAACCGCAAGTATTGCTCCAGTCTAAAACTAGGCAAGAATTACGGTTAGACATTGAACTTGTAAGAAGAAAAACATGATGCAATGCTAACCAGAAATGCCATATTGCCTCTTATCTAGGGGTTGTTTAATACTTTTGCAAATGAATGAAATATTTGCTTCGCTGTCAAACTGCAAGAGTCATAATATAGTTAGTGGCACATTGTGGTAACATCACAGTATAATATATGAAAGATTTTCTTCATTGGTTTTATTGCCTGCTAGCAGTACTAGCACATGTGATCGATCAGCAGATTTAGCAAAATTTTAATAATAAATATTTCGAATTTGTCTCAAAATAATTTACCAACGTCATCAAAACAAAATATTTTGCGCGTATTGACTTAGTGGATATCACTATTACAACCACACAAAGTCCCATGAGCAAACCTGACCTCTTCTACAGAAAATGATTTCTCTACAAATAATCAAAAACATCTAAAATTTGTTTCTGGAGCCGACTGCGACCTAGCCATGAATTAAATAAAACGAATGAAGAAATCCATGATCTCAAACATTATAAATAACCACATACCTGTCGTTATTGCAAAGCTTAAAAAAAATATGGTTAATTTAAGAAAAACTCGTTAAAATATTGCAGTGATAGCAACTTAAGAGATAACGCACACAAAAAAGAATTTGAAAAATGAGCCGCAAAAAAAGTTTCGAAAATTAATGACAGATGCATTTACCGGCGAATATCGAACAACTAACTCTGAAATCGTAACCAAGAGAAGTTATTTGTATAGGGTGGGGCACTTTGAGATTTTTTTGAGAGTTTGCGACTTTAAAATTTGTTGGGCGGGGAGCAAAATGATAAAATCTGTCACGTTGTTTTTAGTAATAAACAAATTAAAACTCAATTAGTTGGATCTTAATTATCTTGTTTAAGTGGGCTAATGAACGAATACTCGCAAACTCAATAGTTTGCAGTAAGAAAAAAAGAGATCGATAAAAAATGTGTCTCTTGCTTGATTTTAAACAGCAGAGCTAATTTATCTTGATTTTATATTTTTGGTAGGTATACAATAATCTCTGCATTTAGTTAGTGGAGTGTTGGACACGATATATTGAAACCAACTTATTGTATGCGTTATCTCCGGCAGTCACATTAACGCTAAACGAGTTTTTCTTTGCTACCAACAGTAGCCATAACCATCCGCCCCACCTGGCTATCGAGACCCAAATTAAACAGCATGAAGAAAAATAAGAACGCCCACAATGGGGCTACCGGGAGATTGGCCACCGCAGCAGGGTAGGCGACGAACGCCAGTCCAGCCCCTAAAAAATAGTAATGGTGAGGCAAACTCCAGGGGCCCACTTTATGTTAGCTTACATTTGATAAATAACAGCATTATAGCAATGTTCAGTAAGTCGTCAACCAATTTCTTAAACGTTTTAAATTTAGTTTAGTTTTACTCCAAAAAATCGGTTTAATGAGATTTGAAGTGAACTTTGCCAATTTTATTTAAAATGTTGTTCTTTTGTATTTTACTTTCTTTTGCAAACACAAGTGAGCCAGTGGTTCCCGACGGGGAGGAATTCCTCCGCATTGGAAAAATTTTACCTTTATCGGGGAGGAATTCCCATATTTCAGACTTTAAAAGATTTTAATTTTGTTGCACTTAGGTCAATATTCGTGTTTCAAAATTATTCCATGCATTTATTCAATTAGTTCAGTGGTTCCCGACCGGGGAGGAATTCCTTCCTGGAAGAATTTCTACCAATTTAGGGAAAGAATTTCCACATTTTAAAGTTCATATGTTTTCAATTTTGTTGCATTTAGTTCACCATTTGTGTTTCAGGATTATTCCATAAAGTTTCTTAACCTAGTTGTTTTGCAATGCGATGCCATGAATGTGTTCTCACACACAGGAGTGTTAGATAATCCCAAAAGCAGTGGACAAACTTTGCTGAAAGAAACACTTTTTATTTTTCCACTGACATTTTTACTTAACATCGAAGCCATTTTTAGAAACTATGTAAGGGGCTGCATTACAAGTATACCTGCAAAAAAAAAAATCGTTTTCCCAAATGAAGGAAAAAATGAATCTTCGATGCAAGGTATCGTCCAAAAGAAAAGCCTTCATTCGAATATATACAAAACCGACCCCACTAAAATTTATTTCCATGGTATTCAAAATTTTCTATAGTTCACCAAATTTGAAAGAAACCACTTAAAAAGTCTATCATTTTTACAAGAGCATTCTCCCTCTTTGTTTGGGAATTATTGCACGCACATCATCATCACTCAAAAATCAAACATTTAATACTACATGTTTTGAGGTAATTTATTTTACTCAGCTACTTATCAAGAAGCATACAATTTTATCGTTTCTCCATTGAGATGTCACATGATGTTTGCCTACTGTTTCATGCATTGTCCTGCGCGTGTATTGTAGACTGTACAATGCTATGTTTTGTTGAGCATGATGTTGACAATTTAAGGAAAATAAGAAGATGCTGGATGCCCTCGAATACAGAATCACACTCGCAGGTGATTGAAGTTATGGAAAAGCCCCACTATTCCATGGCTACTGTTAGTGCGGCCAACTCTGCTGAAGAAGCAATTCAAGCATTTCTATTTGGCCCAGATTGCATCATAGAGTCGTGGAAAAGATTAAGATGGAAAAATTCTTATGTCATGGCTACGAGAATCTTACTCAAGTGTCTCTCTCCAAAGCATGTAATTCTTTGGAGATGATATATGCAAGACGGTAGTGTGAGAGAAACTCTTCCTCGATTTCAGTGATTGTCTCGCTGCAGGTCGTCCATACAGTCCGTACAATTTACCATCGCTGATTTGCCTCTGATACTCCACTGAGCTGACAACTTTCTTTTTGATCTTGATTAAGACAATGCTGGCTAATATTTGATTTTTGGTATTGGTAGAGTTGAGGTTATTATCTATGAGATGCAAGTATTGTTGAGGGCTGATTAGAATTTTGCGGCATGGCAAGATGTTTACCATACTGGTCAGATATATTCCGCTGCTGAGTACCTCAAAATGGGAGCATAGGCGTTGCTAGCGGTTGACTACAGAAGCCATGGATCCCTCAAAGTTTTTAACTTTGATCGTAAAATGTAGATATTTTGGGCCAAAAATAGGAAAATAAATTGGTCCAGAAAGTTGATTTCCAAAACAATAGAATTTCATCTTCATAATGGCCGAAGATAAGAAAAATAACCGCTTTCAAAAAGTTGGTCTCCAACAAAAAAAATTACCCAACAAATTATCATTTTTGGTCTACCTAAAATACGCTTCGTCACTGGGCGAGAGCTGTCGATTTGAATAGATATGGGTAGGCATCCAACTTTATCGAAGTAAGTTTTCTCAACAGGTGATTCCTTACACCAACCTTTGCTATGGCGCTGACAACTATCGTTTCAAATAAAAGGCTGCGATTCAGTGTTACCCCAAGGTATGTTGGATTGGGAAAGTACAAAAAAGCACAACACGAAAGCAAAGAAGCCCCGTGTATTTTATTTTATTTAGGAAAGGGAGGAGTTAAAAGTTTCAAAAATGTAAAAGGAGCAATGTATTAAAAAAGGTCGGGAACCACTGAAGTAAGCAATCTAATTAATCTTACACTTTTCCCGCATAATCGATATTACGTACATCCAATCAGACGCGTGCCCATTACCAACCACCAGCTTTTGCCACGTGCTTTTGAGTCTAGCTTCCAGACGCCTTTCCTCACAAACATCAAGGCCGCTGATGAATGTTTTTTGAGCCCCAACTATTTGTTCTGGAAACTTAAATTCTATTATGGCGGTTGACATAAACTACCTTGATCCACCACATCATCAATATTTCTTCCTGTTTGATGAGCCAGTGCACCAAGCACGGAGAAGACCACGAAGCCAGCAAGCACACTTGTCATGCAATTTATACTACAAATGGCAATTGCATCTCTGAAAAAATAATCAATAAACATACTACAAAAATACTGATTAAAGTTGAAAAACTAAAGCCCCGTTTACAGCGATATTTGACAAATCGTATTCTTTGTTTGTTTTATTATGTTTTCATCGTTTCGATGTGTTTAATCCACTTACAAGTGCGCTTTATTTCATGTTGTATCAGATAGCCATTTAACTTTTTGCTACTTGCAAGTAGTTAACTTCGAATGCAACAACGCGTTTAAATTTGTAAGCGAACTTGTAAGTAAGCTTAACGAATCGTAATGATGAAAAGATAATAAAACAAACAAAGGATGCGATTTGTTAATTGTCGCTGTAAACGGGGCTTAACGCGTTGAATTAAATATTTGAAAAAGAGGAACTAGCACTTAATCTCAATAAAAAGAGCAATGCTGGGACAAAAAGCATCACCTATATTTGAAAACCATACTATCAGTCCCAGTCCATTTCAAACACCTTGATAACCATTTTCTAAACTCTATAAAGACAAATCCGAAATGTAGCTTTGTTCGTTGAGGTTTTGAAGTCGAGCAGATATATAATTTGCTTGTAAGATTTACTAAAATTTTGTCTTAAAACTTTTGCGTAAAAATAATGAGACCTAAAATTCATACTTGGTATCAAAAGCACACGTTTAGAGTGAAAACCTGAAAATAAATGCTGGGAACAATGGTGAGCTGAAAAAATCTTTTTGGTAATTTACACATCTTAGGGTCTACAAACCTGACAAATCACCCCAAACACTCTTTGTTAACTTTTTTAGGATAGCTTTAAGTGGGCTTTGTGCTACTCACCAATTTAAGGGGAAACCTCCTTAAATTAAAAAATTGGTCGTAACTTCTTTAATATTTTAGCTAGGGAGTTGGTTTTCCGCTTAAAATTGCAAATTGTTTATGCTTATATACTGTATCTTCTACGAAAATAATAATCGCTATGGATATCACAAAAAGTTATGGCTAAAAAACTATAATCTTGAACTTCAATATGGCAATTTTAAAGTATTGCCTTTTTTGGATTTAATTTCTAGCTCTTCTGGCATGTAAAGAAAGTGTAAACTAAACTTTAGTGCATTGATCTGTTTTATAACAAGGTTCTTTTTGAATGCCAGGTGTTTTTTCTCAGCAGGGCGAGTTTTTTGCAATAAAATTGTGAAAAATTTCCATTTATTCTCTACAAAAGCTGAATTTATCGACTGCCCTATTCTGTAGATTAATGAGTTTCAAACTTTTTGCAGTCTGGGCGCACATTCAACACTACAATTGCAGGCGTTTTATGTACTTGGAGGCCTTGGTGATTAGCTGGAAGATATGGTTCACCAAAAGAAAAACAAGGGTTAACAACCCGTCTGACAGAAGCGAGGTCGATTTAAGCTGTCACATCGACATCGAACGTGTGGCAAAACTGAATGACTCTACGAAAAACAGGGTGAAGATCTTTTTTTAGAGATCAACCCCAGATCTTTTTTTAGAGATCATTTCGCATCGGTATTGGTGGTACATAGATAACATTGAAACCCAGTTGATCTGTCACATAGCTCCTCGTCATGCAACTCAAAGAGAATAAAACTATACTGAAATAGTTTTATAGGACGCTAATAAACATGAGCATTCTGCAACTTTTAACCCAAAACCAACTTTCTAGTTAAAATAGTAAAAAAGTTACCATAATTCTTAAATTTAAGGAGGTTTTCCTTGTAAATTGGTGAGGAGCACAGGGTCCATTAAAGGTTATTCCAAAAGAGTAGAAGAAAACTTGTTTTTGAGTGATTTGTCAGGTTTACAAACCTTCAGGTGAGTTAACTTCACCAAAGATTTTTTCGCTCCACCTTACGAGCAAAGCCAAAAAATCGAAGGAGCTACAAAGATTGCTTTTCTCCCTAAAACAAAAACAGGTACACAAAAATTTGTCGTCTCGGCTTAGCTATAGAATTTCGCGGAAAATTTTGTTTTCATTGGTCCGTCAACTCACCTGTACACATTATTGTGAAATTTGTTGAGCGACGAGTAGGACAACAATACGCCCCACGCGGCACCCAAAGAGTAAAAGATTTGAACTGCAGCTTCTGACCAAACCTAAACATTGACGATAGTAAATGAATGCAAATCGCAGTGCAATGAACTGAGTTTCAGAATAGGTGGTTATGCATAGA
Source organism: Trididemnum clinides (assembly GCA_963675345.1). NCBI lineage: Eukaryota > Metazoa > Chordata > Ascidiacea > Aplousobranchia > Didemnidae > Trididemnum > Trididemnum clinides. The sequence continues at coordinate 3,638,868 of OY776299.1, forward strand.
AAACCACATAATGGCTCGAGCAATGCTTGCCAGAGAAACCATACGGAATTTATAATGCTCTTGCTAATTTAATTTTGATATAAAAGTAGGTGGTTAATGGTAGAGACCAGACATAAAATTTTCCCGCAGCATTCAATGTTAGGGCAAGAAAGATTGGAAGATTAAATAGCACACCTACTGCATTTGTTTAGGTTTCATTGCATTAAAAACAACAATACCGCATTACGTTGCTATGTTAGATTAATAACCTGCTACAGGAAACCACTTCGGGCAAGCAGCTTCCTGTCGATGGTTTGCCACCAACTGCAGCTGTTTTCTTGACAACACGATAAACGTTGCTCAGTGCAGTAATGTTGCTAATATGCCGACAATAAAAGCGCGGGATTTGATGGCACACGGTTTGTTCGCGGAAATGTGCCGCAAATCGATGTTGGCATTGTGCACTTCAGTTACTGATCAACCAACTATATTGAACGGTTTTGTGTTCAGTACTCGGAAGGGTTCTGCCTTTTTCGCATTTGGAAAAAGCACTTAATAATGGCGGCAATTTTCTGCGAATGATTGCGCTATGTGTGTACTGCGCATGTTGACAATTATCGTTGTCAAGTAAGTTGAAATTGGATAGTTGATCGTGCGCTCAAATCTTACGATGGTTGTGTTGTTGTGTCTACGAGAAAGCACTTACCAGCAATACGCCTAGTTAGTTGCACTGCTAGCAATAGAAATGCTCTGCATCTCCAACGCTCCCGACTACGAAGCGAGTCTGAACGCGATGCTCTTGCACAGGGGTGTCCAAAATTTTTGCGGTTCTGGCAGCAACTAACTGATGTGAAAACTTGACGGGAGGCCAAAAAGCTATTTTTGAGGAGTTCAACTGGCATAAGTTAGAATTTTCATTTCTGAAAAGGAAAAATTAGCGACCTGAACTACAAGTTTGTTGCAAACAATTGTCACGTGACTAGTAGAGGGCCGCAAAAACTTCTATTGCGGGCCGCACTTTATGCACCCCTGCTCTATTACAAACGACAATAGGTTTTCCAATGACTGAAAGATACAGCAAAAATATATGACTCACATAATTTTCGCACAATTCATCTGCAAAAAACAACTCACTGCAACATCTTGTAATCTAGTGATGTTTGGAGTGAAGTAGAAAGAGATTCCTATCATGGCACCTTCCTCCGTCACACCTCGGATAAGTAAAGCAATTAAAACGACGTATGGAAATGTGGCGGTGAAATAAACAACCTAAAGTACGGTGGTGATAAGCCACGCAATTCAAGACTTAAAGAAACCACACGTTTTAACCGCAGCTTCTTTTGAATAAAATAAAAAATATAATTATAAGATATTTTGTCTACAAATAGTAAAGCTTTAGAATAAAAAAACGTTGTTAGGTTTTCTAATAACTTCGTAAAATTGGTCTATATGTAGGTCTACTTTTGTACCTGTAAGTAGTTTGTGATGTTGCGATAACAAATTAGTGTGATTGCTTAAAATTAAAACTCTTCATCACACACTACAAACTGCCTAAGAGCAAATTAGAAGTACTTCATTCTGAAATTCAAACAAGAAGTCGGCCGTGAATATGAAATTCCAAACAACTTGAAAAGATATTGCATTGCGTATCCGATATTCTTTATAATTTCCAACAAAATTTTAAGTGTTCTATAAAAGTTAACTAAGACTTTTGCAATAGATGCTTTCTTGAAATGTTTGTAGGGGAGTCTCACTACTTGAAAATCATGAAAGATAAACTTTCAACAAATTATCTTGAAATGTTTTTAAGGGAGTCCCATTGTTATTTAAAACAGTTGACGTGAACCACATGTTTGACAAACCGATTTCATTTCAGAGTTAATACAAAAGCGAATAACGAAAATCTTTTGACGACATAGTATGTTATTTTCTCACTATATTTGTGGCTAAGTAAAAAAGTGTTGATTGCAAATAGGTCGACTAAATGGAAAAAACTCAGTGTGTAACAATATAAATTATGTATTTACGACACCTCAAAAGGAGCAGCAGTTGTTGCGACGCAGTTTTAATGTTGATATGACACATTGTTTTGGTGTACAGTGTATAAACATAAGAATATTTACTCTCAAACAAATTGATATTCAATTCGACTTTAGATGAGGTAATTAATCAAAGAGCTTACATAACACAAAACTTCTTATCATCTACGCTGGAGATAAACTTTCCGATTTAATTAATTAATCTTGCTTGGTTGTAATAGAAATGTACCGTACCAGAATTACTGGCAACTTTGCAACGGACTGAAAGCAACTTATTTTGCGCACAACGATGAAAGTTTTCTATGTTTCTTATACCTAAAAGACAAGGTCGTATAAATCTACGCAATCGTGATGCACTTACTTTTCCAGACCATTTTACTCCTTTAAACAAACAGATAAAAACTACAATCCAAGCGAGCGCGAGGCATCCAACCAGATCCCATTGAATTCCCCCAACTTCATCGATGCTTGATGTCAAGTTGAGGACATTGCGACTGCAATACAACAAATAAAATGAAAAAAAATCGAGGTGATGGATCCAAACTTACAGGAATTGAATTGTTAAACAAAAATATCATCCTCCAATTGAAAAACTAGATTCTAAAGAATGGTTATTTAGCCACTCTACAGATTGTCCGGGCGCATTCAGGTTTTATTTTTATACATGTGTTTTGCAGATCTTAGTTTTATGAATTCTAATGTACCTAATCAAAATAGCATCACAGCATTGGATGATGGACATGAGTTGGAAAGGAGGAAGGTACGCCTGTAGTTAAGGTCAATAAAGAAATGTTCTTTACTGGTCTCAATTTATTGTTGCAGATTTCACTTTTATCGTTTCATTTTGATGATCGTTATTAATTTTTGATGTTCGCGACTTTATTGTCAGTCATGGCAAATATTGGCCTAATCAAGCGCGTAGTCTCATTCAAAGAATCTACAAAGAGCACCTGGATGTTCACAATTTCTAGCTGTACCATTGCATAAAATATTACTAATTTTGCTCGTAAAATTCACAGTTATTTTAAATCTGACAGCTTCTAGTAAGATTATTTTAAATGCCTTGGAAATTTTGTCGAAAAAATTTATGAAAGCATTCACAACCTGGCCATGGTAATATTAGAAAGCATGTTTTATAGTTTATCAAAATTTGAGAAGTTTTTAAGCCGGTGTTTTTTGGTTAAAGCGAGCAAACTTGTAGAGAAGAGATGAGAAGTGGTACAAAATTTCAATAAAGCTTTTGTTTGTCAACCATTTCATTGCACCGGTACTCTTTTAAAAAGAATAAGTGAAAACTCTAACGTTTTCGTCTAGCTTTTTTCAGGAGTTATCGTTTAAATGAAACCTGGTGTGATGTCGAGGTATTTATAGCGATTAAGGTTGGTGAAAATGTCGGAACGTTCTGATTGGTAGACAACGAGACGTTTCGTCGAGTCCAAATCAATGATGTCATTTTAGTGTGTAGACGAATTTTTTCTGGCGACAAAGCTCTGGTTCAAGTATTTTGATTAAATTGCTTCCAAGCTACATTTATCAACCTTGGAAGCAACTTTAATCAAAATACTTGAACCAGAGCTTTGTCGCCAGAAAAAATTCGTCTACACATTAAAATGACATTATTAATTTGGACTCGACGAAACGTCTCGTTGTCTACCAATCAGAACGTTCCGACATCTTCACCAACTTCAATCGCTATAAATACCTCGCCATCAACACCAGGCTTCGTTCTAGCGATAACTCCTGAAGAGACCTAGACGAAAATGTTAGAGTTTTCACTTATTCTTTTCACCAAAATACAATAAAATGGTCGATAACAAAAGCTTTGTTGTAGAAAATAGCGGTCGCCAATCTTTTTTACAAACAAATCATGCTGCTTGTACAAACAATGCCTTTGCTTTCTTCCGGATAACAGTGCATTGTAAAAACTCGCTAGCGGCAGCCCGGTAATTCCAGTTTACATGACCGAATTTGTTTCCGAAGGGCGAATAGTCAAATAGAAAAAAAATTCTCTCCAAAATATCAGGTGCAGAAAGGGTGAAAATATCTAAAAAAAAGCCAATTTTTGTATGACTGTGTATAGAGGGTGAGAAAGGAGCATTAGTTTGAACTCCCCTTTCCAAAGAAAGGTTTACCGGTTGATTTTGTTCGAGGAAAAGCAAATTGTTGGTACCTATTACTAGTTCACAATACAGCTGCACCTGATATTGATGAGTTTGCGGGCGTGCCTCCATTCCATATAACCGTGTAATCATCATCAAATGTCAATCTCACCTGAAGTACTCCTGTGCTGCTGTGGTGAAGTTTACGCAACTTCCGTTTGTGTAATTCATACTCTCCGTGGTAGTTTCTTCAATTTTCATATCGAAGGTGGTGTTCACTTCGTAATTGAGGGTGTATGGCTGCCAACTCTCGCCTTTCTTGCATTCTATTCCAGGAGGAGGCTTTTGCAAGGTCGAATCTACGGATTCAAGATTTTATTCGCTTGATCTACATGTATTTGATTTTTATCATTACAAATTTGAGCCGTGCCAGTTGCTTTTGGAACATATAATTGATCTAATTTGACAACGATGCTGATGGTACTTTTCACTGAAACAAGTTTTCACAATCATAAGCACATAACTTACAGAAAGAGAATGAAGGAGTGTTCTTTAATTCTGTAACTACAAATACCAGGTTGCTACATCAAGAGCAACCGGGAATAGACTATAAAGAGAAAATAAAAATAGAGAGTTGTAAGCGCAATGAGCATGTAGCCGTGATGCAGTGCATTATACAGGCAGAGACAGAGAAATAGAACTTAAAAATTAATTATAGCGTCCAGTTTTTCGCATCAAAGGGTTTAATTCGATCACAATAAAGGAGGTTTGTTCAAAAAATATCGGACCTTGTGGTATAAAACACATAATACAAAAAATTTCACACAGTTTATTCAATCTCTTTCAAAATAGTCCCCTTGAGCGCCCACACACTTTCCCATTGCTTCTGCCATCTCTGAAAACACCTCTCGCATTCCTCCAGTTGAACGCATCACTGGTCTTCCATCGATTTTTTATCTTCTCGTAATTGAAATCGCGTTCTTCACAAAGTGGTTTTTAATTTGAGGAACATCCAGAAATCACACGGTGTGAATTCTGAAAAGTAAAGAGACTGTCGACCAAGAGGCATAATATGTTGGGCCAGAATAGGTTGCACCTCATGGGCGGAATGAATGGTCGTGCAGTCGTGGTGGTTTATATGTCTTGCCGCTTTCTTCGCACACTATCACGACAGCGACGAAGAACCTCCACTTAGTTCTCTTTGTTGATTGATTAGTCTTCTGGTACGTATTCGTGATGCGCAATACAGCGGGAAAGAAAAAATCAGGTTATCATTACTTTTACATATTGCTGCAATACTGTCGTGCTGTGTTTCATATTGTTGATTCCGGATGCTTTTATTGTGATAATTGAAATGTGGTTTCTGGATCGTAACCACAAGTGTAGGTCTCATTACCAGTTGTTATCACTTTCATAAATTCTGGGTCATAGTTTGCAAAGCGAGCATGTTCTCGGAAATTTCCTTCCGCAAATCCCTCTGTTTTTCTTCACCAGCTTGGGAATGAATTTCGCCAACACTCTTCGCAGGTACAAATTCTCAGTTAAAGAATTCACAAGCACGTACTTTACGCCTGCGCTGAATGCTTAACAGAGAGAGAGAGAGAGAGAGAATGACATGACAGACCGGCTAAAAACGATTCACACGTGCGCAGCACTAGTGACATCACAATGTATCAAAGACTTGGTTGGTGTGGTACTATTTTTGGAAAGAGAAAAGTCCAATACTTTTAAACAGACCTCGTACGTGTAACAAGTAGATCAGGCTTGCACAACATGCGGTGCGCAAGAATCTTTAGTTGCGGCCTGCCAGATAATTTGAAAAAAGTTGTAGTTAAAAAAAATCATATTTAGACCTAAAATCAGAGCTATCACTTTTAAGATTTCTGCTTATCTTTTAAAAACGCCATCTTTGTAAATAAAAATGAGTTTATTTCTAAGAAACTTGCTTACTTTTGAGTTGGTTGGTTGGTTTACCCCTCTTCTTTTTTGGAATGGAGGTACGGAAATCCACGTTCACGCCGTTAACCTAATTGAATTAGGCTAAGGGAAAAGTGGCAGCCCATTTCGAACTAGTTATGAATGCAAATTACAGACTGGTAGCTCTACCACCAACAAAGCGGACTCCCATTGGTGGGTACCCAGAGGTCGCCTCTTACGACATGCAGGGTGAGCAGCTTCACAATTTCAATCTGGTGAGGCACGGCTCATATTTTTAAGTCGTGTACTTAATTTGTCTTTAGTGGATTAGGCACGTTACGGTATGGTACGGAATGATTTTCCGTACCCCTACTCCCAAAAATACTCCGTATTCCATCGTACCCAAATGCCATACTTTGGTAAAAAACTTTACGTAATAGTACAATACGAAATTTTTTCCGTACCGTTACACTGTAACCAATGAGTTTACCGAATTTTTGTTCTTACGTAACAGCAAATATGTGCTGCCATAAATATCAGCAGAAGTAGAGAAGCTACGTCAATTTTACTTGCACTGGCAAAAACCGGGTAACTCAACCAACCTTCAACCAACTACTTCATTTAATAGTAAAGAACATTAAGGTCCATAATATACTAATTGAATTTACATTTAACGACCAAAATATAGCAATGATATTGATGTTATCAACTTATCATTATTGTCACGAATAAGGAAATTTGCCTTGCAAGAATTGTTTTCATATTTCATATCAGAAAAAAAAACCTTTTTTTTCTCGCAATTGGATTGCTGTGTACGCCTTTTTATTACGTCACAATCGTTATTACGACATAATAAAATTCCAGATTGATCTGGTGATTCTAGCTTCTTCGAAGAATTTCGATAAACGATTACATAACTTGAAATGCTTTTTTCCTTTTTTCACGTGATTTCGTTCTAGCGTTTTCTAGATTGTTTTGTCGATTTATATTTCAGGCGACGGGGTTTTTTTAGGGAGTAGAGTAGAGTTGGGGTCAGAGAGCAGAAAGCGTATAGTGGGGAGAAAGAGAGATTGATTGACGGATTAAGGAAAGGCTATTGTTTTTGCGATAATTTATTGTGGATTTCGTTGCCGTGGAGAATATTGAACAGTTATTGGTGGACTTAGTTTTGGCGGTTTCCTGATTGTGTGGTAAAGTGATCAATTTTGAGATTTTTGAGCGAAGAAGTTTGAAGTCGTGAAGTACTATTTCTGTGAATACATTATTCTGTTATTAAAGTGGTTTGAGGTGTTTTTAGTGGAAGCCAATCTTTTCCAAGTTTTATTAAGTTGCAGTCAGACCTAATTATCCGAGCGATTATCATACGTCGCCTCAATTTTAAAATAAATTTAAGATTGAGATAGAACCGAAAGTTCTATTATTAATATCATATATTAAAACGCGACAATTATCAAAAAAGCAAAAATAGCAACGAACGAAAAAATTGTAAAGTAAATTGCTCAAGCGTTTTTAAAAGGCGGATCAATTATACTGAAAACCAATAGTTAAAGTGTTGCAACACTGAAACAATATTGCCTCGATTATGTCTTCTTTAAGCTCAAGCCTCAACTCATTCAGAATGTACCTTAAACCTGAAAAAGTTTTTTCAACGCTGGCTTGAATAACTGGTAAATCAAAAACAACGTCTTTAACATTGGACACTGGTTGCTTGTATACGAAGCCATTGACTTCGCACGTTTCAAGCATAAAGCTATCACGCCGTGCTCCTAAAACACCGGCCTGCTTATTGTTTCGTCATAAATGCGCAGTTACATATAATGTTGATTTATAAATTCACGAGAACACAAAAATTATACATACTAATGCTGCTGCTGTCCCTGCAGTGCTCGGTGTTCCAAGTATTATTGCAGTTGGACCATGGCAACACCGAGGTAAAAGAGCGGAATATGAAGTGTAGACTGTATGCGATTATGACGTTATAATAAATGCACACCACAAACGAGATGAGGATCATGCAGTAGCCCACTCCTACAAAAAAGATAAAGCAATAAGCTTTAGGCTTGCGTTTTGTACTCGATGGTGTAGCAGTGCATGTGTTCAGCACAAGGCGGTCATTTAAAAGACGGCGGCCATTCTTGACAGAGAGGGACAAAATTGTAGTTGTATCTGAACGTAGAACTCTAACGCCGATATTCATTACTTGATTGCTTGGAAATAGAGAGCATTTTTTCTTCCTCCTCGGCGGCCAAACCCATGCTACCGGACTGTCCGTATAGTTGTACGTAATATAAAGTTTTTAGATCATTTCCTGTATTATACGAAGTTGAACATTTCTGATGCGTTCTACGCCAGCCACAGGCCGCCTGCCTTTAATTCAGATTTTGATCAGCCAGTGATCCTTTAAATTTCGGTTATCTTTTAATAGGAATACAGCTGCCGCCTATGACAGGTTGTCAATCACAAATAATGCGCTTGAAAGCCCTAAACTTTTCCACCACTTCATGAAATAAAACACTTTATACACTATAAAAGATTACCTTTGAAAATCGGAGCTATTTTCCATATAGCTAGCGGACCAAGAGCACCAAATTGGCCGAAAGAAATTTCGAGAAAGAATAACGGAATTCCGCAAAGAATCAAAAAAATAAAATAAGGAACCAAAAATGCTCCTAAAAATTGAACTGAATGTGATAAATTGCGAAGATTTAGCTCATTATGACTGTTAGCTATTGATGTAAAAGTTATGGGGCTAGGATAACAAAGCTACTCGCCCCCAGATCGTTTTCGATCCCCCGAAAAATCGTAAAGCTGGTCAAAATTTCACCGTCTGGAAGTTGATCTTATAAAAAAAGGTCTTTGCCATTGTTTTATTCATGCGTATGAGCTCATGCTCTGTTTGCATATCTTTCGCCAGATTGGGCCCCCACGACGGGGAGACTGCTTGGCTGCAGCACCTATTTTAACCTGCGCGATGGTTTGGTGGTTAGAGCGTCCGCTTCGCAGTCGGTAGACCTAACGTTCATTTCCCCAAGTCGAGCCATACCAAAAGACTAAAAAAATGGTATTCGCAGCTTCCCTGCTTGGTGCTCAGCACAAAAGGGACAGTGCGGAGAACAAGCCGGCAAGCTGGCTTCTTGTGTCCCTGGGCAAGGCACTTAACGAGATGTCTCCATCATTGCTTGGCAAACAGGTGGTGGAGGCCAAGCTGTCTACCCATCGCGGTGGCCCAGCCTGACGAAAGACATGTAAACAGAGCAAGAGTTCATACGCATGAATGAATAAAATCATTGTTTCGAGATAAAAATGCCTTCAGCTCTCCTTCCCTCTCGCAAATGAAGTATTACGCCAATGCTGTTGGCAACGGCAATCTTAATATTATTGTAATTCAGTTAGAGCCTAGGAAGCAACCATTCGCCTAAAAACTCCGGACAATCGTATAGCAAAAACTTCTGACGGAGTTCTGTTTTTACGTAACGACAAAGCAGAACGTCTTGAATTGTAAAAATTAGCAAAAAACATAATTTATTATTAAACACTTTCAATACAATCTTACCTCCCCCATTTCGATAACATAGGTATGGAAATCTCCAGATGTTTCCAAGCCCCACTGCATAACCAACACAGGAGAGCATGAAGTCTAACTTCCGGTCCCAAGTCTCCCGTTTAATTCCCTAAATGCACAGGTCATGTGTGACACATCAAGCCAGAAACAACTAGTCATGTGACGTACCTCTTTGGGAGATTTTTTCTCCATCAAACTCTCCTTAGTTAAATCTACTTCGATCGATTCCGTCTAAACAAGAAACAACTTTTTACCCATTAGACAACATTTTCACAAACTCCTGATTATACATTTTTGTATTTGACGTTGTTCGCGTGATTGCTCAGCTTAATAGTGTTGACTTGTTTACTTTCAGAAGCATTTCTGTCACTTTTGGTTTGGGTAGAAGAATGTATGTAACTGGTAGATAAGAATACTTTCAAATTCTCCCTCAACAGCAGAAATCATTCTCGGCCGTCTTTGCCAAATAATCAACTGCTTATGTCCAATGGGAGGCGTTAAATACCGGACCTCAAAAGTGCAACCGTTAACAACTGATCAACAGAACCAATTACTGATTATGAAACAGAATTGCAAACTTACATCCTTCACCTCCATTTTGAATACAAAGCAATTCAAGTCGGGTCTTTTAAAAACTATAAAATCAGTTACTTTTTTCTGAAATGGTGTATATTCACACTGTGAAGCTAGAAGCTTCCGCGTTGGACTGAAGATGTTTTTTGGAAAGAAGTAATTATTGCAAGATCCGTTAGATAAGATTAAAGGATTTAAACTGATTTAGATCATAATGCAACCACAAACAAGTAAAACAAAAGCGCAAATGCTGAAAGATTTAAATCTTTACTGAATCTAAGTACTGTTTTTCGTAACCTAAAACAACACGCACCCATTAGCAGCAGGAAAATTTAAACTTTTGTTGGAAGTAAGCTTGCAAAGTAACCTTTTGAGAAAAATAAAATAACCCCAGAGAAAAACATAATTTATTGTACTGTGTATACCTGGTTTACAGTATAACTAACTGGTCACATCAACATGCTCCAAACGCTATTTTTTTCCTACACACGAGTTAAAAAAATCAATGTTTTTTCTTTCTGTTGCTGTGTAAAGATCAATTTACATGTTTTAGAAAGGTGCGCAAGTAAATTTTTTGTTTACCTTACAATACATGTGGAATGTATGTCACAAATTTTGTGTGCAAGTCAGATTCGGCCTATACATTTGCACACTGTTGGCAGTGGTAAGCAGTAACTAGTTACTATTTTTTAGTAACTAATCTTTTTAGTAACTCTTACATTGTTATTTTTTTGCAGAAGTAACGAAATTTGTAACTAGTTATTAATTAAAACAGAGGTGACGAACATGCGGTCCGCAAAAAAGTAATGATAACTGAATTAAAAAAATAATTGGTCACTGGGAAATGATGCCCACAGGATGAAAGCAATTATAGCTTTTTTGATCAGTAAACGGAATGCGATGGTTATGTGATCCGTCGATAATGCTTTCAAGATTTATCAAGAGCAGAAAACCCCGATTGAAAAGCGACGTATTCGAAAAAATAAGAGAATGCCTGGAGAACGAACATAAAAAAGGCGAATGTCTATTTACTGCTAAACAAATTAAGCGTTGCAATCGCATGGCTGTTTAAATCTGTGCAGCGATTTCGGAATGAAGCAGAGAAGGAAGTTAATGAAATCAGCCAATTGAATAAAACATTCGGCTTCTTAAATCATCATGCATTGTTGCGAAGCGTAAACACTGAGATAGTCGTGAACAAATTTACGATTACGTAAGCGAATAATGTAGATTATTCCGAGTTATCAGCAGAAACTGCTTGGCTTAATCGGCTTGTTCACATTTCGAAGCAATGCTGCAGGGCGGGATGTACTACAGTGGTTAACAAAATGTAGTCTCTGTCACTCAATACTGCATTTAATATTTTTAAGTATTCCTCAATGTTGCTATTTCTATTACGATCTGCGATAGAAGGTTTTCAAAATTTAGCAGGTAAAATCGTGTTTTAAGATCTACCACGAAGAAAATCGTGTCGTCTACGTTATCGATCGTGTCCAACAAAAGAGAATTCGTTCAGGTATTATGTTTTGTTGGCATAATTTCGAAATTTGCTTCAGTAAAATCTTGACCTGCTTATTTTTAATCAAAAAATTAAATCAAAAATAAATCAAAAAATTAACTCTTCGAGACTTCAATAAATTAGGCTACACTCGAAGAAAAAGAGAATAAAATTAAAAACACTAATCTTAATGTTGATGATGGCTGTACATTAAACCTCGTAGATTGGTACTTTTTAATATTGTAAGGAACTTTTGTAAACAGTCAGCCTTCTGGTAATTATGAAGGTAAAGCGGCTTTTTGCGCTAAAATCAAAGGGTGGTCACTTATGTTGCTACGTCACTGCTATGACCATGACAAGTGAAGAACACTTTCATCTGGCTACGTGCCTGCTAACTATTTCTCAACAATTGTTGCAATTCACAGACAATTGCGTTACTTCGCTCCCTGGTATAAAACTGACGAAAACAATAAAACAATCCATTTAGACCTATTTATTTTTATCGAAGTGAGTGCGAGCCTTTAAACCGCTCTCCCTCCTTTAGCGTTTCGATAAGGATTGATCATAAGTGCCCACTTAAGCTTAGTTCATCTTTTCTTGTAAACTTCAAATACTGAATACTTATGCTCTTTATTAAACATAAAATTTCAGTATAGATCATAGAACATAAATTCTTGAAATAAACATTCCAACGACGACCGCTATACTATGTGTATGCAATACAGAATTTTGTTTGTACGTTGGTGCGTGTGTGTACGTTTAACCTTCTCCATGACTGCTTGGCGAACAACCACGAGACTTGTCATAATTGATCATGGCCCGGAGATAAGTGTTTTGAGAGGTCAGAGACGTCGCAATGACGTCACCATTGAAAAAAAAAATTTTTAATTCTTTTTTCTCGGTGACAAAGTGAAAATTTTAGCTCAAACAAAAGCAGTAACTGATTTATAAATTAAAAAAAACTGTTTACGGGACGGCATAACTCTTACCAGCAAACGTTTGACGCTGTTCCCGTTTTTTTCCGAAATGTGCTAAACTCAAACCTAGAGTCGCGGACAAAACTTTTACCGATACGCAGCAAAAAGCTTCTTCCCATAAAACAATTTTGCCCCGAATTGCAAAGCCATAGCATCACAACGATTGCTTGTCTAACATTTATTATTTAGCGAGCTTCGCTTTAACATTTGTTTGGTGTCCAGTTAACTTTCAGGTCATCGTACAAATATCGACTGGCACGCGATGCGGTGAGTTGTTTATCAGTTTACAGAGTCATATATAGCTCATTGTGCCTTTCAACGTTTTTTTTATGTTCCTCCCTTACGGACCTCAGATTCAATCTTTTCCTTTTTACAACAAATTTTGGATCAAGTGCATAAATTTTCCCATTTGGGGAATATATGCACTTGACAAGGATTAAAAAACGGCAGTGCACACTGCCCCGTACATTTACATACCGGGCCTGCCCCTTCAGTGCACACTGCCTTTCTTTTATGTACACTGCCTTTCTTTGGATGCCCTGCCAGCTGAGATTCGAACCCGCAACCATAGTATCTCAAGACAAGCGCACTATCCACTACACCACAGTGTGGGAAAAATTTTGCACTTGTTTCCAAATTTTTAAGTGAATTTTTTTTAGTGATCGACGTTTTTTGATGCCTCGATTCTCCTACTTGCATTCCATGCTTTTTTTAGATTCAAAAGGTCTATATGCAAACTCACATTGAAACGTTCAAGTGAATATGCAAATTGCACAACAAACTTTTTCCTCAATACTCGAATATTTCCTCCCCACTTCCTCCCCACTTCCTTCCTAGAACAAAGTTTCTCCCTGAAAATCAACAAAGGATGAAAACCGCAAAGGGGGAAAAAGATTTCTCCTTTGAGAGCTAAGTGGTGCCCGATTGACAGCCATTGTTACAGTATCTTTTTGTTAATTGTTTTCTTTGCCCAATAACCCTTGCGACCAAAGGCCATGCGTAAACTTAGCGGAGCTACAGGTATTACAGAACACTATCTGAAGTATGAACGAGCCGAGTTTAGCAGATCTGTCACAACTGCAACCCGTTTAAGCGGAAAGTCGCTCATATTTAAGTGATCAAGCAATAAGAGATAGAGTTTTATCTGAGGGAAGCAAGGAGGTTGAAATCTCTTATTTTTCTTTCACCTGGGTTAGATGATCACTACTAATCTAGTTTTAGTTAAATAAAATGAAATTTTATTACGTAGTTTTAGTTTAATGTAGAAAAATTAGTTGTTTTGCTTGGAAAGATTGACTTAGTTTGTAATGTTCATACTTAGAATTTTTCGGGATGATGGGGTGACTTTAGAGTGGAAAATGTATTTCATTTTAAAAGTATTCCACCTTCTAACTAAGGGAGCAATTTTGGCTGCAAACGAAAGACAGCAAGCAATTGATCTTTTCAAAAACCGTAATACTGTAAAGAAATAGGTAGTGTCATAACCTAATCCATCATCATTACAGTATCATCAATTAGGATAGATGGTGATGAGAACAGGCATTAGGGAATCATTGCAGCAATAACAATTGACCCCTAATGTTGGCGAAAGATACACGGTGACAAAATTTAAGTTAACAGCCAGGAAAAATGTATGTATTTTTACGGAAATTGTTTTATTTCGCAATATTTAGATGGTTAGTCATTCAGTCCTTTTTTGTTCCTTGACATCAAAACAAAATACGTAGTTCATAGGGGAAGGCGGGGTAAGTTGAGCCAGTATCCAAGTTGAGCCACCCCTATGTTACTGAAAGAAAAAGTTTTTTCACTGTTCTAGCGACACGTGTTTGTTGCTTGTAGTAAGACTTCTACTTTGGTATCGAAATTAAAGTTATTTCTTTGTTTGGTTTTGAGAGAAAGAGACTTTAGTGAATATCGGCACTTTTTGTAAAAATTTTTGACATGAAAAGTTTTTCAGTTGTAAAGAAGAGTTTGGCTCTTTAAAACAATTGTTGTTTCTCGCTCAACATTGTAAATAAACTGTTGTGCTGATAATTTATGCTGTGAATTATGAGGATAGAAATGTTTAAACTAGAGTTGAATAATGTGGATCAACTTAGCCTAACCTAAAAAATAAACGAAATTGAAATGAAAACAAAAGTTTACAATGGCTACATTACCTTCTATGCAGTAAGCCTAATAGTAAAAGAAACTAAAAACCAAAAATTTGCCAAAAAACACAAAAACTAAAAAAATGCAGAACTTCGAAGTGAATTCATGCGATCAGCTGTCAATCAGTTACCAAAGCACGAGCTGATAACTCATAAGCACGTTTCCTCAGCAAGACAAGGCTAACAGATGCAACAACTTGCTCAAGAGTGAGCTGAAGGGAGCTGTGCTGGGGTGCCATCATTTATCTTTACTTCTACAAAATAAGTTGTCAATCGGGTGCAGTTTTGGGCTTGTGCCAAGAGCTGACTTATCATAGCTGTCTGCATATGTCGTGTCGATGATGATTTCGAAGTAATTGAAGACGCACCAATCAAAAGCGACCTCAACGTGGTGGTGCGGCCCCGACCCCGTTTTAAGTGGGTCAAAATGGCTCTTCGCCTTTCCGAGGGTCCCAGTTACCCTGGACACTCTCCTCATCGAATTATTTTTTTGCCGTGCTGCCCTTTGAACGGTCACAAAAGCGCTCAGTCTCTTCAAAATCGGTTGCCTCTCTTCTTTTTATCTCCTACCTTTCCTATCCCGTATTCTTCTTCTCATTCTCCTTTTTCTTCTGATGAGCGGTACCGTTCATCCTAACCCTGGCCCCATCTTTTCCTGCTCAGTTTACACTGGAAATGTCAAATGGAGAGTTAGATCGGTGCTCTGTCGGTTTTGCACCTGCTCTAAATAGGTCCATCGAAGGTGCTCACTACTCTCCTCCAAGTTCAATGCACTAAGCAACTCTCATTCCTGAAAATATCTTCCTCGCTGCATTTCTGCTTCTCTTATGGGCCCCCAAACTTCGAACGCTGTGACTTTTTCTTCGGGCCCCCCCCAGCACGTATGCCTCCACTGTTTAATCTGGTCCCTCTATGTCAACGCAGCGCTCTAGTCCCACCCTCACCAACAAACATCCTATCGTCCTTTCGCTCATTTCTTAACTCCTCTTTGTGCAACTTTCCCACTCTCCTATGTTTCTTGCTGTTCTTCCACACCACTTTCTTCCACTTCTTCCCCGGACTCACTCAGGATACTTCAATATAATACCGGAAGTCCTGGAGCCAGAGGCGCTGAACTCCATCACTTTATCTTGCTTCATTCTATGAACCTTATCCGAATCTCAGAATCCAACTTCAACTCGACTTCGTCTTTCGGGATCCCTGGATACACTGCTCTGCAATCTGATCGCCCTCGTTCCCGGTCGTGCATTTGCCAAGCTTGTTGAAATGACTTGCTTTTTCCTCTGACTCTCACTGTTCTGCAAAGGAATACTCCTCTCTTTCTCTTTCCTTTGCTGCTGCTCTCTTTACTTCTCTGCCATTGAATGCAGCCAAATCTTCTATTCCTTTTTTGCCACGTCAAACGCCAACCTCAAGATTAACCTGGTGGTCTCATGAAGTGGAAGATGCGGTAAAAGAAAGACGTAAAGCTTTGCTTATGCTCATACAAGTGATGAAGATTGTCAGGCTTATATCTCTGCCTTCCGACATCTCTCGTCTGTCATCGCCAAAGCTAAGGCTGAGACTCGGCAGGCATCATGCTTTCTCTTTTTTTCCAAATCCGTCTGTTCTCCTCCGATCTGTCGCTGGTTCTCCTTCTTCATCTTCCTCTTCTCGTAACTTATCCAACTGTTCTTTTCCGAGATAGTTGGCTTCGGGCTACATCAACTGACTGAGATCTCAGTTTTCGGTGTCCCAGATAAAGGCCTAGCGCAGCAGAACCATAGGCTACCATTTACGATAAGCCACGTACCCTGAGTAGTCTCATTCCTCTTTCTGCTCCCCTTTCTCTTCCATTAAATTTCTGGCGGCTGCCACAAACCTCTCCTCGTCCACTGCCACTGACCCAGATAAAGTCGCATATTGTTGCTAAAGCACCTACCTCTCTCTGGCATGGATTTTCTTCTCCACATTTTCAATATTTTCTGGTCTTTAAATTCCTTTCCTTCCACCTGGAAGACATCTTCTGATATTTTTTTTGATAAAATGAGAAAGCCTCCCGACTCTCCTACTTTTTTCGATTTATCTCTCTCACATCTTGTGTGTCAAAGCTTTTTGAACGCGTCATTCTTTTGCGTCTAGTCTTCTTTCTAGAATCTAACTCCATTCTCTCTCCCTGCAATGCTGATTTCCGCCCTGGAAAATCCACTTTCAATCAAATTCTGTTTACTTCTCAGTTCATTTCGGATGAATTTAACGAGCCCAAGCTGGCCCCTCGAACGATTCTTGCTATGATCGAATTCTCCAAGGCTCTTTCACTGTGTCTGGCATCTCGTCCTTTTTCGCGAACTCATTTCGGCTGGCCTCTCTTCTTACTTTGCCAGTTGACTGAATTTTTCCTTTCAGACAGGCGTGCTTGCGTGGTTTTACAAAATCTCGTAAGTCGCTTCTTTCGCGTCCGCTAAGGTGTTCCGGAAGGATCCGTCGTTTTCTCTCTTTTCATCAATGATCTTCCTGCGTCTCTACCTTTTTCCGTCAACTGCTCTCTTTATGCTGACGACCTTGCTAGTTAGTTCTACTTCCCCTCGGTCCCGGCTGCTGCTGAGGCTACACAAAGAGCTCTCATTTAAGTTCTGGTGTTTTCCTTTCAATCTGAGAAAGTGCGAGGCCTCCTCTTTCTCAGTGGATCTTCATCAAGCTAACCTCCGACCTTATTTTCTCTTGTTCAACTCCTCTTTCCGCTTCATTCTCACTCCAATTTTTCTGGGGTCGCCTTTGACGCACTTTTTCCTTTTCTAAACAAATTATCTTCGCTGAAGGCCAAGTCTTTCCCTCGTCTCAAAGCGTTACACTGTATCTCTTCTTCCTCATGGGGTCCCTTTAAAGGAGTCCCTTTCTCTATTGCACAAGCTTTTTTTTAGCCCTTTTTCTCTGATGTTGCACCCGTATGGTTTCCTTTTCTTAGCATTACCGACATTGTCAAGTAAAAAGGCTTTCACCGAGCGCCTAGTCGCGCCATCTCCGTCTGCTTCTGGTCTTCTCCATCCCACTTCTCCTCTACGAAGCGTTTCTACCTCTCCTACCAGTTACTTTGACTCATTCCGCCCTGACTTCTTGTAAGTGAACCATTCGTCTTCCAACCTTTTTTGGTTCAGATTTGACCAGATTTGGAATGAAACCAAGACTCTCCAGATCCTCCTGGAGAGCTTTTGCATCCGCTCATGCTTTTCCCTACTTTTCCTAGGGAGGTTCTCTTTGCCTGCTCTCCCTCTCCTCCTTGGAACCCGCTTTTATTCGGTGTGGAGCTGACCCTTTCCACTTCATACTCCCGATCTAAACCCCTCTCTTTCGCCAAGGTGCGGCTCTCGCTCACCTTGACTCTCTCCCATTTTACAATCTGGTGATCTGAACAGATGGCTCTGTTTCTTTTCCGTTTGGCAAAGGTGACTAAGGTGTCCTTGCCCACTGTTCATTTTGTGGCAATGAGGCCACACTTTTCTTTTTGGCAGACCCAATGTGTTCAAGTTTTTCTGCTGAAACCAGCGCCATTCTGCAAGCTCTCCACTGGTCTCGGCAGCAACAACAAGTCTGCCATTTCTCTTCTCTTTTCCACCTCTCAGACTTTCGCTCTGTTCTCTCCTCCGTCTTTCCTTTTACCTCAAACTCTTTGACACATCTGGCAGGAACTTGAGGTGCACTGTCTCATCTGAATTCTTCGACATATATATGCCCTCGGTGTCCGCTGAAGAACTTGTGCTTTCTAGTCACGATCGCGGTGCCTAATTAATAATGTGCTTAATTATGTGATCGCTGTGCCATTAAGTGTTTTTTGTTACTCATAACCGCTACAAATCTATTTAATTTTCCAACCAACTTTGCAAAGAAATTTACCAAAGTCGTTTTTCCAGCTAAACAATACCGTTTGAACTTTTGCATGAGAGATGTATGAAAAATAACGGTTCGTTAAAAAGTAAAAGATGATTTCCTAAACGAATCATCACAGTTGTGCCAATTACAAAGGAACAGTTAAGAAAAGAGCAGTTAACAGTTAAGAAGTAACTGCTCTTTTCTTGTCTATTATGTTACCAGAAAAAGTAATGATCTCCAAAAAAAATATCATAATGTTTCTCGCTGTCATCTTTAAGGCTGGTCGCAAATATAAAAGTAACACTTAACAGCAAAGGCTGGTTTCCATTAGACGTAAATTGCAGGCGCAACGTGAAAAATTCTTCGTTTCTCGATTTAGTCTTATGCTCTTTGCGCGAGAGAATTTTTCTATTTGATAAAAAAATTTTTCACGCCACTCCTGCAATTTACGCCTAATGGAAACCAACCTTTTATCAGATAATATTTTCAAAAGAGCAGTTAGTTATAGTCAATTAAAAGTGACAGTGACGGACATCTCTATTCGCGACTAGCATTACAGGTGACCGCGAGAAAGGGAGATCACTACTTTTTCTGGTAGCATAACAGATAAAAGAAGAGCTGTTAACACGACTCGTGAAAGTGAGCAAATATAAGGTTAATGCTTAATGAATAACTTAACTGCTAAAATTTTCAAAAGAGCAGCTAGCAACAGTTAATCAAAAGTAACAGTTAAAGCACATCTCTATTCCTCATTCTAATTTGTGAATAAAATAGCAAAAACGTTTTCGCTTTGGCGCGATTTCGGTCGCATATAGTATTATTTTCGCATTTTTCTCAGGCTTGCATTTTATTAACTCCACCTTAGTGATGATTGCATAAACACAGTTAGAAGTTGCTATTAAAATCTTTCACCAAACTTTGGATGAAATATTTGCTTTAACGCAAGCGTGTATTATAGCAATATTCGGTGGTGACAAATTTGTTTTGACAAAGCAATTGCTTTTTTATTATTCCAATTTCCTTTCTAGTAAAGTTCCTGAACTTAATACCTTGAAAAACTGCTTCGATTATTTTTTTCATATTAGCTTTTTGACTGTAAACGTGAAAAATTAGCAAGAAACGATATTTTTTTGTGTTTGGAAAGATTTTTTGCGAAAGAATGTAAAGCGTATGTTTTAAGAAAACCGTATTGAATAACGTTGCATTAACAATAATAATAATTTACAGTCGTTGGATCTACGACAATTTAGTTCATAGGTCAAAAAGAATTTTTGGGTGCAAGGAGTATCAATTTGATAGAAATGGGTTCGTTAGAACTATTTGTTATAAATGGGTGCCAATCCAGGTTTAGAGGTATTTTTGCAACACGTAATAACTGGAATGAGTACAATGGTTAAGACAGCTGTCATTTTAGGTTATCGTGCAAAACTGACAAGGTAATGAGCAATTTGTCAAACCTTAAATATTAAGCTAATCGAAAGCCCTCTTTCTGACAGCAATAAAATTACATGGACATTAACTATGATACGAGTATAAACATATAAGCAAGGACGTAGCCAGCAACAAAATTGTTTTCATGCCATCCCCTTCCAAGCAACACATTTTGTGAGATAGTACTGCAAAACAGCAAGAGTTGATCAACTACATTTGATCTTGCAATCAGGTGGAAAAGCGAAATACCTTCGTCCACGCCGAAAAACAGTAGGAAGTTCCAAAATATTTTTGCAATATCTTTTGGTAGAGTAAGCAGACAAAATATTTCTGGGTTTATTCAGCCTACTAAGCTCACGACTGCGCCAACTGATATGATAAAACATACATTTGAATTTTTAGATATTGACTGTTCAAAGTATGGCAACAGAACACCGATACAGTAATTTACTGTTTACTAGTCTTATTCAAAGTAAGTTGCCTAATCTGATATATTTTGTCAGAAATTATTGCTCGCAATAATAACTAATAATCTGTCCAAAGAAACAAAACTTTTAACTGTGTTCTCATGCCCAGGTTGCATTATAGCTGACCAAATATTAATCCATGCTTTGTTGTCGCAAAGTCAACAAAAGCAGTGAATACTGTGAGGGCAGTTATGAGTAGGGCAAATTTTTGTTGACCTATAAAATTGGAAAAAAAATTGCTTTTTCAAATTATAGAAATTGGCTTTATTGATCTACACGGTTTTATTTTAAGATTAACCAAAACAAAAAGAAAAGTGGATATACAAAATGTGTCGTATACATCCACACATTTACAGAAAATACTTCTTGTTATAGAACACGCAAGAACGTCGAAAGAAATTGTCATTGCTTTAAAGCGGTTATCGGAAGTTTGATAAAAAGGCGGGCAATAAGTTCTCTGTACACGTGATCGCAATAGATTGTACAAAATAGAAAAATTGGCTTTTATTGACCTCGTAACTTTTCCCATATTGCCCCTATAACAAAATTTTTTTCATTTGTGCACGTTTTGAAGCATTTTGAGGTCGTAAAAACT
Organism: Trididemnum clinides; assembly: GCA_963675345.1. Taxonomy (NCBI): domain Eukaryota; kingdom Metazoa; phylum Chordata; class Ascidiacea; order Aplousobranchia; family Didemnidae; genus Trididemnum; species Trididemnum clinides. The sequence goes on from OY776299.1 coordinate 3,660,001, forward strand.
GATTGACTTTATTGGCAAAAACTTGCTCTAGTTATGAGTGTTTCATGACAACACCAATAAAAGCCTGGCAGTTCGGTCATTACGTGCTGCATTAGACAAGCACAGTACTCCGCTGAATTTCACAGATTTTACAGTCTTCAACCACTAATGCTCTAACAACAGTGGTGTACGCAGAGATTTGTCATGGAGAGGTTTGGTTTCTCTCTTTGGAAAAGCCGAGGGTACAATTATTCTACGGGTGTTCTGGGGCATGCCCCTCGAGAAAATTTTAGAAAAATATGCTAAAAGATAAAAATTTTCTTGCTTTCTGGAACAAGGTTTAGGCTAATGCTTGCATAGATTTTTATGAAGTGAAAAAGTTGTATTTATTAAGAAAAAAATGTATACCATTAATATTTATGGGGGTTTGAAATCCTGAAACCCCCAATGTGTACGCCACTGTCTAACAGTATTCGGTTTTACTTTTATGGTTTCAGAGTGAATTAGCTTTAAAAAATGCAAACAAATTTTAAGCCAATTCAAAATTTATTTTTCGCTGCTCAACCTTTTTGCAAAATCCGCTGAAATAGATTTGTCCGATGATTTTTGAGAGAAAGGCTGAGCAATAACTTCCAATACTGACGCTGTTAAGCAATTGCTATTTATTCGCACAAACATTGATGTAAGATAATCGATTTTCTTCAATAGGTCTTCGATGAAGACTAACTATCGCATAGACACTAGCTGCACTTGTCAAGTAGTCTTGATCTATGTGGTAAAGGAGGTTAAAAGGTCGATTGCTTCCTCCTATCCAACAAGCCTAATGTTGTTTATAGGTTGGGTGAGATGACCATGCCACTTTCTTAAATCGATTTGATGTAATTCTAAAAAATTAGGGCATGCTTAATGTCAATTCTTCGCGTCGCCTGCATTTCTTTTTTCGCTTATTATTTTTATCCATTTGTAGAATTTTTTTGTTGTGAAATTAGAAGCGAAATAAATTTCCTATTGCCAGTTATTTATTGCCTGTTATAAGAAAAGCTAAGCACAGCATTACATCAATTATTGCGTATTATTATGAAATATACCGCAGATATGATAAGCATGGCTTGGTTGCCCAGTGATATCTGGAAGATTTGCGAAAAATAAACCAGGGATAGTGAAGTTACCACCATGAGTCACAAACCATAGCCTAATACAAAAACCTCTTGAAGGATCATTGATATCAGGGGTATACGACCTTTTTAAGAACGGGCCAAGTTTAGTCTTCTTGAAAAATTTACCGGTCAGTCAGAGTTGGCAATTTATAAGGCTTCTACTCACAAACAAGTTTCGAAACCGTGGTTGGTGACGATGTTCATTCAAAAAAGTGATAAAGATCTTTTATTGGGTGATCGCTTATTCCAAAATGCAGGTTTGTCATTCAAAACCACGAAGTTTAGCGTCGTGGACAGCAGGCTGCACGCTATTGGTTTACACCAAGAATAGTGACTAAGAAAATCGAAACAAACATGGCACACGTACTCTTCACATTTCTTTTTTTAACAGTATTAGAATATCACTTTCGTCCAAAGCACAACAAAAGAGACATGACGAAACAGCAACAGCAAACGAAAAAAGATGGAAAAGGATGGTGTGGGTTGGAATCTTACCAAATACGATATAATATATATGATTAAAATCAGTAAGACCAATTTACATTTACATCGAAGCATGGACACCCCATCCAAATCAAAACAAACGAAAGTAAAGAAAACACGCACTAAAATAAACAAAAATATTTTTTTAGAGTAGGATTGATCCATGCGCAGGTATAGCATAAATATCAAAATAACAGACTACTACATTCAAGTTGCGTCACTAACAAGGGAGGCTGTCAGATATATGCTTTGCCCAAGCCTAAGACCTGGTAGTAGCAACAGTTAAGCGATAGCTCCTTAATGCCTCAAGGCAAAGCCGTATCAAGTCTATGGTTTACTTAAAAGAGTTGAACGGCAAGCCTACCAACTGCAAAGCGAATGTTTAGACCCCTGCACTATTACAACCCTTCTCCTTATTTGCTATTTCTCTATTTCTCTCTATTCCTTCTCCCTATCAAGTCTTATGGTTTACTTAAAAGAGTTGAACGGCAAGCTTACCAACTGCAAAGCGGATGTTTAAACCTCTGCAATATTACAACCCTTCTCCCTATTTGCTTGTAATGGCTCCCCGCATTTAACAACGCGTGAAAGAAGACGATTTTTAATAAAGAGTCTTCAAGACTATTTGGACATGTAAGTGATGTGAACTTAGAGGAAAGCTATTGAAGCCTTTGGTCAACTTGTTAATCATCTATTATTGACAGAAAGAACGATAGAGCTTAGACGAAAAAGGATCTTCAATTGCTTACAACGCGAGTTCACGACAATGCTCTGTTTTCACTGTGGACCCGTTGACAGCATTTGGCAACTAAGCGTTACGGCAAAAGCAAATATTGACGATCAATTCGATCTTCTTTTTACTGACTAAAAAGAAAGGCTGTGAAAAATCAATAACGGTTTATTATGCTTTGTCCTCGTTATTATCTTTGGAGCGTCAATAAAGTTGGCGCTATTTCGCAAACGTTCGTTTTCGAAGAATAAATATTATCTCTGCTGCCACGTGCAAGGATTGGTTGCAGCGAAATGACCTTTTTTGCTGCTGCTGGAATGGAGCTGCTCGTGAAGCTGCTGGCATTCAGCCAATAAACTTCCAAAACAGGACGAAACTCAATGCAGCTTGAGGTAAGGGAGCAAAATTTTTTGTGCTCATAGCAAAAAAGCACACCGTTATGGCCAATTTACGTGGCCATAGGTTTGAGGTTTTGTTTTTACACTAATTTGAAATGCTTCAGGAATACCGAGACGAAAGTTTGAGTATAAAAGAAGCAATAAACAAATTACTCAATTACAGTGCAAAGAATCAGCGCGTGTGCTGAGCAAACTGTTTCACATCGACCACTTGTACACACTTATATGTACGCCATCATATTGCCATCTAATGGCTTTTGTTTGAAAATAAAAGATATCTTTGCGCTGGCTTTTTGAGTGAGTGAGTGAGTCTGCCTCTCGTCAGTGGTGGATTAAGGAATTTAGGAGCCTGAGGCAGAATTCGTGAGTCGTTTCTAACTCCCAAACTCTGTACGAAGATCACTATTTATTATCTTACTTGTAGATGAACCTTGTCGGAGGGCCGACATATGGATATCTAACGTCGATGTAAAAGTGATGACCTTTTTTTGGAGATCACATTTGCGGAAGGCTAAAAAAAGGCTGCTACCAATCCAATGCGGTATGGTGACTTTTTATTGGTGTTCATCTTCACGAAAACCTAATTTGTGGATATCAAAGATTCTTGTGCGGAAAGAGGGGCTCTTATTCTTCAAAAAGGGACCTGGAGTAGCTGCCTCACTGGCCTCACCCTAAATCCACCACTGCTTTTCCTCTTCCTCAGGATAAAATACGATATGAAGGCAATCCAGATTCATACCGTATACCTAATCAAAATTTGGCCTGGGAAAAGCGGTAGCCATGAAAATAAATTGCAGACTGATAGCCCAACACCAACGATGCAAATTGTCGTTGGCGGATGACCAAGACGCTTTCTTACGGCATGCTAGGATAACAGCCTTATCATTCTAACCTGGTGAAGCACGGGCGGCGCTGGCTTTTTCGCTTTTTTAGTAGTTCATGAGTTGCAGGTTAAACATTTTTTGTTCTTACACAAGATTCCAGTTTGCAGGAGATCAAGCCTACAAGAAGCAAACCACGCGATTGCTAATATAACATCGCTTTGATTCTATTTCTAGAAAGGCATAGAATTACATTAGTCCTAACCCAAAACAAAATCAACCAGCGGAAATTCGACTTTTATTGATTAAATTAGATTCTTTAATTATCAATTTTAAAACAAGGTCAAGCAATTAAGTCGGCGGAGAAACTACTATTAAAGTGCTACATTGTTCTTTGTAAACATACATTGCTTGATAAGTTGTTTTGGGTTTTTGCCAGCATCCAAAAGAAGCAAAACAGAGTCATCGACATTCTTTTGCCAATGAATTGCAGAGTTTGACCAGAATAAATCTGTCAACTGAAGCGCCGGTAAAGCTTTTCAGTCAAAAAAAAGAAAATAGAAAGTAGGGAAACTCTTTTCATTCCCCAACCAGGCAAGGTCGATCAACCACTGCACATCATGGCTGAAGAACGGTAATGAGTGGGACAAGCGGAAGCTCTCGGCGGGAATAAAAACCAAGTGAACTTGTGTAGAGAATGGTGGCCACTAAATCACAATGCGTCACTTGACAAAAGAGAGATAGATAGTACTAGGGACACGCCTGATATTCACAACTAAGAGAATGGCATCAACATACCAAAAGTGATTATGAATTGCAAGTGTTGGCAGAGGATGTGATGTCACACAAAGCAAGTAACCATTCAACAGGAAAAGGAGTTGAATTAGAGGTGGGAAACCTTCTTACTACTGAGGTTCGCAAAAATATGTTAAACCTCTGACTTGACGAAATTTCTTTCACAAATCAGTGCAAAACCTTTCTTCTTTTTTTTGGAGATAAAATTTAAAACAAAGATTTGACGAAATTCCTTTTTGAAGTGAGGTAAATAACCTGTGCTTTTGAAAACCACAAATTCCCACTCCTGCGTTAAATGAAACAAACCTGATTTCGAAAAATATACCAGCAGTCTTGAAAACAAACTTTGCCTTATACAAACTCGCCACCTTCTCCCAACTCATTGGTCAGTGTTGAATAAAGAAAGATTTGAACAGATTTCATTTAGTTGTGAAGTTTATTACGTTACAAGAATAAAATCGATTTTATTATAGTAGAGATCATTAGTAGACCACAGTAATAACGACTATCCCCATTTCAATATATATGGATTCTACTGAAGTTGCCGCTAATAAGTTGCATATGACTGATAGTGCCCAATCAGAGCAAAGTTGATCTTATATTCTAGAAATTTGCACAAATGGTTTCGAGGGGGAGGGAGCAAAGACAAAGTTGCCCTTTCAAAAAATTTATCAAAGCCTTGTTTTAAACTCAATTTGCGAGTGACTTTTAACGATGGTCAAGGCGTAGAAAATCTCTTTAACACTCGTTGTGGTTATCTAAATCCTGTGGAATCCTTAAAAAAGTCATCATTACGAAGGATCGCTTTACACCTCTCAAAAAAATTTTGACTGACTTCGACCCAAAGTGTTTTTTTGCCTTAAATATTTTACTATGCCGCAGTTGGAGAAAGAGTGGTTGGTTGGCTGACGCCGAGATTTCGGTTCTCGATAAGACCAACAATTATTGTTGTGGAGAAAAGTTGAAAAAGAAAGTTTCGTTACATGCTGGGCTGTGGAAACCATCCCCGTACTCCCAGGTCGGGGGCACCCTGTCAAAGAACACTGCTCAAAAAAGTTAAAATGGAAAAAAAGGTTTGAATTTCGACTTGGATAGATAACATTTTATGTAGAGTTGAAAACTGATTCAACTTAAAAAAATATGTCAACACCGTGAGTTTGCAATCGAAAACACAAAATTACAAGGCTCTGAAAGAATTGAGCTCGAAAAAAAAGAGAAATGAAAGGTCAACACCCTTAAAGTTTCCGTTTAAAAATACAATATTGTGGGCTTTCCTCCCTCCCTCCCCAAAACCTTGTACAAAATGGCCTGGTCTAAACTTTTAGGGCCTCGTTTTGGGTTGCCACAACAGTGGTAAACAAAAACATCATTCAAAAATTATATCTAACTTTTTGATATAATACTACGCTGATAACTTACTTTTGATTCTTTTACCCAAAAAAGGCGGTTACAGTGTCAATTGGTTCAGGGCCCGGGTAAAGCTCCGCTAAATTGAAGCTTTTTCAAAGTTTAACTTAATGGCTAGTGCAGCAGAAACATTTTGAAATTTGTTTTAAGTAAAAAAACGTGAGACTTTCCAAGTTGCTGGTGCAACACCTATGTTTGATTTCATCAATATCCCTATCGTATGTTTGTGACATTCCGTGTTAGATAGTAGCGGAATAGAATTTTTGTTCTACTTCGATTATAGTATTTTATAATTCGTCGTCGTTTGAGCTATCGTGGTAAGCATTGTGCAGCGAGATTTATAATGTACACTGCGCATGAGCTCATGCTCTGTTTGCAAATCTTCAGTCAGAATGGGCCACCACGACAACTAGACTGCTTGGCCTTGTCATCTGTCTTCCATATAAAGATGGAGGCATTCCGTTAAGTGCCTTACCTAGGGACACAACAAGCAAGCTTGCCGACTTGTTCTCTACACAGTCTCTTTTGAACGCCAAGCAGGAACCCGTAAAAACCATTTTTTAAAGGTATGACTCAGCTTGGGAAAATGAACCCAAGGTTTACCGTCTGCGCAGCGGACGCTCAAATCAAAACATCATTGCACCGGTTTTATTTCATAATTGAGGCGCTTCAATGTGCAGCTCAAGTAATTTGTCTGACTGCAACTTTACTAAGATTTTGCTAATTCAGTACCAAATGTCCAATCTACCAGCATTATGTTCATACTACTTCTTGTTTGAAACAATAACACATACATTTACTAATAATCTTAACCTCAACTGCACCACCAATACAATAACAATCAGTTCCACTAGGCCTTTTCGGCTTCTAACAAGCACCAATTATTATTTACCCCAAAAAACCAAAGGACGATATACATGAACAATTCTCGATAATTTATCTATTTCTCAAAAGATTTTTGGTATACTAAATGAGAAACACTCTAGATGTTCTAGAAGATGAAAATCTCTGAAATGTCATTTCCATGTGGTTTGTGGTCGTTAATTTTTGTGATACGATTACGACGAGTTCGACCAATGTAGGTTTGACCACAAGATCAGTTTAGTTTGTATACAACTCCAGAATTGTGCAAGAATGCTTGACCTTCTTTAAATTTGAAGAATTTATGGGCGATACAAAACTTCAATAGTGCTTTTATTAACGACTATTTTATCATATTCTTTTGCAAAAACAAACTCGAACGTTTTCGTCTAGCTCTCTTCAAAAGTTTTCGCTAGAAAAGCAGCATAACAATGCGGCGAAGAATTTATATCGTACGAGGCGTTTTCTGATTGAATAAATATGAAATGCGTCCTGATTGGTTGGCCGAATCAGAACGTTTCGAGAAGTCCAAATTTTAAATGAGGTAATTTCAAAGTATAAACAAATTACTTTTAACGTCAAACTTCAGTTTTTAAGGTTTTAATATCAGTGGCTTCTAAAGTGGAAAGATGAAAGTGCGATATACCATTAGCCAATATATAAAAATTGTTTGTGATTGTGGTAAATTGCGCAGTCTTTATTTTCTTGGCGATGTTGTCCGATTGCATTGTAGCCTGCTGGTGGAAGTTGAGATGCTGACTTGCACTCGCGTTTGATGGAGAGTGGCTTTGGCTGTTGTTTGCTTCTTATCGATTTAGGTTCATGTTGTTTAATTCGATCCTGCAACCTTTGAGATGTGCGGCCCACGTACCGACAATCACAGCGGCACACGCATTGATATACGACCATGCTTTGTTGAATGGTGGGCACCGAATCTTTCCGAATTGCAAAAAGCATTTTCTTAGTGGAGAAAAGGACACGAGTTTTCACTCCACGACAGCACATGCTGATGGCACTCTTGCATTGTTCTTCAATTTTTAGTGAAATATTGCCAATTCAAGGTAGTTTTAAATAGACTGGGCATTTTTGCGGACCTTCTTTAGGTAACAGTTTAAATCGTCTTAGGTTCTTTTGTACTCCTAAGTCAACAACACAATCAGGATAGCCGTTGGAGCTGAGGATGGAAGGAATTGAGTTCAATTTATGAGATAATTTTAAAGGTGAGCAGATGATCAGGGCTCTTAGTACAAGCGTGCTGATTAAAGTGGTTTTTCTACTTTTAGGTCCGAATGAATCCTAACGAATATATTATCTTGTAAATGTTTGCTTTCTATAAACCAAAGTTAAAATTCTGCGTCGCTCTTTTCCACAAGGACATCCAAAATGGTAATTTACCTTTCACTTCCTTCTCACGAGTGAATGTTAGTGATGGGGGTAATGAATTGAGTTGATTTAAAAACAATTCGCAATCAATTTCTTTTTAGACATAGCAAAAATGTCATCCATGCAACGAAAGTACATAATTGGCTGATGGTCTCCTTCAAACAACTTTTCTTCGTAATATCTAACGAATGTATTGGCTAGAGCTGGCCCAAGTGGACTGCCCATGACAACTCCGTCAATCTGCTTGTACATGTATAGTACGTTGTCAAAACTGAATTTCAACCGAAGTAGTTGCTATATTTATCAATTCAACAAAAACCTGTTTTTCCATATCAGGAGTATTCGTAGATTTAGTGTCATATAAATAGTCTACATAGATCTGTATGGCTTCAGCCAATGGAATGTTGGTGAAGAGACTAGCAATGTCTGGTTGCCAATATTGTAAGTGTCGTGAATTAAACTAAAGCGAAATTTTTTTGGGCAGCTTTTTAGCTATAAATTCTCGGATTTCTTTTTCAATTTGAAGTGATAATTTGCCAAAATAAGGAAGTCGCAGAAGAAGAAAAGTTTCTTTTTCTTTGGTAGTGGCTCCAAGATTATCACAATTGTTATCGGTAGCACAACTTGAAATATAGCTTTCGGTTGATTTATGCCGCTTGATAAAAAATAATCGTGTTTGTTTTTTTAATGTACGGTACAAAAGAGGATAACCGTTGCTTTTCAGGATAGAAATAATCTTTTAAAAATCTTTGTGAATTAAGTTGTAAGAGTTGCATATGCTCTAAGCAAGTTCGAATAAATATAGATTTAAGTTGCGTAACATCAAAATAGCAGTTCTTTCATCTGCTACAAATTATTATTCGTGACAGCAGCTATGCGTTTCTTTTCTTAAACAGGAGAAAACAACATTATTTCACTTCTATGCGACCTTAATGTAAGTCACAAGCAATGAATTCCAAAGTTGATTGTTAAAGTGTTTGTATTACAGTTTTTGTGAAAGCTCTTAAACCAACATCATCATCCAAGCAATTCGGGATCATTAATCCGTTGTGATGAACCAAACGTGTTTTGTTTGTTGCATATTCATCTTCCTTGCTTGCAGCACATCAACAGTTGTGCAAAGCACAGGATAATTGCCCGAACCTGCTTCCGAGTTTCCTTGCTTCAACATCCCGCATGCATTGCTTGCTAATGCTCTTGTTAAATGTCCCGCTGATTAGCATTTGCCAATCAGAGAAATAATCGTGAAGTGCCTCTCGAAAGGACGCGTCAACGCGCATCACCACGTTTGAACGCAAGACGTTTCAATCACAGCAGTCGTGATGACGGCGCTTTCAACCGCTGAATCACGTTGCAAAGAACAATCAACATGATTGTGATCAAAACAGAAGCAGCAGTTGCACTTAATACATATTCAAAATCTTGTTATTCCGCTTCTCCCGAAATAGAATGCTCTCATTTGTGGCAAGACAACTGTTCGCTAAAAACTACTAGCGGGAATGCTTTTCTATTGCGTAACGAGATCTGTTTGAGAAAAACAGCGTAAAGCCGCTGTGAGATGTGAGCTTGGGATGAAAACCAACAATTTTGCTGTGCGGCTGATATTGTGGGTGCGTTTTGCATTATTATTATGCATCATCATTAAATTCGCAGATACCGGCTTAAAACCAACTTTTTGTCCGCATGCATTTGTATAACATTCAAATAACAATACGCAAAAAGGACGGTGATACAAATTTTATGCTGCTTGATACCAATAAGAAAATATTATTTAGATTTTCCGCTTTTTTGTTGCTTGTTCTTTATTTTCTTTTCTTTACAAGGCATATATCGTAGTTTAAGTTGTTCAACCCCAGTCAACCATTTGGTTACTTTTAAAAAAAGATAAAATAAAAAATATAAAAGCAAAAATAGCTTCTCTGGCAAAAGGTTGTAAGTACAAGCAGTCATGTTTCTCGAGTTTTGCGCTCCTCGTTCTCATGCAGGCTAATAAAAAATGATAACAAGATACAAGATCAAATTAAACAACCTTCATGTTAATACATAAGACTGCATATTCATAAATTTGACTTTTTGATTAACCAACCTCAGTCTGTGAAAATATATACGTTATAATCAACTTGTTCTATTGATCTAGATCAGTGCTTTTCGATTGAAGTTGCCTGCTGCTACGATCCAGTGCCATGATGTAAAAAAGAAAGTTAGCAACGGTTTTGTATGAGGAGCGCGGGGCAAAATTGAGAGTTTGCAATTTTGCGATAGACACTAATCATTCATTAATTACAGCTTTTTTGTGGAGGCTCGCTTTGAAGCAGTCATACTGCCAATCCAACGCAAACAGAGCTACCAACCGGGAAAAATTGCACTTTCTATTGAAATATTGTGTGCGTTGCATTAGCATCCTCTTGTTTACGGACCTGTGCTCTTTTGCTTCAAGATATGTTTGCTCCGAAAATGATGACATGGCTATCACTCATACCATACCGCTACCTAACAAAAATTCAACCCAGAGTGAAAAACTGGATTTGATTCTTTTGTCGAGTCCTACTAAAAACTTTAAAAATGTGTTCAGAGGTATCTTGCTTGGCGTTCAGCAATAAGGGTGATGTGGAAATGACGTTGTCATAATAAAGAATCGCACTACCATCCGTGGCTCGAAACGACTAAAGTGTGTGCTGATGTTTTGTAGTTGCTGGACATGTAAGGCAGCAACATTTGTAATCATACCTTCTCGCTATTATGCATCGATTTATAGGCGTTTTTCAAGTTGCTTTTCAAAAAGTTAGTTTGCAGTGATGTATGTGGACAAGTTATAGCTTGGTTTACTTGTCAGTATAATATCTCGTTTCTTATTTATTAAGATCAGGTCTGCATAACTCAAAGCAGCAAAAAGGCCGCATTGACCCAAAAATTTTTCCGCGGGCCACATGCCGACATTGTTACTTGGAGATTAGGGTGATCATATGTGAATAGGCAAAATTTTTGAAAAATTTACGACGTTCGCGTTCACACTTTAGACACTAGCGAATCGTTGACCAACTTTGGTCTCGAAACAAGCGTGAAAACCTTTTCCTTTTTTTGCAGATCAGCAATTTCGGAAATCACATTTTAAAATTTAATTACAGCATTTTTTGAGGGCGTACGACCGGCATGTTATGCAGGCCTGATTGAGATGGTTACATTTTATTGGTTAATTAAAGACAATAAAACTTATTTGAATGTCATTGGTTTAAAACAAAAAATGTGAAGCCGAATTTATCCAGTCATGATTACAAAATGTCCTGGTCCTTCAAGAAAGTTGGGGTTAAAAAGCGCAAAAACTTCCTAATGTTTAAATTAATTATTACCTAAGTGACATGTGGTGATATCCTAGTAGGTGACGTATCACAGAAAATGAACAAACAATAAGCCTTTTTCGAAGTATTAATTTAGTTTCAAAAATAACATCTTCCTAGAAGTATAACTACGAGGGCAAAATAAAACTGTTTGCAATATTGTGACAGAATCAAGTTATTCAATTCAATTAGCGGACTGTAGCCGTAGATGATGCCAAATCCCTGCTTGCTTGCTTGCTTTGCTGAAATAGAAAAGAACTGTGCCGGCTATGCTGGTAACTCAGAAGCATGTCTGGACAAAAATTTTTTCTTGCATAACTGATAGAAAGTTTACGTAGACTCGATTTAAAGGTGAATTTGAAAGCAAACGACAATTCCTCTCGGGCAGGCTGCAGTTGCAACGACGGTGTATCACACGCTGATTTGAGTGTTATTTTCGCATGGAGTGTGCTTAAAGCGATGAGTACATTGACAGTACCTCAATACTTTGTTTCGAAACCAAAAGTTATTTTGATCAATGCAAATCAAACACCGGAAAATTAAAGGAAATTTATCTTTCGAGGATGGAAGCACGGCGGGGCTTCTCTTGTTTCTCATTTGGGAAAGAACTGTAGAGTGGGCCAACTATAGAGCTTGTACATTGCTTCTTTACTCTCGGATTTTTAAAACTCGCAAATAATTGTTCAAAGACAAAGAGATCTTACTCTTGTTTTAATAAAACATTTGATAAAATAGTATTTTTAAATCAACCTTTACTAAATCGAAAACTCAATAAAAATTAAGAAGACATCAGATACTTCTTTAACTACCTCTGTTTGCCCCCTGCTCAAAAGCTCTTGGAAAGTTGTTTTACCGGAAACCGACAATCAGTAATCATACTACGACCTGTGGCTTGGAAAATTACTGTACATTTCACCGGTCATTTTTGCAATGTTAAAAAAAAAGCTATTATTACTCAATCATTAATTAGGCTGGCTTCTTTCTAAATCATCCTTTACGTATTTACTCCTCTGCATAAATTGTATCTTCTTGATAATTAGGCAAGCTAACATTTTTTTAAAAAAAGGGAGCAAATGACCGAAATTGTTAATCAATTACGCAGGAGAATTCTTCGTACTATGATAAAAGCTAGCCATTTTCTTGAAATTTGCGTGCAATAGAAAATGAAAGCCGATTAGCTATTTCTTGCAAATGAGACTTATTTTGAAGATGAGGTAAGCTGTGTAAAGATACCGAATTTGTGATGTTCAATGTCGTACTGTTTTACTTTTGATTGCGGAAGATAACAGAGATCTCTTTTAATTTACCTACAATCAATCGGTTGCAAGTGCCGGTGTGCAGAAGTTAAACTTTAGGAATATACTACGCAGTCAAAAAATTGTTTCTCTCCAATCTGTCCCAGAGTGTAAGGAGGATTAAAGCACTCTAGACGCAAAAAACCGCCTGCAAGGAATACTGCCATAAGAAATTGCCGCTTGCTGCTTAATGAAATTCCGTCAAGGTCATCTGCACAGCAAGCCATAAATTGTAATTATGGGTAAATTAAATGAACATTATTATTGCTTCCTTGTTTGAAAGTTTTTGTTAAAAGAGGCAGTTACGAGCAGTCACTTGTTGAGTTTTGACAACATAATTTTAACGATACCCAAGTAGACCTTTTGGCGGGATGGAGGATATTATTTGTATTTGAACTCAAAAAGTTTTTGATGATTTTTCTAAACTGAAACTTCAAGAATAATACGCTCTTTTGAGTTGACGAAGCAAACATTAAATTGCCAATTTAAACTAGCAATTTGTATTTCTGACTGGTTGCAATTTAGCTGACATCCTTCTAATTGTGATTAGACTCGCGATGTGAAATGAACCTGGCAACGATAACCGTGTTGTGCCCGTGCTTCTAACTTTGGGAAGAGAATTGGTAAACACAACAAACAAGCAGCCAATTATGAAATTTTTCTTAGTTAACTCATTGGTTTTAATTTTCGCAAACTCGCCAAGCCTCTGTGTTATTTTCCAAACTTTTGGCAATTTCAAGAAGACTGAAAGGAAGGGAATTTATGATTGAAGACTAATTTTTTGTGCAAATTAATGTGCGGTTCGGGTCCTTTTGTCGAGAATGACATTTTTTAGAGAAAATCTACGTCTCAAACCTGACATGAAATGTGCCTTTTGTTGGTTACTCGGAGGCGACAATATGAGTGTTGAACGCATTTATCAAAGTTTGAGGTTGGGTTGAAATCAGGTTAGCAACACTGTGTTATCCTAATGATCTGTAATAGTGCCATCTAAATGACAGAGTCACTACCTGTTTGCAAATAAAGCTGGAAATACGCTATGCAGTAACAAATCGGAAAAGAGGTGCAATGAGGTCTTACGGTCGAAAAGAATAAATAGAAGCCGCATGACCGTTTATAGCTACTGATTTAGGAAGTAGGAGTTTAACCTGGTCCGCCGAGGTCAGAACTCTTTTTTAAAACGTCATGAGATGTTAGAAACGTGAGAAATATTAATCGACGTCATTTTATTAATAATCTTATTTTAACCTTCAGCTGCCAAAAAATCATTTGCCAATTTGGCTCGACATGTGTTCAGACCCGCTTCGGAGTTATCAGAGCTGTGTAACAGTACTTTGTCAGCTTTAAGATGCAACCAAGCAAAAAAAATTGCCGCATCGAGCCTTTCCCAACGACAACGCACACACCACGAGGTTTGAACACGCAACTACTGTTGTCACAGCCAGCGGTTCAGCCCGGTCGACCACGTTTCCGACCAGAACTCGTCACTCTTCCCTAGAAAGTCATCCTTAAAGCTAATAACGCAGCATGGAGGAACTTCGATCTGTATGCAGGAAAGAAAATAATTTTTGCTGATAAAAAAATATTAGCGTGCAACAAATTAAATACTGAGTCCCGGTATTCCTGAATGAGACAAAGAAAACACTACATTTCAATACACCTGCGTTTTTGACAATTTTTTTAAATTAAAAATTGTAAAATAAAATAAATTGTTGCTTACCTTGCTCTCAAGTCCTGGTTGAATCATTTTGTGATTATTTTACAAAACAACTTCTGGCTACAAGCTGAAAAACCTACACAATATGTAACGGTTTAAAACATAACCACAACAATTCGATGACAACACAGCTGCTGATGCTGTCGACTAACTATCTTGTTGCCGGTTGAAATCATAGAAGTAATGGCGTTCCTTCCGCTGATTGTTCAATATTTTCAAATGAAACACAATGCTGGAACGCATAGCATTCCAAGTAGTGGTAGATTAATGGGGAGGTAAGTGAGGCACTTGCTTTAGGCCTCCCCTTTTTAAAATCGCCCATTCATAGTTTTATCAATTGTCATAAAACTTTAACATGACATTAATTATGTAGCACAAGCGCTTATTTAGAAACGCAATCGCTTGAGTTTGAATCCAATGGGAGTCATCTTATTAATAGTCTTGAGTTCACTTTTTTCAGAATACAAATCGAGTTGATACATTGACCCAGGTTTTTGAACCTCATTTGTTTAAAAGTTGTACAAGTAGATTTGACAGCGTTAGTGTGCTTGAAACTTACTGCTACACAGACAACACTTATTCTTTCATTTTCAGTGTGTTGTAAACATATTTTTTTATTTCCAAAACAGAATTGTCTCATGTTCATTATTTAGTGTCCGGTCAAGAGTGGAAAGCCAAGGTTTTGCATCCACTGGAACCCTGTTGGGGTTTTCGCCTCACGCACTGCAGTCCAACTGGTGTAGCTGGGGGGTAAACCTTATGCACTTAGGGGGTCCTTCATGAAATCTTGCCCCGCGCCTCTAAATTCACCACTGATTCTAGGTAAGGGCGTTGGCAAAAACTTGTTTAAACAAGGCACAACAATGTACGCTACTGTAATTTGTTTTTCGTTTTATTACGTCATTTTCCATATAAGCGTGTTGAACAGCTATTTTGACTTTTTTTTAATTTCAGCGGAAATCATGGCCCTTCCTTGTCACCCCTGTCGACGCCCTGGATCCTAGGTTTAGTTTCTGCGCCAATGCCATTACAGCTTTCTGTAGAGCAAATGCTGTTGCGTAGAGACTATCGTGTTATGCTAAGTCACTGGCATGTACAATATGCTAAACCTAGGTAGCCTCTGTGCTCGTTGCCTACTATATATCTAAAACGTCAAGTTGAGAAGCAAGAGTGAACTAAAGATTATGGATCTTTCAATTAAACCATAATTTTAGTCCTTTGGACAACTTAAAGCAAAGAGGTATAAAATGAAACAAAGGTTAATAATGCATTTTAATATAGCTTTGAAAAAAAGTTGTTTGAGCCATAAGCTTTTCGAGACGCTCTCATCAATGGCAATGTTGCATCAAAAGGGAAGATCTAGAGTGAGAAAGTGTTTTATGGGGTTCATTTAAACGTTAGGCAATCAAGAAAAGCCAATGATTACGTAAAGCGCACCAAAGAAAGATTTCGCAATAGCGAAAGTTAGAGAAAGCGCATCAGGAGGCCAAATGCCACGATCATCGAAAGAGTTTGAGAGCGTAAACAAACTCCTTCTGTCTGCATAAAACCGGGTGCTGGGTCTTGATATAAGCAGCCTCTAAGAGATTAAGGTGGAAAGAGCTGCGTGCTGCAAGAATTGAAAACCGCTTGTTGTCATAGTTTAATGCACATTGATCATTTTCTAAAATATGTTGACCAATGGCAGAGTTGCAATCCGGTTTGGTGTCGTTTCGTTTCCACGATCTTTGTTGTTGAGATCGACGTGGACAGGTCAATTGTTGTCTTAACCATTTCGGAACATGTTGCTTGATGCGATCCTGTAGCCGTTCAGATGTTTGCTCTACGTACCGACTATCACAGTGGCACTTATATTCATATATGACAAAACTTTTGTGAGTGGTAGGCAGAGCATCCTTGCGGGTCACAGGCAGCATGCGCTTTGACGTAAAGACCAAGCGGGTGCTGACGGAACCATAGCAACTTTCCACGGCAGTTTTGACTTCTTTTTCCAAATTCGTGGAGGGCTTATCTATCCAGGGGACCCTCGAGTACACCGGTCACTTTTCTGGGCCGAATCGCTAAATGGTGGAAAACTGAGCGATTTCGTTGGCGATCTGAGCGTTGAGGACGTTTTTAGGATAGCCATTGTCCAGTAATATTTTCTTGATTCGTTCTATATTTTCATTGAATCTACGCTTGGTGCAATTCATTAGGGCTCGATGCACTAATGTAGATATTAGACTTATTATACGTTTGCCGAAAACACACAATAAGGCACTCCACTTCGCCCTATACTGTGTATGACAGGTTGGTCCAATCATGAACTTGGCAAGTGGATGGCTGGTCTATTACAACCTGTGTTGAAGCGGTTTGCGTCACATTGCATTTCAGATTCGTTTACGTTTGCTAAAACCATGCAAAATCTTGACACCGACCCAAATGTTTTCATGTGTTCTTTTGATGTGTCCAGCTTGTTCACCAACGTTCCCTTTGATGAAACCATCAAAATCTGTTCCGAAGTCCTTTACGACGATTCTGATTTAAGATCCCTCATTCCAAAGGACGTGTTTGTTGAATTGATGAAGAGCGCAACATCCTCGGTTGAGTTCAGCTTCAACAGCACTATGTACAAGCAAACAGACGGAGTAGCAATTGGATCACCACTTGGTCCAGCTTTGGCTAACATCTTTGTTGGATATTATGAAGAAAAGTTATTTTCTCAAACGCAGAAGCCTCCAACATACTTCAGATATGTTGACGACACGTTTGCCATCTTCGATCACGAAGGTAAAGCAGATGAATTCCTGACCAAACTCAATTGCCTTCTTTCATCCCTAAAATTCACCTTTGAAAAAAAGAAAGGAAAATGTCTATCTTTTCTTGATGTATATGTCGAAAAAACAGATATTGGCTTTGAAACCAGTGTATGCCGGAAACACGTTTTCACCGGTCAGTATTTACATTGGTAGTCTTTTAGTCCACTCCGATCTTCCCTTTTGATGCGATTGCCACTGATGAGAGCGTCTCGAAAAGCTTATGGCTCAACAACTTTTTTTCAAAACTATATTAAAATTCTGTACCACCAACAAGATTTGTGAAGACTGCATTTCTTTGTATTACATGAAGACCACCCAACAAGCTATGAAAGCACACAAATATGAAATTTTTTATGAACTTAAATTTTTGACATCATTTGTATATGAAAAAAACGTTCAAGCACTTACCTGTTGCCACTGCCAAACACACATTTGAGCTCGTTTAACAGGCACAAATCATACTTTTTTTCGTCATTAACCTTTCGCAGTTTTGCTCAGAGTGCCATTTAGACGTACAGCTCCGAAATTGTATCGCAAAATTTTAATTTATATACAACTTGAAAAGACTTG